>OY998241.1:21757138-23105918 GCA_963922005.1 Cornus suecica
GCCATATTCAAACCTTGAGATCCGAAGAAGAAGACTATGGAGAGCGTTTTTACATTAACGATGAATTCACCATCTTCCATGGCCATCTAACTCGGTATCTAAGGTTTTCTAGTAAAACCCTAGCCAAGTAATGTAGTTCTTTCATTGTTTTTAACTATAGAGAGGGGAAACTGTTGACTATACTGTGATGATTGTAGTAGTTAAGAGACCGTATTGATTTGCAATATAAAATTATATGTTTATTCTAAATTCTTGTCTTAGATGAAATGAATATATAGTTTTTCACAATTATGATTATTCACTATGGGCTGGAACTCGGATGCTTAATCATGGTTTTCTACACAATGGTGGTAATGAAACTTGAAACCCTAGGTTGACACAGGTCGTGCCTTGGCGACTTAATATTGACATGCTTTAGTTTATTTTCATGCAGTAGGAGTATATTATAGTAATATAATTGGCATGTACTAGTTAGGTCAGTCATGAGATGGGTTGTTGCGATCCAGTTGATGGTACTCCTTTTTGGGGTCGTATTTAGCTATTTGCGATACGACCTGATTCACAGTTATGAATTGCCCTCTTATAATTGATACATTGATGAACTATATTATGCGGTTAGTGGTGGAGTGATGAAAACCCTAGTTTTCTCTCTCATCTGAATCACAAACCAATTTAATTTTTTTTAGTTAATTTAATTAAAATAGATAATTTGGTCTTTGACCAGCCAAAGCAAACAATTTTCAAAAATATAATTCAGTGTTTTTAAATTATTAAAGTGAACAATCTCAGTCTATGTGGGATCGATATCCCTTACTCAATCCGTTTGTTATTCTATAATTGATACGTGCGCTTGTGTAGGGTAAAACCTTGAGTCGTTAAGGTATTATTTTTAACCACATATTTTTATACACCTGACGGACACATCAAGTTTTTGGCGCCGTTGCCGGGGACTAAACATTGTTCAATAGCTTTAGTAATTTATTTGCATTGGGTTATTATAGCTGTAGCTAAAGTGACATTTTTGTGTGATTGATAGGTAATCTGAAGAGCGTAAAAGGGAAGAGCAGAACTTCTAGAGTTGCGTTTGGAACTTTTGTGAGTTTTAGTTACCTAGATTGTTGCATATTAATTCTTGCTTTATTTTCTGTAATTTAGAAATAGTTAATTTAGATTAGATTTTATTTCATAATATATATATATATATAATAAATTTTGAAAAAAAAATAATAATAAATTTTGAAAAAAAAAGGTTGTTTGAGTTGCGTATGACCGATAGACCGACCCGTTATAATTTAAGCACTGCGTTAGTCAAGTACGATCCTGAGATCGAAAAGACTCTCCGTCGTTTACGTCGATCTATTGAAGAGCGTCATCGTCAGCAAGAAAAAGCAATGGCCAACCGAGGAGCCTACCAATAAAAGGCACCGGGGACATCACTGAAAGGATATTACGCGCCCAATGTGTACGATTCCTATGCTGATTTTCCTGAGGAAGAAGGAGAGAAGCATTTCGAGATTTAGACAAGCATGATCAATATGCTTCCAAAGTTTTCAGGCTTTAGGATAGAGGACCCATACCAGCACATCAATGATTTCCTAGAGGTAGCCTCTACTGTAAGGTTTGATAATTTTACCAAAAATGATTTGTGAGTGAGATTATTCCCTTGGTCATTGAAAGAAAGAGCTAAGAAATGGTACATCAAATTAGCAAAAGAAATTAAAATTGATTGGGAAGCCCTTAAGAGAGAATTCATAGAAAAACATTATCCCATAGGAAAGACCTTAGAAGCACAAGATGCAATCAAAAGCTTTAGGCAGTTACCTGGTGAGCATTTTCATGATGCATAGGAAAGGTATAGTGAAATTTTGTATAAGTGTCCCCACCATAGGTTTTCTAAACAAGATATTGCTAAAAATTTCTACATGGGACTTGGAAAGGCGCGTAAGACTTTGATAGATGCGGCCACGCAAGGTTAGTTTATCTTGAAACCAGCTAAAGAACTTTTGGAGATATTTGATAATATCAGTGAAAACACAATTCAATATCAATCTGAGTTGAGGTCTAGAGGTGGACAACAGGATAGGAGATATGAGAAATCGTATGTTGTAGAACATGATGATATGAGAGATACTATGGCATTGTTTGGAGAGAAATTAGAATGAATTGAAAATTTTATGCAGCGAAGTCATTCCCCTCCTAGAGAGACGTTTGAAGTTGAAGCTGAATATTCCCCATATGAGTGTCAGGAGATAATGGCCATTGATGCCAACGCATTATGGAACTATTCCAATAATACTCCTTTCACCAATTCATACACCTCCAATGTCAGAAATCACCCATTCCTGTCTTATAAATCTACCAATGTAGAGAATCCACCACCAAAGTTCCAATAAGGGCAATCATCCAATCAACAACAAAGATTCACTGACAGACAATAGTCATATAACTCATAATCGAGGTTCACTGATAGACAGCAGTCATATAACCCACAACCAAGGTTCCCTGAGAGACAACAATCATATAACCAACAACCAAGGTTGCAACAGAGTCAACAATCATTCGATTCACAACCAACAATCATGGCTAGAAATTCTCAGTCCAATTACCAACCTAGAACATCCAATAATTCCCAAGCTCTTCAGTCATTCAATAATTCCCAAGATCTTCAGCCATTCAATAATAATCAAGTTGTGCATCCATATAATTACCAAACCCAGCCTCCAAGAAGCCAAACTCCTTGACCCGGTTTCCATACTAATAGGTTAGATCAAGTTATACTGGATATTCATAACAAGCTAGGTATTCATACCCAATCATTGGCACAACTACATATGCAGATGGGCCAAATGGCTAATGAAAGGAATGTGAGAGAGCCATGAAGATTACCTAGTCAGCCGGTCACTAACCCAAGGCCACAATAAACACTTGAGCTTGGGTCAATTGTCAATGAACCTAATGAAACGGTTCAGGCAATCACGACTCTGAGAAGTGGAAAGGAAGTGGAGAGTCGAGTTGAGGCAGATCATGAAGAGAGGTTGCAAATAACAAATGAGGTAGAATAAGAATAAAGGAAGGAAGCTGAAGAAGAGCAGATGAAAAAAGTTAAAAGGAAAGAGACTGAAAGAGTGCAAAAAGACTAACCATCAGTAGGAGACGATGTCTATCAGACACTACATGAGGAGCCAGACAGGGCAAGTTACGATGAGGCATCACCATTTCCTCAACATCTTAGAGAGCCGGCCAAGTATGGAAAGATGAAAGAATCTGATATGTTGGATACATTCCGATAAATCAAGATCAATTTACCTCTCTTAGATGTAATCGCCCAAATACCACCTTATGCTAATTTTTTCAAGGATCTTTGCACTCAGAAGCGGAAAAGCAGAGGAAATAATCCAATAAAAATACTCTTGACTGAGCAAGTGAGTTCATTGTTTTTAAGTGATACTCCACCTAAGAGGAAATATCGTGGTGCTCCCACTATTCCATGTGTCATCGGTGATTAGGAGATTGGTAGAGCTCTTCTTGATCTAGGTGCGAGTATTAACTTGCTTCCTTATTCAGTCTACTAATAACTAGGATTGGGTGAGCTCAACCCCACTAAGGTCGTACTTTAATTTGTTGATCGATCAATCAAACAGGAAAGAGGAGTACTTGAAGATATCATTGTTCAAGTGGGCAAGTTTTATTTTTCGGTTGACTTTGTAGTCCTGGATACAGAACCTGTCCCTGACTCAAAGAAGCACATTCAAGTAATACTTGGGAGACCATTCTTAGCTATGGCGAATGCATGCATCAATTGCAGAACTGGGGCCATGGATATGACATTTGGAAATATGAAGGTCAGGATGAATGTGTTCGAAGGAAGCCACCAATTGCCTGAATCTGAGGAATGTTTTCAGGTTAATGAGTACGATGAGCTGGATGACATCTTAGCAGATTTTGCAACTCAAATCTTGGAGGAGGACGAGCTGGAGTCCTTTATGACTAGAGAATGGCCAAATGAGGAAGTTGTTGATTGGGAGACATATTAGAAGTTGCAAAATGAAGAGTTAGATGCAATGGAAACTTCATTATACACTCAACCCTGGCGAGAACCAGTTGAACCATAGTCTCAAATATTCCACCAATTCCATCTCTAACTAATCCTCTTACCTTGGAACTCAAGGAATTGCCTGAAAAGCTGAAATATGTTTTCTTAGGACCCGATAAGACTCTTCTTGTGATTATATCTTCAAAATTTATAAAACAACAGGAATTGAGTCTAGTCAAAGTTCTAAGTGAGAACAAAGAGGCAATAGGATGGAGTGTTGCTGATTTGAAGGGCATATACCCCTCGATTTGCATGCATCGCATACATCTTGAGGAGGATGCAAAGCCATCAAGGGAAATACAGAGAAGGCTGGATCCAAATATGAAAGAAGTGGTGATAAAAGAAGTAGTGAAATTGCTAGATGCGGGTATCATTTACCCCATTTATGATAGCACATGGGTAAGTCCAACTCAGGTGGTGCCAAAGAAGTCGGGCATCACAGTGGTGCCAAACTCAAAAGGTGAGCTTATTCCACACCGTATAAGCACAGGGTGGCGTGTGTGTATTGATTACAGAAAGCTCAATATGAACCCAGGAAAGATCATTTTTTGTTACCATTTATTGATAAAATCTTGGAGAGGTTAGCCGGACAGAGCTAATATTGCTTTCTGTATGGGTATTCCGGCTACAATCAGGTGGCAATTGATCCTACTGATCAGGAGAAAACCACATTTACTTTTCCATATGGCACATTTGCTTATAGACGGATGTCGTTTGGTTTTTGTAATGCGCCAACAACATTCCAACAATGTATGATGTCTATCTTCTCTGACATGGTAGAGAAATTTCTTGAGGTATTCATGGATGATTTTTCAGTTTTTGGGAAAACCATTGAAGACTGTTTGAAACATCTAGAATTGGTAGTTAAGAGATGCACGGAGACGAATCTGATCCTAAGTTGGGAAAAGAGCCATTTCATGGTTCAAGAGGGGATAATACTGGGCCATATTGTATCAAAGCGAGGGATAGAGGTCGATAAAGCAAAGTTGAATTAATTTCAAAACTGCATCCTCCCACATCTGTTAAGCAGATACGTTCTTTTCTGGGCCATGCTGGATTTTACCGAAGGTTTATTAAAGATTTTAGCAAAATAGCCCGACCGCTATGCAATTTAGGATGTGACTTTCGTCTTTGACGAAGAGTGCCTTCATGCCTTTGAGGAGCTGCGTGCTCAACTATCATCAACCCCGATAATCATCCGCCAGACTAGAATCAGCCATTTGAGCTCATGTGTGATGTTTCTGACTATGCCATAGGAGCTGGGTTGGGTCAGAGAAAAGATAAGCTGTCATATGCCATTTATTATGCCAGTAGGACTCTGAATGAAGCTCAGATAAACTACATAACTACCGAGAAAGATTTGCTGGCAGTTGTTTTCGCCTTAGATAAATTCCGATCATATTTATTAGGCACCAAGGTTATCGTTTACTCAGATCATGTCGCTCTGAGGCATTTGCTGACAAAGAAAGACTTTAATCCCCGACTGATTCGGTGGATTCTGCTGTTGCAACAATTTGACTTGGAAATCAAGGACAAGAAGGGTTCAGAGAATGTTGTTGCAGATCAATTTGTCAAGGATTATTGTCGAATCCATAAAAGAAATTACTCATATTAAGGATTCTTTCCCAGATGAACATTTGTTCAGTGTGGCTGTGGTGGAGCAAATACCGTGGTATACTGACATTGTCAATTATAAAGCCACAGGTCGAATCCCAAAAGGAGGGTCTAAGAATGAAAAAGATCAATTCTTCATCCAAGTCAAATTTTATATCCGGGATAATCCGCATTTGTACAAGTATTGCTCTAATCAAATTATCAAAAAATGCGTCCTTGAGAGTAAGGTGCAAAGCATAGTGACATTTTGTCACACGCTAGAGTGTGGAGGGCATTTCAGAGCTTAAAAGACAGCCCATAAGGTGTTGCATAATGAATTTTACTAGCCTTCCATATTCAAAGATGCTTTCGAGTTTTGAAGGACATGTTTACGATGTCAAAAGCTTAGATCCATATCTCGAACAGACATGATGCCTATAACCCCGATTCTGATTGTAGAATTATTTGATGTGTGGGGTATCCATTTCATGGGACTATTTCTGAAAGCAGATAAGAATGAGTATATACTTGTGGGGGTTCATTTTGTTTCAAAATGGGTAGAAGCGATAGCCACCAAACGTGTTGACCATGACGTGGTGGAAGAATTTGTAAAATCAAACATTTTCTCACGATTTGGAATACAAAGAGTTATGATCAGTGATGGTGGAAGCCATTTTGACAACCAGTTTCTTTCTGCGCTTTGTGAAAAGTACGGTGTCACTTATAGAATTGGTACGCCATATCACTTATAGAATAGGTCAAGTGGAGGTTTCTAATAGGGAGATTAAAAATATTTTGGAAAAAACTGTGCGTCCGGATTTGAAGGATTGGCCTCGAAGGCTAAATGATGCACTTTGGGCGTACAGAACTGCATTTAGACACCAATTGGTATGTCGCCATATCGTCTTGTGTATGGTAAAACGTGACATCTCCCTGTAGAGCAGGAACACCGAGCATATTGGGTTGTTCAAAGATTGAATTTTGATATAAAGAAAGCCAATGCGCAGTGGAAACTTCAACTGCAAGAGCTTGAGGAGGTGAGAAATAATGCATATGAAAATTCTCGGATTTATTAGGCTCGAACAAAAGCATTCCATGATAAGCACATTAGAAAGAAAGTTTTTGAGCCCGGCCAAAAAGTCTAGTTGTTTCCTGGCAAGCTCCAATCAAGATGGGATGGGCCATTCAAGATTACAAAGGTTTTCCCCCATGGAGCAGTGGAACTCGATGATCCTAACATTGGAAAAAGGTTTGTTGTGAATGGACAGAGATTGAAGCATTATATAGAGGTTCGACCAGTTGAGTGTGTGGTGGAAACGATCAATCTAACTGAACCACCACCCGAGCTGGATAAGCTTGATCCGAAGTATTGAGAAGCAGCATTGTCGTACCAACGACATTAAAAATTGGTACTAGGTAAAGAAGAGTAGTTTTGAAACCTAGTTTGTATCTGTAGACAGTAATTTAGTTATTTCGGTATTTAAGATCGAGTTCGTAAAATCGAGTCGTGAGGCCATCATCAAGTAAGTATGGAATGTTAATAAAGCCTAGGAAGTATTTAGGAAGTGTGGAGTTTAATAAGGGATGAGACGATGAAGAAAAGAGCAAAAGTAATTTTTTGGGCCAGGGACCTATGCTTCAAGCGTAGCTGCGGGCCCGCTATAAACAGGTCAGTCGTCAGTTTTTCCCCCTCATTCAATTCAAACTCTTTTCTCTCTCTCAATTCTCCACCATTATTTGAGAGGTTTGATCCTACCATTTAACCATCCGATTCCTCATCATTCTTTGCCAGCGGATCGTTGGATTAGTTGGTGATTTGTTCGGATTCGCGTGAAGAACTAGAAAAGTCTCCGAAACTCAATTTTTGGAAATCCATCATTTCTCTCGATTCAGTGAGTTTTGTTCCATTATTTTGATTTCTCATGACTTATTTAACTATTTTGAACTAGTATCGTCGAACGAGCCCGATCAAAATCGTGTTTTGATCCGTTTTCAAAATGTTGAGTTTTTTTACTTCGAAATCGAATTAAATATCAAATTTTTGGGATGAAGGATTGTTTAATCGTCATATTCGATATATTTAGATATAGTTTGATTTTGATTCATTGTCCAGTACATTATCACTTATTTTTTGAAACTTTCCTATTATAGGCATGGCACAGACCAAGGTGTCGGCGAGGCGTGTGGCTTAAGCTGCCGTTGTGACTGATCCACTAGTGCGATAGAGGTCTAGATCATCATCTCATGCACCATCCCCTATTCACCGCTGTAGCACACGTGCCAGGAGACCGCAGTATGTCGACTCGATATCCTCGTCTTCCTCGTCTGTTAAGGCAGAGCTGTCAGAGAGTTCCACACGGGGATGCGACATCCTATTACCAAATGGTCGCTTAGTAGTTTAGCCAGTTGCTCCATGGGCACCATCACCACCACTTATGCCGGAGTAGCAGGCTGAGGAGATGGAAGAGGATACAGAAGGTGATGACGTTGAGTAGGAGGAGGACGTCGCTCATGGTGATGATCACGCATATGAGAGGGTACCGAAGTCACCTGTGGAGGATGACCCTGGAGTTTTGACAACATATTTACCTGTGCCCCGGACAACATCAGTAGAGGATTTACTAGACCGGGCGATTCGGAAGGGGTATCAGTAGGAGCGGACATACTTATTGCAGATATTCAAGGATTTACAGCCAGTACCCGCTTGGACGATAGGCCGATTGAGGGCCCGACGATTATTACCTATTCTCGTCTCAGCTACCCCACACATTTACGAGGATATGATCTAGGAGTTCTGGTTGCATATGCGCCATTTCAGCAGGGGGTTGAGACTACGGATAGTGGTCTGAGGTACAGAGATTAAGATTACTCCCCATATTATTGCTAAGGGGTGGGGTATTATGGACGAGTGTCCACCCGAGCTAGCTACTATGCTCCCATCTATGCCCGAGATACTCCTATCTATTTCTAAGTTGGTTACACTTCAAACATCTGGGCAGTGGGCCGATGATCATCGGAACTGCACGAAGAAGGCGAACTATCATCCTATGCTATGGTTTTGGGATGTGATAGTTCAATCTCAAATTCTTCTGCACAGCCACGTGACCATGTGATATACGCCATTTTCGGCCCTCCACTATGCCTTCGAGTTCGGGCGGTGGATTTCTATCCCACGTATTTTGTGGGAGGGCCTATATACACATTATATTCATCTACGCAAGGAGACCAATGTTGGTTAACATCTGTTTCAGATTCGATTATCGTGCTTGGTAATGAAGCTTATGATGGATGCCGGGATAGAGATGGATGCGGGTGAGCAGGACAGATATAGAGATGGTACTTCATATGCCAGAGGGATGTGGACTGGTGTCTGAACCCGATTGCATGCAAATGATATTATGCGATGTCGACCAGTGTTCGGCAAATTACCAGGTACACAGGCCCAGGAGCAGGATGTTGATGTTGGTTAGGCTGATACCGGTATGGATCAAGAGGCTGAGGCTGCTGATGTTGTGGAGATGCTACAGATGCCGGCTGCTGAGGAAGAGGTTGTGCTGCCAGAGGTACCTGTGGGTGGTACTGTTACTCTGTCTCAGGCACAGTTCAAAGCTCTGATTGCATGGATGCAGGGGATAGAGCGGACTTTGGCAGAGGAGAGACAGGACCGATGGAGAGATCAGAGGCGGTTATTTCATTGGTTTGACTGTATACGTCAGCATATGGGTGTGCAAATTCTACCTACACCACCGCCCTCTGATGATGAGTCTTAGCTTAGTTTTAGTTAGGTTTTTATTTTATTTTTATTTTTATTTCATTTATTGTTCTACATTAAGAGATAAATTATCAAGCAAATAGTTTCGTATAGGGCTTGATGTGACTGCTTGAACGATTATCTTCTAAATGTTTTTG
Source organism: Cornus suecica (assembly GCA_963922005.1). Classification (NCBI taxonomy): domain Eukaryota; kingdom Viridiplantae; phylum Streptophyta; class Magnoliopsida; order Cornales; family Cornaceae; genus Cornus; species Cornus suecica. Next base: position 21,766,734 of record OY998241.1, read on the forward strand.
ATATTTTCATAGTGTATAAAATTGAAGTTTTGCTGATCAATCATATTGAGTTGGATATATTCCCGGATTTTTACGTGTATTTTACATGTGTTGATAGTTTGAATTCTTTCAATAATTTAAAATACACTATGCGAACATTTGTGCATTTAGGTTTGGGGGTGTATATGTGTTGGATTGATGAGTGTATTTAAAAAAAAAAAAAATTAGGCCAACCTACGTTTGAAGTGTAGGCCACAACGAGGTGAGTTTTGATATTTAACCTATTTGAGGGGTGTTTTGACCTGGTTTGTACTTGTATTTGTATTAGGAATTGTTTAAGTTATTTTTAGGATCTTTTGTAGAATTTTTGTAGACTTTTTTATAGTAATCCTAATCTAACAAGGAGACGGAATGCAAATACAAGTTGGAGTTGGATAAGTTATTGCTTCCTCTTTCCTAGTCAGCTAAGGGTTTTAAATCATTTTTCTCTTCTAATTCTACTACATCCATCTATAAATACATCCATAGAGTATACACAATTCACAATTCTCAAGGAGTGAGCATTAGAATAAATATTCTTCTGTTGTTCTCCTATTCTATTTATTTCAAGGGGGGTTAGTATGGATAATGCTAATGAAGATTATTCTAACCTGGAGGAATTCATAGAAGGTACGGAACCATATGTGGATATGAAGAGCATGAATGAAAGAGCTACGAGTCGGAATGGAAGCCGAACTACACCGAAATTGTTTTTGCAGTGTAGGTTGCAATTTGAAGAGATATTTCGTTCGGAGAGGATGAACCGAGTATTAATTGAACCCAGAAGAAAAATCCTTAAAGAACGAGGATTGAAAAGTTTATAAAAACCGGTGGGTGAAATGGAGTATCCGGGCTTGGTCCGAAAATTCTGTGAAAATATGACAATTTTGGGACCGCCAAGATTTAAGGTTATGAAGGCTAAAGTGACTCAGTGGAGTGCTCCTATTGTGATTGGATGAAGAAGTATTGCCGATGCGTGGAATATATCAATCGGTACTCCGACAAACTTACAAGGAATATTGAAGGAACATCCTATAGTATGGCCATATACGGATGAAGAGATGGTTCAGAAATTGTGTGCAGTATTAGATCCAAGAGATAAGACGTGTGATAATTGGTGGTTGAAGTCGGATCTTCTTTATGTGGATTATGTTGTTGTGGCTCAATTTTGGCCCAATAATCGGACTAGTACAAGAGATCACACTATGCTTAGAACTTTGTATGCCCTAACTCATGGGTATGAAGTGTGTGTTCCAACATTGATTATGGCTGAGATGTCAATTGCCCGAGCAATTGTGAGTAGAGAATGAGCAAGTGCCAATAAATTTGAAATTATCTTCCATACCCGTTTCTATTATCAAAGATCATTGCAAAGCAGTTGGGTAATAGGATGAAAGAGCTGGATGAGATGCGGTGGACGATTATAAAAATATATCCGGAGGAAAATTTGGAAAAGTTGAAAGAGACTGCAGACTATCGAATATGGTTGAAAAGTGTCGTGTCAAGTGATGAAGAAGAGGAGGAAAATTAGGGTTTAGATTGAGATTTAGGATTTTTGGTTATGTTTGATTTTTGTTTTTAGGGATGGTAGACCTTTAAGGCCATATCTTTGTCTATTTTATCTTATTTTAGGATTGTAGGCCCTTAAGGCTAAATCAATTTTTTTATTTTATTATTATGTTTGCTCTAAAAAAAAAAAAGAAAAAAAAATCTTTGAATCTTTGATTCCTTGAAAATATGTGTTGATTTCTGGATGTTTATGATGAAATTTATTATCCCTTGCTATGATTGAGTATTTGTGTTTTGTTGATGATATCTACAGGTAATCCAAATTAAGTTTGGGGGAGAGGATTTTTGTTTTGCTTTGGAATCCGGAATTGTGCTTCAAGGGTAACTGTATTTGTTCTCTAATATTATTTTTGACCATGAGGACATGGTCTGATTTAATTTAATGGGTTAGGGTATAGTATTACAAGGAATACAATTTTTCGGAAAAATTTAAAATTAAATTTTTTTTTATTAGTTCTTTGTTTTCACCCATGAATGCTTTGCATTACAGTTTGATTGAGTTTTTGTATTTGATGCATGAGTAGTATGTGATGTGATATTCCCATTCATGAGAGTAATGATTAGATCAAGTTAGTGAAATGATGTGGTTTTACATGAGTGAGTGAATGAGTGAAATTGAAATTAAGAAAGATGACTTTGACCTATAAGCACAAACACATATTCACTATGAGAAATATGTTAATTTTTGACTTTATAGTTGAAAAATAATTTTACCACAATAAAAGGGGAGATGGAAAGTTGTTATGGTTGAAATGAAGTAAAAAAAAAATATTTTGAAAAAAAAATGCAAAAAGCAGTTATTTGATCTGAGTAATCGGGTTTGGGTATCACCAATATCACTGTTCGCGTTTAAAATGGAGAAGACTAATGGGCATAAATCCCATGGAATAAGCTCGAGTCGAGTTGGTCGGGACGAAAATATCTCCGCTGGAAAGTCCGGAGTTTAGAAAGACAAAAATGGATGAAAAGTGGAAAGATGGAAGGATATGTTTTTATTAAAACTGGCAAAGTTTGATCAATGAAGTAGGAGAAGAGACATTAAAATATCATACTTGAGTGTTCACAAAATCACGGAAGGTTGCCTTGATTTTAAGTAGAAAGTAGCGAAATCATTCACTTTAGTGGGAACCATTCATGACATAAAGCTTGATATAATTGTTGTTCGGTAGTAAGTGGGAGTATTTGCATCCATGTTGTCTTTTGCATTGTATCATGACTTAATTGAACTTATGTGTGAACCCATGACTGCGTGATTAATAGGGAACTGAGATGTTTGTAGGTACCATCACTAGAAACCTTCACGAGACTCCACTAGGGTTAACCTAGGGGTTTAAAAGGCTTGTTACACATGCTAAGTGTAATCGCTGACCCTCACGAAAGCAAGGGATTAGGTTAGATTAGTTAGAATACTTAGGGTAGTTAGATTAAGAAGATCATCACAAGAAAAGTTTCCTGAGTTTATTGTTAAGGGACTAGCAATATGTAAGTTTGGGGGTGTGATATGTGTCAAATATTAGTCATTTTTTGGTGATCTATACGCTTGAAGTGTAGGTGCGGCAACTTTTTGGTGATTTTTTGTGGATTTTTCGTGTTTCACCCTCGGCTTAATTGGAAAACGTGCATGCTACTCCAGACTTCTGTATACATGTATATACACTTATATATATGAGAATTTAGGGTTTGCATGAGTTTTAGTGTGAAAAGACTAAAAAGGGCTTCTTTATGCCATTGCCTATATATACAAGACCATACATTAAAGTTAGGTCTGTTGAGTTGGAGAGTTCAGACATGAGTTTTTGGAGGCTGTTCATTCATTCAGATTTACTGTTGTTGAGAGCCATATTCAAACCTAGAGATCCGAAGAAGAAGACTATGGAGAGTGTTTCTACATCAACGATACAGTCACCATGCTCCATGGCCAACTAACTCGGTATGTAGGGTTTTCTAGCAAAACCCTAGCCAAGTCATGTAGTTCTTTCATTGTTTTTAATTATAGAGTGGGGAAACCATTGACCATACTGTAATGATTATAGTAGTTAAGAGACCGTATTGATTTGTAATATAAAAGTATATGTTTATTCTAAACTCTTGTCTTAGATGGAATGAATATATAGTTTTGCACAATTATGATTATTCACTATAGGCTGGAACTCGGATGCTTAATCATGGTTTTCTACACAATGGTGGTAATGAAACTTGAAACCCTAGGTTGACACAGGTCGTGCCTTGGCGACTTAATATAGACATGTTTTAGTTCATTTTCATGCAGTAGGAGTAGATTAGAGTAATATAATTAACATGTACTAGTTAGGTCAGTCATGAGACGGGTTGTCGCGATCCGGTTGATGGTACTCCTTTTTGGGTCGTATTTAGCTATTTGCGATACGGCCTGATTCACAGTTATGGATCGCCCTCTTACAATTGATACATTGATAAACTATATTATGCGGTTAGTGGTGGAGTGATGAAAACCCTACTTTTCTCTCTCATCTGAATCACAAACAAATTTACTTTTTTTAGTTAATTTAGTTAAAATAGATAATTTGGTCCTTGACCACCCAAAGCAAACAATTTTCAAAAATATAATTCAGTATTTTTAAATTATTAAAGTGAAAATCTCAGTCTTTGTGGGATCGATATCCCTTACTCAAGCCGTTTGCTATTCTATAATTGATACGTACGCTTGTGTAGGGTAAAACCTAGAGTCGTTAAGGTGTTGTTTTTAACCACATATTTTTATACACTTGACGGACACATCAGTTGCGTGCTTAGTGCACGGTTGTGTGTGTAGCGTGGTCTACCAGAGTGGAGTGTAGAAGATGGGTCCCAGACGTACTTGTGGGAGATCCTTATTGTATATGTGTATATATCTATATATTTATATATATGTCTATAAATATGTGTGTATTCGTACACTGTGGCTATGTTTTGGTGACTTGCTACGTGACTCTATTTTTGTATGTGTACTTGGGGATTAGGGGGTGTCATCTTGGGGTCTCAAATTGGCGTGAGTGCCATGTGAGACAACAGACCGACCTAGGCTAGCTGCTTCCACCACGAGATGGATTAGTACAACTTGTACGAACGGGGGATGAGGCGATTAGGGCTTCTCTACTGGGCATTCTTGTTTACCACCCCCCAACCAGTTTCAGGTTTTATGAGGATGCAGGACGACGTGCAGCGTGGTAGCAGCTCGGGTGGATTTGGACATTTCCTGTAACACCCCGTGTTATTTTACCTTTTTCCTAAAATTCTTTCTGATTTATTTTCGGTTGTGATGTCACTTGTTCATGACGTCTTGGTTTATTCTTGTTATTTCGTGTGTAAATTTTTTATGGTTACGTTTAAAGTCTACTGGACGACTTTACGGTTTCTCCTTGACGACTTCGTTAACTTTCTTATTGTCGACTACGCGGCTTTGTTTAGACGATTGCGTTTAGTGCTTCGACTGGGTGGCGACACGTTTTATTTGGCCAATGTTTAAGGGTTCCGATGTTTGGGTTCATACCCCGGTATATTTATTTCATGCTATTTTACTTCATTAATTTTCTGGTTCGCGTTATCACACTTGGGAGTTGATCCATTATTTTTTTGGATTAATCATGCCTATATAGATAATTAGTTATAATTATATGGGGATGGGATTATTTTGTAATTATGGATTATGAGAGGGTCATTTTTGCAATATAGCATATATATATGCATATACGCATATATGCAGAGGTCAACGGATGAGCCTGCTTCTTTTCTTCCTTATTCCTTCTCCACGCGAATCACCCCAGAACAATCTACAATTTCTTCTTCTCCTCCTCAATTAGTAACGATTTGTTCTTCTCCATCATCTTCAGTTGCAGACAAGAGAGAGAGGAGTCGGGCAGAGAGAGGGGGAGTCGGGTCGCGATGGAGGACAACCTGGGTTACTCACCGAAGCTTCTGCAATTGGCGAGGTGTCGCGCAGGAGTTGACGACGGTTGGTGGTGCTCGCGCACAGGTGGAGGAGCTTGCAGCAGTCATGTAGTTCACGCGACAAAGGGTGTTTTAGCCAGAACTTTGGCTAATATTTTGTTTGACTTCCCGATGTCGAGTGATGTTGATTTTAGGGAGGTAGTTTCATCTCGATGTCAGGTATGACGTGTAAAAAATTTAGATTTTTTCGTTGAGCGGTTTGCCAGGAAATTCAATTTTTATGAACGAATTTTCGTTTGGGTTATTTTATATTTGCCTAAATTTTATTAATCTATTGCTGATGGGCTTCGTATATATCATATAGGTCATTGAGACGGACGTTTCGGTATATTCAGAAAATTATTCGAACAACTTTGAACGGCGGGCCTCATTTTCTGGCGTTAGCACTGTTCACGGTGGGCCCGTTTCGGGGTTGTTTTGTAAGCGTAAATTTTATGATGGGAAAAATATTCTCACTTCCATATCGTTTGCTATGGTTTAGGTGTGCGAACCCCGTACTAGCTTTTATTTTAATCTAGATATATTTATTTGCGAATATAAAATATGTCTATCGGTGGCTTAGAAGCGAAGTAGGATTTAGTAATTAATTTGAAAAAATTAAATAAATATTTTTCCTAGTGAATTAGTACCTATTTAAACTGAATGAGAATAGGTGGCCTAATAACCCCTTGAGATTTAAAGTGGGTTAGTAAAATTTGTAAAAGTTGGACGTGAACTTAGAACGCGATATTAGTTTCCCCTTTTGATTGTGTTTACGGGATTTAAAACATGTTAGGGGATATGTGATAGTGAGGAACGTGAAAACATAGACATTATTCTAGTTCCTCTTACACTTGTGAATTATTACTGAATTTATTTAGAGGCATGTAACGGAGATGAGATTATATGTTTGTGGGGAATTGCTTTAATTAAATGAAAGCAACAATTTGATGACTTGAACATGAATTGTGCATGACAATGTAGCACTGGGATTTAAATGTTTTAATTGTGATTTAAAAGCATGTTAAAAGGATTGATGGTATTCATGTTGGCATTCTAGGGAATATTTTGTCATAAATATGATGCACTACATATTTATATTGAGGTATTATTTTTATTGAGGTCATGTATGCATATTGAGTACACTGTGTCGTGTTGAGTACATCGGTATTGGTCTATGCGGGTCATGTGTATCATATGTGGGTGGTTTTGTTTCAGATGAGTATGTATTCGTTAACCAGTATTGGGCACCATGTGTATCATGTGTGGGCGGTTTTTGTTTTGGATGAGTATGTATTCGTTAATTAGTATTGGGCATCGTGTGTATCATATGTGGGAGGTTTTGTTTCAGATGAGTATGTATCCGTTAACCTGTATTGGGCGCCGTGTGTATTATGTGTGGATGGTTTTGTTTCAGATGAGTATGTATCCGTTAACCAGTATTGGGCGTCATGTGTATCATGTGTGGGCAGTTTTGTTTCGGATGAATATGTATCCGTTAACCTGTATTAGGCGTCGTGTGTATCATGGGGTGTGTTAAGTCACATTGCATTCATGTTGCATTTATCTGGTTCTATTTGACACGTAGATCATGATAGTATGACATGTGGATTTTGGAGCAGGTTTATTATGTGATATTATTACCTGTGTATTGTGAAGCATGTTGATTATGGATATTGCAAAATAAATTCATATTTTTATAAAATGCTCAACTGAAAATGGATAACGTGAAAATATGATTTATATGTAGTAAATGTTAAAGTATAATGAAATATAAATTCTTATACTTGTGATTATGTACTTTTATGCCTGTGGGGGGGGGGGGGGGGGTTAAGTATATACATGTAGTGACCTCTTGGATAGTTGAGGTTAGTGATGGACTATACAGGTTATTATAAGTTGAGGCCTTTGAGAAGACGGGTGATAGTCTTGTGGTCTTAGTTGGTTGCATAGTACTGACCAAATAGATGTTTCTTTGGCACTTTGATGAACGTATCATTTATCGTACTTTTGAGGCTTTTGAGTTGGTTAGACGAGGTTATGATTGAACCTATCTAGTGGTGTGGTAATAGTCTTTTGATTCCGTTAGTAATCTAGAGTTAGTATCAAATGTGAATTTGAGGTTTGAATGAATCGGAAGAGATATTGATTGAAACTAGTTAGTTCATTGGTATTGGTCACTAGTTTTCACTTTTTATGATCTTAAGGGGTCTAAGTGATTTTATTAAGTACTCAAGGTACTATAGTGTTGCAGTCTTGATTCTCGTGCTTAGTTTATTCTCGTAAGCATTCCTTGTACTGTCTTTGTACACTAGTATATGTTTTTTACTCATATGTCACTCCTTGAGCTGTCAGTTACGGTGTGATGCCGAACCTCTTCCTTGTATTGTCGTGTGATTTATTGGGGTTAGAAACTGATGGTTGTGTTCCGTGGATCCAACGCGTTTTTATTTCTTCATTGTCCTCTTGGACATTATAGGAACCCTTGATGTTGTAGTCACTCTTATCTGGCTGTTTTTGAGAAATGGAGTTTTTTTAAGTTTTGAAAATAAACTCATTCATATTTAAAAATGAAAAACCCTTTTTTGCCTTCCCCCGTAGCCACGACATGTTTTCGTACTTTAAAAAGTGATCTTAGGATCTTCTTTAAAAAGATTTTTAACTTCTAAAGGTCGGTGATGGCGAATGACGGAGACCGGGGGCAAGACAATCATTTTCTCTATGTGGATTCTTAAAAGAAAAACCTATTTTTATCATTCTCGAGATTTCGAGATTCCGAGACTTCTTTCTCAAGATCTCGACCTACAGTGTTTTGAAAGGTGTCTTCTTGTTTCACCTTTGTTTTCGATCATTTATAAGTCTTGGGTATGAGGTTTGTTGTTTAGTGCACACATATAGTGTTGCCTTTTCTCTTCTTTTGGTTTCTTTGTTCGGGTGTTTTTCCTAAACAATTGTGGTGTTCTTAACCTTGACATTATTGTCTCGGTTATCCTTTGGTTTGGCATTGGGAACTCTTTTCCTTTGCTTTGTTTCTTGATCCTTATGTGGTTGTTCATGAGAGTAACGTTCATGTGCTCTCCCTGATTTGATTGGTTAGCTTTCCTCACCTATTGTGAAAGTGTTGACGGTTTGATTAACCTTATTGAGGATAGTGTCATGAGATTGAGGTGGTAATATGTTTAGTGGCCTTGATGAGGCGATATAATTGATGTGATTTAGTCCTTAAGAAGTAGATTTCCTCTAGGAATGAGATTATGGTTCTTATATATATATATTATACATATATATATATTGATGACAATTGTGTTAGTACGCAAGGACGTGAGTGTTTTCCCTTCTATGTTCTCGGGAAGTGAGTTATGAGCATTCCTTGGTACTAGTTGTGGATTTTTCTTCCTTTGGATATTAGAGGTGAGTGTGATTCCCTCTGTTTGGATCATCGGGTTAACGTGGTGAGCGCTTGGTGAATTATTTGATTGGCCTTGGGTTTCGTGTACTTGGTGTACGTTGTGAGAGTAATGTAGACTACTGGAGTTGGTACTTAGAGTATTAGTCTTAGTAGTACCTTATGGGACTCATGTTGTGTACTTATATATATACATATATATATTTGTATGTATATATATATCCTCTATATACTTATGTACGTTAGTATATGGGTGCGTGCCTTGTGATTTGGGGTCAGGATTAGTTATGTGTTACGTGTCTTGCTGAATGGTTTAACATTACCTAAATAGTCAAAGGATGTGGTAGTTAGGATTTTGTTTTTCCTACTAAGTTTCTTTGCTCACAGGGTGTTTCATACCCATGGTATTCCACGCTATTTTGCAGGAAATGTTTCGATTACGGACAGCATGCGATGCAACGACACCTTTCTTTTATTTTCCTCATTACAGGTTTTGGAGTTGCGCAGCGTGATGCGATTACGGTTGAAGTGCGATTGGATTTGGGACAATAGTTATCTATTGTCTTCTTTATCTTTTAATTTATTTACCCATGTTATATGGGACTGCCATGTATTTCTATTGGGAGCCAGTCTTTTGGTATATCCCTATTGGTGTATCTTTATTTTCCTATATTTATTATTTCTGGATGTCATTGTATCTCTTCGGCACTGCTATGTGTCTTTTTGTATTCTTATTCAAGCATTTGTGGCTCTGTTGATTATAGAGGGTTGTGTAGGGGTAGCGATGTCTTCTTTCCACTACCTCGGCCCTAGTAGGATTAACGAATGATGGGTTGTGTGTCATTGTTGTTATCGAATTGTTATTGGCGGGTTATTCTGTTGAGTTTGTGTATCCGAGATGTTCCATTTATAAATAGAACTCTGCCGGATTTTCGTTGGATTCCACTATTGTATTTCTACCATTCAATTGGGTATGGAATATATCATTTTCATTATTATTCCATATATTTTAATGGTTAATAATATTTTAGTTGGTTACTTATTGTATAGATCACACCCCGAATTCCTCGGATGTCCCGATTCGGGAGTCTTAGGAATTTAGGGGCATGACATTTCCATTTAGTGGTCGTATTTTCATTTCATATGTATCCATCCTCTTATTATTTTGGGATCATTGTTGTATCTCTTAGGATCCAACTTGTTGGAACATCCCTTCCTTGTATATTGTATCGTTGTACCTTGTATCTTTATTTATTGCTTGGCACCGTCATGTGCCTGATGTATTCATTTGTATCAACTCTCGGTTATATATTTATTGCGTTGGTTTTTTTTTATTATTGTTCTATGTATCATATCGTATTGATGCTTCTAGTAGGTTGTTCTATCTTGCATCACATCCCGGGATCCTTGGATGCTCCAATCTGGGGCTCTTAGGATTTTTGGGGCCTCACAAAAGTCATGTTTATAAAAGATCTAGAATAGAAAAATCATAGAGTTACGAACGATAAAGTGGAAAATTCAAGTAAGTGATATTTCGTGAAAAGGCTTGTACAATTTGTGTTGATGATTGTATATTATTATAATAAAAATAATCATAAATATAATAAAGTACAAAAAATGTAAACTTAAATTTCTAGAAAAATATTAGAAAGAGAATATAATTGGATAATTAATTTCATAGACTCAAAAGGGCACTAATAAAACTTGAATAAATATAGCGTAAAATAAATTATTCGTAACGAAATAAGTAACGTACCCATCATTTACTGCGTTACTTTTACTATACGACAAGTTTGTAATTAACTGTCAAGTTGTTATTCTTCCCTTTCTCTTCTTCATAAGCCAACACCATTTCTCGCCCAGACTGAAACTCGTTTTAATTTTTCCATTTTTTTTCGTAGAGAAAAGAGACAGCCAGTTTGTAATCATTTTTTTTTCATTAGATAGAAAGACTTTATTTTTTGGTAATTTTTTCTCCTTCCTTTTTCATTTTATCATTGATTCACTACAACCAACTAATAGTGAATCTCTTTACTTCTAATAGTAAACTAGGAAAATAACATTGTTGTATGTGGTTAAAAATATATGATAAAGAGACAAAAATTTAGAAATCATAAATGTGCACCGACCTTGATTGCTATCAATTTCCTATTCACTCACTCAAATTCTCTACCTATGTGCTTACTGATTTCGATGAGAGTATTTTATTCTACGTGCCTCTTTGCATCCCCTCTCAGTTACCTTATTCTCACTCAATCTCTTATTCGATTTCACCTAAGTGCATGTAATATATAAATATCATTATTCATATTTATCTTTCACCAACATATATAGCGTTGACGTCAAACCTTTCGGCGTCATAATCCAAATCATTCACCCTTCACGTTCACATTATTTTTTATCAGAATACATATTTCTTTCATTTCATACAATGCACAGACTTAACTGCAACCACCACAAATTTAATGCACGCATTTACTTTACACCAATTCAATACATTCTCATGTGCTCTATCACATTTATGGTGATATACCATATCCATTTTAATCTTCTTCACTTGCAATCACCCACGTTACATTAGCCAATGAATTTTAGCCACGTCATAAGGTTATGAAAATTATCCAATAAGAATTCCATCTTTAACCATAAACACAATGAAATGACAAACGGAAAAATCTTATTTGACAAAGATAATTTTTGATGCAAATAAGGAGAGCAAACATCATTGCTCATATTTATTCTTCACCACCATAGCATTGACGTCAATTTTTTTGTTGTAGTAAACCAAACCATTCATACTTCCTTTTATGTGAACACGTATTTATTTAATTTCATCAAATAGATTGACTTAACGACAACCACAGCACATTTAATAACGTGTTTTCTTTACACAAATTCAATGCACCGCTCCCTCACATTTATTTTGATACCATCTTTATTTTGATATTCTTCACTTAGAATCACACACGTTGCATTAGCCAATGAACTTTAGCCACGTCATAAGGCTATGAAAATCATCCAATAAGAATACTTTCTTTAACCTTAAAAAAATTCAAATGACAAACGGCAAAATTTTATTAGGCAAAGATATTTATGGTGCAGATAGGGAGAGCCTTACACCACTATAAATAACAGGCTCCCTTTAGTCTCTAACCCACTCAGAAAAATGTAGAACCATTACTTCTTTTCTTCTGTACTCTGTCTTTTTTCTTTATTTTTCTCTCACTTTCATATATTTCTCTCTCTCTCTTACTTTCTCAGTTTCTACTCTCTTTATACTCTTGTCTATCCCTCTTTCTCCTCCCCCTTTCTCTTTTCTTTTTATGTCTTCCCTTTATTTTTTATTACCAAATTTCTTTCTCTTTCTTCCCTCACCACCCATTTTTTTCTCTCTTCTTTCTTTATCTTCTTTTTTCCTCTATCTCTTTATTTTTTTTACTTTTCTATTTTTATTATGGCATTTTATTTATATATCTCTATGGAACTTGTTTTTTCATGTTGTTGTAGTTGTTGTCTACGTCTTGCAGGTTACAATGGTTTAGACATACAGTTGGGCCATGACTTACGGTCAAAGGGGATAGCCTAGTTTACGAGACTCCTACCATTGTCTTATATCTAAGGGTCAGATGTACGCAGTCTTTCCACCACATGCGGAGAGATTGTTTCCCGTTTCGAACCCCTGGCCTCTAGGTTACAATGGAGAAACCTTGTCGTTGCGCCAAGTACGCACTCAATTTAACTAGCCTATAACATGAGATTCTTAACATTGCAAATTTGGGGATGTTTGATGTATGCTACTTTCTTTCTATCTTAAAATATTTCAAACTCTTTGTACTGAGGCTTAGCCTCAATATTAGGAATTGTTTTACTTATAATAGAAGAAATTTGTAGCAGATGATGGATGATGAACGTCACTCTCTTTTTAATAAAATTAATTTTCCATGCTTATTATAATAGTCAAGAGTCATATGCGAATGCACGTGGGCATTAGTCGTGGCTTATACTGATTCATGATTGGCCAAATCATAGACTAACACATAATACATTAAATTTTATATTATTGTGGTAAATAACTTAGATGTTATATCATTAAAAATTAAAATATAATAAGAAACATAATAAAGAATGCAACACATATACATGAGGACGGAATAACATGTTTACAGATAAAATAAATGAAACTTTTAATTTTTCATGAATATCTAACTTTACACGTTAAACAATTATAATTTATAAAGGAACCATGTTCTTACTGCAGTAGGAATGTCCTATATTGGCCAAACGATCGTGTTCATTTTATACTTTATCACATTCATATGAGTATAACAAGTAAAAACTCAAACTAACTTAACCTAGCCACTAATTTTTATGTGAACACGCAAAATTTTCATTTCCTACATTATACTGACTTAACCCAGCCACTGCACATGTAATGCACGCGTTTTCTTTAAACAATTTCAATGCACTCTCATACACTTTCTCACATTTATTCTGATGCCATCTTCATTTGATCTTCTTCACTTCTAATTACTCACTCTACATTAGCTAATGAGGTTTAGTCACGTCATAATGTTATGAAAATCATCCAATAAGGATTCTTTCTTCAACAAAAAATAAATGAAAATAACAAACAACAAAAACTTATTAGGGAACGATAATTTATGATGCAAATAGGGAGAGAAAATATCATTACTCATATTCATTCTTTGTCACCATAACATTTACGCAAGCCCATTGGCGTCGTAATCCAAATCATTCACCCTTCATGTTCACACTACTTTTTACGTGAGCACGCATTTTTTTCATTTCATACAATCTACAAACTTAGCCCAGCCACTACACATTTAATGCACGCGTTTTCTTTACACCAATTCTGTGCATTCTCATATGCTTTCTCACATTTATTGTGATATCATCTCCTGTTGATTTTCTTCACTTACAATCAAAGACGTTACATTCGCCATTCAATTTTAACCACATCATATTGTTATAAAAATCATCCAATAAGGTTGTTTTCTTTAACCATAAAAAATTGAAATACCAAACAACAAAAGCTTATTTGGCAAAGATAATTTATGATACAAACATAGGTATAAAAAACATCATTACTCATATTCATTCTTCACCATAGTAACATTTACGTCAAACACTGGTGTCGTAATCCAAACCATTCACCCTTCATGTTCACACTACTTTTTATTTGATCACGCATTTTTGTTCCATTTCATACAATATACTAACTTGGCACAACCACTACACGTTTAACGCACGCGTTTTCTTTACACCAATTCAATGCACTCTCATACACTCTGTCACATTTATTATGACGCCATCTTCATTTTGATCTTCTTCACTTACAATCACACACGCTACATTAGCTAATGAATATTAGCCACATAATAATGTTATTAAAATCATCCAATAAGATGCATTTTTTAATTATAAACAAATTTAAATGTGAAACATAAAAAATTATTAGGGAAAGATAATTTGTAATTAAAATAGGGAGAGCCTGCAGCTCTATAATTAAGAGGTTCCAACTCGGCAACATGTAGAACCATAACTTCTTTACTATATATGATAAAGAGATAAAAATTTAGAAATCATAAATGTGCACCGACCTTGATCACTATCAATTTTCTATTCACTCACTCAAAGTCTCTACCCATGAGTTTAATGATCTCGGTGAGACTACTTTATTCTACATGCCTCTTTCCATCCCCTCTTAGTTACCTTATTCTCACTCAGTCTCTTATTCGATTTCACCTAAGTGCATGTAATATATAAACATCGTTATTCATATTTATCTTTCACCAACATATATAGCGTTGACGTCAAACCTTTCGGCGTCATAATCTAAATCATTCACCCTTCACGTTCACATTATTTTTATCTAAATACGTATTTATTTCATTTCATATAATGCACTGACTTAACTCCAACCACCACAAATTTAATGCACGTATTTACTTTACACCCATTCAATACATTCTCATATGCTCTATCACATTTATGGTGATACCATATTCATTTTAATCTTCTTCACTTGTAATCAACCACGTTACATTAGCCAATGAATTTTGGCCACGTCATAAGGTTATGGAAATCATCCAATAAGAATTCTTTCTTTAACCATAAACACAGTGAAATGACAAAAAAAAAAATCTTATATAACAAAGAAAATTTGTGATGTCAATAAGGAGAGGAAACATCATTGCTTATATTTATTGTTCACCCATAGTGTTGAAGTCAATTTTTTTGTCTTAGTAATGCAAACCATTCACACTTCCTTTTATGTGAACGCGTATTTTTAAATTTCATACAATGGATTGACTTAACCGCAACCACCGCACATTTAATGCACGCATTTTATTTAAACCAATTCAATGCACTGCTCCCTCACATTTATTGTGATACCATATTCATTTTGATATTCTCCACTTACAATCATACACGTTGTATTAGCCAGTGAACTTTAGTCACGTCATAAGGTTATGATAATCATCCAATAAGAATGCTTTATTCAACCTTAAAAAGAATTGAAATATTGATAATCGACAAAATGTTATTAGGCAAAGATAATTTATGGTGTAAATAGGGAGAGCCTTACACCTCTATAAATAACAGGCTCCCTTTAGTCTCTATCCAACTCGAAAAAATGTAGAACCATTACTTGACTTCTTCTGTACTCTTTATTTTTCTTCTTTTTTTTTTCTCTTTCATATATTCCTCTCTCTCTCTCTCTCTCTCTCTCTCTTTCTATCTATCTAACTTTCTCACTTTCTACTTTCTTTCTCTCTTTAGCCCTCCAATTTATCTATTTTTATACTCTTGTCTATCCCTCTTTCTCCTCCCCATTTCTCTTCTTTTTGTTTTATGTCTTCTCTTTATTTTTTATTAAAGAATTCATTGTACCGATTTATTTCTCTTTCTTCCCCTCACCACCCTTTTTTCTATTATTTTTTCATTCATCTCCTTTTTTTCATCTTTTCTCCTTTTGTTATGGTATTTTATTTATATATTTCTATTAAAAAACAAATTTCATGTTGTTGTAGTTGTTGTCTATGTCTTGCAGGTTACAATGGCTTAGATTTACAGCTATACCATGACCAATGGTCAAAGGGGCTAGCCTAGTTAGCGAGACTCCCACCATTATCTTATCTCTAAGGGTCAGATGTACGCAATCTTTCCACCACATGCGGAGAGATTGTTTCCGGTTTTGAACCCCTGGCCTCTAGGTTACAATGGAGAGACCTTGCCGTTGCACCAAGTACGCACTCAGTTTAATAAGCCTATTACATGAGATTCTTACCATTGCAAATCTAGAGATGTTTGATGTATGATACTTTCTATCTATCTTAAAATATTTCAAACTCTTTGTACTGAGGCTTAGCCTCAATTTTAGGAGTTGTTTACTTAGAATAGAAAAAAATTATAGTTAATGATGGATGATGAACGTCACTCTCATTTGAATAAAATTAATTTTCCATGCTTATTATTATAGTCAAGAGTCACATGTGAATGCGCGTGGGCGTAAGTCGTGCCTTATATTGATACATGATTGGCCAAATCATAGACTAATACATAATACATTAAATTTTATATTATTGTGGTAAATAACTTAGATGTTATATCATTAAAAATTAAAAAATAATCAGAAACATAATAAAGAATGCAACACATATACTTGATGACGCAATAACATGTCTACCAATAAAATAAATGAAATCTTTAATTTTTCATGAGTATATAACATTACAAGTTAAACAATTATAATTTTTGAAGGTACCATGTTCTTAATGCAGTAGGAATATCGAGTTCATTTTAGACTATGTCACATTCATATGAGTATCACCCATGTTAAATTAGCCAATGAATTTTAGCCACGTCAAAAGATTATGAAAATCTTCCAATAAGAATTCCTTCTTTAACCATAAACACAGTGAAATGACAAACAGGAAAATCTTATTTCCCAAAGATAATTTTTTATACAAATAAGGAGAGCAAACATCATTGCTCATATTTATTCTTCACCACCATAGCGTTGACGTCAAATTTTTCGTCGTAGTAATTCAAACCATTCACACTTTCTTTTATGTGAACACGTATTTTTTAATTTCATAGAATGGATTGACTTAATCGCAAGCACCACATATTTAATGCATGCGTTTTCTTTTCACAAATTCAATGCACCACTCTCTCACATTTATTGTAATACCATCTTCATTTTGATATTTTTCACTTACAACCACACACGTTGCATTAGCCAATGAACTTTAGCCATGTCACAAGGTTATGAAAATCATCCAATAAGAATGCTTTCTTTAACCTTATAAAAAATTGAAATGACAAACGGAAAAATTTTATTAGGCAAAGATAATTTATGGTGCAGATACAGAGAGTGTTATAGCTCTATAAATAACAGGATGCCTTTAGTCTCTAACCCACTCGGACAAATGTAGAACCATTACTTCTTTCTTCTGTACTCTTTCTTTTTTCTTTATTTTTCTCTTACTTTCTCAGTTTTTACTCTCTTTATACTTTTGTTTATCCCTCTTTCTCCTCCCCATTTCTCTTTTATTTTATATCTTCCCTTTATTTTTTATTACTGAATTCATTGTACCAATTTCTTTCTCTTTTTTCCCATCACCGCCAATTTTTTTTTATTTCTTCTTTCTTTCTCTTCTTTTTTCCTCTATCTTTTTGTCTTTTTATCTTTTATATTTTTGTTATGGCATTTTATTTATATATTTCTATGGAAATTATTTTTTCATGTTGTTGTAGTTGATGTCTACATCTTGCAGGTTACAATAGTTTATACTTATAGTTGTGCCATGACCTACAGTCAAAGGGGCTAGCCTAGTTTACGAGACTCCCACCATTGTCTTATCTCTAAGGGTCAGATGTACGCAGTCTTTCCATAACATGCGGAGAGAATGTTTCACGTTTTGAACCCCTAGACTCTAGGTTACAATGGAGAGACATTGTCATTGCGCCAAATACGCACTCAGTTTAACTAGCCTATTACAAGAGATTCTTACCATTGCAAATCTGGGGATTTTTTATGTATACTACTTTCTTTCTATCTTAAAATATTTCAAACTCTTTGTATTGTGGCTAAGCCTCAATTTTAGGAGTTGTTTACTTATAATAGAAGAAATTTGTAGGAGATGATGGATGATGAATGTCATTCACTTTTGAATAAAATTAATTTTCCATGCTTATTATAATAGTCAAGGCTCACATGCGAATGCTAGTGGGCGTTAGTCGTGGCTTATTTGATACATGATTGGCCAAATCATAGACAAATATATAATACATTAAATTTTATATTATTGTGGTAAATAACTTAGATGATATATCATTAAAAATTAAAACATAATCAGAAACTTAATAAAAAATGCAACACATATACTTGAGGATGCAATAACATGTCTACCAATAAAATAAATGAAACCTTTTATTTTTCATCAAATATCTAACATTAGACGTTAAACAATTATAATTTATAAAGGTACCATGTTCTTACTGTAGTAGGAATGTCCTATATTGGCAACACGATCAAGTTCATTTTAGACTATTTCACATTCATATGAGTATAACAAGTAAAAACTCAATCTAACTTAATCTAGCCACTAATTGTTATGTGAACACACCAAATTTTCATTTCCTACATTATACTGACTTAACCCAGCCACTGCACATGTAATGCATGCATTTTCTTTAAACAATTTCAATGCACTCTCATACACTTTCTCACAATTATTGTGATACCATCTTCATTTTGATATTCTTCACTTCTAATTACTCACTCTACATTAGAATATGAGTTTTAGTCACGTCATAATGTTATGAAAATCATCCAATAAGGATTCTTATTCAACCAAAAATAAATTAAAATAACAAACAACAAACACTTATTAGACAAAGATAATTTATGATGCAAATAGGGAGAGAAAATATCATTACTCATGTTCATTCTTCGCCACCATAACATTTACGCAAGCCCTTTGGCATCGTAATCCAAATCATTTACCATTCACGTTCACACTACTTTTTACGTGAGCACACATTTTTTTTATTTCATACAATGTACTAACTTAGCCCAGCCACTGCACATTTAATGCATGCATTTTCTTTACACCAATTCAGTGCACTCTCATATGCTTTCGGAGATTTATTATGATACAATCTCCTATTGATCTTCTTCACTTACAATCACACATATTACATTCACCAATGAATTTTAACCACATCATATTGTTATGAAAATCATCTGATAAGGATGTTTTCTTTAAGCATAAATAAATTGAAATACCAAACAACAAAAACTTATTTGGCAAAGATAATATATGATACAAATAGGTATAGAAAACATCATTACTCATAATCATTCTTCACCATCATAACATTTATGTCAAACACTGGCGTCGTAATCCAAACCATTCACCCTTCACGTTCACACTACTTTTTATTTGATCATGCATTTTTTTTCATTTCATACAATGTACTAACTTAGGAAAACCACTGCACGTTTAATGCACGTATTTTCTTTGCACCAATTCAATGCACTCTAATAAACTATTTCACATTTATTTTGACACCATCTTCATTTTGATCTTCTTCACTTACAATCACACACGTTACATTAGCTAATGAATATTAGCCACATAATAATGTTATTAAAATCATCCAATAAGATGCATTTTTTAATTATAAACAAATTAGATGGATTTTTTAATATAAACAAATTGAAATGTGAAATAGAAAAAAATACTAGGCAAAGATAATTTGTAATTAAAATAGGGATAGTCTTCGAGCTCTATAAATAAGAGGTTCCAACTCGGCAACATGTAGAACCATCACTTCTATCCTATATATGATAAAAAGATAAAACTTTATAAATCATAAATGTGCATCGACCTTGATCGCTATCGATTTTCTATTCACTCATTCAAAGTCTCTATCCATAAGCTTAATGATTTCGGTGAGACTACTTTATTCTACGTGCCTCTTTCCATCCCCTCTTAGTTACCTTCTTCTCACTCACTCTCTTATTCGATTTCACCTAAGTGAATGTATTATATAAACATCATTATTCATATTTATCCTTCACCAACATACATAGCGTTGAAGTCAAACCTTTTGGCGTCATAATCCAAATCATTTACCCTTCACCTTCACTTTATTTTTTATTCTGAAAACATATTTCTTTCATTTCATACTGTTACAAGAAAGTATGCTTTGATAATATGATAATTGAGAGAATATAATAAAAATAATAAGATGAAGAACGAATATGAAACTGTATTGAATTGTATATTGAAGTCTATTTTAAAGTATGAAGTATATCAATTACAATAGAGATGACCCCTATATATAAAGGAGAAGATGTGGATAACAAGTAAACTTGGTGTGAATGATAAGTTAATATAAATTGGGTTCGGCCTAGATATTTAGATGGGCCTAGGTCGTTATATATTCTAACAGCCCCCCCCCCCCCCCCCCCCCCCCTCAAACTCAAGTTGGGAAATAAGAGATCAACGTGAGTTTGGAAAAAAATTCTTGAAATTTTGATATTGAATGGGGTGTGATTTGACTTCACAACGAATGGGTGATTCTGATTCTAAGTCTAAGTCTGATTCTGATTCTGAGGCGAAGATCAATCAAGAGAAGAGACGATGATTGATTGATGACGAGATCATATTTTCTCGTGAGACGAGAAAATAAGATAGAAAGAACCCAAAACAGGTCTGATTCCCTAAATGGATGAGATGAAATTACCCAAAACGGGTCTGATTTCCTAAACGGATGAGATGAAATTATCCAAAACGGGTCTGATTCCCTAAACGAATGAGATGAAATTACCCAAAACGGGTCTGATTCCTTAAACGGATGAGATGAGATTACCCAAAACGGGTCTGATTCCCTATACGGATGAGATGAGATTTTCCAAAACATATGAAATGAGATTTTTCAAAACGGATGAGAAGAGATTTTCCCCCCTAAAGGAGAAAATAGAGAGTACCCAAAATGGGATTCTGGTTCCCTAAACGTGTAACACCCCGTGTTATTTTCCTTTTTCCTGAAATTATTTCCGATTTAATTTTGGTTATGACGTCACTTGTTCATGACGTCCTGGTTATCCTTGGTATTTCGCGTGTAAATCTTTCGCATTTAGTTTTAAAGTCGACTGGAAAATATTACGGTTCCTCTTTGACGAGTTCGAGAATTCTTATTACCGACTATACGGTTTCGTTTCGACGTTTAGCATTAGTGCTTCGATTGGGTGACGACACGTTTTATTAGATCGGGCTTGTTAGGTGTTCTGACGTTTGAGTTCCTACCCCAGTGTAATTATTTTGGACTATATTATTTATTTGATGTCTCGTAGAGTTCCGGTATTTTATTTGGGGACCGTTTGGACGTTTTAGTAAAGTATGTGGGTTATTTCATATTTTTTGGATGAAAAGAGGGTCACTTTCAAAATATAGAGATATATGTATATAAGGTATCACATTTAATTCTTTTGGCCACATGAAATGTCACATGGGCTTATTAGAAATAGGTTGCACAAAATTCAATTAGAAATTGAATTAATATATATATATATATCTTTGAAAGAGATACACAGATTGAAACGACCATATTTCATCTCATTCTCCTTCAGACAACCTAGCTTCTTCTTTCTCCGTCTTATTCTCTATGATAATCGTTCTTCTCCCTTCTCCACGACACAACTCCATCTTCTTCATTTGTCGTCGGCGAGAGAGAGAGAAGTTATGTGAGAGTCGGGACAGGGAGTTGCGCGAAAGAGAGGAGCGACCATGCGGAGGTCGACTACGGCGATGATGTGTGGAAGTTGAGTCGTCGACGGCAGTTGGTGGCTGCTGGTGGGTCGCGAAGTGGCGACGCGCGTGGTAGGGGCGAGCAGCGCTAGTTTTGGCCGAAACTTCGGCCTGGAGTTTTGAAAACTTCCCGTTGTCGCTTTGAGCTGATTTTTGGTGAGTAGCTTCATCTCTACGTAGTGTTCATCATACTAAAAGTTTGTAATTTTCTGTTGAGCGGTTTGTGGGGAAATCACGTTTATAGGTTATAATTTTTGTTTGGCTTATTTTAGATTTATCCAAATTGATTAACCTATTGCTAATGGGCTTCGTATATATTGTATAGGTTTTCTAGGCGAACGTTTTGGTATATTCGAAATATTTTTTGGGTGACTTTTGTCGGCAGGCTCCATATTCGGGCGTCGGTACTGTTCACGGTGGGCCATTTCGGGCTGTTCTGTAAGCGTACATTCAGGTAGAAAATTTTATTCTCACTTCCGTATCATTGACGTGGTTTAGGTGTGCAAACCCTTATTTATTTTAAATTAGATATATTAAATTATGAATTCAAATATCTATAATTGAGTCAGAATCGAGGCAAGACTTAGAAATTAATTTGATAAATGAATTAAATTATTTTCCTGCAAAACTAAATAAATTCCTATTTGAATTGAATAAGAATAGGTGGCTTAGTAATCCCTTGAGGATTAAATGGGTTAGTAAAATTTGCAAGAGTTGGACGTGGACTTAGAACGCGTTATTAGTTCCCTTTTTGCTGTGTTAGGGGATATGTGAACGTAAGGGACGTGAAAACTTAGACGTTATGCTAGGTTTCCCATATGATATGTGGACTATTTGCTTTAAGGGAATTAAAAGCATGTTTAAATGAATGAACTTGTATACTTGTGAATTAAAGTATAAGTTGACGAATTGCAAGCATGATTATGTGATATAATTGTTTGTCGTGGTTTATTGCTTTATTGTTTTAAAAGCATGTGAAAGAGATTATGAGATTCATGTGGTAGCATATGGATATTGTTCATAAATATGATGCATTACATATATATGTTGAGGCATGATTGTCATTTGAACCTAAATGCATATTAAGAACATCGTGTAGTGTCAAATCATGGTGTCGGTATATGTGGGTTGTAAAATCATGTGGGAGTGTCTTTGTGTCGAATCATCGCAACAAATGGCCAAGAGGTGTCTCCCACCTATGGAACTAAAAAACCAAAAAGGTGAATAGGATTGATTGCTACCCCATCGTGGTGGTATGCGCCGCTCTCAAAGTCGCGGGTGTGTTTCATGCTTTTGATCGTTGGATCTTAAGTCGTGGGCATGTCTCGTGCAACTTTCTTCCTTGTTGAAAGTGAAGTGTCAAAATTCACTTGGGAAGGATCGGTGCAGTACTATTTTCTCCTTGTAAATGGGTAGAGTGCGTATTCATTAACCTGTTGGGCAAAGGGTGGTATTAAGTCACATTGTATTGCATAGCATTATGTGATTTCATTTGACATGTATATGTGATATTATTACATGTGATGTTGGAGCAGGTTTATTATGTGTTATTATTACCTGCGGATTTTAGAGCATGTTAATTATGAATATGGCAGAATGAATTCATATTTTATAAAATGCTCAACTGAAAGTGAATAATGTGAAAACATGAATTAAATGCGGTAATTATTCAAGTATAATGAAATGTATATTTTTATACTTGGGATTATATACTTTTGTACCCTTGGGGGAGGTTAAGTATATAGGTGTAGTGACCTCTGTGGATAGTTGAGGTTAGTGATGGACTGTAGAGACGATGTTGAGTTGATTGTGTAGAATCAACGGTGAGTTGAGGCCTTGAGAAGGCGGGTGATAGTCTTGTGGTTTTGGTTGATTGCATATTACTGACCCTCGATGTTTCTTTCCCATTTAGAGGGATGTATCCTTTATCGTACTTTTGAGATTTTGAGTGCGGTTAGACGAGGTTGTGATTGAACTTGTCTGGTTGAGTGACAATGGTCTCTTGATTCTGTTAGTAATCTAGAGAGTTAGTATCAAATGTGAAATTGAGGTTATAATGAATTGGAAGAGGTATTGATTGAAACTAGTTAGTTCCGTGGTATCGGCCACTAGTTTTCCCTTTTCATGATATTAAGGGGTCTGAGTGATCTTATTAAGTACTCGAGGTACTGTAGCTTGACAATCTTGGTTCTAGTGCTTAGTTCATGCTCCTAAGCATTTCTTCTATTGTACTCGGTATACTATTACATGTCTTTGACTCATATGTCACTCATTGCGCCGTCGGTTACGGCGTGGTGCCGAACCTCTTCCTCGTGGTGTCATTTGATTTGTGGAGTTGGAAACGGATGGTTGTGTTCCATGAGTCCAACGTATTGTTCTTCCTTCATTGTCCTCTTGGACATTATAGGAATCCTTGGAGTTGTAGTCACTCTTATCTGGCTGTCTGTCGAAAACGGAGTTTTTCAAAGTTTTGAAAACAAACTCATTGTATTTAAAAGGAAAAACCCATTTTCGCCTACCCCCGTAGCTAGGACAGGCGAACGACGGAGACCGGGGGCAAGACGGTCATTTTCATTGTGTGGATTTTTAAAGAAAACCTATTCTATAGAAATTATGAAGTTACGAGACTTCTTTCTCAAAAATCTCAACTTGTAGTGTTTTGAAAGGTGGTTTCTTGTTTCACCTTTGTTTCGGATCATTTCTAAGTCTCGGGTAAGAGGTTTGGTGTTGTTCAATGCACACATATAGTGTTGTCTTTCACTTCTTCTTGGTTATTGATATCACCACCTAGGTGATTGAGTTTTTCATATGTTAGGGGCATGGATGCCGAATGGAATGGTTCGAGTTTTAAAACATTTTTCTTAAAAACTATTGAATCCTTGGGATTCATCTTTTTATAACTTTCACTCTCGGTCATTTGCTTTTGGTTTCCTTGTTCAGGTGTTTTCCCTAAATACTTGTGGTATTCTTAACCTTGACGTTGTTGTCTCGGTTATCTGTTGGTTTAGCCTTGGGACTTCTTTTCCTTTGCTTTGGTTCCTTGACTCTTATGTGGTTGTCATGAGAGTAGTGTTCAGGTACCCTTCGAGATTCGACCGTTTAGCGTTCCTTATCCATAGTGAGAGTATTGGTGATTTATTGACCTTGTTGGAGATAGTATTTTGAGATTTTCATATGGTGGTATGATGAGGTGATTCCATCCTTGAGGTATAGATTTTCTCTAGGAATGGGATGATGTTTCTTATATATATATATATATATATATATATATATATATGTAGATGATGATTGTGTTAGTACGCAAGGACGTGAGTGTTTTTCCTCCTGTGTTCTCGGGGAGTGAGTTATGAGTATTCCTTGGTACTAGTGGTGGATTTTGATCCCTGTAGATATTAGATGTGAGTGTATTTTTCCTTTGTTTAGATTTTATGGTTAACGTTGTGAGCGCTTGATGATTTGTTAGATTGGACATGGGTGTCGTGTACGTTGGTGAGAGTAGTGTAGACTACCAGTGCTGGTACTTGGAGTACGAGTCTTAGTTGTACCTTATAGACTCATATTGTGTACTTATATATACATATATATGTATATATTCCCGATATGTATACTTATTTACGGTAGTATACTAGTACGTACCTTGGGGTTGCGTAGCTGGGATTTGTAGGCTATGTATCTTGCTCGATAGTTTAGCATTACCTAAACAGTTAGAGGATATGGTAGTTAGAATATCATTTTTCCCACTGAGCTTATTTGCTCACAGGGGTATTTCATCGCCCCCTGGTATTCCCACGCCAGGTTGCAGGAAATGTTACGGATACAACAGCATGCGGTGCAATGGCAGTTCTCTTTTGTTTTTCTTGTTACAGGTTTTGGAGTTGCGTTGGGTGATGCAGTTACGGTTGCAGCGCGACTGGTTTGGGGACGATAGTTATCTGCTGTCAGTTTCTTTACCCATTTTGTATGGGATTGTCATATATTTCTCTTCGAAGCCAATCTGTTCGCATATCCCTATTGGTGTATATTTTATTTCCTGTATTTATTATTTCAGGATGTTATTGTATTTATTCTGCACTACCATGTGCTTTTTCTGTATTCTTATTCGAGCATTTATGGCTCTGTTGATTATAGATGGTTGTGTAGGGGTAGCGGTGCTTCTTTCCACTGCCTCGGCCCTAGTAGGATTGATGAATGTTGGGCCCGTGAGTCATTGGTATTATCGAACTGTTATTGGCAGGTTATTCTGTTGTGGTTGGGTGTCCAGATGCTCCATTTACAAATGAAACTCTGCCGAATTTTCGTTAGATTCCGCTGCTTTGTTCTATCATTCATTTGGGTATGAAATGTATCACTTTTATCATTATTCCATATGTTTTCATGGTTAATGATATCCTAGTTGGTTGCTCATTGTAAGGATCACATCTTGGATTCCTTGGATATCCCGGTTCGGGAGTCTTAGGAATTTAGGGGCGTGTCAGTTGGTATCAGAGGATACTATTGAGCTTCTAGTATTCAATTAGACATGGAGTATATTTTTCCTTTTTATTCCATGTATTTCCTTGTTATTGTTGACTCTAGTGGTTGTTGACTTACGTCACCCTTTGAAAATTCGCTGATTCTCTTTATTTAAGTTTCGGGAATTTTAGGGGCATGACAGCATGGTATCAGAGCATGATTGCTGAAGGTCATTTGTCGTAGGGGTGAAATGACATTTTTACCTTTTTGTGAGTGTTTGATGACTGAAGGTCATTTGTTCTCGTTTCTTTTTACTTCCGCATTCACTCCCTTAGCTCTTAGGCTCGGGTTTCGGAGTCCTAGGAATTTAGGGCGTGACAAAACGAGTCTAATTTTCTAAACGGATGAGATACCCTAAACAGGTCTGATGAGATTTTCCCCCCATAGGAGAAAATTGAGAGTTCCCAAAATATGGGTAGATAACGAGTCAGAGAGAGCCGACTAGGGTTTTGTTGGTGATGGTGTAACTCCCCGCGTTTCCTTTCTCATTTTTGGAATTATTTTCCAAGTGTTAATAGTTTTATGACGTCACTTATTCCCGACGTCTTGTGTAATCTTGGTACGTGTAAATTTTTCGCGTTTAAGTTTCGGACTTATCGGGACGACTTCGTGGACTTTCGTTTCCAGGTTAGTGATTGTTGTTCGTTGGCAACTATGTGGGTTCATTGCAACGTTTTCTCGTTGGAGCTTCGGTAATTGTATTGCGTTTCAGAACATGTTACTTTATTTTATTTTCGACACCCGGTGTAGCACATATGTGATTTTTATGCTTGTTGTGCTTAGCATATTTAACGGGTACTTATTGATAGGTGTAAACGTGTGAATCGGGTGTTGTATTTTCATTTTGTAAATAATGAAATTAGTTATAAATTTTTTCGAGGAAGAACGACCTAGGGGTATAATGGTATTTTTACTATTATAGAGATAGTGGATAATCCTAGAATTTTGGCCAAGTGTTGAAATAGCACTTGAGTGGCATAGAGGTAAATAGAGTGAAAACTTTGGTTAAATGGGAAACATAGTTTTAATGGCATTTTGTAATTGACCACAACTTGAAGGGATTTTTGGTCTTTTCTCACTTTAATGGGTTGTCACATTCTTGGCCATTAGATCTCATTTCCCATCTTTAATCCCAACCCTTGGATGTTAAGGCCTTGTTTGGCAAGTGTATAAGGGTGGTGTGTATTGATTTAAGTCTTTCATTTGTAAGACTTAATGTGAACCCTTGGATTAATTTCTATTTTACCCACATTTGTTTTGGACCCTTGGATTGGTTTAGAGATAGTGGAAATTCTCTTCAAAATCTCTTAAGTCTTTCATTTGAAGACTTAATCACATATTTGTTATCTCCATTTTCTCTCCTCTCACTCTTGTTTCTTCTCCACTTTTGGTTGGATTTCATCACCATAAGCTTGGAATTTGATGTTGTCTTGAACATGAAAGTTGTTCTTGGTGTTCTCCTTTTCGATTTAAGACAAAGATTGGTAAGTGTTCTACTCTCTTTGTGAGTTTATACTTCAAACCCTATTTTTGGGTTTTCATGATGAACTACATTTGATTCTTGGTTTCATCTTGTTATGAGTTTATACTCATTGTTAGGAGACTATGGTGAAGCTTTCAACTAATTGGATTCTTTGATTTTGGAGTTGGGTGGAAGCTAGGGTTTCATGGGGTTCACTTTGTGGATTGCTTTGTTCTTCACTTGAGGTAGGGGAAAACTTATTAACTATCTCATCTTGTGATTGGGTTGGTGTGAAAACTTGATTTTAGGGTTCCTAACTTAGATGTAATTGCAAAGTTGTATACTTTAAATCATGAAATTGGGGATTTTAGGAGATTATGTGATATAACTCTTGTTTATAGCATACTTGATCATTATGTGGATAGGACCATGTTGTATGCTACCTTGGTTAATAGGCTAGGATGTGGATGTGGATGTGGATGAATTGTGTTATGTGGGATTATGAAATTAGAAAGTTATTCTAGTTTCCTCACTCTTGTTGATTTTGAATATGTTATCTTGAAAGTTATACTTGTGTATGAAATGGTGATAATATGAATCATGGCTTTAAATGAGTAAAAAGCATGTTTAAAGGAATGAAATTATTTTCCTTGTGAATTAAATGACAACTTGATAAATTGGAACATTAATTGTGCATGATAATATATCTTTGTGATTTAAATGCTTTAATTCAGAATTAAGCATGTTAAATGAATGAAAATGTTATCCTTGTGAAATAAAAGGACAACTTGATGAATTGGAGCATGAATGTTGCATAAGAATGCATTCTTGTTAGTTATGGCTTTAAATGAGATTTGAAAGCATATTGAATGGTGAAAATCATTCATGTTGACATTTTGGAAATGTTATTTATAAATATGATGAGGTACATATTTATGTTGTTGCATGGCTCATTGAGACATATTGCATATGGATTCACATTTTCTAGAGAGAATTCAATTGGTGTGGTCTACGTCCGTTTATGTATTGTGCGTGAGTAGACTTGTTTTGGATCGTCGTAACAACTGAACAATGGATGTTTCTCGCTCCTACGGAACTAATCTTACAAGAAACTGAGACGATATTGGGAGGACTTGTCTAAATCCTATTACACGACCGCGTCGTGTTTGACGTCTTCCTTGTTAAAAGTGTAAGTGTCAAAAGCACTTGGGAAGAACGGTACGATAAATTTACCTTCATTCATGAGCTTGTATCCTAAAAAGTGAATGGTTAGAGAATGATCTTGTTAACCCTTAGAGTAGAGTGTGTGTGGTCGCGTGTGTACCATGAGGTGTGTGAGTTGCATTGCATTTGAGTTGCTAATATATGATTTATGTTGAAATGTGGATCATGATATTATCCTATGTTGTTGAGGAGCATGTTTAATATGGAATTTGAGATATATAATTCACATGTTATTAAAATGCTAAAGTGAAATTGGAGGATGTGAAAATATGATTTGCATGCCTTGTTTAAAGTATAATGTGAGATAAATGCTTATACTTGTTGATATGTGTTTATATACCTTAGAGTGGTGATATGAGTTGGTTTAAGGACTTTCTTGTGATAAGTAAAGTCGGTGATGAATCATAGAGTTGATTGTTGTGACACCCCCAAATTTCCATGCAGAGGTTGGCCAGACCCATACACAGAAACTAGGAGCATCTTCAATTGACAAAAATAAGCGCAGATGATAATACATAAGATAGAGATAGGATAATAAGAGTCGATGGTAACACTTATACATGAAAGATCCCACACCCAATACATCCTCGGAAGAACTTAAGTTTTCAAATTGATACAACTTTGGAATCCCATAACATGGACCCCTAGACCACACAAAATTACATTAACTACAATAAAGTTGAATTCCTACCCTGTAGTGGAAGGAAACTGCTGGACCGAGAAGATAGGAGAGACAAATCCTCAACCTCGTGGATGAAATTGCCGAGGACCTGAAATATCAACAAAGGTGGGTCAAACCCACGAGTAAGTACATCTCTACATGATCCCAAACAGAGTACTAAAAACCATCCCCTTTCCAAGTGATACCTATCCCAAAAATATTAATAAATATTAATATACCTTACTATACTTTATATTCACTAGAATACCACCATGAAGATATAATTAATTTCATAAATTTCATTTATATTTACTAGGATACCACCGTGAAGATATAAAACAAATACCATAAATTCCTTCCATAAGTCCAATTCTCATCATCTCTATGTCAAACCATAACCACGTACCCGACAACTCAGTCATGCCGTGAAAACTTATCCATATCTCGTGGTACTAGTGAGACTGTGTTTATTAGTCAGCCTCCTTGTGGTTCCTTTTAAATCTCCTGTCCATAGTCATTTTAATAAAATCTTATGATTTTACGAAATTATTAATTCATTTATATTCTTTACTCGGGAACGTATAACAATTTATAACGTCGAGCCGGGGGGGTTCAAGGGGGCGGTGCGACATTTCCTGAGCGCCCCCCTGGCAGGGTCTGGGGCAACGCCCCAACGCCAGAAAAATACAGTATATTTATACGGTGAAAACTTTTTATTTATACGGTCGAATATACGTATTTTAGTATAATTTGTGGTGAATCATAATAACATATAAATCAATGAATAAAGAAAATAGAGAAAAACAATTACATAACATAAGCAGTGTTTCTTTATGACAGTGTTTAAATTCATTATCAACATTGAAACTTAAAATATTTCTATATTCATATTTCTATATGTAGTTTAAATCATATGCACCTCAACATAAATCATAATAACAAGACATATACATATGCTCACATATCTATACATTTACACATAAATCCATACACGTCTATCTACACATAATATAATAAACATCGTATATATTCATGGACATGAACATGGTAAAATAGATCTGTACATATAACTACAAATAAAGGTATATACATATAAACAGAATATATACTATCATATGTAATCATGAATCAAAACCTATGATAACCGATCTATACATGAGTGGTTATATATATCACAAATCTATCCATATACACATGATCTATACATATACTCTCGGATCTATACATATATATATAACAAAATATATATCATCATATATATATACATAAATACAAACATATTATAATAGATCTATACATATGTTTTCACATAATACGGATCTATACATACATGTTCATATAGCTATTGATCTATACATATAACCATATAGCTACGGTTCTATACATGCATGCTCATATAAATATGGATCTATGCATATAGATATATAGCTACGGATCTATACATACATGCTCATATACCACATATAGCTACGGATCTACACATACATGCTCATATAACTTCATATCAATACATATAGCTACGGATCTATACATACATGCTCATATACTACATATCTACACATATAGCTACGGATCTACACATACATGCTCATATAACTTCATATCAATACATATAGCTATTGATCTACCCATACATGTTCATATAACTACATATCTACACATATAGCTACGGATCTACACATACATGTTCATATAACTACATGTCAATATATATTTTAACATGCTAATACTCATAAGTATACATATACGAAATTAATGTATAACAGTTTATAGGAGCATCAAACAAAGGTTACGAATTTTAGTACAAAAAGGAAGAGTAGAACATATGTCTTGCCTGATTTGGAGAGCTTACTACACCACGGATCCAGATCCGAACCAAGTATCTATATATATATATATATATATATATATAGATTAGTGAATAAGAAGAGGAAGAACAAGGGAGAAGTCTGAAATTCTATTAGTTTTGAGAGAGAATGAGCTGAATATCAATATGCTTATATAGGGGAAGCTAGGTTATAGCGAATGACCATAATGCCCCTAGATCTACTACAATAACCAACCTGTCACTATTCTTAAAGACTAATATACCCTTATTAGATGCCATAATAACGAAAATTACCTAGTAGTCATAAAATGACTAAAGTACCCTTACTCAATAATTTAAATACCCACCATGTCATCCAAAATAAATAAGGCAATAAAATAATTATTTAAATACGGGATATTACAATTGTGAGTTGATACCTTTGAGAAGGTGGGTGATGTTTTTGTGGTCTAAGTTAGCGTTGGTGTAGGAACGTGACATCAACCGTGACATTGAGGTTTTGGTTATGATAGACAAGGCTATGAACAAATCGAGTCAATTGTGTATTGATGGCCATATGATCTTGTTAGAAACCTAAGTGATGTGGTGTCGAATGTGAAATTGAGGTTTGAAAGAATTGGAAGAGGTTTTGATTTGGAACTAGTTGTTTCCGTGGCAACGGCCACTAAGTTTCCTTTAGCAAGCTTAAGGATAGGAATGTCATTGAAGTTGTGGACATTCTTGAATAAGTCGTTGTGTAGTTTAGAGATTTGGATGTCGAACTAGGTATGGTTGGGTTAGAATTAGTGCCTTTGCATATGGTCACTTACCTCCCCTTTGAGTTGCTTTTTATCTCGGTTCTTCATTCATTTGCTCCATTTGAGCGTCTATAAATTTGTTTTGGTATTTCCGTTGGTGTTTCGGCTTTTAAGTGAAAAACCCGTTTTCGCCTACCTCGTGACCCGACTAAACCTTTGGGCTTGAGAAAATGATTTTGAGTTATTTGAAAATATTTTGGCACTTAAAAAGTCAGTAGTATACTAAAACGGAGACCGGAGGCAAAACGGTCATCTTTCACAAATTTTTGCGTACCGCACAACAGTTTTCAAAAATTCATATCTCCTTCTTCGTATATCGGATCGAGGTGAATTTTTTTTTGTTAGAAATCTAACATCTTGAATTTATGTTTAAGATTTTGAAAATATAGATTTTCGAAACTTCATTTTCGACAGAAAGTTGGGGTTTTGGGGGTTTGATATTATTCACTGTAGCATTTCCGCACCTATACACCCTACGCGCATGACATTTTTCAAGAATTCACATTTCCTTATCCGTATATCGAATAGAGGCGATTTTTGTGGCATTGTAACGCTGACATCTTGAACTTATGTTTCAGATTTTGAGTCATTTGAGTTAACGTATTCTTGAGTGATATATGTTCGTTTGAAGATGACGGTATATTTTAAACTTTTACATGTTGCAGTCTTTCTTTAGAAATTTATATTTTTCGGCTCGTTTACTCAAATTCAATTCTGTTTCTTGATATGGGCTTCTTAGAGTCTCATTTATCATATATATGTTCAATTTTTGGTTTGAGGACAAAATGTCTCGGTTTTGGTGCCCGAAGTCGTGTTTTATCTTAATTTTCTATTGTGGGTCGGCGATGTCCGATACCGTTTTCAAAAATTCATATCTCTCGCGTCAGGGCCTTGAATTTGGTTCCATTTGTTTATTTGGTTTAAACTATATCCAAATAGGTGGGGTAACCTTTGAAAGTATATTTGTTCCCTTGAAATGACCATTTTACCCTTGGGCGAACATGTGACCTTTGAGTGATCGGTGTGATGGGTTATTCAATCCCTTTCATTTTCTTTTGGTGTTCGGCAACCTTTGTGACTTTCCTTAGGTTGAAGTGATTGTTTTACCCCTGTGTTGGGTTTACGGATGTCGGGTAGTGACGTGCGAGGTGATTGGTAGTATGGATTGATACTGATTTGAGATTTTGGAGCTCGGTATGATCGTGATCTAGGAAGTATAAGTGTTATTCTTCCTGTAGTGTTATGAATAGGAGTGTTGCTTCCGTATTTTGGTGATAGATGTTGTGTTAATTGTCAGTGTGGGACTGGCGGGTACGAGTCGTAGTGATCTATGAGGTTGTCTGGACTATGTGGTTCGTATTGGTTGTATATCTCTCTCTATATATATATATATATACGTTCATATATATATAGGTGTGCGTTATTATATGTTGTTGTGCTATGGTTTCACTACATGCTAGTTGCCCTATTTGTTGATGCATGGTAGGGGACTAAGGGGATGTGTTTCTGGGGTCTCGTATTGGCGTGAGTGCCATATGGGACATTTGACTGAACTAGGTTAGATGCATGTACATGGGTTGGTTCGCACTCGACTTGAACGGTCGTAAGATGTGACGATTCCTTTCTCCTACGGGACTTCGATGAGCTCACCCTGGTGTTCTATTGCCTGGCGTCCCAAACGCCAGTTTATAGGAAATATTTCAGCTACGGATTGCTTGGGGTGCAAAGCTCCCTCTAATAATGTGCATACAACATATACACATCAACTAATCTTTCTCCCCCTTTGACATCATCAAAAAGAATAGATACAATAAAGTACAAGGAGAGGATCATCATATCAAGTTGCATATATGAATTGTGATCATAGAATATATCATTTGAAGTAATACAATCTCATATTGTCCATACATTTCATGAATATGCTTAAGATGATACCAAATTGAAAACATAGTTTTGCATTCATGATGGCAACAAGGACATGCTAGCACGTGTAATCAATGATGACTAAATCATTTGCTTGCTTTTCATATACAAATAGGATACATGATCAAAATAGATTTTCATACATGAAGCACATGTACCAAGTGAATGACTCAAACGGAGAGTGACTTAATGTTCAAGTGTGTGTGTTTGAATGAAAGCTCAAATCATAAGTATTCAACATACTATATGCAAACAAGGAACACTCAATCACTAGATTATTTAAAATCACATAGTCATGTATGAGGATTCACTTAACATCACATATGAGTATTTAAGAAATGAGTCAACACCACCTCCATCTTTACCATTTGAAATTCAATAAACACATATGCAATATCTAATCATAGAATGTAATGTGAATAAATTAAAAATCATAATGATGACTAAGAGATGAGTATCCTAAAATAAGCAAGTGAAAGATACACGAGACATATGCTAACACATTAATATTCAAAGACATTTTCATTTCTCTATGAATTTTACAAAATAAGTTCTTTTGGAGAAAAATGGTGAGAATATTGATGAAGAATTTTATAATCATGAAAGTGAGCTCAATATTTCTCATAAATACATGTCTTTGTAATGTAATGTAATGGCAATGTATGCATTCTTCTCAAGTGCTAGAAGATAATTAACACAAAAGATATCTCTTATATATTTGGTAAAAGTACTTATCTAAAATAATAAGAGATGAACAAGATAATGAATGTATATATATATATAAATAAATAACACATAATATATACTTTTATTTATGTTAAAATAATCATCTAAGTCCAAGGGTAGTCAACCAAGGAAACCATAGAGTCCCAAAACCAAAGTGTCAAAAAGTATTTGAAATTATGTTCATGACACTTAAATGGATTTTACCCAAAAAAGAAATAAGTTCATCTATCATGCTCATTTTGAAATAGTTTGCATATTGGTGATAAACTTATTTGCACAACACATCAAATATTGGTAAACATAATACTCCAATGTGAATCTTATAACCAAATTTGATAAGTTATAAATGATAAACAATAAAAAGAATGTTTATCAATATAGGTTCTAAAATAACCTTCATCCATAAGAAAATCACTTAAAGTCATTCAAAACATCCTCTTGGAGCATATTTCAAGTTAAGCACGGCTTATGATAGTTTTAAAACCCATTGTCTAAAACTTATACATTTCAAAGCATTGTGATTCTCTACATGAAAATTTTTCATTTTAAAATCATATGAGAATGCATTAGATAAAAACATTTCATGCAAAGAGGCATGTGGCATTCATAGAAATTTAATTCCATTCACATGTGCAAAGAATAATCTATATCCTTCTTGGTTAAGATCTTGGGATAATAATGGTCAAAACCTTAGGTCATCACACTTAGTCATTGATAACAAGAAATAATGCATTATAGAATATACACGAATATGCATGTACGATAAATATATAAAAATATAAAATATCGGAGATTAAAAACATTATATATATATATATATATCATTGAAAAACTTATATAAAGATAATAATTATATAAGATACAAACACAATAAAAATGTATGTCTTTCATGATATATGCACATAAGACTCATGATTCATGTTTATCAATACACATTCAAGATATCCACATATAAGCACAATATTTCCTCTTATCAACATGCTTCCTTCAATGACGGACTCTTGGTCCCTTTTGCATCATAGTGATCCAAGCATGACAAATTTAGCATCAATAAATATTTCAATTTGAAACACAAATGCTAAACATTATATTGATAAGACATCAAGAGGATCACATACAAGCATCTTTAGAATGTTCACCAAAATAAATTTCGAAAATAATGGTGGTGCAATATTCTACAAGTCTTAGGAGCCTAATAGGTAATTCTTATTTTCATTTTCATGAATTGGATTTTCCAAAAAGAATTAATCTATCTTGAGGTTTACTAGTGTGGACTTATTTTATTACTCATTTATTTCAAGCCCATCTTCATTTCACTTCAAGTTCAAACACCTCAATTTAATGTGCAATATATGATATCAAGAAGATTTAGATAAAGCACAAAACTCATGGAAGCACATAGACAAATATCAAGAAATAACTACTCAAGAAATCAATCAAATTCAAGTAAAATAGCTTTGATGGTCTAGAGGTGGTCATGACTATATTCTTTAAATTTCATGCATGATCAAGACTTTCAATCATAAAACTAGTCTTTGAAAAATATTGTCTCAAATGTACTTGAAAGGACAAAAGACTAATATTATGACATCATATATCCAAATCTCATTTCAAAGCAAGCTACTATCAAGAGATCATCAAAAAACAATATTCAATTTCATGTACCAACTAGCCAATTACTCTCATTACCAATCATCAAATTTGTTCCATGATATATCAATAAAGGTTCAACATACTTTAATGAACATATGTATGTCATGCTTGATTTCATCCAAGAAAGCACATTAGTAATTGAGATTAGAAAGTATGTACCACGGTGCTAGCTCTACACATTTTTACTTGGAGTTGCTTGTGGATGATTTACATTCTCCACTCATCTTGTGAGAGACCTTGATTTCATCTTCCCTTTTGAGTTAACACATTACTATTGAGGAACCAATAGTTCTTGAGTAAGGAATCAATCCAAACCTACAATACACTCAAATAGTTTCTTTGGTACCCATTTGCTATTGGGTCCATTTGTGTTAGCACAATTATGGGCATAATTCATTATAAGCTCATTAGCACAAAATGAATGATCTTCTACAACCACTATGCTTCAATTGAATTTATCAATCAAGAACATTATCATGAAGTGCATTTGTCAATTCAAATAGTAAGATATGTTCATAGTTATTTCACAAAAAAAATGAACCAATATGAAATTAATAATATGAATGAAACTCTATTTCATATATGGATCATAGTAAACAACCATATGCATCATTCATGTTCAATTTTCAAAAATTGACAAGAAAATCAATGTAACTTCCCTTGATTAGCAAAAATAAATTATATGCCCCTTTTCAAGATTTGTAAAGCTTTAGCACATAGGAAGATTCATTTCTTTTTCATTTCAAAATTCTTTGAACATTTGAAAGCACAATGAAAATATATTTTCATAAGAGTCACCCTTTTGAAATAATTTCTCTCTAAATCAATGTGTCACCCTTCTCATGCAATATAAGATAATCAAAATAATGTAATGCATGAACAACGAGTATTCATCAATCAATGAATACCCTTATAAAACACATTTATATATTAATGAATAAATGAATACAAGTATCAAGTCAATACAATGTATAAATTTTCCAATTGCACATAGATGTCTCAATCATTGCATATCATCATCAAAATACTCTTTTTATGACATGTGTATATTCAATGGTCATTGGGCACTATAGATCATCTAAAAACACTTCCCCTTATAAGAACATTCTCCTTTAGCCTTTAAATGCATATAACTAACTTGTAAACATCATTGGAGAATAAAAAGGCCAAATAACCTTACGTAAGGGAAAAACATTCAAAGTTTGTCATGGATCAACTCTAAGCCGGTTAAGGCAAAAATAGAGCCGAGGCTCTGATACCAATTGTTGGCCACGTATTGACACCTAGAGGGGGGTGAATAGGGTCAATGACAAACTTTAATACTTTTTCGGTTTGACTTTATTTTATCAAATTACACTTCATTAAGCTATTGTCAAACACCTAGTGATTTAGATAATCTCTTTGAGTGACATTCACATTTCATACTTGTAATCATTCAATAGTAATTTACACAATTAAATACATGTTTGATTCAAGTATGATGGGAAATAATTCGTGCACCCAAGTATGCAATTTAATTAAACATGTAATTGCACTTTTCTCATTTAGAGACATAATACAAAATACAATTTACCATGAAGAACGTTTTGTAGAGTTTATGAAAAATGATCAAACAATGAGTTGACACATAAACTCTCAAATATAAACTTATATTGAATAAGCATATAGTGAAACACTTGGGGTGCATATAATCATTTTATTCTAAGGTGTGTTGAAGATAAATTCTAGCAAACACTTGGTATGCATTTAGATTATAGATAAATAAGGAAATGGATAATTTATAATCTACAACATATTTATCCAAAAACACAATTCAATTTCCTTCAACTATGCATTTTCATAACCTCTTCACTAATACACAAACACAAGCAATTTCATAGCATGACATCAATATGAAGTTCAAGATTGTAAATGACAATTGCTTATAAGGTAGAGAGATTAAGGGATAGAGAAAATGCAAGTCAAGACACCAATATTTTATATGGTTCAACCAAGCATTCTATGTTATGGTGTGATGAAGATAAGTTCTATCAATTCACTTAAACTTATTCATTTTCCTAATCTCTTCATTTATACATAAACACAAGCAATTTCATAGCATTGATATATAAAGCTCAAGATTGAAAATGACAATTGCTTTTAAAGTAAAGAGATAAGGGTTAGAGAAAATGCACACCATAGACACCGAGATTTTTACATGGTTCAACCAAATCTTGGTCTACTCCATGCCTTGAGATAACCTCTCAAGGATTCCACTATCGTGCTTCTCTTTCCGGGGATAAGCAAACCCTTACATGCCTCATTCTTCCGGGTGAATAGAAAACCCTTACACGCTCCTTCTTTCGGGTAAAGAGCCAACCTTGCTCACTCTTGCGGATGGAGAGCCAACCTTCGAACACTCTTGCTTCCGGGTGAAGAGCCGACCTTTGCTCACTCTTGCGGGTGGAGAGCCAACCTAATCCTCTCTTTTCAAGGTAGAGAAAAACCTTTACATAGCTTCAACAAGCCCAACCCATGCCAAGACAACTTCTTGGTCTTTCACTCACAAAGAATATGAATTGAATTTGAGTGTATACAACATATCTCTCAATAGATGGATATAGAAATTCAAAGTTCACTTCCTCACATACTTAGAGTCATAAATGAAATACTCAATTGAAAAGCTCAACTCAAGTATGAAGAATGAATCACAAGAAGAAAATATGAATGATGCTCATGTGGTGATTCATGTAGGAGTTTTCTACCCAAAAATTATTTCAATATTGAAGCACAAATGATAGATCTTTCATACTCCTATCTCTCTCTCTTCTCTCAACCATTTTTGGCTCATATAAGGCATATATATAGTGTAGGAACACAATATAGCCGTTTGGGGGTGTTTGGGGAAGTTTTGGAACACTTTGGATCCGAAACTAGCCGTTAGAATTCAAATTCCGGATGAGGCAGTCGA
This sequence comes from Cornus suecica, assembly GCA_963922005.1. Taxonomy (NCBI): domain Eukaryota; kingdom Viridiplantae; phylum Streptophyta; class Magnoliopsida; order Cornales; family Cornaceae; genus Cornus; species Cornus suecica. Next base: position 21,806,256 of record OY998241.1, read on the forward strand.
CTGGGGGTTTTGGGGCAGTCGGCTGGGTCTTCAAAAATTCATTCCGAAATTTATTTGTAACTCTCTGGTTCAGCCAGTCGACTGGGTCAACAGGCAGTCGACTGGGTGGTTACCCAGTCGACTGGGCTGTTCAGCCCAGTTTCGACACAGTTCACTCTTTTGGTCATAACTAGAGTTCCGTAACTCGGATAAAGGCTTTCTTTAGCTTTTTGGAAAGAAGACTTCAAGCTCTTGATTTTCGGATTTTGAATCACTCTATTTGACCCATTTTTGTGTGCGATATGGTCGTTTGAATGTGACGCTTCATTTCGAACTTTTAACCCACTTGATGGTTTTTCGTGAAATCTTTTGGGATTTTTCCGAAATGACTTAGACACACTCCTAGGATGTCTTAGAAACTTATTAAGGTCATTGACATGCCTAAAGTCAATATTGAGATCATAAAATGTTTTTCCAATTTAAACAAATTCTCAATATTAGACAAAAGCTTTTCATGTTTTAACAATTTTATTCAAAGCTTTAACATGCATCTAGAATCCATTTCAAGTGATATGAGTTAAGTTATTGGTTCTAGGACGACATCTTTGTTGAGTTCTTCCATAGCTTATGAAAGCTTGAACTAACTCAACTTTAGCAAAGACTAAATGATGTTCATAGTCTAATGCTAATGATGAAAGGACTTATGAATGATATACATGATCCTATATGCTATATGATCAAGAGTTGAGCTTTCAAATAAGTTATTTCAAAAACAACTTTACATTTAATCTAGCACTCACCCAAGACTATTTTACCCATTTCTTTGATCTTCAATTCCTTTAAGCTTTGGGTTGATGTCTCCATCCTTGTCTCCAATGTCTTTTGAGCTCTAAGCACCTTGCTTGATCTTCTCATGGATCCACTAGCTCTCTTGAGTTTATCTTGAATCAATAACCTATTAAGCATAACTCAAGTAGACATTAAATTCACCACATTCAATGGTTTGTTATCATCAAAATGTCATGTTTACCCATGGTGGAAAACCTTGGGTCAACACTTTTTATCTCGGTTCTTCATTCATTTGCTCCATTTGAGCGTCTATAAATTTGTTTTGGTATTTCCGTTGGTGTTTCGGCTTTTAAGTGAAAAACCCGTTTTCGCCTACCTCGTGACCCGACTAAACCTTTGGGCTTGAGAAAATGATTTTGAGTTATTTGAAAATATTTTGGCACTTAAAAAGTCAGTAGTATACTAAAACGGAGACCGGAGGCAAAACGGTCATCTTTCACAAATTTTTGCGTACCGCACGACAGTTTTCAAAAATTCATATCTCCTTCTTCGTATATCGGATCGAGGTGAATTTTTTTTTGTTAGAAATCTAACATCTTGAATTTATGTTTAAGATTTTGAAAATATAGATTTTCGAAACTTCATTTTCGAAAGAAAGTTGGGGTTTTGGGGGTTTGATATTATTCACTGTAGCATTTCCGCACCTATACACCCTACGCGCATGACATTTTTCAAGAATTCACATTTCCTTATCCGTATATCGAATAGAGGCGATTTTTGTGGCATTGTAACGCTGACATCTTGAACTTATGTTTCAGATTTTGAGTCATTTGAGTTAACGTATTCTTGAGTGATATATGTTCGTTTGAAGATGACGGTATATTTTAAACTTTTACATGTTGCAGTCTTTCTTTAGAAATTTATATTTTTCGGCTCGTTTACTCAAATTCAATTCTGTTTCTTGATATGGGCTTCTTAGAGTCTCATTTATCATATATATGTTCAATTTTTGGTTTGAGGACAAAATGTCTCGGTTTTGGTGCCCGAAGTCGTGTTTTATCTTAATTTTCTATTTTGGGTCGGCGATGTCCGATACCGTTTTCAAAAATTCATATCTCTCGCGTCAGGGCCTTGAATTTGGTTCCATTTGTTTATTTGGTTTAAACTATATCCAAATAGGTGGGGTAACCTTTGAAAGTATATTTGTTCCCTTGAAATGACCATTTTACCCTTGGGCGAACATGTGACCTTTGAGTGATCGGTGTGATGGGTTATTCAATCCCTTTCACTTTCTTTTGGTGTTCGGCAACCTTTGTGACTTTCCTTAGGTTGAAGTGATTGTTTTACCCCTGTGTTGGGTTTACGGATGTCGGGTAGTGACGTGCGAGGTGATTGGTAGTATGGATTGATACTGATTTGAGATTTTGAAGCTCGGTATGATCGTGATCTAGGAAGTATAAGTGTTATTCTTCCTGTAGTGTTATGAATAGGAGTGTTGCTTCCGTATTTTGGTGATAGATGTTGTGTTAATTGTCAGTGTGGGACTGGCGGGTACGAGTCGTAGTGATCTATGAGGTTGTCTGGACTATGTGGTTCGTATTGGTTGTATATCTCTCTCTATATATATATATATATACGTTCATATATATATAGGTGTGCGTTATTATATGTTGTTGTGCTATGGTTTCACTACATGCTAGTTGCCCTATTTGTTGATGCATGGTAGGGGACTAAGGGGATGTGTTTCTGGGGTCTCGTATTGGCGTGAGTGCCATATGGGACATTTGACTGAACTAGGTTAGATGCATGTACATGGGTTGGTTCGCACTCGACTTGAACGGTCGTAAGATGTGACGATTCCTTTCTCCTACGGGACTTTGATGAGCTCACCCTGGTGTTCTATTGCCTGGCGTTCCAAACGCCAGTTTATAGGAAATATTTCAGCTACGGATTGCTTGGGGTGCAATGGCACTTTCTTTTGTTTCCTTGTTACAGGATGGCTCGTGGCATGGATGTTGTTGCAGAATTTGGGACGTTCGTACGTAGAGTTGTTTCATTTTAGTTTGCTTTACTTGTCCCCTGTATTGGGACTATTGTTGTACTTCTTGGGAGCCAGTCTGTTGACATATCTCTTCATTGTATTTGGCATCGTTGTATAGATTTATTCTTTTAGCACCTCGATGTGCCTTGTGTATCATTTGGTTTAACTTTCGCTTGGTTTTGTATTAAATTATTGTGATTAATAATATTTCATTCGGTTTTATGGTTATTTAGGATCTTAATTGGTCGCTCTTTATATGGATCATACCTCAAATTTCTCGGTTTTCCCGGTTTGGGAGCCTTTGAAATTTAGGAGCGTGACAAATGGTGACTTGATATGGTACAGAACAAGACTACTATGATAGAGGCAAAGCAAAAGTTGAGTAATGAAGAGATCTGGTAGACAGAGGTGTGATTGAATAGCAGAAACTAAAAAATCAGTAGTCGAAGTCGAGTTCTCGAAGAATAATTCTCGAGTACTCGGTAGAAAAGTTGTCGAGTACTTTGTAGGATGAAGTTCTCGAGTTCTCGGTAAAGGCAGACTTCAAATACCAGATTGATTTGCAGCGGTGGTTTCTGGTGCGAGAGCGAGATTGAAAACAGAGTGGGATTGAGAAATTGAGGTGGAGAGGGAATGATGGAGAGAGAGGATTTGGAATCTGATGAGGATGAAAGGTGTTTAAATGGATTTAGATATATATATATATGTGTGGATGATTCTGTTCAATTGAGGAAGGGAAAATCGGAGTCCAATAAGGCTATGAATAAGTCTGGAATTGAGAACAATACAATTGAACTAAGGTCCATTCTATGGTTTGGGTCTGTATCCAAGTCATGGAAATCGAAAAGCTCTAATGGGTTTGAGAGAAACCCACTTCAGATTGCGCGGTAAAGATCTGAAGTGGTTAAGACCATGGATGAGCATTTCAAGGAGCTGAGTGTACTTGCTGATGCAATAATCAAATGAAGCCCAAGGAGCAGGCAGTGGGTTGTTTGCACCATGGAAACAGCAGAAGTAGTTGGCCTTCGGTGCTGGAATTAGAGGAGCGCTTAAGGTGCAGCAGTTAATTGATGATGTCAAGGTGCGGGAACTCATCTGCCACCACTTCTTGGTTTTGATATCCAGATGTACAGGATGGGAACACATCATTAATTCGCTTGGAGATGACCGTGCTGGTGTCGTCGCTGGTAATGACGACCTCGCCGGAGGCGGTGGAGTTGAAGCCGCTGATGGCGACGGATCGCGGAATCAGCATCGAGGAGTTTGTTCTTTCTTCCACGAATCGGTTGAGGATGGAGCTCGAGACGGTTCAGAAGGAAATTTGGGCTTCTCGATATGCTGTGAATTTTAGGATTAGGGTGGTGATTTTTTGGTCCAGAGACGATTTGCGGTTCGACGGCGAAGACGATGTTGGTTGCTTGGCATCATTCCTCTCCAGTTCAAAAACAATTTCGTGGCAGAATGCCACTAAAGTAGTTGGAAGCTACGTCAATGATTTTGGAGATTCACCCACTATTGTTTACACCTCCTGGATAAAGAATTCATCCTTGGAACCTGTTGGAACGTAGAACGAGAACGCGCAAACGGATATACAAGGGATTGAGTGTGAATCAGGTGAGGAGAAGAGGCATGAATTTTAAGGACCGGTATAGAGGTAGAGTGATGGAGTGATAGAGGTGGAGTGATTGAGAGTCTAGGGCTTTAATTGAAGATCGTCGCGGGGGATGGAAGATGAAGTGCCATCCCCGGCAGAGATGACGAGAAGCAAAAAATATTATCAAGAACAGATTGGCTCTAATACCATGTTAGAAGAAAGGATGTTTTGATAATATGATAATGGAGAGAATATAATAAAGACAATAAGATGAAGAACGAATATGAAACTATATTGAATTGTATATTGAAGTCTATTCTAAAGTATGAAATATATCAATTACAATAGATATGACTCCTGTATAAAGGGGAGAATATGTGGAGAACAATTAAACTTGGTGTGAAGGATAAGTCAATATAAATTGGGTTGGGCCTAGATATCTAGATGGGCCTAGGCCCTTATATATTCTAATACATACAATGCACTGACTTATCCCACCACCACAAATTTAATGCACGCATTTACTTTACACCCATTCAATACATTCTCATACGCTCTATCACATTTATGGTGATACCATATTCATTTTAATCTTCTTCACTTACAATCACTCACGTTACATTAGCCAATGAATTTTAGCCACGTCATAAGGTTATGAAAATCATCCAATAAGAATTCATTATTTAACCATAACCACAGTGAAATGACAAACGAAAAAATCTTATTTGACAAATATAATTTTTGATGCAAATAAGGATAGCAAACATCATTGCTAATATTTATTTTTCACCCATAGCGTTGATGTTAAATTTTTCGTCGTAGTAATCCAAATCATTCACATTTCCTTTTATGTGAACACATATTTTTAAATTTCATACAATTGATTGACTTAACAGCAACCACCGCACATTTAATGCACGTGTTTTATTTAAACCAATTCAATGCACCGCTCTCTCACATTTATTGTGATAACATCTTCATTTTGATATTCTCCACTTACAATCACACACGTTGTGTTAGCCAATGAACTTTAGCCACGTCATAAGGTTATGAAAATCATCCAATAAGAATGTTTTCTTCAACATTAAAAATAATTGAAATATTGACAATCGGCTAAATTTTATTTAGCAAAGAAAAATTATGGTGCAGATAGGGAAAGCCTTACACCTCTATAAATAACAGACTCCCTATAGTCTCTATCCAACACAGAAAAATGTAGAACCATTACTTCACTTCTTCTGTACTCTGCCTTTTTTCTTCTTCTTTTTTTCTCTTACTTTCATATATTCCTCTCTCTCTCTCTCTCTCTCTCTCTCTCTCTCTTACTTTCTCACTTTCTACTTTCTTTCTCTCTTTAGTCCTCCAATTTATCTCTATTTATACTCTTGTCTATCCTTCTTTCTTCTCCCCATTTCTTTTTTTTTTTATGTCTTCTCTTTATTTTTTATTACCGAATTGTACCGATTTCTTTCTCTTCCTTCCCATCACACCTTTTTTTTATCTTATTTTTTCCTTTATCTCTCTTTTTTTTTCATCTTTTATATTTTTGTTATAGTATTTTATTTATATATTTCTATGAAGAAAAAAAAATTTCATGTTCTTGTAGTTGTTGTCTACGACTTGCAGGTTACAATGGCTTAGACATACAGCTATGTCATGACCTATGGTCAAAGGGGCAAGCCTAGTTAGCAAGACTCCCACCATTGTCTTATCTCTAAGGGTCAGATGTACGCAGTCTTTCCACCACATGCGGAGAGATTGTTTCCCGTTTTGAACCCCTGGCCTCTAGGTTACAATGGAGAGACCTTGCCGTTGCACCAAGTACGCACTCAGTTTAACTAGCCTATTACATGAGATTCTTACCATTGCAAATCTGGAGATGTTTGATGTATGCAACTTTCTTTCTATCTTAAAATATTTCAAACTCTTTGTACTAAGGCCTAGCCTCAATTTTAGGAGTTTTTTACTTATAATAGATGAAATTTGTAGCAGATGATGAATGATGAACATCACTCTCTTTTGAATAAAATTAATTTTTCATGCTTATTATAATTGTCAAGAGTCATATGCGAATGCACGTGGCCGTTAGTCGTGGCTTATATTGATACATGATTGGCCAAATCATAGACTAATACATAATACATTAAATTTTATATTATTGTGGTAAATAACTTAGATGTTAAATAATTAAAAATTAAAATATAATAAGAAACATAATAAAGAATGCAACACATATACTTGAGGACGCAATAACATGTCTACCAATAAAATAAATGAAACCTTTAATTTTTCATGAATATCTAACATTACACTTTAAACAATTATAATTTATAAAGGTACCATGTTCCTACTACAATAGGAATGTCCTATATTGGCCACACGATCGAGTTCATTTTAGACTATGTCACATTCATATGAGTATAAATAGTAACAACTCAATCTAACTTAGCCTAGCCACTACTTTTTATGTGAACCCGCAAAACTTTTATTTCCTACATTGTACTAACTTAACCCAGCCACCGCACATGTAATGCAAGCATTTTCTTTTAACAAATTCAATGTACTCTCATAAAATTTCTCACATTTATTGTGATACCATCTTCATTTTGATCTTCTTCACTTGTATTACTCACTCTACATTAGCCAATGAATTTTAGCCACGTCATAATGTTATAAAAATCATCCAATAAGGATGCTTTCAATAAAAACTTATTAGGCAAAATTAATTTATGATGCAAATAGGGAGAGAAAATATCATTACTCATATTCATTCTTCGCCACCATAACATTTACATCAAGCCCTTTGGTGTCGTAATCCAAATCATTCACCCTTCACGTTCACACTACTTTTTATGTGAACACACATTTTTTTATTTATTTCATACAATGTACTAACTTAGCTCAGTCACTGCACATTTAATGCACTTTTTTTCTTTACACCAATTCAGTGCACTCTCATATGCTTTCTCACATTTATTGTGATACCATCTCATGTTGATCTTCATCACTTACAATCTCACACGTTACATTCACCAATGAATTTTAACCACGTCATATTGTTATGAAAATCATCCAATAAGGATTTTTTCTTTAACAAAAAATAAATTGAAGTACCAAACAACAAAACTATATTTGGCAAAGATAATTTTTGATGCAAATAGGTATAGAAAATATCATTACTCATATTCATTCTTCACCACCAGAGCAATTTTATTTTTTTTGAATGGTAAGATACTCACACACCCACACATGAGCCTCCTGGGGCTCGAACCCTCTAACCTCTCCTTTGGGTAGAAGAGATGTCACGCCTCAAATTTCCTAGGACTCCGAAACTCGAGCCTAAGAGCTAAGGAAGTGATTACGAAAGTGAAAAGAAATAAAATAAAATCTCATTAAGTCGTCAAGTACATGTTCAATGGTAAAATAGTCATTTCACATCCCAAATATGTCAAAAAGATCACTCGGGAATGAAAAAAAATGGAACAACTCAAACGACACTCTAAACGGATAATTTCAACAGCCCATGTTCACCCAAGGGTAAAACGGTCATTTTAGGGGTAAAATAGTAATTTCAAAGTGTAACTACAAAATTTGGACCTAAAAGAATCCTTAGGAACAAACGGAACCTAAATCAAAGCCACAAGGAGAGAGATGATTTTTTGAAAACGGTATCGGACAACGCCGACCAAAAAAAAAAGTTGAAGTATCCCACTACTTTCACCAAGGGTAAAACAGTCATTTTAAATTTTATCTCAAGAATGGTCATATGACAAGCTATAGAGACAAATAGGTGTCTATTCCGACGTGCGAAGAGGAAATTACGGATGTTTGAATATCAGATGTCGCAACGCCAAGTTATAGCCATGGCGTGCCATGTCGCGCGCTGCAGCTCACCGCCCGCGCGCGCACACAGCAGGCCTGCGCTGCATGGTGCTGGCCATCATGCCTAAAACTTTAAAAAAATAAAAAATTTAAAAAACTTGAAATTTTTTCTAATTGTTGGGAAGTTGATGCGATTGGTTTCAAAACATTCAAAATCTCATATTTTGCAATATGGCTTCGTTTTTCGCGCCGTCGATCCCGAAAAGTCACAAATAATTGAAAAGTGAGTTTTTCATTTGGGAAACGCACAAAACCTCTATCTATGTTTTGTTCGGGAAACGCACAAAACGCACAAATAATTGAAATGCACAAATAAATTGGAGAGTTATGAGCCTCTCTCATCACATCTCTCCTCAAGTCATGAATAGGAGGAACAACTAATCGAGCTTTGTACCTCAAACCTCTATCTATGTTAACTGAGTATAATGGAATCTCTCCTGATGCCAACTCTACAACTCTATCCATACACTGTTGTTCTGCATGTTTGGCCTCAATCACTTTTCGAATAATAACAGGTGTCATCATAACACATGCCGCAAAAGCATCAGCTAACTCATTAATTGGCCTCAATCTCGAACAAGGCCGAAATAGTAGCATAGGGTCGACGACTGAGGACGTCTACCACTACATTAGCCTTCCCTGGATGATACTGAATGGAAAGATGATAGTCCTTCACAAATTCCAGCCATCTGCGCTGCCTCATATTCAACTCCCTCTGTGTAAATAGGTACTGCAAACTCTTATGATCACTGAATAATCTGAAAGTCTCACCCAAGAGGTAATGTCTCCAAATCCTCAATGCAAAAACCACTACTGCAAACCCCAAATCATGGGTAGGGTAATTAAGCTCATGTGGATTGAGCTTACATGAACCATATGATACTGGTCTCTCCTCCTGCATCAACACACAACCTATACCCTATAACGATACATCGGTGTAGACAAGATACTCAACTCACTCTGTATAGTGGCTAGAATAGGTGCACATGTCAATTTAGTCTTCAATTCATCAAAATTTATCTGACAGTGATCATCCCAAACAAATGGCACACCCTTTTTAGTCAAGTTGGTGAGAGGACTGGCAATCTTAGAGAAACCCTAAATCAATCTATGATAATAACATGCCAATCCAAGAAAACTACGGACCTCTGAAGGTGAGGTAGGTTGTCCCCACTCCAGAACTGCTGAAACCTTCGCTGGGTCCACAGCTATCCCTTTCTCTGACACCACATGACCTAAAAACTTCACTTCTCTTTGCAAAAAGCATACTTCTCAAACTTTGCATACAGTTGGTGCTTTCTAAGGGTCTGTAACACCATTTATAAATGTCTGTCATGCTCCTCCTCATACCTAAAGTAGACCAATATGTCATCAATAAATACAATGACAAATTAATCTAAAAATGGCCTGAATACTCTATTCATAAAAATAGTTGGAGCATTGGTCAACCCGAAAGGCATAATGTGAAACTCATGCGAGCCATATCTGGTGAGAAAAGTTGTTTTTGGCACATCCTGCTCCCTGACACAAAGCTGATGATAACTAGACCTCAAATCTATCTTCGAGAAGTAGGTATCTCTCCTTAACTGATCAAATAAATCATCAATCCTAGGCAACGGGTACTTCTTGCGGACCGTGACCTTATTTAGCTCCCTGTAATCAATGCAAAGACAAAGAAAACTATCCTTCTTCTTCATAAACAACATCGGTGCTCCCCAGGGTGAAGTACTCCTGTAAATAAAACCCTGACTAAGAAGCTGTTGAATCTGATCCTCCAACTCCCGCATCTCTATCGGTGCCATCCTGTATAGTGCCTTAGCAATAGGCCTGATGCCTAGAGCTAAGTCAATAACAAAGTCAATCTCACAACTCGGTGGCAAACCTGGTATCTCCTGAAAAATATCTTAAAAATCATGTACTACGAGAATACTATCCATAAATATAGTGGTCTCCATCTGGGTCTCAGTATCAATATAAAATAAATGCGTATTAGACCCTCCATGTTGTTGAGGCATAGCTATTAAGTACATCTCCTGACCCGGTATCACAATAGTCTTACCATGATAGTCCAACTAAGCATGGTAGTGAGATAACCAATCCATCCAAAGTATCACATCATAAGTATGCATATCGAGTACTAACAAATCAGCTAGAAATCTAAGCCTATCAATATCAATAGGGACCTGTTCACAACTCTCCCGTAAAACCACATCAACACCTACGGGCGTAGAAATACTGAGGGTTCGACTACTAGGTTGGGTCAATAATCTAGATAAAGTAATAAATGACTGCGACAAAAAAAAGTGATGCACCAATATAAAAAACAACTCGACCTAAGGGTGTATAACTCTTCCATGAATAGGAAACATACCCTTAATAGCCTAAGTTGCCCGAGCATCATAAGGCATGACGTTATACACCCTGCCATAATGCAACTGCTGCTCTTACTATGAATAAGAAGTACTTCTCATCAAAACGAGTATGGAACTGAGCAGAAGTCAATGTGGCTCTCTCCCCTGTAGTGGTGACTAACTCCCATCACTGCAAAACATCACTAATTGACATGAAAGTGGCAAGCATTTGCTTCTGAAACTTTATACACTCAACCATACGGAGATGATGCTTAAGATCCTTCCACCATTGGTGAGATACTTTCACATCAGTAAACCCCAAAAAATCTGGTGGATGTCCCTTAGTGAAAGTATTCCAAATCTTCTCCCATATGACAGGCTGTACTGTCAACTCAACAGCATGAGCCTACTGAGGAGGCGGCTGATGAAGCTATTGATTCTGAAGTATCGTCTCCACCCCTGTAGCAACAGCCTAAGCTATGATGGCTATGAGGTTAAAAGGAAGTTCAGTATTGCCATCCTGAGCATTGCCCTGACCCTGATTCGCATTTCTTCTCCTACGATGCGGCATACTAAAATAACGATAAACTTGAGACATCAATACCATAATAATGAACTTAAAAGAGTACAATGAGTCCTAAATTTTAGGCTCTAAATATCAGAATACGCAACGCGAAAAACCTAGCGAACACATTCCCTAGGACACTTGAACCCGGAGTACTCTAATACCAACTATGATACCCCATAATTTTCATGCATAGGTTGGCCAGGCCTATACCAAAAACTAAGGCGCATCAACACTCAATAATAAACAAGCACGGAAGCAAAAGACATATTTAAGAAATAACAGAGTCTCAAAAGTTTAATTCTCATGAATAAACAAATTCAGAAATTCAAATCCCCAAAGGGTACAATTCAGAAATTTGTGTTGACCCAGATGACCTTGAGTTCGATCCAAACACCTATAAGCACGTGTATATCACATATTATACATGATATTGAAGGGTTTGACTCAATTGAGTGTGAAATTACATAAAATGGTAAACTTAGGGTTTCTCCTATAAATACCAAGGTCTACAAAAGAGGAAGCTACATCTTTGAGAGATCTCTACAAGTTTTCTACAGATCCATATTCTTCTACAGAGATAGAGATAGAGAGAAAATATCATTGAGTGATTTTATATCTTCTAGTTATCTCTTGTGTTAAGGTTTATTCAATTGTGCTTCTATATCAACGATCTTATGCACAATTGAATGACCAAGATTCTAAAAAATCTACACACAGCTAATTGCAACATGGTTGCTTTGATCCGTTTGAGAAACGGAGCCGTCTGAGTGCGGAGATCGAAGCAGGAGGTTTCATGTTTATTTGATCTGTTGAGAAACAAAGTCATTAGAGTACGGAGCGGAGCGAGAGCTTCATGGAGCGTAAGTGAATCTACACTGTCAGACGTCGAGTGAAGAACAACATATTACATTAGTTTTAAGTATTGTTTTCATAGAGTCTGTACAAATTCTCCGATTCATTGTGCATCGATACCCGAGCGTATTAGTGGTTTTTACTTGGAGTCTTTCCAAGATTTTTCATGTAAGAATATCGTGTCTCTATTGCTTTATTTTTTGCACTTAGATTAATCTTTGCATGATTTATCTTGTTAAGAAAATTGGATTAAAATTGACTTTTCCGTAATTATTATTAATTTGTCGATAAATCCACAAAAAGTCTATTCACCCCCCCCCCCCCCCTATAGGCTTAGTTCACCATCGTTTAGGTAATTTCAATCACTACGTAAGGTACGAATATAAAATTGATTCGTGATTTCAACATAGAAAGCACAAAAGATAGAAAATATTTCGGAATGAGATTTTATTAAATATAACCATGTCATCAGTGAAAAATCATCAAAATACCGAAAACCATATTTGGACTGGATCGGACAAGATCCCCAGACATCATAATAGACTAACTCGAAAGGAACGAAACCTCATTTATTAACCCTAGACACATATGAAACCCTGTGGTGTTTAGCAAACTCACATGACTCACAAAATAATTCAGATAAAGACTGAACTATAGGACACAAACGTTTCAGGCTTGAGAGAGTAGGATGACCAAGTCGATAGTGAAGATCAAGAGGTGTAGAAGAGATACTCGAACAGGCCATGGAAGTTGGTTCTTCATCCAGCACGTAGAGTTTTCCTGAAGTGCGACGACCCCTACCAATAGTCTTGTTCATCAACAGATCCTGAAATTCACAAGAATCACCAGAGAAAACAACAAAACAATTCAGTTGTCTAGTAAGGGCACTAACATATATTAAATTAAATGGAAGCGCAGGTAAATGAAACACAAATGATAAAGTGATATTGGAGGTGGGTGATACCGTCCCAATCCCCCGAACTGGTATATAAGAGTCATCAATGACATACACATCTGGACGAGAGGATATGGGAGAATAATCCCGCAAAATACCTGTTATTCCAGTCATATGGTCAGTAGCACCAGAATAAAAAATCCATGTCCGAGAAGAGGCCGAAACATATGTTGTAGAAGGATCTGACTGAACTAGAGCGGTAGATGCAGGGGTCTGATTTGCTAGTAGGCGAGAATATTCTGCAGCAGAAATGTGAACAATCGTATCATCTGATAGAGCAAATCCAGGATTCTAAACTGTTGATTCTTCACTAGAACAGACATTGGCAGACCGCGGTTTCCCATGTAGCTTCCAGCACCTATTACGGGTATGGAAAACACCACCACAATGAAAGCAAGTAAACTTGTTATCAGAACTGCGACCACCACAACCTCTAGTCTGCATATTGCTCACCAAAGTAGTACTCTCACCAATATCGCCTGATCCAGAAGTCAAACGAATAGAATGACTGAGATATCTCATCAATACGATTCATATTATCCTTGCCCGAGTATAAGACATTGAAATACTCTCATAGCTCCTTGACCGTATCACAATGTGTCACCAAATAAGCCACCCGAAACTCCATAGAATTTATCAATTGATTAAATAGGCGGGCATCATCACGTAACCAGATCTTAGCGCATGTAGGATCACTTTGAGGATTAGCGGAATCATCGCTAAGATGTTCCTCTTTACCCATACCCCGAATATCGAATAAAACCAACTTACGCCAACTCTGAAAATTTATACCGTCCAAACGATGCTCAGTAAGTTTGGAACTCGATGAAAAAATCTTTGAGATCGTAGGTTTGGGTTCAACAAGGCCACTTGATATTGAAGAGTCACCCATAATCACAATGAATTATATAAAAAGTATACGGCAAAACAATAACAAAGAGGGAAACACAACTTCCCCCAAGAATCACAACAAATAGGGGGACACACATTCCTATATATATCAAGATAACGTTTCAATTAATGACACATCAAGACATGAACCGAACTGTTGGGAATTGAAACCCTAAACACACAATAGTAGGAAGAATTGCAAAAAAATAATAGGGTTTCATCAACAAATTCACGAAAAAAACTAGGATTTCATGAACGGAATTACGAAAACAAACCAAGTATGAAAAATATATATTCTCGGGGCGCTGCGTAGCGAAATCTTGCTTCACAAAAGACAAGGATTAGGATTTTATTTGGATTGAGGTTAGGGATGGAAGATGGTGATTAGGGTTAATTAGGGTTAGGGTATTGTTAGGAGAGAGTTTTTCAAATTTCGGTATCTGGCTTTGATAACAAGTTGTTTAGAATAAGCCGTAATCTCTCAAGGTAGAGAGACTCTTAATTTATAATGATAAATTAGGTTACACAAGAGAAGAGACCCTATTGGACTTGCTACACACATGTGGCCCAAAAGGCCACACGCCTACACTAACACCTTCTATGAGTTTTTTTTTTCCCTTTCCCCAAACAATTCATCATAAAATTACTCTCTTTCTCAATGCAAACCATGATTGCTTTTTCTGAATTGCTGCTGTTTTCCTTTTCTTGAATCTGATTATTTCCTGCTGTTTTTTTTTCTTGTGCTTTTCTTTTCTTGTCTTCTGATATTTTTTCTTCTTTCTGTTTTTTATTTTCTTCATTTATTTCCTCTTTGTTAAAAGCAAGATTTGTTGAATATGTTTTTTATAGATAGCAAAACATGTCCAAAAAAACCGCTCAAAGCTATTGTCACTTTCAAAATACAAAAGGGAGGAGGGTTGTCACATGTAATTTTGTTTGAAAAATAGAAAAGATGATATTTATAGGATTAAGCAACATATTGTTGGAGGATATAGAAACTTGCAAGCACGTAAAAACTGCCATGAATATGTGAAAGAGGATATGACATTGCTGACCAATAAGCCAATAACGATAATATTACAATTGTTGATCAAAAAGGTAAACATGTGGCAAGTGAAAATGATAATAGCAAAGCCAAAAGGCATATTGATTTGTACTTTCTAGAAAGAGTAATCAAACAACAATTGACAATCCCTACAAGAAATAACTTAGAGAACGACTATGCATACGGTTTGCAAGATGTATGTATGATGCTTGGATATCACTTAAGGCTCCCAATTATAACACCCTCTATTGAAACTATTGGTCAATACGGTCCAGGAATAAAACCCAATCTTATCATAAAGTGAGAGTTCCCCTCCCAAGAAAGTATTGGAACACATGGGCACTATAATGTTGGATCATAGAGCGAAATGGACAAAATATGGGTACACAATTATGGCAAATTGAAATGAGGATAAAAGGGGTTGTTTGATTTTTATTTTATTTTTATGACAAAATATTGATCATAGAGGTGAATTTTATATAATTTTTACGAATTTTATATGTTCATCAAATCTGTTGATGCTTCCTCTTATTCAAATACAGGTGAAAAGATGTTTGAGCTGCTTAACAACTTTGTGAAATAAATTGGAGCGACCAATGTGGTTCAAGTCAAAGTAGCACCTCTAATAATATTGTGGCAAGTAAAATTATAATATGTACTTACTGTTAAATTTTAAAATTGGCAAAAGAACATAAAACTCTCATATGCTTCTTAAGGGTTGCAAAATACCCCTCTATACTTTTTTTTGCCCCATTTTACTACCATCACCTTTCTAAAACAAGCAAACTACCATATTTACATCACTATATGCCCAAATTACCCCCAATATTTCATTTTATCATTATCATTTGTTTTAAAATTTAAACAAAATATATAAAATTCAAAAATATATATTAAATTTCGAACTTTTTTTATAAAATTCAAAAACAATATATAAATTTCGAAAAAACATATAAAATTTGAAACAAATATATAAAATTCGTAAAAATTATATAAAATTCGAAAAAATATATATTAAATTTTGAAAAAAAATTATAAAATTCGAAAATAAATATAAAATTCGAAACAAATATATAAAATTCGTAAAAATATATATATTAAATTTCAAATTTTTTTATAAAATTCGAAAATAAATATAAAATTCGGAATAAAAATGATGTACCTAAAAATATAAGAAACTGTATTGCTGCATGTTGTACCTAAAAATGATGTAGGTTGGTATGTTGATTCTATTTTGAAGAGACAAAAAATGTGAAGAACAAACCCATAAAAATCATGTTTTAATATTAATTTTCTCTTTTATCTAGTGACTCTTGATTTATAGTTCCCCCAATGGTACTGAGTGAATCTGCATATCCTATAAAACAATCCATTTTGATTGTCCTATTGAGATCACAAAGCACCCCCAATGACATATAAAATTTCAAAAAATATATATTAAATTTCAAAGAAAATATAAAATTCGAAAACAAATTTGAAAAAAAATATAAAATTCGAAAAATATATATAAATTTTAAAAACATATATAAATTTCAAATATATATATAAAATTCGTAAAAAAAATATAAATTCAAAAAATTTGTTCGCCGAATTTTATATTTTTTTTTCCAAAATTTATATATTTTTTTTGAATTTTATATATATATTTTTACGAATGTTATGCTTTTTTTGAATTTTATATTTATTTTCGAATTTTATAATTTTTTTGAAATTTAATAAATATTTTTTTGAATTTTATATATTTTGTTTAAATTTTAATACAAACGATAATGATAAAATGAAACCTTGGGGGTAATTTGGGCATATAGTGGTGTAAAGGGGGTAGTTTGCTTGTTTTAGAAAGGTAAGGGTAGTGAAAAGGGGGAAAAAAAAATGCATAAGGGGGTATTTTGCAACCCTTAGAAAATATAAAGGGGTTTTATCCTCTTTTGCCTTTAAAATTTGATCTAAAGTATTTTTTAGACTTAATTTAGTGCTTTCTTCTAATATCAAAATTCTTTCTTCAAAATGGGTAGAATGTAAAAGGTAAGTTATTCACATGTGTATTGGTGACCTTGTGTTGCACATTGTTTGGACTTGATGTTAAAGACATTGTAAATATGTCAAACTTAATAATGAAAACTATAAAAAGGGTCGTAATGTTAAAACAATTATATTTATAACCATAAGCGTGTTGAATATGATGAGACGAATAACCAGGACTTAGGGAGTTACATAGGCGCAAAGACAAGATTGATCACTTCATTTATCAAGTTGTCGAGCATCCAACATCAAAAAGGATTCCTTGAGAAAGATGTTTACTTCAAAATAAATGGGCAACAAAGAAAAATGCAGCAGATCTTGTGTTGATGCCTTCATTTTGAACAACCATTATCTACTCTCTCAAAGTAAGGGGCTCCGTTCTTAGGTTGGTTGATTGTGAGAGAAAGCCTTCGATAGGGAATACTTATGAAGCTATGGATAGGGCTAAAGAAGCAATAACCCATTTTTTATGGTAATAAAGATGGGTATAGGGAGTTCTGTTTTTTTTTCTTTTTTTCTTTTTTGATAATTAAGATGTATATATAAAAAAAATAATCAAAAGGGGAATGCAATTAACACAGAAAAACAACCCACGGCCTACGGGCTATACGGATTTCTTTAAGATCATTGATACTAGGTAGAATCGAACTCAATCTACATTTGCATGCAACTGGCTATTTCTTGAACCCCGATTCCGGAATATTATGACAACCGAAGTATTGAGCAAGATGGAGAGGTGATGAGTGATTCAAATCAGTGGCTAGAGAGATTGGTTACAAGTACTGAAGTAGGATAAAGAACCCTTGTAGTTGAGTAGATATATGAAAGTTGAAGATCTCTTTGGCTTATTAATTGCTTAATGACACAGAAAGTCAAGGGCACTTGGTAAACATATTAATTATTTACCTACACCATATTTGAATTGTACCTTTTTTTACTAGAATCTGTTTGGGTTTTTTTTTTCTTTGGTAATTAAGATGTATATGAAAAACCCAAAGGAGAGTGCATCCCGAACATACAAGCGAACCCCTACTTAAGGGCTAATAGACATGGATTTACATCATCTACCTTGTACCCAACAAAAGGGAGAAGAAATATAAAAAAATCTTTGGCGGAACCAACTGCTCAATCCCATCGAAGCAGTGCCTTTTAAGTTCCAACCAAAAACAACACCTTAGAAACCTTCAAGAACCCAAACACCTCGGACAGAAGGAGGCATGACCCACTGCACACCAATAAATAAAACAAGCATACACCAACGGGGCAATGAAGGAGATGATTGATAGACTCCGGATCATTCTTGCACATGAGATACCGGTAAACCATGGTTAGACACCTTCGCCTAAGGTTATCCAATATCCGAATTTGGCCCCAGGCCACGGTCCACCCGAAGAAAGCCACCTTGAGAGAAACCTTGGATTGCCAAACCACCTTCTAGTCAAACCTCACGTTGGAGGAGGGCCTTTACACACTGCAGCCAACCCATACCCGGCAATACTCTGACAAAACAGAAGCTCCAAGAAGCCTAAAACCTCCTCGAGTTCCCAATCCTAAAAATGTCACAAACTGAACATCCCAAATTAGCCTGTTAGTATCAAGCCAATAATAGTCAAGCTAACATGATGTGTCTGTCACGAGCAAATCTAAATAACGGAAGAAAGTAAGAAGCCAATGTACCTCACAACACCAGAGATTCCTCCAAAGTCTAACATGTCCCGTCTCTTAACCAGGAATAACTTAAATGTTCAAGGATATGCATTATTGCAATTAGTGGGTGGTTGCAACAATAGATGACGGTACAAATGCCGAAGATGAGTTGTGCTAGTCTATCAATACACTCCACAACTGAATCCCACGCACTCACAGTACCAGATCTACCACCCAAAAGCAACCCCAAATAGGTGATAGGAAAGAAATGAAGTAGATAGTAAACTTCAGCAAGTATTACGGCGATAAGCAGACCACCAATCAGCTGTCATTTATTCATTCGCAGTAAAAAAATTCCAAAGTAATAATCAAATATGTTAAAAAAAAACAATTAATTATAAAAATAAAAAAAATTACATGTTGCCCTTGACTTTGGCTTTTAACAATTTATGAGCCAAAGAGGCCTTCAACTTTTATAGATCTACTCAACTCCAAAAGAAACTTTATCCTGCAATTCCGTGGTTTGAACCAACTTTTATAAACCACTGATTAGCTCTTCCCCTACTCACCTTGCTTGATACTTGGGTTGTCACAGCAATATTACGAGTTCAAGAAGTAGCCAGCTGCATGCGAAGGGCGATAAAATTGAACATTCCACCTTTTTTTTTATACTAGGTGGACAATTCCACCAAATATCAATGATCTTAGAGATCTCCTCGTACCTAAGCATTGGCAGTAACTTCTTTGGCCCTATCCATAGCCTCATAATATACCCCATCGGCCCCTCAGAGGCTTTCTCTCACTATTTACCAACCTATGTACTCAAACAGAGGCATTTCACCTTGAGAGAGTAGACAATGGTTGTCCAAAATGAAAACATCAACAGTCCTCATTATGTTTCGCATCTTTGCAATATCTTCCAACATCAAGTTCAAACAATTTGCAACACAAGGTAGCCAATATAAATGTGGGGTGTCTTCATTCCAACATTCTCCCTATTTTAAAGACGATTTTTTTTGTAATAATATAATCAATAAATTAACTCAATAAAATGGTAAACTCATAAACTCAAAATAATAACACTAAGTACATATTAAAATTTTACAGATCACGACATTATACAAAGCACTATCGGCGACTTTGAGCCACATGGTTGCTCCAATTGCTTTCACAAACTTATTACACAGTTCAAACATCAAAGCATCAGAAGATTTGATGAACATAGTTTCCTTGAGGACAATTAACGAAAGCCAGGATTTGAGACGAGAGAACCCATAATAGAATTTTTAATTTTATGATAAATTTTCAAAGTTATTGCGAGGAAGAAGGAACGAAAATCAATAAATTAAATAACTAGGTTCGAAGATGACGAAGGCAAAGGAGTTCTAACAAAAACACTAATTTAAAGAAGTATCAAATGGTGAACTATCTTGGAGGTCTTTATCTTATTGAATATCCCCACTAGATGGACAACAACTTCACCAATTAAAAGAGTTAAAGTTCAATGACCAGATCAGTAAAGGAAAGGGATCTAATAGTTAGTCCACCTAGAACTCAATCAAAAACAAAGATGTTCTTTAGGCCATGGAATTGACCTGCTCACTAAACACATCCTAGCTGCAAAATTCAGCACTCAGCTAAACCTAGCTCTATAACTCTGCTCACTGTGTAACAGCAGTAGGTTCTTGAAGAAAATTTGCAAATAAATAAATAAATAAAATAAAAAATAAAAAAAAACATCCGTGACCACACTGGTCACTGGGTCACTGGACAGTTGTTCAAAGCATATAAAGAAAAAAAACGTGTGAGGCTTTCATGTTTTAGCTCAACCCATTACTGTATTATAGTTCAGTAACCACTACATCCCAATTGTTTTACCCATTTTCAGAATTAACCAAACCCAAAAAAATAAAATAAATTAGAAAAACAGATTAGGCTTAAGATTCCAACAAGGACTTCTACTTGTACCTCGGATATCTTCAAATCTTCGGATATCTTCAAATCTTCTTGAATGAATATAATTGCTCCACTCATGACACCCACATCTGCATATTGAAGACTTTATTGTTTACAAACTGAAAAATAGGTGGTCTTTCAATGAAAGAAGAAAGCAAACAATTTGGAGAACAATATGAACGAAAAACAAGCTTGATTTTCGGTACAAGGTGTTGTATGTCAATTTTCCAACCTGGGTAATTTCCAGCAACTACTACTTTTGGATGCCTCCATCCGGGAACAAGCACCAGTTTGGCGCCAAGAAATTGGAATCAGTTTCAAGGTGCCAACTCGGTATTAATTAAAAGGTGCGGATTCAATGCTTCCAGACATAGCTAGAATGTAGTTTATGCAAGATGATAAATGTGTTCCTTTAGCTATTCTCACTTTTTCCCAATGTGCCAAACACATACACACTCACACATATGTAATTAGTAATTCCCCGATCCTTAGTAAATTAGCAGATAAAGTTGAAGTGTCAAATTACACAAGCAATGTCCATCCTGACATATAATATGAGCCAACCATATAGATGGGTTCATACTTAAAACAAAATGCGGTGTTTACAAACAACAGATTAGGTCAACACTAGCAATCAGATTGCAGAACAATGTGAATAGAATAAAAACCTAAATAATCTTCATTTTAGATCACTCCAGTTGCTCCGTAGTTACATTCACCCCTTGCATTTGGAGCACAAAGTCCTAGAGAAAAATTATTTCAATCTGATGAATATTGATTCAATGCTCCCAAAAAATAGCTTGAATGTACTTCACTAAATGTGTTCAATTTCAATTACTCTGTCTTTTCCTCCAATGCATCCCACATCATTATCTATCTATATATCTATCTATCTATCTATATATATATATATATACACCCCCACACACATAATATTTTAAAAGAGAATCTAATCAAATTTGCCAAAAAAAATATAATATTAACTAAAAAAATATAAAAAAATTCTCTGCACAATTGGGAATTTGTTTTTGGTTAAAGGGGATAAAAGGAAGTGTCAAAGTAGACAAGCACCGGTCATATCTAACATATGAGCTAACCAAACAACTGGGATATTTTGAAGTGTTTGAATGTGAAAAATTCAATCTTTGAACATTCGGTAGAGATTAAAAGTAAAAAAAAAAGCACATAAAGTCCCCAAATTTGAACAATGTCTAGTGCAGTAAATATTGCATTTACAAATCCAAACGGGAATTAACCCATGAATTACATAACAATTGTGCTACAGATCATATCAGAAATAAACAGATCAATCAAAGAACACACTACATTCACATATCAAAACACAAAGGAATAGTTAGAGACACCGACCATAACCAAGAAGCACAGAATTGAAAGAGGCGAAGACAGCACAGGCAAGGACATATGTCAGAAAAAGAAAAGAAAAAAAGTCATCAATAACCAATGACTAACCATTGTAGTGAAACAGAACTCTCGTCGTTCTTCAAATCAAATCCAATCCTTTTCGGCGAGCTTCCTTGGTAAGTAAAACTTACACAAGTAATTCACATCCAAGGCGTTCAAGGCCTCTATTTCGACCTTCTTTGGATTTGTGCCAGCCATCATCAATTGTAATTCTCGATACCACTTCTTATTGGATTTCGCAAGAGGTCCCCCTAATAGTTGAATGCCCGTGGCCCGATCCTGGGGCGACATATCCAATTGACAATTCTCTGGTATCCTGTACTTATCTATGTCGCAGTGTCTAATTCCTAGCCACTTGATGCGGGGAGTAACCAAATTAGTATTGTCGAATGACAAATTCTCAGATCCACATGCAAACACAGACAATATTTTGAATCCAGATGGATCCCTATCCACCAGAGCAAGGACAGGCAATCTGAATTCGGTTGTGATCCTCCTCAAGAATACTCTATCTGGTTGGTCCACCCCTGTCACAATGATACAACGATATGTGTCGTAAAACCTCTCCTCCACTAACCTCATAAAAACAGAATGTTTTTCCACCACTAATATAAATAAAGAGCCAATATCCTTCATCTCTGTAACGCACTTCATGTCGGTGGGAATTGCTTTCCCTGAATTCCCCACTTCCCGGCAATCTATAAATTTCCCACCCTCTCTGAAAGACATGGGGCCGATCACTAGTCCCTTTTCCGATTCGACGATTCTCAGGCTGGGCCGTGTGCAGTTCAGCATTAAGCACACCTCATCAATCCTTTTATCAGAATACTCCTGCTCCTTGAAAACACGAGGTTTGGTGGAAAAGGCACCTCTGTTTGAAAAGCTCATGTTCTTGTCGCACAGCTCCTTCGCAACTTTAAGTACACAGGTGGTTGCTTCACCTATCCGCTTTTCTTTGTTGCGGATGAATTCTTTCTTCTTCAGGACGAGGCGCTTGAGTTTCTCGTCGTAATACTGATATTTCTTCCGTCTGGAGAACATCTTGTATGATGTGGCTTCCAAATGGGTTTCTATAAGCGACACCACCTCTTCACGGCTGCGCTCTTCCACCTCTATGTACTTTTTTTGGACTCTCTTAAGGCGGGCTTTGGGTTTGGGATCCCTTCTGTAATATTTCAAATTCGTCTCCAAGATTCTGATAATATTGGTTTCGGCGGGGGGAATTTCGCAGTCGGGGTTGCCGAACTCCCTATCAAGGCCATCGGTCTTCCTATTCGGAGGCTCGGCGTCGGGGTCGATTTCGGAACCTGAGGAATCAATGTAGTCGGGATAGGAATCGGAAACGGTGTCGGCCTCGGAATCGGCATCGGGATCGGAATTGTACTTTGGATCGGAGTCCAAGTAGCGCGACATCTGCTCTCAAAATGTACTCTGAATTTGAGAGAGAGGGTCTGAGAGAGGAAGGGAGTTTTCGAATGAGAGAGGAAGGGAGTTTTCGAATTTGAGAGAGAGAGAGAGGGTTTCTCCTTGCTGGAAAAAAAAGAAAGTATAACATTTTGTTGTCAACTTTTGCATATGAAATTTATTTATTTTCCGTACAACATTATACCTCAAATCTGAATTTAGGATAGGAAAGATAGCTTTTGATGTTGACTGGGACCTCCATTTATTATATAATGATACAAAATAATCCTTTGCAAAACCTTGGTACTATACAGCGAAATACTTTTTTGGTGATAACCAAAATTGACGTTGTGGCTGCTCATAGCTGTGTGTACTAGATAGAGCAGGAGTAGGGCATCAGGAGTGGGATAGTCTGTGGCGTGTTTGGTGTGAAGAAATTTGTGGTGGGCCAGCTCCATATATCATGGTTCATTTTTTATACAATAAGTATCGTTCAGGTTATAATACTTTTAAAAACTGTTGATATTATTATATAATACCAATGAAATATTTATCAATTACTCATTTTTAAGATTAATATTATTCAAATTCATTATATTATTACACTTTTCATTACAGAATTGTGGAACTAATATATATAAAGAGAGAGACGCACACACATACATACGTGGAGTGTGAGGTGGCCTTTCAAAGTAAGATATGGAAAGCCAAAGAGGGCCCCACTAATGAAAAAGGGTAAATTATATTTTGATAAGTCAAATCACTTAATTTGATCAATTTATCAATTTAACATTCAAGCATTAAAGTTATAAAATATATATTTTATAAACGATCACATCATTATAGTGGGACAACGAGTAAAGTTGATATTTTATTCACTAACACTACAATAAAAGTCATCATCTTAAAAAATTGAATTCTCCAAAAAGACTTATAATTTGAGACAAAGTGAATAATATATTTTTTTAAATTTGAATTTAAATAAATAAGTAAACTTAAACAAAAAATAAAAAAATAATTTGTAATTTACTCAAAAATTTTAATTTGGTTAAAATATAATATTTTGTAATTTACTTCAAAAATATTAATCTAGTTACCAATTTATTTTATGAGTATTTTGGGAGTAAAATATCAATTTCTAACGGCACGGGGGTGTTTGTTAATGGAATACTAACGGAGTAAGGGTTGTGTGTAAGGTAAGAAAAGTACAGGGGGTTATTTGACACATCGGGAGTATTTGTCAAGAATTTAAAACTATAGGGGATTGTTTGTTAAATAGCCCTACTTTTAACTCAATTCAAATAAAACAAAACAAAATAATTTTCAAATTAATTACAACTTCCAAATTTGAAAGGGTTAATTTCAGTAAACCCTTGCGGTTTCAAAAAAGATCATTTTGCCCCCTTCTTATACAAAAAATTTCCATATATTTATTAAATTGTATCATTTTATTCCCTTTCTTATAATTTTGGATCAAAATACTCCTAAATTTAATAAAAAAAATAATTTAAAATTCAAAACATATATATAAAATTCAAAACAAATACATAACATTCAAAATATATATATATATATAATTCGAATATGGTTCCAATGAATCTGGTCCATTTATGGAAAAAGATTTGACGCGGCCCACTAAGTATCCAATGGGACACACAAGAATCCAAAAATATCCATTTGTGCGTCCCAATAAAAAAGATCTCATACATCATAGTCAGGAGGTTGGAATCCAAAGGGTACAGTCACGAGTGGTTCTAATTGAGTGTGACCTGTACCACAAAACTCTGATGATCCTAGCCGTTCATCAAAGGGGTACTGTTGCTCTTTATTTTCTGATTTGATGATCTCAGAAAATTTACACAGAGTGGAGTGCCACGTCACACTTTTAAAGTGTTAGACCCATTATTTTATTTGGAATGTTGGTATTATATGGTATGAAATTATATGATTCACTTCATTTTATATTATTTTATTATAAAATAAATTTAATTATATAATTTAACATTAAAATAATTTAACACACATGAAAAAAAATACATTACACATTAACACACAAGAAAAATAATAAACATGCAAAAAATATACATTACATAATTTAATACATATAAAAAAAATACATTAACATTTTATCACTTATAATGATAAAATTAAACATTCTCTTGACTTAAACGAGCTATAATTATCTTATGTTGAACTTCGATCCATGCTTTGATCATCGGTGTTGGAGTATCGTTTGAATCTTTTTCCATCATTTGTCTTTCCCAAAGACTTTGCTCTTTCTCAAGCTCCATTCTTTTTATTTTTTCTTGCATCTCGATTTCCTTCATTTTCAACTCAATCTCATATTGTAATATTTAAGTTAAAAGGTAAGAGTTTTTTAAAAAAAAATAAAATAAAATATTAATTGAATGTTACAATAAATTTATTTAATTAATTAATTAAAATAAATAAATAAAAATTTTAATAAAAATTTAATAAATTAATTAATTAAAGTTAAATTTATTTATTAAAATATTAATAAAATAAAATAAATTTATTTAATTAATTAATTAAATGTTACAATAAAAAGATTACATTGTACATTAAATATTATAAATAAAAAAATATTATCAAATTTTCTACAAATAAGATATTACTTTCTACAAATAAAAAAATATACATTAAAAAATTTTCACATATAAGGTAAATATTAAATATATAAAAATAATACAAATAAATTTTTGGGACCCATATTTGGAATCATCATTGGCTACTTGACTCTCTATTTGTGGAGAGTCAAGTACAAGGTTTGGCATGAGACCCACAAAATGGCGAGCCCCACTCCAGCCTCTCAGTTTCGCCACAGAGCATGGTTAGACGCCACTTGGCCATGCATTGCAGATGCTCTTAGTTGGGAAATGTAAAATGGATAGCAGTGACAGTGCAGTTACGGTAATTACGTTTGGTTGAAATTGAAAGACTTGAAGAATAAACAAAGAGGAAAAAAGTAAAAAAAGGTTAGGGTGCGTTTGGATAGGGGTGTTTTCGTTTTAATTCTTATTTTTTTCACTGTTCACGGGAACAAAATCGCGTTTGGGAGCCTTTGATGGTTTTTGTTTTCGTGAACAGTAAAAAAAGCTTTTTCTCACCCTTAGTTCAAAATTTGAGAACACCAAAATGATGTTTTTTTATTTTCGGCACTGTTTGTTCTCAGCAAAAAAAAATTAATTATTGCAGATTCTCTAGCCTTCATCTTCAACCTCCAAACCCTAACTTTCATCTTCAACCTCCAAACATTAATCTCCAAATTTTTATTTTTATTTTTTTTTTGCCAAAAATTTTTTAGACAAAATTTCCAACCAAACGTATTTTTAGTTTTGGATTACCCTTAGGATAAGAACAAAAAAAAATAGGGTGCGTTTGGATAGGGGTGTTTCCATTTTTGTTCTTGTTTTTTCCACTGTTCACGGGAACAAAAACGCATTTGGAAGCCTTTGATGGTTTTTGTTTTCGTGAACAGTAAAAAAAACGTTTTCTCACCATTAGTTCAAAATTTGAGAACACCAAAATGGTATTTTTTTGTTTTCGGCACTGTTTGTTCTTAGCAAAAAAAAAATTAATTGTTGCAGATTCTCAAACCTTAACTTTCATCTTCAACCTCCAAACCCTAACCTCCAAAAAATTTTTTTTTTTTTGTTCCCGAAATTTTTTTAGACAAAATTTCCAACCAAACGTGTTTTTTTTTTTCGGATTACCCTTAGGACAAGAACAAGAAAATTTTTTGTTCTCAAGAAATAAAAACGAAAACAAAAACACTAATTTCCAAACACACTCTTTATTTTCAAAAGATAAAAAATAAAAATAAAAATAGTAGTTTCCAAACGCACCTTTTGGGACACAGAATGCGCAGAGAAAGTGAGACTTGCAGATGCCGGTGATGGGTGAACTGCAGAAAGACATTAAAAAATCAACATATATATATATGCATTAATTAAGAAAATTCAGATGTTTAATTTCTAATTTTATTAAGTGCCCGTCAAAATACTACTAGTCCAACCTTTCTTTATTTTAATATTTAGGGTAATTTGCAGCCACACCCCCTAAATTTTGGGTCAATGTCAGTGGTTGGTCAACGATTTTTCGGTCCCATAGCCTCCTGAACTTTCAATTTCGTTGCAATGACACCCCTAGGCTGGTGAAATGACTATAATGCCCCTTTAATTGTTTCACTTATTACATTATGGTAATATATAAAGTGTGAAATTATCCATATGCCCAAACACTTCACCCCTCTAAAATTACTAATTACACTTCCACCCCTTATTACAAAAAATATATATATATATATATTACGAAAATTACAATTTAAATTTTTTTTCTTTATAATATTATTTGTATATATAATTACGAAAATATATATATAATTTGTAAAAAATATATAAAATTTGAAAAAACATATAAAATTCAAAAATATATATAAAATTTGAAACAATATATAAAATTCAAAAAATATATATATAAAATTCGAAACAAATATATAAAATTCATAAACAATATATAAAATTTGAAAAACATATAAAATTCTAAAAAATATATAAAATTTGAAACAAATATATAAAATTTGTAAACAATATATAAAATTCGAAAAACATATAAAATTCTAAAAAATATATAAAATTTGAAACAAATATATAAAATTTGTAAACAATATATAAAATTCGAAAAACATATAAAATTCTAAAAATATATAAAATTCAAATATATATATATAAAGTGTGACTGAAGTTTAAGTGGACAAGCCTCGGAGTCATTAGTCAAGGTAACGGATCTTCTCCAGCTCTTTGCAGAGTTATTTCAATGGCCACGATGGCGACACATACCCCACGATGGTGATCGAAATCGAAATCGAATCGATACTTTATTAAAATATTTTAATCAAAATTAAATATATTAATATTTAGATCAAAATTAACGGTTCGGTTCTGGTTCTCATTTTTAAAGAACCGAAAGTAAATTTTTATTTGGATAAAAATTAACGGTTCGGTTCCGATACTTTCGGTTCTTTAAAAATGAAAACTGGAACCGAATCGTTAATTTTGATTTAAATATTAATATATTCACGATGCAGTTCGCTTTTGATTCCAACCGAACCGGAATCGAACCGATACTTTCGGTTCTTTAAAAATGAGAATCGGAACCGAATCGTTAATTTTGATCCAAATATTAATATATTTAATTTTGATTAAAATATTTTAAGAAAGTATCGGTTCGATTCCGATTTCGGTCATCATCGTGGGTTATGTGTCGCCATCGTGGCCATTGAAATAACTCTGCAAAGAGCTGGAGAAGATCTGTTACCTTGGCTAATGACTCCAAGGCTTGTCCACTTAAACTTCAGTCACACTTTATATATATATATATTTGAATTTTATATATTTTTTAGAATTTTATATGTTTTTTCGAATTTTATATATTGTTTACAAATTTTATATATTTGTTTCAAATTTTATATATTTTTTAGAATTTTATATGTTTTTCGAATTTTATATATTATTTATGAATTTTATATATTTGTTTCGAATTTTATATATATATTTTTTGAATTTTATATATTGTTTCAAAATTTATATATATTTTTGAATTTTATATGTTTTTTCAAATTTTATATATTTTTTACAAATTATATATATATTTTCGTAATTATATATACAAATAATATTATAAAGAAAAAAAATTAAATTGTAATTTTCGTAATATATATATATATATATTGTAATAAGGGGTGGAAGTGTAATTAATAATTTTAGAGGAGTGAAGTGTTTGGGCATATGGATAATTTCATACTTTATATATTATCCTAATGTAATAAGTGAAACAATTAAAGGGGTATTATAGTCATTTCACCAGCCCAGGGGGTGTCATTGCAACGAAATTGAAAATTCAGGGGGCTATGGGACCGAAAAATCGTTGACCAGCCACTGACTATCATTGACCCAAAGTTCAGGGGGTCTGGCTGCAAATTACCCTAATATTTAAATATATAGTATAAGACATTGAACAAATGAATACAGAGGCAATTAACATTGAGATTTTCAAGAGAAAACAAAAGAAGATCGACAGGTACAGGGAAGTCTGTCAAGGCTGAAGAAGCCTGTCAAAGCTGAGACACTGCTTTGCTTTTATGCACTTGCATTCATACAAATATGCGTGTCTCTATATACATATATATTATATATATATATATACGCAGGGTGTATATAATAGGCCTCGAAAAGACCAACCTTTCTTTATTTTAATATTTAAATATATAGTAAGACATTGAACAAATGAATACAGAGGCAATTAACATTGAGATTTTCAAGAGAAAACAAAAGAATATCGACAGGTACAGGGAGGGAAGTCTGTCAAGGCTGAAGAAGCCTGTCAAAGCTGAGACACTGCTTTGCTTTTATGCACTTGCATTCATACAAATATGTGTGTCTCTATACATATATATATATATTATATATATATATACGCAGGGTGTATATAATAGGCCTCGAAACATTTCTAACGAATTGATTGGATGTCAACTGTTTTCACACATGGCTCGTTCGATCCCAACTATATAGTTACACGTACAATGTCCTAAATCAATAGAACAGTAGATTCTTATACGTACACTCATTTATATATATGAGAGTATATAAATAAATAAACAGTGGAGTTTATATTATATAGTAGGAAACAGCAGCTACCTCGCCAGCTACATATCGATGCACTACAGTCACATGTATGTACGTATATTCATTTATAATTTACTAATATAATATTCGTGTATATATACTTACTATTTTCTTTCTCCCAACTAATATTCTGAACTACACTTTTTACACAAAACTCCCTAAATTATTCCAATTTTTACAATTCACTTATAACACCGTTAGTTAAATTAGAATAATTTGCATTAGATCCCTTAAGATTTTGATCAATTGCACTCGCATCCTTAGATTTCATTTTTCTTGCAATGACACCCCCTGAAGGGGTGAAGATCTCATGAAATGACTCTTGTGTCATTGCTTTAGTATAAAAGACATGTTGGATAAATTAATGGACCAAACAACCCTTGTGTCTTAAACTCAATTTGAAAAAAATTTCAAATACTTTGGATATAATGATTTTTGAAATATTATCACATTTCTTTAAATTATTTTTTAAAAATTGTTATTTTTGTAATATAGGCCCCAAAAGTTATCATTTTTTAATTTTTCCCTAAAACTAATACTGTGGCATTTTACAATAAATATAATAATACACTTTATTTATGATTATATATATATATTGTATTTTAGAAGGTGATACATGTATAAAATATTTGTGAGCTCATATAATTTAATTTATTTTGTAAATAAATAATATACAACTTCTACAATTTAAACAACTAGTAATACATTTTAATTATAGTTTTTGTTGTATTGTAAGAGGTGATAAATATATAAAAATGTTACAAATGGTTTATAATTTTTTATTCTTTGTGTAAAATTAATTTAAGCCCTTACACTGTTAAATAATAACAAACTTTACTTATTGTAATTTTTTATATTTTTATAAAAATATGATAAATGGTTTATTATTTATTAATTTTTTTGTAAAGTTAATTTAAGCCCTTACACTTTAAATAATATCAAACTTTACTTATTATAATATTTTATAGGGTAAATACCATTTACACCCGCTCTGATTTGCCTATATCCCAGTTACACCCCCTCTACTATGGTATATCCCAGTTACACCCCCTGTCACTGACGGCCGTTAGTTGACCTAACGGAATTGAGTGCAATGTCTCTTTTGCCCTTCAATATTTTATTAATCTCATTTATACCCTCATCTCTCTCTCTCTCTCTCACACACACACACACACACACAGCACACTACCCGCACATATATATATATATACATATATACATATATATATATATATATACATATATACATATATATATATATATACATATATACATATATATATATATATATATATACACACACACACATATATATATATATAGATCTATACATGTATATATATGTGTGTGTTGTGTGTGTGTGGGGGGGGGGGCGAAAATAGGGGAGGCGGTGGGAGGGGAGGGGAGCGGCGGGGGAGGCGGTGGGAGGGGGGCTGTGGCGGCGGCGGGGAGGCGGTAGATCTATATATATATATGTGTGTGTGCTGTGTGTGTGCAGGTGTGTGTGTGAGAGAGAGAGAGAGAGAGGGGGGGGGGGGGGAGAGAGATTTGTTTTTTTAAAAAAAAAAATTCAAAATTTATATATATTTTTTATTTTATATTTATTTTCGATTTTATAATTTTTTTCGAAATTAAATGTATATTTCTGAATTTTATATGTTTTGTTTTAATTTTATATATTTGTTTCAAATTTTTTATGTTTTTTGTGATTTTTATATTTATTTTCGAAATTTAATATGTTTTTTTGAAAAAAAAAATAATTTCGAAATTTATATATTTTTTAAATTTATATTTATTTTCGAATTTATAATATTTTTCAAATTTTAATATATATATATTTTTGAATTTTATATATATTTTGAAAATTTAATACAAATTAAATTATTAAATGATGGGAGGGGGTTAAATAAGTCATTTGACTACAAGGGGCAAAATAGACCATTTATCACATTTTTCCTGATGACATCATCACATAACGGTCAACAACTAACGGTTGACTAACAGAGGGGGGTGTTCGATACACGGAATCAAAACTAAGGGGGTGTAACTGGGATATACCATAGTATAGGGGGTGTAACTGGAATATAGGCAAATCAGAGGGGGTGTAAATGGTATTTACCCTATTTTATATTGTAAAAGGTGATAATGAATCGAAATATTAGTCAATCCTTGTATTTTTATTAGTAGTATATAGATAGATAGATAAATATACATATTTTTGTATTTTAAGTTGTATTATTTTTCTTTACCAAAATATATTTGTCTTATATCTTTATTTTATTTCTTATGAAATATCCATTAAAGTTACATTTCAATTAATATATATTAATTATTTTTTTTTTAAAATATGAAATATTTATAACCCCTTGTCGTATATCTTTACTCTATATCTTTTGAAATATTCATTAGAGTTACATTTCAAATGATGCATATTAATTAATTATTATTATTTTTTAAAAGTATTAAAATATTTCCAACCCCTTTTCTTTTACTCTATATCATTTTGACATACTTCTTAGAGTTGCACTTCAACTAATACATATTAATTTTTTATTTTTTATTTTGAAGAAAATGTTTGGAAATATTCTCAACCCCTCACATTTTATAATAGTTGTTATAGATATATATACATTATAGGGTTTTCATCTTGGGGTATGGAGGTAATTTTACCACCTAAATATTTGTCTCATGAAATAAGGGAGATAACACAAGGGCATTTCGGTCATTTCTCCCCTTCAGGGGGTGTCATTGTAAGGAAAATGAAATATCAGGGGGCGAGTGCAATTAATCAAAAACTCAGGGGATCTGAGTACAAATTATCCTAATTTAACTAACGGTGTTATAACGGAATAAAGTGAATTGTAAAAGTTGAGATAATTTATGGAGTTTTGTATAAAAAGTATAATTCAGAGGGGTTAATTGAGAGAAAGAAAATAGTCCGGGGGTTTAATGCACAGGTTGGGAATTGTGAGATTCAAAGATTTGTTTGGTTATTCTTATTTCAAACCCACGTGATGCCTAAATTTGTAGGTAGACACGATATACAAAAAAATCTTCTTGTTATTTTTTTTTTATCATTTGAAATAGATATAATTAGGAGTGTTTACGGATTAAATTGGACCGGATTGAAGATATTTTGGATCCAATCCACTAATACTGGTTTCATCATTTATGAATCAAATCCAATCCGTTTGCTCAACGGATCCAATCCAAATTGGACCGCGATGAGTCGAATTGGTTCAAATCGGATTCACGGATTCAAATATTAAAAAATAAATATAGCAAAGAGAATGACAAGAAACTTTAACCAATAAAAGTGAGTGTCATAGTATGTTGTAGCAAATATCAATACTAAAAATACTTGTTAAAAAAATATAGAAAATAAACTTGAGTAAATTGTACATAAACATAGATAATAAATAATAGGGAATATTACACAAACTACCCCTGAACTATGATCTAATTGCACGCGGTACCCCTTACGTTTCAATAATATCATAAACTACTCTCAAAACCACTTCCGTTGTAACACTTAGCCTCTTCTGCTCAAAGTCAATGCCAGAATTGGTCAATAAAGGCTGTTTTTGTAGTGAACTTCCATTTTTGCCCTCATATCATTGCATGTTCCAATTTTGCATACAAAATTACTTAAATACCCTAATTTTTTTGAATTTATATATAATGTTCCAAAATATAAAAAAAAATTTCGAAAAATATTTTTTTTGCGAAAAAGTATATATTATGTTCCAAAATATGAATTTTTTCCGAAAAATATATATTATGTTCCAAAATATGATTTTTTTGCAAAAAAATACTTATTATGTTCCAAAATATGAATTTTTTTCCGAAAAATACTTTTTTTGCGAAAAATATATATTATATTCCAAAATATGATTTTTTTGCAAAAAAGTACTTATTATGTTCCAAAATATGAATTTTTTTCCGAAAAATACTTTTATTTGCGAAAAATATATATTATGTTCCAAAATATGATCTTTTCCGAAAAATATTTTTTTTGCGAAAAATATATACTATTATGTTCCAAAATATGATATTTTCTAAAAAATATTTTTTTTGCGAAAAATATATACTTTATTCCAAAATATGATTTTTTTCTGAAAATAATTTTTTTTCAAAAAATATATATTATTTTTTCCGAAATAATTCATCTTTTGGAAAATAATATTCTCCCTCCGAAAAATAATTTTTTTGCGAAAAATATATATATATTTATGAATTTATAATTTTTGGGGCAAAGTGGACACCGTGGGGGTTAGTTGATAAAACTGGATAGTGTAGGGGGTTTCTTGAAATTAACCCTAAAATATAATATAAAACAAGGGCTTTTAAGTAAATTCACGCACAAATCTGACTTGGGTAGTTCTAAGGGGTAGTAACTGATATTATTCAAACGTTAGGGGTACTCTCTGCAATTAGGTCATAGTTCAGGAATAGTTTGTGTAATTTTCCCTAAATAATACTAGTGACTTGTATTAATATTGTCACAATAGCAATTTGACATAAACATAGATAACAAACATACAATATTGTCACGGTAACAAATTGACACAAACATAGATAATAATCATACAAGAGCATACAAGTGATTGTGTTACAAATTGTACATAAATAAAAAATAATGAAGTTGGAGTAAATAAACAAAATATTCATGCAGCATTCGTAAACTTCAACGGATTGATTTAAAAGTGCGGCAGTACCTTCAAAACTCCTCAAACAGTAATTATGGCTACAAAAGTAAAACTATGTTTAGTTCATTATGAACAAATAACTATAAATAAATTGTAGTAAAAAAATAAAACATACTTAATATATAGTGAATAAATTAACATAAATATCAAAAGAGTCGAGTGCTTCAATTTCATAAATTTGTGCTTCAATTTAAATTTGTTATTAAAGTCTTTATTAAATTATAATTTTAATTTTTCAAATGGAATAAATGTATAAAAATATTTTAGAGGCCTTATTCTTTTATAATAGTAAATAACTAATAGAAAGTCTTCCATTATATTTTTCTAAAAATTATAATAGTGAATGTTTTAATGTATGAAAATATTAGAAATGACTTACACTTTTACAATAGTATGGATAAATATAGATAACTATTTAGTATAAAATAAGATATTATGATTTAGTTTAGAATAGTATATTATTGATATAAGATATTATAGTTTAATTTAAAATAATATATTATGTGATATATTATTAATATAATATATATGAACAATATCGGGTTGGACCGGATTAACCGAAGTATTGAAAATGCAATCCAGAACCGATCCGTAAAATACTGAATTGGATGCTTTTGGATCCATATTTAATCCAATCCATAAAAAAATCAATCCAATATATCTGAATCGGATTGGACGGATTGGATTTACGGATTTGCCGGATTTTTTAACACCCCTAGATATAATGCCTATTTTTTAGGGGTATCATAGGTTCCGTTTGGTTCATGTGTTGTGTTTTTGTGCAATAAAATCTAAAAAACACAAATACATATAGAGTTGGCAAAATGACACACACACGATAACATGACATGAATTAAAAGGATTAGAGTTGACAAGGGTTGAAACTATATAAAGATCGACCCGAACACGATATAATTATTTTTATTTTTTTCTCTTCTCTAGTTGGTCATGTATTGAAATATATCAATAAACTATTACTGGATCGTGTCAAAATTAATTTAATTTTGTCGATAATAGATTAAATAGTTCATTTCGTGTTAAATTGTGTCAAATTTAATTTAATATATTATAATAAATAGGCTAAATGAATTACATGAGTCAACACGGATAATCTGTTTAATAAATGGGTTGAGTTAGGGTTGAACATATTTAACACGTATCTTAACCAGATATTTTTCGACCCGACACAATCTCAACCCGATACGAACACAACCCGCCGAAACGAATTATCAGTCCTAAATACATGTTTGTGTTTATGGAGTGTTGTGAGTTTAAAACATAAACATATTTGGTAATGATACTTTGGGACTGTAGATATTTACATATTATATATTTTGGGGTTGTAAATATTTACATAATCAGAAGCGGTAGTGGTGGTGGTTTTGGGTTATTTGGGATAATTACACAAACTTCCCCTGAACTAAGGTATAATTACATGTTGTTTTCCTAAAATTTCAATAATATAAAAAACCTCCCCTAGTATCATTGAAATATTGGTCCGACAAGAAATAATAGTGAAATGACGTAAATACCTTTTGTTGGCCAAATGGTCAATCAAAGAACAATTATCCGTTTTGATGATAACAAAATGTTAAGTACGTGTTTCGTACTAATATGTCTATCCAGTTGAGCATTACAGATTAACAGGATATTTATCGAAAACTAAAGAAAGGACAAAAAGATCAATTCACGCTTATGCTTCAGAAGATTGACGAATCAAGATTTGGGATAGATAGGATGGTGAGCGAATTGTATCAAAGGGTTTATGCAAGGATTTCACACTTATAAGCTCATCCTAATTCAAAAGAAATGAAATGGCAAAATCAGGCGACTGACCATGCAAATCAGTCGACTCAATGTACTGCTAGTCGACCGACAGTTGCATGCCAGTCGACTAACCTCATCAGAGAGTTTTTAGGCTATTTGCCAGTCGACCGACATTGAAAAGTCAGTCGACCGACGGACATTCAGTCGACCGACATTAACACATCAGTCGACCGACCTCGCCAGAGAATTTAAAGGTATTTGCCAGTCGACCGACTTTGAAAAGTCAGTCGACCGACGGAGTCACCAGTCGACCGACCTGGTCAGAGAGAATTTTGGTTATTTGCTAGTCGACTGACATTGTAACGTCAGTCGACTGACATACAGGAATCAGTCGACCGACCGACAAGAATCAGTCGACCGACGAAACTAAAAACGGCTATATTCAGAGCATTAATGGCTCTCACCTGTCCCAAGCTACCACTACTCTCAGCTCACTCTCCTAAAGTGAGTCTCACTCTCCTAAACCTTGCCCTAGCTATATATATGTAGAGATATTGATTGAATCATATATCTCTTCACCACTCGGCAGAAAAAGCTGTCCTTAATCCTTATTATCTCTGAAAAACTGCTCTTCATTATTATTCAATAGCAAGCAAAGCTTGAGCATTAAAAGCTAGACTCCTCTCATTTATTTCCAATCATTTTCTTTATAAGAAGCTAGTGAGATAAGATCTCTGTTTCAACTCTTGAATCATTGATTCCTAGAGTGTGTAAGATCTTGAGAGAACCAAACACTTCACATTAAACACTTGAGCTTATACATTGTGAATCTTTCATAAACCCTAAGGGTTTTGAGTGTTTTTATTGCGTGTATCCTTTCATTATAAAAGGAGAAGAGATCCTTGAGTGAGTGAAGCTCATTGATCCAAAAGAGGGGGTTGTCCTCTTGTTTCGTGTGACGGGCTCGTTAGCTCGTGTGTAAAGGTTTACTATTCCACCTGCAAGGAAAAGCCATAGTGTGAGATTGGGAGAGTCTTAAAGGGGGATCCTTAAGCCGAGGAGTAGGAGTTACCGAACCTCGTAAAAATCGCGGTGTCATCTCTCTCTCTCTCTCTTGCTCTTTCATTTGATTATTTGCATGCTTACCTTATCTTGATTCATATTATTTGATAATTGCTTTCACTTGGAAAAATATCTATTGTCTTCTTCATAAGTGTTCATTGATTTATTCAAGCTAAATCAACTTGTTAAAGTTAAGCTAAGTTAAACGAAAAAGTAGGAAATATATTTTATATCCCTATTCACCCCCCCCCCCCCCCCTCTAGGGTTAATTAGTGACTTACAATTGGTATCAAAGCCTAATCTCTAGTGATTAAAAGGCTTAACCGTCTTAGAGAACGATCATGACTTCAAACACAGTCACTCACGTTAAGGGTCAATCGAACAATAGACCCCCTTGGTTTGATGGATCAAACTATAGTTATTGGAAGACTAGAATGATAGATTATCTTCAATCTATTGACTACCAAATTTGGCAAGTCATCACGGACGGTCCCTTCGTTCCCTTTAAACTAGTTTATGGAGCACGTGTTCCTAAATTGCCAAATGAATGGGATAATGATGAAAGAAAACTTATTTCCTTAAATGCTAAGGCAAATGTCAATATGAATTGTGCTCTAAGCCCAAATGAATTTAATCGTGTTTCCACCTTCAATACGGCCAAAGAAATGTGGGATAAGTTAGCTATAACCTATGAAGGTACTTCTCAAGTGCGTGAATCTAAAATTGATATTCTCATGCATGAATATGAATTGTTTGCTATGAAAAATGATGAAAATATCAATTCTATGATGTCTCGATTTACTAACATCTTAAATGAGCTTAAGCATCTTGATAGGATCATTCCAAAATCTGATGTATCTCGAAAAGTTCTTAGAAGCCTTCCGGCTAAGTGGGATGCAAAAGTCACAGCTATCAAGGAGGCCCATGATTTAAATATCATGAAAATTGATGAAATTTTTGAGTCCCTTCTTACATGGGAGATCACTCTAAAAGCCCGAGAAGAGGAATCCAAACCAAAGAAGGGCTTGGCATTAAAGTCATCTACTCAAGAAGATACTCTTGAGACGGAAAATGAGGACCAAGATGAGGACATCGCCTTCATTACTCAAAAGTTCAAAAGGTTTCTTCAACGTAAGAAATTGAATGGTGGTAGGTTCATCAAAAGAAATGAACCAAAAAATAATTCAAACAAAAGAGAACCTCCAACTTGCTTCAATTGCGGAAAGTCAGGACACTATAAATCGGATTGCTTCAAGCTAAAGAAAGATGATGAAAGAAAGCATAAGAAAGTTGCCATGAACTCCACTTGGGATGATGATGATTCAAACGCCTCGGATGAGGATGAAGATTCTGAGGAGACGGCTAACTTTTGTCTCATGGCAAAGGATGATGAGGTACAATTAGATTCATTTTTTGAAGATTGCTCTAAATTATCATATAATGAATTATTAGTATCATTTAATGAACTACAAGAAGCTTTTGAAGATTTGCATGATGAATTTGAAAAATTAGCTATTAAGCATATTTCTCTCAAGAAAATTAAATCCTCTTGTGATAATTCTTGTTCCTCACTCATCTCACCGAGCGAGGAATGCTTAAACATCTTTTTGTAGGTATGCTTGAAGACAACCAACAAGGACAAATGGTTCCTTGATAGTGGTTGCTCGAGACATATGACGGGGGACAAATCAAAGTTCACCTCTCTACAAGCCTACGAAAGAGGAAACGTCACCTTTGGCGACAACTCAAAAGGAAAGATCATTGGAATTGGCGATATTGGTATAACCCCTTCTCTCTCAATGGAAAATGTTCTACTTGT
Organism: Cornus suecica; assembly: GCA_963922005.1. NCBI lineage: Eukaryota > Viridiplantae > Streptophyta > Magnoliopsida > Cornales > Cornaceae > Cornus > Cornus suecica. The sequence continues at coordinate 21,845,715 of OY998241.1, forward strand.
TGATGGATTGAAGCACAATCTTTTTAGCATTAGTCAATTATGTGATAAAGGCTATGATGTCATCTTCAGGTCAAATGCATGCGTAGTTGAGAAGGATGGATCGCAATTATTCAATGCCAAACGAAATGAAAATGTCTATACTATGTTGCTTTGTGAATTGCATGAACAAAATGTTAAATGTTTCATCACAACTAGCGAAAGTAGTTGGTTATGGCATAGACGTTTAGGACATGCTAGTATGGACCTTCTTCACCGCTTGTTTAGAAATGATTTAGTCAAAGGCCTCCCAAAGACTAAGTATTCTAAAGATAAAATCTGTAGTGCTTGTCAAGCGGGCAAGCAAGTCAAATCTTCTTTCAAAAGAAAGAAAGATATCACCACTACTAGACCTTTAGAGCTTCTTCACATAGATCTTTTTGGTCTGGAAAGAATTGCTAGCATAGGTGGTAAACGTTATGTTCTCGTCATAGTTGATGACTTCTCACGATTTACTTGGGTACATTTCTTTGCTCATAAAAATGAAACTCACTCCATTTTAAATAAATTTTGTAGAAGAATCCAAAATGAAAAAGAGCTTTCAATTAAAGAAAATTAGAAGTGATAGGGGAAGAGAATTTGATAACCATGACTTAAGAGGAATTATGTGATGAACTTGGTTCATCTCATGATCTCTCGGCTCCTAGAACTCCTCAACAAAATGGAGTTGTTGAAAGAAAGAATCGATCACTTCAAGAAATGGCTTGGACCATGTTAAATGAACATAGTCTTCCTAGAAGTCTTTGGGCCGAAGCGGTCAACACCGCTTGCCATGTTATAAATAGAGTCATCATTAGATCTAAATTGGATAAGACACCCTACGAATTATGGAATGGTCGAAAGCCCAACATTGGATATTTCAAAGTTTTTGGGTGCAAGTGTTTTGTGCTAAATGACAAGGATAACTTAGGAAAATTTGAATTCAAATCGGATGAAGGAATTTTCTTGGGATATTCTTCTCGAAGTAGAGCTTTTAGAGTCTATAATAAAAAGACTTTAATCATGGTAGAGTGAATTCATGTTGTTTTTGATGAGTCACCACTACCATTGACCTCTAGGATTGACTTAGATGATGATGAGGTTATTGGGATTGAGAATGAACTAAATGATCTTAATATCTCTAACCCGTCAAATGACCCCCCGAAAAAGACGGAAGTCAAAGATCAATCCAATGATGATTTGACTATATCTATTCCAAAATCATGGAAAATTGTACACGATCATCCAATTGACCAAGTCATAGATGATCCATCTAAAGGGGTTGACACTCGTTCTCAACTTAGAGACTTGTGTAATTACATGGCTTTTGTGTCTCAAATTGAGCCCAAGAATATTCTTGAAGCTCAATGCGACGACTCATGGATCATTGTCATGCAAGAGGAACTAAATCAATTTAAACGTAATCGAGTTTGGCATTTAGTTCCTAAACCAAATGATCAAACTATAATAGGCACCAAATGGGTTTTTCGAAATAAAAAGGATGAAAATGGTGTGATTATTCGTAATAAAGCAAGACTTGTTGCCCAAGGTTATAATCAAGAGGAAGGCATTGACTATGAGGAGACCTTTGCGCCCATGGCTAGATTAGAAGCAATCAGAATGCTTCTTGCATTTGCATCATCTAGAAACTTCATGCTTTATCAAATGGATGTCAAAAGTGTTTTTCTAAATGGTGTCATAGAGGAAGAAGTCTATGTCAAGCAACCACCCGGTTTTGAAAATGAACATTTCCCTAATCATGTTTTCAAATTAACTAAGGCCCTATATGGTTTGAAGCAAGCCCCTAGAGCTTGGTATGAAAGACTTGGTGGCTTTTTGCTCCAAAATAATTTTTTAAGAGGAAAAGTTGACAACACACTTTTTACTAAAACCATTGAAAATAATTTAGTACTTATTCAAATATATGTTGATGACATAATTTTTGGATCAACAAATGAATCACTTTGTAAAGATTTCGCGGTTAATATGCAAAAAGAATTTGAAATGAGTATGATGGGTGAGTTGAACTTCTTCTTAGGGTTGCAAATCAAGCAAAACTTGGATGGTATTTTCGTTTGCCAATCCAAGTACACTAAATATTTGTTAAAGCGATTTGGTATGGAGGATACCAAACATGCCATAACTCCTATGAATACAACTACCAAGCTAGACAAATATGAAAATGGTAAATGTGTTGATATCACTAAATATAGAGGCATGATTGGTAGTTTGCTCTATCTTACCGCTAGTAGACCGGACATCATGTTTAGTGTTTATCTATGTGCTCGTTTTCAATCTTGTCCTAAGGAATCTCATCTCTATGCCGTTAAACGAATTTTCTGTTATCTTAGCGGTACAATTAACTTAGGACTTTGGTATCCACGTGACACCTCTCTTGATTTAATTAGTTATTCGGATGCCGACTTTGCCGGCTGCAAAGTAGATCGAAAGAGCACAAGTGACACATGTCACTTTCTAGGGCACTCACTAGTTTCTTGGTCTAGTAAGAAGCAAAATTTCGTTGCATTGTCTACCGCCGAGGCCAAATATGTTGCGGCCGGTAGTAGTTGTGCTCAAACGCTCTATATTAAACAACAATTGCTAGATTATGGTCTTCCTTTCAATCATGTTCCTATTAGATGTGATAACACAAGTGCCATTTGTATTTCCAAAAATCCCATTCAACACTCTCGCACCAAGCACATAGAAGTTAGACATCATTTTATACGTGATCATGTATCTAAGGGCGATGTTGAGTTGGTCTTCGTTAAAACAAATGAGCAACTAGCTGACATTTTTACAAAACCTCTTCAAGAAGAAAACTTTTCAAAAATTCGTAGAGAAATTGGTATGGCAATGGAAAATGAAGTTGTTAAATGATCGTAATTTACTTTTCACTATTGAAGGTGGCTAGTTTTTATATCTCTTACACTGCTTAGTTTTATTTTCTGTTTTATTTAGAAATATAATTATTATTTTTTTGTATCAGTCGACTGACTTATACTCATCAGTCGACTGACAGTCACCCTGTTCATCATCGTTTTCACCTGTTCATGTCAGGCGACTGATGATTCTTGTCAGTCGACTGATTTCTGTAAATCAGTTGACTGATGAGGAAGAATCGGCCAACTGACAAATAACATATTTTCTCCTGTTTTTTTTCTGGTCAGGTCAGTCGACCGACACTGAACAATCAGTCGACTGATTTTTGTTTTTCAGTCGACCAATTCAGGAATATTCCAGAATCAGTCGACTGACGGAGACAAGTCAGTCGACTGACGAGCAGATTAAAGTCGTCTCTAGGGCTTGTAACCACTGCATTTGTTCTTCCCAACTTCTCTCCACTTCCCCAAACCGCCCTCTACACGTTCTTCTACTCATTTACTACATTTTCTCTCTATTTATTCTCCTCTTTTCACCTATTCTTCATCACACTCTACCTATTTTTCACGTTTTCTCTCTTTTCTCTCCTCATTCTCTTCAATGGCTTTCATCCTCCCATTTCTTCTTATTCTCTCCACTCTCATGGCACCACCTCGCTCTGATAACCTTCCTAGAAAGCGTCCTCGATCTTCTTCTTAGCAAAATCGCCGTATGCCATCACCACCTCCTTCACCATTTCCATCTCCGTCTCCATCTCCCCCACCACAGTACCGTGCCCCTATTGCTGATGATGAAGATGATGCACCAATGGGTCTTCATGCTCTCTTCCCTAATGCCAGTCATCGTGTAGATTTTGTTCATAAGTTTGAGCATCGTGATTGTGCAAAACCCGAATCATCAAAAACTCCCTCTGCCGAAAGTTGAATATTCGACTCTTTTCTCTTTTTCAGGCCATAGGCTGGAGTCACTTCGTGTCTCTCGACTATCCTGCTCACGAACGCCTGATTCAAGCTTTTTACACTACTGTTGAAGAATCCTCCTCAACATGTGCTCTTACTGCCTCTGTTGTCGATATACCTATCACCATTACTAATGCGCAGTTTCGGAATTGGTTTCATATTCCAAGCGTTGGTCAAACCATTTATCTTCAATATGAATGGTATCAAAGTAGCACTTTTGAGCCAAAAGACGTTATTGCCATCATTTGCCACTCTACGGAGAGCATTCATTCATCCACCTTGCTTGAGACCAAACACCTCACTCTCGAAGCCCGGTTAATTCACAAAGTGGTCACCTACTCCATTTTGCCCAAATCCGGCGGCCGCGATCATGTGTCGCATTTTGAAGCCTATATTGTGTTTTGTATTCTCACTAACCATCCTCTCGACCTTGCCTATATTTTTCGTAAGCATGTAATGGCTTGCAAAAATTCAAAGAACTAGAAGTTGTTTTACCCTATTCCAATCACCCACATCCTTCACCTTTACGAGGTTCCAACCAAACACGAAGCTATCACTAATGTGAGTCTTCTAGTGGACGGTCGATGTCTTAGCCAAATAGGTTTAACAGTCAGTTGTGACGGTGTTCTCATGCCAAAAACTGAACCCATATCTACCCGTCGTCCTCGCCAAGCTCCTCATGCCCAACAGCCTGCCCCTCCTGCTCAAGGACAAGCTTCTTCGTCCTCGGCTCCTCCCGGTGATCTAGCCATGGTCCCGGCTGGTCCCTTGCCATTTTACCCGGATCCTCACACTGTACTGCTTCGTGAGATTCTCAGTGGTGTCAAAAGGAACGAGGAAGGTATTCTTCGCAATGCTGAATTGATTTCTCGCAATGAAAGGAAAATTGCTGAACTTTCCACCGATTTCAGCTCTCGGTTTTCCGCTCTCAATCTCACGCTTGAGGAGATTAAGAACGTCATCCCTCATTTTTGATGTTGCCAAAGGGGGAGAAATGTGTGTGCTTAAGGCTACTAATAGTGGTTGTTTAGCTTGTTTTATGTTGTTTTAGCCTGCTTTTTGTTTGTGTATTACGTTTTCATTTATTTATGCTTTTAGTACTTGTGGCACTGTTATGCTTTTACTTCAAATTCTCATGTATTATTTAACGAAGATATCTAAAATGAGAATATGTTCTTTATGTTTGAAATATTCCACTGTTGTTGTATGCATAAAGTCAGGGCGAGCATATTATTAATGTCACTCTCATTATCAAACACGCAATATTTTGTCATCATAAAAAAGGGGGAGATTGTTGGCCAAATGGTCAATCAAAGAACAATTATCCATTTTGATGATAAAAAAATGTTAAGTACGTGTTTCGTACTAATATGTCTATCCAGTTGAGCATTACAGATTAACAGGATATTTATCGAAAGTTAAAGAAAGGACAAAAAGATCAATTCACGCTTATGCTTCAGAAGATTGACGAATCAAGATTTGGGGTAGATAGGATGGTGAGCGAATTGTATCAAAGGGTTTATGCAAGGATTTCACACTTATAAGCTCATCCTAATTCAAAAGAAATGAAATGGCAAAATCAGGCGACTGACCATGCAAATCAGTCGACTCAATGTACTGCTAGTCGACCGACAGTTGCATGCCAGTCGACTAACCTCATCAGAGAGTTTTTAGGCTATTTGCCAGTCGACCGACATTGAAAAGTCAGTCGACCGACGGACATTCAGTCGACCGACATTAACACATCAGTCGACCGACCTCGCCAGAGAATTTAAAGGTATTTGCCAGTCGACCGACTTTGAAAAGTCAGTCGACCGACCTGGTCAGAGAGAATTTTGGTTATTTGCCAGTCGGCCGACATTGTAACGTCAGTCGACCGACATACAGGAATCAGTCGACCGACCGACAAGAATCAGTCGACCGACGAAACTAAAAACGGCTATATTCAGAGCATTAATGGCTCTCACCTGTCCCAAGCTACCACTACTCTCAGCTCATTCTCCTAAAGTGAGTCTCACTCTCCTAAACCTTGCCCTAGCTATATATATGTAGAGATATTGATTGAACCATATATCTCTTCACCACTCTGCAGAAAAAGCTGTCCTTAATCCTTATTATCTCTGAAAAACTACTCTTTATTCTCATTCAATAGCAAGCAAAGCTTGAGCATTAAAAGCTAGACTCCTCTCATTTATTTCCAATCATTTTCTTTGTAAGAAGCTAGTGAGATAAGATCTCTATTTCAACTCTTGAATCATTGATTCCTAGAGTGTGTAAGATCTTGAGAGAACCAAACACTTCACATTAAACACTTGAGCTTATACATTGTGAATCTTTCATAAACCCTAAGGGTTTTGAGTGTTTTTATTGAGTGTATCCTTTCATTATAAAAGGAGAAGAGATCCTTGAGTGAGTGAAGCTCATTGATCCAAAAGAGGGGGTTGTCCTCTTGTTTCGTGTGACGGGCTCGTTAGCTCGTGTGTAAAGGTTTATTATTCCACCTGCAAGGAAAAGCCATAATGTGAGATTTGGAAAGTCTTAAAGGGAGATCCTTAAGCCGAGGAGTAGGAGTTACCGAACCTCGTAAAAATCGCAGTGTCATCTCTCTCTCTCTCTCTCTTGCTCTTTCATTTGATTATTTGCATGCTTACCTTATCTTGATTCATATTATTTGATAATTGCTTTCACTTGGAAAAATATCTATTGTCTTCTTCATAAGTGTTCATTGATTTATTCAAGCTAAATCAACTTGTTAAAGTTAAGCTAAGTTAAACGAAAAAGTAGGAAATATATTTTATATCCCTATTCACCCCCCCTCTAGGGTTAATTAGTGACTTACACCTTTATATATTTAGAGATATTTATAGAATTTTTTAAAGGATGGTTAATTTACTACATTGCCCTTGAATATATTGGCGAGAATCATGTGTACTAGCAACTGTCATTTCATATGCGGCTCTTATCTTTTCCAAGTCATGACAAAATGCTTGTAGAGAGAGAATATGTATAAACAACCACTCAAATGAATTTATATAGGATACATATAAGTGAAATTTGGTAAAATAATTTGGAATATTCTAGTAATTTTGAATGCAAAAGTAAATGTTCAAATGTAATTGCAAGGATAACAATGGTAAAATAGGAAGTTTGGTCCATAATATGCATTTATTGCCCAATAAATTAAATTTTTGGCATTAATTTTGAACAAAATGGGCTAAATGTTACAACGAATGTGCAATTAAGGAAGGTTTTCGATATTATTGAAATATTAGGAAAATTGCATGCAATTTTGCTGTAGTTCAAGGGAGATTTGTGTAATTATCCCATATTTACTTATATATGTATATATATTTTGAGTGAACTGTGCAAAAATAAATAAATAAATATATATATATATATATATATACATATATATATATATTTTGTTTTAAAATTTATACATTTTTTTGGAAGTATTTTTTTACTATTTAAAATAAAATAGAACTTGTCAAATGTGTTTTCATTTAGTAAAATACTACAATACCAATATATATATATATATATATATATATATATATATATATATATTTCAAACAAAAAAAAACAGGCCGTATTGTACTCATGGTTCGCAAAAACGGTTTCGGTTGGTGTAACAGTTTCGGTATCGGTGTAACGGAACCGGGTCAGTATCGGGGTTACGTAATGGTTTCGGTTATCGCAAACGTGAATTTTTTAAAAACTCGCACATGGTAGTAAAAATGTACTGATATGGTACTTTTGACAACATAACTAAACTTTGATGATTTTTTGATAATTTTAAGTAAATTTTATATATATTTTAAAGATATTTAATACCCAAAATAATTTATTAATGAATTTAAATGTGTCATCGATCTTCTTATGAGACTATTCATAATATTAATTTTAAACAAATAAATCTTCAAATCCTACACTAGCTAATTGGGCTACACTAGCAATCTTCATAATGTCCAACTTTGCAAATTTTTTTTTTAGGAACCGGTTCAACCAAAAACCGGTTCGTATCCATATCGGCCGGTGCGAACCGGCCAATTCGGAGGTGAACCGGCATGCCCACCGTTATATCGGGCTGAACCAATTTCGGTTCAGCCCATTACCGTTGTGAACCGGCCGATTTCCAACGGAACGGGCCGGTTCGGCTAACCATGATTGTAGTAGGTTGTTTGGTCTTTATGTTACATTTTTATCTTTTTATCTTATCTCAAGTGTAGTATGAAAAAGTAGGACAATATTTTGAGGTGATATTATAAGGCCTTGTTTGGTTCGCGGTCCAGTCTCATGTGGTCCGGTCTCATAATGGCTTTTTTGGGACCGGACACTGTTTGACAACACAGTTTCAAAAAAACGGTTCCAAAAAATTAAAGACCACTTGGGACCAAAAGAGGTAATTTTAGACAATAAAAAATGATGGTCTCAAGTGGTCATATATACAATTGTATTAACACATAGGACCATAAAATTTGAAATATATATATAAAATTAAAAAAATATATATAATTTGAAAATAATATATAAAATTAATAAAATATAATTTTTTTGAAATAATGTATAAAATTTGAAATATATATATATAAAATTCAAAATTAATATATAAAATGAAAAAAATATATTTAAAATTTGGGAAAATAAAAAAAATCCAAAATAATAGAAAAAAAAAAATAATGTATAAAATTCGAAAATAATATATAAAATTTGAAAAATAATATAATTTTTTTAAAATAATGTATTAAATTCGAGAAAAATATATAAAAATCAAAATTAATATATATAATTTTAAATATATATATATATATATATAATTTAAAAAATAATATATAAGTTTTGAAAAATAATATAATTTTTTTGAAATAATGTATAAAATTTGAAAAAAATATAAAATTCAAAAATAATATACAAAATTAGATATATATATATATATATATTTGAGAAAATATAAAAAATTTGAAAATAATATAAAAAATCAAAAATAATATAAAAATTCGAAATAATTTATAAAATTTGAAAAATAGCTTATTTTTGAATTTCTTATATTATTTTCAAATTTTTTATATTGTTTCAAATTTTATATATTTTTCATACTTAATATATTTTTTGAATTTTATATATTATTTTTTTATTTTTTATATTATTTTCCAAACATAAGACCAAACAGCTTGAATAAGACCATAAGATCAGAAAACTTTATCAAACAGACTTTCAGAACACCACCCAAATAAAACCGAATCAAATTATATTAAATTAAGAACCAGATAAAAAATATGATTTTTTTATGAAAAATAATTTTTTTGTGAAAAATATACATTATTTTCCAAAATATAAAATATATATATTTCGGAAAACAAATTATATTATTTTGGAAAACATAATATATATTTTTCTTAAAAAAATTAATTTTTGAAAAAAATTCATATTTCGGAAAATAATATATATTTTTCTCAAAAATATATTTTTTGTAAAAAATTCATATTTTGTAAAATAATATATATTTTTCGGAAAAAATCATAATTTGGAACATAATATATATTTTTCCCAAAAATATATTTTTCGAAAAAAAATCATATTTTTTGAAAACAATTCGGAAAATATATCTTTTTGATGAATTATATATATTTTCCAAAATATATATTGTTTATATATATATTTTTGAAATTTAGAGTTTTTATGAAAATTATAATTGATTTTCGAAAAATAATTATTTTAAAGGTTTGATTTTACTAAACCCCCCTATACTATTGAGGGTAGTTTAGTTATTATGACTCAAAATGTGAGGGGATGGGGCATAGTGATGAAATTGAATAGTATAGGGGGCAAAGTGGACACAGTGGTGGTAAGTTGATTAAATTGGACAGTATAAAGTGATTTTGTGAAATTAACCTTAGAAGTATTTACATACTCTCTCTCCCAATTAATCCCTTATTCTTTCAAATTGACACAACCCCCACTCATATTTTACTTATTATACTTCCACCCCTTATACAATATATATTACGAAAATTACAATTTGATTTTCTTTTTATAAACTTCTAAATAAATATATAAAATTCAAAAATATATATATAATTCGTAAAAAATATATAAAATTTGAAAAAACATATAAATTTTGAAAAAAAATATAAAATTTGAAACAATATATAAAATTCAAAAAACAAAAATATAAAATTTGTAAACAATATATAAAATTCGAAAAAACATATAAAATTATAAATATATATATAAAATTCAAATATATATATATAAAAAGTGTGACTGAAGTTTAAGTGGACAAGCCTCAAAGTCATTAGCCACGATAACGGATCCTCTTCAGCTCTCTACAGAGCTATTTCAAGGGCCACGATGGTGACACATGCCCCACTAATTTTCTCTCACAATTTTTTATTTAACACTTATTTATTTCTCTCTCTGCCACTTTCCTCTATCATCATTACCAGTTTTCCTCTTTACAAATAAATATAAAATAAAAATAAAAATTATATAAATAATATTTTAATCAAAATTATATAAAATAAAATTCAAAATAAAAAAATTAATCGATTAACACGGTCCGGTTTGCTTCCGATTTCGACCGAAACCAGAATCGAACAGATACTTTCGGTTCCTTAAAAATGAGAACCGGAACTGAACCGTTAATTTTGATTAAAATATTAATATATTCACGGTGCGGTTCGCTTTCGATTCCGACCAAAATCGGAATCAAATCGATACTTTCGGTTATTTAAAAATGAGAACCAGAACCGAACCGTTAATTTTTATTCAAATATTAATATATTTAATTTCTATTAAAATATTTTAATAAAGTATCGGTTCGATTCCGATTTTGGTCACCATCGTGGGGCATGTGTTGCCATCGTGACCCTTGAAATAACTCTGCAGAGAGCTGGAGATGATACGTTACCTTGACTAATGAATCTGAGGCTTATCCAGTTAAACTTCAATCACACTTTATATATATATATATTTGAATTTTATATGTTTTTCGAATTTTATATATTGTTTACGAATTTTATATATTTGTTTCGAATTTTATATATATTTTTTCGAATTTTATATGTTTCTTTCGAATTTTATATTTTGTTTCAAATTTTATATATATTTTCAAATTTTATATATATTTTACGAATTATATATATATTTTCGAATTTTATATGTTTATTTTGAATTTTATATAAAAAAAATCAAATTATAATTTTTGTAATATATATATTTTGTAATAAAGGGTGGAAGTATAATTAGTAAAATAGGAGGGGATGTAAGTGTATTTTTATATTATAGCTAGGGAGTAAAGTGCATGCTTTAAATAATTTGAGGGGGTGGTTTTTAGATTAGGGGGGTTTCTTGCCCTTTACCCTTATATTTTAAAGTTATTAAAAGCAATTAACTTCATGATCACAAATATAATTTGAAATATATTAAAATGTTTTTTGAAATTTGAGAAGAGATATAAAATTTTCGATTCCTTATTCCGGTTGTAAAGCAGAAGAAGAGGGAGAACGGGCACAACCCCACCAACAGCCCGCGTTTCCGACCCGAAAGAAATTGAAAATGAAAGAAGAATATGTGTGCCCTATCTATGGAGTGGAGTGATTATCCTTAATCTCCTCTTTCCATATCTCCCCCTTTTTGCCTGTTTTTTACTTTGACCACATTACTTGTTGAATTTTTTTATTATTAATTATACGGAGTAAATGCTACCAAGTTCGTTTTGTTGAGTGTTGAGTGAAGACGGAAGCTTTTGCATGTTTTCGAACTACTTTTATTTGATGTCACTTAATATTTTTTTTTTTTTTTGTAATTATGCGAATGTAAATATAAATTTTCATGTGTAACTTTCAGAGAAAGCTTAATATCAGGGGGTGGGGGGTTATTTCATATCTAACTGAGTTGTGGTATATACGGTCCACTCCCCAACACTAGCAACTTCAATAAAACCCTAGAATTTCCAATATAGGGCAAAATGAATATAAAAATGCCTTATTCGATTTAAAACCTAACAAAACCCGGAAAGATCAAAGTGGACACAACTTCATTCACCTAAAACAGAAATATATGCACATACATAGATAGATATACACAAATACATATGTATATACCGAAGACCTTAACTTCCCAAAGAGGAGGTTAAGGGTTCGAGCCCGATAAAGCTCATATGTGGGTGTATGCGTTTCTTATTATTCCAAAAAAAAAAATACATATGTGTATATATATATATACAGACATATAGACATAATGAGAGACGGAAGAATTCTAGGGAGAGAAAAAATTGAGCGGCAATTTGATGGGAATATAATCGGTATTATATTTTATTTTAAGAATAAGGTAAATTGCAAAAGAAAAATAAGCACATTAGTTTTTTTTTGGCCAAAACTAATCAAAGTTTGCCACGTAATTACAACGAAATTGCTTAAATATAAATTGGAGACGTGACAACCTTTCCCCACAAATTTTTAAATTTTTTTTTTAGTTACCTATAAAAATATATATATTTTACACATATGCGTCCCACCTAACATTTTCCGAAACTTCTTTAGCAGCTCACAAATTATGTATTTATGAAGTTTATAACAAATTATATCCTCAAACAGTAATTTGGAGGACTTGGGGATCAAATCAGTATATATGTACCACTTCCAAAAATAACTTAAATACTTTTTATTTTTTCTTAGTTATTTTGATTTCAGTACATAGTTATAAATACATAAACTATTTTCACAAAATCAAAGTTACTAAGTAGTACTTTTTAATATCTGTCTTTACAAGTACTTGAAAGTTGAAACTACACCAAAGATTATTTGCCGAACCCTCCCAAGGAATTTGCTGGTTTCCCCAACTTGAGCACCTTTCTATATCTCCAACGAGGAACACGGGCTGTAGAACGATTAAAACCCGATGATCCCATTCGCACCCACAATGCCACATTGATGTCAAGGGATAAAAGCATTTGCGCAACCTCCTAACAAGATGGCCCTCAGAGTAAAGAGTAAGGTGTAAATGATCTATGTTCATCTTGCTGGAGAGATTTCATCAGCATAAATAGAGACACAAGAATCTTCAGCACCAGCAGCAAGCAGTACTTGATTGGGATGGAAGGTGAGGCAGCTTATGATGTCAAGGAACTGAATGTCACCAGCCTGAGATGCACTGACAATCTGAAACGAAAGAAAGAATAAAGCAAACAGAGAAGATTTTCTAATTCCAAACTTTCATGTGTATCTAATTTCATAATGATTCCCAAGACAAGGGATAACATAAAACTGACTTGAGATATTTTTACATCCAACTACTTGGCTAAATGGCAAGTAATATAACAAGCTGCTCTGTTTACCTTTGCTGGATCAAGTCCGGGTTGAAATAAGCTTTCTGCAATAGCGATGAGATGATGTCACTCGAGATGAAAAAATCCCCCAGGCAGAACACCATATCTTACATAACCAGTAGAAAGCATTATTAACCACAGATATTGGAAAATATTGCTGATGAGGGAACTATATATAGTCATAGAGGGGCTTTATAGGTTCTTACATTTCAGGTGTTCGAATGTCGAATAGTCTGACAGAACCATCCACAAAACCAACAGCAAATTGACCCCCCATGAACTTGAGAAATGGAAATGGTAATACCCACTATTTAGTACAAACTTGCCATCTATGACGGATGCAGCAGACAAGAATATTGAAACATAAGGACAATCAATATAGTGACCCTACCAATGAGGAATTGAAATAAAATAGATACACATGTACAACACAACTACAAATATATATTAGTAATTCCTGATGACATCATAATAATATCCTTAAAAGAGAAAGCAAAATCATCGAGTCACCAATCCGCTTGGATAGCAAATGCTTTGCCAAGTGGCATATTCCAAGTAAGGGGATTTATTACATTAACAGGTACGCAATGTTATACTCAATTTCCGCCAAACTGTGAGACACACTGCCTGCACAGAATATAAGCAATACCTAATCCAAAATACCAAATGAACATGACAAGAAAAAGGCAAAAAAAAAAAACAAGAAAAGACTACCTATAGTCTGAAACAACTATATACTTTGCACACCAAAGATTTATGTTGTTGCTATAATAAATCAAAATGGAACCAAATTTACTGATCCTAGAACTTCAAAATAGAATATACATTTAAAACTGTGCCTTGCCAGACAACTAACTGTGCCTGCTAAAACCAAGAAAGAAAAACAAACATACAGTGACAAGCTGAATCAACCAACTTAACCTATTAAGAAACAACAACTAATGTGATTTCCATTACCATTGTCAACAAATTTATATTTACTGTAAAAGTGAGAGCTTTCAAAGAGTGACTTTGTTTGGAACCAAGTTAAAAACAATTCAAGAAGAGAACATAACAGTTTCAAATACACTAATAGTATTCATATAGATCTTGAAATTGAATTAGGATGATGAGGCAAAACCTACCAATGTTGAGATGCTGCAATCTGATCCTGACTGAATAGAATTGACAAGCTGCTCTTTCCCAAGCCATCATGGATGATAATTCACCAGAAGCATACTGGGATTAGCAGCATTAGAGAAATATATCAAAATAACATACAAGAAAAAGTAAGCTAGAAATTGAGATTCATATTCTACAGTAATTACCAGAAATCCAGACTGCTGCTGCCAATCCACAGCAGCATTAACACTTCGCACACCAGGTCTATGAGCTTGGATTGAAGAGAAAGCAATCACGAGTTTCTGTTTACCCCATACGGAGTAATCTCTCCAAATCTGTATATTTCCATCACCTACATAGACTCAGATGAAGTCAAATCGTATAGCGAAGGAAACTCGTAACCACTCTGCAACAAAAAATACAAGGCAGTACACAAATTTACTTGAAGCAACAAGAAGTAAGCTATCATCAAGTTCATTCACAAGGCAGAGCTTTGATATTCCTTTGTCAGGATAATCATGATTATCAAAACTGTTGAGCAGGTAAGGTTCCTCATAATTCCACACACTGAAAAGATAACACAAACTTAGCAAATGATAGACACACAAAGAAAAAAAGAAACAGATATAAGAAGAAACAATCTAACAATTAGATAAATAAAGAAATGAGAGATTGATTCCAAATTTACCTTCACTAGAGTGCTACTTCATCTAGACCAGGCAACCACATTCGGGATGGATTTAATGAAGGACTAGTGGGGGCCATGGCCCCCACTGATTTAAAAAAAATATTTTTTACCTTAAAATTTTGGATATTTTGTATTTAGCCCTTACTGAATTTTTTTTACCTTAGATACCACATAATTTAGATTTCTTTACAACTAAGCCCCCACTGAAAATTTGTTTTAAACCTCAAAAAATTAAATATATATCATTTATACCCCAAAAATCCAAAAAAAAATATTTTTAGCCCCCACTGACACGGATCCCTATATCCATCACTGACCACATTTGAGTCACACCAATGGTATGGAATCACATAACTTTGGCAACAAAACCAATCAATTACAGTTTATGATCACCAATCAATATAATAAGATCAATATATACATATAGACACTAAGCTGAAAAGATGATCAACCAGCTAATATCTACAGTGACATCTATGCAAGTCCTTAAGTGATTCAAATGATATGGTTCCACTCTATGTGACAAACTCTTGTAAACACTAAAAGAGACGAACGTTCAACATATAACATATGTAAAATATCCATCTAACACACGTTCTGCTAATTCAAAATAAAAAAAAATTAAAACAAGCTGAATGATCTACAACAGCATAAGATGGGCATAAGTATAAAAATTTCAAACAGAACTTAAAAGCCTCAGGAGTAGGAAGGCAATGGGGCGGGGATCTTTTCCCGCCACAATAGTTTAACAGAACACCTCCTGCACCATTTAAGTGTCCTTCCCCACCTTGTATATCAAACTTCAATAATATTCTTGTATTAAATTTCCCACATAACCGTATAAAACTCATATTTAAAAGGGTTAAGTACAGAAAACACTCATGTAGTATAAATATGGTGCGTATAACACCTTGTACTTCGAAAATGTGTGTATTGACACCAACACTTTTGGAAAACGTGCGAATACCCCTTGCAAGTTTCGAAAACGTGCGAATATCCACCTGTAAGTTTCGAAAACGTGCGAATACCCCCTTCTTTTCGGTCATGTGCAGCTCACATGACTTTTATACTCTCTTAAATACCCATTTTACCCTTTTTCTTCAAAATATATATATAAATTTCGAAAAATAAATTTCAAAACCAATATATAGAATTCAAATTCGAAATTTATATATATAAAAATTCCAAACCAATATATAAAATTCGTAAAAAAATATATAAATTTCAAAATATATATATAAATTTCGAAAAATATATATATAATTCAAAACAAATATACAAAATTTGAAAAAATATATATAAAATTCGAAAAAACATATAAAATTCGAAACAAATATATAAAACTTGTAAAAAATATATAAAATTCGAAAACAAAATATAAAATTCAAATAGTTGTGCAAATAGATGTATAAAAAACACAAGTGACCAAAGTATAATATACCAAAACAACATTTAAAGTCAAAGAAAGTAGAAAATCAAGAAAGTAGAAAATAGAAGTATATTTTTCCGAAATTTATATATATTTTCAAATTTTATATTTTATTTTTGAAATTTAATATATTTTTTTCGAATTTAATATTTTCCCCGAATTTTATATATATTTTTTGAATTTATATATGTTTTTCCCAATTTTATATAAGTTTTCGAAATTTATATTTTTCTTTTCAAAATTTATATTTTTTCGAAATTTAATATATATTTTTTGAATTTTAGATATTTTTTCAAATTATATATATATTTTTACGAATTTTATATAATATTTCAAATTCATATATGTTTTTCAAATTATACTAAGGACATATAAGTCATTTAACACGAAATGTAGTCAATTCGCACACAAATGAAAAAATTAGGGTGAAATCAAACTAGAAGGTTGTTATACGCACTATATTAATACTATAGAGGGTTTAACGCACGCGACCCTATTTAAAAACATCTTTTAAATACACACTTACAAATTTGTAGCAAATAAATCCAAACATTCAACTTATAAGATCAAGACAAGGTCACAAGCAAATGAACTGATAAATATACTTTATATTTTTTTCATCTCAACCACGAGTTACTTAAGATTTTTCTTACCATCTTAGGACTTGCACTTCCCCCATAAATTATAAAAAACACAAAAAATTAAAATTAAAAAAAGCATCAAACTCAAGGGAAAAGATGAAACCACCTTAGGACATGAGGACAACTATTTAATAATTAATTCCATTATCTTTTAAAGAGATAAGGTCAATCCACATTCAAGAATGGACAAACTTACCTCATGAGTCATGACAACATATAATGTGCTTAATTTAAGGCAGATTGTCACAAAGTAAAAAAGAAAACAAGAAAAATAAAATCCTCTAGAAGCCTTTCCTCAACCTAGTAAAAAATGCGAGAAGAAAGCAACAAAGGGAACAAGGTAAAGGAACCCAAATACAGTAAAAAATAAAGAAAAGAAAGAAAGGGAAGTTTTGAGACAAAGTGAAAATTTGTAACTTCAGCATATATTTTAAGTTTGCTAACATTTTGTCTCTTCTAAGTTTGTTGGACTTAATTTTAAGTCCAACAAACTCAGAAGAGACAAAATGTTAACTATTATATTGTTAATGCTCTCTTGGCAATAGAGCTTGTTAGCCAATCAACTTGAAATTAATGCTCTTGGCTCTAGAGGTTGCTAGTTGTCTTCAAGCTTGTTGGACTTAAAATATATTTGAAATGGTTGATGTTGGGGTCGAACTCGTCATCGGAGTGGTTGTTGTTCGGATTATCCATGAACGATGTCGGAAGCTGCTCAAGTAGGTTTTGCAGTGAAGATGTGAGGAATGTGGGTTTTGTGATAAAAATGGTGAGATGGGTTTTGGTGGGATCTATGGAAGCTCAAGTGGGTTTTGCAATGAAGATGTGAGGAATGTGGGTTTTGCTGGGATCTATGCGGCGCAAAGTGTGCCTTTACCAACTATAAAGTTTGCCCCAGCTTGCACTGAGAATGAAGCCCTAACTTTACCAACTACATAGCCATACTTGAAATATGGGCTATTATCAGAAAACCCTCCTATGATTTTCAAATTTAATCAAATACCCCATGCCCTTTATAAGATTACAAAAATACCCTCCAAACTCTAATTTAAATCTCAATTAAACTCTAATTCCTTCCATTTATTCCAATTAAACTTTAATTCATTTCATTTATCACTAACGCACTTTCTCTCACCTATTTACTCCAAAACTCTAATTCTTTCCATTTATCACAAACCCACTTTCAATTTAAATCCCAAATTTAACCTAATTCAACTCTAATTCTTTTCATTTATCACAAACTCACTTTCAATTTAAATTTAAATTTCAACTTAATTTCAATTTATAATTATATATA
Source organism: Cornus suecica (assembly GCA_963922005.1). Taxonomy (NCBI): domain Eukaryota; kingdom Viridiplantae; phylum Streptophyta; class Magnoliopsida; order Cornales; family Cornaceae; genus Cornus; species Cornus suecica. Next base: position 21,864,053 of record OY998241.1, read on the forward strand.
TCTCTCTATATCACTATATATATATATAATCATATAAATGTATAAATAAGGGTTTGTGATAAATGGAAGGAATTAAAGTTGAATTGGATTGAAATTAGGATTTAAGGGTTTGTGATAATTGGAATAAATTGAAGGAATTAGAGTTTAATTGATATTTAAATTGAAATTGGGATTTAAATGGAATGAATTAGAGTTTTGGAGGGTATTTTCGTAATCTTATAAAGGGCAGGGGGTTATTTGATTAAATTAGAAACCATATGGGAATTTTTGAAACTATAGGAAGTTTTTTGGACAATTTGAAAACCATAGGGGGTTTTCTGATAATAGCCCCTTGAAATATTGAACGATACTAAATTATAGGATAAATTGCATCAACACCCCCTGAGGTTTCGGTCAATTACACCTAGATGCCGGTCAAGGAGAGTGAGTGTAGTCCCAACACTTTCCGAGATTTGCATTTTGTTGCAATGACACCCCTTGGAGGCATAAAATGTTTTAGTGCCCTCAATTATAATAACTTGCATGCAAAATGTCCAAGTTACCCTATGTCTAAATCCTACACCACACTCACTATACTAATTGCCCTTATAACCACAACCCTTATTATTTATACACTATAATAGTACATGCAATTTTAAGATTTTTCATACATTTTTAAATATTTATTATTTAAATAAATATAATTATTTATTTATTTAATATTTACATCAAATGTTACAACACTCTTTTGATCTTCCCACAAAATATATTAGTTATTACCAAATTTCAATAAACTATATATTATTAATAAAAGTTAAAGCAATGTTTATTTTTTCTATAGAATTTTTATTTTTTAATTTACTCTTGTTATTTATATATTAGAAATTTTCACACAAGAAGTTCCATTATTTTAGACTTCCCACTAAATGTATCAAATGCTACTTAATTCAATCGAACTATATATTTACATCAAATACAAAATTCTTTTTAACTTCCAACAAAATATCAAGTATTTTAAATTCCACTAAACTATATGCTACTTAAAAAGTTAAAGCAATATTTATTTATTTTTTATAATATTTTTCTTTTTTTGTTTACTCTTGTTACTTATCTAAATAAATAGGAGTATAGCTATTTATACTTTAATGTTACAATTTTTTTTTTTTTTTTGAGATTCCTACTAAAATTAGTAATTATTATTACATAACATTGAATAATAAATATAATTATATTATCAAATCCCACAAAATTATTGATTATTACCAATATATATATATATATATACTATTTACTAAGAAATATGATTTTTTATAGGTTCATAAGAAATAATATATATGTTATAGGTATGTAATACTTATAATGGTTATCGGATATAACTCTTTAGGTTTTCATTTTTGTAAAATATTAATATAGCAATCTATTTAGAATTAAAAACAGTAATTAAATAATATAGTTTATTTTATTATCAATTTAATACTCCATCTGTCCCAAATTATATGTCCATTTTGGGGAATCTAACTTTTGAGATGATGACCTTTATTGGTCTGATAGTTAATGAAAAACAAATTTTACCCTTGGTCCCACCAAGTGATGTAATGCTTGTAGTTTAGATATTTTATAATTTGAATGATTGAAGGGTAAATTGGTAAATTGACAAAATAAAGTGTCATTGACTTTTCTTATTTTGGAATGGGTTGAATAGTGAATGTGAACACTTAAATTGAGACTGATGGAGTAATTTGTTTTTTGATGAAATATTTTTAGTGGTAAAATTTACTTTTAAATAGATTTTTCATTTTAGATATTTTTGAATTTTGTATTTAAAATAAAATTGTATTTATATGTTGTATGTCTTATTTATTTATTATAGATTTTTTGATAATAAGGGTGGTGTGGTGGGGTGAGGTGTAGATTTTAATCGATGGGGATTTTGGACATTTTGTATGTAAATTAAAAGTAATTGAGGGTACTAAAGTCATTTTATGCCTCCAAGGAGTGTTATTGCAATAAAATGAAAATCTCGGGGGGCGTTGGGACTACACTCTCCTTGACCAGCATCTAGGTAGAATTGACCGAAACCTCAAGGGTGTTAGTGCAGTTAACCCTAAATTATATTGGTTTGGTCTATAAACATGAATAAAAAATAATTAGAAATATCAAACCCATGAAATTGAAGCATTCAACTCGGAATTCCATCGTTAAGAGTCATTGTACAAAAACAAAACAATTAATAACTGAAATTATCATGTATGGTGTGAGTTCTCTAAGAAATTTTTTTTGTAAACTACTCACTAGACAAAGACCGGCTTTTTCTAAAATCAGGCATAAATTGATTACTAACTTCCTTTGTATGGCGAATTACACTTGTTGAACCTCTATTTTCATTCTTACCACTTAATACAGAAATTCCACAATTTGTATCAGTTCTTAGCACAAAGAGAAATAATTGAACTTTTAGACTGGATGGGTAGATAACATTTAGCACAACGAACAAATAAGATTGAATTATAGAACTTCAACCAATATTATTGGCAGGGCTGACCTTGGGGGTAGGCGGCCCAGGCCGCATGGCCCCAGGTCCAATGGGGGCCCCAATTTTTTTTTTCTTTAAATAGTATAGGCCTAAAAAAAATATATTTAAAGTCTAAAGAAGATAAAACATAACAGTCCAAATAAAAAAATTTCTATAAATTTCTTTAAATAGTATGAGCCAAAAAAAGATTTGTACTTAAAAGTCCAAATAAAATGAAACCCAATAGGCCAACCCATTTTCTTATAATTCTATTAAGCCGAACTCAGCCTATAATATTTTATTAGGGCTGCGACTTTCCAGTGTTAATTGATTCCAAAAAAAGAAAAAAAACTAACATCTCTCCAACTCCAAATTCCATCCGCAAGGTTGAAGTCTTGCTCGCTTGTCCTTTCGATCCAGCGGTTATTCTTTCTATCCCAGGGTAAGATCAAATTTATGGTATCTTATGCATTTCCTTTATGAGTTGTTCTAGGGGTCAATGTTTATGTGATTCCCAAGTTGTTCGGTGTGGAACTTATTATATTCTGAGAATGTATTGGGTGTGGTCTCTTTTATGTATAAGTTGTACCTTTGATTCTTATTTATGTTACTATATCTCTATTTTGTGTCTTATCATCCGTACTTACGTTTATCAATTGCAGACGCTCATAGTTTTCTGTGTATAGGCCTGACCAACCTATGAAAATTATCAATCAAAAGTCAGGATGCGTCAGTATCTTTCCAAACGTGGGAGACTCACTTTGGTAAAGAGCACGCTCTCTAATCTTCCAACTTATGCTTTATCCCTGTATCGGATCCCGTGTAGTGTGGCTCAGAGCATAGAGAGACTTTAGAGATCTGTGGGGAGGATGTAGGGAGCAATCTTCTTTTCCTTTGGTGCCGTGGGAGGTTGTGTGCCGACTTCTTCGGGAAGGGGGATTGGGTATTCGGCGGTTGATTCCTTTCAACATAGTGCTTTTAGGCAAGTGGCTTTGGTACTGAGAGGAACTGTTTATGGAAGAGGGTGATTGCTTGTCGTTATGGGGATGATAGGGGCGGTTGGTGTTCTTGCGAGGTTCGGACCCGTAGAGGGGTGGCTGTGTGGAAGGACATCCGGAGGGGATGGGATCCCTTTGCTGCTTTTCTCATATTCAAGCTGGGTGATGGTAAGTTAGTTTGTTTTTTTCTGGACTGACTGGTGGTGCGGGGAGAGCTCTCTTGCTTCCTCCTTCCCTTAGCTATTCAGGATTGTGCGGAATCGTCATGCCTCTATTGCTGACTGTTATTGTCTTGATACCGGTAGGCTTCTGTGGGATGTTCTGTTCACGCACCATTTCCAGGATTGGGAAGTAGAGGAGGTTTCTGGTCTGTTGAAGCTTTTGTACTCTCAGGCCGTGGGCACCAGGCAGGATGCTTTTATTTGGACTCCTTTTCAGTTGCGGCTTCTTTCTTTTCTTGCCTTCTCCTAGGGCGGATGAGGGGTTCCCTTGGAAGGCGGTTTGGTGCTCAAAGGCCCCTGCCAATGTTGCTTTTTCTCCTGGTCGGCCGTTTGGAGTTGCATTCCCACTTTGGATGTGTTGAGGTAGTGGAATATTATTGTGGTCAATCGGTGTTTCTTATGCAAGAAGGATGGGGAGTCCGTTGATCACCTACTCTTGCATTGCCCGGTGGCTTACGAGTGTTGGTGCCTTCTTTTTGGCATCTTTGGTGTTCAATGGGTGATGCCGGCTACGGTTCAGGATGTGTTGGCCTCTTAGCGATGTGTGTGGGTTGGGCCTCACGCTCATCCTTTTTGGAGAGTGGCTACCATTTGCCTTTAGTGGGGCATTTGGATGGAGCGTGATAGACGGTGCTTCGAAGGCATCGAGTCCCCTTTAGGGGTCAATAAGGATTATATTATTTCAAATTTGTTTTGTTGAGTGAAGGGTCGTTATTGTATGTCCATTGATGAGAAATTAGAGTTTTTGAGTTCTCTTGTCCCTTAGGGATTCTTTTTTGTACATGGGATGCACTCCCCGTTTGAGTGATCTTTTTATGGACATACTTACTTATCAAAAAAAAAATTACCTCACAAATTTTCCACAAACTACTTATAAAAAAACCAGTAAAAATATTCCATAAATCACTTCAAAAACTATTATAAAACGGGAAAACATACCTCTTACTTCTAGCAGCAGCCTCCCTCCTCCTGCCTCATGCCCAGTGTAGCCTATTCCTTTCATTCTCACTCAAGGGTGAAAACAAACTCTCAAAATACCAGTGCAAGCTTCTCTTAACCACATGTGACCGGTCCTCACTGCCGGTAAGAGGAGACAAAGAAAAGCAATTTTCTTCCTTCTTGTAAGTAATTATATGCTGGCAATTTTGCATTATAACATCACCATTCTTCTTATAACACTGCGGCGTCAATAAAAACTCGAATTCGGGTTCTTCCATGGGCGGAAGATGGAGTAACACAGTCCAACACTCCCCCACACCATACACCTCCATTTTCCACACTTTCCCACTGTAATCCCTGATAAACACAAGACTTCCTCCCAAAACCCCTAGAGTAAACAAACACCCTTTATACCCATCATTGGGCCGTGGCACTACCTTCATCCTCTGCTCACCCAAATCAAATGCCACAATATGGCAACTCCATTTCTGACCTTTTCGCTCCGCGGTCCAATGAAGTGCCCCATTTGCAAAAACCCCAATTGGGGTTAGGATGTGATGAGGCAAAACCAAATGAACCTCTCTCCAAACATTCCTCCTCATGGAACACACCTGTAAAACTATAGAACCCAACACCACATTATAGTCATCATCACCAACTGGGTTCTGCCCAAACCCATAGAATTGCAATTTCGGCTCATGCTCAGGCAATCTCTTGAACTCTCGGGTCAATGGGTTCACCAGAAAAATATTTACCGAATTGACGAACATCGAAACAATCCCATTGCGACATCCAATCACCTCAATCCGGTGGGAATTGTTGAATAGGAGGAAATCGAAACCGACCCGTGAGAAATCTGGGGTGGGATTGGGGGATTCGGCATCGATTGATGCGATTCTACATGAACTGGTCATGGTTTGAATAGAGAAGGAGGAGATGTTCATGAGGAGTTTGTGGGTGTGGGTGTGGGTGTGGGTGTGGTCGGTGATTGTGCGGTTGAGATGGAGTTTGGTGAAGTGTGGGGTGGAGATGAGATTGTACCAGGTTTTGGAGGCGCACATGAAGGGACCAATGGACTTGAGGGGCATTCGGGAGATGATTTCCAGTATGATGTCTTTGGGGAAGACCTCCATGTTAAATGGCTCCTGTAGTCACTTCTCACTCTCTTGCTTCCGCTTCAGGCCCCGATTACACATATATGCTATGAAGCACATAAGCGGATACCGGACGCGATACCACATGACACGGACACCGTGACATGCCAAATTTTAAAAAATTAGGACCAGACAAGTCAATAAAAAATTATAATTATTTTTTATATGTATATATTATATTACACAAATACTTCATTTATCACATAAATAATGAGAATCAAATAAATTTATAAACAAAAATAAATAAATAAATAAAATAAAATATCTGATATGTTCAAAATTCTTCATTCTACTACTATTCAAGGAATCAAATGCATCTTCCTAACATCCATCATTTTAGTCTCTCTCGTTATATTGTGAAAATTTTCTTGATTGAAGACAAAGATTTCGGCTCTTTGTGATGTTATTTTATTCTTCTTCAAATTCAAATAGTAGATAAATGAATATGTTCTCTAATTCCTCTCACAAGATGAGGAGGAACAAAAATATTCAAGTATTCTCAAAGCCAAAGATTGAATTAGATGTGTTGAAATTCCATAAGTGGTCCATTAAATTATTAGCTCCATAAGACCTCTATCTTTCATTGAATCAATCGACCCACCGCGTGTCCGACATGTGGACATGGGCATGTCATCCGAGTGTCCACCAAGTGTCCAATTTAAAACAAAGTTAGGACACATTTTTAGTGTGTTGGACATGTATTTTTGGCGTGTCCGCACGTCCGACACGGGTACGGCGACTCTAGACGAAGTGTTCGTGCTTCATAGCATATATAGCTCCGGGTTGTTCTTAAGAAAATAAAAATAGGTTTATTATTTATAGGATAACATTTTAAATAACTATGTTAGAATTACTAATTATTTCTTTGAATCCTAACCCCTTTGTATTTCCTGTAGATTTTCTCATACTCAACATGTGATCAAGCTTAAGAGTTCCACTAGACCATTTATGGATAATTGAGTTAACATCCTTCAATTCCTTTTCCAAACCCCTAATCTTTGTAGATTTCTCACTAAATTCCAATCTTAGAGTGTTTAATTCCTTATTGAGATCATCTATACTCTTCAACGCCTGATTCCTTTTTTGTTCAAACTCAACCAATTTCTTAGACAATTGAGTTTTTTGGGTTTGCATGAGATTTAAGGTCTGAGAACTATTTGTTAATTTATCTCTTAAGGATTGTCTTTCCTTGTCAACACTATTAAATTTAACCATAAATTTTGAAAAAACTTTGCTAAGATGTGTGGATTTGTCATATAATTTATTATATGCATCTTGAAGTAAGTCCCCACGATCTTCATTATTTTCATAATCTTCATCCCCAAACATTACCCATCTTGTAACAACTTCTTCAATCTCCTTGCTTTGTGCTACAAACGCAGTAAAATCCTTATACCCATCAACCAAATCGAACTCAGTAGAATCACTAGTTGTTCAATCATCCCAAGTGACAACTAGATCTTTTGTCCTTTTTAACTTATTAGTGCACTCCGCAGCTATGTGACCAAACCCTTGGCACTCAAAATATTGAGGTTTCTTCCTTTTAGGGTCAAACTTGTCATTCCAATTTTGGACTTTATTTTTATTTTTAAAATCGTATGATTTATCTCCAAAGTTTTGTCATTTAATCACTTCTTGACCATAAGATGATTTAAAAAACTTATGAAACTGTTTCATGATCACATTAACCTGTCTTGGACTAATCTCACCCTCCTCATCAGACTCACTAGGATCCTCCTTAGTGGTTATAAAAGCTATGTTTTTCTCTTTTGTGCCGCTAGACTTCTTAGAGGATTGAGCACACATCTCCATCTCATAAGATTTTAGGTTCCCTGTCAATTATTCAAGTTTAATTTCTTTGAAACTCATTATTTCAGATATGACAGTAACCTTAGAACAAAATCGTTCAGGTAGAAACCTAAGAATCTTCTTCACTACAGTAGTCTCAGGAATGGGCTCTCCTTGATTGTGATTACTAGTTACAATATCAGTTATTCTAGCCTTAAAGCCAGCATAGACTTCATCCTCTTCCATTTTAAGTTGTTCAAATTGTGAATTTAACATTCGGAGTTTCGATTGTTTAACTTTTGAAGTCCCTTTATGAGTTATTTGGAGAATATCCCAAGCTTCTTTGGCAATTTCGCAAGTGGCAATTCTCTTAAACTCACACGCGGTCACAACATTGTATAAAGTATTTAAAGCTTAGGAATTCCAGCTAAGACTGTTTGTCTCAGCATGAGTCCACTCATCTGACAGTTTTACTTTAGATTCATTAATAGTATCGTCTTTCACAGTGGGAGGTGAGTATCCAACATCTACGGCAAGTCAAGCTCTCTCATCTATAGATTTCAAAAACTCTCTCATTATAGTTTTCCAATAGGTATAATTCGAGCCATCAAACAAACGGGACCAAAATACGGAACCTCCTTCACGAGGTATTTCCATCACCTAAGTTCAGAATCTAACTCTAGGTAGTTAACCTAAAACGGGGAAAACACGCTCTAATACCAATTGAAATTACCTAGGCGACTAAGGAAAATAACTTAGAGGGGGGTGAATAGGCTTTTTATGGATTTATTGACAAATTAAAATTTAATTGCGGAATAGTTAATTTTAATCCAATTCTCTAACAAGCTAAATCATGCAAAGATTAATCTAAATGTAGAAAATAAAGTAAGAGACGACACGATATTTTTACATGGAAAACCTTGGAAACATTCCAAGGAAAAAACCACGGATACACTCGGGTATCGATACACTATGAATCAGAGAATTTATACAAACTCTATGAAAATATGACTTACAACCGCTTTAATTTTCCATTCTCTACCCGACGTCTGAAAGACTTGATCCACTCGTGCTCCATGAAGCTCTCGCCCCGTACTCTGTCGACTCTGCTTCTCAACGGATCAATAAACCACAAAGTCTCCTACTTCGATCTCCGTACTATGATGGCTCCATTTCTCAACGGATCAATAAACCACAAAGCCTCCTGCTTTGATCTCCATACTCTGATGGCTTCGCTTATCAATGGATCAATGCAACCACGTTGCACACAGTGGTGTGATGGTTTTACAGCAACCGGATCATTCAATTGTGCATAAAGAGGTCAAACGTTGAAGCACAATTGAATACCCGTTAAAAACTAGAGAAACCCTTGATATAAAATGATCAAACGATCTATTTTTCTCTCTCTCTGCAGACGGATCTGATATATGAAAGTATTGCAAAAATATCACAAAAGCCACACCAAAAATCTGTAGAGACTCCTTTTATTTTGTAGAGAGAGGAATCCTATTTTAAGTAAACTTGTATCCTTTTTGGACTAGGATTCCTCCCTTGTGTAATCCTCTTGTAATTAGGAGTGAATCTAGCAAACTTTGGTGTAAATATCCTTTATACACGTGTTATGATATGTTGGAGTGTAACCCAACTCATTGTAGTTCATCACAAGTAGAATTCATGAATCCGTAGGTGCAACCTACGCATGACCCTACGCTTATGCATAGGGTTTCCTACGCTTGAGCATAGGATCATGCGTAACACCTTCAGCCATATGCGTAGTTATGCGTAGAAATGGTGATTCTAGACACTTTTTGCTTGCTGTGCGTAGCAAAAATGATGAAAACGATTTTTTCCAACTTTTTTTCTATTTGAACCCCGTTCATTCCTCTAACATATTTTCAAAAGTTTTAGCATTGAAAAATGTTTGTTTCAGCCTCCGATATGCATTTTCGTGGTCCAAACTTGCTTCCTCTTATATTATTCAATATTGTAATCTTGATTTGAGTTTGATGAAGCTTGCCGATGCCTTTGATTGACCATTTTAATTTCCCTAAACCTACCCGACCTCACAATTCATTTAACAGGGTTATTGTCGAAAACATGCCAATAATAAACAATCCTACAAATGTTCTTACAATTTTCCACATTAACGTGAATAGTTAAAAAGTTTTTTAAAAAATGAAAATACCCAATTGGTATTTTTGGTGTTTGATAGGTGTCAAATGTTGTCCATTTTAGGCCCTTATTTTGCTATTGTTATGTCTTTACATTCCATTATTTGGTATTTTTATGCGATTTGTGTGTTTAAGTGTATTTCAGGAGCTTAATGAAAAAATGAACTAACTTTGGTGAATTAACTAAAGAATTGTTTGTGTCTATCCAAAGAGAAAGCAAAAAAGGTATTTTCAAGCGAAAAGTGTCTCTCGGGGGGCAAAAATGTCATTTTTTGGAGCCGCGACTTTAGGAAACATACTAAAGGAGTCGAGGGGGTTCTGATAGCACAATTCTTAAGAAAAGTGGTTTTCAAGAATTTTATTACGCTTGACCTATGTTTACAATAGCTAAAAGTGGCTAGAAAGTGCTTAAACTACGCTTGTGGATTGTGGCCTAAAAATGGGCTACGCTTAAGCGTAGCTGGACCTACGCTTAAGTGTAGGGGGGTTATACGTAGAGAGCTGTGAAATTCCAATTTTGGCCCAACTTAAATTTCATGACTTGACTCCGAATCCAACATTTCTATACACGTGATTTATATGTATTATATATCAGATTGAAGGGTTTTGCTCAGTTTGGAAGGGAATCACACAAAAGAGGAATCCTACTCTCAATAGGAGAAGTCTAATGCAAATTAGGGTTTCCCTCGGCTTTGTCTATAAATACCAAGGTCTGCTACAGATTTGAAGAATTTTTTTCACATAATTTCCAGAGCATTTTCTCTGGAGATTCATACCATTCAAAGAGAGACAAAGAAGAAGAACATAGAGGTCGTTTATACATCAATGATATAGTAACCGTCTATCATGATCAACTAACTCAGTATCTAGGGTTTTCTAGCAAAACCCTAGCCAAGTAATGTAGTTCTATATTTGTTTTCAATTGTAACGAGGGCAAAACTGTGACCACATTGTGATGATTGTGTAGATTAGTGATCGAATTTATTCTTGACACAAGGTTTTATATTTATTCTAAATGATTGTCTTAGATTGAATGAATATATTATCTTAACCAAACATGTTATATTAAACATAGCGTGATTTTCTACACAATGATGCTTAACACTTAAAACTCTAGGTTTACATAGGTCATGCCTTGGTGAGGTAATATAGACATGCTTTAGTTTAATTTCATGATGTAGGAGTAGATTAGAGTAAAGTAGATGGCATGTACTAGTTACACTCGGTCCGGAGATGGGTTGTAGCGAATCCAGTTGATATTATCTATTTTGGGACGTATTCGACTATTTGTGGTACGTCTGATTCACAATGATGGATCGCCCTCTTGCAATTGAAAAAAGGGTTAACTTCATTTACACCCCCTGAGGTTTGTCCTATCATCACTTTGACCCCCTCGGGTTTGCATATCTTCATTTACACCTTATACCAAACACCCCTTAAATCAATTTAATCCCTAAATCAATTTAAACCCTAAACCAAACACCCCAACATTTATTCAATTTAAATTTATTTAATACTCTTTCTTTCTCTCCTCTCTATCTCTCGTCTCTCTCAGACACACACCCCCCACACATATATACACACACACATATATATAGATCTATACATATATATATATATACACACACATATATATAGATCTATACATATATATATATATATATATACACACACATATTTTCGACCCATCGGTCGAAAATAGAGGGAGGTGGTGGTGGGAGGGGGGCGGCGCCGACGGGGAGGCGGTGGGAGGGGGTCGGCGCCGACGGGGGAGATATATATATATATGTGTGTGTGTGTGTGTGTGTGTGTGTGTGTGTATATGTGTGTGTGTGCGTCTGTGCAGACTGTAGAGTGAGTGTGTGTGTGTGAGAGAGAGTCTGTGCAGACTGCAGAGTGTGTGTGTGTGTGTATGTGTGTGTGTGTGTGTGTGTGTGTGTGAGAGAGAGAGAGTCTGTGCAGACTGCAGAGTGTGTGTGTGTGTGTGAGAGAGAGAGAGAGAGAAAGAGAGAGAGAGATAAATAAATTTTAAATATTTTTTTAATTTTATATTTATTTTTGAATTTAGTATTTTGTTTTGAAATTTAATATATATATATTTGAATTTTATATTTATTTTCAAATTTTATAATTTTTTATATTTTTTTCGAATTTTATAATTATTTTTGAAATTTAATATATATTATTAGAATTTTATATGGTTTTTTTAATTTTATATATTTGTCTTGAATTTAATATGTTTTTTTTAAAAAAATTCAAAATTTATATATATATTTATTTTATATTTATTCTCGATTTTATAATTATTTTCGAAATTTAATATATTTTTTTGAATTTTATATGTTTTTTTGAATTTTATATATTTTTTTCAAATTTTTTATGTTTTTTGTGAATTTTATATTTATTTTCGAAATTTAATATGTTTTTTTGAAAAACAAAAAAAATTCGAAATTTATATATATTTTTTAATTTTATATTTATTTTCGAATTTATAATATTTTTCAAATTTTAATATATATATTTTGAAAATTTAATACAAATTAAATTATTAAATGATGGGAGAGGGTCTAATTGATAAAAACACTATCCTTGTTTCCAAACAGAACAAGGATAACACATTGAGGGTAGTTTAGGAATTTTAAAAAAAAATCAGGCTGATGTCATCGTTCAATGGGTCTAAGTGATGAGAATATTGAACAGTAGGGGGTGTAAATGAAGATATGCAAACCTGAGGGGATCAAAGTGAAGATATAATAAACCTCAGGTGGTGTAAATGAAGTTAACCCTTGAAAAAATAGAGGACTATATTATGCGGTTAGTGGTGGAGCGATGAAAACCCTAGTTTCTTTCTATCTTGAATCGCAATCACAATTTATTTTCTATTTTTAGTTAATTTAGTTATAAATCTCAAAACAATTCAACTCTTTTTCAAAACATAATTCAATACTTTTAAATTGCTAGAGTGAATAATCCAAGTCTCTGTGAGATCGATATTCCCTTTCTCAAGCCGATTGAACTACAATACGATTCGTGCGCTTGCGATAAGTAAAACCTAAACTGTCGTGAGGGGTTGTTCTTAACCATTATTTTTTAGACAGATAAAAAATTTTTAGCGCTGCTGCTGGGGACTTAGCATTATTTTTAGCTTTAGTAGTTTAGTTGCATTGCGTTATTGTAGTGTATCTAAAGTTGGAATTCTTATGTGATTGACAGGTACTCTGAAAAGCATAAAAGGATTTAGCAGAGCAGTGGAAGTTGCATCGTCGGACCTCTTGTGAGTTTTAGTTTAGCTTAATTTCGCAAATAATTTTAGCTTTACTTTATGTTAATAGTTAGAATAATTTAGAATTAGTTTAGTTTTATTTTCAAAGTTTTTGTTTGGTGCATGACCGGTAGACAATCACTTTTTGATCCCAACACTACATTACTACCTTTTGATCCTGAGATCGAAAGGACTTTTCGTAGAAATCATCAAGCTAGGGAATTAGAGCGTCGACGATAGTTGGATCTTGAAAGGATGGCTAACTGGAATGCCGATGTGCGAAAGGCATCAGCTACGTCCTTGAAGGGGTATTATGCGCCCTTGGCTCATGAATCGTATGATGAATTTCCAGAAGAAGATGGAGTCAAACACTATGAGATCAAATCTAGTGTCATTAATATGTTGCCTAAGTTTTAGGGACTCAAGAATGAGGACCCGTATCAAAATATTAATGAGTTCTTAGAGATGGCTTCGACAGTTAGAATTGAGAATCTGAGCCCTAATGCGTTACGTGTGCGCTTATTTCCCTTTTCATTAAGGGAAAAAGCTAAAAGATGATATGTCATTTTAGAGAGCGAGGTAAAAATCGATTGGGAGACCCTAAAAGCTGAATTCTTAGAGAAATATTATCCCATAGGTCGAACCCACGAAGCACAAGAGGCAATTACCCACTTAAGAGAATTGTCTGGTGAGCAATTCCATGATGCTTGGGATAGATTTAATGAAATCCTGCGAAAGTGTCCCCATCATAAATTCGTTGACCAAGATATAATGTGTAACTTCTATCTTGTACTTGGTGCCACACATAAAAATCTGATTGATGCAGCAGTGGGATATCAATTTACACTGAGGCCAGCATATGAGATCTTGAAGCTGTTTGACAACGTGAGTGACAACTCGATTCAACATGAATCTGAGATGCGTGTTAGAGATTGATTCGAAAGAAGATTTGACAAAACGTTTAGCATAGATAAAAATAATGATGATGTCAGAGAACAAGTAGCCGCATTAGGAGAAAAACTCGACAAATTCATAAATCTAAGTCAGTCAGCCCCAAGAGAAGTCTTAGCAATAGGACCTGATTTTTCCCAAAATGAGTATCAAGGTAATGAAATAGTTGTTGTTGATGTAAATACAACATGGACCAATTCGAATAATGCTCATTTTTCTAATACATACAATTCGAATTGGCAAAATCATCCACATCTCTCATATCATTCTCAGAATGTGGAAAATCCTCTACCAAATTTCCCTCAGAACCAACAATCATTCAATTCTCAAATAACAATCATGACTCGTAATTTTCAGCCTAATTCACAAGCCATTCGACCTTTCAATTACCAGTCTCAACCTCAAAGAAGTCAAACCCCACCACCTAGACCGCCGGGCTTTAACAATGATTTGGCACGTACTTTAAAAGACTTGCAGAACATGATGGGTTTTCACTCCCAAGCCATCGCAAAGCTAGAAACTCAGATGGGTCAAGTAGCTAATGCATTAAATAAACAAGATGAGGGGAAATTGTTTAGCCAGCCGATGGCCAATCCAAAGAATAAATAGGTGATGGAGCTTGGATCTTTCACTGAAAATAACCATGAGACAGTTTAAGCCATCACAACTTTAAGAAGTGGAAAGAAGGTGGAGAACAAGGTTGAGCAACAACATGAAGAGAGGATGAACAAGCGTAAGGCGGCTGAAAAAGTTCAGAAAGATCAACCTCAGGTATAGGAAGATATTGATCAGACATTACTGTTGTGAAATTTAGAGTAACCCAAAAGATAGATTAACCAAAATCAAATTTTACTCACAAGTATACGAATCATAGTAGTAAAGAGTACAAGTATTGCGAGGTCATTCTCACGAGGATTGATTAAGACAAATTAAATTTAAAAACTACTATCTAACTAATTCAACAAATTATTGATGATTGTGAAAAAATAATATAAATACAATAATACAAAAGGAATACCAAGGCTTTGATTCCACCACTAATCATCACAAATCCGATTTTCAATTGTAAACTCATTAAATATCCAATTAATTTCCACACATCTAAATAATAATTATTATTACGTTCATAGATGGTCTATCCGGGTTAGGGCATAGGTTCAACTCAATATTTTATTATCTTGGCCAAAAATAATAAATAAATCATTGAAGAAAAATATAAATCACAATTATCTATCCATGGTCAGGCATAAACAATTATAATTTATTATCTTCTTCTTAAATTGCCAAGTAGATTACATGTTCGTGGTCAGACACAAGTAACCTATATGCTAGGAATGAAATACGTTCAATTTTAGTCTCAGTTAAAGCACATAAAATCGAAAGCATTAACATATATATAATAATAATAAGAAGAACTCATTAACCAAAATATTCAATAATGTCTACAATTGAAAACTATAATATTGAACATGACTAGGGTTTCCTCTCAGCCTTGGCCGAGCGAATTAACTATACAAGAAAAATAAAATAAGAACGACCAAACCCGAAATCATAAGTGGAAGACATCTTGGATTTCTTTGTTGATCGCACAGGTCTTCCCCTTCTGTTTCTTGGCCGTCGATGATCCTTTGTGCATCCACATATGCCCTATTTATAGGGGTCCTCAAGGTTTCATCTAGGAAAGTAAATAAGAGAATACAATATTGTAACACCCCGTGTTATTATTCTTTTTCTGAAATTATTTAAAATTTAATTTCGGTAATGACGTCACTTGTTCATGACGTATTATTTATTCTTGGTATTTGATACCTGTAAATTTTTCGCGTTTAGTTTTAAAGTCGACTGTATGACTTTACGGTTTCTCTTTGACGACTACACGAATTCTTATTCTCGACTACACGGTATTAGTGCTTTTACGGATCCGGTGTGAAGCGTATTAAATTACCTTCTCGGTGTTCCGGTTGTTGGATTCCTAAACCGTTATATTTCTTTCGGACTAATTTGGTTATTGGGCGTCCTGTGGACTTACAGGTTGACTCAATATTAATTGGAGGCTTCCAGTAATTGTTGGGAATTATTATATATATATATATATTTAATTATATATATATATATATATATATTGAAGTTAGGGTTATTTCGTAATTTCGGATGTTTGGGGAGTTACTTTCTCAATTTCTGCACATATATGTATATCTGTATAGTGTGAAAGACAGACGACCTGCTACTCTCCTTCTCTACACGCCATCAGACGACCTGCTACCATCTCTCTTCCTTCTCTTCACGCACGGACCGAGCTGCTTCTCACGCCTCCATCCTCCATGGTCGCCGGTCAGGCGAGAAAGAGAGAGAGAGAGAACGGCCGGCTGGGTGAGGCGCGGCTATGGAGCTTGCAGCAGCAGCTGCGGCTGGAGCTGGAGCAAGGACGGAGATGCGGCGGCTGTCCAGAGGGGCGGCAGTGCTGGGTGGTGACGACGAGCTAGTGGCGGAGCTGGTGGTCGCACAGGGGTCGCCGACTGTAGCCGTGGTGCAGTTCGTTCGACAGGACCGGTTCGGCCGGACTTTGAGTGGCCGGTTCGATGACTTCCGGTGATCGGTTTGAGCCGATTTTCGGTGAGTAGTTTCGTACCTACGGAGTATTTGTCATATATTAATTTCGTGATTTTAGGATGAATGGTTTGCTCGGAAATCGCATTTATAGTTTCGTTTGGGGTATTTTAGATTTAACCCAATTAATTAACCTATTATTAATGAGCTTCGTATATATTGTATAGGTTGTCGAGACGGACATTTCGATATATTCGAAATAGTTTTTGGACAATTTTGGTCGGCGGGCTTCATATTCGGGCGCCGGTACTGTGCTGTTTCGGGCTGTTCGGTAACGTATAATTAGGTGGGAAATTATATTTCTCACTCCGCATTATTGAAGTAGTTTAGGGGTGCAAAACCCTTATTTAATTTATTATATATATATATTAAATTGCTAGTTTAAATATCTATAAATTGTTTAGGATCGGGATGGGGCTTAGGAATTAATTTAAGAAAATTTATTAAATTATTCCTATGTGATTAAATAATATTATTATTTAAATTAAATAAGAATGGACGGCTTAGAAACCCTTACGAATTTAAATGGGTTATTAGAGATTCGAAAAGCTTAGACGATGTGCTAGGATCCTTTTGGTATACGTGAAATAATTGTTTAAATTATTTAAAAAGACATGTTAATTGAAATTGAAATATTTTCTAAATAATTAAAGAAAATATATTGTTTAGAACATGAATCTATTTTCTCACGATTTAAATGCTTTAATATATTTTTAAAAGCATGTACAGAGATTTGAGATTTATGTTGATATTACCATGTGGGTATTTTTATAAATATGGTGCATTACATATTTATGTTGGACATGATTTTGTTGCGTACACCATGTATTGTGAGACATGGGTGTTGGTGCATGTGTTGCATGATTTCACCATTTGCAGAGAGATTCATTTGGTGTGGTCTACTTCCTTTGTGCGTGGTGCACGAGTAGACGTTTGTGTTTGGATCGTCGTGACAACTGGCCAGGGGGTGCTTCTCGCTTCCCGTGGAACTAATCTTCTGAGAAACTGAGACGATAGGGGGAGGACACATAGTCCAAGGCCCTATGTGCGCGACTAGGTCGTGGTGGACGTCTTCCTTGGTTAAAAGTGTGAAGTGTCAAAAGCACTTGGGAAGAACGGTACGATAAGTCTACATTCCTTAGTGAGCTTGTATCCTCAGGGGAATGGTAGAGAATGATCCAGTACCCTTGGGAAGGGTGTGTTTTTATGTGTGTGTACTACAGGCGGTCTGTGAGTACGGTGCGTTGCATATCACCATGTGATTTATTGATATGTATATATATGTTGGAGCATGATTATTTATGAATATGCAAAATGAATTCATTTTATAAAATGCTCAGTTGAAAGTGATAAATGTGAAAACGTGAATTAAAAGCAGAAATTATTAAAGTATAAACGAGACGTATATCCTTATACTTGTGTTGTATACTTTTGTGCCCGTAGGGGAGGTTAAGTATATTGGTCTTGCGACTTCTGTGGTTAGTTGAAGTTAGAGATGGATTGTAGATTGAGGTTGAGTTGATGTGGAGTAATGCCTTAGAGAATGTGGTTAATAGTTTTGTAATTGTGGTTAGTAGCCTTGTGATTGTGGTTAGTAGTTTGGTGATTTTGATTAGCTGTATGACCTTGTTCGAGATTGATTTTAGTATCAGTTATGAATTGAGGCCTTAGAGAAGGTGGGTGATGAAATTGTATTTGAGATTTTGGTTTGGTTAGAAGAGGTTGTAGTTGAGGTGATTTCATTAAGTACTTGGAGTACGGTAGGGTTGTTCCTCGTGCTTAGTTCATTCTCCTAAGCATTCCTTGTATTGTATTTGTACGCTAGTACATATCGTTGACTTCTATGTCACTCCTTGAGTTGTTGATTACGGCGTGGTGCCGAACCTCTTCCTTGTGTCATTATTGATTTCGTGGAGTTGGAAACGGATGGTTGTCTTCCGTGAGTCCAACGTGCTGTTCTTCCTTTATTGTCCTTTCGGGACATTATAGGAATCCTTGTAGTGGTGTTCATTCTTATGTGGCTGTCATTTCGAAAACGGTGTTTTCTAAGTTTTAAAATAAACTCTTTGTATTTAAAAGGAAAAACCCGTTTTCGCCTACCCCCGTAGAAATGAAAAGTTTTAATACTTATAAAATGATCTTGAGATCTTCTTTGAGATGATTTTCAACTTGTAAAAGCCAGTGATGGCAACTGACGGAGACCGGGGGCAAGACGGTCATTTTTAATGTGTGGTTTCCTAAAAGAAAACTATTTTATTACTTGTCTTGATGATTATGAGATTTTGAGACTTCTTTCTCAAGATCTCAACCTGTAGTGTTTTGGAAGGGGATTTCCTGTTTCTCCTTTTCTTCGGATCATTCTAAGTCTCGGTTACGAGGCTTGGTGTTGTTCAGTGCACACATATAGTGTTGCCTCTCACTTCTTCTTGGTTGTTGATGTCACCACCTAGGTGATAGGAGTTTTTCTTACGTTAGGGGCATGGATACCGAATGGATTGGTTCGAGTTTGAAAACCTTTTTCTTAAAAACTATTGAATCTCTGGGATTCATCTTTTTATTACTCCCACTCTCGGCCATTCGTTTTTGGTTTCCTTGTTCACTTTTGGTGTTCTTTCCTTGTTCACTTGTGGTGTTCTTCCTTGTTCGGGTATTCTTAACCTTGACGTTGTTGTCTTGGTTAGCTGTTGGTTAGCATTGGGAATTCCTTCCCTTTGCCTTGTTTTGGTGACCTTTAGGTGGTAGTTTTCGTGAGTTGAGTTCGTCTACTCATAGTGACTTGATTGTGTGGTTTTCCTCACCTACAGTGAGAGTGTTAGTGATGTGATTGACCCATTCATGATAGTGTTATGAGGTTAATGTGGTGATGTGATTCATGGTATTGAGAAAGTGATATAATTGAGGTGACCCAGTACTTGAGAGGTGTATTTTCTCTAAAAATGGAATGAGGTTTGTTATATATATATATATATTGATGATGGTTGTGTTAGTACGCAAGGACGTGGTTATTTTCCTTCCTGTGTTATCGGGGTGTGGGATTTGAGCCTTCCTTGGTACTAGTGGTGGATTTTGTTTCCTGTGGATATTAGAGGTGAGTGTGATCTCCTATATTGGATCTTCTGATTTGTGTTGTGAGTAATTGATGATTTGTGAGGTTTGACTCAGGAGTTGTGCACTTAGTATATGTTGATGAGAGTAGTGTAGACTACCGGTTTTGGTACTTGGAATATGAGTCGTAGTTGTACCTTGTAGACTCAGGTTGCATACTTATACATGTATACCTGTATATATATATCTGTATATATATGTATTCCCGTTATATACTTACGTACGGTAGTATATGAGCGTGCCTTGAGTTTTGCGTGGATGGGATTAGTTGGGCTATATATATATCTTGCTAGATAGTTTAGCATTACCTAAACTGCCAGAGGATGTAGTAGTTAGAGTATCTTTTCCCACTGAGCTTATTTGCTCACAGGGGAATTTCATTCGCCCCCTGGTATTCCACGCCAGGTTGCAGGAAATATACGGCTATGAGCAGGATGCAGTGCAACGACAACTTTCTTTTGTTTCCTTGTTACAGGTTTTGGAGTTGCGTTGGGTGATGCGGTTACGGTTGCAACACGACTGGGTTTGGGGACGATAGGTATCCACTTTCAGTTTCTCTACCCATTGTTATGGGATTGTTATGTATTTTCTTTTGGGAGCCAGTCTGTTGGCATATCCCAGTTGATGTATCTTTTGTTTTCATGTCTTTATTCTTTCAGGATGTATTGTATCTATTCCGCACAGCTAGGTGCTTTTCTGTATTTTTATTCGAGCATTTGTGGCTCTGTTGAGTATTAGAGGGTTTGGAGGGGTTTTGGTTTCTTTCCATTATCTCGGCCCTAGTAGGATTGATGAATGTGGGGCTTGGAAGCCATTGTGATTATTGAATTGCTATTGGCAGGTTCTTGTGTTGTGGTTGTTGTCCGGATGTTCCATTTACAAACGGAACTCTGCCGGATTTTCGTTAGATTCCGCTGCTTAGTTTATTATCCATTTGGGTATGAAATATACCATATCTATCATTAACCCATATGTTTTTTTTACGGTTAATGATGTCTTAGTTGGTCATTCGTATTAAGGATCACATCTTGGATTCTTTGGATGTCCCAGTTCGGGAGTCTTAGGGATTTAGGAGCGTGTCTGTTGGTATATGAGGATACTCTTGTGTTTTTAGTATTCGGGTTAGCATGGAGTATATTCTTATTGTTATTCCATGTACTTCTTTGTTATTGTTGACTCTAGTAGTCGTTTGGTTTGCGTCACCCTTTAGGGGCGTAACAACATGGTATCTGGGCATTCATTGCAACCCTTTGTGGGTGTTTGATGACCTTCAGTCATTGGTTTTAATTTGTTTTTCGTTTCTTTTTACTTCCGCAATCACTCCCTTAGCTCTTAGGCTCGGGTTTTGGAGTCCTAGGAATTCGGGGCGTGACAAATATTCTCATATTTCTTTTCCTAATTGGTGATATCTTGCAGCCCACTTTTGACCAATTTGGAGAGTAAATTAGGAAGATATTGGTGAGATAATTTTTTCTTGTTAATCAAGTCCTCTTCCCACAACCCTTGATTTCATTCCATTCTGATCGTTCCTTCAAAATCTGTGATTATATTACCAAGTTGATGCTGGTTTTCGCACAAAATAGTATGCCAGATTTAAAATGTCTTTTTCACCCTCTAAACTTCAGAATTAGGGTTTCTATGTGAAATACCAATATTCTTTAAATTGAATCAGATTTCTAGGAACACTGGGCTCACACAAATCCGAATAATGGGATGAAATATATGGCCCAAATACTAAGACGTGGTCTAAACAGATTTTGGGCTTGTTTAGATGGATTTAACCCATTTGTACCAGAAATCACCAATAACCTATAAAAATATAAAAACACAAATACTAATTAAAATAATTTAAAATAAATGACTAAAAAATATATTTTTGGAGGTTAATCGTGTATGAATTATGCACTTATCAATTACTAGAAGAGCCAAAAATGGCAAGTTATGAGGAGGCAACGTCATTTCCTTAACATCTTAAAGAGTCGACCAAGTATGGTAAGCATAAAGAGATTGACATGTTGGATAGGTTTCGACAAGTCAAAATCAATTTGCCTCTCTTAGATATCATAGCCCAAATTCTAGCCTATGCTAAGTTTCTAAAGGATCTTTGTACTCAAAAGCAAAAAAGCAGATCAAAGGTCCCGAAAAAAATCTTGTTGATTGAACAAGTGATTCATTGTTATTAAGTAACACACTGCCTAAGAAGAAAGATCCCGGTGCTCCCACTATTCCTTGTGTTATTGGTAACCAGGAAATTGGTAGAGCTTTATTTGATCTAGGTGCGATTGTTAACTTACTTCCATATTCAGTCTATCAGCAGCTAGGAATGGGAGAGCTAAATCCTACCTCGGTAGTGCTTCAACTTGCGGATAGATCAATTAAGCAAGTGAGAGGAATTCTGGAAGATGTCATCGTTCAGGTGGACAAGTTCTACTTTCAAGTGGATTTTATAATTCTTGATACAGAACCTATCCAAGACTCGATGAAACACATCCCTGTGATATTAGGAAGACCGTTCTTGGCCACGACCAATGAGTGTATTAATTGCAGAATAGGAGTTTTGGATATATCATTTGGAAACTTGAAGATACGAATGAATGTTTTCGATACTCATCATTAACTCCCTGAGTCAGTAGAATGCTTTTGTATTGATGAGATTGATGAAATTGTGGAGGACTTCGTACCACGAATCTTGGAGAAAGATGAGTTTGAGTCTTTAATGATTGGAGTGAGGTTGGAGAATTGAACCTAATGATTGGGATGAGCATATGAGGTTGAACTATGAGGATATTGCTGCAATAGAGATTGCATTATATGGCCAACCATGGAAAGTGCCAATTGAGCCGCTTCCCTCACTCTCGAGTACACCACCAATTCCATCTCTGATAACTCCACCTACCTTAGAACTCAAGGAATTGCCTGATAAGCTGAAATATGTCTTTTTAGGACCAGATAATACTCTTCATGTAATCATATCATCACAACTGACGGAAGAATAGGAATTGAGTCTAGTCGAGGTCTTAAGTGAGAATAAAGAGGCGATAGGGTGGACTGTTGCTGATCTTAAAAGAATAGATCCCTCGATTTGCATGTATCACATACATTTAGAGGAGACTGCAAAACCATTAAGGGATATGCAATGGAGGTTGAACCCAAATATGAAGGAAATGGTGATGAAAGAGGTCGTAAAGTTATTAGATGCGGGTATCATTTACCCCATATCTGATAGTACATGGGTGAACCCTACACAGGTGGTACCAAAGAAATCAGGTATCATAGTTATGCCAAACTTGAAGGGTGAGTTGATTCCACAACGCATGAGCACTGGGTGACATGTGTGTATTGATTACATAAAACTCAACTCTCACACTAATAAAGATCATTTTCCATTGCCATATATTGATCAAATCCTAGAGAGGTTGGCCGGACAGAGCTATTATTACTTTTTGGATAGATATTCCGGTTACAACCAAGTGGCGATTGATCCTGTTGATCAGGAGAAAACCACTTTTATTTACCCATATGGTACGTTTGCGTACAGGAGAATGCCTTTTAGTTTGTGTAATGCGCCAGCTATATTCCAAAGGTGTATGATGTCGATATTCTCTGACATGGTGGAAAAATTCTTAGAAGTGTTCATGGATGATTCATCAGTCTTTGGAGAAACCTTTGAGGACTGTCTAAAACATATGGCACTCGTGCTCAAGAGATCTAAAGAGACGAACTTGATTCTGAGTTGGGAAATGAGCCATTTTATGGTTCAAGAGGGTATAGTACTTGGCCACATAATATCAAAAAGAGGGATTGAGGTAGACAAGGAGAAAGTTGAATTAATTTCAAAATTGCCTCCTCCCACATCTATTAAACAGATACGATCATTCTTGGGCCATGTCGGGTTTTACAGATGATTTATTAAAGATTTTAGTAAAAACTCCCGGCCATTATGCAACTTATTAGCTAAAGATGCGACATTTGTCTTTAATGAAGAGTGTCTTTATGCTTTTGAGGAGCTCTGTACACAACTCTCGACAGCCCCAATCATGAGACCACCAGACTGATATCTGCCTTTTGAGCTAATGTGTGATGTTTCGGACTATGTTGTAGGAGCGGTATTGGGTTAGAGAAAGGAGAATTTACCATATGCGATGTATTACGCCAACAAGACTCTGAATGATGCGTAGATTAACTACACAACAACAGAGAATGAGTTGTTATTAGTTGTGTTTGCCTTGGACAAATTTTGATCTTATTTATTAGGAACCAAGGTGGTACTATATTCAGATCATGCAACATTGAGACATTTGCTGATAAAGAAAGACTCCAAACCCATGCTTATTCGATGGATTTTGTTGCTACAAGAATTTAATTTGGAGATTAAGGACAAAAAGGGTTCAGAGAATGTAGTTACTGATCATTTATCAAGGATCATTGTAGAGACTACAAAGGAAACTACCCCTCTTAAGGATTCATTCCCAAATGAACATCTATTCAGTGTGGATGTAGTGGAGCAGATACCGTGGTATGCTAATACTATTAATTATAAAGCCACGGGTCAGATTCTGAAAGGTTGGTCTAAGAATGATAGAGACCGATTCTTCAGCCAAGTTAAATTTTATATCTGGGATAATCTGTGATTATAAAAATATTGCTATGATCAGATTATCAGAAAGTGCATCCCTGAAAGTGAGGTACAGAGAATTTTGAAGTTTTGCCACACGCTAGAATGTGGAGGGCATTTTGGAGCTCAAAAAACAAGCCATAAGGTGCTGCAGAGTGGGTTCTATTGGCCAACCACATTCAAAGATGCATTTGAATACTGTAAAGCGGGTTTGCGATGTCAGAAGTTGGGATCCATATCTCGACGTGATATGATGTCTCTAACCCCGATTTTGATCGTTGAGTTATTTGATGTATGGGGTATTGATTTCATGGGACCATTTCCGAAAGCAGGCGATAAAGAGTACATACTCGTAGGGGTTGACTATATGTCTAAATGGGTAGAAGTTGTAGCTACTGCACACGTTGACCATCAGGCAGTAGTGGAGTTTGTACAGTCCAATATCTTATCAAGATTTGGTATACCACGTGTGATAATCAATGACGGCGGAATACATTTTGATAATCGTTTTCTCGGTGGTCTATGTCGGAAGAACGACGTCAATCAAAAGATTGGTACACCTTATCATCCCCAGACGAGTGGACAAATGGAAGTTTTTAATAGGAAAGTGAAGAATATATTGGAAAAAACAGTGCGAGTGGATTTAAAAGATTGGCCTAAGAGGTTAAATGACACACTGTGGGTGTATAAGACTTCTTACAAGACTCCGATAGGTATGACACCGTATCGGCTTGTCTATGGTAAAGCATGTCACCTCCCTGTTGAGCTAGAACATCGAGCGTATTGGGTAGTTCGAAGGTTGAACATTGATTTAAAGAGATCCGATGCTCAGCGAAAACTTTAACTTGCAGAGCTTGAGGAGGTGTAGAACAATACATATGAGAATTCTTGGATTTATAAAGCTCGGACAAAAGCGTTTCATGATAAGCATATTCGAAAAAAGGTCTTTGAGCTTGACCAGAAGGTGTGGTTGTTTAATTCGAGACTAAAACTATTTTCTGGTAAGCTTCAATCAAGATGGGATGGACCATATGAAATTATGAAGGTTTTCCCCCATGGAGTAGTAGAACTTGATGATTCGGAGACATGATAGAAATTTATAGTGAATGGTCAAAGGCTCAAGCATTATGTCTACATTCAACCAGCTGAGTGTGTTGTGGAATCAATCCATTTAACCGATCCAACACACGACCATGATCCTGGAAACCGAGGAGTGGCAATGTTGTGCCAACGATGTTAAAATTGGTATTAGGGGATGATAATTAGTTTTTGAACCTAGTTTTGTAGTTTGTATTTTGAATCAATAATAATAGGATTGAGTTGTAGGTTAGTTAGTAGTAAGATCAAGTCATAGCATCGTCCTCATCACGATAGGTGTGGTAGAGTATTCAATGAAGTAAATGGAACATGTAGAGAATGGTTGCGCTTAACGAAGCATGAGGAGAAATAGGGGTTTTGAATATTCTACCTACGTTTAAGTGCGACATGTATATAGGCTTGAGGTTAAAACATTTCTCCCGCACTTATTTCTCCACCAAATTCTCTCAAATAACTCCCAATTCGACCCTAAGCCAATTTCAAACCGATTCACGCCAAACTTACGTCAGATCCATCCTTAGATCGTCCGAATTCGCGTGTAAAACTCGAAAAGTCTCGGAAACCCATTTTTGGAGAAATCATCAAATCCTTTGATTCAGTGATTTTTTCTTTGATATTTGTGTTTCTAATTACTCTTTTTAACCATTCTAAACTAGTATTGACGAACAAATCCCGTCGAAAACATGTTTTAATCCGTTTCTCAAAAGTTGTGATTATCGACTTAGAGAATGGGTTGAAATTCAAATTTTTCGCATGTTTTTTATTTGGGGGTTTGTTTAAACGTCATATTGGGTTTATTTAATGATGATTTTGAGATTGATTCAGTATCCGGAATGATTCACTCATTATTTTTGAAAATCTCAAACTGTAGGGATGAGGACGAGATCACAGGTGAGGGGTACGAGTTCTTCACGAGCGGGACCGAGGTCGTCTGACCCGGTACTGGCAGATAAATCACCGCCTAGGACTCGTAGATGTTTTTTATTGCCGGTTGCGTCGTCATCTTCTTCAGAGGTGACACATAGTGAGCCTATGTATACGGCCGTTAAGTCACCCATCACTTCACCACCAGTAGCACCACCGACACCATAGCTGAAGCCACTGGCGGCTGCTGAGCCACCGAGATTGGAGTCTCTTAGACCAGTACCCCCCATGATGATAGCAGAGGACCTATTGGACCAGGCTATGGATAGGGGGTACCAAATATAACAGACATATCATGTGGAAATCTTTGAGAGGGTGGAGGTATTGCCATCGTGGACTATCCGATGTCTACTGGCATGACGATTATTGCATATCTTATCTCCGCCGTGTACGATAGTGGTTACCGATATGATTCGGGAGTTCTGGCTCCATATGCAGCATTATCACGGAGAGCATCGAATGGAGACTGAGGTGCGAGGGGTCAGATTTCATATTACACCTCAGAGCATTGCAGAGGCCTGGGGAATTCCTGATGCATGCCCGCCAGAGTTAGCGGATGAGTTTTTGCCTCTGCCTGAGCTTTTTCCTAGGGTGATGGAGATAGCCCAGTTGCAGACTTAGGGGAGTTTTAGTGATGACATGAACAACTGCACGAAGAAGTCAAATTATCATCCGAAGTTGTGGTTCCTGGATACTATTTTTTGGTTGCAGATACATCCTCAGGGGCACATTACTCAGCAGTGACAGTTATTTCTGATGTTGTATTATGCTTTTGAGTTCGACCACTGGATTTCGATTCCTCAGATTTTATGGCGAGGCCTATACCAGTACTATTGTGGATACACAGACTGCGACCAAGGTCGGGCATAACAAATTTTAGATGACATTCCCGACCTTGGTTATGCGACTGATGACAGATGATGGTGTGAAGATTGATGAGGAGGTGGACATGAACCGATATATTCCTAGTGTCTACTAAGCGGGGTCTTAGAGGAACCAGTGGTCGAGACTTGCTGGTGAGGTTGTGTTACAGAGGAGGCCGATGGTAGCTCCTGCTGGGGTCGTACCACCGGCTGTGCCTGTTGAGCCAGAGGCCGGCCATGATGATGTCGTGCCACCTAAATATGAAGGAGTACAGGCTGCTGAGATGCCTCAGGCGCCTGCCGGTGCGACAGTGATGCTCATTTGTGCACAGTTTGACGAGTTGATGGCGGGAAAGGTGGCACTGAGAAATGAGATACGCCGGCTGAGAGAGGGGTTGAGGATCAGTTAGAGGATTGTTGTGACCGATATGCAGCTGCGCCGAGAGGAGACTACACAGCTCTGGCGTGGTCAGAGAGTGTCGCGTGGCACCTTAAAGGCACAAATGGTCCATATGGGACTTGGTCCACCACCACCATCGCAGTCTAACGAGGAGGATTAGTTTAGTTTTAGTATAGTTTTTTGTTTTATTTTATCACTAGAGTCGAATTGTTGAGTGGATTAGTCTATTATAGTGTGATTCATGTTCACTACCTGAACGATCGATGTTTAAGTGTATTTTTGCTTTTTGATGTTTTACAGATTCTCGTAATTATGTGATGATATCATTCATACTCTGTATTCCCAGAATAATGATGATGCATGCGTTGAGTGTGATGTGATTTTTAAGGTTTAATTGAGCTTTAGAGTCACACAATGAGGACATGTGTGTGTTTAAGTTTGGGGGGAGTGTGCATTCGTAAAGTATAATAATGTTAGAGCATAGATATGAAGGGTTTGTAGAGGAAAATGAAACGAAAATAAAAATTGTTTTTGTAAAGAACCAAGCATAGCCTACACTTGGCCTACGCTTAAGCGTAAGGCCCAATCGTAGCTTGTCCAGAAAAATTAAAAATTTTCCCGAACGAAGGATTTTTCAAATGGTTTTGCATTTTTACTGTATTAGGGTAATTTTAAAGATTTTTTAGGATTTTTGTAGGATTATTTAGAGAAATCCTAGTCCAAGTAGGAAGTGGAGTTCAAATACATGTCAATGATGGATTATGAGTTGTTTCCGCTTACCAACTTTAGAGATCCTTTTCCTTTATGGACCTGAATCATTCATCTATAAATACAGCCCTTAAGATCCCTAATTCTCACAATTCAACAAGAGCTTGTGCAAGAAATCATAGAGAGATATCTTATTTTTTTTCTTATTCTATTCATTCTTCTTCTTCTTACCATCCCGAGGGTGTGCCTATGATAGATAGTGATTATGAGATCGAATCTAATCCAGAGGGGATCCTTGATGATGCTTCTTTGGAGATTAGGGGTATGAGAGGGAGAAATATGGAGTCGGATGAGGATAGCACAAATATGGGAGCCACAAGCGCACCAAGTAAGAAAACTACTCCGCGTTCGTTCATGAAGTGTAAGTTGCAATACAAACTGATGTTTTTTTTGGATAGAATGAAAAACACGTTGATAGCACCCGGGGTGAGATTCCTACGTGAAAGAGGATTAGAAAATTTGGAGAGGCCGACCGGATTGAATGTGTATCCAAAGTTGGTTCGGCAATTCTATGAATGGATGAAGATTGAAGGACCAGAGTGACGAGAAGTGATTAAAGTAAAGATTGATGATTGGAGCACACCTCTAGTGGTTAATGAATAAGTAGTTTCAAAAGCTTGGAATATCCCACTTTGGTGTCTGGATTGCATGCTTAAGAAGTTCAAGATAGTCCCAAAAGATTGGACACCCACTGATGAGGATATGATTAAAGAGATATGTGCAATGAAGATTCCGAAATGTGGGGCCAAGAGTGTGGATAACTATTATTTGAATCCGGAGTTATTATATTTGGATTGTATACTTGCATCTCAAGTATGTCCAAATCACAGGACAAGTTGGAGAGGACATACCATGATTAAAATATTATATTGCATGTTAAAAGGCTATTGGATAGCAATACCATAGTTGATAATGGGTAACATGACAATGGTGCATAAGATTGTGAGTAGAAAAGTACAAGGTTGGGATTTTATGGAGTTTTATCTCCCATACCCGTTTTTGATATCGAGAATTATTGATGAGCACTTGGGATACAGATTGGCTGAGATGAATGAAAAATGTTTATCGTTCACCAAGTATTATCAAGAAACGAGTTTTGAATGGTTTGAGATGGCAGCAAATATCAATGTTTCTTGGGGAGGTTTTCCGAGTGGAAGTGAATGATGGTTATGAGAAGCAAAGAATGAAGGAGAGGCGTAGTTAGACTAGGGTTTATAGGTTTAGAAAAAATTTCTATTTTAGTTTTAGTTTTGGTAGATATGATGCAATTTTCAATTTTTAGGGATTGTAGGCCCTTAAGGCCAAATCATGGTTATTTAATTTAATAAAAGTTTCATTCCTTGTGCAATAAATGAGTAATAATTTCTGGAAAGCTATGATTATATTTTGTCTTCCATTGCTATGATATTGGGTATGTGTGTTGTGTTGAAAATCTTTACAGGTGGCCTAAACTAAGTTTGGGGGGAAGATCAAGTGCTAAATTGTGAAATTCCAGAAATACGCTTCAAGGGTAACTATATTATTTCTCATGCGTATGATTGTGAACCATGAGGACATGGTTTAATTTAAGTTTGGGGGAGAGGGTATAGTTAAGGAATGATAATTTTGAAAAAACAAAATTGAAAAAAAAATGATATTTTTTGGAGAAATTCTTGCATTACAAATTGATTGAGTTCATGTTTATGATATATAAGTATTATGTGATGCGATATTCACGCTCATGAGAGTAATGATTAGATTGAGTCAATGAAGTGATGTGGTTTACATGGGTGAATGAATTAGTGAAATTGAAACTGAGAAGGATGATCTCGACTTATAAGCATATGCACACATTCACTATGGGAAAATCAGTTGATCTTTAACTATGTAGTTGAAAAATTAGCTTTGCCACGATAAAAGGGGAGAAGGGGATTTGAAATGGGTGAATCTGAAATTTTTTATCTTGAAAGAAAATGCAAAAAATAGTCTTTCGATCTGAGTAACCGGGCATCCTACCACAAAGTAGCAGAGTGTTCATATAAAAAAGGGAGAAAACTAATGAATATAAATTATATGGAAGAAGCTAGGGCCCAGTTGGTCGGGACTAAAAATGTATTTGGAAAGTCTGGAGCTTAGAAAGACAAAAAGAGATATAGTGGGAAAAAATGGAAAGTAATAGTTTTTTTATATAAAAATGGCAAAGTTTGATCAATGAAGTAGAAGAAGAAAGGTTGGTCTACCATAGTGTAATGTTCACAGAAAATACGAAAGGTTGTCCGGATTGGAAGTAGAGAGTAACGAAGTTATTTACTTTAGTGGGGACCATTCACAACATGAGCTTGAGATAGTTATTGTTCGGTAATTAGTGGGAATGTTTGCATCCATGTTATTTTATACATTGCAGCATGACTTGGTTAATGAGTATGTGAATGCATGAATGCGTAAGAATAAAAAATGGAGAAGTTGTAGGTAATATAACTAACCCTCACGAGACTTAACTCATTTACTCGGTGTTGCCGAAGGGTTTAAAAGGCTTGTTACACATGTTAAGTGTAATCGTCGACCCTCACGAAAGCAAGGAATTAGATTAGTATAGAGTAGTTTGAATAAAACAATCATCACAAAGTAGTTGTTAAAAGTTTTCCTGTATTCATTGCTAAGGGACTAGAAATATGTAAGTTTGGGGTGTGATATGTGTCAAATGTTGTTCATTTTAGGCCCCTATCTTGCTATTGTTATGTCTTTATATTCCATTATTTGGTATTTTTATGCGGTTTGCGTGTTTATGTGCGTTTTCAGGAACTTAATGAAGAAAATGAGCTAACTTTGGTGAATTAACTAAAGAAGTGCTTGTGTTTATCTAAAGAGAGAGCAAAAGAGGTATTTTCAAGCAAAAAGTGTCTCTCGAAGGGCAAAAATGTCATTTTTCGGAGCTGCAACTTCAGGAAACATATTAAAGGAGTTGAAGGGGTTCTAATGGCACAATTCACAAGAAAAGTGGTTTCCAAGAATTTTGCTATGCTTGAAATACACTTACAGTAGTTAAAAGTAGATAGAAAGTGCTAAAACTACGCTTATGGATTGTGGCCCAAAAAGGGTCTACGCTTAAGCGTAGGGGGGTTATGCGTAGAGAGCTGTGAAATTCTAATTTTGGCCCAACTTAAATTTCATGACTTGACTCCGAATCCAACACTTCTACACACGTGATTTATATGTATTATATATCAGATTAAAGGGTTTTGCTCAGTTTGGAAGGGAATCACACAAAAGAGGAATCCCACTCTCAATAGGAGAAGTCTAATGCAAATTAGGGTTTCCCCCGACTTTATCTATAAATACCAAGGTCTGCTACAGATTTGAAGAGTTTTTTTCACATAATTTCCAGAGCACTTTCTCTGGAGATTCATACTATTCAAAGGGAGGAGTTGTTCAAGACCTAGAGAGTCGGAGAAGAAGAATATGGAGGTCGTTTCTACATCAACGATACAGTCACCGTCTACCATGATCAACTAACTCGGTATCTAGGGTTTTCTAGCAAAACCCTATTCAAGTAATATAGTTATATATTTATTTTCAATTGTAACGAGGGGAAACTTTGAGTACACTATGATGATTGTGTAGATTAGTGATCGAATTTATTCTTAACACAAGGTTTTATATTTATTCTAAATTCTTATCTTAGATTGAATGAATATATTATCTTAACCCATCATGTTATATTAAACATATCAAGATTTTCTACACAATGATGCTTTAACACTTGAAACCCTAGATTTACACAGGCCATGCCTCGGCGAGGTAATATAGACATGCTTTAGTTTTATTTCATACTGTAGGAGTATATTAGAGTAAAATAGATGGCATGTACTAGTTACACTAGGTCTGGAGATGGGTTGTAGCGAATCCGGTTGATAGTATCTGTTTTGAGATGTATTCGACTATTTGCGGTACGTCTGATTCACAGTGATGGATCGCCCTCTTGCAATTGAGCAAATAAAGGACTATATTATGCGGTTTGTGGTGGAGCGATGAAAACCCTAGTTTCTTTATGTTTTGAATCACAATCATAATTTATTTTCTGTTTTTAGTTAATTTAGTTATAAATCTCAAAACAATTCAACTCTTTTTCAAAACATAATTCAATATTTTTAAATTGATAAGTGAATAATCCAAGTCTCTGTGGGATCGATATTCCATTTCTCAAGCCGATTGTACTACAATACAATTCGTGCGCTTGCGATAGGTAAAACCTAAGCTGTTGTAAGGGACTGTTCTTAACCATTATTTTTACCACCTCTAGACAGACAATTGTATTTTTTCACAATTCACTTCAAGACTTTAGCTAAAATATTAGCCCAAATTTAGAATATATTCAAATATACGTTATCAAAGATGATTCCGATTTTAAATAAAAGCACCTTATACGAAAAATATTTGTTTTGTTTGGACTAAAATAAAATATATCCCAAACGAATTCTAAAAGTATCATGCTGGTTCTCGTGTGATTTCTCCATCCCAAAAATCATACAAAGAATAATATTTAAAGTTATTGTAGATGCAGAAAAATATACAACGAATTAGGTTAAAAATTGAGATTCCTTTATTCATCCTTTGGCCATGTATTTATACATAATTCGGTAGATGGGTCAGATTCATCTACCCAAATTTATCAATCTCTTAAATCATGGGATTTGATAAATTTCTTTTTTTCTTGGGATCTATCTTCTATTATTGGGACAAATTCTTAACTTATGGATCACTCATTTTTTAAAGACTTTTATGAGTCAGACCCATCAGTTCTTGCCTATGGCCCATCCGTCTTCACATATAGCCCATTTTTATTGGGTCTTATAATTTTTGGGTATTACAATTATATAATAAGTCCAAAATAAGAATTACATGTGTCAAACAACTCTAAGCTAACTTACTAGCCTGAGTACAATAAAATAATAAAATGTGCTACAAGTCCACCGGTCTCCACTACAAGCTATAAGTCTCTCAAACTCATCTTCTCCAGAAAAAAAAATAGCAATCAAAGCATCATTTATAAAGAGCATCACAAAAACTTCTTTTTTGTATGTGGAACAAACACACAAATAAACTTAAAACAATATGATCAATTAAATAAATTAATTAATTATAATGCAAACAAAAAATAATAAAACTAAAATAATAATAATAATAAGATAAGTTTTCTAGCAAGCTTGCTTCGTAGCTTTAATCCTTCATCAATTAAGTGAGATGTGGCGGTCATGTATCCTCTTTTTTGTTTGGAACATATCAGTTGTTATAGCAATCCGATTTTGAAAATTCTCAAACATATAGCAAAATATTGCTCTCTTTGAGTAAAACGTTTTGAATATATCATTTTTAATTGTATTGCGACTAACAATTTTAAAGATAGGTTGGAGAATGAGAAAGAAGAGAACTTTAAATGTGACATGGTCAACAGTTTAAAATGTTTCAATATCATAAATTTGAATTTTGACTAAATATTAATTATATATATAAGGATCAATGTACATATATATATGCGCGTGTTGCATATTTTAGTATATATATATATATATATATATATACGAAAATGATCTCTTATCGCTTACTTGTAAGAATATGCTTTGCTGGTAACCTACTTGTAAGGGTACATGCATGTATGAATGTGTGTACATATATATTTAATATATAT
This sequence comes from Cornus suecica, assembly GCA_963922005.1. NCBI lineage: Eukaryota > Viridiplantae > Streptophyta > Magnoliopsida > Cornales > Cornaceae > Cornus > Cornus suecica. Next base: position 21,898,073 of record OY998241.1, read on the forward strand.
GTGTATTAAATTTATTTTTCATCTATGACCAAGAGATCATTACTCATATGTATATCATATGTGTATATATATACATATGACTATGAATGAATGTTTATATTGATGAAAAATTTAGTTATGGAGAGAGATTTTTTATTGAGTTGAAATTTTTAGAAAATTTAAAATCAGAAATCACAACTTATCTCATAGAATTCATTTTGTCGATTTGAAATCAAATTTTAAATTCACACTATTTTGTAACATTCAAACACAAGATTTGTAATTAAAATTCCTAAACCCAACTACCGTACTCCCAAACACAACCTAAACAATTTCATGATCTTGATATTAAAATTAACAAAAAGGTGGTTCCGTGGTAACAACGATACGTGGGAGGAGGAGGACAGAAAAGGGGAACAAGTCTTCATAAGTGGTGTCACTAGCAAAAGACATTAGACAAGTAATATAATATCAAGAGTATAGAAGGACGTTTCATCCGATTATTTTATAAGGATGTTTCACCCAATTTTATTTTTCTAAAGGGTTACATCAATAGGTAATAAGAACAAAATTGAATGCCACGAGTAATTGCTTTGGGAAAGTTTTTAGTGTGTAACAGTGATAATTATTACCAACTAAATTATATTCTACAAAAATACATCCACATCTAATGAGCATAATTTTTTAGGTGTTATACGGGGAAAAATAAGAATTAGTTTTTTTTAGGTGCCATTGGTTTGCTGATGCATATTGTGTTTTCTTAAATTATAGGATAAAATACAATAAACCACCTGAACTATGGCCATACTTGCAAATAACCTCCTTGAATATAAAAGTGCAACAAACCTTCTAAACTATATTAATTTATTACAAAATACCCACATTGTCTTCATTTTTTTTCCATAAATGACCAAAACACCCTTTTCTTATTGAATTAAGCTTAATGCATTTCTTATTAACATAGATTATGAACTAATTAACATTAATTTGATAGTATATTCTTCACTCAAATATTCATAAACAAATAATTTTTAAATTAATTAAATAATTAATTAAATCACGCTTTTAGGTGATTTTAATATAAATTTTTTAAAAAATGATTAAGTCTTAAGTTAACACACTTTGTGAATATAACATGAGAAAAACAAAGTGTATTATTTAAGTAATTTAAGGTCTTATGGATTTTTTTTTATGAAAATAAAATTTTATTTTACGGTAAAAAAATTTAAACTTAGGATAATATGTTTTATTGTTTATTTAAAACTAGATACTATCAACTTAATTATTTACAAAAATAGTTACAAGTTATAATTTTTTATTTTTCATTTGAGGAGGTATTTTCTCTAATATAATTAACGTGAAAGGTATTATTAATATATTAAATAAGAGAAAAGAATATTGTTATAATTCAAACAATAGATAAATTTAAGAAGAAGGGTAAAATAGTCCTGTAGTATAAAATCCGGATTATTTGCAACAAATTGATAGTTCAAGGGGGTTATTTGTAGTTCATGGGGTTAATTGCAAAAGGATGATAGTTCAGAGGGGTTTTCTGCAATTTTATACATACATATATATATATATATATATATATATATATATGTATATATTTGGATAATTTGCACTGACACCCCTTGAATTTTAGGTCAATTACAGGTAAAAAGTGGTCAACATTTTTTTGGTCCATCAACCCCCTCAACTTTCAATTTCCTTGTAGTGACACCCCCTGAAGGCATTTTGGTAAATGAAACTACTCTTGTACCCTTTCTTTATTATAAAAGACACTCCTATAATTTGGCAAATGGACATTAAACCCCCTACATGTTCAAACAGGGCCCTATAGTTTCAATTATGATAAAAAAGCCCCAACTGTCATAACACCGTTAAAAAAGAGGTGAATATACTTTGTTACCCCTCTATATATAACATTAAAATGAAATAATAAAAGGTTAATTTCAAAAATATATATAAAGTTCAAAAACAATATATAAAATTCAAAAAACAAATATAAAATCCGAAAAACATATATATTTCAAAAAACAATTTAATTTTGAAATATATATATAAAATTCAAAACAAATATATACATTTTGAAAAACAAAATTCAAAACAAACATATAAAATTCAAAAAATATATATAAATTTTGAAAAAAAATAAAAAATAAAAAATAAAAAATTATATATAAATTTCGAAAACAATATATAAATTTCACAAATATATATATATTTCAAAATTAATAAATTTCAAAAAATAAATATAAATTTCGAATTTTTTTTATACAATTCGAAAAAAGTATATTTTGAAAAAAGATATATAAATTTTGAAAAAAAAAATATCAAAACAATATATAAATTTTGAAAAAAGAAATATATATTTTGAATAATATAAACATTTCAAAAACAATATATATATTTCAAAACAAATATAAAAAAATTCGAAAACAATATATATTTTTCAAAAACATATATAAATTTCAAAAAATATATATAAATTTTAATAAATATATAAATTTTGAAGAAAATATATTTTTTGAAATATATATAAATTTCGAAAAACAACCTAGTCCTATATATATATATTTTGAAATTTATATATATTTTTCAAAATATATATATTTTTCCAAATTTTACTATTTTCGAACTTTATATATTGTTTTAGAAATTTATATATTATTTTCAAATTTTTTATTATTTTGAAAATAATATATATTTTTGAAAAAATATATAATAATTAAAATTTGAAGAAAATATATTTTTTGAACTATATATAAATTTCGAAAAACAATTTAGTCCTATATATGTTTTTGAAATTTATATATATTTTTCAAAATATATATATATTTTCGAATTTTACTGTTTTCGAATTTTATATATTGTTTTCGAAATTTATATGTTGTTTTCAAATTTTTTTTTCAAAACTTACATATATTTTTTTGAAATATATATTTTTAAAATTTAAATAGTTTTTCAATATTTATTGTTTTCGAAATTTATGTATTGTTTTCAAAATTTATATACTATTTTCGAAATGTTTATTTATTTTCAAAATTTATACATATTTTTCGAAATTAATATATATTTTTCAATATATATATATTTTCAAATTTTCTATATTGTTTTTGAAATTTATATTTTTTCAAATTTTTTATTTTATTTTCAAAATTTATATAGATATTGAAATATATATTTGAATTTATATGTTTTTTTTATAAAATTTATATTTTTTAATATATATATATATATATTTATTGAAATTTATTGTTTTCGAAATTTATAGATATATTTTAAAATTGATATATTGTTTTTGAAATATATATATTTAATTAAATATATATATATATTTTTGAATTTTATATACTGTTTTGGAATTTTTTATATATATTTGAAATTAGCCTTTTATTATTTCATTTTAATGTTAAATATAGAGGGGTAACAAAGTACATTCACTTCTTTTTTAGCGGTGTTATGATGGTATGAGGCTTTTTTTTTTTATCATAATTGAAATTATATGGACCTTTTTGAACATATTTTTTTTTGAAATTTATTATTTTCGAAATATATATATATATTTGTGAAATTGATATATTGTGTTTCGAATTTTATATATTTGTTTCGATTTTTTATTTTTTTTCAAAATTTATATATTTTTTTCGAAATTTATATGTTTGTTTCGAATTTTTTTTCTTCAAAATGTATATATATATTTTTAATTATATATATATTTCAAAATTAAATTATTTTTTTCAAATTTTATATTTTTTTTTCGAATTTTTTATATTGTTTTTGAACTTTATATATATATTTGAAATTAACCTTTTATTATTTCATTTTCATGTTAAATATAGAGGGGTAACAAAGTACATTCACCTCTTTTTTAATGGTGTTATGATGGTAGGAGGCTTTTTGTTTTTTTTTTTTATCACAATTGGAATTATAGGGACCTGTTTGAATATGTAGGGGGTTTAGTGCCTATTTGTTAAACTGTAGGGGTGTCTTTTACAATAAAGAAAGGGTACAAGAGTAATTTCATCTATCAAAAAGCCTTCAGGGGGTGTCACTGCAAGGAAAGTGAAAGTTGAGGGGGTTGATGGATCAAAAAAGCGTTGACTACTTTCTACCTGCAATTGACCTAAAGTTCAGAGATGTCAGTGCAAATTACCCTATATATTTTGATCATATTGGAGTTCGTGCAATAACTTGAAAATAAAACTCAAACTATAAGAACATTCATAAGGAATCAAAGTGATTCCAACAAAGTAAATCTAATACAGGATATTTGGAATCTTAACCTAATAAGGAGTACAAGATTATAACTATGATATTTAAGAGTTACTCAAATTACTCATTTCCATATTTATGAATATATTAAGGGTAAATAACTTAAGACCTCCCTCAATTTTACTCTCTTTCTCTATTATACCCCTTCAATTAATTAATTATACCCCCCTCAACTTTCATTTTCTTGCACCATGGAAGCGCCCTCAATTTTTTTTACCCTTTTACCCTCCAAACTTTTTGTATTTCCATCTTACCTTTAATCATATCCTTACTATTATATTTCTTAATTCTTTAAATTACAAAAATATTATTTCTTTTAGTTATAATATTAATTATGTCATTTACCTTTAATGTATTAAACTAAATATACTCTCAAATGTTAATTTTTTTTTATAAGTTCTAATTATTTTATTTGTAAATCAATTAACTTGGTATTAAATTTTAGTTTGATTTAAATCATAAAACTCAATCCTAATTAATATATTCATAAATAAATCACAATTTATGAAAATAATATATATATTTCGGAAAATATATATATATATATATATTGGAAAATGATATATATTTCGGAATATATATATAATTCGTTAAAAATATATATTTTCCGAATTCTTTTAAAAAATATGAATTTTTTATGAAAAATAATTTTTTTGGGAAAAATATATATTATGTTCTAAAATATGATTTTTTCCGAAAAATAATTTTTATTGAGAAAAATATATATTTTTTTCAAAAATATATATTATGTTCCAAAATATGATTTTGAGTCATAATACCTAAACTACCATCAATAGTATAAGAGGGTTTAGTGATTCAAACCTTCAAAAAAATTATTTTTCGAAAAAATATGTATATTTTGGAATATATATATATTGGAAAATGATATATATTTCGGAATATATATATATATATATATATATATGATTCGTCAAAAGTATATATTTTTTGAATGGTTTTAAAAAATATGATTTTTTATGAAAAATATACATTATTTTCTAAAATATAAAAAATATATATTTCGGAAAAAAATATATTATTTTCGGAAAAAAAAATCATATTTTGGAAAATAATATATATTTTTCTCAAAAAAATTATTTTTCGGAAAAAATCATATTTTGGAACATAATATATATTTTTCCCAAAAATTTTATTTTTTGGAAAAAATTCATATTTTTTTAAAACAATTCAAAACATATATATTTTTAACGAACTATATATATATATATTCCAAAATATATATCATTTTCCAATAAAACTTAATTTAATTTAAATCATAAAACTCATTATCCTAATTAAATTTTTTTTTTTCCAAATGAAACTTTCTTTTCATAAAAATATATTCATAAATTGTGATTATTTATGAATATATTAATTAAGATTGAGTTTTATGATTTAAATCAAACTAAAATTTAATAACAAGTTAATTGATTTATAAATAAAATAATTAAAACTTACAAAAAAATTTTTTTAACATTTGAGAGTATATTTAGTCTAATACATTAAAGGTAAATGGCATAATTAATATTTTAATTAAAAGAAATAATATTTTTGTAATTTAAAGAATTAAGAAATATAATAGTAATAATATAATTAAAGGTAAGGTGGAAATACAAAAAGTTTGGAGGGTAAAAGGGTAAAAAAAATTGAGGGCAAGCCCATAGTGCAACATTTTATGAAACTTTAGGGGGTTCTAAGCTCATTTCATAGTTGAGGGGGTATAGTAGAGAAAGAGAGTAAAATTAAGGGGGGTTAAGCTATTTACCCATATATTAATATAGAACGGATGGAGATATTATTAGTAAAGTGAATGTTGTTATACAAAAGGAGACAAACACAAACAAGAATGAGAAATATATCAAATAGGATTTATAAGAAAATTATTGGGCAAACTAAACTCACCCAAAGACTACTCAGATTGCACGACGAAGACAAACAAAGAATGATTTATATTCTTTCTTTTATTTTAAAAAAACTTCATTTAAATTTTCCCCACCAATTAAATTTAATAAGGTTGTAACGTCTGGTATTTTTTCTTCATTTAAAGCAAGAAGAAACTTCATTCTACAGGTCCAATTAAATTTTAGATAGGTTGTAACATCCGGTATTTTTTTGATCTTTTTATTTAAATTTTTTATGTGAATTAAATATTTTATATGCACTTACATGCTCCTATGTGAATATTTTCTCTACTTGATTTTTTTTTTTTGAATTTAAAGCATGATTTACTTGATTTAAGGTTTTAGTGGGCCCAGGATGCACCCGGTGGGTCCCCCAAAAGTTTTTTTTTTGTTTTAGATATTTTATTTCATTATTATTATTATTATTATATCATGTTGTCTAAGTAAATTGTTTTGGGAAAAGTTGCAAGAAATGGGCATAAATGACATTTTACTAGTGTGTAGAGTTAGTGGAAAAAGCTAGAAAAATTTCAAGTGTTCTACCTACTAAAATGACTTAGGGCCTGTTTGGTAGAGCTGTGTTTGTGTTTGTGTTTGTGTTGAAATAAACAAAAAACAGGTTTTTGGTTTTTTCGTTTATTCATCCAAAAACATAAGTATGTTTGGTAGGGATGTTTTTTGGGTCGAAATTGAAAAATTAAAAATCAATAAACACGTTTGGCAGAGTCCTGTTTTTCATAACAGAAACAGAAAAACATGTTTGGATAGCCCTGTTTTTCCTAACAGAAACAGAAAAACATGTTTGGCAGAGTCTGTTTATTCTGAATTTCACAGAACAGAAAAACACGTTTGGTGACTTCAAATGTATTTTTTTTGTTTTTTGAAAGTACAAAAATTAATGATGTCAAATTTTTGGCAATTGAAAGGCACTTCTTTACCAAATATTTTCTATGACAAGTTGGTATTGTTCATCATGGACACTTTTGAAAATGAAAAAATTTCGGCAACACCTCCCCATGAGTTGCCAGGTAAGATTACATATATCAGAAATTAAAAAATAGAAGAATTTTCCCTGGCTATATATATAAAAAAAACAAATGAAAAAGAAAATAAAGTTGTATGTTTGACTCTCAACCTCATTGTCATTTCTTCGAATTCATCTAAATTAATTTGAATTCACCTAAATTAAAAATCCATCCAGTCACACTATCTATTTTCTCATCTCGAGTGCATAACTTGTGGCATGTGTCAGATATACTTGTCATGTTCATAAAATAAAAATAAAAGGTAGAAAGAAAAAGGAAAATGAGGGTAGATATATGTAAATATCACCACAATCTTTTATTACAATTGCCAAGATAGAGAAATACTCGTTGTTCAATATAATGGAACAAAAATTATCATCCATAAAAGATGATTCAAGTCTTTTGCTTCTAAATAAATCTCCCCCTAAAGCTAATTCATCTCATTTGTATTTCTGAAAGAAATAAAAATTACATGCTCACATCCTTCTTTTTTGGCCTCTCCGGCTAGAGAATCGTATATTCCATATGAACTGTGGCCGGTTGCTGATGGTGCGCACATTCCAAATGTGCAACAAGTGCTTCAATCTGAGCCTCTTCTAAAAATTTATCAACATATTTCTAACTGCAAAAATGTTGGTATGTGTTTTTATTTGTTTACTACCGCACTATATGGTTGAGTCTTGATATAGTACAGTATATGCATCTAATGACCGTAATTGGCCACGCTTGAGCATGGAATTATTAAAATCACCCCAGACCCCTACCTCAAGTTGTTACCTTCTTATCATTTCTTATAACCATGAACAGAAGACCCAACATTACACTTGCAGAACTGATGGCAGAAAAACAGTTCCAAGCTGTAATGCAAAGAAATTACCCAGAAGCGAAGAACACTAAAGTCTATAAGAAGTATAAAAACAAAGCATACCACATCAGACATATCACAATGAAGCTTAGTTACAGAGTCTCCGCGCCCCAGCTCCTGAGCAATTCCATATGCAATATCTGTCTTTGGCCCCAAGTCTGGCTTCAATGAGTGTCGGGGTAATTTAGCAGCAAGATTTAGCAATAGTGCAGAAAAAGCAAAGCAAAGAACAGATAAATATAACATCTATCGTTCGGCCCAAATTAAGTCAGCTATTGTATCGCGAACTGCATTCATTGCACCCCTCATAGGCATAACATTTTCAGGTGCATGATTGTCATCTCCATCATCATCCTCATTCCCTTCGCCCGAGCTCTCACCCGATGTACCATCAAATATAACATCTGCCTGTCCGTGCATCCTAATGAAGTTGTGCAGTGCACAACAAGCTACTACAATGTCGACCTGTGTAGGAAACTTGTAGCAAGGTATCCGCTTAAGAATTGGAAATCGCATCTTCAACATGCCAAAACATCTTTCAATCACATTACGTAATGAAGAATGCTTGAAATTATACAATTCCTCACAGCCGCGAACACAATTACCTCTAGTACGAAATTCGGCCAAATGATATGTTTGACCTCGATACGGAGCTAGAAATCCCGGTTGATTAGCATACCCAGAATCAACCAAATAATATTTTCCTGGTAAACATAAAATATGTTATAGAATGAACTTAGGAAAATATGTTAAAAAAAATCATGGAGCAATTATATTTTTGTTAATATATACCTTCAAGAGGCATGGGAAAATCTAAATCCCCCCGTGCAAGACACTCATTCAAAATTCTAGAATCATTGGCTGTCCCTTCCCATCCACCTATGACGTACGTGAATTTCATGTCAAATGAACAGACGGCCATCACATTCTGAGAACAAAACCCTTTCCTGCCCCTGTATCGTACTTGTTTACTTGCTTCGATATGGGCATCGACATGGGTGCCGTCTATTGCACCCACGCAATTTTCAAAGAAAGGAAAATACTTTGGATTTGCCAAGATTTCAAGTGGCACGACATTGAAGTTAGGAGGAACAATTATTTCAGTTGCAAGAACTCCAATAACATGTAAAACACGGTGAAAATGAGTGAATATAGTCCATGTTGAGTGTTGAAATCGTTCAGCTACCAATCGATTCCTAGCATTATGGCTCAAAGTTAGGAGGAATATAGCTAACTGTTCCTGTGCCGTTAACCATTTGGAGTCGCTTAACCCTAATCCCTTTAATCGCTCACATAAATTTTCAAAGGCATCAGGGTTCATCCTTAAATTTTCATAACACCTAGTCTCATTCCCGCGGATTAACTCAGTAACATATTGTTGACCACGTAAAGCTGAAGTCCTACACGGCATTTTGTTTCTCTGTGAATTATATTGTTGCAATACCTGACATACTGCAGCGAGACAAGAATTTTCATCCGAATCATCAACAAGTGATTCAAGAACAATGTTAACGATGTCCTGTAACATACGACCATCATTACTCATGGCGCAGAATAGGATTGATGATGTCCTGATACAGTATTAAAGCAAACATTCAACAGGTTTTCACGCCTTGCAGAAAAATGATAAAATAGAAAAAGTATAGTTCATCATGAGGCACAAATAATAAAATATTTGACTATTTGACCAAAACATAAACATCCAATTTAAAAATAGACATAACATAATAATCATCCACATTTAGTCCTACAATCATCCAATATTTAAAAATACACACACAATCCTCCAAATATTTAAAAATACACACACAATCCTCCAAATTTAAAAGTACACACACAACTACAGATTCATCACCCAGGCCACTTTCCTCTCATCTGAAAGCTTAAGAAAGAAACGTCGAAAAATTTCAGAATGTTCAAACTTATCAATGGCCTTAGCAAAATGGGCATCATCCACTCCTACTAGCTTCCCTAATATATCAGCACATTGCTCAAAGTGTTGGTAAGTATTGTCAATTTTAGTTGGTGAGATAGCCTCATCGCTTTGCCCTTTTTCATAGGCGGATACAACACTACCCACGCTTTGACTCACGGTTTGAACCTTAGTAGCACTCGTATCTTTAATACAAGCTATCAAATCATAAATTGCCTTTGACATTGGATCATGTTTCCTTTTCTTTCGGGCATGGACTGGTTCAGGAATATCGACCACATCATCCTCATCATCAATATCTAGGTCAACATGAGCACGGGACGAGGACTCTGGAAAGGATGAGGGTAACCTAGTAGAAGGTCGGACGTGTTCACCAGTGGCTTCAGTACCTCCCACTAAGAGAGTCATTTGCCTATAGTAAACATAAGGCTTTCCCTGGAATTTTGCCTTGCAACCCTTGTACACCTACAACATAATATAAACCGTCTATTTTAGTAAATGATATTACTAAATTGTAATCTCAACTTCTAAAACTATATTCAAGAATACTAACCTGATCCAACCTATCCCATTGTTCAAACTCCATAGTCACCATATTCTTCGCCTCATCAAAGCCAACTCCTGTTGCCTTTTTGACATTTAGAAACAAACGGTGGTCTTTTTTCAGACTTTGCCATTTGTTCTTAATCGTAACAGGAGTATACCCAGATCCGAGTTTGACTTTGACACCGTCACGAATATTGGACCACCCAATTTTTGTGAATGATCCTTCTATCTTATAACCCAGGTTGACTTGTTCCTCCATCAAACTGAACAATATATCAAGTGGTCATTTCCCCCAAACGCGACTATGATCTACCTCATCATTGATGTTAGTGGTATCCATCTAAATTTTTAATAATACATATTGCAAGTCCATCACCAATAAATATTAGAAGGTAATCAGATACCAATTGATAATACAATTTGATCAGTTGCTACTCCTGCACACTTGACTTAATTGCAAAAAAATAAAATAAAAAAATATCCACATTTCCCCAATAATTTCATATAAAAATGCTTTTTCTGATGGAAAAATCATGTCAACCTTAGCTAATTAAAAGTAGTAAAGGATATTTGGATTTAGACTGTACTAAAGAAACAGATAAAGTAGTACAAATATGGGTAGCCGAAATAGAGAAGTCCATAACAGAAAATAAGATAACATTAGCTAAAACAGCTAGTTATATAATATCAACACTAATAGGATGTACCAGAACATGGTTTGAAAACCTTAGTGAAACAGATAAAAATGTATTAAGAGGAAGTAAAATAATAACAGTAAAAACGAAACAATTATATATGTTTTTAGCAATAAAGCCAGCATAGCAAGGAAAAAGAAAACCACTGGAGCAATAATAGGAAATCCATTCCAAGATTTGATAAAAGAAATACCACAAGATATAGTAAAATTTGAAGAACCAGATGAAACTAAAAATTTATCTATTATATCAAAAAGGTTCAATGAAATAGGAGAAAATAGCAACCAAAATATAGATAATTTGGAAATAATCAGAAAAACAAAGATTTTATTTACCAATATCATATATTAGGAGAAATAGATAGAAAGCTAATACCTATATTAATAGATACAGGAGCAGGAGAAAATTATATCCCCTATAATTTAGTTGGAGATACACCTATTATTAAAAGTTCAAATCATGTGTATAATGATTTTGAAGAAATTACGAAAGAATGTAAACAGCAAGTTGACAAAGAAATAATAATAGGAGGAAAAGTCTTCTAATAAATCCACAGATAGATTGTGAACTAGAAATAATATTAGGAACGAAATGGTTAAGATCAGTAGCACCTTGGAAATTAAATGAAAATAGTTTAGAAATAACAAATCCTAATAATATAAACAAAATTGAAATAAAGAGAGATAATATGTCAATACATGAGCTTAGAAGATTTATTTGTCAATAACAAAATATTCAAATTTTATCCATATCCATTTGATATACTCTGCCAAAGCATTTCAAAAGAATTAACACACTGCACCAAATTAAACAGAGAAAATAAATCAAATTTTAGAGGAACATATTAATTTCTTATTCTCAAGCTTACAAAGAATAAAAGCTTTTGAGACATAATTGGAAAAAAAAAATTGCAATAAGCAGGTTTTAAACAGCTTTCGGAAATGTACTGCATTTCTCAAAACAAAAGCACGTGAAGAAATGTAACTTTACATACCAAAAACATTGGACTTTAAATTTTTAATGACTAGTTGAAAACAACATCAAAGCAAATAACAAACGTCCTTCAATTTCAAATCCCTCCAATCACTCTCTTAAATGAAATGAAAAATTAGAAATTAGATATTCATCATATGTTCCAACTCCCAAGTAGCCTTAAAATTACTAAATTGAGTCTACCCAAAAGAGTAAAGAATGAGCAAAATAACAGCACTAACACATACATCAACTCAAACAAATTACAACTGAAACAAAGTAAGATTAAGATAACACAATCGTACAAATCGTTTAAGAAAATGAAAAAAATGCAAAGTAAAAAGTCCCAAAAGAAACACATTGGTATAATTGTATTGGATGACAAAGGCAAAGAGTCTCACAGATTATATATTTATCAAGATACTCGCAAATTAAACTCTCAACGAATTCACCTACAAAATCTCTACATCCAAAGCAAAAAAGGTGCCAAAACAAAATGAATTAAAAAATGACACAGCTTAGACAAACATTGATTTCATCGAATCAAAATTGAAACAAACTAAAAATTAAGAAAAACCCAAAACCCAGTTGTACAATTTGAGTAAAAAATGATAAATGTAAGTATAAAAAATAAAAAATAAAAATAAAAGAGAACACGGGTATCAGAGAAATAGGCTGATCATCAAAAGTCATAAAGTAATATTTCACCATATTTCACAAGTATCAAAAAACAGAATTTAACCAATAAGGAACAACTTAGATATGGAATAAGCATAATAACCACTAAATTAAGTAATAAAATGAGAAACAAAATAGAGTGAAACCAACAAAAACATCAATTCAAATTGCTCAAAATTAAAAAAAAAAAAAAAAAAAAACATGGGTTTGATAGAAGAGATTGATCGTACCTAAGCAAAGAGTCTGAGAAATCACCCAAGCACTGTATCATGAAGTGGACTCTCTATCTATAAGGTGTGCTTAGAGAGAGACAGAGAGAGAGTTTTCAAAAGAGAAGAAGGGGCTTGGTTAAGAGGGCAGATATGGAGGGAAGGTTCGCGGAGACTTCTAGGGCAGTGACCGTCTTTCAGTCGTTTCTGAATGTATAGTCAAATATATATGTATATATATATATTGTGGATTATATATACAAAAACGAAGTTAAAAGCCAACCTGATCTCAAATCGAGAAGGAACAGTCGCGGAAATCGCCTCTCTCTGTGCAACCAGCTGTGAAGCCCAAATGCGCTCCAATCGAAACCCTAGCAGTCGCCTCTCTTCGTGAAACCCTAGATCCAGCGAAAGTGATGATGAAGATCACAAATTCATGGCCAGATCTGAAGACATGAGAAGAATCACCACAAATCGCCCCTTCGTGAATGAGAAACCCTAGCCCAAGCTCTTGTGAGAAAACAGTTTTTGGGAAAGGTTTTTCCAAGTGTGTTTGACGACGTTTTTTTTTTCTTTTTCTTTTTCATCGAGTTTTATTGCACAGTAAAAAAAACTTGAAAAAACACCAAATTCATGTTTCTCAAATTGTACTGTGAAATGAGTTGGGTTTTTTTACTGTTTACAAACCGGTTGGCCCAAAACAAGTCATCCAAACAAGTTTTTTTACCAAAAAACATAAACACAAACACAAACCTAGCCAACCAAACAGGCCCTTATGAATAGATGTCATTATGGAAATTGTGTGAAACTTGTAAGGGTTACTGAAGAATGTAGAAAATGTGAATTGTCATCTCTATCCTTCCCCTCTCTTTATAACTTTGAAAAGTCAATAAACATTTGATGGAATTGGGAGATATTTCTTGAGAGTTCTCTGGAGTTTGATGAGGTGTCAAACTCTCCTTCTTCCATCTTCATCATCTTTTCTTAACTTGATTTTTGAGCCCTTGGATGAGGAAGGTCATGAGTTGGGAAGCTATACACACACGCACTTAACTTGATTTTGAGCCCTTCCTCTTTTCCATTTTTTGAATTTTCCTTCTCTTCTTGTTGAGAATTTAATGGAGTGATGAACATGAAAGTTGCATGGGGTCTTTTAATCTTCAATTTGGTGTAAGATTTAGGTAAGTTCCATGCCTTTCTTGAGTTTTCTCATTCAAATCCCTAGCTTTCTTATTTTTGAAATCCTATATATAAATCTTGAAGTTTAGTTTCATTTGTTCATAAATCTTGTTGAGTACATCCTTGTGACTTTATTCTCCACTTGTTGGTTCATTAATAGTTGGAGAAGCTTTATTGTGATTGTGAGCTCACTTTTGAAATAGATTATTGGAATTCTTGCTCACAAAATGCTTGGAACCTCTTAGCTCACTTTTGATCTCACTTTGATACCAAGGATTGATAAGTTTTCTTCCTTGGGTGAACTTTGATTTCAAAACCTTGATTGTGCCTATATATTGAGATTTTAGTTTCATTTTGGGTCTTGTTTCTTCTTTGTATTGATTCTTGATGAAAGACCCTAATTTGAACATTTCTTATTGAATTGTTGATCCTAGAAGACTTGGAGAACATTGGTTGAACTTGTTGGCTTCCCCCTCTTGAGAACTTAATTGGATATTGGTTGCTTGCTCCTTGATTTGGCTTCTCTTGGACTTGAGGGAGGGGATGACAATCCGTTTTCTTTCTTGGTTTCGTGGGTGTGTGCGTCAAAGGGTATAGTGCATTTTATACACTTGAATGACTCAAAACCTAGACACATGAGATTTAGGTCCCTTTTTGAGATATACATTGATATGTGGTTGCTTGAATAACATAAATATTGCTTGAGAATAACATATTGAAAGACGTTGCTTGAAAATGAGGAAAAATGTGTATAAGTTGGAAATTGGCATTATATTGAAATGTTATGTAATTTGGTTCACTTGAGGCACATTTGATATTTTAGTGACACCATGTGCATTTATATTTACTTGGTGTTGTTTTCATGCCTCATTCATGAATCCTATATGAGTGGACCGTTGGATCGTCGCAACAACTGGCCAGGGGGTGTTCTCGCGATCCACGAAACTAGTAACTCTGGAATTAGAGATGGTGGGGAAGGACTTGGTCCAAACCCGGTATTCTTTGAAGAGCTTGCAGTCCTCATATTTGATACTATTGACAACACAATATCCATTCACCCCTTAGTGGATAAGGCTTGCATGGGCATCACATTGCATCCTATTATCATACTATTGATTTTCATTGTTATCTTTACTTGTGATTTCTTATGATTATATATATGTTGAGCATGTTGGGGATCTGTTGTGGGTACATTGGGGTTTTGGATTGACGTGAGAGCCATGTGGGGCAATAGACCGATCTAGGATTGGAAGCATGCACCTTGGGATTGGGGTTGTACCACTCAGACGATCGAGATTGAAACGCTGAATCTTCCTCTACTGAGCTAGTGTAGCTCACTCCATTATTCTAAAACTTTTCATGCGACGAACCAGCCATGGGTGGATCTTAGCATACCTGTGATCATTTTGAATATTAAACCCTCACTTTTGTACTTTTGGAGACACTTTTGGGATTATATGTGTTTTCATGTGTATTTGTATCTTTTGAGTACTCTTAACCCCATATATGTATTTATAGTCTTTTGGTGGCTAACATGTTAGCCCCGGGACCTTTGATGTATTATTTTTTTGAGCGACACGACACAGGATTATTTAAACGTATATGTGTTGTATTTTTTGGATTAAAATGATGCTAAAGAGTGGAGATATGTATATTTTTTACTAAACCATATATTATAAGATTAATATATATATATATTATATATATTAATGTATATGTGATGGTTGAGGTCCCTATTGATCAATTCACAAACTTTCTCAAAGTTTCAAAACTTTATTTTTTCGATTTTGGACGAAAAACACATTTTTCGTTCAACCCCGAGATCCGGTGATTATTTTGAAATTCTGAAAGTTTAAGACTCATTTTTCTACTATTTATGAATTTTTGGGACATGAGGTGTCAATAACAAAGGCTGAATGCAAAACGACTTATTTTCAGGCACTTTTCACCCAAACTGGGGAAACCCAATCTGGGCGACATGTAGCCCCCCCTGGGCTGCGCAACCCCAGTTTTTGAGTTGTGCTCCGATATTTTGTTTCGCTTCCCGATGCCTCTTGTGGGTTGCGCAATGACGGTTGGTGAATTGATGTTTCTTTTATCGTTGTTTCACCAAACTCCGGTCAATAAAATTTATAATACCTACAAATACTTTACTTAAAATAGTATAGCAATAAGTAGGGTCGAACCACTCTCAACTTAGAAATCGGTTTGAGACTAGGATCCAAAACTATATTTTTCGAGATAAAAAGAAATTACTTAAAACAATTCTTGAATTTTTGAATAGTAAACTAATATAACTAGATAATTATCAAATGATGGAAGAAATCTCAAGGGAAGAGAATCCACCACCCGGGTCTATATAAATAATATTATATATTTCTATTGCAAATTCTCCTCCAACCTATTAAACATAAACATAGATATTGGTAGGCATTCCCCGTATTTCCATTAATTGGTAATCACGGAAAATCCTCCCTTTAATGTTTTGGTTTAAAAATAAATAAATATAAATAGTGGTAGGCATTCCCGTATTTCCATTGATTGGTAATCACGGAGAATCCTTCCTCTATTTTCAACCTCTATTGTAGGTTTTGTCACTTGAAAGAATTAATTCGGGAATAGAATTAAACAATAAGAAATAAAATAAAATTATGTATATCTTACCCAAGGTGGCTTCATCACTCCCTTGAGAAGATGTTTAAGCTAGCAGAATGATATAGGAATAAAAAATGATGATAGAAGAAATTTTCATTAACTAAGAAAAAGATTACAACAAAATAAAAACTTGATACAAGACTAAATTCTCTCTACAATTTCTCGCTCTCTACCATCTAACTCCTTACAATTTCCAACTACTCTCCTATTTATAGAGAAAATTTGAATATAATGACATCTTGTAAAGTGAAGTTAGATCTACTTTTCTTTTCTTTTTATTTGAATATTGATGTTTTCCAAGTCATTTTCTTCTTTCTTCATGTGCATTATATTCTTCATCTTTCATCCATGTGCATTATATTCTTTCTTCCATCCATGTGCATTCCTTTCTTCACTTTAATATATTTTCTTCATCTTTTCCAATTCAAACCTATAAGAAATAAAAAGATATATGTTGGCTTTGAAATTTACTTTCGGCAAACAATTCCAAAACTGATGATAACAAACCATTGAAGAGTGTTTGATACTAATGAATTTTCGAGCTTAAGTTTTCAGCAAAAGACAGGTGAACGACTCGGAAAACAAACTCGGAAAGAAAACGACTCGGAAAGCAAGTTCGGAAAGAAAGCTTGAATTAAAGCGAAAGGCCGTAAAAGAAATTGAAACGCAAATGAAAAATCAACGGCAAAGGCGAAAGTCGAAGACTCAAGACTTGGGGTAGATAGGTCGGGAAGCGATCATTGTAACAAGGTAATTTTATGCGTCGATTTTATCGTATAAGCTCAAGTATAAAATGAAAAACGCTTTACTGAACTTAAATGGAAAGAAAAATATTTTTATTAAATGTTTTTCATGTTTGAGTCGACTAAAATGAGCCTATGTATTTTCTACTAGTCGACTAAAACAATCAGTAGCTATAGGTTTTTCATCCACATCAAAAGAGTCGACTGAAAAAAGCTTGAGTCGACTAGACTACTTCATGTAGTCGACTAGAACTCATTCTAGTCGACTAGATGGTCCAAAGTAGTCGACTAGAACTCAATCTAGTCGACTAGATGGTCCATTGTAGTCGACTACAACAGAGAAGCAGTCGACTAGAAGATCCTCAAAACCTGCAGATTCTTTAGAAAACATTTCCCATGTTTTGTGGACTTTATTCAATGGTATTCAAACGGCTCTTATCTTTCAAATACTATAATCATTCTTCAAAACCCTAATGCTATACTATATATAGAATGAGATGTGTATATTGAAGAAAACATAGATTGAAATACAAAAAGAAACAAAGCTATAAAAAATTCTGCAGAAATTTTTCTCTACAAAAGCCATTGAAACCAAGCTTTGAAAATCTGATTTTCTCCAAGTTTCTTTGAAAATCAAAACCTCTAGTATCTCTTCTTATTCTCCAAATATCATTCATTGATCATACCCTTTGAGAATACATTTCTAGAGCTATTGTAAAATCACCAAAAACACTTGAGCTTATATTGATTTATCTTCCATAAACACCTTTGGGTTTTGAGTGTTTTTGTTCTTGAGTGATTTTATTGATTACATACGAATTTGTAATCTCGGACAAGTGAAGTCCACCGATTATTCAAGAGAGGGTTGTTCTCTTGATTGAGGGACAAACTCGAGAGGCTTGTGTTGTAAAGGTTTGCCATTCCACCTGTGAAGGAAGGGCCATAGTGAAAGGATCGGGAAAAGTCTCAAGAAGGGGTTCTTGAGCCGAGGAGTAGGAGTTACCGAACCTCGAAAAAATCACGGTGTCAAATCTCTCTATCTCTTTCTCTTTACTTAATTATTTTGCATGCCATAATTGCTTGAATATCTTGTATGATATCTTGTCTTGAAATTAATAGTTAGAGAAGTTCAAATTAAATCATTCACTTACTTATTGTGATATAGTTTTTATTTAAGAGTGTTCTAATCTCGAAAAGAATTAGACCTAATTTTTGAACACCCTATTCACCCCCCCCTCTAGGGTTAATTAGTGACTAACAATTGGTATCAGAGCCTAATCTCTATTTATTTTAGACTTAACCGTCTTAGAGAACGATCATGTCATCGAATTTAGTCACTCATATTGAAGGTCAATCGAATAATAGGCCCCTATGGTTTGATGGATCAAATTATAGCTATTGGAAAACTAGAATGATAGATTTTCTTCAAGCTATTGATTACCAAATTTGGCAAGTAGTTCTTGAAGGACCATTTGTATTAACTAAAATTATTGATGGAAAAGCCGTCCCCAAATTACCCAATGAGTGGGATAATGATGATCGTAAACTCATGTCGTACAATGCTAAAGCCAAAGTAAATTTAAATTGTGCTTTAAGTCCAAATGAATTTAATCGTGTATCTACTTGTTCAACGGCAAAAGAAATGTGGGATAAACTTGAGGTAACCTATGAAGGAACATCTCAAGTACGAGAATCCAAAATTGACATACTCATGCATGAATATGAATTATTTGCTATGAAAGATGATGAAAATGTGAATTCTATGATGTCTCGTTTTACAAATATTTTGAATGGACTAAAGCATCTTGGTAGAATTGTTCCTAGATCCGATGCGTCACGAAAAGTGCTTAGAAGCCTTCCGGCAAAATGGGATACAAAAGTAACGGCTATCAAAGAAGCTCATGACCTCAACACCATGAGTCTCGATGAAATTTTCGGCTCTTTACTCACTTGGGAAATAACGTTGAAAGCTCGTGAAGACGACATCAAGCCAAGAAAGGGAATAGCTTTGCAAGCCTTCACTAAAAATGAAATCAATGAGCCGAGTGAAGAAGAAGAGGATGAGGACATTGCATTGTTCACCCAAAAATTCAAGAGACATCTTCAAAGAAAGAAAGCAAACGGTGGAAGATTCATGAAGAGAATCGAACCTAAAGGCGAGACTAGCAAAAGGGAACCCCCAACGTGTTTCAATTGCGGAAAGCCGGGACACTACAAAAGTGATTGCTTCAAGCTCAAAAAGGAAAACGACAAAAGACCTAGCAAGATGGCAATGAACGTCACATGGGAGGACTATGACTCATGCGACTCGGATGAGGAGAAAAGTAGCGAGGAAACGGCAAACATTTGCCTCATAGCAAATGAAGAAGATGTACATTTAAATTTAAGTGATTTAGATAAACTATCATATGATGAACTTTTTCTTGATTACAATGAATTGCAAGATGTGTTTGAAGAATTACATGATGAATTTGAAAAATTAGCTAGAAAATATATCCTTCTTAAGAAAGCTAAGTCTTCATGTAGTCTCACTAATTCAAACTTAGAAGTTTCTTGCAATGACAAAAGCATTGAGCTAGAAAAGGAAAATATTCGGTTGAAAAATACTATTGATGATCAAATAAATGTTTTAGCTAAATTTACGAAAGGAAAAGAGAACCTTAGTATCATGTTAGGAAGACAAAAAGGATCATTTGATAAATGTGGTCTAGGGTATGATGCTTTTGACAAGGATGCTCTTATATTGAAAAAGAGAAAATCACTTAGCTCTATATTTACTAAAAAATCATCTCATGCATCTTCAAATGATTATAAACATGTTACTTGCTACTATTGCAATAGAAAAGGACACAAAGCAAATGTATGCTTTCATAGAAAGAAGAAAATTATGTCAAAGATGGTTTGGGTTCCGAAAGGGACTATTGCATGCTCTCATAGAAAATAGAATGTTGTAACGAAACAAATTTGGGTTCCAAAAGGAACTATTGCATATCTATCTAACCAAAATGGACCCAAAACAGATTGGGTACCAATAAAAGTTACTTGAACTTGTTTTATAGGTATGCTTGAAGTCCGCATCAAAAGAAAATGGTTTATTGATAGCGGATGCTCAAGGCATATGACGGGAGATAAATCAAAGTTTATTTCACTTAAACCTTATGAAGGAGGAAACGTAACGTTTGGAGACAACTCTAAAGGCAAAATTATAGGAATTGGCTCAATCGGTATTTCCTCTTCTCTCTCTATAGATGATGTGCTTTTAGTTGATGGTTTGAAGCATAATTTGTTTAGTATTAGTCAACTATGTGACAAGGGCTATGATGTTATATTTAGGACAAATGAATGCATAATCAAGAAAGATGGGAAGCAAATGTTCAATGCCAAAAGAAATGGAAACTTGTATACTTTGTTGCTATGTGATTTGCATGATCAAGATGTTAAATGTTTTGTCACATCTAGCGAAAATAGTTGGTTATGGCATAGACGTCTAGGACATGCTAGTATGGACCTCATTCATCGTTTATCTAAAAATGATTTAGTCAAAGGCCTCCCAAAGACTAAATTTTCGAAAGATAAAATATGTAGCGCATGTCAAGTAGGCAAGCAAGTTAAATCTTCTTTCAAGAGAAAGAAAGATATTTCCACTTCTAAACCTCTAGAGTTACTTCACATGGATCTTTTTGGTCCGGAGAGAACGGCTAGCTTAGCCGGGAAACTCTATGTACTTGTTATAGTTGATGACTACTCTAGATTTACTTGGGTTCACTTTCTTGCTCATAAAAATGAAACTCACTCCATTCTTGAAAGATTTTATAGTCATTCAAAATGAAAAAGATTTGAAAATCAAGAAAATTAGAAGTGATAAAGGTAGGGAGTTTGATAATCAAGACTTAGAGAAATTATGTGATGACCTAGGTGTTTCTCATGACCTCTCAGCTCCTAGAACCCCTCAACAAAATGGTGTAGTTGAAAGAAAGAATCGATCTCTACAAGAGATGGCTAGAACCATGTTAAATGAGCACAACCTTCCCCGAAGCCTTTGGGCGGAAGCGATAAACACTGCTTGCCATATAATTAATTGTGTTATTATTCGGATGAAGTTGGGGAAAACGCCTTATGAGTTGTGGAATGGTCGAAAGCCCAATATTGGATATTTCAAAGTTTTCGGGTGTAAATGTTTTGTGTTAAATGATAAAGACAACCTTGGAAAATTCGACTCCAAATCGGATGAAACAATTTTCTTAGGTTATTCTACAAGGAGTAAAGCATTTCGGGTTTATAACAAAAGGACTCTTACCATGGTTGAGTCTATTCATGTTGTCTTTGATGAATCACCCTCACCACCATCACCTAGAATTGACCTAGAAGAAGATGAGGTTGTTGGAATTGAGGATAATCCAAATACTCTCAATATCTCCAACTCATCATGTAGCCAAAAGGAAATGAGAGAAGTTGAGCATCAATCCAATGATGACTTGACCAACTCAATGCCTAAAGCATGGAGGATTGTTCACAATCATCCACTTGATAAAGTCATAGGTAATCCTTCAAAAGGGGTTAGTACCAGATCTCAACTTAAAGATTTTTGCAACCACATGGCCTTTGTGTCGCAAATCGAACCCAAGAACTTCCACGAAGCTCAATGTGATGATTCTTGGATCGTAGCAATGCAAGAGGAACTAAATCAATTTGAACGGAATCAAGTTTGGCGTTTAGTTCCTAGACCCGAAAATCAAACTATAATTGGCACAAAATGGGTTTTTCGAAACAAAAAGGATGAAAATGGAGTAATTATTCGAAATAAAGCAAGATTAGTAGCTCAAGGATATAATCAAGAGGAAGGCATTGACTACGATGAGACCTTTGCACCGGTAGCTAGATTAGAAGCAATTAGAATGCTTCTTGCATTTGCATTATATAGAAATTTCACTCTTTATCAAATGGATGTCAAAAGTGCTTTATTAAATGGTGTCATAGAAGAAGAAGTTTTTGTGAAGCAACCACCCGGTTTTGAAAATAATATTTTTCCAAATCATGTTTTCAAATTGGCTAAAGCTCTATATGGTTTAAAGCAAGCTCCTCGAGCTTGGTATGAGAGACTTAGCGGGTTTTTAACTCAAAATGGTTTTACAAGAGGGAAAATTGATAACACACTTTTTACAAAAACCATTAAGAATAATTTATTGATTGTCCAAATTTATGTTGACGACATTATTTTTGGCTCAACAAATAATTCTTTATGTAGGGAATTTGCCACAAGTATGCAAAACGAATTTGAAATGAGCATGATGGGTGAGTTGACTTTCTTCTTAGGGTTGCAAATCAAGCAAAGCTCGGATGGCTTATTCATTAGCCAATCCAAGTACACTAAAGATTTGCTAAAGCGATTTGGTATGGAGGCTACCAAACATGCCGTAACTCCTATGAGTTCCTCTATTAAGATTGATAAAGATGAAAATGGTAAATGTGTTGATATTACTAATTATAGAGGCATGATCGGTAGTTTGCTTTATTTAACCGCTAGTAGACCGGATATAATGTTTAGTGTATGCTTATGTGCCCGGTTTCAATCATGTCCTAAGGAATCTCATTTGCTTGCGGTCAAACGCATTTTTCACTACCTAAGTGGTACAATAAACTTAGGGCTTTGGTATCCACGTGGAACTTCAATTGATCTTATTAGTTATTTTGATGCTGATTTTGCGGGTTGTAGAATTGATCGAAAAAGCACAAGCGGCACTTGTCATTTTCTAGGACACTCACTAGTATCCTGGTCAAGTAAAAAGCAAAATTCCGTTGCATTATCTACGGCCGAAGCTGAATATGTAGCAGCCGGTAGTAGTTGCACTCAAACTCTCTATATTAAGCAACAATTACTTGATTTCGGTCTTACTTTCTCTCACGTGCCTATTAAATGCGATAATACTAGTGCGATTTGTATTTCAAAGAATCCTATTCATCACTCACGCACCAAGCATATAGAGATTAGGCATCATTTTTTACGCGATCATGTTGCTAAGGGTGACGTTGAATTGATCTTTATCGACACTAAAAATCAATTGGCGGATATTTTTACAAAACCACTTGCGGACGAATCCTTTGCTAAAATTCGTTGAGAAATTGGTATGGCCATGGATTTTGATGTTTTATCTTAAACTCTGTAATAATCTTTATTTTCCATATTTTCTTGATATTTTTGTTTTTGTTTTTTGATTTTTTCTCTAGTTTTATCATTTTTTCACCTTCTAGTCGACTCATCCTGTGCTGTTCAAACCATTCTAGTCGACTAGTTTGGTCAGTAGCTTCACAATTGAAATTTCTTCACCTTCTAGTCGACTCATTGCCATTCTAGTCGACTCAAATACTTTCTAGTCGACTCAAACATCACTCTAGTCGACTACTTTGTCTTCCCAATCGACTCAAACCCAGTCTGGTCGACTCAAACCTCAATCTAACCGACTCACCTAGACCTAGTCGACTCAACCCACTATAAAACCTAAACTCCCTTTCATCTTCTCCATCCGCCTCCTTCAACCTTCACCCACTCTCAAACCCTCTCCTCTCAATCCCTCTCCTACTACCATCTATACCTTCAAATCATCACCTATCTCTCATTAATTTCACATTTCCACCATCTTCCACCCATTTCCCTCACCCAAATTTCTTCATTCTCACTCTCTCACATCTATATATATACACCATCATATATCTATATATCTCTATACATTTGTGCATCATCTTCTACAATGCCACCGAAGACTCGAGGCCTATTTCGGAAACGTTCACGCATTGATGGAGGCCAAAGCTCCACCAATCCACACATTCCTACGGCTGTTGATGAAGAGGAGTCGAATGAACCTCTTCTTCTTGAGGTACTTCTTCTTGTTGATGATAATAGAAATAAATTCATCACTATTTTTGATCACCGTGTTCCTACACCTTGCCGTATTGTCACACAAGATTTATGCACTGAAATTCGGGCTCAAACTTTCGAGTTATTCCGAGCAATTGGTTAGGCTTTTTTCGTTTCTCTTGACATTCCGGTATTTCCGCGAATTGTCAAAGCCTTCTACGCTTCTGTTGCAAATCACAAGGAGAAATTACTCCCTCATCTTCATTTTAATCTATGTGGTGAAGACGAGACCGTTGATGACAGCGAAATCAAGCGCATTTTCTTGCTTCCGAATGACGGTATCCGCCACTTCTCCAAGGATTGGTATAAGGCTGATGGTTTCGATTGTATTGAGGTTGTTCGGGTCATATGCGTCGACAATGATATTTCGCAGAATGCCGGTATTACCTCTTCTATGCTACTACCCGAGGCTAGATTAATTCATAATGTTATTACTTACTCTATTCTGCCTAAAACTGGTAGTCGTAGTAGTGTTTTTCGTATGGAGGCTTTTTTGGTTTATTGCGTTTTGACAGGAACCCGCGTTGATTTAGCTTATATTTTCCGTTCCGTCTTCCTCACATGTCAGCGCAAGCCATCTGGCCCGCTTTTCTTTCCCGCGCACATTACATATCTACTACAACGGAAAGGCTTTAAATTTCCAAATGAAATATCCGAGCATCATCCTATTTTTCTTGACGCTACTCGTGTCAAGCATATGCATATTCTTTCTGATGCGGAAGGAAATTTCATTTCTGAAAGTGCACCTGCTCCTCGTTCGCGTATAGCTCCTAGCGGTTCTGCATCGCGCCAGGAAGCCTCTTCCTCAGTTCCTCCATTGGACAGTGCTTTGGCTTCTCAGGCTGCTCTTCTCACCCAACTTCTTGGAGTTGTTCAAAGCAATACGGAGCTACTTAGGCAGCAGGAACAAATGCTTCAGCGCCTTGATACGACCGTAAATCAGAATACGGAAGCCATTCGATTGACAATGAGCGCCTTGTTCTTCATGATGAGGAAATGTCTACCCATATTACAAATTTGGCCGGGTCACTTGATGACCTCACTCTTGGACAAAGGAACCCTCGCTCACGCACCCCTCGACGCTGACAAAAAGGGGGAGAAATTATGCTATTTGCACTATCATGTATTTCATTATCCGACATTAGCAATTTCTGTTTTTGTGTGGCTTGTTATGGTTATTTGCGACTTGTTTGTTATTTCCATGTTTTTTAGTATAAACGGCTTGTTTTAAATTGAAACATCTATGATATGCTGGTTATATTTGTTATCTCAAATGTGCGCCTATTTATATATTGTATCAAAATGCCCATTAAATTGCAAATTTCATTTTCTAAGGGGGAGCATTTAAACAAAATAGTATGCACATATTGAGGGGGAGCATCACTTGATGTTTCGCCAAATGCCAAGCAAACACAAAATGTTTTGTCATCATCAAGGGGGAGATTGTTGGCTTTGAAATTTACTTTCGGCAAACAATTCCAAAATTGATGATAACAAACCATTGAAGAGTGTTTGATACTAATGAATTTTCGAGCTTAAGTTTTCAGCAAAAGACAGGTGAACGACTCGGAAAACAAACTCGGAAAGAAAACGACTCGGAAAACAAGTTCGGAAAGAAAGCTTGAATTAAAGCGAAAGGCCGTAAAAGAAATTGAAGCGCAAATGGAAAATCAACGGCAAAGGCGAAAGTCGAAGACTCAAGACTTGGGGTAGATAGGTCGGGAAACGATCATTGTAACAAGGTAATTTTATGCGTCGATTTTATCGTATAAGCTCAAGTATAAAATGAAAAACGCTTTACTGAACTTAAATGGAAAGAAAAATATTTTTATTAAATGTTTTTCATGTTTGAGTCGACTAAAATGAGCCTATGTATTTTCTACTAGTCGACTAAAACAATCAGTAGCTATAGGTTTTTCATCCACATCAAAAGAGTCGACTGAAAAGAGCTTGAGTCGACTAGACTACTTCATGTAGTCGACTAGAACTCATTCTAGTCGACTAGATGGTCCAAAGTAGTCGACTAGAACTCAATCTAGTCGACTAGATGGTCCATTGTAGTCGACTACAACAGAGAAGCAGTCGACTAGAAGATCCTCAAAACCTGCAGATTCTTTAGAAAACATTTCCCATGTTTTGTGGACTTTATTCAATGGTATTCAAACGGCTCTTATCTTTCAAATACTATAATCATTCTTCAAAACCCTAATGCTATACTATATATAGAATGAGATGTGTATATTGAAGAAAACATAGATTGAAATACAAAAAGAAACAAAGCTATAAAAAATTCTGCAGAAATTTTTCTCTACAAAAGCCATTGAAACCAAGCTTTGAAAATCTGATTTTCTCCAAGTTTCTTTGAAAATCAAAACCTCTAGTATCTCTTCTTATTCTCCAAATATCATTCATTGATCATACCCTTTGAGAATACATTTCTAGAGCTATTGTAAAATCACCAAAAACACTTGAGCTTATATTGATTTATCTTCCATAAACACCTTTGGGTTTTGAGTGTTTTTGTTCTTGAGTGATTTTATTGATTACATACGAATTTGTAATCTCGGACAAGTGAAGTCCACCGATTATTCAAGAGAGGGTTGTTCTCTTGATTGAGGGACAAACTCGAGAGGCTTGTGTTGTAAAGGTTTGCCATTCCACCTGTGAAGGAAGGGCCATAGTGAAAGGATCGGGAAAAGTCTCAAGAAGGGGTTCTTGAGCCGAGGAGTAGGAGTTACCGAACCTCGAAAAAATCACGGTGTCAAATCTCTCTATCTCTTTCTCTTTACTTAATTATTTTGCATGCCATAATTGCTTGAATATCTTGTATGATATCTTGTCTTGAAATTAATAGTTAGAGAAGTTCAAATTAAATCATTCACTTACTTATTGTGATATAGTTTTTATTTAAGAGTGTTCTAATCTCGAAAAGAATTAGACCTAATTTTTGAACACCCTATTCACCCCCCCTCTAGGGTTAATTAGTAACTAACAATATATATAAGAACATTTATGCAATAAAATGGTGAATTAAAGATTTATTTTTGACATTTAAAATAGTGATTTTGTGAACTTATCAAATTACCCCCAAACAAGCTCTTGCTAGTCCTCTAGCAAATAAGGACAAAATAGATTAGTTCGCAAAATTAGACTCTTATTAATTTTAACTAAAGATGTGCCACTTTCGCAGGCTGCTTTCAATTGCATTTACCATATGCAATAAGGCCTTAAACCCCTAGGTTACCACAGTGGACGAGCAATAGCCTCGTGAGGGTTGGATATATTACCCACAACTTTTTCATTCTTCATTTTCATGCATTCATGCATTCACATATTCATTAATCAAGCCATGATACAATATATAAGATAATATGAATACAAATACTACCACTCACTACCGAACAATAACTATCTCAAGCTAATGATATGAATGATCCCCACTGAAGTAAAAATAATTTCGTTACTTTCGACTCCCAATCTAGACAACCTTCCGTGTTTTTGTGAACATTCTACTATGGTATGTCAATCTCTCTTCTTCTACTTCATTGATCAAAATTTGCCATATTTTTCGTAAAAACTCATTATTTCCATCATTTCACTTCCATCCCTTTTTGTATTTATAAGCTCCGGACTTTCCAGCGAGGACTTTTAGTCCCGACCAACTGGGCCCGAACTTCTTCCATGGGATTTATGCTCATTAGTTTTCTCCCCTTTTTACGCGAACAATGATATTGGTGATATCAAGGTCCGGTTACTCAGATCGAAGAACTACTTTTTGCATTTCTTTGAAAATATTTTTTTTTTAAATTTTCTCCATTCAATCTCCCCTTCTCCCCTTTTATAGCGGCAAAGCTAATTTTTCAACTCCATAGTCAAAGATCAACTGTTTTTCCCATAGTGAATGTGTGCATGTGCTTATAGGTCAAAGCTGTCCTTTTCGGTTTCAATTTCACTAATTTATTTACCTATGTAAAACCACATCATTTCACTAACTCAATCTAATCATTACTCTCATGAGCGGGAATATCGCATCACATACTATGGATATATCATAAACATAAACTTAATCAACTTATAATGCAAAACACTCATGCATAAAAACAAAAAACTTTTCCAAACGAAATCAATTTTTCAAAATATTTTAATTTTTTTTTATTTTTTTAATAATGAAATTCTATTTTGATTAAATAGATATCCAGCCCCAAACAAAAATAACACTGTCCCTAGTGTTTAAAAATACATCTAAGAGACAAATTAGAACAAATTACCGCAATTGAGGTGGTGTTTTTGGAGTATAGTCCCTGCAAAGATTCTTGGCAAAAGAAAAGTCAAGTGATTGAAAATATTATGACAGACTTTACCCCCAAACAAAATCTAAACATATCCAAATAGAGTGAAAAAAATAAAATTGATAGAAAAATTTACACAACTGACTGGGCTGCCTCCCAGTAGCGCTAAGTTTAACGTCTTCAGCCAGACTTAACAGATGTGCTACCCCTAAACAGATCAGTCCGAATAAATCGGATCAATGAGGATAATTTCCTCATTTTCAGAAGTTTCAAGTTCTAGGAAAGGCTTTAGACGATGAGCATTAACTTTAAACAACTGTCCATTCTTAGGGTCTTGTAACTCAATGGCACCATGACTAGAAATGTGATGGACATAGTACGGGCCTGACTAACATGACCTTAACTTCCCAGGAAACAATTGAAGACGGGAGTTATACAAAAGAACCTTTTGTCCTATGAAAAACTCCTTTTTGAGAATGTGTTTGTCATGTTCCAACTTAGTCTTGGCTTTATAAATTCTTGAACTCTCATAGGCATCATTTCTGATTTCTTCTAACTCATTAAGTTGAAGGGTCCTACGTTGACCGTCTTTATCATAGTCAAAGTTCATGGCCTTGATGGCCCAATAAGCACGGTGTTCGAGTTCAACAGGCAAGTGACATGCTTTGCCATAGACCAATCGATATGGGGACATTCATATAGGGGTCTTGTAAGCAGTACGGTATGCCCATAAAGCATCCTGGAGACGAAGACTCCAGTCCTTCCTTGTGGGGTTAACTGTTTTCTCTAAGATCTGTTTAATCTCCCTATTAGATGCCTCAGCTTGACCATTGGTTTGAGGGTGATATGATAGGGCCACTTTGTGATTGATTCCATATTTGGACAACAACTTTTCAAAGACTTTGTTGCAAAAATGTGAACCATTGTCACTGATTATGGCTCGAGGTGTTCCAAACCGAGGCAAAACCTGGTCTTTGAAAAAACGCACCACAACTCTATGGTCAGCTGTTTTGGTAGCTAAAGCTTCTACCCATTTTGACACATAATCAACTGCTAAAAGGATGTAGAGATTGCCAAACGAGGATGGAAATGGTCCCATGAAATCAATACCCCATACGTCAAAGATTTCAACGACGAGAATCGATTGTTGAGGCCATTCGTTTCTTTTGGTAATCTTACCTAGCAATTGGCATCTATGACAAGCTAGACAGTATGTGTGGGTGTCTTTGAAAATGGTTGGCCAATAGAATCCTGATTGCAAGATTTTTGCAGCTGTTCGTTTGGAACTAAAATGGCCACCACATGCCTGGTCATGACAGAAGGAAATGACAGACTTTTGATCTACCTCGGGAACACACCTACGAATGATCTGATATGGACAATATTTAAACAAGTAGGGGTCATCCCAGAAATATTCCTTAGCCTTGGCCAAAAATTTATCTTTCTCTTGTTTGGACCAGTTGGAAGGAATTTGACTAGTCACAATATAATTGACAATATCTGCATACCATGGTGCATGAGATATTTCAAATAATTGTTCATCAGGAAAATAATCAGAAATGGGAATGGAGTCACTAGTGGATTCAATAACAAGACAGGATAAATGATCAGCGACTACATTCTCGGAACCTTTCTTATCTCGAATCTCAAGGTCAAATTCTTGAAGGAGTAAGATCCAGCGTATCAACCTAGGTTTTGCATCAGATTTGGACAAAAGATGTCTTAACGCTGCATGATCTGTATATATGATGACCTTAGATCCAACCAAATAAGATCTAAACTTCTCAAAGGAGAACACGACTGCTAGCAACTCTTTCTCAGTGGTTGAGTATTTGATTTGGGCATCATTTAAGGTTTTGCTAGCATAGTATATGACATGTCGTGCTTTATCCACTTTTTGGCCTAAAACAGCACCTACTGCATAATCAGACGCATCACACATAATTTCAAAAGGCAAGTTCCAATCAGGTGAGCGAATGATAGGTGCAGTAGTGAGTGTTGACTTTAAGTACTCAAAGGCGGACTTACAGGCATCAGTAAACTCAAATTGTGCATCTTTAGCTAGAAGATGGGTCAAAGGTCTAGCTATCTTACTGAAATCTTTGATGAAACGCCTGTAGAAACCGGCATGACCTAGGAATGCTCTAATATCTCGAACAGATTTGGGGATAGGTAGATTGGATATTAGATCAATTTTTGCTTTGTCTACCTCAATTCCTGCACTGGATATATTATGACCTAGGACAATTCCCTTTTGGACCATGAAATGACACTTTTCCCAGTTAAGTACCAAGTTATTGTCACGACAACGTTGAAGTACGAGAGAAAAATGGTCTAGACATTGCTCAAATGATGACCCAAAGACAGAGAAGTCATCCATGAATATTTCTAGAAACTTTTCAACCATGTCACTAAATATACTCATCATACATCGCTGAAATGTAGCTGGTGCATTACACAAGCCGAATGGCATGCGACGATAGGCGAATGTACCGAATGGACAGGTGAAAGTAGTTTTGTCTTGGTCATCAGGGTGGACAGGAATTTGATTGTAACCAGAATAACCATCTAAAAAGCAATAGAAGGCCTGACCAGCTAATCTTTCTAACATTTGGTCGATGAAGAGAAGTGGAAAATGGTCTTTTCTAGTCACGCTATTCAGTTTCCTGTAGTCTATGCAAACTCGCCATCCAGTTTAATGCGAGTAGGAACAAGCTCATTATGGGCATTGGACACAACAGTGATGCCAGACTTTTTAGGAACTACCTGGATTGGACTCACCCATTGACTATCAGAAATCGGGTAGATGATATCAGCGTCAAGAAGTTTGATAACTTCTCCGTGGACAACTTCTTTCATATTGGGGTTAAGTCTCCTTTGAGGTTGTCTACAGGTTTTCGCATTATCTTCTAAGTGAATGCGATGTTGCACCACTAGAGGATTAATGCCCTTGATATCATCAATGGACCATGTTATGGCTTCCCTATTTGTCTTAAGAACCTCAATTAATTGGGACTCTTGTTGCTCAGTTAACTCAGAAGATATTACCACTGGAAAAGTCTCAGATTCACCAAGATACGAATATTTTAAAGTCTCGGGTAAAGGCTTTAATTCAATATTAGGTGGTTTCTTTGCATTTTCAGATTCAGTGTTAACTGGCAAGGACAATGATTCAAACTTGGATTTATACTTGGGTGCTTCAAATGGTGGGGCAGAGTCTAGCAAATCATTTACTTGGCTAATGTTATTAGCTTCGTCCAAATTATCATCAAAATGGGCTAGACAATGCTGGAGTGGATCCTCAGGATATGAGTGGTTAAAGGTGTGGTTGGTCAATGAATCAATGAGACAAACATCTTCAACAGACTCTGATTCAATGGGTTGTTTCATCAAATTAAACACATTGACTTCCACTTTCATGTTCCCAAAGGTTAAGGTCATGCTACCATTTCTACAATTGATCAATGCATTGGCTGTGGCTAAAAATGGTCGACCTAAAATGATTGGAATTTGTTTACGTTGGGTTGGTTGAGTGTCTAGCACAATAAAGTCTACGGGGTAATAAAAATCATTAACTTTTACTATCACGTCCTCAATGATACCCCTTGGAATTTTGATGGATCGTTCAGCTAACTGAATTCTAACATCAGTTTTCTTCAAATTAGTCAATCCCAAATCCAAGTAGACTGAATACGGTAACACATTGACACTGGCACCAAGGTCCAATAAAGCTTGACCTTCAAAATTTTCTCCTATCCTACAAGTGATAGTTGGACTACCAGGGTCTTTGTGTTTAACCACAGCTTGATTTTGTAGGAAGGAGGAACAATGTTGGGCTATGAAGGCTTCCTTAGGGATATTAGTTTTCCTCTTGACTAAGTCTTTAATGAATTTTGCATAAGAAGAAATTTGCTTAATAGCAGTGAGAAATGGAATGTTAATCTGGAGATTTTGAAAAATCTCTAAGACTTCACTGTATTGAGAGTCCTTCTTATTGTTGACTAGTCTAGAGGGAAAAGGTGCACGTGGAATAAACAGCTTTGGAATGACCTCATCAAGCTTAGGACCTTGGTTCTTTTTGATTTTTGGGAATTGGGTGGAAGAGATTTGGATGGTTCAATTTCATCACTGATGGGTGGCTCAACCTTATTATCAATTTTGTTTCCTGACCTGAGGGTAATGATGGAATTTACATTGGCATTTGATTGGTCAGAAGTGGAAGGAGTCCCTACAAGATTAACTCCTTGTCTTTTTGGATTTATTTCGGGTTGGCTAGGCAATGTACCCCTTTGTCTTTCAGACAGAGCTACAGTGAGTTGACTCAACTGATTTTGGAGAGACTACTGAAATTGCAGTTGATTTTGAGTCAAGAGATCAAAGTTATTTTCTAACTTTTGAAATCTCTGATTGGAATGCTTATTGGATTGATCAAGATTAAGGGCAAGCATTTTCAAAGTGTCCTCATAATTGGAAGTATTATTGACCGGTGGGACAGGAGCAACATAGTTGTTCATGGGATCAACTGCTAAATCTCGGCTTGGATTGAACTGGTTATTCCTAGGGAATTGATTTTGAGGAATTATTGGTCCTTGAGTTGGATGTTGCCTATTGGAGTGACCTTGAAAACCAGACTGACCACTTAAGTTTTGTGGAGGTAAATTTTGCCTCCATGAAAAATTAGGATGGTTTATAGTATCAGGATGGTAACTTTGGCTAAATGTATTAGGCAATGGTCTCCTAAAGGTATTGAAAGCACAAACTTGCGCATCCGAATGTTCAGATGTACAAGAGACCGGACATTCCTCTGTTGGATGAGACAAACTAGAACAAACATTGCATTGTGCAGGGGTAGATATTAGGGCAAATGTATCAAACTTTTTACCTAAGTCTTTCACTCCCTCAGCAAGACTTTTCATCACAAACTTTAACTCATTTTCAGGTTTGATGTCATAAAAACCAGATGTTCTATTCATTTGATCATTCCTAGAAAATTCATTATCATTTTGGTTCCAATTCCAATTTTGGGCATTTTCAGCTAGTTCCTCCAAAAATATATATGCTTGGTCAGGGGTTTGGGCATTGAACTTTCCTTGGTGCATTGACTCAATCATGGTTCGGTTCATAGGTGAAAGTCCCTTATAGAAGAAATGAACTAGTTGTGCTTTATCAAAGCCATGGTGTGGGCATTTGAGTAGCAAGTCATGAAATCGGTCCCAAGTTTGATGGAATTGTTCCTCAATTTTCCCTCTAAAAGTACTAATGGCATCTCTCATTGATTCGGTCTTTTGCATGGGATAAAACTTACTCATGAATTTCCTTGCAAGTTCATCCCATGATCGAATGGAGTCGGGTGGAATGGAGTTTAGCCATGATGCAGCTCTATCTTCTAAGGACAGGGGGAAAAGACGCAGTTTGACACCCTCTTCATTCAAATTTTGATTTTTGAATGTGTTGCATATTGTTAAAAACTTCCCTAAATGGATATAGGGTTGTTCGCTTTCAAGTCCATGAAATTTTGGCAACATATTGATTGTGGCGGGTCTAATCTCAAACTGGGGTGCATCATTCTCAGGTAGAACAATGCAATTGGGTGGGTTGGCTGTGATTGGGGCAAAGTAGTCATTAAGAGTTCTCGGTGCAGCCATAGATGAATTATTGGTGGTTGACAGATTTAACAAGGTAGTTGATTTTTCTTCTAAATCAAAGAGTGAGAGATCACTAGGAAACCTAACTAAACGCTTGTTAACTCGTAACCACTGGGGCATAAACAAAAAGAAACCTAAAAAAAAAACTAGATGATGGGCAAATCACACAAAATTTTTGGCTTTGTTATCTTGAGCTTAAATTCAAGGGTGATGAATTTTTAAATCTAATCTTGTAGAAAACTAATAGGATGGTGTCCAAATTAATTCTCTCATAATTAGACAACTCCTACTCTATTTCAGATTAAGTCGATAGATTACTAGTTAAGGATCATCAAACTAACAATGGAATAGTTCCCAGGAAAGTGTGGCGAGGCACGTGGCCTGCTTAATGGCGTGTCAGCCACACTCCTAGACAGAATTTCCTACCGTTTATCAATTTGATAATGACTCACTGGAGTGATTACCAACCGCTTCCTTCCTAGAGGGCCTATGAGCTCGTAACCCTAAATTGGATTATTGCTAATGAATTTTAAAATTAGGCTCATGGTTTAACAAATGCAAGGATTTTTGTGATTTGTGGGCCACGGAAACGGGTGATGAAATCCCGACCGTATCTTGTGGGAATTTTGCCCTTAAGTATCTTATGCAAAATGCTAATTAAAATATGCACACACAAGAGAAAAAGAAATAAAAAAAATTAAAAACGAGAGCTTAGGGGAATTTCTAATGTTATTCTATCCTAAAATTCGCATGCAAAATTTGTGTCAAGAAAAACTAAAACTAAAAATAAATAAAATAGAAATAAACTAAATACAAAGGATGGGAACTTAGGGTAATTTCTAATGTTATTCTATCCTAGAATTTGCATGCAAAAGTTTCACCTAATCTAGGAAAAAAAATAAATAAAAAAATAACAAGGGTTTAGAGATATGGAACCTGGCTGACGAACCGGTACGGTATCTCCTGCAAAAGAAACAACAAAAATAAACAAGTAAGTAAATAAATAAAATGAAAACAAAAATGAGTGGGAAAAAGAAATAATAATAATTAAACTAATCTGTTTTTTTTTTTTTTTCGTTTTCTGTTTTTTTTTATTTTTTTTTATATGAAATTAAAAATAAACAAAAACAGAATACAAAACCAAGCTGTTAGAAAGCTTTAATTTTTTTTTAAAAAAAATACTATGGAATTGGGACCTATTGGAGTAAATGTTACTAAACTTTGTTTGATGTTATCGAGAATACTACAAAGAAAGTTGTAATGAATTTGTTTTTTTTTTTTTAAATAAAATCAAGACCCATTGGTTCAAAACTTGCCACACAAACTGATTCTCCAAACTCAAAATCTACTGGCACGTTTTTTTTTTTTTTTTTTTTTTTCGAAAATTAACAAAAATCACACAATATAGAAAATTTAAAATAAAGGAAGGGATAGAAAGTTCGGGTGGGTTCCCGAAAACTTGTAGTCTTGAATCTTTGACTCCGAAATCAATGTTGATGCGGCAACGGCGCCATTTGACGGTTGATGATTTGTTAATATTTGTCGTTGTTTCACCAAACTCCGGTCAATAAAATTTATAATACCTACAAATACTTTACTTAAAATAGTATAGCAATAAGTAGGGTCGAACCACTCTCAACTTAGAAATCGGTTTGAGACTAGGATCCAAAACTATATTTTTCGAGATAAAAAGAAATTACTTAAAACAATTCTTGAATTTTTGAATAGTAAACTAATATAACTAGATAATTATTAAATGATGGAAGAAATCTCAAGGAAAGAGAATCTACCACCCGGGTCTATATAAATAATATTATATATTTCTATTGCAAATTCTCCTCCAACCTATTAAACATAAACATAGATATTGGTAGGCATTCCCCGTATTTCCATTAATTGGTAATCACGGAAAATCCTCCCTCTAATGTTTTGGTTTAAAAATAAATAAATATAAATAGTGGTAGGCATTCCCCGTATTTCCATTGATTGGTAATCACGGAGAATCCTTCCTCTATTTTCAACCTCTATTGTAGGTTTTGTCACTTGAAAGAATTAATTCGGGAAGAGAATTAAACAATAAGAAATAAAATAAAATTATGTATATCTTACCCAAGGTGACTTCATCACTCCCTTGAGAAGATGTTTAAGCTAGCAGAATGATATAGGAATAAAACATGATGATAGAAGAAATTTTTATTAACTAAGAAAAAGATTACAACAAAATAAAAACTTGATACAAGACTAAATTCTCTCTACAATTTCTCAGTCTCTACCATCTAACTCCTTACAATTTCCAACTACTCTCCTATTTATAGAGAAAATTTGAATATAATGACATCTTGTAAAGTGAAGTTAGATCTACTTTTCTTTTCTTTTTCTTTGAATATTGATTCTTTCCAAGTCATTTTCTTCTTTCTTCATGTGCATTATATTCTTCATCTTTCATTCATGTGCATTATATTCTTTCTTCCATCCATGTGCATTCCTTTCTTCACTATAATATATTTTCTTCATCTTTTCCAATTCAAACCTATAAGAAATAAAAAGATATATATAAGAACATTTATGCAATAAAATGGTGAATTAAAGATTTATTTTTGACATTTAAAATAGTGATTTTGTGAACTTATCACGCAACCCCTGGGATGCACCCCGTATAACTAGATTAATGTATTTTTCTGCCATTCGGACCAACCATTTTGATTCCATGTCCAAAACGTTCGTTTCGTTCCGCTTTTCATTTTGTTTCACTCCTTTACGTCACTCCTTCGGTTTCTTGGACTCGGTCTCGGGTTCTATAAATCTCAGGGCATGACATATGTTATATAATCTTATTTTAATTTTATAGTTATAAACTTAATCTTTCCGTATTTACAATCTTGGTTGTCTTTAAAAATTAAAAGAGTTTGATCAAGAGAGATTTTAATTTAGTATCTTAGAACCTTTACTTAACTATGAACTTAATATGCTTGATTTTTGAAACTTAAAAGAGAATTATAATCCCCCCCCCCTCGCCCCCCTTAAAATAAATTATAATTTAAGTATTAATTGGGGCAAATAAAGTTTCTATTTGTAGGGTCGGAGACAAATATTATAAAATATAAAAAAAATAAAATTGACAAGATTATCGATCATGATATGAAAAAATTTACAAAACCTGAACCACATTTTTCAACTAAAAATATGACAAAAAACTAAAATTAATGTCATGAGATTATTAATTGTATATGCAATTTTTTGCTCTACTCTCAAATGAATATTATTGAGGCTCTAAGGCTATATTTATACAAGAATAGGATGGGATCTTGGCTCATTATGATTAGAATGAAATCCCTTTATTATAAGGATTTTATTTCCTATCACAATTCAATCTCCTCTATCTAACCAGATCCTTGGCTTGAGCCCCAAGTTGGATTGACTTGTGGGTTTTTCAATTATGCCTAATCTTTGACCTGTTATGGGCCTTCCAAGATGGGCTTATATTCTTCTTTATTAGCCCTGATTTGTTTGTCTGATGGATAATTGTCATTGGGCTTTTCCTTTGATGGGCCAGGAATTTTCAGCCTTTACATCAATAAATATATAAAATAAGTTAAGAGAATATAAAATGAGAGAGATTGATAATTTGTAGGATAATACTTGTGGTCTTCCCCTATGAGACGAAGTTTGTCCTCCCCATTAGGCACTAGTGTGCTTTTATTCCATTGGTACGACCTCTGTCTGTTGATATAGTCCAATATAATTTGGACATATGACTAATTTTATTTTTTTGAAAAGAAAGAGAAATATAAAATTCATAAACATAGATTAATGTCAGTTTCTTTTAAGTAAATTTTTTTTTGACAATTTAAATCACATCATTAAACCAAACATTACAAAATTTTTATGCATTCAACACTACTAATAAAAATTGAAGGGTAAATTACACTTTCACCCCCTCTTGTTTGGACAATTATAGTTTAACCTCTTCTAATTTGATTATTGGTTATAATTCCCCCCTCCCCCCGGTCAAACCTCCGAAATTGAATTTTTTGACAAGAAATGACTATATTACCCCTCAGTTAATGAAAAGACCCTTTCACCCTTCCCAAAAGATATAAAATGACCTTTTTACCCTTACTTTAAGTTTTCTAATGGACATAAGTGCCCTTATATTATATATATATTGTTGGCTTTGAAATTCTATTTCAAGCAATAAATCTTATTTTGATATTAACAAAACATTCAAAACCGTGTTTAGTACTAATATGACTTTGAGCTAAGTGTTTCAGCAAGTACAGGTAAATGATTCAGAATTATCATTAAAGCAACAAGCGTTAAGGAAACTCAAGTGCAAACTCGAAGAAAGACAAAAAGATCAAAGAAAGAACAAAAGTTGGACTCAAGACCTGGGGTAGATAGGTCGGGGTGAAAATATTGTAACAAGGTATCTTATGCGTTGATTGATCTTATAAGCTCAAGTAATAAATCAAACGAACTCAAACGGATCAAAAACGGACCTTGAAAATAATTCTTGGAGTCACCCAGTCGACTGGCCATGAAATGGCAGCTAACTGACTGTGACCCAGTCGACTGGCCAATAAGGACCCAGCCGACTGGATGAACCAATGAGCTATAAAACGTTTTGACTGCATGAGGCAGTCGACTGACCTGTCCAAGGCAGTCGACTGACTGTGCCCAGTCGACTGGCAGTTAAGGACCCAGCCGACTGACTGAACCAGAGAGTTGTGAATATTTTTTATTGCCTGAGGCAGTCGACTGGCCTGTCCAAGGCAGTCGACTGGCCTGTCCAAGGCAGTCGACTGACTCATGAGGTAGTCGACTGGCCTTCTTGAGGCAGTCGACTGACCCTAGCCGTTGGGAAAAATAGTTTAAATCTAAGCATGAAGGCAGTCGACTGGGTGCCGTCAGGCAGTCGACTGGGTGCTTCAGGATTTTAAGGAAAAGTATTTCTAAACAATATTTTTGCCCAAAAAGAAATGATTTTGCTTGCTGATTTTCAGGTCCTACTCTCCATATTGTCTAGGGTGAGATACACTCTCCAAACCCTAGTGTTACACTATATATAGAAAGAGATATGGATTGAAATGTTAAGGTTCTTGTGTGAGAAATTTTCCAAATATTGTTCATCTCTAATTTTCTCTCAAGCATCTTCTGAAAAATCTTTTGATAACAAGAAAGATCAAAATCTCATTTTTCACTCTTATCATTTTGAAGATTTAAACTCAAGCTTTGAGCTTATTCTCTTATTGAAAATATATTGTGAGAATATATATATCTCGAGTTTTTGAAATATCACCTAAAAACACTTGAGCTTATATTGATCTATCTTCCATAAAAACCTTAGGGTTTTGAGTTTTTTTATTTCTTGAGTGATATATTGATTGCACACACAAATTTATGATCTTGGGTGAGTGAAGCCCATTGTATCAAGGGAGGATTGTTCTCTTGATTGTGTGAAGAGCTAGTTAGCTCTTTTGTAAAGGTTTTGCTATTCCACCTATTGAAGGAAAAGCCATAGTGTGAGGATCGGGAAAGTCTCAAGGAAGAGGATTCTTTGAGCCGAGGAGTAGGAGTTACCGAACCTCGTAAAAATCACGATGTCAATATCTCTATCTCTATCTCCTTACTTTATGTTCATGCTTGCTTAATTTATATTGTGGTAAATAGCTTGTTGAATTTAAGTGAAATTATTCATTGCATATTTTATCTTGTAAATTAATATTGAACCTTGTTGCATGTTCTAGTAAGAATAAAAAGAAGTTAGAAATTATTTTTAAAACCCTATTCACCCCCCCCCTAGGGTATTTTAGTGACTTACATATATATATATATATACTAGGATACTCCTCTACCCAATCAGAAACCCTAGCCCATTCTCAACACCTCCAACATCACTCTCAAACTTTCTCTCCTCCCCCCGCCACCGAAATCCGCCGCGGTCATCGTTTGTTCAATGACGACTTAACCTTGTTCTCAACCTCCTCGTTCCTAAACCCTAAATCCTCATTCTTAGATAAATATTGAAGAAATCCCTCATCGATATTGACATCGTGCTAGAGATCTTCATAGCCATAATCTTCTTCAGCCAAGAAATTCTCGTCGGCGACGGTGGAGATATCTAATTCAATCTTTGTCTCATTTGAAAATCCTAGTTAAATCTCTGCAATGATAAATTACTATATATATACTAGGCTGAATCTCCACTAGTACAGGTAATTATTAACTCCTTGATGTTATCTTCTATCAAACTATCACTCCGAAAGACCACTTTTACGAGGGGGAATGGCTTAAGAGGGGGAGATAAATCAATTTTAGGGAGACATAAGGAGAGAATAGTGTGTGATATTGTGGGAGGTTGATAGGTGCTTAATATTGGTCATTTTTCGCCCCTATCTTGCGTTTGTTATGTCTTTACATTCCGTTACTTGGTATTTTTATTCCGTTTGTGTGTGTATGCATATTTCAGGAGCTTAATGAAGAAATAAAGCTAATATCGGTGAATTAACTGAGTTTGTGTTCATTTCTATCTCGAGAAAGGAATCAAGAGGTGTGTCAGAGCAAAGAAAAGCTACTATAGGGCAAAATGGTCATTTCCCGACATCATTATCTCACCGAAGGCAAAAATGTCATTTCTAGACATTATTACTTCAATCAAAAGTATCGGGAGTCAAAGGCGACTAGTCTAACTCAAATATGAAAAAAATGAGTTTTTATAGCAAAAGATGCATAATACCCTACGTCGTTAGAGAGAAAAAGAGGCAGATTGGACCTGAGCTACACTTTGGTTTGTACCCTATGCCCTAGGCCTATGCCCAAGTGTAGGTTAGGAGCATAGGTTCCACCTTGTGGCCACGTGATCCCTTTACGTGTTAAAGTTGTTTCGGAGTTATTTTGGAATTTTTTAGTTTTGTCCCTACTTTGATATTTTAAGTGATCGTTGATTCCAAACCTCTATATACAGGCTTATACACATATTTACATCAGATTTTAGAGACATTATTCATGTATTATGAAATTACAGAAAAGGGCAACCATTAGGGTTTCCCTCACTTGTCTATAAATATGAAAGGGTTAGGTTTAGAGAGGTGTGTTGTTTTTGGGTTATGGTTTTGATTTTCACGCACGTTCATTCATAGAGTTCTCACGTTCAAAGTTCAGATTTGCTTCCATTGAAGAGAACCACCATTGAAGATCTAGAGATCCGGAGAAGAAAGCCACGGAGAGTGTTTTTACACCGACAATGCAGACTCTTTCTGCAATAATCAACTAACTCGGTATCTAGGGTTTTCTTGCAAAACCCTAGCCAAGTAATGTAGTTTTAATTTTATATTCAATTGTAGAGAGGGGAAACTGTGACTATACTGTGATGATTGTGTTAGATGAGAGACCATTTTTATTCGTGATACAAGTTTATATATTTGAATTGATTCTTGTCTTAGACTTTTCGAATATATTTATCTTACACAATCACAATTATTCACTATGAGCCGGAACTCGGATGCTTAATCTGTGATTTTCTACACAATGGTGGTCATAAAACTCGAAATCCTAGGTTGACACAGGTCATGCCCTGACAAACTGATATAGACATGCTTTAGTTTATTTTCATGCTTTAATTTACTTTTCTACATTTACTTTATGTTAGTAGTTGGCATGCACTAATCAGTTTAGTCTTGAGATGGGTTGTCACGATCCGGTTGAGAGTAATCTTTTTTGGGGTCAAATTGCTGGCGCGGTGCGACCTGATTCATAGTTAATGGATCGCCCTCATGCAATTGATACATAATCTGAACTATATTATGCGGTTAGTGGTGGAGTGAGGAAACCTTATTGTTCTCTCTCTCTGAATCACAACCATTATTCATTATTGTTTTATGTTTTATTTTCATTAGTATTAGATAATTCATAAAACCAAATTCTTTTCGGAAAAATATAATTCAGTGTTTTTAGACTATTGAAGTGAACAATCCTCATCTTTGTGGGATCGATATTCCCCTACTCAAGCAAAATTGTTTACAATTGATCTGTGCGCTTGCAGAAGGGTAAAACCTAAAGTGTCGTTAATGTGTCATTTTTAACCACATATTTTGCACACACTTGATGCCCACTAGAGGTGTCTTCTGTTTTGTTTTATTCTCATAAAGTAGGGCTGCTAGTTGGGTTGGGCTATCCCAGGCCAACCCAAATAAATCAATTTGGGCCCATTAATTTACAATTCGGGTTGGGTTCGAGCCTATGTTTCCTAGCCCGAACCTATTTCAATATGTTGATTCAAAGATTTTTTTGGTATTTCAATTTCAAATTCAAATTCACAAAAAAAGGGGAAAAATAAATATGGTTATCCCATTGGAATGAACTAACCCGAGTATATCGGGTTTGGTCTAGCCTGGGTGGGTTCATCTATACTTGGGTTTGTTAAACCCCTATCACAAAGTTTCTTAAACCTAAATGTACTTGGAATTTTGTATTTTGAATTTTGTGGTCCCACGCAAGTTTGCACCTACCACTTTTATTCACATCAGTTCGAGTAGTTTATATATTAAGACACACAATCTTAAACAGGGTCCACAAAATCAGAACCACTTGAAAAGTTCTCATATGTCACTCTCAAATGTCGATTGTTTTAAAGTTTCATTATTTATTCTTGTTCAATTCTAGTTTCATGTATTAATTAGTTATTGGAACAGGTGTAGCAGGGTCCCCACCTCCAAAATGATGTCACAACTATTGAATCATGAAAGAAAAAAATCAAATTTCAAAAACCCTTTAATTCAAATCCAAAGATAAAATAATTAAATGAAAGTGATTAAAAGAAATCGTCCTCATATCTAATTTCTCACATTCATATTTAAATCATGATAAATTTAAAAATAATTATATAGCTATTTAATTTTAGATCTAGATTTGAAAAACAAGAACAAAAGTGAGTATAGAAATCAGTCCATAAGTGTATTTAATTGTTTTGGTTGCATTTTCTTCATATTTGTTTGGAAATATTATTTTCACTATTTTAACCATAAGTTTGTGTTACAATTTACATAAATTTACTTAGGTCCTTTCCTCGTAGGGGTTCTCTGGGGACTCAAATGTGAAGTTTCTTACTTCTTCTAAACTACTAGTCAATTTAAGACTCTATCAAGTTTTTATTGTCTATCAATTATGATTATTTAATACCCGTCT
The DNA here is from genome assembly GCA_963922005.1 of Cornus suecica. Classification (NCBI taxonomy): domain Eukaryota; kingdom Viridiplantae; phylum Streptophyta; class Magnoliopsida; order Cornales; family Cornaceae; genus Cornus; species Cornus suecica. Next base: position 21,941,761 of record OY998241.1, read on the forward strand.
ATGTCCATGTTCATGTTCTATACCTTTTTATTCTCTATATGGTTCCCTCTTTTTTTTTTTGAGATTCTTCTTCTGATCTTGTGGTCACCGTTTAGTGGGAGCTCTTTCTTAGGGCTTTTTAGTTATCTTGAATACTATACAGTCACCCTTTCTTATCTCTTTTATGGATGGTTAAATTGTGTCTCTTCTGGAGGGTATCTCTCTTACATCTGAGGATAGTTGTGCTCTCACCATCTCCGAAGGAGGATACTCAACAAGGTCTCCAGCCATATAATATTAGTTTTTTTGAAAAAATATGGTCAGATAAGAGGGCTAACATAACTGAAGTTAAGGTAATGTTTGGTCGCTTATGGAGCATGAAACAATCTCTCATTGTGTATCAAATGGGGCAAAATATTTTTTCAGTTTATCATTCTAGAAATAAACACTCGAAAAAGAATTATGCATGGAGGCCCTTGGAATTTCGACAGTCATTTGGTGATTTTTAAAGAGTGGAATGAGAGTAACCTCTTTATTGATACCCATTTTCAAAGCACAATGTTCTGGATACAAGTTCTTGATCTTCCAATTTAGTTTCTCACTGTGGATGTAACGCCCCGCGTTTCCTTCCTTCTTTATGGAATTTTTTTCCAAGTGTTAATGATTTGTGACGTCACTTATTCATAACGTGTTGTGTAATCTTGGTACGTGTAAATTTTTCGTGTTTACGTTTCAGACTTAGCGGGATGACTTCGTGGACTTTCGTTTCTGACTTCGTGATTTATTATTCATTGGTAACTACGTGGGTTCGTTGCAACGTTTTCTAATTGGAGCTTTGACAATCGTGTTACGTTTCCGAACGTGTTACCTTAATTTATTGTAGACGTTCCGGTGTAGCACTTATGTGATTTTATGCTTGTTATGCTTAGTATATTTAACGGACATTTCTTGATAGATGTAATTATGTGAATTGTTTGTTGCATTTTCATTTTGTAAATAATAAAAATAATATAAAATAATTTCGATAACATAATGACCTAGAGGTATAATGGTATTTTCACTACTGTAGAGATAGTGAAAAATTCTAAAATATTTGGCTAAGTGTTGAAATACACTTGAGTGGCATAGAGGTAAATAGAGTGGAGGACTATGGTCAAGTGGGAAAGATAAGTTAATGACACTCTTGTAATTGGCCATAAGTTGTAGGGTTTTTGGTCATTTCTCACTTTAAGGTGTTGTCACACTCTTGGCCCTTAGATATTCCCTCCCATGTTTAATCTCAACATTTGGATGTTAAGGCCTTGTTTGGAAATTATATAAAGATTGTGTGTATTGATTTAAGTCTTCCAATTTCAAGACTTAATGTGCACCCTTGGATCATTTCTCTTTTTCTCCACATTTGTTTTGGACCCTTGGATTGGTTTTGGGGTTAGTGGAGAATCTCTACATTTTCCTTAAGTCTTCCACATGAAAGACTTCACCACACATGAGCGATCTCCATTTCTCTCATTTTCCCTCTTGCTCTACTCCACTTTTTGGTTTGATTTCATCACCTTAAGCTTGGAGTTTGATGTTGCCTTCAACATGGAAGTTGTTCATGGTGTTCTCCTCTTTGATTTAAGCCAAAAATTGGTAAGTGTTCTTCCCTCTTTGTGAGTTTCTACTTCAAACCCTAGTTTTGATTTTTTATGATAAACCACTTTTGATTATTTGTTTCATCTTATTATGAGATTATACTCATTGTTAGGAGACCATGTGAAGCTTTCCACCAATTGGCTTATTTGAATTTGGTGTTTAGAGGAAGCTAGGGTTTCATGGAGCTCACTTTGTGGTGTTGCTTTGTTATTCACTTGAGGTAGGGGAAAACTTATATCCTTTCCCATCCTTTGGTTTCGTGAGTGTGTTATTTCGATTCTAGGGTTCCTAACCTTAGATGAAATTACTAACTTGTATACTTGAAAATGTGAGGTTAGGGTTTGTACATGTTTATGGATTTGACCCTTGTGTATGGCGTACTTAGTGATTATTTTTATAGGGCTATGATGCATGTTAGTTGGGTTGTAGTTTTTGAGATTTTCAATAATAAAATATGCTTGTATGCCTATATATGTGTGTATGTATATGGGTATGGTTGTTTATATGTATAAGTATAAGTATACATATGAGTAAGTAGGTGTTAGGGATGTAGCCTTAATAGGGTAATTAGGCTAGCTCATTTGGTTAGTAAGTTGGAGCATGTGTTAGGTGATTTGTGTGATGGACATCTCAACTTAGAACGATTATCTAGTTCCCCTTTTGTGAACGATATTACTATGTTGGGATTGGATATTATATTTGAGATTTGAATTGTGGAAACTAGCTTTAATTGAACAAAGAACATGTTTAAAAGAATGAAATTGTTATCCTTGTAAAATAAATGAAAACTTGTTGATTTCGAACATGAATTGCATATGAGAAAGTATCCTTGTTGGTTATTGCTTTATTACGATTTAAAAGCATGTTAAAGGATTTATGGCATTCATGTTGACATTCTATGGAATATTTTTCATAAATATGATGAGATACATATTTGTGTTGATGCATGGGTCTTTTGAGACATGGTGCATATGGAGTTCACCTTTTGCATTGAAATTCAATTGGTGTTGGTTTACTTCCGGTTGTGTAATCATGGGTGAGTAGACTATTTCGGATTGTCGTAACAACTGGTCAGGTGGTGCTTCTTGCTCCAACGGAACTAGTCTTCCAAGAAACAAAGACGATAGGGGGATGACTTGTTCCAAATCCTATTTCACGACCGCGTTCGTGTTAACGATCTTCCTTGTTAAAAGTGAAAGTGTCAAAAATCACTTAAGAGGAATCGGTACGATACTCTACCTTCCTTCAAGAGCTTGTATCCTCAAAAGTGAATGGTTAGATAATGATCTCATTGACCCTTAGAGTTAAGGTGTGTGGTTGTGTGTGTACCATGAGGTGTGTGAGTCACATTACATTTGAGTTGTCGTTATGTGATTTATCTCTACATATGAATCATGATATTATTTAATGTGTTAGTGGAGCATGTTTAATGTGGATTTTGCTACTTTAATTCACATGTTATTAAAATAGTCAAATGAAATTGGATAATGTGAGAATATGATTTACATGTCTTGTTTTAAATTATAATGTGAGATGAATGTTTATACTTGTTGATATGTGTTTATATTCCTTAGGGTGGTGATATAAGTTAGTTTTGATGGCTTTCTTGTGATAAGTTAAAGTTGTTGATGAATCATAGAGTTGATTATGAGTTGAAGTCTTTGAGAAGGCGGGTGATAGTTTAGTGGTCTTAGTTAGCATTGGTGTAGCAACGTGACATCAATCGTGATATTGAGGTCTTGGTTATGATAGACAAGGTTATGACTGAACCTAGTCGATTGGGTATTGATGGTCATTTGATCTTGTTAGAAACCTAAGTGATGTAGTTTCAAATATGAAATTGAGGTTTGAAAGAATCAGATGAGGTCTTGATTTGAGACTAGTTGGTCTCGTGACAACGACCACTAGGTTCCCTTTAGAGATCTTAAGGATTGGAATGTCAACGGAGTTGTGGTCATTCTTGATTAAGTCGTTATGGAGTTCAAGGATTTGGATGTAAAGTTAAGTGTGGTTGGGTTAAGGTTAGTGTCTTTGTGTGTAACCACTTACCTTTTCTTTAGAGGTGTCATTTACTTGTTGTTCTTCATTTCCTTGCTCCATTGAGCGTCTCTAAATTTGTTTTGGTATTTCCGTTGGATTTTCAATTTACTTCCCCGAAAACGGGTTTTTCTCACAAGACTTACTTTTAAGTCCACTCGGTTTTTAAGTGAAAAACCGTTTTCGCTCACCCCATGACCCTGACTAAAAATTTGAGATTTGAAAAATGATTTTGAGTCGTTTGAAAAGAATTTGAGACTTTAAAATTCAGTGGTATGTTAAAACGGAGACCGGGGGCAAGATGGGTATCTTTTACAGATTTTCGAAGAAGTGTTTTTGACAAAAATACTCGTTTCTTTTTTTCCCGAGTTTTGGTTATGTTTTTCTCATTCCAAAAGCTTTCTAATAGTTTTGAGGTTATCCTTCATGTTTCATAAGGGTTTAAAGTGGTTTCGGATAAGTTTTTCAACTTTTTGGACCAAGGCAGTCGGCTGGGCACATTAGGCAGCCGATTGGGCCTTCAAATTTCCATTTCCGCAGAAAAATTTTAAACTTCAACCTTGGGCAGTCGACTACCTTCTTGGGGCAGCCGGCTAAGTGGTTCGCGCAACAGACTGCCAGCTCACGCACATTTCGACCACTTTTTACTATTTTGATCATAACGTTTGATCTGTAACTCCGATGGAGGTGTTCTTAAGCTTTTTAGAAAACTAATTTCAAAATCTTGAGTTTAGGATTTTGAATCACTTTATTTGAGTCATTTTTTAATCCATAATGGTCGTTTGAAGGAGACGGTATATTTTGGACTTTTATACATCGTAACGCTTGATTTTTAAAATGTTATAGTTTTCGCCTCGCACCTTCGAATTGGGTCCCGTTTGTTTATATGGCTTGCTCTATGTCCAAATATTTGATACAAAGTTTGAAATAATTTATTTTCACTTTAAATGACTATTTTATCCTTGGCAAAAGGGGGTACTTTAACTTTCTATTTTGGTTAGTGTTATCTGATACAATTTTCCAAAATTCATATCTCTCGCCTTGTGGCTTTGATTTAGGTTCCGTTTGTTTCTATAGGTTGACGTATGTCCAAATATTTTAGATAAAGTTTAAAATTATATTTTTTTCCTTGAAATGACAATTTTACCCTTGGGTGAACATGTGAATTTGAAGTGGTTGGTTTGATTAGTCGTTTAATCCATTTCACTTCCCTTTCATTTTCCTACAACATGTGACTTTCCTTAGGTTGGAACGACTATTTTACCCCTGTATTGGGTCTACGGATGGTGAGGAGTGATATGTGAGGTGATTAGTAGTATGGTTTGATAGTGATTGAAAGGTTTGGAGCTCGGTATGCTCGTGATCTAGGAAGTGTGACTGTTATCCTTCCTGGGGTGTTATGAATATGAGTGTTTCTCCTGTGTTTTGGTGATAAGTGTTGTGTGGATTGTCAGCGTTGGACTGACGGGTACGAGTTATAGTGATCTTTGAGGTAGTCTATACTATGTGGCTTGTATTGGTTGTATGTATATATATATATATGTGTGCGCATTTGCTACTTGTTCTTGTGTTATGGTTTCACTACGTGCTAGTTACCCTGACTGTTGATTCATGGTAGGGGACTAGAGAGATATGTTTCAGGGGTTTCGTATTGGTGTGAGTGTCATATGAGATGTTTGACCGACCTAGGGTAGATGTATGTACACAGGTTGGTTAGCACTAGGGGTGTGCATGGTACGATACAGTACGATTTTGACCAAAATCGTAACCTAACCGTTATTTTCGATTTTCTAAAAATGAAAACCGTAACCAAACCGTTAGTAAAAGAAACCATATCAAACCAAACCATTTTTTTCGGTTCGGTTTTGGTTTTTAACATTTTTTAGATATTTTAAAATTTATAAGTAAATTTTTTATTAATGTGATATTTTTGTTCATTACTGTACCCACACCGTGGAAGGTGCCATATTTTTGTTCATATTGTTATAGGATATGAAGTTGGAACTTCCACTTCTTAGAAATAATTGAACTTATGAAGGGTAAAAGACAGAGAAATAAATCATTATACATGTATACATTTTTAATATAAACATAAAAAAAAAAGTCTTGAAAGAAAATTCAAAGGTGGATTATCTTCTTTTTTTCGATTTAGAAGTAAATTAATTCCATAATGAGTTCTATGTCTATTTTTTAGAGGACTTGATACTTACAATAAGCATATAGATAATACATATATAATATAATATATGATATATTATAAAACCGGTTCGGTTAGGTTCGATTTTTGGAAGGTAAAAACCTAAACCTAACAGAAAAAATTGGTTTTTAAATTTTAAAAATCGTAACCGAACCTAATCATCTTAAAACCGAACTGAACCGCCGGTTTCGGTTCAGTTTTTTCGGTTTTGTGTGCAGCCTTAGTTAACACTAGACTTGGATGGTCAGAGGATGTGACGGTTATGATTCCCATTTTCCTACGGGGCTTTGATGAGCTCACCCCGACGTTTTATGCCCTGGTGTTTCACACCAGTTTGCAGGAAATGTTTCTGCTACGGATAACATGAGGTGCAATGACACCTTTCTATTATTTCCTCATTGCAGGTTCTGGATTCGTGTAGAGTGATACGAATGACGTTGCGGGATTAGGACATCTTCACGTAGTGTTGTTCCTATTAACTTTTCCCTTTGCTAGCCCCCTTAGGTGGGGATTGTTATTGTATTTCTTGGGAGTCAGTCTGTTGGCACATCCCTTCCTTGTATTTGGTATCATTGTATCATTATAGAGATGTATTCTTTCGGCGCCTCGATTTGCCTTGTGTATCATTTGGTTTTAGCTTTCGCTCAGTTGTGTATGGAATTATTTATATTAATACTATTCTATTCATTTTATTGGTATTCTTGATCTTAGTTGGTCGCTCATTTTATGGATCACACCCCAAAATCCTCGGATGTCCCGGCTCGGGAGTCTTAGGATTTTAGGGGCGTGATATTAGAGGTGGGGAATAAAATTGCTAATGAGGTGGGTAAAAATTTCAAAGTGGAAATCAGGGACAAAGGTACTGATGGTGGTAGGATTCTTCAACTGCAAGTTGAAGTTGATATTTCAAAACCTCTCCGGCAAGGTATACAACTTAAGTCAAGACAAGATAAAATGTTATGGGCACCATTTCAGTATGAAAAACTCCTAAATTTATGATATGTTTGTAAGCTCATTAGTCACAACAACCGTTCATGTTCTAAGAATATTGAGTTTGATGGTGTATTCTCATCAAGCACTAACCAATATGGACCTTGGCTGCGTGCCCATGGAAGTATTGGAAACGATGTCCAATGAATACATGGTGATCTCTTCGATGAAGTCTAGGATAAACGATGGTTATATGATGATAATGGAGAATTTGGTGATCCATTGTCGTTGACAACATCACATCAATCAGTCTCGAAGGATCTGGGTTCATCTTGATAGAATAAAGATACAAAGCTGCCAGTTCAGATACAAAAAACACGAGAAATTTCTTGTAATTCCCAAATCATGATTACAATGACCAGAGAACCAAAAAAGATGTAATGGGTGACAACTCAACTTTGAATAGGTCTCCTCTAGATAATTTGGACCATAACTCTAACGTCTCAAGCCCAATACATACTAATTGTGACTCAAAGGATAAAGACGTGTTGGGCCTGGAAAATTAGTTGGGCTCATTGAACCAGAACCAAGTTGTAGAAATGGAGACTACACAACAAGAGACTACATCGGCCTAGTTTGATATGGCGGATAAAACTTGAGAGCTTCCTCTTAGTCATTGAGCCTGCTTATCAAAAAACCTTAGGACCCGAAAATCAATAGGTTCAATTACTAAAAAGCCTAAGGTTGGATCAAAGAGAAGATTGAAACAATTTGGGCCTAAAAATATGACACAAGCTGCTGTTTTAAAGAAAGAGAAAGGGGAAATTGCAAATTTTGTTAGTGGCTAACATCAAAGCATTACTTCTTGGTATCGAGAAGAAATACAAGGTTAAAGAAAGGAATGTGAGTCTCTAAGCTCTCAACATCCAAATGAGGTGGTGGTAACCAGCCTTAAATGCCCCATGGGGATTAATGAAGTTGTTGATTTGGAATTGTTAGGGCGTGGGGAATCCCCAACAGTCTAGCAATTGAAAAAGCTCAATTTACTTTATTCCCCGGATGTCGTAGCATTGCTTGAAATGAATAATAAGAATTATAAACTTTTAAAAGTTCAATGAATGTTTGGGTTGTATAATAGTTGTTTCAATCTTCCCCAAGGTCATGTTGGCGGCATTGCTTTGTGTTAGTCTGACAAAGTTTTGTTGGAAGTGATTGACCAGACTTATTTCGACTATTGTTGTTGTACGTTCACCCTATAAATAAATTTGGACCCTATCCATCATTTATGCAAACACCGATGATCGAATTTGTACTTCACAATAGAATTATCTAAAACAAAAAACGTAAGCATGGCCTTGTCTATGGGTGTTGGTGGGTGATTTCAATGACCTCCTTTCATCATCTGAGAAGTGCGGAGGTGTAACCAAGTTAGTTTGGGTGCTCAAAAATTTTAGAAAACTAGTTGATGATTGTAATTTGTTGGATTTGGGGTTTGTTGGATATCATTTCATGGATTAATCATCGCAGTCGTGGTGACAATGTCCAAGAAAGATTGGATCGGACATTAGTTACATGTGATTGGTGATTGATGTTTCCAAGGGCAAGGGTCACCCATCTCACGGTGGCTGGATCAGATCATTGTGCACTATTATTGGATTTGTGCCCCCAAACATAAAAGAAAACTCACCAATTTCATTTTGATGATCGGTGGATTTTGAAAGAAAGTTGTAAAGTTGCTGCTGAAAAAAGTTGGCAGACCCTTGTAAATGGTTCCCGAATGTTTACTTGGGCTATGAAGTTATAGGCTTTAATTCAATGCGTTATATCCAAGAATTGCAATTCAAGAAGGAAAATTGAGTTGCCAGAGCAACAATTTTGGAACCTCAAAGAACAATCTCAACATTATGATTATGAACAAAATTTTTAAGCTGAAGAAAATTTATTAAATTATTGGCAAGAAAATGAACTTTACTAGCTTCAAAAGTACCAACTTCAATGGCTTCAATTTGGTGATAAAAATTCAAAGTTCTTCCATGTTACCACTCTTCGACGTAGACAACGCAATCACATTTCAGGTATTAAAGATTCAGCGGGACAATGACAGGGGGATAAGTGTAAAGTACAAGCTATCTTTTTGCAATATTTTCAAGACTTATTTTAGTCTCAATCTCCTTCAAATATTGATCAGTTTATTAAATATGTTCTGATTAAATTCACTACTAGTATTAACCAACAACTTTTGCAGCCTCCTTCCGAACAAGAAATTCAAAGTGCTATTTTTAGTATGACTCCAAACAAAGCACCTGGCCCAAATGGAATGACTCATATTTTCTATCAGAAATTATGGGACGTGATCAAAATAGAGATGATTAATGTCGTTTCGAGTTTTATGCATAATTATATCACATGATATCAATTTTAAACCATAAAAATATTGCACTCATACCTAAAATTGATTCACACACATCGGTCTTTCATTATTGACCAATTTCTTTGTGTAATGTTACTTACAAGGTAATTTCCAAGGTGCTTGCTAACAGATTGAAGTGTAGTCTAAATTATCTCATCAGTGATTCTTAAAGTGCCTTTGTGGTGGGGAGGCATATAACAGAAAATATTCTCATTACACATAAAATTTTATACTATTTAAAAAATAAAATATCTGAAAAAAGGTTTTATGGCTCTCAAGTTAGACATGAGTAAAGCATATGATCTAATTGAATGGCCCTTTTCGATTGCCATGCTTAAAAAAATGGGTTTAAATTCTCATTGGCTTAAACTTATTTCGGCTTGCATCTTATCTGTCTCATATTCTCTGGTGTTCAATGGGCATCCTGTGTGTTTTTTTAAGCATCTAGAGGGTTGCGCCAGGGAGACCCGCTCTCACCTTATTTATTCATTTTATGTGCCGAAGCATTATCTCGGGCATTCCAAAGAGCTGTCCAAGCTAAAATCCTTTCAGGAGTCGAGATTAGTCAATGTGCCCTTCCCATCTCACACTTTTTCTTTGCTGATGACTCTATCATATTTTATCAGACATCTTGGTCCTAAGTTAGTACAATAAAGAGGATCTTACATAATTATGCACAAGATTCGGGACAACAAATTAATTTCTTAAAATTTGTTGTATTATTTTCCAAAAATGTCACTATGCAATTGAAAAATCAACTATGCAAGCTACTAGGAATTTTAGAGGAAGGCTTTCATGCCGACTACTTGGGTTTGCTTGCAATTACTGGAAGGTCAAAGTGGGATGTTTTCAAGTTTATTTTCCAAAGGACTATTAATAAGTTGGCTTCATGGAAGTCAAACCTTCTATCTACTAGTGGGAAGGAAGTTATTTTGAAATCCGTTCTTAGTGCTTTGCCAACTTATGTCATGTCCTATTTTAAACTTCCAAAGAAGCTATGTTCAAATCTTACAAGAAAAATGAGATCATTTTGGTAGGGACAATCAGACAGCTCTCAGTCAATTAATTGGATCCCGTGGAATTTTTGTGTGAAAGTAAAAAAATGGGGGGGGGGGGGGGGTCTAGGCTTCCAAGACTTAGAAGCTTTTAATGCGGCTTTACTTTTGAAACATGCATGGAACTTCCAAGTTTTGAAGCAAGGTTTGGCTTATAAGTTGTTGAAAGCTAAATATTTTTCATTTTGCTCATTCTTTGAGGCTTCTTTGGGGGCTAACCCATCTTGGGGTTGGCGAAGTATTTGGTCGACTCAAGCCATCATCAAAGAAGGTATCCGATGGTTGGTTGGAAATGGTAAGTCTAATAGTATTTGGAATGATTATTGGGTGTCAGGTCTTTTGTGTAAACTCCACCAGCCTTTGGATCAAATGTCCTTAAATAATATAGCTAATCTCATTAATTTTTCCTCAAACTGCTGGAAGGTAGACTTACTCCATCAATTATTTCCTCAATTAGAAGTTGAAGCAATTTTGCGGTGCAATTTTAGTGTGTAATAAAGAGGATGGTTATTACTGGACACGAGCAACATCAGGTGTTTTCTCTATCAAATTAGCATATCATGTGACATATAAGGTAATCAAACAAAGAGAGAACAAGAAAAATTCTAAGGCATCCTCTTCAAATCAGTTCAGTTCTAATATTTGTGGCAGTTTCTGGAAGTGCGCAAGTCAACCAAAAATTTAGCATTTTCTATGGAGATGTTGTTTGGACATGTTTCCTACCAAGAGTGCTCTAATTTTGTGTGGTATTAGCGAAGATGCAATTTGTCCTACATGTGGCATGAAGGAGGAATCAATGATTCATCTTTTATTCCGGTGTCCACATTCTATCCAGGTATGGAAGTTGACACATATTCGTCTTGATTTCTCTATGTTGCAAGTCTTTTCTTTTGTGGAATGGTGAGGGGTCTTGTTTACAGTGAGGGCCCAAATGATATTAATTCTAATTTGCTAAGTATTGCTTCATTTTGTTGTTGGTCAATTTAGAAATCCTATAATCAATTGATTTTTAAAGGCGAGCTTTGGGAGCCAACACGGGTGGCCAATAATTCAATAGCAATTTTTTAGGAATATGTAGTTGCTCAATTGAAGGGGAATCTTCTTTCCACTTATTGGCTAAAAAGGGCAAACATTAGTAATAGTCCAAAGTGGCAACAATTGCCTAAAGGAGTAGTTAAGTGTAATGTTGATGCTTCATTCTCTCTGAGTTCACGTAACAGTGGTGGGAGAGCTATTTTTAGAGACTTTTCCAGATGCATTATTAAAGCGGTAACCTTCCAACCGTTTTCAATGAACACAATTGTTTTAGCAGAAGCTTACTGTGTTGTAGAGCCATATTTTGGGTGAAACAGTTTAATTTTAAATATGTTTGCTTCGAAGGAGATTCGAAGATAGTTTATGATGGTTTTTCAAGCAAATCCTTGGGGCTTGCTGAGATTTCAGCTATTGTATTTAATATTTAGAATGCTCTGCAATGGTTTGATTTCGCCGTCGTTCGCCATGTTTTACGCAATTGCAATATGGTTGTTCATACTACTGCTAAACTTTCTAATGCCCATTTATTTAAGGATGAGGTGCTTCTAAATGTTCTTTTACATATTTTTGGAGCTTGCTGCTAATGAATGTAATTTTTGCTCTATGTAATGAAATTTTCTCTTGTTAGGTTTAAAAAAAAAAAAAGTTTGTGTTATTGTAAGAATTTATGATATTATATTACATATTGATAATTTCGTGGTCCCACCCAAAAAAGATACTTGGTGGTCTCACCGGTCCATTTATGTCTGAATCTTACACCTGCCATTCACCAGGAAAGACCACAAGTGGGGGTCCATAGCCACAGAAATCTGAAAAGTTGTTAGCACAAATTTCTTCAAATTGGTAGATGCGTGGGTGTGCCAGACTCGAAAGAGTCAAATGGTTTCAAAAGAATGAAGAAAGTATTCTTTTGGAAGGTGGAAAATATCAAGCGATTGTGAGAGTTCTTTTTGCCTTAGTTAAAATGACTTGAATGTTAAAGTTATGAATGGAAATGCTTAGATTAAGTAAAGAAATTGACAAGGACGAGAATTGAAATGCAATAAAGGAAATTGACTGGAATTTAAATTGCATAAAAGGAAATGGAATTGAAATGACATTAACTTGAAAAGGAAATTACAATGTAATGAAATGACATGAAGATAAAGAATACAATTGAAGAAATTGCAATGTAAAGACTTGTTTGTGTGCTGCTAGAGAGTTTGAAAATTCATGTAAGTGTTCTACTTATATTATTACACTATTGCATATTGAATATGTTCCTTAACCGTCTTCCATATGCTTGTCATCTGTCCCTTTCACGTGTCCTCAATATCTGCAACTCTTCCCACTTTTTACAACTGCCTTGTCGTGTTCTCACATCATGACTTCCATCTCTTCGTGGGATTAATTAACAAACCTTTTGAATGAATCTAGCCCTGATCATGGCCAAATTATTTGCCTTCATTTGAAGTTAAATTTCCTATAATTCAGGCTGCGTTCCTTAACCATAGCTCATTGTCTTTTTCTTCAAATTCCTTCCCAATAAATAATTCATCAATTTCCTTCCAAACAACCCATACTTCCCTCTTCCGGGTTTTTAGCACTAAATCCAGAATACTATTGTCCCTTTTCAATGCCACGTGGCTCACCATCGTACTGCCACTTGGCCTGTAATTTTTGGGTACCAACAAAAGTTCTCCACTTTGTGACACATAATGTCAGGAATGGCCACAAGTGGGGTCCATAGACACATAAATCTGAAAAGTTCTCCTCTTTATAGGACCACAAAGATTTATGCATATTTTATCATACTAGTAAAATGCATGTGCTTTGCATGTAGTAAATTTTGTTTCAAAATAAATACAAATTAAAATTGTGTTTATAGTATAAAAACTAAAAAATTAATAATTATTTTACAATTAGGTTAAACTTTAATTAGACTACAATTACAATTAAGATTTTACATTTATAGTTAAATTATAATTACATTGTAGTAGAATAACACAAATATGATTTGTTTGAAAATAACATATAATTTCAAAATGAAAAATAAAATACAGTTTCTTTGATAAATGATTCTGTAGGGTCTCTACTATACTATTGAATTAGGAGTTCTTTTTTATTTAATTATTTATTTTCACTTTACGAACCTATAGAAAATCAATTAGTCCAAATAGAACTTTACTTTAATTTGGAGTTGGGATAACTGGAGAATAATTTACCTTTATTTCATGTCTAAAATTTTAAGTATAAATACTGAAATATTGAAATTCTTCACACTTTTAATAGTAGTAGTATATATATATATATATAACACCTAGAAGCTCTTTGCTCCAACACTATCCATATTAAAAGTTATAGATTCAATCACTTCATTAAAGCCATACATTTGTGTATATATATAGAGAGAGAGAGAAGAAGAAGATGGTGGAGAATTGTGTAGGAGTGGTGTTGGTGAAAGAGTTTGATGGGGTTTCTTTTAATTTTAAATAAAAAATAGTAATATAATTAAGTAACTAAAGGGCAAATGGGTAAAATTATTTGTAAAATATTTTTGAATAGAATTATAATATAATATGATGGGCAATTTTGTAATTTTCAATTACCCGTCACGGAAATGACTTATAGGGGATCAAAGTATAATTATCCAAATAAGAGAGAAAAAAGTATAATTTGTCCAAACAAGAGGCGATGAAAATGTAATTTATCCAAAATTTAAAGTATTCACACGAGTTTTGCATATCTGGCCAAGTGGGGCCCACATTAGCACGTGCCAAGGAGATGGGTTGCTCGGTTTTGGTAATCGTATTGGTGTTTGTTTGTTTGCAAGGAAAGTTAGAGAAACGCAGGTGGGTCACAATATCAACAAGAGGCCGGTTCCTTTTTTTCCCTCAGAAAATCATCATTCAATTTAACCACAAGAGCTCGTTTTCTTCTACTTTCCGTTTCTTACATCTATTTTGATATAACCCACATAAATATATAATTATACATATATATACACACATAAGAAACTGTTCATTCAATTAGAGAGAGAAAAGAAGATCTTGGCCATCTGAATCTCTATGGAACCGCTGGTCAACTTCATTATTCGGCCCCCCAGGTCACAAATCACCCACTTTCAATCTCTATTTTCTATACGTATACATATGCGTGTATGTATGTATGTATAGTCATCTTCCCCCAAATTGGGATGTGGGTAATTTTTTTTTTTTCTGGGTTTTTGGTTCAATATTCATTGTGGGTTTGATCTGTTTATGGGTTTATTGTAGTTTTCTATTAGGTATTTCTGTGTGGTGTAAAGAATTAATGCTTTTTTGACTTGTGTCAGAGCTTCTTTCTCCTTTTGGGAAATCTCTGATTTCGAAGTTGTTCATGTGGGTTACTTGATTTGTTGGATTTTGGAGTGTATTTGAATTAGTTTTCAACCTTGGTCATTGAGTAATTGTCTACATGGAAAGGCAGGTCTAAAAGTTATGTGATTTGTATCGGTTCTTATTAGCAGACATAGATAGAAGGAAAATTTTATAATTTTATTACTTTTTGGAAGTAGGAGACTGGTTAAATGTGATTTATGTGTGTGTATATATGCAACTGTCTATTGTACATTTTTTAATTTTTCTTATCTAATGATAATCTGAAGTTTACTTTGTTATAGATGTAACCAAGTTTATTTGACATGTCTTGCTATTTGACAAGTTATTTAAAGTATAATGGGTCTGCATTTTTATTTGCAGAGCTGAATACGATCCTAAAAATGATTTGTTGGACCAAGAGTTCATGCTTAAAGGAAAATGGTTCCACAGGAACGATTTGGAGGTAAGATGTAATTTTTAGGCTGATGGATGCTCCGTTTATTTATTTATCTTTTTAGGGTGTGATCATATCTTTGTCGTAGTCTTGGAATGATTGTCGCTCTAAGTTGGTTGTCGCCATCTTAATTGTACATTATATTGAATCTTGAATTGAAAGAGAAAAGGAGGGGCAAGAAGGAAAGGAATTGACTTGCTCAATCGGTTGCACCTGTTTGTATACAATAAATGCAGTTGATGTCGGATGAGTCCAACTAACATGTTTCTACTATTAATAGACCAATTTTGACGTGGGGCAATCACTAAGATGGATACCACTGCCTGTTTTACTACTGCTTCTCTGGGGAAATGAGGGCTAGTATAATGTAAAAAAAGGGAAGATGGTTTTGGGTTTGTTGCTAATACAATAGAGAGTTGTTTAGGGGCTGTGAACAATAACTGCAAACAAAGTGAGGCTTCTGCAGTAGAATTCAGCAGAAAAAAGAGTTATGCGCGAGGTCTTGAAGCTTATAAGGAACATAAAATTAAAATTCAAAAAGAAAAATGGTCAAGGATGTTGGGTAACTCCTAGAACTTTTAGGCATCATAATTAGGGTTATAATTGCATCTTTTAATTCAGTTGGCATAGTGAAAAAGATTCATTGTATCTACTATAGAATGGAAAGGCTTGCTAGCTTTATATAGAGCTCTTGGCTTTCCCTATCCCTATACCAGTATAAAGGCATAGGAAAAGAACCAAATGCCATATATACACACACCCAACACGCAACTGATAAAAGATAAATCCATGCACAACTGGCACAGTACTCCGCACTTCCAAAAAAACGAAGAAAAAAAAAGAGATTAGAGCAATGACAAAAAGGGGATTAGGATGGTATTAACAACCCACTATTGTAAAAGCTTAACTTGGTATTAGAGTCAAAGGTCTCGTGTTCGAACCTCGTTGCCACCCTTTGTTGAAAAATTGTTGTTTCACGTGTTGGGCAAAAAAAAAGGCCACACGTGATGGGGCGTGTTGAATGATATAATATTTAAGTTGCACCCTCTCTAATAGCTTAAGCTTTTAAAATAGTGGGTTGTTAACAGATGGTGAATGTAATATTTTTGGGTAATTGTTGGTTGATATTGGTAAACATTAGGAAACTATTATAACAGAATCCTAGGTTCTGATATATTCACAAGGCCGTCATCTAGACCAACACGGTATGAATAGGTCTTAATTTGATTTATCACAAACTTCAACTCATTCTTAAATTTCAGTAGCAAATTTAAAAAATCTACCTAACTAGTAGACTCCTAATTAAACTGTTATGAATGTTATGAAGCATGTAAAATATGAAAGATATAGAAGGCAACCACTCATAGAGCACATGGATTTTTCCAAAGGGAGAAACCTCGGACTTCCTCTCCTTTCTAGCATCATTTGCTATTGTGAGACTCAATTTGATTTTGAGAAACTTTTAACTCGACAATTGAAGGTCATGCTCACCATTCTAGATGAATGATGAATGTGAAGAACAGAAACTCTAGCAACCACAGATTCTTAGAATGTGAAATGAATGCTATGGATTACGTCTAGATGGTCAAGATAGTGTGCTTAGGTTTTCTGAACTCTAGGACCGTATTTATAGAGTTTTCAGACCAACGTTTTAAGAGTTTTAAATTCTAGTTATATATTTGGAAACCAAAATCAAAAGTTTGCGTTAATCGAGCCATGTGGCCATTGACACTTTGTGGCAGATCCACCTTATGGATGGATTAGCCACCTTTTATAGACATTTCATTAAGGGCTTTAGTTCCATCATGACTCCCATCACAAACTGCATGAAAAAGAGAGAATTTCGAGGGAATACAGTTGCTAAAAGAGCTTTACCGCGATCAATTGGCCTAATCTACATCATTGATTTGAGTAGGAAACCCATGTAGAAAAGTTCCTAAAACATAAGATATACAATCTAATACAGTCTCTTGTAAACAAGGTTCGCAGACGCAGCCGTGTAGCAGTTTAATGGAATTAGGCACATATTGGTTTTAAATTGTTGGTAATTGTAGTTGTGAATCTTTTTTTGACCTTGTAAAATATAAATATAATCAAGAGAGATAAAAGAAGAAGAGAATAAAAGAATTATATTTATTCAGTGTATTACAATAGAAGACATGACATGTATAAATTAGAGAGAATTGGAGTGGAGAACAAGCCAAGATAAGATAGGTAACTAGGGTGTGACGGCTAAAAACCCTAATCCTAGTCTAAACATAGGTGAGCTTATCTATTGGTCAAAATCCTAATTTATTATAACAATATAAAATATAATATTCTTCAACAGACCCCCTCAAGTTGGACACAGAAATCTTAGCTTGTCCAATTTGAAACCGGAAACGATGTCTGGAATACGAGCCGAGTAAATCCGAAGTTGATCCAAAGATCCAACACAAGTTGATTCGAAAAAATCGAAACGAGTTGATCCGAAAATTCAAGACAAGTTGATTCGAAGAGAAACGAGTTGATCCGAAGATCCAAAACAAGGTGATCTGAAGATCCAAGACAAATTGATCCGAAGATCCGAAACAAGTTGATCCGAAGATTCAAAACAAGATGATCCAAAGATCGAAGACAAGTTGATCCGAAGGTCCGAAACGAGTTGATTCGAAGATCTAAAATAAGATGATCCGAAGATCCGAAAACGAGTTGATCCGAAGATCCAAAACAAGATGATCCGAAAATCCAAGCCAAGTTGATCCGAAGATCCGAAACGAGTTGATCCAAAATAAGTTGATCCGAAAATCCAAAACAAGTTTGATCCGAATATCCAAATGAATTTTGGTGGGGTGAAAGACAAATCCCACCGAGAATGTAATATATATTCTATATATATATATAAATATTTTAATTGAAGATTGCCGTCGGGGATGCGAGATGGAGAGTCATCCCCGACAGAGACGACGATAAGCGGAAAAAACTACCAAGAATCGGTAGGCTCTAATACCATGTAAAAAATATAAATATAATCAAGAGAGATAAAAGAAGAAGAGAATAAAAGAGTTATATTTATTAAGTATATTATAATAGAAGACTTGACATGTATAAATAGAAGAGAATTGGAGTGGAGAACAAGCCAAGATAAAATAGGTAACTAGGGTGTGACAGCTAAAAACCCTAATCCTAGTCTAAACATATGTGGACCTATCTATTGGCCAAAACCCTAATTTATTATAACAATATAAAATATAATATTATTCAACAAACGTTACACATGGTAGGATGCAGCAATACAATAATTTTTTTATGTATTAATTCAGTAAAGATGTTTTTTAGTAATTCATAACGAATTTTTAAAAACTATTTCACACAAGTAATGACATGAAATTATGTAGCAATCAATATTAGATATACTTCTTGATTATACTTAAGTACGTTTAGGTATGAAATAAATGTACAGTCACACTATATTACAATTTTTTAAAAAATAGAACAATAAAGATAAGTACTACAAGTTAGAACTTAAAAGTACAATAAAATTATTAATTAATCTTGATAAATCTACTTAGAATTAATTGGCAAGAGGTCAGCGGTAACGTGAATTGCTCAAACAATCCCAATTACCATAATATACTACAAAACATATATCGTTTGTGGCACCAAAATTTATGACATTCAAACTAATAAATAGTTATCTTCTTTTGGAAAGTATAGAGAAATCTTACATTTGGAGAATTACCAAGGGAATACAATCTGTTCTAGAGGATAGAATTCCTCAATCTTCAAATTGTGCCAGGTTTCCAGTCATTCTACACTTTTGTAATCTAAACTTCTCGACTTTTTAGAGAGAGTTAAATATTGCAGCAAGGGTTGGAATCCTGTGATTTTCGAAACTAGCTAGGAATCGAGTCTACCTGGCAGCTAGATTTAGTTTTAGAAAATCCAATTCATTGCAAACCGGCTATCCTTTAGAAGAATCGCCGGTTCACTACTGAACCAGGCGGTTCTGTTAACTTCAATAAATTTTGGAGTCTGTATTATTACCCCCTAAATCCACTGCAAACATGCCGGTTCAGCAAACCATGCTTGTAGATATGGATGCATATGATCATGAACCCTAGTTGGCTTATATTCCAATGAAAAATATAACGAGATGCTCTTGAATATGTCTTGAATACCAGATCTACCTTATCATGTTCTACAATTAACTTAACGAACTAGACACACTCTAAAAACATAAGAACGAGAAAAATTATGGTGTCCAACTTTTGGTCGCAAAATTTCCAATTTAGGTCTTATTACCAAATATAGAAATAGGTTTCTGGTGGTGGATATAGTTTTCCAAATCGAAACTGTAGTAAAAGTAGCAGATGGAGTTTTTACAGAATTGAAAATTAACTATAAATGAGAACTTCTAAAAGAATTGCAAATGGGAGTCAGGAAGAGAGTTATCGAGTAATGAATAATAATTTCTGTAACAGCCGTAACCAATGAGAACTTGTATTGGGATGTTAAAAAGTTTGAAGGAATAAAATCGTGGCTCATAGAGTAGAGAGGAGTCATAAAGTTATATATTGGCATGATAAAGGACATTAAAGTTGACATGTTCTTATGGTAAAGCATTTGGTTGAGAAACGAGTGAGATTTCAATTAATTTAGACTTCTCCTTTAGTATGTTAAGTCCATACCTTTTCGCTTTAATTGTTAATATGATTAACTATACCAAAGAAATATGACGAAGACTAGAAAAGTACGACCACCCCAATACCAATTGGTGTACAAGTTCTGTCTGTTGTGCACTGTTGATTTTAGGCGAGGAAATAATGTAAAAAATGGGGCAGTAGCTTCCATAAGATTTCTATATATTCATATGTTCGGGGAGGATTTTAAAGAAGATCATTTTCATGCTTCGCTTGCAAACCTACACACTTGGGCCGGTGCTCAAAGGCAAGGTCAACTGTTGTTCAGTTTAACTTGCCTTTTTTGTACTTCCTGAGGTCCTAGATTGTGCACTGTTGCTTTTAGGGCATGGAAATAATTAAAAAATGGGCAGGGCCCTTGATGAAAAAAAAATCGCAACTGGGAGATATACCCTCTAAAAACCATAATATGTGGTTGTCGCCCATTAAATAACGATTTTTGGTAAATGTTCATTAGAATACTTAAAACATTAAGTCATTTCATGGGTGATAGTTTCTCATTTTGAATCAATTCTGTCACAATGTATCTAAATTGCTCGACATTCTCTTTCTTTTTAACTGTTTGGGTAATTATACTGTAATCACACTTCTAAGTGTAATTTTATTTGTTCTTTATAGGACTACTATATTTTTCTTCATTTATGAAATCTTGAAATTTCCTGCTAATTTTCAGCAATAGAATTAAAGGTTTTCAAACATCTTGTAGGTTGTAAACAGTCGGGGAGATGTTCTTCAATGTAGTCATTACATGCCTATTGTTAGTCCCGACGGAAAGGCTCTGCCCTGTGTGATATACTGCCATGGAAACAGGTCAGTGAAGTAATATGGGTGGTAAATTTTGATATTTATTTATTTATGTTTAATTTTATATTTTTTTTCAAGCATTAACATAAGGATTCTACACATCTTCTCGTGCACTTTTTTGAACTCTTATCCGTTTCTAAAACATTTGCATCCGAAAAAGAGAATGCAACTTATACCTAGGTAAGAGACATGGAACATTACTTTGTGTCTACATAAACAGAGGACATAATTTTTTTTTATTTTTTGGTGTCAAGTAGAGATGTATGATAAAGCATTCAACAGGGAACACATGCCAAAGAAAGTGCACAAGAGCCAACAAGGACTCTTTAGTGCCCAACAAGGCCAAAAATCCAATGGCCGGTTCTGTAGATGTTTAATAGATACCCATGGCCTAACCAGAGGGAGCTTTTAAAAGATATTTGAGAATCCCAATAGGAAATTTGACCCCATCAAAAGATCTGCAGTTAGGCTCCTTCCATATGCAGGGTGTCACCCTCTTATAGAACACGTCATTGGGACTCACATGACAGTGTCCAGATATCTATCAAACCTCTTGTAATGTCAGGCATGGCCCACTGCACCCCAAACAAACTGAACAAAAGGCTCCAACAATCGTAAGCAAAAGGACAATGCACGACAAGATGATCGAATGACTCTAGATTATTCTTACACATGCAACACCAATTAACTGTAATTTGTCTTCTTTTTCTGAAGTTTTCAAGAGTTGGTAAGTACCCCAAACCACTATCCAAGTAAAAAGGCCACCTTGAGAGGGGCCTTAGAGTGCCAAACTATTTTTCAAGAAAAGCCAGGGATTCGGAAGGCAACTAAACAGACAAGACACCTCGAAACGCCTATTAGAAGAGGGCAACCACACGAATGAGTCCAAAACTCCACCGTCAAAGCTCTGGCGTTACAAAAAATTCTAGAAGACCAAGCATATCCTCCTGTCTTAAAGATGCCTTACTAATTTCACATTCTTAGATAACCTCCCACTATCAAGCCGAGAGTAGTCAGCTACAAGGCATGTCTATGAGTTCCAATTCTTAAAACACTGGGAAAGGAAGATGGTAATAACTGCTACCCGCACCATGTGCCTCCTCCTGAAATGAATACTTCTGCCATCTCAAACTCAAAATCTGTGCCTTTGGTGCTCAACTCCAAGTCTCCGGAGACGCCAATCTCTACATCCTCAAACCACCTGACTAAAAATGACTGCAGACGTCCTAACAAAGAAGATGGTTCTTGAAATCCTCCCCACTGCCTCCCTAAAGAAAGTTTCTTTGGAGTGTTGCAATCCTCCTAGAAACGAAAGAGGGAATCCGAAAATGGAAGAGGTAATATGTGGGAAGACTCAACAAAGTACTCCTCATCAAAGTGTTTTTCTCGCGGTTGGACAATTACCGTTTCTTCCACCTGGCCACTCTCCTCTCCAAACAGTCAACCATGGGGATCCCAACTACTTACTCCCCTTTACTGAGGCCCTCAATGACAGACTCAAATACAAAATAGGAATGTGGCTCACCCGACATCCTTGAACAACAACAAGGAAAGTAATATCCTCCACAGCTGTTAATCTGCTTGAAACAAACTCA
Source organism: Cornus suecica (assembly GCA_963922005.1). Lineage (NCBI taxonomy): Eukaryota > Viridiplantae > Streptophyta > Magnoliopsida > Cornales > Cornaceae > Cornus > Cornus suecica. The sequence goes on from OY998241.1 coordinate 21,963,912, forward strand.
ACACTCCTCTCAGGTTTCTCAGCTGGGAAACATCAGCATTTGTAAATGCCAAAAAATGCACAACACAAGAATAGATCCTTTATTTAGATTTTTTGCTTCCTTTATATACATTCCCTTTTTGGGCTTCGAGCCCATTAGGGCATTATTTTGCTTACATCATTCCTTCTATCTCGCTTACATCACTATCTTTATTTTTAAATAATTCTAGCTTGAAATGGGCCTAATCTTCAGGCTTTCGGTGACCTTGTTGGGCTATCAGCCTGATGGGCCTCTATGGGCCTGGAGATTTCCACACTTAAACAAGCCCTCTTCTTGGCTGCGGGCTTTCGGGCAGTCAGGCCCATTACCGAGAAGGTAAAGTGTGGGAGGGAATATACATACATCACCCCTGTCGGGGTGACGTGGCAGGTTCATTAAATAGGACGGTTGTGCCATCATTAACATTTCAAATTCATGGCTCAGGTGGCCTTGATTCGCGCGATGGGGGCTGAGGAGACGGCCTGATGCTTCTTGTGCGCATGACTCTTCGCATCCTTCGGTGACCTCTATAAATACCCCAGGGTCCATTCGCAAAACTCTTCTTGCATTTCAAAGGTCTTGGCTCTCAAAAACTCTCTGCAACTTGGTTTCTCCTCTTGTTATTGCCAGAATCTGCACCTCTTTCCTGGAAAACTCACGAAATCTCACCGGAATCCACCTTTAGAGTAAGTTCTTTCTTCCAACTCTCCTACCTTTCTGTCAATATGTCTGATAGCGATGATACTCGGTCGGGTAGTGATCGTCTCCCCTCTTTTGTGGATCCCGATGCCTCCCTCAGTTCTCCATCGGTAGAGGTGGTCAGGAGGGTCAGATCTAGTCCTCCTGAGGTCACCCAAAACGCTGTTGTGGGTGGGGATCTAGCTGCAGTAAGATCGGGAGATCAATTTTATGCCGATCCCCTTTCCCCTGCACATAGGGTAGATACTGTGGTGAAGAAATTGAGGGTGATAGTTAAGAATTATCCCAAGAAGTACGACTTCAGGATAGGGGAGGGATTTAGGGATGATCAGATCTTGCTGTCAGTTTTTCATTTTCAGGTTTTTCGTTTCCTGATCCACCCTTTCTTTCTTTATGTCCTGTCCGCCCTGGGTCTGGCTCCGCTTCAAGTGGGGCTCAATTTCTTCAGGATCGTGGCTATGGTCCTGATGATTAATCGGAAGATGGGCCTTGATTTGGGTCTTGCTGAGCTCCTGTTCTCTTACAAGATACAAGACCAGAAGGACTGTAGGGGTCGGTATAATCTTTTTCCTTTAAGTGGGAGAAAGATGTGCGATGGTAATGAGAAGTCTAATAAGGGGTGGAAAGAAAGGATGATCCTGGTGAGCGGGAATTGGAGTCTTCCCGGCTCAGCTAGATTCGTAGTTCCTAGTGAGTTTTATAAACATTTATTCCCTTCCTTCAAACCTTATCATAGAGGGTCATGCTATTGTGAACAATGCAATGATAAGTTGGGTCATCATGTGCTAGAGTTTCTGGGAGCACTCGACCGATTTAAAACTCCAAACTATATCTCGTCCCGATTTGATATCCTTAAATCTAAAATCTGGGGCCAACCCCTGAGGATGTGTGGCAATTACCTGACTGGTGCTAATTTACAAGAACTAACATCAGAAGGAAAGAACACCATGTTGAGGATCCCGTCACCCGTCCTTAAGAAAAGGTCAAGCGAGTACCGGGCTCTTAAACAAACCCTTCGGTACCGGGGGATGCCCAAGCCAATCAGCCGTCCCAAGGTATTCCAACTCCTCCCTTTGGGATAGTTCCTCCACCACCATCGGGAAGTCCTCTAGTAATTCCACCTCCTCCTTTGGGGGAGGGTACTGTCGAATCGCCCTTTGTCCTTTCTTCGGGGGAAATCCCTATTCCTGGATCCCGATCAGTTGAGGGAGAGCCCAGTCTGGTGAGGACATAACGTCCTCGGTCCGAGGAAGATGTCCCCGATCGATCGGTTCGGCCCCGTCTGACTACAGTATCATCGCCAAGCATAGTGGCGGAGTTCGGGGCAACATCTGGGAAGGAGCAACCCGTCCCATGGGGACCAAAGATAAAACTTCCGAGTGGTGGCTTCTTGGTCGCGGGGCATGAGACTATTGATAATGATGTTGCCCTTCGGGAAATGGGTCTCCAGATCTGGACCCCCGTAGACCAGAAGAAGCTGACACAGATCGATCGGGCAGAGTTGGCCATGACCGGTCCTGAGATTGCCATGAAGGTACGTTTTCGACCTTGCTGTTTCTTCAGTCATACTTTGTATTTCTGCACTTTATTCATTGATCTGGCTAACACTTGCATTTCTGGCAGATGCTCTACCTAACCCAAGCTTATAATGCAAAGTTAGAGGAGGACAACAGGTTGCTCAATAAATCTTTAGAGCTCCTGAGGTTGAAGGAGGACGCAAGAAAAAAGGTGGTCACCTTGCTATCGATATCTAATGATAAGGTGGAGGTCTAGACCACAAGGGCAATCTCTGCGGAGCAAAAGCTTCAGGCGGCCCAAGAGAAGATCAAGGAGATGGAGGCAGTTCGTTGGGCCCTAGCTGCTGAAGTCGAAGGCTTGAAGGCAGAGAATGAGGGCCTGAGGGCTTCCAAGGAGAAGCTTCTGGAGGAGAAGGTTGAAACCGAGAATCTCCTGGCAGTGGAGAGGTTAACATTGGAAATGTGTCATCGGGGTGGCAATCAAATGTATAAGTGTCTCTGCGACACTGCCCAGTACCGAATCGGGTTCGGTTGGAGGACCTGCTTCCAGGACATCCAGAAACCTGTTGAGGAGAGGGACTTTGCCTCAGTGGAGGAATTGGATGAGTCTCTGGGCATTGCTCTGCCATATGATGATCCGGTTGGAGGTCCAGATGACGTTCGCTTTTGTGAGTTCCTGACCAAACCTCTTCCGGGGTTCATTCCCGATTTTGATCCTTCAGTGCAACCCGCTCCTATCCAAGTTTTGGACCCGGCAATTGCTCCTGTGGACTCAAATGCGGCGGGCATTGATGCTGGCACTTAGATAATGAATTCTATCGGGTTTCCTCCTAGGTTTTAGGATAGCAGAACATATGATTCTTCTTTTGTAAAACATTTGTAAACCTTGGCCATCGGGGCCTATATTTTGAATGACAATCATGGTTTCTTTCCAGTTGACTTCTGCAATACTTAGATTATTTTACCCAAAAAGTGTTGTCTTTCGGGCACTTCAAGCCTTGCGAGAGACATGTGTGTCTTTCGGGCACTTCAAGCCTTGCAAGAGACAGGTGTGTCTTTCGGGCACTTCAGGCCATGCGAGAGACATGACAACACTTGGTTTATTTTTTTGCAAAATTTTGATCTCTTCTGGATCAATGTTGTGTCTTTCGGGCACTTCAAGCCATGCGAGAGACATGACAACATTTGGTTTATTTTTTTTTTGTAAAATTTTGATATCTTCTGGATCAGTGTTGTGTCTTTTGGGCACTTCAGGCCATGCGAGAGACATGACAACACTTGATTTATTTTTTGCAAAATTTTGATCTCTTTTGGATCAGTGCTGTGTCTTTCGGGCGCTTCAGGCCATACGAGAGACATAACAACACTTGGTATATTTTTTGCAAAATTTTGATATCTTCTGGATCAGTGTTGTGTCTTTCGGGCACTTCAGGCCGTGCGAGAGACATGACAACACTTGGTTTATTTTTTTGCATTAGTAGATATTTATAAGCTATTTTTGCCATGAAAAATAATTTTACTAATGAATATTTTTGATTTATCTGGCGCGGGGGCCTTTTTACAAAAGTGATCAAAGTAACAGTAAACTTGGCTTGTTATGGGTAGTACCTCTTTAGACGAGAGGCATTCTGGGAGTTTGGTTCCATTCTATCGTCTCTGTTCCTTCGGACGCGGTATGCTTCGCGCCCGATGGCTTCGGTAATGGTGTACTGGCCCTCCCAAGGCTCCCTGAGCTTGCCCACGAGTCCAATTTTTCGCCCAAGGACCATGTCACCGACCTGGAACTTCCTTCTTTTAACTTTTTGGTTGAAGTGGTTTCGAACGCATTGTTGGTAGGCGGCCAGCCTGATTCCGGCAGCTTCCCTTCTTTCATCTAACAGATCAAGGTCGTGAGCCAGGTGCTGGTTATTTGGGCCTTCCACCCAGGCTTGGCTCCGAAGGGTTGGAACCCTAACCTCCGTTGGACACAGCCTCAGCGCCATATGCCATGGCAAAGGGGGTCTCTCCGGTGGGTTGCCTGGGGGTTATTCTGTATGACCAGAGCACTTCAAGTAGCTTTTCGAGCTAGGCCCCTTTTGCTTCTTCAAGTTTTTTGGCCAAGGTGTCGAATATGGTTCAATTTGTTTTTTCAGCCTATCCATTCCCTTGCGGGTACCCGACGGAGGATGTATTCTGGTTGATACCATACTCAGCAAAGAATGCCCTCACTTCCCTGTTGTCAAGATTTATTCCATTATCCATCATAATTGTCCTTGGTAGCCCGAATCTGCATATTATGTGGGTCTAAATGAACTTGATGACGTGACTACTTTTAATGGCGGGGTAGGCTTCAGCTTCCACCCATTTAATGAAGTAATCAGTGGCCTGGAGGACATAGGAATTTGATCGAATTGCCTTCGGGAGAGGTTCTACGATATCCATTCCCCACCGGGCGAAGGGATGTGGGACTATGGTTGGGTGTAGGAACTCCGGCGGTCGATGGATACCATCCCCATGCATCTGGCATGGCTTGCACCTCCGGACATAGTCCTCGGCTTCCCGTGACAGATAGGGCCAAAAGTATCATTGGGAGAGTATTTTATGGGCAAGGGACCTTCCTCCGGAGTGGTTCCTGCAAGATCCACTGTGGATTTCCTGCATCACTGCTCTTGATTCTTAGGGCGTAATGCATTTTAAATAAGGACCCGAGAAGGACGAGAAGGACTTTCGATAGAGTTGCCCGTTTATGACTGAATATCGGGCTGAATTCCTCCTGATCTTGTGAGCTTCAGCTTTGTTCTCCGGGAGTGTCCCATTTCTCAAGTAATTCATTAGGGGATCCATCCAGCTGGGCTTCCATGGAATAAGCATCACTTGTACGGGGTCTTGAATACTTGGCTTGGTTATAAAATCTACCAACACAACCCGGGTCAGGTCCTCTCCAGCTGAGGACGCCTGACCGGCTACGTGGTCAGCTACAGAGTTTTCGCTTCTCGGGATCTGAGTGAAGGTTATTTTTTGGAAGCTCTCTGTTTCCTTCAACACAAGTGCCCGGTAAGACTCCATTTTGGGGTCTTTTGCCTCGTATTCCCCTTTAATTTGTCGAATGACTAGCTAAGAGTCGATGTGCACTGCTAGGGCCTGAATATGGAGGCTTCGGGCTAGCCTTAAGCCAGATACGATCGCTTCATACTCTGCCTCATTGTTTGTGGGTGGGAACTGTAGTTGCACTGACATGTGGAGGTGTGTCCCATCGGGTGTTTGGATCTCCAAGCCGATTCCTGATCCGGTAGAGCTGGCTGATCCGTCCACGAAAAGCTTCCAAGTGTCTGGCTCAGTTTGCTGGTCGGGTTCTTTAGTTTCATCTTCAAGTAAGAAATCTGCCACCGCCTGTCCTTTGATGGAAATCCGGGGTATGTAAGTTATGTCATATATGCCCAATTCGATGGCCCATTTGGAGATTCTGCCCGAAAGGTCAGGTTTCGACATAATAACTCTGAGAGGCGTGGAGGTCGGGACAATGATTGGATGAGCCTCAAAGTAATGCCTCAGTCGCCTTTTGGCGTTTACCAGTGATAGAACCAGCTTTTCTTGCCTGCTGTATCGGGTTTCCGCTTCAGCCAAGGATTTACTGGTGTAGAAGAGTGGCATCTGCAGGTTCCCATCCTCTCTGATGAGGGCTGCACTGGTTGAGACAGAGGATATTGCTAGATATAGATGTAAGACTTCATCGGGACCTGGTGTGGATAGGATCGGGGGTCTGGTCATATACTCCTTTAACCTCGCTAGGGCTTCAGACTGCTCAGGACCCCAGACTTCTCCCCTTTTTACCTTGATTGCTTGAAAGAATGATCTGCATCGATCAGTGAATCGTGAAATGAACCTGCTAAAGGCAACCACTCTTCCCGTCAGGACTTGAATGTCTTTATGTGTTCGGGGCTCCTTTATTTTCATTAGGGCCTTGACTTGTGTCGGGCTGGCTTGGATCCCGGTCCGGTCCACTATGTGTCCCAGGAATTGTCCGGATGACACGCCAAAAGAGCATTTCTCCGGGTTAAGCTTCATGCCATGCATCCTGAGGGTGTCAAACACTTGGTGCAAGTGTGCAAGATGATCTTCCTTTCTTCTGCTCTTGACCACAATGTCATTAATATAAGCCTCGATCACTGTACCCATCATTCCTTTAAAGATCTTATTGACCAACCTCTGGAAAGTGGCACCTGCATTTTTCAGACCGAAGGGCAAAACCTTAAAGCAATAAGTACATGTTTCAGTAATGAAGGAGGTATTTTCTTCGTCCATCGAGTATATTTTTATCTGATTGTATCCTTAATAAGTGTCCAGAAAAGTTAGACGTTCGTAGCCGGCGGTAGCGTCAACCATCTGGTCGATCTTTGGCAGTGGAAAATTGTCCTTCGGGCATGCCCTGTTCAGGTCAGTAAAATCAACACAAACCCTCCACTTACCATTCTTCTTCTGTACGACCACTACGTTGGCGCGAGCCATTCGGGGTACTTGACTTCCTTGATAAAACCAGCCTGGAGCAATCTGGACACTTCGTCCGCTATGATCTGGTTCCGATACGCTCCCATGCGCCTCTGCTTTTGCCTGATCGGTCTTACTTTCGGGTCGACGTGTAATGAGTGCTGGGCAATAGTAGGATCGATACCTGACATGTCTGTATGTTCCCACGCGAAGATATCGGAGTTGTCCTGCAATAACTGTGTCAGTTCTTTCAATTCAGAGTCGGTAAGATTTGTACCTGCAAAAGAAACTTTTTCTGGGCTATCGGGTATAACAGAGATTGGCTGTAATGGCTCGATCACGATCGGGGTACCCGGATCCCTTCATTTGATTGCTATTTGGGGCCTGGATTCTGTTCCTTTGAATGGGACACCATTGGGCCTTTTCCCTTCCTAATCTCCTTCAGGGTGACCGCATAGCATTCCTTGGCGGCCACCTGGTCACCCCTGATATCAATGATGTCCAAACCGTTCGGGCTTATGCATCTCATCACTTGGTGCAGGGTTGAAGGCACGCCCTGCATCCGGTGAATCCATCCCCTTCCCATGAGCAAATTGTACGAAGGCTTCACATCCACTACAACAAAGGTCTCGGTCAGGGTCCTTTGAGCATCAAATACCGGCAATTGGACTTCCCCGATTGGGTCAATTTGCTTTCCATCGAATCCTGCAACAGGGCACCGGGATGCCACAATCTCGTTCGGGTCGATTTCAAGTTTTTCAAAAGCCCATTTGGTAATGACGTTTGCACTGCTCCCAGGATCGATAATGACTCTCTTAATAAGGCAGTTGGCCACCATCAGTGTCATAACTAGAGGGTCATCATGTGGGGTCTGGATATTCCGAAAGTCTAATGCAGATAAAATAATCTGTGCTTCTCCTGTCCTGCGGTGGACTTCATTGACTTTTCTCATTTTGCGGGCTCTTCGCAGCTGGCTCCGGCAGGATCCTTCCATCTCTTTGGAGGCGGGGCCACCAAGAATCATATTGATGATCCTGACCGGCTGTTCGGCTGCGGGGTTCCGAGGGGCGTTAGGAGCACGTTGATCGGCCCTCGGCCTGTCCCGTTGGATGTAATCCCAGAGCTCGCCGCGAAGCAACAATGCCTCTACCTGTTGTCTGAGATTACGACACTCGTTTGTGATGTGCCCGAAATCACCTTGGAAAGCACAATGTTTTGACTTATCCCTTTGGTCCAATGGCTGTCTGATGGTTGGGGGTTGTTGGAAGATCCCTCTGGCCTTGTTCTCTTGGTAGAACTTGGCAAGGCTGACCCTCAGGGGGGTCGCTCTCTCTTCAGATTTGGAACGTTTGAAAGGGTTCGGGGCTGGAGGTCCTGAAGGAGCTGGTGGCCCTGATGGTGTTGGACGCTTTCGATCGGTCGCCTGATCCTTTGATCGGACTTCAATGTTGACCAAGGCCGCCCTCCTCTGCCTGATGGTCTCCTCCTCTTCAATCCTTAAGTCTCCTTGGGCTCTGGAGTTTAACTCCCCAATACCCGATGGGGGGCGTTTCACCAGAGACTGATGGAACTTGGTTCCTGGAATAAGGGCCATCCGGAAGGCTTCAACAACAGAGTGCTGGTCTCAATTATCAATAGAAGAGGACTCAATGTTGAATCGGGATAGGAAGCTCTTCAGTGATTCTCCTGGATCATAGTGAAGAGGCAGGATATAGTCTTCTTCTATCTCTTGTTCCCATAGTATTGGGCAACGAAGAGCCTGGTCATCTGTTGCCAGCTGCCGATGGATCGAGGTGGCTGCTTCCTAAACCATAATAGAGCTGCATCAGCAAGACTTGTGGAAAATACCTTACAAAGCAAAGACTCGTTCTCAGCGTACATGGTAATCTTCTGATGAATCTGATAAATATGCTTCTCGGGGTCCTTGGTGCCATCGTAGGGGATAAACCGAGGCATAACAAACTTCTTTAGAAAAGGTTCCCGGGTTATCTCGGGGACGAAGGGTGATTGTATCAATTCGGTTGACGCCTGGAGGGCTAGGTCATCGGTAGACTGGGCTCTCAAGTCCCTGAGGACTTTCCTTTGGAACTCAGCCATCATTGCTTGGAGCTTTTGGGGGGTCATGGCTTCGTCGGCGGTGAGAGCCTTTCCTAAGCACTGGGAAGACTCGGCGTGCTCTTCAAGTCTGTCGCCATCTTGCTGGTTCTGAGAGTGGTCGAGCGCCGTTGCCGGAGGGGCAGGCGGTGGTAGAGCTAATCTCGCCATGAGCTCTGCATTCTGCATCTCAAGAGCTTGGCTACGTTCCTCAGCGGCTATGAGGCGTTACAGGATTTGCTCAATGGTTTGAGGACCTTTTACACGGCTGTCTCCGGTGGTCGGAACGTCCGCTTGCGAACGAGTGACCGGCATGTTTGCTCGGGAAGTAGTGGGTCAGTGCGAATGGAGATTTTGGAAGGTGGTGAAGAATAGGAACAAGCTCTCAGATCTTCGGGTTAAATGAAACAAACTCAGCTTCACGAGATGGGAAGAAGGAGATGATTTACAAATCTCGAAGAACTGATCCGAAAAATCAAGAACTCCTTGTACAATTCCCACAGACGGCGTCAATGTGTAAATGCCAAAAAATGCACAACACAATAATAGATCATTTATTTAGATTTTGCTTCCTTTATATAAATTTCATTTTTGGGCTTCGAGCCCATTAGGGCAACATTATTTTTCTTACATCATTCCTTCTATCTCTCTTACATCACTATCTTTATTTTTAAATAATTCTAGCTTGAAATGGGCCTAATCTTCGAGCTTTCGGTGACCTTGTTGGGCTATCAGCCTGATGGGCTCGATGCCTGATGGGCCTCTGTGAGCCTGGAGATTTCCACACTTACAACATTATAAAAGACCAGTGTCATCCTCATAAAGAAGGTGCGAGATCTCCACCTGATGAGCATCTCTACCCACACACTGAATCCCTCATGAAACACAGCGTCCAATCAACATGCTTAGGGCTTCCCTCACAATAGAGGAGATATTACCCTGCTCTACAACCCTCTGCATCTCTACCCAAGGTTAAAATGGCACTGTTCCTTATTAAAACTGGACCTTGGTGATTGGAAAAGGGCATTACCCTGTTCTGGTCACACCAGCATAACTGTCATTTCATAAAATGGCTACTCTGTGGTTAGTCTGTACCGAATTTACTGCCCTTGGCACTTGGTGACTGAAAATATCTAACTTTCCTCTCATATTATGCGATACACAGGTCCGCCAAATTTTTTTTTTAGTGCAATCATATAAGAAAGTGTTGAAAAGGGGAATGCATACCACAAACCTACACAAGACAAGGATTATAATTAGTGTTGGCGAATTTTGTCAAACTCTGTAGTTTGTAATTTTTTTAGCTTTTAATTAGATGTCCAAAGGTTAGTTTCTTTTGTTAGTGTATGGTACCTATGTCCAAAATCAGAATATGAGATATATATAAAAGGGGAAAATTGTTGACCCACCCATTTAATAACTAATTTACTCCTAATATTGTATCTTATCATTATCCATTTCAGGGCCCTATGCATACATGCTTTGATTCATTATGTGGATATAAAGTTGTTCATTGATTAAATATATTTAAACAAGGGTAATTGTTTGAAAAAATAGATCATTAAGTTGATCAAGTGAATTTTAGAGTTTCAGTTCATCAAAGTTGTGTCCTAATAAAAAAATTTGAGATACTAAGGTTATTATTTGAAATGTCAATCATTTGATGATCGATAGCTCCCTCTATAGACTGTGCGCTCTTTAAAAATCTCTCTAAATCAGAATCCTAAAAGGCCGAGATATTCCTATATAAATTACAAGTAAGAAACCAGGAAAAAAAAGACATTATATAGACTTCCAGGCTCTCACAACACACACATAGTGGGAGCAAGTTTGTAGGCCTTTTCAAAGTGGGGGTCTGGGCATTAGGAAGTTGGATATCTAAATCAGATTCCTAAAAGGTTTAGATTTCTCTATTCTGATTACAAGTTTACAACTAAGAAAGCCTTATTCCTTCGTAAAGACTTCCAGGCTTTTAACACACATGAGAACAGGTTGGTAAGCCTATTTAAAGTGGGGAGCCTGAACATTAGGAGTTGGATTTGTTCAACCAGTTATTGTAGGGCAATTGTGGGGGTTCGAGGTGGAGAGGCATAATCTTTGGATTTAAGGGCTCCAAGAGAGGTTGGTGTTTGGATTTTTGAAATTTATTCGCAGGGGTTTGGAACTTATTTGGTTTGAGGTGAAGAGTGTGAGGCATATAGGTTTTTGGTTGGATAATTGGTGCAAAGATAGACCACTTGCGGGTGTCTTCTCGAGATTCTGATGGATTGCTGATGATAAGCATTCCTCAACTCTAAGATTGTGCTGGATTGCTGATGGTAAGCATTCCTCAACGTAGAGTTCCGTGATCTAGATTTAAAGAGAGAAACAAAAAAATTATAGCGAGCACATAAATGTAAGAGAATGGATACGACCTAGATGTAAAGCCCGCTCAGCCGGGAAGGTATTCTATTGATTTTCTCCTTACAATAGCATATGTAGGTAATAGAGTGCCGAACTATCCGATGAGCAGGTTGGAGCAGATGTTCTTATTTCCAGGAGCATGTTGTCCCAATTAAAAATTATCAATTATTTACGAATACATTTCATTGTGCAAAACAAACTTCAGTATTGACCTGCTTCCGGTGAGGTCTGTGATCTGGTCTTGATCGTCTTAGAGTGATAGCCATAGATTTCTCTCTCTCTGTTTTTTTTTTTGGCAGAAATTGCAAGATCACTATCATCCATTGTAGCAGCACATCATTCAGCTGATGTGGTGGACTGAACCAACCACTTTATGACATATATGTATATCAATTGCCACATCAGCAATCCAACCCCCCGTCCCCCAACCCAAACAAGTTGCCCCCAAAAAGTTCAACCTCATCTGTTTAATATATCAATTCGCTTCCCAAATCAGCTTTCACTCAAACATTACAGCTTGGTCATCCGTTACTAAATATACTTATATGTATATATATATAAATGGAAGAGATGTATGGTGGGTAGATCGTCTGATCATGGTTATTGAGAAGATTAAGGGGTTGAGGGTGAACTTTTTGGGATGGGAAGATGGTCTGATATGTACATATTAGTGTTGATGTGGCAATTATATACATGATATGTCATGAAATGTTTGGTCCAGTCCACCACATCAACTAAATTATATGGGATGGGAAGATGGTCTGATATGTACATATTAGAGGGCATGACTTTTAATTCAAAAATGGGCTTGGATGATGTTGGCTTAGCATTTAGCAAAGATGTTTTGGGCCAGGACTTGAGCCCAATGCTGGGAGGAACCAAGGCCTGCTAATTGGAACAAATTTGGGCCTCTCCAAGTTGGTTGACATAAAGAACCTCTGGTGCCATATCTGGATGGAGTGGGCCACATACTCCATCCAGATCTGGCACCACATGCTCTTCATTTTGTGGGCAATCTCCTCATGTCATCTCTAGTGTGTGTAATATTGATGAACTAGAGTGGTGTTTAGTGTAACTTATATTCATCTCACCATAGTCGATATAATTTAAATTAGTCTGCGTGTTCCAAGATTTAAATCTCGAGGTATCTTAGGAGGCAAAGTATGTGATCGATTAAATTCCCCTCTATTTGTTGTGGGTCGAGGCTTCTCCTTTCCGAGATTGAATTGGTATTATAAATGATTGTTATTGTACATCATTTTTGTAAGCCCAATGTCACACACCAAAAAGTATCAAATGTATTTTACCTATGGGATTTTGGGGGTCAAAACATGTGTATCCCCACCATCAGACGGAGTTGTGTTACTGAAGTAAAAAAATCATTATCCAGAGGTGTGTTCTGACAAGTCATTCCTAGAGGGTTTGGTATTTTACAATGGTAGTTCAGGGAAGTGACAATGCTTTGACTTTTGGTAATGGATGCACATTATCGGATACACAAAATAGGAAGTAAGGCACTCGGTTTAGGGACGAAGTAAGATCTTATATAATTCTCTAGCAAACCTCTATTTTGTGGCCATCCCTTTTTTCATGTCTCGACTAGTTTTTACGAATTCCAGCAAAAAGAATTATTTTACAGAAACATTATGTGCATGAAGTGTTTCCAAATATAGACAGTTACTTGGCCGCACTCCCTCTGAACCAACGACAAGTGATTACAACTGTACTATCCCTATATTTCTCCTTGATTGGGAAGTAAAGCTATACTCACCTCCCCATGCAGATTGCATGAATCCTAATAAAGTAACTTTATATGCCTTCACCCTTCGATATGATCAATGTTGTTTGCTAACAACATGTTTATCTTGATTTTATGCAGTGGGTGCAGGGCAGATGCCAGTGAAGCTGCTATAATATTATTGCCTTCAAACATTACTGTTTTCACAGTTGATTTTTCTGGATCTGGACTCTCTGGTGGGGAACATGTTACACTAGGGTGGAACGAAGTGAGTGGCTGAGTAATAAATACTTGTTAATCTGAAAATACAAAGATAGTGTACATAATCTGTGTAACTTAAATTTTTGTTATAATTGTTTGTGGAAGAGATGGTAAAATGCCTTAATTTTTTCTAGTCAATTACATTCTTTGAGGGCTAAGACTATTATTTTATGGGTTAACCCTTATGGTTAACTTGCTAATCTAGTATCCTACACAGTTATATAGTATGGTACACAAAATGATTCATATAATTATATACACAAGATGTAAATTGGATCTCAACGCTGTTATTTTATACGCTACAGGATACATTATATGCATGCCAGTCATACCACATTTTCTAATCTTTAGAATTTTTTTCAAAAGAGTTTTTATACTATTGTTTTAAAGGCATTTTAAGTTAAATGTGTTTACAAGCTATTGCACATGTGAATTATAGATCCGATGGAATCATGGGTTGTGGCTGTTTTGAAGTGTTTTATTTGTCTGGCTGATTTCTAATTTATTTTCTTTTGTTATTTCAGAAGGATGATCTGAGAGCTGTGGTTGATTATCTGCGAGCGGATGGAAATGTTTCTCTCATTGGCTTGTGGGGCCGTTCAATGGGTGCTGTAACTAGGTTATCTTCATGCACTTGCTGTCCTTAGGGACCTTATAATTATTTTATATAATTAGTTGAAATGAATGAATTCACGCCAACTGTCCTTTGGGGGGCAGTCTTGTTGGTCATAATGCATGGTCTACCTTGCTCCTTAATCCTTCGCATGAAGGTTTGGCAAGTTTCTCATAGAGTCTTGTAACTGTACATATTTTACCTAATTGCTGTGAATCTGCTCCACATAGAGCACTCATAAGCTGGGTTTTAACTTGATGATTCCAACTTAAATCCTTCGTATTTTGTAGGATTACAGTAATCTGCGATTCTTCATACAGGTCCATTTTTTCTTTTTTTCTTCATTGACGCAAGCTGTTTTTGGAAGTATTAATCTATATGAAGCCCAAATTGACCAAAAGAATGCATGGCAGGAAGAAGGCTGTGTTGTATTTTTGGAATGGAAGGTTCAGACTTCAGATAGAACTCCCGTTGTGTTGTACTAGCTGTGTCAGACTAACCAAACCGCCGATCAGAGCTTTGGCTTGTTTGGACTCGGTAGCCAAGGTTAAAAGGGTGTTGAGGTTATGCTATGCCAAGCTCGAGATGGGCTCACCAGTGCTCCTACAAGCTTGGGCTCTGCTTGGATTAAGCTCGCATGGAACATTATAGGGCATTTGTAGGACAAGCTTATAAACAATAACCGACTCCATGGGCCTGAACAAACTTCAATTTTCTGGCTATGCCTGAATAGAAAATTTTGAAATATAGGGCATTTAACTAAATGAGCTTGTTCACTAGTTTGGCAAGCTTATGTTGGAATTGGTCAATCTCTGGTTGTTTATTAGATGAACCTCAAAAATTGAGCTCGAGCTTGTCTTGTTTACCTAATGTTTTAAACTGAGCTGTTTGTGGACATCTTGGATCATTTGAGTAGTGCCCAACGAGCTGAGCTGAGTATGGGTGGGTTTGGGCTCAACTTAATCATCTGGTGATGGTTTGGGCTTGTCTCGAGTTCAACTCGAGCTTCTATATGGGTGTTTGAACTCGGCTAGACCATGGTCAAAATAGTCTGGGCTCGGCTCAGCATCTCGATCAAATAGACAAGCTTATGCTCGTGATTACGGGGTACAACAACAAACTGGTCACTCTTACAGTGATTGTACATTCATATATAAAAATTTACACACATTACAAGCAGTCTCTTCTCCTGAGAGTCGACTTTGAGTTCCATATAAGATTATTGATTACCCTAGCTTTTGTATCTCAGGGTTCGCCAACTGTAAAAGGAACTTTCTAGTTCACTCACAAAAGAATTTCAAGCCCCTCTCCGGGGACTTCAGCAGTGCCTGTTTTTCCACCTTATGGTTTATATACTGTTAATTCCAAGGAGCAACTTTTCTATTTTGATCGGCTTTCCTCCCTTTCCCCACCATAAAGGATTTTTGTTGAGTAACTACTGAACTCAAATCACTTGTTGTTGTTACTCTTCAGTTCGTGTTCAGATTTTTAAACGGGAATCTTGTGATATGTAGCGAATCTCATTATGACTTTCATCCACACCTAAAATGTATCTTGGTCCTGACGGTTGTATCTCATTATGACTTTCATCCCCACCTGAATTGTATCTTGGTCCTGAAAGTTGTAACTCTTGGCCGCTGAGATGCTTGGGAAGGTGCCACGATAGTGACCCTTGTACATTGAAATATTGAATATTCACTACCCTCTACCCCCATTTGGCCGATGCTTCAACATTCACTTTAGAGTCTGCCATCCAAATGGAGAATAACTTGGCCGATGCTTCCGCTGGGTGTTTCTGGGCAACAGTCGTCTTGTTGGGACTCGGTGGTGGAGTGTTTGGAGAGACGGTTGGCGGGTTGGAAGCGTCAGTATCTTTCCAAAGGTGGGAGACTCGCGTTGGTTCAGAGCACACTTTCCAACCTTCCTACTTATGTTTTATCGCTGTATCGGATTCCGTGTAGTGTGGCTCAGCGGATTGAGAGGCTTCAGAGATAGTTTTTGTGGGGGGGCTGTAGGGAGAGATCTTTTATCCCTCTTATGCGTTAGGAGGCAGTGTGCCGCCCTTTTCAGGAGAGGGGACCTAGGGATTCGGCGGTTGATTCCTTTTAATAAAGCGCTTTTGAGCAAGTGGCTTTGGCGATTTGGTACTGAGAGGAACCGTTTATGGAGGAGGGTGATTGTCTGTCGTCATGGGGAGGATAGAGGTGGATGGTGTTCTGGTGAGATTCGGATCCGTAAAGGGGTAGGTGTGTGGAAGGATATTTGGAGGGGATGGGACCCTTTTGCTATCTTCCTCAGATTCAGGGTGGATGATGGTCGGTCTGTTTGCTTCTGGACTGATTGGTGGGTTGGTGAGACCTTTCTTGCCACGTCTTTTCCTTAGCTTTTTAGGATTGTGCGTTTCCGGCATGCCTCAGTTGCGGATTGTTTTCATCTTGATATCGGTAGGCTTGTGTGGGATGTTCTATTCTCGCGCCCTTTCCAGGATTGGGAGCTTGAGGAGGTTTCGGAGTTGCTGGAGCTTCTGTATTCTTAGACTGTGGGTACCGGGCAGGATGATTTGTGTTGGACTCCTTCGCGGTCGTGGCGTCTCTTGGTGGCTTCTTTTTTTCGTTGTCTTTCTCCTAGGGCCATCGAGATTTTTTCTTGGAAGGCGGTCTGGTGCTCGAAGGCCCCGTTCAAGGTTGCTTTTTTTGCTCGATCGGCTGCTTGGGGGCGCATTCTCACATTGGATGTGTTGCGACAACGGAATATTGTTGTGGTCAACCGTTGTTTCTTATGCAAAAAGGATGGTGAATCCGTTGATCATCTCCTTTTGCATTGTCCGGTGGCCTACGATTGTTGGTGCCTTTTTCTTGGCCTTTTCAATGTTATGTGGGTGGTTCCGGTTACGGTTCGTGACCTTTTAGCTTTTTGGAGAGACATGCATGTTGGGTCCCTTGCTCGTCCTTTTTGGAGGGTGGCCCCTCTTTGCCTTTGGTGGGGCATATGGCTTGAGCGCATTAGACGGTGTTTTGAGGGCATCAAATCTTCTTTAGGGGTCATTAAAGATTATTTTGTCGGGTGGAGGACTGGTATTGTAATTCCATTGATGAGAAGTTAGTTTTTTTAGGGTTCTCTTTGCCCTTATGGGCTTTGTGTATATGGGATGCACTCCCCGTTTGAGTGCTTTTTTTTTTTATGCATACTTGTCAAAAAAAAAAAATACTTTGGATGTGTGTGTGTGTGAGAGAGAGAGAGAGCTGGGGGTGTTGAAGGGCAAATTATGGCAAGGTGTTGGTTAAAGCTGAGGGTAGGATGGGTTATTGATGGATGAGAGAGATGTTTAGGTTTTATATGGATGGGCTCGTAGTCTTGCATAGATGCTTCGAGCGATTGAGTACCATGTTTGAAATTCACAATCTCATTGGAAAGTTGAACGATCCAAGCATTATTCTCTCTGAGAATAGACCTTATGAAGAGATTCTCAGATAAGATATGCATTCTTTGTAAACAAATACCCATCAGAAAATGTCGGTTGCATAGAGTTAATCAACCAAGTTCTCACCATTGAATCATCCGAGAACCACTTTGCATACTTCACATCTGAAATTGTAGGTTTTTTCTCTGTGCCAAGAAGAAATCCTATTTTCCCATGGCCGCCAACAAATAATTTCACAGATTGCGCCCATTGGACATAGTTCAAACCATCTAGTAGTTGTGAGATGATTTTCAGATTTGGATTTATTGTTTAGAATAAGCCGTAATCTCTCAAGGTAGAGATACTCTTAATTTATAATGATAATGATAAATTAGGTTACACAAGAGAAGAGATCTTATTGAGCTTGTTACACACATGTGGCCAAAGAGGCCACACGCCTCCACTAACACTCCCCCTCAAGTTGGAGCATAAATATTAATCATGCCCAGTTTGTGACAAATATTTTCAACTCTAGTTCTTGGAAAAGATTTAGTAAATACATCAGCAAGTTGATCCCTAGTTTTCACATGCTTTAATAAGACATCTCCATGATATATCTTTTCTCTGATAAAGTGGCAGTTTGCCTCAATATGTTTAGTGCACTCATGAAATATGAGATTGGTCGCAATATGTATTGCTGCTTAATTATCACACCACAACTGAAAAAGCTCTGAAGAAGGATAACCAAGTTCGTGTAATAGTTGACGCAAATAAGTCACATCACTAGTCACATGCACCAGTGTTTGATACTCTGATTCAACACTTGAACGCACTACATTTTGTTTCTTTCTTTTCCATGACACCAGATTACCACCTACAAATACACGGTATCCAGTGGTGGATTTCCTATCATAAGGAGATCCTACCCAATTAGCATCGGAGAACCCCTCAACCCGTATATGACCGTGATTACTATAGAGTAATCCACGATTCGGGGTTCCTTTAATATATCTCAAAATATGTGTCACAGCATCCCAATGTGAAGTCCGATGATTAAACATGAATTGATTCACTAAACTCACAGAGAAAATAATATCTGAACGATTCACTGCAAGATAATTAAGTTTCTCTACTAGACGCCGATACCGATTTGGTTCAGGGAACTCATCACTGGACTTCATAGATAACTTGACCCCTATAGTCATTGGAGTATCGCTTGGTTTAGCATTCATCATTCCTGTATCCTGTAGAAGATTCAGAGCATATTTTCGCCGACAAAGATATATCCCACGTTTGCATCTAGCCACCTCAATACCCAAGAAATAACGTAGATGACCTAGATCTTTAGTTTGGAACCGACTCTGGAGAAATATTTTCAATGAAGAAATACCTGCATCGCTCCCTGTAATGATAATATCATCCACATAGACAACCAGAAAGATGTTACCTGCAGTGGAATGGCGATAAAAGACAGAATGATCTTTGCCCGCTCTCTGAAGACCAAATTCCAATACAACTTTGCTAAAGCACCCAAACCAAGCCCGTGGAGACTGTTTTAGGCCATAAAGAGATTTTTTCAAACGACAAACAAGCCCAGACTCCCGTTGAGGAACAAACCCGGGAGGTTGCTCCAAATAGACTTCCTCCTGAATATCACCATGGAGGAAGGCATTCTTGACATCCAGCTGATGTAATGGCCAACCAGAGGTAGCAGCAACAGAAATAAGAAGACGAACATAAACCAATTTAGCAACAGGTGAGAATGTATCGATGTAATCAACACCATAAGTCTGAGCATAACCTTTGACAACTAAACAAGCCTTGAGACGAGCAATAGGTCCATTTTGATTCATCTTAGTGGCATAAACCCACTTGCACCCAATAGGTTTCTTGCCAAAAGGCAAAGGAATCAGATCCCATGTCTGATTAGACTCAAGCGCAGACATCTCCTCTTTCATAGCAGTCAACCAGGCTGGAGAAGAAATAGCCTCTTGAGAGATTCCGATGGACATATATAGAATCTAGGGCAGAGATAAAGGCCTACAATGACTGTGAGACACCTGCATAAGAGACAGTAGCAGAAACAAGATAATTGACACAATTGGAACATCTAAGTTAATCTTGAAGCAGGTGTGGGAGGATCTGAAGACCGGAGTCCAGATGTAGCAGGAGCCGGCTTAGGAGCATCTACGGGAGAAGAACCAAACACCCGACGCGGTCCATGAACATATGTTTGGATGGGAGGAGCGGACGGGACAGAAGTGACCCGAATCAACTCATTCACCATAAAATAACCAAGAGATGGAGACAAAGGTGGGTCAACGGACAATGCAGAGGAGGAGAATGGAAAGGACTCGTGAAAAACTACATCAGTAGACACAAGAAACCGCCCCAACTCTGGTAAAAAGCACCGATACCCTTTGTGTACGAGAATAACCAAGAAAGATGCACTGCAGAGATTTCGGATCCAGTTTGGTAACATGAGGCCTGATATCACTAACATAACAGGTGCAACCAAATATATACAGAGGGAGAGGGTGAAGAGGTTGTTTAAGGAATCAGATTCAGTAAGGAATCTCCCCCTGAAGAGCTAATGATAGCATCCGGTTAATGAGATATGTAGCTGTCAATACCGCCTCACCCCAAAACATCTTTGAAACCTGTATATGAAACATAAGAGCTCGAGCAACTTTCATCAAATGTCTATTCTTTCGTTCAGCAACACCATTTTGTTGGAGGGTATCCGGACACGAGGATTGGTGAATAATATCATGTTGAGTCATAAATGACAGAAGGGAAGAATAAAAGTACTCACAAGCAATATCACTACGTAGGGTACGAATAGAAACAAAAAATTGATTATTAATTTCAGCATAGAAAGCACAAAAGATAGAAAATATTTCGGAACGAGATTTTATTAAATATAACCATGTCATATGTGAAAAATCATCCACAAATGTAACAAAATACCGAAAACCAGACTTGGACTTGACCGGACAAGGTCCCTAAACATCAA
Source organism: Cornus suecica (assembly GCA_963922005.1). Lineage (NCBI taxonomy): Eukaryota > Viridiplantae > Streptophyta > Magnoliopsida > Cornales > Cornaceae > Cornus > Cornus suecica. The sequence goes on from OY998241.1 coordinate 21,984,135, forward strand.
AGTGGACTAACTCGAAAGGAGCACATGCTCGTTTATTAACCTTAGACACATGACACCTTGTGGTGTTTAGCAAATTGACAAGACTCACAAAATAATACAGAAAAAGACTGAACTCCAGGACACAAACGCTTCAGGCTTGAGAGAGTAGGATGACCAAGTCGATAGTGAAGATCAAGAGGTGTAGAGGAGAGACTGGAACAGGTCATGGAAGTTGGTTCTTAATCCAGCACGTAGAGCCCTCCTGAAGTGCGAGGACCCCTACCAATAGTCTTATTCGTTAACAAATCCTGAAATTCACAAGAAGCATCAAAGAAAACAACACGACAATTCAGTTGTCTAACAAGGGCACTAACAGATAGTAAATTGAATAGAAGTGCAGGTAAATGTAACACAGATGATAAAATGATATTGGAGGTGGGTGATGCCGTCCCAATCCCCCGAATTGGTACATAAGAGCCATCAATGACACACACATCTGGACGAGAGGATGTGGTAAAATAATCCCGCAAAATACCCGTTGTTCCAGTCATATGGTCAGTAGCACCAGAATCAACAATATATGTCCAAGAAGAGGTTGAAACATATGCTGTAGAAGGGTCTAACTGAACTTGAAAGGTAGATGCAGGGGCTTGATTTGCTAGCAAGTGAGAATATTTTGCAGCAGAAAGGTGAACAGTCGTATCATCTGATAGAGCAGATCTAGGATTCTGCACTGCTAATTCTTCACTAGAATAGACATTAGCAAACTGCGGTTTCCCATGTAGCTTCCAGCACCTATCACGGGTATGGCCATCACTACCACCATAATGAAAGCAGGTAAACTTGTTGTCAGAATTACTACCACTACGGCCTCCACCACGACCTGTACCACGACCTCCAGTCTGCGTATTACTCGCCGAAGCAGTACTCTCACCATTATCGCTTGATCCAGAAGTCAAACGAATAGAACGAAGTGCTCGAGAATATGCCTCCGTAAGAGTAAGTCTCCCGACTAGCTAAGATCTGAGAATGAGCAGACTCATATTCTGGTCGGAGGCCACTGAGAAATGCTAATATAGCTAATTGCTCCCGTTGCCGATGCATTTCATGAAAATCTGTAGTAAAGGGCATCAAAACATTGAATTCTTCATAAATCTTCTTGAAGGAAGCGAAATAGTCACTGATATGAGTCGTCTGCTGCTCCGGACAAAAGAATGACTGAGATATTTCATAAATACGATTCATATTATCCTTGCCCAAGTATAAGACATTGAGATACTCTCATAGCTCCTTGACTGTATCACAATGGGTTACCAAATCAGCCTCTCGAGACTCCATATAGTTTATCAATTGATTAAATAGGCGGGCATCTTCCCGTAACTAGATTTTGGCGCTTGTAGGATCACTTTGGGGAATAGGGTAATCGTCGCTAAGATGTTCCTCTTTACCCATACCCTGAATAACAAATAAAACCAGCTTACGCCAACTCTGAAATTTATACCATCCAAACGATGCTCAGTAAGTTTGGAACTAGAAAAAAAAATCTCTGAGATCGTAGGTTTTGGCTCAACAAGCCCACTCGATATCGAAGAGTCAACCATAATCACAATTAACTATATAAGAAGTATCCGGCAAAACAATAACAAAGAGGGAAACACAACTTCCCCAAGAATCACAACAAAGAGGGGGGTACACACCCTTATATATATCAAGATAACGTTTCAATCAATGACTCATCAAGACATGGACCGAACTGTTGGGAATCGAAACCCTAAACACACAATAGCAGGAAGAATTACGAAAATACTAGGGTTTCATCAACGAAATTACGAAAATACTAGGGTTTCATGAACGGAATTACGAAAACAGACCAAGTATTAAAAAAACAAGGGTTAGAGTTTTGTTTGGATTAGGGTTAGGGATGGAGGATGGTGATTAGGGTTAGGGTTTTGTGAGGAGAGAGTTTCTCAAACTTCGGAACCTGACTCTAATACTATGTTGTTTAAAATAAGTCGTAGTCTCTCAAAGTAGAGACTCTTAATTTATAATGATAAATTAAGTTACACAAGAGAAGATACCCTATTGGGCCCTATTGAGCTTACTACACACATGTGGCCTAAGAGGCCACACGCCTCCACTAACAAGATTATCAAGAACAGAGTTGAAGGATTGGACATCTTCATCCGTTCCAACAGACTTAGCGGTCAAGATGTTAGATTCGTTACCGGTAGCCATCTCGATCAATTACCTCAGAAATAATAGACAAATCTGAATCACATCAACATCTATTGCATCTCGCGATTGGATCCAAAGAAACAAAAGAATTGGAAACTTAGATTGCGATCAGGACAACGTTACCAGGAAGATAGAGATATCCGTCGTTTGTCAAAGAACAGAGAAGGAGAGAAAGCGGCGGGGTGAATCAGAAGACTTAGATTCGCGATTGCAAACCCTAAATTTTTTTTTCGGGGGCGTTGCCTCGAACCCTAAGCAGGATTTGGTTCTAATACCATGTAGAAAGTAATTAGGAGAAAAAACTTAAGTGAATGAGAGGTTCTCATCACTTATATTTATTAATGAATAATAAAAACCCTAGTGGGGTACAAATACAATAATAACCCTGCTAACACTCCACCCATTGGCACTCCTACATTGCTAGTTATTCGGATAGGATTTATTACTTGAGAAGAATCTCTTTAATAAGGGAAGAGTTGAAATAGTGCTCTTTCAATCCCCAATCCCGTCTGTTTGAAATTTCTCTGAGAATTTAGTGCTACCCCTAGAAATGAATTGAAATTGTATGGTTTTGACCATCCATGCTTCTAAACACCTCCCACGTAAGGAATACATATTACGTGGTGTTTGTCCTCTATTGATGTAATATCTCTGCAAATAACAGTAGACTCTCTTCTCATCTGTGGATGTAGGCTAGTTTATCAAATACGTATTATATCTAGTACTTGTTTAATGTTTTGTTAGTTTTCATAGAATCTGGACATTCTCACTATCCCAATAATATTTACGTGGTGTTTGTCCTATATTGAATTAATATCTCTGCAAATAATAGTGGAATCTCTTCTCATCCGTGGATGTAGGCTAGTTTATCGAAATCGTGTTATATCTAGTATTTGTTTGATTGTTTTGTTAGCTTTCATAGAATCTGGACGCTCTCACCATCCCAATAATTTGTTATCAGAGCCGAAGGTGATTAGAAAACAAAGTAGTCTCAACAGGTCTCACAACAGGTTTCTGTTGTAAGCTGAGTTAATCGGCTTGGCTATCAGGATGGTCGGAAAATTGTGATGGGGTTTATGGCATAAAGGGTGAGTAGTTATGTTGGAGTCTTGAAGGTTTAACTGATCGAGAGTGTACAGTGTGGCCAAATAGAGGTTTGCTAGAGAATCATGACATCTTTGCATGCAGTCCAAAGAGTATGGTGGAACCAGCATCTTGGGTGAGAGTCCTTAAACCAGAATAGGAGGAAAGGGCTTCTTGGGTGAGAGTCTCTAAATCAGACTACAAGGAACTGGGTCCTTGGGAGATAATCCCTAAATCAGGTTTAGTCGTAACCACGGTCAGGGGGTGAAAGTCTCTGAAGAGTGATTTTAGTTTATGTTCAAGATTGAAGCGGTAGTGAGTTGTCTAGATCCATGCCTAATTCAATTTTTCTTACATATTTTTCACAGGAACCTTTGTGTTCCTATACTTTTGAAAAATTTAATTGTACCCCTTGCTTGTAATTTCACTTCGATTCAATAATAGGATCTATATACATATCATTCCCCCCCCCCCCCCCTTATTTTTGTTTTTCCCCCTTTTAATTTATCTTTTAAAACAAAAGCTCAATACTTAATTCACGGGCTCTTTGACACTTGATCATGTATCCTCATCGCAAATCGCATTATTGGAAAAATCCTACACTTTTTGCACTCGACATCAGCACCTGAGTCCACATGATATAGCTCCTTCATGTAAATTTATTTCAACTACCAGTCTTTGGCTTAATTATTATTTTTTGGACATGATATTCTTCTATAGTTTCCATGTGAGGATCCATCTAGTACGAGGATCCCCCTTTATAAAAAATAAAAAAAGACAAAATAAACATATCTTTTGTTGATGTTAACCGATGTAGTTTTTTGTAAACTAATTTGTTCATGGGTACATTCAGTCAAGTCATACAAACAGACTTCATAATTCTGTTTCAATATTTAATCTACAATTGCATTTGCCTTTAACTTAATATATTGCTCTTTTCAGCCTATTGTATGGAGCTGAGGATCCATCAATTGCAGGAATGGTTCTTGACAGCCCCTTCTCTGACTTGGTTGATTTGATGATGGAACTTGTGGATACCTACAAAATCCGTTTGCCCAAGTTCACTGTAAGTAATTTAATTCATGGAAGCTTTGTTACTCTCTCACCATTAAGAAGCAAAAACTAGTTACACTTGGAGCTAGGGACTGCTTCATGGCACTATTTGTTTTCCTTATTCAGGTGAAGTTTGCAATCCAATACATGCGAAGAGCTATTATGAAGAAGGCAAAATTTGACATAACGGAGCTGAATGCCATCAAGGTTTATTTTGCAACTGATTATATAAGTTTTTTTGATTTTTATATATTGCCACTGATTATCGAAGAACCTATCTCTCTCTCTCTGTTTTTTTTTTCTGTGTGTGTGTGTGAGTGGGGGGTTATTCTGAAGCCAATAACTTGACATGGTCCATTCAATGATTTATTAATTGTATTTGTGATCGTATCCTAACTCAGATCCTATAGCTGTCTTCATTGATTCTTTGTATCTGGTTAAACTAAAGTAAGTCTCCCTTGTTGAGCAGTCAAACACACTTACAAACAATAGGTAAGAAAGTTAGAACTACTTAAGTCCATCTAAATTGTATTAGCTAGATTTGAATGGGTTTATTATGTCAAGGAGTTCTAGTGACTTAAATGATGTTGAGCTGTGAGTGTATCATTTATAATTATTGGACTGAGTAATTGTAAGTTACTTGTAATCAAATATTGTAAGCAAATATTAGAGTTATAAAAAAAAAAATGTAAGAAGTGTAAGCAAATATTGCTTGTAATGTCTGAAAATTGGGGCAATCTAGTTTTATTCTGGATCCGCTTCAACCACTCAACCAACACAAAGATGTCCCGACTTCATTGCCTCAGATACATCAATCCTTTCTGGTTGTCTTGCTAATTTTGGGGCCATAGATATATTTTGCTTCCTCAACATGGTTTCTAGTCCCCAAGATAAATATTAGTAGGTCTGACTTAAAGGTTGTATGCTGGCTGTATATCCATGGTCAGCTGTGTGAATGGAGACTGTTTACGCACTGTTTGATTTGGAGGATTAGCTTTCACAGTAAAGTAATAGGTTTGGCAAGATTCAGAGTAGAAAACTGCATTGTGAAATCTTATGGTGCAAAACAGTTGACCTTGGCTTACGATCATGTGGCTTTCTGCTTTCCGCTTTGGACATGCTTGGTTATTCAACAATTGAGGTGCTGGGAGACAAATTTTATACAAAAGAAAAATCTGTTTCTTGTTAGCTTAATTGCTCAGATCATTTATTGAAGGAATTCTTAGGTTTGGTGTTTCTATTGTATTGGTAATTATGTCATGTTTGAATTGCAATGTGTGAAAAGGAGTTTTGGTGTCTGCAGATAATAGTATACACAGAGAGACGGGGTTGGAGAGAGAGAGAGAGAGTAAAAGTGTCTTCACAGACATTTCAAGGGCAGAATGCCCTTTTCAGTTCAAATTATGATGGCACTACATGTGACGTAATAGAGACTGACTGCAGGGATCGACTTGTTGCAAAGTTGTTAACTAGAGGGGTTTAGTCAAGATTTCCCAAAACACAAGGGAGCACAGTTGTATTTTCCCCTGTAATTATCCGTAGTTTCTCTGTGCTTGCTTATGTAAGTTGCCGGATATCTTTCAAGACCTTTTTGTTTGTGGATACTGGCAGGATAATCAAGACACCAGACTAATTAAAATAAGTAAATCAGATTTGAAAATTAAACAAGAGATTTTCAAATTCTCTTGAAGTCCTTCCCATGGTAAGTTGATAGTCAACTGTAATCATTGATGGCTTCCTTTAATATGCAACCTGGTAAAATACATGGAGGTGGTGTTGTCTTTAGTGTTGTCACTATATAACATCTTAACTTTATAAGTAGGTATCAAATAAAGAAGTTGGTGAAGAGATTGATTTGGTTGTATAAAATTATTGGTTCTGATGCATCAATACAAGATTCATTTATTTGTTTAATTTTTCGTAAGTGTACTTGCCCATCTATTTACCCTATGAAAGAAATTGTTCATGGTTGCTCTTTGTTTTATTGTTGGTCACTGTCATTCATGAGACGTTCCCATTCTCTCCATTTCATAGGTGGCAAAGACTTGCTTTGTTCCCGTTTTACTTGGACATGCCGTTGATGACGATTTTATACAACCACATCATTCAGATCGTATATTTGAAGCTTATGTGGTAAATCTTATTGCTGTTAATTGCAGAATTTTCGGATTTGGTTTTTTATGTCTCCTATATTCTGATTTTCTTTAATTTAAAGCAATCTATATTTGCCTGGTTCATTGAAAATAATCAGGTAGATGTGAATGTAATTTTTTTGAAAAGGATTAGGCATATAGAATTATAGTCTAGTTGTTTATTCAACAGATATTGCTTTGTTTGTCTCGTATTTATCTAACCTTATACAATAATGTGCTTGTACATTAATGTCTGATTTTCGCAGGGGGACAAGAATATCATCAAATTTGAGGGAGATCATAATTCTCCCCGCCCACAATTCTATTTTGACTCTATAAACATCTTTTTCCACAATGTTCTACAACCTCCAGAAGATGAAGTGGGTGAATCATTTTTTGACACAACGCATGAGTATATTCGCAAGGTAAATTTAAGTGAAATGCATCTCCTTACTGCAACTACCGATTTCAGAACCACAACCCACAATCTTCGGTTGGCTGTTTGACCAGGGTAACTGGATTTCCATGCATGAAGGAAGAAGTGCCGATCATGTTGTTTTGCCTGCATCCACAGGCATGAGTGACATACTTTGCGTCTCTAAGTTCTAAATGCTAGTTCCCTTCATCCCCTTCTCTTGAAGTCTATCTTATATCCACGGTCATATATTGCAGATCCCACAGCGAACAGCACAGAAGATGCCATTAATCAACTTCGCTCCAAAAGACCTATGAGTCGAACAGAGGTCAGTATGGTTTGCCTTCATATCAGAGGGGCAAAGTAACACCATGACACAAAAAGTCTGAAAGTTGGAGGTGCATGCCATTTTCAAGTTAGACAAGTATTTTCCAACATAAGTAAAATGACATTTCAATGCTATTATTAGTTGGGGGAAAAAAACAGGGGGAACTTTAATGACAAAATTTGCATATATTAGTTCTACTTCATGGACAAAATCAGTTCAATTTAACACAATCTCCCATTCCCAAAACCACCCATAACCGTTGGTTGTACATTATTATTTTTAGGTTTATTTAAATTTTGCTGATTGCCTATTGAACATTTTCAGGTTCCTTCTGATATCTCGTCGAAAGATAAACAATCTGAATCCAAGGTTATCTTCGTATATTCTCTTCTTGTTTGTTGTTGCATTCATCCCATATCCGCTATCCATCTTTTCTATTAGAAGTTTACAAGGGAGGACTTGTATTTTTGCATTGTGCCCTTTTGATATTACATACCTTACCCTTTTAAGTTCGTATATGTATATAAACAAATTACAGTATTTTGAAAACTTGAAGCGTATAATGGAAAGATAAGATATGTTCCCCTTTGACTTTTCAATCATGACAACTATTTTGGAACATCATAAATTGGAAGAATGGACTACTGAAAGAGGAAGTATTATTCTGGTGAAGACATTTTTCATAGCTCTCTTAGAAATCAAGACACCCCTTCCCTTTCTCAAATGACGTTGCTATAGTGGATGTACATGCTTACGTACCCGATGCTATACCCATAATGTTTTCCCAAAAGTGAAGAGGGTGAAACTTTGTATGTGGAAGTCAGACAAAATTTAGTCTGTTCACTAGCTTATCTCTAAAGCATTCGAGTCTGTGGACCTTCTAAGTGGTTTATGGCCCATTTATTATGTCAATCTGGATGGTTTCTGTCATTGTGTTTATATATATTCTTCTCCTTTGAACTTTGAAGTAAAGGAGTTTATTAATGACATGAAACTTGAGGGATTCTACTGGGAAGTAGCACTAGAAATGAAGAGAGAAGCTAGAGAAATGTGTATCTATATAACCTGAAGACAGGCTAACTTTCCTCTTCAAAGATGTGCTTGAGGGGGATTTACCGGTGTGGGTTTACATACTCGGACATGGTTGGAGGATTTGGATCAAACTAGCACTAGGCAAAGTTGTGGCTTGATGGGATTTTACTTGATTTGCATATTGGCGGTCATCACATACTAATAGTTTAGTTGGTAAAAGGAAAATTCAAAATAAAACTAATATTGGAGAAACAAAGACAACTAAAAATCACTAATATGATATATATTGTATTTTTGCAGGAAGAAGAATCTGGAACTAAGCCTATCACTTCATCTTCTGAAATGATTAGCTTTGAATTTTCAAATGGTCATCCCATCGACCCTCGTGTTCCAACCTCAGTAAATGATGACGAGTACATAGAGTACCCATTAGATAATTTGGCAGACGTCCCATGCAATCTGGAGGAAGAAGAAAGGGTTAGTACTATTAACTGTTTTCTCTGCCTATTTTATTGAAGATGTTAACCATCCATTGAACTCATACTGTCTTCGCCTTTTTTTTGGCCAAACATTTCAGATGTTCATGGAAGCAATAATGAAGTCATTAAAAGACCTGGAGACACGACCCCCTCCTGTCGAGGAACAGCCATCCAGCACTAGCACTATTAGAACCGAGCATTCGCAGAAAAATGACCGAGAAAAATCCTCCCTCATAGAACATAAAATTCCTGCAAAGATAGAAAGCACCACTGTACCATCATGCAACCCTGATTTGGCATCCCAACAAGTTCCAGAACCGGTCAGACCTGCATCTGATACGGTTCCATCAAATGTTGAATCCGGAAGCACCGGTGCTTCTGCTTGTAGTGGCACTTCAGTTAGGACGCAAAGTGCTCCAGACACCGATTTGGATGATCGCACGAAAGCGACTCTTACCGTTGTAAAGAACCCTACAAGTAATGTCCTGGATGGTTTATCCCGACGTTGGGATTTCAACTTCTTCCGAAACAGTCGATGAGATTGATTTCGAGGTTCAGGTGATATAAAAGTGCATTGTTTCATAGTAGAAAGGAAAAAATTCAGGAATTGTAGTGTTGGGAAATAGTTTACCAAAAGAAGAAACAAGAAACAAAAGAAAATGTTGTAAATGTGTGTTGTTTGTAGAGGTGGTTCTGTTGCCTCTCATTTATATTAATTGGAGGGTTTGTTTAAGGGTGGTTGTTTTCTCCAATGGGCAGTGAATGATTTGGAGATGTTAATATGATTTTTTTTTCTTTGTTCTTTTTTTTTTTTGTGTAGATTATGTGCAGTGCAAGCTATGACAGTATGTTCCTAATGTCATCCTTTAGATGAGTATTACATCTTAAATTTGTTGTCACTATGAGATTAATTTTGTTCTATTTTGTACCCTTTTCATAGTAACAAGTTACAACCCATGTTTGTAGATTCCCTTTGTGCCTGATGATTTTTTTAATGTTACAGGAATTTTGGGAAATTTCTAACAGTTTTTAGTCTCTGCAAGTATAATTGAGAAATCAACGTGTTCATTATAGATCATTATATATATATATATATATCTATGTATATGATTTGTGGTTGGTACACAAAAACTTATTTATAGACATGGAGGTCCCTCTTAATATAATAGAATAATATGTTAATTCGTATATTGTTTATTTGTAAACGTGAATAGTAACTAATTGTGAAGGTATATTTTAATTTGAATATTATTTATTTGTATATGTGAATAATAACTAATTGTAAATATTAAAAGTCAAAGAAACAATGGGTGATGGGTAACACGAGACTACCAGCGTAACTTATTTTTATAATTAGGTTATATTGGATTTAAAACGATATGAACTGTTTAACTTGTTTATTAAAAATATTAAATTAAATTACATTTATTTTATAATTGGATTATATTGGATTTAACATGACGGGAACTGTTTAACTTGTTTATTAAAAAAAATTAAATTAAATTTCACACAATCCAGTTATAAATTTTTTTAGTCAACTCATAACTAGTTAGTGAAGACAATATATATATATATATATAAAAGAATCAAAGAACTTGTTCGAGTTACTTGATCAAATACGTTTGATCCGAATACGACATCAATCATTTCGTGTCTCAAACGGGTCAACCCTTTTAAAACTTGAATATATTTATATCAAATTCAAACATTTTTAAATCATACATTGTTAATGTGTTGTTGCATTTTGGCACTTCTAAGTGAGATTAGTTAGAAAGAAACACCTTGTGTTGTTGCATTTTGGCACTTCTAAGTGATATTAGTTAGAAAGTACCTCAACTTTTGTTGTTGCATTTGGGCACTTCTAAGTGATATTAGTTAGAAAGTACCTCAATTTTAGAAGAAGAAAAGGTATTATTTTGCTGTCGAAATAAGTCCAAGAAATTTGAATTATTGTCTATAGAGTGAAAGCCACCTATATGTGCAAAAAGGATAAAAACAGAGAATTATAAAAGTCCTTGCACATGTTGATTTGAGACCCCGTTCTATTTTTTACGTTTTATTTTAAGCGTGAATAAATCAGTCGTTTTTATGGTAAGGTACTTTTAGTTGAAATTGAAATCACCTTTGGTAACGTAAATTTGGATTTATTTTAGATTTGTTTAGCTTTGGTTTGTTAAAGTAAACTATGCAATAACAGGAAAACATCAATTTAATATTTCTATTTTTGCATGAACATTTTTTAATGTTACAATCAAGGCTGTTAAAATCGGGAGTTTAGGTAGAATCGGAATCGTAAGATTCTACCCAAACGTATTAATTTTTTTAAAAAATATTAGATATTAATTAAATGTTTAATTTAAAAGTCTAAATCATATTAGAATTTGTAAATTTTCCTAATACATTAGATCATTAAATGTTTTATCATAAATTTAGGTCATATATTGAGATATTGGACTAAGTCATTAAGTTTTTGGGCATTTCATATGGAGGGCTTAACCGTCCAACCATTATTTTAACGTACTAGAATCGTGGTAAAATCGTAAAGAATCGTAGAATCGTAAGATTTTACCAGTTAGAATCATGATTTTGACAACTATGGTTATAATGCAAAACAAAACGGATAACACCAAATATACTTTAGCTCAAAAACTACATTGTTTTTCGGCCCAACACAGAAACAAAAAAAGCAATGCACATACCAAACGAGACCTAACGAATGGTGATGTCATTGATTTATTGTCTAATATCTAAAGCTTCCAAAATGACACATGAAACAATAACACGACACGCACACAGTGTGAATTATAAGGGTTAAAGTTTGATATAAATGGGTTCAAGTTGTAAAAGGGTTACCCCGAATATGACACGAAAATAGTAGTGCCCGAACAACCCGTTTAACCAGATTATATTTGTATTTGTATTTATTTTTATATTTTGTCTCTCTCTAACTAGTCATGGGTTGAAATATATCAAACAATTATAATTTGCTCATGTCAAAATTCATGTAATTTTGTTGATAAACATGTTAAACAGTTCGTTTCATATTGGGTCGTGTTAAATTCAAATTAATATTTGTAATAAACATGTTAAACCATTCATGTTGTGTACAACTCAACATGACCCAATTATACGGGTTACATGGATTGTGTCGAGTTATCTGTTTAAATAATAGGTTAGATTGGTGTTGAGTATATTTGACACATAGAATAATCGTGTTTTTTTAGGGATTGACCCAATAGAATACAGTATTTTAACTCGATATTTCACGATCACGAACACAAATTGCCACCCCTACAAAGACTTAAATGATGCGCAAAAAACATTGGTGGATCGAGGGTGGCAATTCATGTCCTTATCGGGTTGACCCATTAAATTGAATATTGGTGAATGTGTGGCAGAAAATATCCACCCTTGTGGGCAACAACCCAAACCGCCCCGTTTAAAATGATTTTTCCGAACAATTTTATTTAATGGAGGCGGGGATGAGTGATAGAATAAAAAATTGTCGGTTTTAGGGCGAGGGTCAGTTTCGGGGTTTGCCCCGTTGGGGAAACGCCATGCACCAAACTGATTAATATGCATATAATTTTTTTAATTTTTTATATTAATATATGACACAATCCTTCAAATACCACAAGTAAAATTTGTTACATAGTGCATGATTGCTTGGACAAAACATGAAAAGAAAAACCAGTTTATTGGAAGGCGGTTTTGGGGGTGAAGAATAATTTTCTTATTGATTTTGGCGCGGTTACAGGAATGAGAATTTAGTTTTTTATTTTTTATTTTTTATAAAGGTTTTTAAGATATATATCAAAGGTTGTGTTGTGTGTGTGTGTGTTTTTTTTAAGCCCAATGAGAATTTAGCTTGCTTATCGCGATCTGGAAAATCCCCCCCAAATTGCCACATTGTCATCCTATTAGTGTAAATGTTGGAAATAGTTTGGAAAAACAGTAATTAAACCCAACTTTGAGTTTAAATAATTATGGGACTCGAACTCCGATTTTAACGGGACCAAATACTAATGTGTTCTCCTTGGTGAGGAGATCAAGTTGGTAAAATTACATGTTCAAAACTATTCATTATTGAATGAGAAATTATCTCTCAAAGTGACCCACTTGAACTTGGATAAGAATATTTGTCCCACATTGGAAATAAAATGAAGTGTAAATGTGTTTATATATGGTTGCATTGAATGGGTGACTAGAATAACTAGAGGCATGGGAGGAGAGTTAGACCATGCATGAACCATGCAAGTCTTAGCCGAATCACACGCGCACGCGCGCTGCCCGGACGGGACAAAACTGTAATGACTCTTTTAAAGAGTTGCGTATACAGTTTGTTGTATCAACAATCACCTGCACAGTTTATACACCTATTGGAAGATACTTCTCCATTCTCTATATGTATAGGCTATTACAGTTCATTCAAAATATGTTTTTTTTTTACTCTCATTCTGCCAGAAACATACTCTCTCTACATTCGCATATACACATATACATATACATAGGTCTGGTTTGGGTTTGAGTACAAAAAACAGAACTTGAGTTCGCCGGTCTTCACCATTGCAGTGCTGCAACAGTGAAGGCAAAATCCGTTCTATCTTGGGAGGCATTTGTTTAGAATCCTTGAGCACCGTAGAGGGAGCAATTTTGCCTTAAGGACACTGTGGTATCACACAGGGCTCGGATTATCTTTGTTCTTCTGTTATTGTTGTATTTTCGGGATATATATATATATACTGTTAATTGTATTCTGGTATATATATATATTCTGATAATTGTACTGCTTTGTTATATATATGATTTTAATATCTGATATATATATATATATATATATATATATACTGGAAAATTATTCTGTTATTTATATATATTCTGGTACAAATTATTCTGACATATATATATATATATATATTCTAGTAAGTTGTATTCTGCTATATATATATATTATGATTTGTGTTCGGTTTATATATATATATATATATTCTGGTTATATATATAAATTACATTCTGATTATATATATATTTTGTAATTGTATTATAATTTCCGGTATTCTATTATACAGACACACACACACACACACACATATATATATATACTGAAATTTTATTCTGTTATATATATATATACTGAAATTATATTATGTTATATATATATACTGAAATTGTACTCTGTGATATATATATATATACTATTTATGTTTTATATATATATTCTGATATATATATATATTCTGTGTATATAATTTTATATTATATATTCGGTTTATATATATATATATATATACATATATATATATATATATATATATTATATTCTGAAAATAGTTTATATATATATATTTAATTATATTAACTGTTAATATAATTATATATATATGTTTGAATCAAGTCCAGTATATATTGGTTGTCTATATATTGTTTGAAATTTTATTTCGGAATTTTATATATATACATCATGTTTGTTGTATTACGGTGTAATTTTGTGTTATTATATTATTGTGCGGGAAACAGTACATAAAGCAGATTTCTGTTTGATAACAGAAATGGCTACTGGTAATCCAACCACAATCAATGTCCCACATGGGGAGAAACCTGAAAAATTCAACGGCTCTGCTTTTAAGCGTTGGCAACAAAAGATGCTATTTTATCTCACTACTTTGAATCTGGCCAAATTTTTAATGGAAGCAATTCCAACAGTGGCCAAGGGTGAAACTGATAAAGATAAACTGGCTGCAGTGGATGCATGGAAGCATTCTGATTTCTTGTGCATGAACTATATCCTAAATGGATTAGATAACACACTGTATAATGTATATAGTGGTGTGCAAACTGCAAAGGAATTATGGGAATCATTGGATAAAAAGTATAAAACTGAGGATGCTGGCACGAAGAAATTCATTGTTGGCAAGTTCTTAGATTTTAAAATGTTAGATTCGAAAACTGTACTCAGCCAAGTGCAACAGCTTCAAGTGTTTCTTCCTGATATTCATGCAGAATGTATGTCTCTTAGTGAATCATTCCAAGTGGCAGCTATAGTTGAAAAACTACCACCACTTTGGAAATATTTTAAGAATTACCTTAAGCATAAACGCAAGGAGATGACTCTTGAAGAGTTGATAGTTCGCCTGAAGATTGAAGAAGACAATCATAAGTCTGAAAAGAAAAGTAGTGCATGGCATCCTATGGAGTCAAAAGCAAATATTGTGGAGGAAGGATCATCTTCAAAGACTCAAAAGAGAAAGTTCAGTGATGAAGGTCCAAGTAAAGGATCTAAGAAGTTCAAAGGCAAGTGCTTCAATTGTGGAAAGCTGGGACATCTCTCTAAAGACTGTCGAAAGCCAAGGAACTTCAGGAACACTAGACCCCAAGCGAATGTGACTGAGGCAGATCGACTTACAAATGATGTAGGCGATATGAATCTTGCTGTTGTGGTTTCAGAGTGCAATTTGGTGGGCAATAAGAAAGAGTGGTGGGTGGACACTGGTGTTACTCGTCACATCTGTGCCAATAGGTGGATGTTCACTGCTTATCAACCTATGAAAAATGGAGAACAACTCTTTATGGGTAATTCTTCATCTTCTAAGGTAGAAGGTAGTGGAAAAGTGATCCTGAAAATGACTTCTGGAAAAGAGGTGACTCTGAATAATGTGCTACATGTGCCGAATATTCGCAAGAACCTGGTGTATGGATCTCTGCTAAACAAAAATGGATTTAAATTAGTCTTTGTATCTGATAAGTTTGTACTTACAAAAAATGAAATGTATGTAGGAAAATGATATCTTAGTGATGGGTTGTTTAAGCTCAATGTAATGACTGTTGTACCCACAGCTAATAAGATTAATAACACAGTTTCTTCTGCTTATATGCTTGAGTCTTTTGATATTTGGCATGCTAGATTAGGCCATGTTAATTATGTTACTTTACGTAGGTTAATTAATTTAAATGATTTGCCTAAGTATAAAATTGACCCAAATCATAAATGTGAGACTTGTGTAGAATCTAAATTAACAAGGAAATCCTTTCAAAAAGTTGAAAGATGTAGTGAACCTCTAGAACTAGTGCATACTGATATATGTGATCTAAAATTCTTGGAAACTAGAGGAGGAAAAAAGTATTTTATTACTTTTATAGATGATTGCACTCAATATTGCTATGTTTATTTGCTAAGAAGCAAGGATGAGGCTATTGATATTTTCAAACAATATAAAACTGAAGTTGAGAATCAACTTAGCTGAAAAATCAATGCTATAAGAAGTAATAGGGGTGGTGAGTATGAATTTCCTTTTGAGGAGTTCTGTAAAGAACAGAGAATTATTCACCAAACTACAGCTCCCTACTCACCTCAATCGAATGGTGTAGCTGAAAGGAAAAACCGAACCTTAAAAGAAATGATGAATGTATTTCTGTTAAGTTCGGGAGTACCACAAAATTTATGGGGGGAAGCTATATTTTCTGCTAATTACATTCTTAATAAATTTCCTCAAAAGAAAACTTTTAAAACCCCATATGAGTTATGGAAAGGCTATAAGTCTTCCTATAAATACTTAAAAGTGTGGGGGTGTTTAGCAAAGGTGGCAATTCCTAAACCTAAAAAGGTGAAAATAGGACCTAAAACCGTGGATTGTGTATTCATCGGTTATGCCCACAATAGCAGTGCATATCGATTTCTTGTTAATAAATCTGAGATTTCTGATGTCCATGTCAATACAATAATTGAATCAAGGAATGCTACATTCTTTGAAAATGTATTTCCATATAAAAGGACATCAGATTCAAGCTCACAGAAAATGTCATTTGGTGATATGACTCAAGATAGTCAGGAACCTATAGACGAAGAATCTATAGAACCTAGACGAAGCAAAATAGCAAGATTCACTAAGTCTTTTGGGCCAGATTTTATTATCAATCTGGTAGAGAATGGACCTCAAACTTATAAGGAGACCACGTCTTCACCTGAAGCAGTTTATTGGAAAGAAGCTATGAATAGTGAAATTGAGTCCATTATGCAAAATCATACATGGGAACTGGTAGATTTTCCACCAGGCAATAAACCATTGGGTTGTAAGTGGATCTTCAAGAAGAAGATGAAGGCTGATGGATCAATTGACAAATATAAGGCAAGACTTGTAGCTAAAAGCTATAGGCAAAAGGAAGGGTTGGATTATTTTGACACTTATTCACCAGTTACTAGAATAACGTCCATTCGCATACTAATTGTTATAGCAGCTTTAAATGGATTAAAAATACATCAAATGGATGTAAAAACAACATTTCTAAATGGCAAATTAGATGAAGAAATATATATGTAACAACCCGAGGGGTTCATTTCTCCTGGCCAAGAGAGAAAATTGTGTAGACTTGTAAAGTCATTATATGGACTAAAGCAAGAGCCAAAACAATGGCATGAGAAATTTGACAGTGTTATGATGTCAAATGGGTTCAAAATAAATGAATGTGACAAGTGTGTTTATGTCAAGAGTTATCATAATGCATACGTCATTTTATGCCTATACGTGGATGACATGCTTATTATAGGGAGTAATAATGATGTAATCAATTCTACTATGCAAATGCTAAATAGTAGATTTGACATGAAAGATCTTGGCATAGCTGATGTTATTTTAGGAATTAAAATTTCTAGAACATGAGAAGGACTTGTATTATCCTAATCTCACTATATAGAGAAAATGTGTGACAAGTTTAAGAAGTATGGGATAAGTCCAACACGAACACCTGTGGATGCAAACGTTAAACTTTCTACGAACAAAGATGAAGGTATTTCACAATTGGAATATGCTCGGATCATAGGAAGTTTAATGTATGTTATGAATTGTACTCGACCTGATATAGCATACTCTGTGAGTAAGCTGAGTCGATACACAAGTAACCCAGGTAAATGTCACTGGAATGCAATACTAAGAGTTTTGGGATACTTGAAGTATACTCAAAATTATGGTTTGCATTATACTAGATATCCAATTGTACTTGAAGGATATAGTGATGCTAATTGGATTTCTGATTCCAATGATTCAAAATCCACTAGTGGATGTATTTTTACTCTTGGAAGTGCAGCTGTGTCATGGAAGTCCTCAAAGCAAACATGTATTGCTCGGTCCACAATGGAATCTGAATTCATTGCATTGGACAAAGCTGGAGAAGAAGCAGAATGGTTTCGTAATTTTTTAGAGGACATTCCAAACTGGAAAAAACCAGTGCCAGCTATTTGTATACATTGTGATAGTCAATATACGATTGGAAGGGCTCAAAATCACATGTATAATGGTAAGTCTAGACATATCCGTCATAGACATAATACTGTAAAACAATTGCTCTCAAATGGTATAATATCCATTGACTATGTAAAGTCTAAGGATAATATAGCGGATCCGTTAACTAAAGGTTTGCCAAGAGAACAAGTTGAAAGATCATCGAGGGGAATGGGCTTGAAGCCTCTGGGTTAAAAGACACCAAAATGGCAACCCAACCTAGTTGACAGGAGATCCCAAGATCTAGGTTCAAAGGGACAACCGAATTGTGCGTGACTTGGTTAAAAGCACTGTGGAGATTAAAACAAAACTCCTTCCCATTCCTATGATGAGACAGTGCATATTTTAGGGTAAGCTATACTTTTAATGATGTCTATGACTTGGACAAATCCAAGTGAGGAAGAACTTCTAATAGAATCACCTATGTGAGTAGAAGGGGCCGTTTCTAGGAGAATTTTGAAGGCGGAATTCTCTGACAAATACTCATGAAACCAAGTGGTGTCCAAGGCCAAAATAGACACAAATGTGAGAACCAACTGTGTTCGAAGGGGAACTGTGTGAAGTCTTTTGTCTTGGTTTACACAAACAACTAACAGTTCAAGGCATCACGTCCACTGATTAGCCAGTAAATCCGATAGTCTTTCACAAGGGAAAGTTCAAGGCTCTAAGGCTACTTATCCTGATACAGTAACCTTTCATTGTACTCGAACTAGTGTCTACATATTCATCTGCATTTTGAACTGCTAATTTCCATTCATGTGGGGGATTGTTGGAAAAAGTTTGGAAAAACAGTAATTAAACCCAACTTTGAGCTTAAATAATTATGGGACCCGAACTCCGATTTTAACGGGACCAAACACTAATGTGTTCTCCTTGGTGAGGAGATCAAGTTGGTATAATTACATGTTCAAAACTATTCATTATTGAATGAGAAATTATCTCTCAAAGTGACCCACTTGAACTTGGGTAAGAATATTTGTCCCACATTGGAAATAAAATGAAGTGTAAATGTGTTTATATATGGTTGCATTGAATGGGTGACTTGAATAACTAGAGGCATGGGAGGAGAGTTAGACCATGCATGAACCATGCAAGTCTTAGCCGAATCACACGCGCGCGTGCGCCGCCCTCCCGCCCGGTCCGGGCCGTGGTCGTAGAGCGGTGCGGTTGGGTGGGTGGGTCATCGGTTCTACCCATTTTTCTTTTTTGGACAAAACTGTAATGACTCTTTTAAAGAGTTGCGTATACAGTTTGTTGTATCAACCATCACCTGCACAGTTTATACACCTATTGGAATGGATACCTATACAGTTGAGATACCTCTCCATTCTCTATATGTATGGTCTATTGCAGTTCATTCAAAATATGTTTTTTTTTACTCTCATTCTGCCAGAAACCTACTCTCTCTACATTCGCATATACATATATACATATACATAGGTCTGGTTTGGGTTTGAGTACAAAACACAGAACTTGAGTTCGTCGGTCTTCACCATTGCAGTGCTGCAACAGTGAAGGCGAAATCCGTTCTATGTTGGGAGACATTTGTTCAGAATCCTTGAGCACCGTAGAGGGAGCAATTTTGCCTTAAGGACACTGTGGTATCACACAGGGCTCGGATTATCTTTGTTCTTCTGCTATTGTTGTATTTTCGGGTCAGTTTCATTCTATTATTGCAATATATATATTTGTATGCATGATATCTTTTTATATATACATATAACAGAAGCATGTTTCAATAACAGTAAAAACACTTAGTGCCTGTTTGACAATCGGTTTTGGTGCTATTTTTATGATTTTGGGTTGAAAAATGTAACTCACCCCATGTTTGGCAAGGTTGGTTTTGGGTCTACAACATCAAACCATGTGACATTAATTTGTTTTTGGCATAAATAGAAAAATATGTTTTTGTAAGTGAAGTGAAAGTACGAAAATTCCCCCAAACATATGTTTTTGTATTTTAAACTTAATTTTTTTATATATTTTACTACAATTGGTAGTTGAAAAACAAATATTTCTGCATTAATTTTTTATTTTGACATAAATAGAAAAATAATCGTTATATAAAAATTATCCCAATTCCCTTGTCTCCCTTAATTTCAATTCCAGTTAATTGATAGCCCATAATGAGAAATTTGTGGAGATCTCAATCCTTATAATCCTTATAGGGTTCAGCAACTAACTATAAACTCAATTCAACTTTAAGAATATGAGAAAATTTCATAATTTTAATTAGTTTCGTTTTTATACCCAACTTTATTAAAATCCTTATTACGATTTTAATTATTTTTTTCACTTTTTTTCTTGCACTCTTTTTGTGTAATTATCTATCTATATATACGTTTCTCATCTTCAACCGTATGGGTACTTAAACCATCTACAGTTGAAGGTTTCAGAGACGTACTTAAACCTTCTACAATCGAAGGTTTTAAAAACGATTTTTCAGAGAATTTCTGAGTTTGTTTTTCTCGAGAATACATTTTTCACCTAATATCAGGTGATATTTCTCTTATCAAACTTAGTATTTATGTTTTTTTTATGATTGTGGATGTGGATATTTTAATCATATGATTACAGTTTGATCAGTCACAAAAAATAGAGAGCAAGTTAACCTATTTACCACTCTAAGTCATTAATTGTATCACTTGTCCTAACTACGTTAATCAATCAGCTTTTTCATTATTTTGGCTGATTAATTTCTTAATTAGTGATAATTGCATCATGTCTGAAACTTCTTTTTTTTTTTTGGTAAATAAAACTTCTTCTTTTGTTGATATCATTTTGCATTTTCATTTTTTTTTCTTGCATCATGTTGCTTTTCCTTTGGCTCCTAATTCTGTTTTTGCAATATTCATTTTAAATGATCCAAGTGAAAGAGAGAGTTTAAAATTTTGTTCAAAAAATTTGAACTCCTTGAATTGGATAATGATATCTATACATTAGAGGTTTCAGTTACCAATAAAAATTTAAATGAAACAATTTTCTTCAAGTTGTTAAAACTTCTGGAAAAGGAAATTAGTAAGTTAAAGGATTTTATGAGTGTAGATGCTGAAAAATGTACAACACAATAATAGAATGCTCTATTCAGATTTTTCTTTCCTTATATACATTCCCTTTGGGGTCTTGAGCCCATTAGGGCAACATTCTTTTACACATCAGTATTTTGTCTCTTTGTCATGTCACTAGCTTTCTCTTCAAGTTTATTCTAGAACATTTCGGTTGATGGGCCTTTATAGTGGGCTTCGGTCATCCATGATGGGCCATCCGGTTCGTGGCCTAAAGGCTTGGTGGGCCTGAAGAATCCCACATGTACACAGGCCCCTCTTGGTTTTGGGCTTTCAAACGTTTAAGGCCCATAATCAAGAGTAACATGTGGTAGGTAGATACATTTCCTCTATCAAGTGACGTTGCAAGGTCATTAAATGAGGGTAGTTGTCTTCATCATTTTAATTTGAAATACACAGTCATCGTGGCCTTGATTTTCGTAATAGTGGCTGAGTAGAGGGCTTGATACTCCACTTAGCGTGAAAGTAGGGTGGTTGGTCTCCTTCAGTAACTCTTATATATATCATTCATTTGTACTTTTGCAAACTTCTTACTTCGTTATCTTGTCCTCACAGCAAAGGTTTTTCTTTGCAAATAATCTTCTTCCCAAATATCTTCGTCGAAAACTGCATTTGCTTCCCGAAGAACTTATAGATTTTCATCGGAGACTTGCCGAAATCCTCTTTGAGTGTAAGTTATTTCCTCTGCTATTTCCTTCTTCCAGAGATGTCTGATAGTGATGATACCCGATCGGGTAGTGATCGTCTTCCTTCCTTTGTTGATCCTGATGCCTCTCTCAGTTCCCCATCAGTTGAAGTGGTTAGGACAGTTAGATCCAATCCTCCAAAGGTAACCCAGCGCGTCAGTGTCAGTGGGGCTCCCGTTGTTACAGGTCCAATTGGGGGTCGGGCTGTTAGGGGATCTGGAGTACAAATTACTGCTGACCCCTTGATAGCTGAGAAAAGGGCAGACGCAGTCCTGGAAAAGCTTGAGGTCCCTGATGGGGTAGTTATCAGTCACTACCCCAGGGATAAGGATTTTAGGATCGGTGAGGGGGTTAGGGATGACCAGATCCTACTTTCATTTTATCATCTACAAATCCTCTGATTTCCAATTCATCCTTTCTTTCTACTCACCTTGTCTACCTTAGATCTGGCCCCAATTCAGGTTGGGCCAAACTTCTTTAGAATATTGGTTATGCTCTTGCTGCTCAACCAGGATATGGGTCTGGACTTGGGCCTGGCCGAGATCCTGTTTTCTTATAAGCTGCATGATCAAAAGTTAAGGGGCGTTTCAATCTTTTTCCCTATCAGGGGAGAAAGATGTGTGATGGAGTTGTAAAATCTAATAAGGGTTGGAAGGAGAGAATGATTTTCATGAGCGGGAACTGGAGACATCTCGATGCAAACTTCCCAATCCCCAAAACTTTTAGCCAACACCTACTCCCTTCTTTCAAACCCTATCATTCAGGGCATGTTTCTGTGAGGTGTGTGATGACAAGTTGGGGATGCACGTTTTAAGTTTTTTGAAGGCTCCCACTAACCAAAAAACCCCATTTTATATCAGATCTCATTTTGACCTCCTAAAATCCAAAGTTTGGGGTAAACCTTTAAGGATGTGTCCTAACTTCCTAACTGATGATGCATGCAGGAAATATCATCTAAAGGAGTAGACATCATGTTGTCAATTCCTCAACCTAGCCTCCAGGGCAAACGAAAGAAGGCATCAGGCAACCCTACCACTCCGGTTACCCCTTTGGGAACCGCATCCCCTTCTATCAATGAGGTTCCGCTACTGCCCCCTCCAAGTGATGCCCCACTCACTTCTTTTCCCCCTCTTTCTGGGGAGGAGAGTGTCTCTACCCCCACTCCTCTTATTCTCGCTTCCTTAGGGGAGAATCTTGTTGATCCACCCCGGTCCGCTGATGATGGTGCTTCCGTATCAGCTGGAGAGGGGGTTACCTTGCCATCTTCGTCTGTGCAGGGCATCACCTGACCCCGTCCGGAGAATGACCAAGCTAGATGTTTGGTGCGGCCCCGATTAACAACGGCAGCCTCTCCCAGCGTGCAAATGGAAATGGTAGCCTCTCCCTGTGAGCAAATGGAAACCGAAGCTGCAGCTGAGAAATCGGTTCCTTGGAATCCGAGAATAAGGCTCCCGGGTGGCGGGTTTTTGGTCGTTGGGAGTGAGACCATAAACGATGATGTTGCTCTTCGGGAGATAAGTCTTCAGATCTGGACCCCAGCTAACCGAAAGGCTATCCAAAAGGTGGATAGGAGTGAGTTGGCCCTGACTAGACCTGATATGGCAATAAAGGTGGTTTATATGCAACCTGATCTCGCCTTGCATCTGATTTCTTCTTGATTTGTCTACTGATCGTGTAACATTTGTGTTTCTATGGCAGATGTTTTACCAGATCCAAGCTTTTAATTCAATGCTTGAGGAAGACAGTAAGGCCCCCCGTCAATCGGCAGAGTACCTAAGGTTGAAGGATGAGGGCAGGAAAAAGATGGTTGCCTTGCTGGTGACTGCCAATGAGAAGTTGGAGGCTCAAAATATGCGGGCTATAGCCACTGAGCAGTGACTTTGGGAGACTGATCAGAAGCTTAAAGAGATGGATGAAGCTCATTAGGCCATGTTGGTGCGAAACTAGGAGCTGATGGCTGAGAATGAGGGCTTGAAGACTTCAAAGGAGAAGTTTCTGGAGGAGAAAGTCGAGACTGAGAATCTTATGGCAGTGGAGAGGTCCAGGGTGGAGATGTGTCATCGGGGTGGCAACTAGATGTATAAAGGTTTTTGTGATACCTCCAACTACCGGACTGGATTCGATTGGCGGACTTGCTTCCAAGACTTCCAGAAACCTGTTGAGGAAAGGGACTTCATCTCAGGGGAAGAATTGGATGAGTCTTTTGGCATTGCTACTCATTACAAGGATCCGGAATCAGGCCCCGATGACCTCCTCTTTTGTGAGTTTTTAACGAAGCCCCTTCCCGGGTCTGCCTCAGCTTCAGGCACCGCTGCGTCTAAACTAGCTTTGGTTCCTGATCCCACTGCTCAACCCTATCCTTCTCGAACATAATCAAGCGCGCAAGAGGCTGTTACCAGGGCCAGGGATAGGATTGAGGAGTTTGCTCCTGAGTTCAGATACTAGGGGCAGAAGACTTAACATTTTTTCTTTATTTCTTTTTGTTTCTTTTTGTACTTTGTAAGCCTTGGCCACCGAGGCCCGTGTCTAATATAAATCTTTGAGACATTTTTAGAACCAGCTATTATTTTCTATCGGGCCCTTGATGTCACACTACTTTAGTTAACTAATAATTCTTGTAAAATTTTGATTGCCTGCGGATCGATCGGTAATGCTCCTTTCGGGCTCTTGAGGCCATGCGAAAGATGTCACAATACTTAGATAATTTTTTCTATAGTTTCTTGACCACTTATGGATCAGTGTTGTGTCTTTCAGGCTCTTAAGACCATGTGAGAGACGTGACAATACTTAGTTTATTTTTTATTTTAACATTTTGACCAATTGTGGGTTAGTGTTGGGTTTTCGAGCTCTTGGGCCATGCGAGAGACATAACAACACTTGAAATTTTTTGGTAAAACTTGGATCACTTATGGATCGGTGTTGTGTCTTTTGGGTTCTTAAGGCCATGCGAGAGACACGACAATACTTAGTTTATTTTTTCTTTAACATTTTGACCACTTGTGGGTCAGTGTTGGGTCTTCGGGCTCTTGGGCCATGCGACAGACATAACAACACTTGGATAATTTTGGTAAAACTTGGATCACTTATGGATCGATGTTGTGTCTTTCGGGCTCTTATGACCATGTGAGAGACATGACAACACTTAGTTTATTTTTGCATCAGCAATCATCTGTAAGCTATCTTTGCCAAGAAAAGATAATTTTACTGATGTCAACTCAACTGATCTGGCATTGAAGCCTTTTTACAAAAGCGAACAAGGTAAGGTAAAAATTGAATTGGCCCATTACGGGTAGTACCTCTTCAGGCGAGAGGCATTCTGAGACTTCGGTTCCATTCTATCGTCTTCGTTTCTGCGGACGCAATATGCTCTGCACCTGATAACTTCGGTGATGGTGTACGAGCCCTCCCAAGGCTCCCTGAGCTTGCCTACAAGTCATATTTTTTGCCTAAGGACCATATCCCCGATCTGGAACTCTTTTCTTTTTATTTTTTGATTGAAATGGTTTCGGACATGTTGTTGGTAGGTTGTCAACCTGATTTCTGCTGCGTTTCTTCTTTCATCCAACAAATCAAGGTCGTGAGCCAGATATTGGTTATTAGGGCCATCCTCTCAGGCTTGGCTCCTGAGGGTTGGAACTTTGATTTTTGTGGGGATTACAGCCTCAGCACCATATGCCATGGCGAAGGGTGTTTCCTCAGTGGGTTTCCTGGGTGTCATTCTATACGACCAGAGCACTTCAAGTAGTTTTTCTAGCCATACTCATTTGGCTTCTTCAAGCTTTTTTGCAAGCGTGTCAAATATGGTTCGATTTGTTCTTTCGGCTTGACCATTCCCTTGTGGGTACCCTACTGAAGACGTATTTTGATTGATGCCATGTTCGGCGAAGAATGCCCTTACCTTCTGGTTGTCCAAGTTTGTTCCATTGTCCATCATAATTGTTCTTGGTAGCCCGAATCTATATATTATATGGCTCTAGATGAATTTGATGACATGATTTCTTTTAATTGCTGGATAGACTTTAGTTTCTACCCATTTCGTGAAGTAGTCAGTGGCTAGGAAAACATAGGACGTTAATCGTATTGCCTTCGGGAGTGGACCCACAATATCCATTCCCCATCGGGCGAAGGGATGAGGGACCACGATGGGGTGTAGGAACTCTAGTGACTGATGGATAACATCTCCATGCATTTGGCACGCCTTGCACCTTCAGACATAGTCCTCGGCATCCTGTGACAAATAAGGCCAGAAGTATCCTTGGGGGAGTATTTTGTGAGCCAGAGATCTTCCTCCAGAGTGATTCCAGCATGACCCGATATGGATCTCCTCCATTACTACCATTGCTTCAGAGGGGGTTACACATTTTAAATACGGACCTGAGAATGATTTTCGATAGAGCTGCCCTCTTATGAATGAGTATCGGGCTGAATTCATCTGGATCTTTCGAGCTTCTGCTTTATTCTCTGGGAGGGCCCCATGCCTGAGGTAATCCGTCATGGGATCCATCCAGTTGGGTTCCCAAGGGATAAACATTACATTATCGGGCTCTTGGATGCTTAGTCTAGATAGGAAATCAACCAACACAACCCGAGTTAGGTCCTCATCAGCTAAGGATGCCTGCTTGGCTAGGTGGTCAGCCACAGTATTCTCATTTCTTAGGATCTGAGTGAAAGTTATTCTTTGAAAATGCTCTGATTCTTTTAACACAAGTGCCCGATAAGACTCCATTTTTGTATCATTTGCCTCGTATTCTCCTTTGATATGCCTAATGACTAATTGGGAGTCACTATGCACTGCTAAGATCTGGATCTGGAGGCTTTTAGCTAACCTTAAACCATATATGATTGTTTCATACTCGGCCTCGTTATTGGTGGCTAGGAACTGCAGTCGCACCGACATATGGAGATGGGTACCATCGGGCGTATGGATTTACAGGCCAACCCCTGACCCGTTCAACAAATAGCTTCCAAGTATCTGGCTCGTGTTGCAGGTCGGTCTCCTCAGTTTCCTCCTCGAGTAAGAAGTCTGCCACTGCTTGACCCTTGATGGATACCTGGGGTACGTAAGTTATATCGTAAATGCCTAATTCAATGACCCACTTTGAAATTCTGCCAGAAAAGTCAGGTTTAAACATAATGACCTGGATAGGAGTGGAAGTCGGGACAATGATTGGATGCGCCTTAAAGTAATGCCTGAGCTTCCGTTTTGCATTTATCAGTGATAGCACCAGTTTCTCTTGCCTACTGTATCGGGCTTCAGCATCTACCGAGGATTTGCTTGTGTAGAAAATAGGCATCTACAAGCTCTCATCCTCCCTAATAAGGGTTGCACTGGTTGAAATGGAGGATGTCACCAGATAAAGATACAAGACTTCATCGGGTTTCGGTGTGGTAAGGATTGGGGGCTTGGACATGTACACTTTCAATTTTGCGAGGACCATGGATTGCTCTGGACCCCATACCTCACATTTCCTTGCCTTCATTGCCTGAAAGAATGGTCTGCATCGATCGGTAACTCTTGAGATGAATCTACTAAGGGCAACCACTCTTCCAGTCAGGACTTGAACATCCTTATAAGTATGGGGTTTCTTCATTTCCATCAGGGCTTTGACTTGCATCGGGCTAGCCTGAATTCCTGTTTGGTCCACGATGTGTCCCAAGAACTTTCCAGACGACACGCCGAATGAATATTTCTCCGGGTTGAGTTTCATTCCATGTCTCCTAAGGGTGTCAAACACTTGTTGCAGAAGTCCCAAATGGTCCTTTTTTGCTCTGCTTTTGACCATTGTGTCGTCGATATAAGCTTCGATCATAGTGCCCATCATCCCTTTAAAGATCTTGTTTACCAATCTCTGAAAAGTAACACCTGCATTTTTCAACCCGAAAGACATAACTCTAAAACAGTAAGTACCTATTTCAGTGATGAATGATGTATTTTCTTCATTGGCGGGCTCATCTTTTTCTGATTGTACCCTGAGTATGCATCTAGGAAAGTCAATCGCTCATAGCAAGCGGTATCATCCACCATCTGATCAATTTTTGGCAAGGAAAAGTTATCCTTCAGGCATGCCCTGTTCAAGTTAGTAAAGTCAACACAAACTCTCCACTTACCATTCTTCTTCTGAACAACTATGACGTTGGCAAGCCAATCGAGGTACTTCATTTCCCTGATAAACCCGGCCTAGAGCAATCTGGATACCTCTTCTGCTATGATTTGGTTCATGTGGGCTCCCTTGCGCCTCTGTTTCTGCCTGATTGGCCTTACATTAGGGTTAACATGTAGGAAGTGTTGGCAGACATCGGGATCAATACCAGGCATATCTGTGTGTCCCCAAATGAAAACATTGCAGTTGTTCTGCAAAAACTGGGTTAGTTCTTTTAATTCATAATCAATAAGGTTTGTACCTGTATAGGTGACTCTTTCAGGCTTATCGGGTATTATGGATACAAGTTGTAAAGGTTTGACCACGATCGGGAACCCCGAATCCCCATCCTTTAATTGCTATTTAGGTTCTGGACCCCGATCTTCAGTGCGGATCTCCTTCGGGCTTTTCTTTTTCCTAATCTCTTTTAGGGTAACGGCATAACATTCCTTTGCAACCATCTGATCTCTTTTGATGTCGATGACGTCAAACACGTTCGGGCCTATGCACCTCATCATCTGATGTAGGGTTGAAGGTACCCCCTGCATCCTGTGGATCCATCCCCTTCCCATGAGCAAATTGTAAGATGGCTTCACATCCACTATGACAAAAGTTTCCAGCAAGGTCCTTTAAGCAGCGGATACTAGTAGTTGGACTTCCCCGATGGGTTCAACTTGCTTCCCGTCGAATCCTACAATAGGACTCCGGGAGGTTACAACTTTGCTTGGATTGATTTCAAGCTTCTTGAAGGCCCATTTGGTGATGATTTTTGCACTGCTCCCTGGATCAATCATGACCCGCTTAACGAGGCAGTTGGCTACCATCAATGTAACAACTAGTGAGTCATCATGATGGGTCTGGATGTTCTGAAGGTCTACAGTAGAAAAAACAATCTGCGCTACCATTGTATAGTGGTGGACTTCCCTCATTTCGTTGATTTTCCTCATTTTTCAAGCTCGACGCAACTGGCTCCTTCTGTCTTCTTAGAGGTAGGGCCCTCGAGAATCATATTGATAATTCTGACTAGTTGTGCACCTGCGGGATTTCGAGGGGCGTTAGGTGCTTGTTGATCAGTCCTCGGTCTGTCCCTCTGGATGTAATCCCGGAGCTCACTTCGAAATATCATTGCCTCCACTTGGCGCCTGAGATTTCGGCACTCGTTGGTGAGGTGCCCGAAATCACCGTGGAAGGCACAATGCTTCGACTTATCCATTTGATCCAAAGGTTGTCTAATCGGTGGTGGTGGTTGGAAGATTCCTCTAACTTTGGTCTCTTGGTAAAGTTTGCCAAGGGTGACCCTTAGGGGACTCACTTTGTCTTCAAACCTAGGACGCTTCATTGGGTTCGAAGCTGAAGGACCCGAGGTACTTGGGCGCTTTCGGTCGGTTGTTGGTTCTTTTGATCGGGCTTCAACACTAACCAAGGCTGCCCTCTTCTGTCTAATAGCCTTTTCCTCTTCTATCCTCAAATACCCTTGGGCCCTGGAGTTTTTCTCCCCGATGCCTGATGGTGGGCGCTTCACTAGAGACTGATGGAACTTAGTCCCGGGAATTAGGGCCATTCGAAAGGCTTCGACGGTAGAGTGCTAGTCACAATTATCAATGGAAGAAGACTTAACATTTAATCGGGATAGGAAGCTCTTCAGGGATTCTCCCTTCTCCTGAATCATTGTGAAGAGGCATGATATAGTTTTCTTCTGTCTCTTGTTCCCGTAATACTAGGCGACAAAGAGCTTTTTCAATTGTTGCCAGCTATCAATTGATTCGAGTGGTTGCTTTATGAACCACAATAGAGCTGCATCGGCAAGACTTGTGGAAAATACTTTACAAAGCAGGGCCTCATTCTCGATATACATGGTCATTTTCTGATAAATCTGATAAACATGCTGCTCGGGATCCTTAGTGTCGTCATAAGGGGTAAATCGGGGCATGACAAACGTTTTTGGGAAGGGCTCTCGGGTTATTCCTGGAGTGAACGGTGACTGGATCAATTCAGTGGGGGCCTGAACGGCCAGATCGTCGGTAGACTAGGACATCAGATCTCTCAGAACCTTTCTCTGGAACTCGGTCATCATCTGCTGGAGCTTTTGGGGGGTCAAGGCCTCATCGATGATGGAGGACTTTCCCGGGCGATGAGAGGATTCAACATGCTTATCTGCCCAGACACCATCCTCCTGGTCCTGAGAATGGATGGGTGTTGCTGGGGGAACAGGTGGAAGAGTCATCCTCGCCATAAGCTCCGCTTTCTACTTCTCAAGAGCTTGGCTCTGTTCCTCGACGGCTAATAGGCGTTACAAGATATGTTCAATGGTCTGAGAACCACCTACCTGGTTATCTCCGGTGGTTAGAGCATCCGCTTGGAAAAAGGTTACCAGCATGATTTCTCGAGGGGTGAAAGAACAAGATAATCACAGAAAAGAAGGTCAAGATGAGTAGAAACAAGTTCTACTATCGAGATGGGAAGATGATCACAGATCTGGAAGGTAAAGATAAATCACAAATCTAGAATCAAGAGTGATTTCCCACAGACGGCGCAAATGTGTAGATGCTGAAAAATGCACAACACAAGAATAGAATGCTTTATTCAAATTTTTATTTCCTTACATACATTCCTTTTTGGGGTCTTAAGCCCATTAGGGTAACATTCTCTTACACATCAGTATTTTTGTCCCTTTGCCACGTCACTAGCTTGCTCTTCAGGTTTATTCTAGAACATTTCGGTTGATGGGCCTTTATAATGGGCTTCGGTCATCCATAATGGGTCATCTGGTTCGTGGGCTAAAGGTTTGGTGGGACTGAAGAATCCCACATGTACATTGAGTCACTTAATCATAATAGCTAGCATTTTTTAGTGAACATGTTGGGACTAACATATCCTATCAAAACTCACCTATGTAATTGATGAGTTGAAAACTAAGGTAGTGTTTGATAAAATTGAAAATTAAGTACTGGAAATTTTAATATCTGAATTTTAAATACTAGAGGTTTTAAGTGGTATTTAAAAAAATTATTATTTTTTTATATTTTTATAAATTTTTAATCTTCAAACTTCAGTGTTAAGTGGTGACCTTGTCACTTAAAATTTCTATCTCATTTTAAGTGACATTTATTGTTTTAAGTGATGTTCAAATTTCTTATTAAACACACTTAACTGAATAAATGGTGAATCTGTTTATATTTAAGTGATGAATAAGTGTTATCAAACAAACCCTAGTTAAAAAATGGGTGACAGGAGAGAATTGATTTGACATTCTTAAAATTATAAACTCGTGCCAAAATCAAATTAGTGGGGACGAACCCCTAGACACCAAATATTTTTGGGTACTTTCAGAATATTTTCATTTTTTTTTGTTGAATATTTTCACATGTTACTCCAAATTAATAACAAAAAAGTGTGGTAATACACGTGGCACGTGTTGTGTTATACACCACTTTATCTAATTGATTTGGTATAACATGTCACTCTTATCTGTGAAATAATTTTTCCCCAAACACCTTAATTATCAATGGGAAGTTGAAGACACCATCTTCATGCATGACCCCAGCCATCTTATTTAAACCGGCCTTTTTATTTCTCTCTCTCTTTCTCACACACACACATATATATTATATATAATTATATATATTTTTTTTTAAATATGGTGACCCAAGCTCAATTACAGTCCCTGATATCTGCAGCTTTAACTAGCAAACCCGAAAGCACAAAAGAGTCAGAAAAAAAGTTGATAGTGATCGCTTTCTAAAACATGTCTTCAATGGTGGCCATTTCTTTATCATAGCGAGTTGTTGTTCTGGTTTGAGAACATGATCATACCTAGTCCTGATGTATACACGACGTACGTCATCTTTATCATCTCCTTCAAATCGAGCTTTTATTATTGCATTCAATAGTCCTGGCCGGCTGAGCATCAAATTTAACACCGCCTCCTAAAGTCAAATCAATCTGCGTTAACAACCGTTTACTCTAAAAAATATTTAAAAAATCAATGGAAAGGTATTTACTAAAGATCGCAAATGTTACTAAAAATGTTAAAAATAGTCGTTATAACTTTTATGTTATGTTTGGTACGTAGGCAGATAATGAAATAAATGTGAGAGACGAATGGTCGTTCTCATTCTTTTGTTTGGCTAGAGCATCATTAAATACAGAATGAAATGAATTTTTTTACTTTTGTTAGGAAATGGAATGCCCATTTCGCTGGTTTAGTTATCGAATGAATGTTCATTCTTTGAAAGGAATGAAAATTCATTCAATTTTGAATATTGTTTTTGAACTTTGAACTTTTTTTTTACCTTATTTATTCTTGAATTTTAGTTATTTGCTCTTATGGCCCCACTGAATTTCTTTTAAAAAATCCTTAAAGCCCCCATTGAATTTTGTTTCTCTTACTTTACCTACCTTTAAATTTTGAATATTGTTATTCCGCCCCCACTGAGACTAAACTCTAGGTCCGTCACTAGCCATAACCATGGTTCGTCGTATCGGTTCGTTACGTTGCATAACGTCCAGTTGCCGATACCGTTATTTCACACCGATACTCATTTTTACGATTGATATTGTCCGAGTTTATAACGGTATCGCGATCGTGACCGAAACCGATACCGCGACTGCGAACCATGGCCATAACACCATATGGAATCTGGTCCATCGGGTCTCACTGGACTAGGAACTTAACTGAATTAAAGTCTTCTAGTTAAAAAAATTCAAAAAAGCAAGATAGGCATAAATTTCATAAGAAAAAGTTAGGGATAAATTGTGTTAGACCACACTAATGAGAGGAACAACTCATCTGTATCTGTTGGAAATAGTTTGGAAAAAACAGTAATTAAACTCAACTTTGAGCTTAATTAATTATGGGACCCGAACTCCGATTTTAACGGGACCAAGCACTAATGTGTTCTCCTTAGTGAGGAGATCAAGTTGGTATAATTACATGTTCAAAACTATTCATTATTGAATGAGAAATTATCTCTCAAAGTGACCCACTTAAACTTGGGTAAGGATGTTTGTCCCACATTGGAAATAAAATGAAGTGTAAAGGTGTTTATATATGGTTGCATTGAATGGGTGACTTGAATAACTAGAGGCATGGGAGAAGATCTAGACCATGCATGAACCATGCAAGTCTTAGCCTAACCACACACGCGCGCGCGCCGCCTGCCCGGTCCGGGCCGTGGTCGTGGTGCGGTGCGGGTGGGTGGGTGGGTCGTCGGTTCTACCCAATGTAGTTTTATTTTTTGCCAAAACTGCAAATATCTCTTCTGAAGAGATACGTCTACAGTTTTACACAAACTGTTTTAGCACCCATTGGAATGGATACCACTACAGTTGTAACACCTCTTCTTCTCTATATCTATAGGTTGCAGTTCATTTATATGATACGTAGTTTTTGATTCTCGCTCTGCAGAAATACATTTTTCCCTCTACATACGCATATACATCATATAGAAAGATAGGTCTGGTCAAAAGTTCGGGGTACAAACACAGTATTTGTGTTCGCTGGTCTTCATCCTTGCAGTGCTACAACAGTGAAGGCGAAATCCGTTCTATCTTGGGAGGCAACTTGTTCGGATTCCTTAAGCACCGTAGAGGGAGCAATTTTGCCTTAAGGAAACTGTGGTATCACACAGGGCTCGGATTATTTATGTTCTTCTGCTACTATTGAAATTTCGGGTCAGTTTCCTTTTATTCTTGCAATATATATATTTGTATGCATGATATATTTATATATATATATGCACATAACAGAAGCATATATGTATAACAGTATCCAATATTGTTCAAATAAAAAATAAAAAATAAAAGTTAGGGATACCTTTTCATGATCACTCAAATTGACCATGAAGTTGAGAAGAGGCTTGTTATAGTCTTGAAATGAATGAATATCACAAACATCGGAGCGATCGATACCAGCACTTTTGAGGTCGAGACAAGTGACCTTGTAGCCATAAGCCTCCAAGAGGGCTCTGATTTTGTACTAATTCCAAGCTCCAACTCCATAACCATGCACTACAACAAAGTGTGGTTTTGTTGGACATTTCACACTCACTGTTATCATTTTTCTACCTTCACTTCTCATGTTTTGGGTCATCACTTCTGTACATACACAAGGAGAGGAGGAGAAGAACAAGAAAGAATAGGTGAATGACGCAAAACACCTCTATAATTTTAAAAATGTGCAAAAAAAAATTCTTATTGGTTTTAAAACACTCTTATACTTTGCAAAAAATGCAAATAGCCCCCTCCAAGCTCTTTTCATGTGACTGGGAGGGGGTTTTCTGCACATTTTTAAAAGGGTTATTCCCACCGACACCCCCTCAAAGAGATCATAATCCCACACGGACCCCCTCGATATTGAGTATTCCCACACAGACCCCCTCTGACAAACGGCCGTTAGTTTTATTGACCTTTTTATTGTGAAATTACTAATTTGCCCTTCGATATATATTTTAAAAAAGGGTAAATTGTAGTAGCACCCCCTAAGGTTTCACTTATTACATTAGAGTAATATATAAAGTATGAAATTACTCATATGCCCAATATATATATATATATATATATATATATATATATATATATTACGAAAAAATATATAAATTATAAATTTCAAAAATAATATATAAAATTTAAAATATATATATAAAATCTGAAAATGCAAAAAAAATATAAAATTTTGAAAAATTATATTAAAATCTGAAAATATATAAAAATTTAGAAAAAAATATATAAAAAGGGGAAAAATATATAGATTCAAAAAAATATTTATATTTCAAAAAACATACCTAAATTATAAATTTCAAAAATAATATATAAAATTTGAAAGAAATATTTAAAATTCAAAAACAAATGTATTAAAATTTCAAAATATATATAAAATTCGAAAAAATATATTTTAAAATTTGAAAACTATTATAAATTCGGAAATAAATATAATATTAAAAATATATATAAATTTCGAAATTATTTTTTTTTGAAAAAAACATATTAAATTTCGAAAATAAATATAAAAATCGCAAAAAACATAATAATAAAATATATATATATATTTTGAATTTTTTTTTAAAAAACATATTAAATTCAAGACAAATATATAAAATTAAAAAAAACATATAAAATTCAAATAATATATATTAAATTTCAAAAATAATTTTAAAAATTGTAAAAAACATAAAAAATTATAAATTTTGAAAATAAATATAAATTTCAAAATATATATATATTAAATTTCAAAAAAAATACTGAATTCTAAATTACTCTCTCTCTCTCTCTCTCTCTCTCTCACACACACACACACACACTACACAACACACACACACGCACACACCTCTGCACAACACACACACACTGCCGCACACACATATATATATATATATACACACACACACATATATATAGATCTATATATATATATATTACCCGTATATATATACGTATATATAGTATATATATATACGTATATATAGTATATATATATACGGGTATATATAGCATCATATATATATATATGTATATATGGGTATGCAATATATACAATTCCAATCTTCATTCTCTCTCCCAATTTGCCACTTCCAATCTCTCTCTATATATAAATTAGGGCTAGGGTTTTAGGATACCCAAATTGAAGAAGAAGAAGGATATGTAGGTCATTTTATATCATTTTGAGGGCAAAATAGACAATTCACAGGGTGGTTAACGGCACAATTTAACGGCGTGGAGACGGAGGGGGTCTTTGTGGGACAAAATTCAATTTGGAGAGGGTCTGAGTGGGAATAGTGAATATCGAGGGGGTCTATGTGGGATTAGGATATCTTTGAGAGGGTGTCAATGGTATTTACCCTTTTTAAAATTATAAGGGTGTCTTGTGTCAGTCTCGTGATTGAATTCTAGCAAAAAAGTTAACAAAACAGTGTTATAGGGAGTCAAATTGCACACTTTTAAAATAATAGTATGGCTTATCTGCACAAAATGTATTAAAAGAAAGTTTTTACATTTTTGAAATCATAGGAATATTTTGCATCATTCATCCATATATATATATATATATATATATATATATATATATATATATATATAATATATATGCGCCTGCCTTATTTGAATGAAACCATCAAGTAGTCTAACGCATGACTGTGAGAGAGAAAATAGATAGGACAAAAAATTAAAATGCGTCTGGCTTATTTCAGGAGAATAATCTCTGAACAAATTCAAAATTTTAGCAAAAATATCTATTCAAATGGTTCTGTTAAGAGTCAATAATGCTTTTGTTCTCTCTATTATTTTAATGCTCTTTAATATTAATGACATGATAAATGCACTAAATAAATGTTGACATTTAGTTATGATAGCACGATAAATGCATTATTAATTATTTGGTTTACAATGGTGACATATTTTTGTCATGTTAGCGCTGGATAATGACTTATTCTATATTTTCTA
Source organism: Cornus suecica (assembly GCA_963922005.1). Lineage (NCBI taxonomy): Eukaryota > Viridiplantae > Streptophyta > Magnoliopsida > Cornales > Cornaceae > Cornus > Cornus suecica. Next base: position 22,020,470 of record OY998241.1, read on the forward strand.
AACATAATCATAATTCAAAATAAAATAAAATAAAATAAAAAAAAAATATATATATATATATATATATATATATTAGCTTATGAGATAGCATCCAATATTTTAAAGGGTAAATTACATTTTTATCCCCTCCATTTCATCAGTCAAGTAAGGTCACCGAGTATGAAAAATGACCTTTATACTCATACATATGTGAAATTATTCTTATACTCATATTCTTTTTTATTCTTTTTAAATAATAAAATACCTTTTATATTAAATTACCTATTTACCCTTTCAATCATTATCTTCCTTGTCACCCCCTCTATCTCCTAAACCCCCTAAAACCAAACCCTAACCCTAAAAATTCTAGTGAAGATAAAGTATTCGCAATCACCTTCAAGATATTGTTCGATTGCATGCTAGGGTTCGATGGGTTTGTTTATTTGAGACAATTTTCCGATTCTTCTTGTAAATTAAAGATAGAACTCTCTCTTTCTCTCTAAAACCCCCATTTCTCTCTCTCTCTCTATATATATATATGTATGTATATTTATATCTATCAATCCATATGCATATATATATATAAGAGAATAAAAGAGTGGTATTTAGGTCCATGAAGCTTCTTTTTGTAAGAGTATATTTGTCATTTCGCATCATTATGGGTGGGTAAATATTTAGGGGTAATTTAGTCATTTTACGTAACAAAATTGAGTGACATCATCATTGACTGCATTTGACCTCGTCGGAGGTTGCATGGAGGGGTGACTGCATTTGACCTTGACGGAGGTTGCATGGAGGGGGGTAATTGAAACACATAAGGGAGAAATTGTAATTAGTGAAATTACAGGAGGTGCGAGCCGGTATAATTTACAATAACAACAGAGAGTGAAAGTGTAATTTACCTTATTTTTAATACTTCGATCATGTGTATGATACATCTCAAATTCTTCAAAACAGTTAATCAACAACTTTTTAATTTAAAATATACTCTTCACAAAAATAATCTAAATGATTAATAGTTATTTAAAAAAGGTTATCAATGATATTAAATAATGGCTATGAATGCTTGTTTTATGTTTTTGTGAAACAAACTCTTATTTTATATAAATAATTTTAGTTATATATGTAGGTTATTAGAATTTGAAATTAATATTTTTTTGTTAGAAGAACACCGTATCCTATTTTCAGATATGTCATGTCATATCATCATACACGGTAACCTGCCGTAATTTTATCTTGTAAACATATCGGTATTTGTACTTCCTAGTCTAAAATGTGAGCTATGAAATAACACATACAAAATGATATAGGGAAGGGCGAAAAAGATGAAATGATGCTTTCTGAAATATCATTTGTAAGACTTTTCTTCTTGAGGGTTCTTTTAATTAGACGGAATTTGTGGAAAGTGAAAGAAGAAGAAAGTGAAATGAAGGGGAAAAAAATTACGCATTTGTATGCATTTAGTTAGCATGAACAATTTTCAAGAAGATTATGTGAAATTATAGGTTAATTTAGATTGTTTAAATTTTTTCCCAAAAATAAGCGCATTATTGTAAGTTCATCAATTTTCTCTTCGTATTCATCAACCAGATTAGGCGAGAACGTAATTCTAGAACTTTCCACAAGGGCATGAGATCTCAAACTAGAGTGATGATCGCAATTTATACCAAATGCTATCCTGTAACTACCTAGCAAATAGGTGGTATAAAGGACTTCTACACAAGTCATTTTTTGTAATCCCACGAGTTGTACTAGGACTAAAATGTATCAACTACTACATTAGGTTATAACTATCTTATACTTATAAATACATTTTAGTTTCCGGAAAAAAAGAAAAGAAAAAAGTTCATTAATATATTAGGTTAAAGAATGAAATGAGATAAAGAATGCCTTTGGTTACTTGCTATTTCATTTACTAATACAGCCATTGAATAATTACTAACATGTAATCTAGGAAACTTGATTGAAATCACTAAAAAAGAGTATTTCAAAGAAGACATTCTTCTTTGGACCCAAAATACCATGTCATCAGCATCAACTACCAAAACACCATGTCATCAGCATCACCTAATCATATCTCACTCTATAACAACAAATAAATAAATAAATATATATATATATTTTTTGCTCTCTAGGACAAGAACAACTTCAATATCGATAACAAGTATTCCAAAGTGAAATAATTCTTCTTTATACCTAAACTAAGTACCTTGTCATCAGTATCATCGCTAACTAAATCTATATCATCATCTAAGAATATGTTTTTCAGTGTTGGTGTTCAATAGGGGTGGCAAATGGGCGAGTTTGGGTTGGGTCATAAGCGAGTAAGACAGAAACGAGTCAGTTACCCATTCTCAACCCGTTATGACGGATCATTCACGGTTCGGGTCATAAATGGGCCGGGTTAACCCGACCCACACTACTTTTTTTTTTTATACCAAAAATATAACTTATTCTCAAATTTCAAAATTTTCAAAGTACTTTTTTATTATCTTGACATGTTCAGGCCAAATTAAATAACAAAGAAAAAAAAAAAACCCATCACACTGTTGATAACTACTAAATAATGATACTTGGAGCTAAAAAAATAAATATATTTTTCTTAAAAAAACTGTAATCAATTATTACAGTACACATTTATTTAGACATAAAATTTAATATATGCATAAAACACACATTAATACAGTGAAATAGGGCTCACACAAATTAACACAAACCCAAATACCGACCCTACCCACCTCTCCTCACTTCCATTAAGAAAACCCCAAATATCAAATTCCCTTCAATTTTCAACAATTGAATTACTCACACATTGAAACACAGCACAAACTTTCTCTCTATAAATATATAGGTATATAATATATACATTTCTCTCTGTATCTAAATTGAGAACCCTACCAAATGAATATATATATATATATATATATATATATATATATATATATATATATATATCTTGATATATATGGATATGAGATTTATTTACTTTCTCTCTCTAACAGTGTCGGCGACAAGAGGGCTTGAGATCTGTAAAGGTGGTAACTCGCGACAAAGTTAATACGTGATGATTTATTTATCTGGGATATGGCCCAAAGTTTGGTATATTTGGAGAAACCGGCCCAAGTACAAGATTATTTGGGAGATTGGCTCAAATAATTGATTACTTGGGGAAATGACCCAAATAAGGTTTTAACGCGAGAGCTTGCATTATACAGAGGGAGGTATGAGGGACTGATGTGTTTTATAGCTCGCATCAGAAACTCATAACCCTATATGTTGCTCGCGTAGCGAGTACTATTCGGAATCTAGGGGAAATGCTTGGGATGAGTAAATAGTGGGTCGTGACCTTATTTATACCGTCCTAAGCAAGAGTACCTTAGAGAGGCCGATAGTATTCAGGGTCATGAAAAAGGTATGCATGTCAAAGGTCATGACCCAGTAAAGCTATACAACATTGGTTCCTTGGCTAAGGAAAAATCAGATCCACGATGAAACAGGCGCGGATCACGGGTCACGGAGCACGGTATGATCCGCGCATGGGATTACGCGAATCCGTTTCGCGTAGTCAAGGGCGCGAGATGATACTGTGCGGGATATTTATAGCACGGATTGGTATGACAGGATTCATGTCGCGAGATAATTGCTGACGTGGCAATGAAATCCGCGAGGACTACTGGACTCTAACATCTATAAATAGAAGTGCGAGAGCTCACTTAAAGGGGGAACTTTTGGGGGGGAGATCAAGAGAGAGAAATTCCTAGAGAGAAAGTATTTCGCAAACACTTGTAACTACTATTTTCTCTTCCATTTCTCTGTAAAAAGCAAATCAAAAGCAATAAAAACATCATTGTCGTTATTTTATTGACGAACTTGTGTAGAAACTATCTTCGCATCATCTAAATCTTGCGAACCCCTACATTAAAGGCGACTCTGCTGGGGAGAAGATGTCTTCTACACAAGTAGAGCCTCGTCAGACTCGCCGGAGAGGTCGTCCACCGACCCGGCACACTGCGCAAACTAAAGAGGAAACAGTTGCGCAGACACAAGGAGGTAAACCAGTCCCACCAGCGCGAAGACAGCGTCGTCTCACAAATGTTGGTGCAGATCAGGATGAAACTCCTCCGATGATAGAACAAGTACAGAATTCAGCAGAATTGCCATCAGCTCTGCTACAAACTCTTCTCAGCATCCAAGAAACGCAAAAGGCTATACTTCATTTCATGGAGGCCTCGTGCGTTTCAGTACCAAATCTTGAATCACCATGGATGGATAATCAAGCCATACCAGAATTATCAGCACATGAGCTTTTTCGAGAGGCACCACGGGCGCGATCAGAGGCATTGGAGAAAGAGTCATATATCACCAAGGAGCAGTTGCAGGCTATCTTGAACGACAAGTCTGAAATAGAGGAAGTGGAAATTGCCCCACCTTACCATCCCAGCATTATGGCTTTGCCTTATCCGGAGGATTATGAAACACCAAGCTTCCATCAATTTGATGGCAAGAAGGGAAATGCAAGAGAGCACATATCCAGGTTCGCGGATGCCATGGGACCCCACAGGAACAACGAGTATTTGAAACTTAGAGAATTATCCAAGTCTCTAACTGGAACTGCATACATATGATATAATGGTCTCGCTCCAGCTTCGGTGTCCAGTTGGACAGATATGGTGCTCAAATTCTACACCAAGTTCTTCCAAGTAGACGAGGAAGTCTCGATGATTTCACTTACAAGACAAAGACAACGCTTTGGGGAAGAAGCGACAATCTATGTCAGGAGATTTCGCGAGGCTGCTCTGCAATGCCATGAGCCAATTTCTGAACTGCAATTGATTAAAATTTGTATAGAATGAATGTTGCGGGAATACAGAGTGCATTTGGTCAATCACGAGTTCAAAACTTTTTATGCACTTGTTGATAATGCCCGAAGATTGGGAGAAGTATTGGCTCCCCCGATGCGACCAAATATCAGTACAAGGCGGGTGCCAATGGTAGCAGCAACGCAAAACGAAAGGCCCAGAGAAGAGCATATCAGGAGATCTGAACCACCTCCTCTACCTTTCAGCGAAAAAGAGGCAGTCGCTTTACTGAATCAATGGATCGCAGATCATGTAATCTCGTTACCTCCAGTGCAAAGGGTGCCGCCAAAAGAAGAAAGGATGAAGAGCAACTACTGTCCCTATCATAGGATTGTTCGGCATTCCCTGATGGGCTGTTGGGCATTTCGCGAATTGGTACACCTGTCACGCCCCGAATTCCTAGGATTCCGAAACACGAGCCTAAGAGCTAAGGGAGTGATTGCGGAAGTAAAAAGAAATGAGAACAATAACCTTCAATCATCAAACACCCACAAAATGATGAAAATGTCACGCTCTAACCATGCTGTCACGCCTCTAAAATCCCCGAAACTCTAATCTAGAGAATCAGCGAATCTCCAAAGGGTGACATAAGTCAAGCGACTACTAGAGTCAATAATAACAATGGAAATACATGGAATAACAATGAAAACTATACTCCATGCCAAATAGAATACTAGAACTCAATAGTATCCTTTGATACCAACCGACACGCTCCTAAATCCCTAAGACTCCCGAACTGGGACATCCAAGGAATTCAGGATGTGATCCTTAATATGAATGACCAACTAAGACATCATTAACCGTGAAAACATATGGGTTAATGATAGATATGGTATATTTCATACCCAAATGGATAATAAACTAAGCAGCGAAATCTAACGAAAATCCAGCAGAATTCCGTTTGTAAATGGAACATCCGGACAACCAAACACAACACAATAACATGCCCAAAGCAATTCAATAATCACAATGGCTTCCAAGCCCCACATTCATCAATCTTAATAGGGCCGAGGTAGTGGAAAGAAACCAAAACCCCTCCAAACCCTCTAATATCAACAGAGCCACAAGTGCTCGAATAAAAATACAGAAAAGCACCTAACTGTGCAGAATAGATACAATAACCATCAGAAAGAATAAATACAGGAACTAAAGGATACATCAACAGAGATATGCCAACAGACTGGCTCCCAAAAGAGATACATGATAATCCCATAACAATGGGTAAAGAAACTAACAATAAATACCTATCGTCCCTAAACCAGTCGTACTGCAATCGTAACCGCATCACCAGCGCGACTCCAAACCTGTAACACGGAAACAAAAGAAAGCTGCCGTCGTACTGCATCCTGCTCATAGCCGTATATTTCCTGCAACCTCGCATGGGAATACCATGGGGCAAATGAAATACCCCTGTGAGCAAATAAGCTCAGTGGGAAAGGATACTCTAACTACCACATCCTCTAATAGTTTAGGTAAAGCTAAACCGTCTAATAAGATATAAATAACCCAACTAATCCCATCCACGCAAAACACAAGGCACACGCTCATACACTACCGTACGTAAGTATATAACGGGGATATATATATATATATATATACACACACATATATATATATATAAGTATAAATACACAACATGAGCCTATAAGATACAACTAAGACTCGTACGTACCCACAACGGTAGTCTACACTACTCTCACCAACGTACACTAGGTACACGATACGAGGATCCAATCTAACAATTCCTTAATTACTCACAACACAATTCAGAAAATCCAACAGAGGGAAAACGCACTCACCTCTAATATCCACAAAGATCATAATCCACCACTAGTACCAAGGAATACTCATAACTCACTCCCCGAGAACACGGGAGGAAAAATACTCACGTCCTTGCATATTAACACAATCATCGTCTATATATATATATATATATATATATATATTGTAAATGTACAATATATATATAATACAAACCTCATCCCATTCCTAAGGAAAATCTACCTCTCAAAAGTTAGATCACCTCAATCATATCACCATACCATAAATCATATCGACCTCATAATACTATCATCGATAGGGTCAATCACATCACTAACGCTCTCACTGTAGGCGAGGAAAAATCACCAATCAAATCACTAAGAGTACACGAACTCAACTCACAAGAACGACCACCCAATGGTCACCGAAACAAAGCAAAGGAAAAGACTTCCCAATGCTAAACCAACAGATAACCGAGACAACAATGTCAAGGTTAAAACACCACAAGGGTTTAAGGAGAACACCTGGACAAGGAACCCAATCCACTCGGTATCCATGCCCATAACATGTGGAACAACTCGAATCACCTAAGTGGTGACGTCAAAAGCCAAGAAGAAAGGAAGGACAACACTATATGTGTGAACTGAACAACACCGAGCCTCATACCCGAGACATAGAAATGATAGGAAGCAAAGGTGAAACAATGGAACACCTTTCAAAACTCTACAGGATGAGATATTGAGAAAGAAGTCTCGAAATCTCATAATATCAAGACAAGTAATATAATAGTTTTTCCTTTTAAGAAACCACATAGTAAAAATGACCGTCTTGCCCCAGGTCTCCGTCAGTTGTCATCACCGGCTTTTAGAAGTTAAAAATATTTTTAAAGAAGATCATAAGATCATTTTATAAAGTGTTAAAGCTTTTCATTGCTACGGGGGTAGGCGAAAACGAGTTTTTCCTTTTAAATACAAAGAGTTTAGAAAACACCGTTTTCGAAATGACAGTCAAATAAGAGAAACACAACTCTATGAATTCCTGTAATGTCCGAGAGGACAGTAAAGGAAGAGCAACACGTTGGACTCACAGAAGACAACCATCCGTTCCAAGTCCACCAAATCAAATGACACCACGAGGAAGAGGTTCGGCACCACACCGTAACCGGCAACTCAATGAATGACATACAAGTCAACGACCACGTACTAGTGTACAAAACACTGTACCAGGAATGCTTAAGGGAAGGGACTAAGCATAAGAATCAAGACTGTCAGACTACAGTACCTCGAGTACTTAATGAATCCCTAATCATAACCTCTTCTTATCAATCAAAACCTCACACAACTCATCACTCGCCTTCTCTAAGGCCTCAATTATCAATTGACACAAAAATCATCCCTAACCTCAAATCTCCAAAAGAGTTCACACAACTAACCACGATCACCAAACTACTAATCACAATCACAAGGCTACTAACCACAATCACAAGGCTGCTAACCACAATCTCTAAGGCCTCAATTCAAAGTCAAGCCTACGATCCACCACTAGCCTCAACTAGCCACATGGATCACTATGCCAACACGCATAACCTCCCCCAAGGGTACTAAAATATACAACAAGTACAAGGATATACGTTTCATTATACTTATTAATTATGGCATATTATCATTTTCTTCCACATTAATTACTTTCAACTGAGCATTTATAAAATATGAATTTAATTTACAATATTCATAAATAACATGCTCCAACAACACATGTAATATAGCACATATACATGTCAAACGAAATCACATAAAGGGTATGCAGTGTAATGTGACTCGACACTCCCCGTGATACTCACACACAACACACCCTTCCCAAGGGTAATGGATACAAACTCTGTCCACTCATCATAGTGTAGAGTTACCACACCGACCCTTCCCAAGTGATTTTTCTCTCTATCACTTCAACAGGGAAGACGGTTGTACGAGAGCCCAACTTGCAACTCCGTACGCCATGACTACCCTTGAGTCAAGAACATGAGCCTCTACCTGGACTCCTAACTCACATTTATCGGCTTTTTAGTTCCGTAGGCATGATACCTCCTGGCCAGTTGTTGTGATGATCCGACACAAAGACACACATACTTGAGTACACAACTCATATATATCAACATCGTGATTTGACACTACACGACATTCTCAACAGGCACCCCGGGCCTCAACATAAATATGTAATACACCATATTTATGAAAATACCAACATGGTAAATATCAACATAAGTCTCAAATATCTTTTCATGCTTTAAAATGCAATAAAACAATTAAATCATATGAAAATAATTTCATATACCATTCATGTTCTCCAAAAATATATTTTCTTTAATTCTTTAGAAAATATTCCAATTTCCCTTATCATTCATTTAAAATAAATTATACAATTAATCCACGTATAACGAGAGGGACCTAGCATAGCGTCTAAGTTTCTCGCGTCCAACGTTTACAAAATTCTCTAGTCCATTTAATTCTCAAGGGAATTTCTAAGCCGTCTATTCCTATTCGATTCAGATAGGAAATTATTTAATTACATAAGAAATAATTTAATTAATTTTCTTAAATTAATTCCTAAGTCCAATTCTGATTCTAAACGAATTATAGATATTTAAATTAACAATTTAATATATCTATATTAAATTAAATAAGGTTTTTGCACCCCTAAACTACTTCAATAATGCGGAGTGAGAAATATAATTTCCCACCTGAAATACGCTTACAGAACAGCCGTTTCGGGCCCACCGTGAACAGTACCGGCGCCCGAATATGACGCCCGCCGACCAAAGTCGTTCGAAAAATATTTCGAATATATCAAAATGTCCGTCTCGACAACCTATACGATATATACGAAGCCCATTAGCAATAGGTTAATTAATTTGGTTAAATCTAAAATACCCCAAATAAAAATTCGAAACTTCAAATCGAATTTCCCGACAAGTCGTTCAACGAAACATTATGAAATTTTTACACGTCGTACCTGACATCGAGACGAAGCTACCTCTGAAAATCAGCCCAAACCGAGGTCGGGAAGTCGACCGAAAAAATGGTCGAAGCTTCTGGCCGAAACCAGGACTGCCCCTACTGCGCGTCTCCAGCTCTGCAGCGACCCCAGCTGCTCGTGCCGCCGCCTCTCGCCACCAGCGCCGCCGCCGTCCACAGCCCAGCAGCCCCTCACCGTCGCCGCTGCTACATCAGCGGCGGACCTCCATGGTCGCGCCTCCTTCAGCCGGCCTCACTCTACAGCCTGCTCTCTCTCTCTCCCTCTCTGCCGATCATTAGCCATGGTGAAGATAAGTAGATTTGGTTGTCAACTACGGGGAAGGAGAAGAGGTAGTCGGTCGTTCAGAGAAGAGAAGGAGAAGAAACGTGTAGGAGAAGATCAGACATTCCTGTATCTATCTGATATACATAGATCTACTAATTACACAAGTGACTAGTTAGTCTCCCCTAATTACAAAATTAACCCTCATGTCTTGTCAATTCACCATTTTAACCCCAAAACTATATATATATAATTAGATATATATATACAATAAATTCCAATAAATACCGGGAGCCTCCAAATAATATCACGCGACCCCGTAAGTCCACGGGACGCCTAATAACTAAAATAGTCCGAAATAATTACACCGGGGTAGGAACCCAAACGTCGGAACACTTAACAAGCCCGATAAAATAAAACGTGTCGTTGCTCCATCGAAGCACAAATGTTAAACGTCGAAACAAAACCGCGTAATCGAGAATAATAATTCACGAACTCGTCAAAGAGAAACCGTAAAGTCATCCAGTCGACTTTAAAACTAAACGCGAAAAATTTACAGGTATCAAATACCAAGAATAAATAATACGTCATGAACAAGTGACGTCATTACCGAAATTAAATTAAATATAATTTCAGGAAAAAGAAAAATAACACGGGGTGTTACAACACCGGAAAATAGCATCGGGAGACTTGGAGGTGGCAAAGAATGTAGTTTATGAGCCTTTCCCTGCACATGTGGCTGTGGTGACCGCCAGATACAGTATTGAGGATATGGACAATGCCGCCAAGTATGAATGTCCGCCAGTGCGTGAAGCCAAGGAGAATGCTAAAATAGACGTCTTCTTCAATGAACTCCCAATACAGGAACATGTGAAGGAATTCTTTAAAGAACAAACAGTTGCCGCACTCAATCATACCATTGTGATTCCGCAACATGAGAAAGCCTCCAGTAAGATCACATTTTCTGAAGCAGACAAACAAGTGCCTTTCCTCCACAATCAACCCCTATATGTACCAGCCACTGTAAATGGTCGGGATATGAAATGAGCATTCTTGGATGGGGGAGCGTCAGTCAATTTGATCCCACTAACCACTTTGTGAATGATCAACTTTCCTGAAAGCAAGATCGTGAATCATACTATTGCAGTTACTGATTTTAATGGAGACCAGCAGGCCACTATGGGATTCGCGACATTGGACCTCAAAATTGGGAAGATCAGGGGGCCCACCAAATTTCATGTCATCAAAAGGGAACCCTCATATCAATTGTTGTTGGGCAGACCGTGGTTGCATGCATATGGTGTAGTGTCGTCATCCTATCATCAAGTGATGAAGGCCAATTGGGGAGAAGGGATAATGACTGTAAGGCATCTAAGAGCCCTTTATGCGCATCAGAGGCCCATTTTGCAGATGCAGTCTATTTTTCAGAGTACAGTGAGGAAGATGGGCCCGGCATTTTTGCTCACCGTTACCAGAATGGAATGAACTGGAAGATGGAAGTTCAGCTAAATGGAAGCTCAAAGAGGTGAGCTAGTCATGGGTCAAAATGCCCGATGGACGAGTAGTGTACAAATTATAATGGGATTGGGGGTCAGAAGCTTGCACAGTTGGCACTGACCCCGAGACAGATGAGGTTATACAAAGAAAACTTGATACTGATCCTGAAGTACTGAAAGTGAATCCGCGACCAGAACATGGTTTGTGTGAAGTGGACATAGGCGACGGCACGGATCCGCGACCTACCTTCATAAACAGTACGCTGCTTAAAGATACTAAGAATGCTCTGGTAGAATTGCTCAAAGAGTTTCGAGATGTCTTTGCTTGGGACTATAATCAAATGTCGGGACTCAATATTGGATTGGTAAGCCACCATCTTCATGTGCATCCCGCATCAGAACCAAAGAAACAAAAGCAACGAGTATTTCATCCCGATTTAGAGGTACAAATTAAAGCAGAGGTGGAGAAGCTGCTGAAAGTAGGGTTCATCAAACCAACCCAACATCCGACCTGGCTCGCAAACATTGTGCCTGTAAAGAAGAAGACTAGGCAGATACGCGTATGTGTAGATTATCGTGATCTCAATAAGGCCTGCCCTAAAGATGATTTCCCTCTACCCAACATTGACACCATGGTGGATGCAACCGCAGGACAACCAATTTTCTCGTTAATGGATGGATTCAGCGGGTATAACCAGATTAAGATGGCACCGGGAAATACTGAGAAAACTACTTTTCGAACCCCAATGGGGAATTTCCACTATACAGTCATGCCATTTGGGCTTAAAAATGCCTGGGCTACGTATCAACGCGCCATGACAGCCATATTCCATGACTTCATGCATAAAACTGTGGAGGACTATGTCGACAATTTGGTGGTAAAATCCAGAACCGTGCAAAATCATGTGGGTGATTTGTGAAAAGTATTGCAACGATATCGCGAGTATAATTTGAAGATGAATCCCCTCAAATGTGCCTTCGGAGTACCAGAAGGAAAGTTCTTGGGGTGTGTCATACATCCTCATGGCATTGATATGGACCCGACAAAGGCTAAGGCAATATTAGAAATGGCTCCACCCGCAACTCGCAAAATGTTGAAAACTTTTATGGGGAAGATATCTTATCTGAGGAGGTTTATCACGGCACTGGCAGAAGTAACTCACCCACTCATGCCTTTGTTGAAATAAAAATCTGTATATAACTGGGGAGAAGAACAGCAAGAGGCTTTTGAGAAAATCAAAAAGATTTTGGCATCACCAAAAACAATGGTAGCGCCCGAGTCAGGAAAACCGTTGATAATGTATCTCCCTTCCACCAATAAATCTGTGGGAGCTCTGTTGGCCCAGGAACATGAAGGGGAAGAAAAGCCTGTTTACTATATCAGTCGGGTACTCAAAGGACCAGAGTCGCGATACACATCGTTGGAAAAACACTGTCTCGCTTTAGTATTCGCAGCCCAGAAATTCAGATATTATTTACTGGCACATCCATTAGAGCTAATGACCAAAAGTGACCCCATACGGTATCTGCTCACGAAGCCCATACTCAGTGGAAGAACTGCTCGGTGGTTATTAGCGCTATCTGAATATGAGATCACATGCTCTAGACCGAAAGCAGTAAAAAGTCAGGCCTTGTCAGATTTGCTAGCTTTATTTCCTGGGGGAGCTGAGCCCAAGGTGGAGGAGATAGGAGTGGCAAGTGTTGCATAGAGCGCATAATTCACTTTAGAGTTCGATGGTTCATCCACAGAAAAAGGAGGTGGAGTTGGTTTCGTACTAAGGAATGAAGAAACAAAAGAGGAATTAGTCATGGCCTACAAACTTGACTTTCCTTGTACCAACAACATTGCCGAGTATGAAGGATTGGCGCTGGGGTTGATGATGGCTCAGCGGTTGGGGGCAAGAATACTTCATGTTAAAAGAGATTCCAAGTTGGTCATTAAGCAGATTAAAGGGGAGTATGCTGTCAAGGAACCTCATCTGGTGTCTTACAGAACCCTTATCCGCCAGATGATAGAAGGCTTTGAGACTGTGAGCTTTCAACACGAGCTGTGAGAAGGTAAGCGACGATTAGATGCATTGGCCATATTGGGCTCGCGACTACATTTCTATGGATCAGAGTCTTCTGTGCAAGTAGTGCGAAGAACCAACTCTGTAGTCAGTAGCGGGAGAAAATCAGAAGTATATGAAGAGCATGATTGGAGAGCGCAAATAGTACAGGCTCTACTAAAAAATGATAACAATACCTTGAGACCAGAGTACCAGATCATAAAAGGCGTGTTATATTACAGAACGGCTAGAGGTATTCTAGCCAGATGCATGGCAATAAACGAGATAAGAGAACTACTACGGAAGTCTCACAAGAAAATATGTGGTCAAGCAGATGTCAGTCTCTATCGAGTTTTGCAGTGAGAAGGTTTCTTTTGGTCAAGTATGAAGGATGATGCAGTGAAGTTACAAAGTAGCTGTCAAAACTGTAATGCATATCCATCCGCGAGCGAAGGAAATGTAGCAGACATGATAGACTGGCGGGACAAATATGTGCATTATCTGAAAGAAGGGATTTTGCCTGAAAAAGATCAACTGCGGTTCAGAAAATTGGCCTCGCGATTTGTCTTACAGGAAGGAAAATTGTTCCGAAAGAGCTTTGAAGGAAAACTAATGAAGTGTGTAAGTGAAGAAGAGGCAGGAGAAGTATTGAAACAGGTCCACGTATTTGGTCATCAAGGCCCTAGAAAGATGTTTCAACAGATGCTATCATCCAGGTATTACTGGCCAATAATGGAAAGGGATTGCAGTGATTTTATCAGGAAATGTCATATGTGTCAGGTGCACGAGGATCCCATCCATGCTCCGGGAGCTGAATTGCACAGTTTAGCTACACCCTGGCCTTTCCATACTTGGGCACTGGACATAGTTGGACCAATCACGCCACAAGCTCAGGGACATGCATGCATTTTAGTGGCAACTGAATTATTCAGAAAATGGGTAGAGGCTATCCCGCTGTGAAGGACGACAGCAGACAATGTGGTTCGATTCATAAAGGAAAATATCATTTGTCAATTTGGGATACCAAAGGTGATACTGTCAGATAATGGGACTCTCTTTGTCAATAGTAAGGTCGCGGATTTGTTGGGGAGATACTCAGTCATTCATCACAAGTCCACGCCTTACTATCCAAAAGGAAATGGACAAACTGAAGCCTCTAATAATGTGTTAATTCGAATCTTGTCCAGGCTGGTGCATGATAATCAAAAGAAATGGGTGGAGGAGCTTCCAATAGCACTATGGGCGCATCGAACCGCATATCGAAGTGCGACAAACATGACCCCTTATGCATTAGTCTACAGAGCAGAGGTTGTGCTACCTGCAGAACTAGAGGTGGTTGCTAAAATGTTGGCAGCTAAAAGCAACTTAGAGGACAGGCTACTGGAGATAGAAAAATTCGAAGAAACAAGAGCAGAAGCCTTTGCAAATCAGAAATAGTATAATAAGAAACAAGCAAAGAGCTACAACAAAAGGGTACGGTACAGATGGTTCAAGGAGGGGGACAGATTGTTGAAAGTGGTACCGGCAATCATGAGGGGACAAAGGGTAAGAAAATTTGAAGCTAAGTGGGAAAGTCCGTATGTCATTATAAGTGAGGGCAACAGTGGGTATTACAGGATGGAACATGAAGTCACTCGCGAGAGGGCTGGACCTCTGAATGTGAAATGGATTAAATTGTATCAAGCATAAGGCATTGCGGATTATGGTGTTATGAAAATATGTTTCAAATAAAGACAAAGCATCAAACAAAGCATCCCATGTGTATAAAGCATGTCAAAGTTACTATCACAATATAAGGATATACAGCAAAAATGTGGTTACAAGTAGAGGACAGTCTAAAAAATAATAATAATACAAACGATGGGCTAGAAAAGGTTTCGAGTGATGGGATCTAACAACTTGAAACCCTCATGCTCCTCTAAGTAAAGACGGGCCTGCTCAAGATGCTCAGCTGAAGCCTGAAGTTTCTTCTCATCCTCCTCAAGCAGTGCTAACTGTCTGTGAGTCTCTGTAATATCTGCATGTTTTCTTTGAAGAGCATCACGACCCCTCAGCTCGACAAGATGGTGATCATATAGTCTCTGAATGACAGCCAGACGGGTCTCCCACCAGGACACATCCATCCCTACCTTCTTCCAGTCCTTTATACGGGCATGACATCTCGGAAGGGTATCAGGGACAAGGTCCTGAATGGCAGTCTCAGAAAGGGTCCTGAACACATCTGCAACAAGCTGGAGGTGTACCGTCTGCAAAAGTGGCTCATGAACCTCCATATGAGCAAAAGTCTCTGGATGAGCTGCCTCTATCAGATCTAGCACCGGAATGTCACCCGGATAGCAAAACCACTGACGCCAAGGTGTTGGCACTGAAGAAGCAGCATCATAGACAGGTGCAATAGTAGGCATACGCGAAGTAGATGCATGGTCACAAATAGACTCAGGAGGATCAGAGGTAGAGGCGCAAGTAGGCTCGCGAGGATCCGGTACAATGATGCGAGATGGGGATGGAAGTGCCTCTGTGTGGGCCTCAGCAGGAGTATCCGAAGGGAATATTGTCTGACCCTCAGAAATCCTCTGAGCATCATGGAATAGCTCATTAATCATCTCTTGAGTTTCGGAGTTTGTACCTAAAAAAAAAGGGGGACATATGTTAAAATCACATTTTGGCATTAAGATTCAAATAGAATGACAAAGTGATAAAAGCAAGTTACCTCCCTCAACCTCTGGGATAGGGGTGCCAAAAATGGATCTCTCAATACTAGGATGGTCTGCGAAGGTTGCAGCAACCTCGAATGCAAGATCACCATCAAGAGGCTGCAAATGTCTATCATCAAAATCTGGATCCTCTACTCTATCATCAATGACCTTTGGGGAAACAGGGATGGAGGGCAGTTTGGGCGAAGCCTCGCGAAACACTGTGGTCTCCTCAACCTCGCGATCTGGGGATATGTCGCGATCAGCTTCGGGAGTTGAAGTCGCGGAAATGACATTATCGCGAGATAAAGAGGAAGTGTCATCATCTCCTTCTTCTTCAAGAGTAGGCTGAGAGGACTTGCTGAATAATGAGTTGATGGTGAGGTGGTCTTCGTCATCTGATGAAACTGCGACAGAATGAAGGCCACCTCCTGGAGAGGTTGGAGCATGTGGAGATAAAGTCTTGTGAGGGCCTAAACAAAGGATAAATACGAAGTATTAGAAATAAGAAATCATAAGCAAAATTAGAAATGAGTGCGAAGTATTAGAGTAAGAGTTGGAAGCTTACTCTGGGAGAGAGTTGTCCTGGGTAAATCAGAAAGTATACTGGCAAATCTGTCTCCTCTGCATCATCTCCAGTCCTCATATCCTCGACCACGCGAGCAACAGTTTCCAGCAATGTCAAGGTTGTATCAGCCTTCTTTTTGTTCTTTAACTTGGCCAAAGCAAGCCTGCGCCTTTCGGCCAAAGAAGCCTCTTCTGTAGCAAGGTCGGAAACACCAGGAGCTGGAATATCGTGGGAGGATTTGTGTTTGCGAACCAAAGGAACTTCCTCTAAATCAGGAGTCTCTCCTGCCACATGAATTATGGAGGCTTTGGTGAGTTTTCTTTTTCTCTGCGTGAGGGGCACACTGTCCAGTACTGCTGCATCAGAAAGATCTTTTAGACGAGTAGACAAGGGAACATGATCTAGCAAGTCAATAGAAGCACTGGAACTACCTGTAGCTTGGGCACTAGAACGCTGTAAAAGAGCAGAGGAGTTAGTAACAACATATGGAAATACATAACACATCCAAGGAGAAAGGAGTAAGAAATTTACCAGACGTCTCGCGATAGGCTCCTCGCGGATGGCCTTCTCGCGGATAGGCTCCTCACGATTAGATTGCCTCGCGAGAGGAATCTCCTCGCAGAGAGACCGCTTGCTAGTCACTGCCTTAGGTTTCTGAGGCTGTGAAGGCTGAGTATGTTGTTTTGGTGTAGATTTGGCCCTAACCTTGCGAAGCTTTAGAGAGGGGTCTGCAATGAAGACTGGAACTGGAATAGGAACAGGAGGAGTTTCAGCCATGAAACTTTGGAACCTCACTAGTTGCTCCTTCCAGAACTCATGATAGGCTGAAGTCACTCCACCTCTGCGACTGCCAGGCTGGATAAAAATAACTGTGGAAAATATGCGAACACTCCTCTCAATGGATTCGCGAAATGCGATAAAGCACCTGTCAAAATTATCTTCGCGATATGGAGGAAGAAGAGGGGGAATGGCTTGATCAAAACCTAACTGCCTTGCTACACGCGAAGGGTTATAAGATGTGATAGTATCGAAAGTTTCGCTGAAAATAGGAAGGTAACACTTATGGGTAATGGCCGAGAAAATAAAATGATCATCTACCGCTATGTCATACGAAACTATCTTCTCTTTTGGGTAAAAGTCGGGAGAATAGAAACCCTCAAGAGGAGTGGCGTGTGGATGCCAAGAAAATTCAGAAAATGAGTCAATGAAGGAAGAAAGTGTTTGTGAAGACGAGAGAGAAGTCCAGCAGGTAGCCCGCGATTTCAAAGGGATAGGGGCATTAGCTTCTAAAGTTTGAGGAGAAAGGGAAACAGGAATGGGAGCATAACTGGGGAAACGCTCAAAAAGGAAAAGGGTAAGGAATGTACCTGAAATATGGGTACTAATCTCGTACATACCCAAAGAGCGGGTAAATTCATTTGCAAGGGTATCTAGCTGGGAGTACAGGGTGCCAAGAAAGAGGGGCGTTAAGGCAATGCGCACACCTCGCGACAGCATGCCGGCCAGTAGGAACACCATGCGACTGGGACCATCCTCTAGTTTGCCTTGAAAGATGTAACGGTCAAGCCAATATGCGAGGAAGCCAGCCAGCTCTAAGGGGCCATTGAATTGAGGCCCAACAACAGACTCGCAATCTTCACCAGGAGTTGGCTTTCGCGAAGAATACTCGCGAAAGAAGTGGTGGCACCAAGCAGAATAGGACAACTTCGGGCGACTGGATATGGCCTGCTCAGGAAGAAGTACTCCCTTGTCAAGCCAACTACCTCGCTTGCATGCGTACTGTCCACATTCGCGAAGTTGTTTGAGGATCTTCTTGTCCTCATCCTCAACTAAAGGCGCCTTGATAGGGCGCGAGTCCAAGATAGGCAGCCGAAATAGAACCACTACATCTTCAATGGTAGGAGTGAACTCCCCCCAGGAAGCAATGAAGGTGTGGGAAAATGTGCTCCAGCGCGAAATCAAAGTACTCAGTGCGTCCACATCGCGACGGACATAGAAGTCCGAAAACAGCTCTATAGACTCAAGAATGCCAGCCTTGGCCAGGGTGGTGCGATGACGGTCTTGACTAAGAATGTGACTGGACCACATCTTCCAATCAGTGATGGGGGCAACATGTCCTTCATACTCAATAAAGGAAAATGGTGCATCACCCCTCTCAACAAGAAAGCGAGGAATAGAAAGTGGGGGAATAAAAGCCAGTTCTGCTTCATTATCAGGATCAAGAGTAAAAGGTCGGCTCAAAATAGGAGGGGAAGGAAGGTCTCTCGCGGATGCCCAGAATGTATCTTGAGAGTCTAAAAATGGTGCTTTCTTCCACTCTGAAGCATCAGGAACAGAGGGAGCAACCCCAGAAGAAGGTGCAAGAAATTTTGGTGTAGAAGTCTTTGTCATGGTGGAACAAACTTGCGAATAGCTTTGTTGAAGTAAGGGGGTATGCGCGAAAAGGAATGGGTTATGAGAAAATGGGTGCAAAATAAAAGGCTTGAAAAATGGTGCTCTGAGGAAAATATAAGTTGTAAGAGGTGAAAATGACATGAGAAAATATGTAAGGGTTGGGCGCGGAAACCGAAACGGCGCATTAAATGCGCGAGGAAGGCGAAAGATCGCATTGCCAAGCGCATAAAAAAGAGTCGCGGATCCAAAAATATGGATAATTTGGGAAAAACAGGAAAGATATGGGGAAAAGCGAAATATGTACATACACAAGGTTGGCCAAAAAATAGATAAACTGTAAAAGGAGAGTCGCGGATTTGATCGAGGTTCGCGACATGTAGCAAACATACTTCATCCGCGAAGGAAAAGGAAAAAATGGCATGAGGAAAAACGGCTTTCAAACAACAATATAAAGTACTATCATTCGCGAGTCACAGGTTATTGCACTTTAATACTTGGCTAAGTATCAAAGCGCAATGGGGAAAAAATGTAAAGGTAGTAACTCGCAACAAGGTTAATCCACGAGGATTTCTTTATTTGGGATATGGCCCAAGGTTTGGTATATTTGGGGAAACTGGCCCAAGTACAAGATTATTTGGGAGATTGGCCCAAATAATTGATTACTTGGGGAAATGGCCAAATAAGGTTTTAACGCGAGAGCTTGCATTATACAGAGGGAGGTATGAGGGACTGATGTGTTTTATAGCTCGCATCAGAAACTCATAACCCTATATGCTGCTCGCGTAACGAGTACTACTCGGAATCTAGGGGAAATGTTTGGGATGAGTAAATAGTGGGTCGCGACCTTATTTACACCGTCCTAAGCAAGAGTACCTTAGAGAGGTTGATAGTATTCAGGATCATGAAAAAGGTATGCATGCCAAAGGTCATGACCCAGCAAAGCTATACAACATTGGTTCCTTGGCTAAGGAAAAATCAGATCCGCGATGAAACAGGCACGGATCACGGGTCACGGAGCACGGTATGATCTGCACATGGGATTACGCGAATCCGTTTCGCATAGTCAAGGGCGCGAGATGATATTGTGCAGGATATTTATAGCGCGGATTGGTATGGCAGGATTCATGTCGCAAGATAATTGCTGACGTGGTAATGAGATCCGCGAGGACTACTGGACTCTCACATCTATAAATAGAAGTGCGAGTGCTCACTTAAAGGGGGAACTTTTGGGGGGGAGATCAAGAGAGAGAAATTCCAAGAGAGAGAAAGTATTTCGCAAACACTTGTAACTACTATTTTCTCTTCCATTTCTCTGTAAAAAAACAAATCAAAAGCAATAAAAGCATCATTGATGTTATTTTACTGACGAACTTGTGTTGAAACTATCTTCGCATCATCTAAATCTTGCGAACCCCTACAAGATCAAAGACGCGGAGACCTTGAGGAAAGAACAAGACTAAGGAGCGAGATCAAAGACGCAAAGAGCTTGAGGAAAGAGCAAGGATGAAGAGTGATGGGTTGAACGGGTACCCGCAGTTGACCCGCAACCGACCCGTGTTTTCTATCACCCATTATTTAACCAACCCGTTATCGACCCGTCTTGGAAATCACTTACCCATTACCTAAATTTTGAAGACGGGTATGAGCGAGTTGGTGAATTTGGATAAAAATTGCTTGCTCTTTCAATTACAATCCCATAATGAACACATCTCCAAATTATAACATTTTGGATATAAAAATGTGTACATAAGTAGCATAACAATCTACCCAGCATTTAAACCATCTCATGAATCATAAGATTGAAAAAAATACGAGTTTGACTAATTCATGTGAACTCTATTAAGTAAAAGGGTAATTTGCACTAACACCCCCTGAGGTTTGGTTTCTCTTGCAATGACATCCCCTCAGCAAATAAAATGACCAGAATACTCTTCAGAGAAATATATGAAATGTGAAATGACCTTTATGCCCCAACCCCAAATATATACAATTTCTAAAAACATATATATAAATTCGAAAAAAGATATAAAATTCGAAAACAAATATTTAAATTTTGAAAAAAATATATATATAAATTTCGAAAAACATATATAAATTTCAAAACATATATATAAAATTAAAAAATATATATAAAATTTGAAATATATATATAAATTTTGAAAAATATTTTAATTCGAATCTATATATTTCAAAAAATATATATTTTCAAAAAAAATTCAAAAAATTAAATAATTTCGAAAAACTTATATAAATTTAAAAACATATATATAAAATTCAAAAATATAAATAAATTTTGAAAAATATTTTAATTCGAATATATATATTTCAAAACAAAATATATAAAATTCAAAAAATATATATTTTCAAAAACAAAATTCAAAAAATTATATAATTTCAAAACACATATATAAATTTCAAAAAATATATATAAAATTCAAAAAAATATAAAACATTCGAAATATATATATAATTGGAATATATATATCTAATTCAATATATATATATATATATATATTCAAAAACAAAATTCAAAAAATTATATAATTTCGAAAAACTTATATAATATTGAAAACAATATATAAAATTTGAAATATATATAATTCGAAAATATATATATAAAATTCGAATATATATATAAATTTTGAAATATATATAAATTAAAAATATATATATATTTCAAAAAATATATATAAAATTCAAAACATATATTTTTTCAAAAACAAAATTCAAAAAATTATATAATCTTAGAAAAATATATATATATTGTTAAAATGACATATCTTTTCTAATGAAGTGAATCAAACTACTTACCACCAACATCAATTAGTGGTTTTCTTTTATATATATATATTTCCAAAATATATATATTTTTTCCGAAATTTATATGATGTTTTTGAAATTTATATAATTTATCTGAATTTTATAAAAACAATTCAAAATTTATATATATTTCGAATTTTATATATTGTTTTTGAATTCTTTTTATAATTTTATATATATTTCGAATTTATTTATATATAATGGGTAATCTAAAAAAATTTGTGGACAATTCATCTATGACAAATCGAGTTGTTGGGTAAAAATTCAAAATATATATATAAAATTAAAAAAAATAATTCAAAAACAATATATAAAATTCAAAAATATATATAAATTTTGAAAAAAATATATATAAATTTCAAAAACATCATATAAATTTTTGAAACAATATATATAAAAGAAGGCCACTAATTGATGTTGGTGGTAAGTAGTTTGATTTACTTCATTAGAAAAGATATGACATTTTACCAATATATATATATTTCTAAAATTATATAATTTTTTGAATTTTGTTTTTGAAAATATATATTTTTTGAATTTTATATTTTTTTTTTAAATATATATATATATTCGAATTTATATATTTTTCAAATTTTATATATATATTCGAATTATATATATATATATATTTTCGAATTATATATATATTTCAAATTTTTTATATTTTTTTGAATTTTATATATATTTTTTGAAATTATATAATTTTTTGAATTTTGTTTTTGAAAATATATATTTTTTGAATTTTATATATTTATTTTTGAAATATGTATATATTCGAATTAAAATATTTTTCAAAATTTATATATATTTTCGAATTATATATTGTAAGTGTAGAAAATGTCTTGACCCACCAAAGCCTTTCCGGGTTAAGCCCATCAGGCTACTGGCCCAATAAAACTCCTGTAAGCCCAATGGTTGGGCCCATTGTATCCGCGTATTTATTTAGTAAATGAAATGTTGCCCCAATGGGCTTTAAGCCCATTGAGAAATGTATAAAAGGAAAATCAAATGTTGAATAAAGCATTCTCTTTTTGTGTAGTGCAATTTTGAGCATTTACACATTGGCGCCGTCTGTGGGAAATCGCACTATCGGAGTCGCGACTTTTCAAATCTGTCCTTCGGGATCTGAAAAATCGCCTCCTTCTTCCCATCTCAAAAAGCTGAGTCTGTTTGTCAAACAAAGGCCAACCCACTGCAGAGATGCCAATCACTCGTTCGCAGGTGGACGTTCAACCCACTGCGGATAATCGTGCAAAGGGTTCCATGGAGCAAGTTCTTCAACGCTTGACAGCTGCTGAGTAACGTAGCATGGCCTTGGAAAGGCAGAATGCAGAGCTCATGGCCAGGTTGACTCCACAGCCTGTTGTTCCGCCAATAGTCGCAGATGACCCTCCTGTGGCGGCAGTCGGCCATTCTCTAAACCAGCAGGGCAGCGACAAACCTGAGGAGCATGTCGAGTCTTCTCAGCGCTCGGAAAAGGCTCCAGCAGCCGACGAGTCCATAACCCCCCAGAAGCTTCAAGCGATGATGGATGAATTCCAAAGAAAATTCCTCGGGGACTTGAGGTCCCGATCCACTGATGACATGGCCATCCAGGCGTCCACTGAATTGGTACAGTCACCCTTCGTTCACGAGATAACACAAGAGCCATTTCCAAAGAAGTTCGTTATGCCCCAATTCACCCCTTACGATGGCACAAGGGATCCCGAGGAGCACATATACCAGATTCATCAGAAGATGACCATGTACGCTGAGAACGAGTCCCTGCTTTGCAAATTATTCTCTACAAGCCTTGCTGACGCCGCTCTATTGTGGTTTAGGAAGCAGCCACCCCGATCCATTGGCAGCTGGCAGCAATTGACCAGGCTCTTCATTGCCCAGTATTATGGAAACAAAAGACAAAAGAAGACCATATCCTGCCTCTTCACCATGATCCAGGAGAAGGGGGAGTCATTGAAAAGTTTTCTATCCCGCTTCAACATTGAATCCTCTTCTGTGGATAACTGTGACCAGCATTCGGCAGTTGAGGCATTCAGGATGGCTCTCATTCCAGGAACCAAGCTCCATCAGTCTTTGGTAAAGCGCCCTCCATCGGGCATTGGAGAGCTAAACTCCAGGGCCCAGGGGTACTTGAGAATTGAGGAAGAGGAGACTATCCGGCAAAGGAGGTCAGCCTTCGTCGATCTTCAGATTCAGTCCAAGGATCGATCGACCGATCGCAAGCGAGCAACTCCACCGGGATCCTCAGCCCCACCAGGATCGTCAGTCCCTAAGCCGTTCAAACGCCCCAGGTTCGACGAAAGGTTGACACCCCTGAAGGTTAGCCTTGCTAAACTCTACCAAGAGAACAAAGCCAAAGGGATCTTCCAGCAACCCCCGGCCATGAGACAGCCACTCGACCAGAGGGACAAGTCAAAACATTGTTCTTTCCACGGTGATTTCGGGCACATCACGAATGAATGCCGCAACCTAAGGCAACAGGTGGAGACATTACTACTTCGCGGGGAACTCCAAGATTACGTCCAACGGGACAGACCAAGGACAAATGATCAACGTGCCCTCAGTGCCCCTCGGAAACCCTTAGATGCACAGCTGGTCAGGGTGATTAATATGATACATGGCGGCCCCCCATCCAAGGCAACCGAAGGGTCACGCCGGAGCCACATGCGCAGAGCCCAAAAGATGCGAAGAGTCAACGAGGTCAGTGACGCCCAGCACAAAGCAAGGGAAACGCAGATCACCTTCTCGGTGTCAGACCTTCGGAGTGTCCAAACCCCGCACGAAGACCCTCTGGTCGTGACCTTGATGGTGGCCAACTGTCTTGTGAAAAGAGTCATGATCGATCCTGGGAGCAGCGCCAACATCATCACCAAATGGGCTTTTGAAAAGCTCGAGATCGATCCGTCAGAAGTTCTGGCATCCCGGTGCCCCATCGCAGGTTTTGACGGAAGGCAAATTGAACCGATCGGAGAAGTTCAACTACCGGTATCTGCCGCTCAGAGGACCCTAAACGAGACATTCGTTGTGGTCGATGCCAAACCTTCGTACAATTTGCTCATGGGAAGGGGATGGATTCACCGAATGCAAGGTGTGCCTTCAACTCTTCACCAAATCATGAGATGTTTATGCCCCGACGGTACAGGTACAATTGATATCAAAGGCGACCAAGTGGCAGCCAAGGAATGCTATGCGATCACCCTGAAAGAGATCTAGAAGGTGAAGGCCCCAGTGGCATTCAGCTCCAAGGAGCAAAGCTCACGCTCCAAATAGCAATTAAAGGAAGGGGACTCGGGCCCCCCAATTGTGGTTGAACCGTTGCCGCAGATCTGCGTTGTGCCCGATAGCCCAGGAAAGGTTACCTTTGCAGGTACAAATCTCACCGATCCTGAATTGAAGGAACTAACACAGTTACTGCAGGAAAACTGTGATGTCTTCGCATGGGAGCATACGGACATGCCGGGGATCGACCCCAAAGTTTCACAGCACTTATTACGGGTTGACCCGAATGTCAGACCTATCAGGCAAAAGCAAAGGCGCATGGGGGCACATCGGAACCAAATTATAGCGGATGAAGTATCCAGGTTGCTCCAAGCAGGCTTCATCAGAGAAGTCAGATATCCCGAATGGCTTGCCAACGTAGTGGTAGTGCAGAAGAAGAACGGCAAATGGAGGGTTTGTGTTGACTTCACCGATCTGAACAAGGCATGCCCGAAAGACAGCTTTCCACTGCCAAAGATTGACCAGATGGTTGATGCTACCGTTGGATACGATCGTCTGACCTTTCTGGATGCGTATTCAGGTTACAACCAAATAAAAATGAACCCAATGGATGAGGAAAAGACCTCATTCATTACTGAGTCAGGCACATACTGCTTTAGAGTTATGTCTTTCGGACTGAAAAATACAGGTGCCACTTTCCAGAGACTGGTCAACAAGATCTTTAAAGGTATGATGGGTACAGTAATTGAAGCCTACATCGATGACACTGTGGTCAAGAGTAGAAGGAAGAAGGACCATCTCGTCCACCTGCACCAAGTGTTCGCCACCCTCAGGTCACACGGCATGAAGCTTAACCCAGCGAAATGCTCTTTTTGCGTATCATCTGGACAGTTCCTCGGGCACATCGTGGACCGGACCGGGATTCAGGCCAACCCGACGCAAGTCAAGGCCCTGATAGAAATGAAGGAGCCCCGAACACACAAAGACGTTCAAGTCTTGACGGGGAGAGTGGTTGCACTTAGCAGATTCATTTCACGACTCACTGATCGATTCCGACCATTCTTTCAGGCAATAAAAGCAAAGAAGGGAGAGATCTGGGGTCCAGAGCAATCGGAGGCCCTGGTGAGTCTAAAAGAGTACTTGACCGTGCCCCCGATTCTGTCCACACCAATTCCCGATGAAATCTTATACCTGTACTTAGCAGTATCCTCTGCGTCAACCAGCGCCGCCCTTGTTAGAAAGGACGGAAAACTTCAAATGCCAGTGTTCTACACCAGCAAATCATTAGCTGAGGCAGAGACCAGATACAGCAGGCAAGAGAAGTTGGTTCTATCACTAGTGAATGCAAAAAGAAGGCTAAGGCATTACTTTGAAGCTCACCCGATCGTCGTCCCAACAGCAACACCCCTACGGGTTATAATGTCAAAGTCTGACCTCTCAGGGCGAATTTATAAATGGGCTATCGAATTGGGCATATACGATTTGACATACATACCCCGGGTTTCCATTAAAGGACAGGCAGTGGCGGACTTTTTACTTGAAAGCAAAACTGAAGAGCCAGACCAGGAAAACAAACAGAAAACCTGGAAGATCTTTGTGGATGGATCATCCTGCTTCTCCGGATCAGGGATTGGCTTGGAGATCTTGACACCTGATGGGACACGCCTTCATATATCAGTACAATTGCAGTTCCCAGCCACGAACAATGAGGCGGAGTATGAGGCCGTCGTCTCCGGGCTAAGGATAGCCCAGAGCCTTCAGATTCAGTCCTTAGCATTACACAGTGATTCTCAGCTGGTTGTCCGTCAGATCAACGGAGAGTATGAAACAAAGGACCCAAAATGGAGTTATATCGTGCACTCGTTATGAAAGAAACAGAAAGTTTTCAAAAAGTAACCTTCACCCAGATCCCTAGGAACGAGAATTCTGAAGCTGATCATCTGGCCAATCAGGCATCCTCAGCCGGAGAGGACCTAACTCGGGTTGCACTAGTGGATTTTATTCAAAGGCCCAGTATCCAGGAGGCCGAACAAGTAATGCGCATCCCTTGGGAACCCAGCTGGATGGATCCCCTGATGGATTACTTGCAAAATGGAACTCTTCCCGAAAACAAAGCTGAAGCTTACAAGGTCAGGAGGAATTCAGCCCGGTATTCAATCATCAATGGGCAACTCTACAAAAAGTCCTTTTCCGGTCCTTACCTGAGGTGTATTACACCGTCAGAATCTAGAGCAGTGATGCAGGAAATTCACAGTGGGGTTTGTGGAAACCACTCCGGCGGCAGGACCCTTGCCCATAAAATACTGTCTCAAGGGTACTTCTGGCCCTACCTGTCGCGGGATGCCGAAGAGTACGTCCGAAGGTGCAAGCCCTGTCAAATGCACGGGGATGCTATCCATCAGCCACCCGAGTTCTTGCATCCTACTATAGTACCACACCCATTCGCCCGATGGGGAATGGATATAGTAGGACCCCTCCCGAAAGCAATCCGGTCGAACGCGTACGTCCTTCTGGCGACTGACTATTTTACCAAATGGGTGGAAGCGGAAGCCTATCCCACTGTCAAAGGAAGCCACGTCATCAAATTCATATGGACCAACATAATATGCAGATTTGGGCTACCGAGGACGATCATGATGGATAATGGAACAAACCTGGACAACAAGTGTCACGCCCCAAATCCGAAAATCCGGATAATGACTTAAATTTAATTAAAATTCATAAAAATATCAAATGGTCAAACTAGTCAACCGACATTGTTTTTAATTCACTAGCGCGGAAGCGAAATAGAAATAATAAAATCACCTACAAACCTCGAACAGTGAAAATCCTTCATCACCTTCTCCTTGCTCGCTTTTGGCACCACCATCTTACCTTTGAACCTTAGACCCCCATCAGAGTGCAAGGTCCAATCATCCACAGTCTCACCAGCTGAAATTCGAGTACGAATGGAATCCATCTCGCTTACCCCTCTCTGTGACTCAATCACCTCGTCAATAAGAGTGGGTTGGACTGTCAGGCTAAATAAGGTAGCTGACTCATTGTCATCACAGAAAATCAACCCCAACTCTGCGATGTCCTTCATCATCTGCCATTCGTGGATGATAATGCTAGAAATTGACCCCCGTGACTTCCGACTCAAAGCATCAGCCACAACATTGGCCTTTCCAGGATGGTACTGTAACTCGAAATCATAGTCCCCCATGTACTCAACCCACCTTCTCTGTCTCATGTTCAAGTCCTTTTGCGAAAAAAGATACTTTAAACTTTTATGATCAGAGAAAATTTCAAACTTCTCCCCGTACAGGTAATGTCTCCAACTCTTCAGTGCAAAGATCACTGCTGCTAGCTCTAAGTCGTGGGTGGGATAGTTCTTTTCATGAGTCTTTAGTTGTCGAGACCCATAGACAACTACCCTCTCTGTCTGCATTAAGACACACCCCAAGCCCTCTATAGATGCATCGCAATAAATCACATAACCCAATCCCCTTTCTGGAATCACTAAGATTGGTGCTGATGTCAACCTGTGCTTCAATTCTTTAAAGGCAAGCTCACAAGCTTCATTCCACACGAACTTCACCCCCTTCCGAGTGAGACGTGTCATCGGTTGTGCTAACCTCGAAAAATCCTTCACGAATCTCCGGTAATAGCCAGCCAATCCCAAAAAGCTCCTAATCTCAAACACATTTCGTGGTTGATTCCAACTCATCACAGCTTCAACCTTAGAAGGATCTACCGAGATTCCTTCCGCAGAGACAACATGCCCAAGGAATTGTACCTTAGGTAGCCAGAACTCGCACTTCTCATACTTTGCATACAACTGATTATCCCTAAGGATTTGTAAAACAATCCTTAGATGCTCCTCGTGCTCCTTCTCGAATGATGAATACACTAAAATGTCATCCACAAAGACCACCACAAACTTGTCCAAGTAAGCACTGAATACCCGGTTCATTAGATCCATGAATGCTGCCGGTGCATTTGTCAAACCAAATGGCATAACAAGGAACTCAAAATGACCGTAGCGAGTGCGAAAAGCTGTCTTCGAGATGTCCTCATCCTTGACCCTCAATTGGTAGTAACATGATCTCAAGTCTATCTTTGAAAAGCATTTGGATCCTTTAAGTTGATCAAATAAGTCGTCTATCCTCGGCAACGGATACTTGTTCTTGATCGTAACCTGATTCAACTTCCTATAATCAATACAAAGCCTGAGAGATCCATCTTTCTTTTTCGCAAAAAGAACAAGAGCTCCCCAAGGCGATGCACTTGGACGTATAAAACCTTTCATCCTTAGATCCTCCAATTGATTTTTCAGCTCTTCCAACTCGGCCGGTGCCATACGGTACGGTGCCATGGAAATTGCATCGGTACCGGGAATGACGTCAATGCCGAACTCCACTTCTCGTTTCGGGGGCAACACGGTCAAATCTTCTGGAAAAACATCCGTGAACTCGCAGACCACCCTAGGAAAGTCACCATAAGAACCATGTTCCTCCTCTTCATAGGCCAAGAGATTAGCTAGGAAAGAACTATCTCCTCCTCTACTGCCTAAACTGTGAAGAGAAGAAGTGACAAAATGGCTCCGATCCCCCACGAAACAAAAACAATCACCATCAGGAGTACAGACAGAAACCCTTCCCCGAAAGCAATCGATGTTGGCTCGGAAAGCTGAAAGCCAATCCATCCCCAAGATCACATCAAAGCTGGTCATCTCTAGAAGGATAAAATCAAACACTAAAACTCTGCCTGCAATCGTGATCTTACAATCTCGACAAACTCTGGCTAAGATCAACTCATTACCAGTTGGTGTATCAACACACAAGGCTCTATCGAGAAACTCAACCTCTAACCCCAATGCAGATGCAAAAGAACTAGAGATAAAAGAATGGGAAGCACCAGAATCAACAAGAACTCGAGCCCAAGAACTAGAAACAAGAAAAATACCTCGAACAACTGCTGGCCCTGCTGAGGCATCGGGTGGAGTGATCGCGAACACACGACCCTGAGTCCTCTGTCCCGACTGTGCACTGCCTTGCCCTGACTGCTGTTGGCTCATCATACCAGGATTACCTCCCTTTGAATACCGAGATCCCTGTCCAGAATGTGCAGGCTGAACTGGCTGTGGAGCCCTGAATCCTGACTGAATTGGCTGTGTTTGTCCTGTCCTCTGTTGTGACCCAGCACTGCTCTATGAACCCCCTCCTAACTGCGGACAGTCCCTCTTTGTGTGTCCTAGCTGACCACAGTGGAAACAAGTGATCGAACCCCTTGATTGTCTCCGAGGGCACTCACTTCGGTAGTGTCCCTGTTGATGGCACTCGAAACAAGTCACTCGGTCCTTGACTGACCCAGTCGGCATAGTAATCGTCGGAGCAGGATGAACTGACTGTGAACCCTGAGAAAAAAAAGATCTGCCCTTGTGTTTCTTCCTTTGGTGATCTCCAGAGAAGGAAGTCGTATCCCTAGCACGGTTCTTTGAATCTCTAATCCTCTGAGAGTCCTTAAACTCTTCTTCAGCTACTAATGCCTTGCGTAAAGCAAGAGCATAAGTAGGAACTTCCAATACTGTTATCTTGGCCCGTAGCTCAAACCTCAAACCCCTTACAAATTTCTTCGCCCGGTCCTCTTCAAGAGTCACCATCTCCCTACCAAACCTTGATAATGAAGTGAATTTGTTAGCATATTCACCCACTAACATACTTCCCTGGATCAAGTGAATGAACTCGACTTTTAGAGCATCCCTCTTAGTCACTGGAAAATACTCATCTAAGAACAAGGTCTTGAACGTATCCCAATCCATAGCATCGGTGTCATGAGTGAGCCCCACATTCTTCCACCACATACCCGCATCCTCTGTCAGATGATACGAAGCAAGAGAAACTCGAAGAATGCCATCCTGAATCCCTGCAACTCTGAAATCCCTTTCCATTCGCTCCAACCAATGCTCTGCTACGAATGGATCAGGTCCTCCGATAAAGTCCTGTGGTGCTAGCTTTTTAAATTCC
Source organism: Cornus suecica (assembly GCA_963922005.1). Lineage (NCBI taxonomy): Eukaryota > Viridiplantae > Streptophyta > Magnoliopsida > Cornales > Cornaceae > Cornus > Cornus suecica. The sequence goes on from OY998241.1 coordinate 22,051,609, forward strand.
TTCAAAATTCGCATTGTTCCGTTCCCCACATTCAGGTCTTGTGCACCCTGAATAGCCTCCCGTGCAATCCGCTGAAACGCACTGGCCATATCACGAGCAATCTGATCACCAACTTGGGGATCCACTGGTGCTCTCCTCGGAGGCATGATTCTACGTCATAAGAGATAGTGATTAGATACATTTAAGTGCTAAATAACCAGCTTTATACTCTTGTAACTTCCTATCAATACATTCCACTCAAAGGCAATAATAAAACCAACGTTCACATAACTAGGCCTTAACCCGTCGTCCCAAAGGTAAAACGACCTAAAGCTCTGATACCACGTTGTCACGCCCCAAATCCGAAAATCCGGATAATGACTTAAATTTAATTAAAATTCATAAAAATATCAAATGGTCAAACTAGTCAACCGACATTGTTTTTAATTCACTAGCGCGGAAGCGAAATAGAAATAATAAAATCACCTACAAACCCCGAAATCAAATCAAATTACAATATGAACACACTAGTCCAAAGCCAAACAAGTACAAATTATAATAAGCACGCAATCTTTATTATTACATAAAAATGTAATTATTATAAGTTCAAATTCCACAAATGTCCAATAGCTCATGCATCATCCACCAACGGTTCTTTTCCTGAAAAATGATAAGGGGTGAGCACAAACGGCCCAGTAGAGAAAAATCATGAAGCGTAAGATTCCACAAGTATGTAAATTAATGAATACGTATAGGGTCAAGTCTCTACCCTAGTCCAATGTCATGATATAAATGCATAAGGAATCACAATATAAACTCATGTAGAACAATTTAATTAATACCATCAAGGTAATTTAAAAGTTCTATAATCGCGAAATTAAAACCAATACTCTCAATACGAACTCAAATCCAACTTTCACAACCGAGATAGCATTAAATTCAAAATCATCAAATGGGAAAATTATGTCGTGAAACAAACCCTAGGACATGAACTACCTGTTCATCTGCCTAGTCGTCTTGGGGCTACTAACCATACGGTGACGTCAACCAATCGCGCGATAATTCGAGGACTTGCACCCCGGGAGCTCCTTCGTCCCCCCATTGCTCACACCACACGACAATTTCCCAAAATCAACAACCAATCCACCATTCACAATTCACAATTCATAAATGTCATTCACATGCGCACATAAGTAATAAATATATCCGCACTCCATGATCTACCTAATAAAATTCTATCGTGGCATGAATCAATGCATTTAAACACATTAATGCAATTTCACAACTCATGTCAAAAGATAACACAATATGATGACGAATCTATATATAAACATTAAAATGCATAAATGAAGATTCTTAAACTCACACGATACCCCAATAAATCCCTACCTCAACTTGATAAAATATCCAGTAAAATACCAACAATCAAAACAATATGGTTGTGTAGAGAATGAATAAACGAACGGTTCTCCCTTCACGCCTTCATTTGTACCCTGTTATGGTCGAAACCAATTAACACATTTTGAATAATTTTTATATACATAACCATATTTATTTTTATAATAAGATTTTCCAATAAACATTCTGATATATATAAATATCTACTCAAAAATATTCGGGATTAATAGACAAAATTTAGCTACTTAATTAAGAATCGAAAAGTTCGGTTTCGAATACTACCGTAAAACGGACAGCAGGTAATCTATGATTTTTAGAAAAATCTACAGGTTTGATAAAAATATGAAATTTACAGGATACACTCGAAACCTCTACTTAGGTCTACTGTAAAACTTTCATAAACTTTAATCAAAGGACAGTGGTCCAAAATAATTATAAAAGACAAATTTCCTAACAGTTCCGAAAACTGAACACACTTTACTCTAAGATTTTTACAAACCTATCCATGAATTATATGACTACCAAAATCTCCATATTTACATCATATACACTAAATATCAGGTGATAAAATTATAAGTACAAAATTAGAATTATAGATAGCTCAAATTGGTAACACAAGTTCCGGTTTTAAACTACGATTGAAACTGAACAGTTACTACTCAACAATTTTTCTTACCAGTATAAATTAACTTAAAATTCTTGATCTTTAATAAATATGTCCTAGATATATACAAAATTGTATAATAAAAGTTTCAAGATTTATAAGAATACGAAACCATATGAAACAATTGGCTAAACCGAAACCGAAATCGGATCAACAAGCAGTAAAATAACACTGGACAGCCTACTTCAGGGATTTTTAGAAAATTAATTATTTATCTAAATGATCTGAATTTTTGAGGGATGATAATAGACATATACAAAAGCATACTGTAAAAGTTTCAAAAAGTTTTAAATAATTTAACATGGTCTATAAATTGCTCAAACTGAGTAAACAAAAATGGTCTGCAGCAACAACAATATCCGAATAACATGCTTTTCCTAGATTTTTAATTAAATCACCACTTATCTATAAATTCTGAAATTTTTCGGAACATATAATCACATACCTATATATGATCTGTAAAATTTTAATAAACTAATTTTGATCCGTACATACATTATAAATTAGAGATCTAAAGCCTTGATTTTCACTAAACATGTAAACTAGAAATATGGAATTTTTGTAAAATCAAATCAAATTAAATAATATAGATCACATACCGTAATTGGTATTAAACCGAAGATCGGAATACGTAGAACAACTTCCTAGTTGATCACTTCATCAAATTCTTACTCCAAAGATCTTTAATCGTAGAGAGAAGAAGAGAGGAATAATGGAGGAGAAAGAAAAAAAAATTGCTCTCGGCTGAAATGTTCTTTGTGCTATAATGATATGCTTGAAATCACCTTAATATAAATAAATGTGGTAAGAAACCAACTCCATAATTGTGACAAGTAGTGGAGAATTATGTATCATCCCACTTTAGATGGTGGAGAAAAAAAAATGAAAAGAATAAATGGCAATCATAGGGATGATACATCATTGTGTGATATAAGTGACCAATTATCTTTGACAAAAATCTCCAAATGACCCCACTAAGATACTAAAATTGTAGATAAAAGATTAAGGAAAGAAGAAGTCAAGAAACCACCCGGTCAACGACAAAAATGAAAATTTTGAAAAACATAGGAATGAACTCAAAAATTCAAATCATGCAATCCTTAACACGAAAACACATGCAATGCCACGCAATGCACAAGATAAAATATATATATATATATATATTAACCGAAGAAAAAGAAATTACTTAAATTAACCCGGTCATTACAACAAGGGTGTCAGAGCATTCTTTACCGAGCATGGTATCAACCAGAATACGTCTTCCGTTGGCTACCCGCAAGGCAATGGGCAGGCGGAAAGGACAAATCGAACTATATTCAACACACTGGCCAAAAAACTTGAAAAAGCCAAAGGAGACTGGCTAAAGAAACTGCCCGAAGTTCTCTGGTCATACAGAACGACTCCCGGACAACCCACTGGAGAGACACCCTTTGTCATGGCGTACGGCGCTGAGGCTGTGATTCCTACGGAAATCAGGGTTCCAACCCTCCTGAGTGAGGCCTGGGTTGAAGGACCAAATAACCAGCACTTGGCTCAGAATCTTGATCTCCTGGATGAAAGAAGAGAGGCTGCCGGGATCAGGCTGGCAGCCTACCAACAGCACGTCCGGAACCATTTCAACCGGAGAGTCAAAAGAAGAGAATTCCAGGTCGGAGATATGGTCCTTAGGCGAAAAATAGGGCTCGTAGGCAAGCTCAGGGAGCCTTGGGAGGGCCCGTATACCATTACCGGGGTCATTGGTCGCGGAGCATACCGAGTCCGACGGAATAGTGATGGCGGAATGGAACCAAACTCTCAGAACGCCTCTCGCCTGAAGAGGTACTACCCTTAATGGGCCAAGTCCTGTTTTTAACTTTGATCTTTTTGTAAAAAAGGCTATAGTGCTTGATCAGTAAAAATCATTATCATGGCAAGTTAAATCATAAAACCTACAGATCCTGAAGAGATCGATGTTCCAAAAATAAATTAAGTGTTGCATTGCCTTTCGCATGGCCTGAAGTGCCCGAAGACACAACACAGATCCTGAAGAGATCAATGTTCCAAAAATAAATTAAGTGTTGCATTGTCTTTCGCATGGCCTGAAGTGCCCGAAGACACAACACAGATCCTGAAGAGATCAATGTTCCAAAAATAAATTAACTGTTGCATTGTCTTTCGCATGGCCTGAAGTGCCCGAAGACACAACACAGATCCTGAAGAGATCAATGTTCCAAAAATAAATTAAGTGTTGCATTGTCTTTCGCATGGCCTGAAGTGCCCGAAGACACAACACAGATCCTGAAGAGATCAATGTTCCAGAAATAAATTAAGTGTTGCATTGTCTTTCGCATGGCCTGAAATGCCCGAAGACACAACATAGATCCTGAAGGGATCAATTTTCAAAAATAAACTAAGTGTTATATGGACCTTCACATGGCCTGAGCTGCCCAAAGGCACAGGACGAGAATGGTGATATTATAAAAATCAAAAGCCAATTGGACAAAAACTATTATCTGTCATTCAAAATAGGGCCCAGTGGCTAAGGCTTACAATATTCTTTATTAGTACAAAATCCTAGGGTCCAACTCCGGTGCCTGGCTCATCGGGGTTCACTAGAACGATGGCCCCATCAGGAGCTGGAGGATCAAGAGTGGCGGCGATGCTCATTCCTGGGAGAGGCTTGGTTAGGAACTCGCAGAAACCAACGTCGTATGGACCGCCAACCGGATCGTTGTACGGAGGAGCGATGCCCAGACTCTCATCCAGCTCTTCCACCGAGGCAAAAGTCCTTTCTTCGATAGGTTTCTGCATGTCACTGAAGCATGACCTCCAACCGAACCCGATACGGTACTGGGAAGTTTCGCAGAAACGTTTGTACATCTCGTTCCCACCCCGGTGGCACATCTCCACCACCGATCTCTCCGTTGCAAGCAGATTCTCTATCTCTGCCCTCTCCTCCAGGAGCTTCGAACTGGAAGCCGTCAAGCTCTCATTGTTAGCTTTCAAGCTCTCATTCTCAGCCTTTAAGGCCTCCGTTTCAGCAAAAAGGGCCCGCCGGACTGCCTCCATTTCTTTGATTTTATCTTGAGCAGCCCGAAGCTGCTGTTCTGCAGCGACAGCCCTCTGGGTCTGGACATCCAACTTTTCATTGGATATGGCCAACTGGTTAGCGACCTTCATCCGGGAGTCCTCCTTCAGCCTCAGAAGTTCATTGGATTTCTGGAGCAGCTTGGTGTCCTCTTCCATTTTTGCATTGTAAGCCTGGGTCAGGTAGAGCATCTGCCAAAAGAACAAGTGTTAGCCCGATAGATAAACAAATAAAATATTAAGTACAATTGAGGAAGCTGTAGGTTAAAGCACTACCTTCATCGCTACCTCTGGACCTGTCAGAGTCAACTCCTCCCGGTCAATGGTTCTCAGTCTTTTTCGGTCAATGGGCGTCCATATCTGTGAACCCATAGCCCGAAGAGCAGAGTCGTTGTCAATGGTCGCGTGCCCCGCAACCAGAAAGTCACCGCCCGGGAGTGTAATCTTCGGCGCCCATGGCACGGGTCTTTCCACCTCAGTTGCAACCCCACTGTCATCCAGTACGATGGGAGACGACTGTGTGGTCGTTCGGGGCCTGACAGACCGCTCGGGTAGACTCTCCTCCGATCGGGGATGTCTTACTCCTGTCAGGCTTGTTTCCCCTTCAACCAGACGAAACTCAGGAGTGGGAACATCCCCTGAAGGTCGGGTAACCTCCTCTGATCTTGGAGGAGGAGTCTGGCCGATTTGAACATTTCCCATCGGTGGAGGTGGAGTTACCGGGGTGTTCTCCACCAAGGGCAGGAGATTGGGCCCAGCCGGAGGAGTGGGGGCGCTTTGGGATCCCTGCCCGTTTTCACTCTCACTCGGGGTCGAAGTTGTCACTTGAGGAACAATTGCCCGCCTGGCCTTCTTTTTCAGCACTGCCTGTGGGATTCTCAGCATTTCTGTAGACAGAGCCTGCAAAGTAGAACCTGTCAGGAAACTGTTACACATCCTCAGTGGCTGTCCCCAAATTTTTGATTTTAGCAGTTCAAAACGGGTTCTGATATAATTTGAAGTTTTATACTCGTCGGGCGCTCCCAGAAACTCAAACACATGGAGGCCTAACTTATCATTGCACTGATCGCAGTTGCATGACCCCTTATGGAATGGCTTGAAAGAAGGGAAAAGGTGTTGGTCAAACTCGCTAGGGACTTTGAATCTGGACGAGCTTGGAAGTCTCCAGTTCCCGCTCACCACGACCATTCTTTCCTTCCATCCTTTGTTGGACTTTTCAGTGCCATCACAGATCTTCCTCCCACTAAGGGGAAAAAGATTGTACCGGCCTCTACAGTCCTTCTGGGCCTGTATTTTGTAACAGAACAGAAGGTCCGCCAGTCCAAGGTCAAGGCCCAGATCCCGATTGATGATCAGGATCATAGCCAGGACCCGGAAGAAGTTCGGTCCCACCTGAAGCGGGGCCAGACCCAGGGTAGCTAAGGTGTAGAGGAAAAAGGGTTGGATCGGGAATTTAAGGACCTGAAGGTGAAAGGCAGATAACAAAATCTGGTGGTCCAAAACCCCCTCACCCTTCCTAAAATCATACTTTTTAGGATAGTTTTTAATAATTATCCCATCGGGTATCCCGCATTTGACCCTTAGCTTCTTTAACACTGTCTCTACCCTATTCATGGGAGGAAGGGGATCAGCATAAAACTGATCTCCCGAACCCCCTGCAGCCGGATTCCCAGCTGCTGCTACATTCTAGTTAATTTCCGGTGGACTAGGTACAATTGTCCTAACCACCTCCACTGAGGGTGAACTAGGGGAGGCATCCGGGTTCACAGAGGAGGGTAAACGGTCGCTACCCTACCGGGTGTCATCGCTATCGGACATTTTAAAAAAAGAAGACAAAGAAAGACGCGAAGATGAAAAGAAATAACTTACTCTAAGATGAATCCCGAAAGATTTCGGACGCTTTCCTGGGAGAGGAGATAGACTCTGGCAATGATAAGTGAAGATCTCAAGTGCAAAGAGCTATCTGAAAGTTTAAGTTGTGAAACGGGATGGATCCTCAACATTACATCCAGTATTTATAGGAGTCTCAGAGGCGTCTGAAAAGCCGTGCGCTTGGGAAGCGAAGCGTCACCTCGCTTCATGTGCGCCTCCTCGGCCACCCATCTCGCCAACCGAGGCCATCCGGACCACTGATTTCAAAAACCGCAATGATTACTCAGCCCTCACATTAATTGGGTGAGCCACGTCATCCCTTCCTTCTCCCTTATGGACCCGGTCGCCTCCCGACCCATCAAGAAGAAGTGGGCCTGTGTAAGTGTAGAAAATGTCTTTACCCACCAAAGCCTTTCCGGGTTAAGCCCATCAGGCTACTGGCCCAATAAAACTCCTGTAAGCCCAATGGTTGGGCCCATTGTATCCGCGTATTTATTTAGTAAATGAAATGTTGCCCCAATGGGCTTTAAGCCCATTGAGAAATGTATAAAAGGAAAATCAAATGTTGAATAAAGCATTCTCTTTTTGTGTATTGCAATTTTGAGCATTTACATATATATATTTCAAATTTTATATATTTTTTTGAATTTTATATATAATTTTTGAAATTTATATATGTTTTTCGAAATTTATATATATTTTTTCTAATTTTATATATATTTTTCAAAATTTATATATTTGTTTTCGAATTTTATATCTTTTTTCGAATTTATACATATGTTTTTCGAAATTGTATATATTTGGGGTTGGGGCATAAAGGTCATTTCACATTTCATATATTTCTCTCAAGGGTATTCTAATCATTTTATTGGCTCAGGGGGTGTCATTGCAAGAGAAACTAAACCTCAGGGGGTGTTCGTGCAAAAATTTCGAAAGTCAACACAAAGGTGAAATTGACTGAAACCTCAGGGGGTGTTAGTGCAAATTACCCTAAGTAAAATTTGAAACGATTTTTACGCTAGTATCATTCCCACGCAAATTTTTCTTTTGGGTAATTTGCACCAACACCCCCTCAAGTTTCGGTCAAACCCACTTTTGGGTTGCCTTTCAAAAATTTTGCACTAACACCCCCTGAGCATTGGTTCCTTTTGCAATGACACCCCCTCAGCCAATAAAATGACCAAAATACCCTTGATAAAATTCAAAAATATTATATGAAATGTGAAATGACCTTTATGCCCCAACCCCAAACATATACAATTTCGAAAAACATATATATAAATTCAAAAATATATATATAATTCGAAAACAAATATTTAAATTCTGAAAAAAATATATAAAATTAGAAGAAAAAAAATATAAATTTCAAAAAAATATATAAAATTCAAAAAAATATATAAAATTTGAAATATATATATAATTCGAAAATATATATAAATTTTGAAAAATATTTTAACTCGAATATATATATATTTCAAAAATATATATATATTCAAAAACAAAATTCAAAAAATTATATAATTTCGAAAAACATATATAAATTTCAAAAAATATATATATAATTCGAATATACATATAATTCAATATATATATATATATATATATTCAAAAACAAAATTCAAAAAATTATATAATTTCGAAAAACATATATAAATTTCAAAATATATATATAAAATTCAAAAAAAGATAAAAAAAATTGAAATATATATATAATTCGAATATACATATAATTCAAAATATATATATATATTCAAAAACAAAATTCAAAAAATTATATAATTTCGAAAAACATATATAAATTTCAAAAAATATATATAAAATTTGAAATATATATATAATTCGAAAATATATATAAATTTTGAAATATATATAAATTCGAAAATATATATAAATTCGAATTTACATATATATTTCGAATTTTATATATTGTTTTTGAATTTTTTTTATAATTTTATATATATTTTGAATTTATATATATATAATGGGTAATCTCAAAAAATTCGTGGACAATTCATCTTTGACAAACCGAGTTGTTGGGTAAAAATTCTAAAAATATATATATTTTGGAAAATTTTGAAAAAAATTTTGGACAATTCGTGGACAATTTTGGAAAAAATATATATAGAAGAAGGTTACTAATTGATGTTGGTGGTAAGTAGTTTGATTCACTTTATTAGAAAGATATGACATTTTACCAATATATATATATATTTTTCTAAAATTATATAATTTTTTGAATTTTGTTTTTGAAAATATATATTTTGAATTTTATATATATATTTATTTTCGAATTTAAATATTTTTCAAATTATATATATATATATATATATTTTCGAATTATATATATATATTTCAAATTTTTTATATTTTTTTGAAAAATATATATATTTTTTAAAATTTATATATGTTTTTTGAAATTATATAATTTTTTGAATTTTGGTTTTGAAAATATATATTTTTTGAATTTTATATATTGTTTTGAAATATATATATATATTCGAATTAATTTTTTTTTCAAAATTTATATATATTTTGGAATTATATATATTGCAAATTTTATATATATTTTTAATTTTATATATATTTTTTGAAATTTATATATATTTTTTAATTTTATATATTTTTTTGAAAATTTAAATATTTATTTTCGAATTTTATATATTTTTTTGAATTTATATATATGTTTTTCGAAATTGTATATATTTGGAGTTGGGGCATAAAGATCATTTCACATTTCATATAATATTTTTGAATTTTAGCAAGGGTATTTTGGTCATTTTATGGGCCCAGGGGGTGTCATTGCAAAAGGATCCAATGCTCAGGGGGTGTTAATGCAAAAATTTGGAAAGGCAACCGGAAAGTGGATTTGACCGAAACCTGAGGGGGTGTTAGTGCAAATTACCCTTTTCTTTTTAAGAGTAAGATACAGGTAAAAACATTTGATATTCTTTCATTTCTTCTTTCTTCTTTTCGTGCCTAGATCATCTTCTTCCTTCTCTGGTACATAGAGATTGGGAAGAGACCGTTCTTGGAGCACATCAGCCCAAACATCAAGATCGTGGTAGAAAGCGCTGTGCATCATTTACAACATTTTCATTCCCATCAACCCAAAATCTAAGTTAACTTCCTTTCTTTATCTTTTTCTGTTTCCCCCCTATAGATTAATACAGTAAAGAAAATGGTAGAATGCACAGGAAAATGCAAGAAATATATGGGGGAAATATGAGATTAATCTACCAACGGCCTCTTTGCAAAGTTCTTTCTCAATCCCTTGATAATCTTCCCAAACCACATCAAGTTCATGGTAGAAAGCGCCGAAGGCACCACAACTATCAAGAAGAAACCAAAGGTGTGCATCTTGAGGACCTGCCAAGTATACAAGAAGTTCATACTCAAACTATAAGTTCTTATGACTAGAGATGTACGATCCCAAATACACTCAATTTGCAACAGCAATATAAGGAGATTATGAAACAACCAAGAAAGCAATTTGGGATTTTTTTTTAATTAATTCCTCTTGTTCAGATTAAAAGATCTTAAACACTTAACACTACCTCTACCTTTCAAAAGCCATGCCTACAAATTCACGAGTTAACACTGCCACTACTACTACAACTACTACTACTAGTTGATTAGATCAGCTTTTGATGCGAGCAAGTGCGTTTGTGTTGTGGGCGGAGAGAGGTCAATAACCAGTGAGCCCATTAATCTGGAGGGTTTGCAATGCTTAAATTTCAAAGTATTTTACCTCAGTCTTCCACTAAAGCAAATTGGAGACGATGTAAAGAACAAAGAGTGCCGGCTTTTCCAGCAAAGAGAAAGTATTATGGGTATATATGTATATATAGCTGCAATTAATTACTTAAATATTTGTGAAGAACCACTACTGAGTTATTGTAAAGACATAAAAATGTTCAACACTGTTTCGAATCCCTTTATTAATTTTCGGATTCCCTTTATATACATTTTCTAAATGGGCTTTGTTACTGGGTTCATAGGAAACTTGCTGGCCCAGTAGCTTGATGGGCCTGATGACAAATGGGCTCTGATGGGACTGATGACAGATTGACTCAGCTGGGCTAGACATTTCCACTCTTACAGTTATACACAACAAAGAAAGCACATACCTTTGCATCTACTTTCCAGAGAAATAAATAAATAAAAATAAGACCTAAAAATTGTGTACAGAAATTGCAATTGGTCTAGACCTCCAACTAGCAGCTTATTAGTTGTAGTTGACAGACAAAATTGCTACACTACAAAGGCTCTTGGGCCCACAAAGCAAAGAAATGAGGGTGCTAATTACCTGATCATAGTGTAGATAAACGTGGTAAAACATGTAAATGAATAGCAAAATTCTTGCAACCTGCATAGCAAAATTAATTTTAGCAACCATGTCTCGAACACAAGTTAACAAGTCAAAGGGAATAAAACGTCAGATGCCAAAATAATATCCCTTGGATAATTTGCATCTGCGTACTAGACCCTTGAACTTCACCCAAAAAATAAATTAATTAATTATAAAAAAAAAGCAAAACTATTAATTATCAGTATTGGCAAATCACTACCTATTCACCATTCAACTGTTAAAAAAGTGATGAAATTACATAACCACCATTAAAAGAGATTAAAAAAAAATATTCTCAAGAAAATGAATTTAAAATACCCAAATTATCCAGAATTGATATGACACGAAGATCTAATTGAAAGAACCCCACATATTTCTCCTTGTTCGAGTCCCAAAATGGGTAATTCCATATAATTTGGTAGTACTTCGGTACAGAGAAAAACAGGTTATTGGTCAGAATTCAACACATTCCTATCCTTTTTCCTTGGTGACTAATGATGGCAGAAGGCAATTTGCAAGGTTGCGCAACAATATAGGCGGTTCTTTACCAATTTAATAGCCCGTAGTTCTTATTTGAGAAAGTTGAAGAGGTTTTTATTTCCTTTCTCGCTAGCAAGAGAATCCATTTCTTTTCTTGTATTATTAACTATGATTGCTCTGCAGCTCAAGGGCACTCTTCTCAATCCGAGTTTGAGGTGGGATAAGACCCAGTTGGCGAGTTCTATCTTGCCGGGAAGGAAATTTTTCTATTTATTGTTTACTCCCTTCTCGCCTTATGAATCCTTTAAATAGGCAACCTTTCTTTCTCACCCTTCTTCCAGCTTTCACATTTTGCCCAAAGGAAAAAAACGTGAAAAGGAAAAGGAGACCATGTAAATAAAAACCAACCATCTTGTTTCACTTTTTTTTTTATCCTGACAAGGAACTCCAACAATGCTGTTGGAGTGACTCAAATACTATGGTCCTGCTTGGTTTGTATTTATGAAAACAATTTTCAGAAAACTGAAAACTGAAAATCAGAAAACTGTACAAAAGTGCTTGGTTTAGTTTTCTGAAAACAATTTTCAGAAAACTCAGCTATAAAAATGTTTGTTTTCAAATAACTCATTTTTATTGTTCTCAGAAAACTATTTTCTATTCTCATAATTCTCGAGAATAATTTTCAAAGATACAAACCAAGCAGGTCCTATACCTTTCACTTTGAAAGGAGATGATATACCACTTGACTACAAGCCTTGGTGCAAAGAAACCAATTAATATAGATGATTGTTGAGTATATAAAAAAGTGAGGCTATTAATGGAAATAAAAGGATTTTTTAACTCACCAGCCAAGATAAAAATATAATCACGCCATTAACCAGATATGCATTGGACCTCTTCAAACCAGCAGTATCAAGATACCTTAGCGAGACATGGAGATTCAAGAAATTGAGGAACCAACAGTGGAAGACACAGAACCATCTCAAAATTTGATTTGTACTTGTCTAAAACTTACCATCTCATATTAATATTTGGAGTTGTCACCTCGGAGATGAGGACCATAAAAGTGTAAAGCTGCCCCTCACCAGTTAACATAGAATATGCTACTGCAACTCCAGAAAGAGAATGATGGATAATCTGAAATTCAACAGTTAAATCTTGAGTCAGACTGAAAAGCCAGTAATGAATATAACAATGTCGTTAAAGGTATCCTTTATGTTACCTTCAATATTCCAGTCTCTTTATATAGCAAGCCAGATTATTTACAGAACACAGTACAAAAAATTGAAGATGTATTGAAAGTTCACCCTTTTACAAACATAAATGAGACAGTTTTCAGAGTAAATACAGACACTGATTACATGATGCTATTAAACTTTTATGTTGAGAAGTCAGCCAAGAAGAAGGTTGTTGATTGGCAGTGGAGCTTTTTTAAATTTTACTGCAGAATACAATGTAAGAAAGCTTCCTTTTCCGTGTTTGCAACCAAATATCAGAAACGCAAGTCACTTATATAAGGCGCCTCAGTATAATCGAACAATTTAAAAGAAATCTTCTTTGTTGGAAAGAAAAAGGGGTAAACGTGAAATATTTTATATCTAATTTGAAAACCTGCTGACTGCTAATCCCGGTGACTGAAGAAAATGACAAGTTCATTGACAAATCTTCAAGCTAGAGAAACTTACATACTCAATTCCACCCAGAGAAGGATACAGCCAAAAAATCATTCCAAGGTCTGCAAGGAAGTATCCAACAGAAACCTGTTGAAAATCACTCTCTTAAGGAATAGAAACGAAAGTCAATCTAGCTGAAAAAAACCTAATAAAGCAATAAAACAAAATGCCTAGTGCAAAGCACAGAGGGTTGCATTCTCAATTTCAAAGGACATAAATCAAGCCTCTTCCAGTTCCCAGTTTCCTGTTTCTTAGGTTATCCGTTCACATTAAAGTTACACCAAATGGAGTAGTGGCGCTATTATTTTCCTTACACATAGGTATGCCCTCCTAATAATGCAGAACTCAGATTATAAGATCAGGAACGAGGAATAAATACAAGTATTGACAGGTATGTGTTACAAAGATAAATGAAGATAAATCCCAAGAGAAAATTTGAATGTGGCCAAAAGAACCTCTGAAAATTACTTTCAATAACAATACTTTGTTTGGTAAGGGAACACAAGTTTTTTTAAATAAAAAACTATCTACTGGAAACAAAGATAGAGATATTATTCTGAGAATCATTAACAGAGAAGTAGTTTCTCAGCCCATGGTTCGTGTAAGAGTAGGAGAGTCATGTGTTGTGCATCGCTTCTAATTTATTGGGTCTCGGAAAAAGTACATAGAAATAAAAAAAAGACAACACTTAAGTCCCCAAACTTACAATTGAACAAAATCACAGGTTAACTAAACGGCAAGAGATAGGCCAACCTAATTCCCCCCACCCCCAACCTCGTCTCCAGTAAAAAAGACCCTCTTGAAGATTCACCCATGAGTTAAAAGACGGATATTATTTTCTCCAACTCGTTCTATAATTATTAGTATTTTTAATACTTTGGCATTGAAATAAACGTAAACAAGAATATTTTGTGTTGTCCCACAGCCTGGGCAGTGTTGTCACGGGCGCGCCTAGGCACTAGGCGAGGCGACACCTTGGCGCCTCGCTAGGCGAGGCAACCTCGCAAAGGCATCGCCTAGGCGCTCGCCTGGGGGCGCCTGGGCCCCAACGCCTAGCGCCTAGGCGCGCCTGGGCCCTTATATTTGATATTTTTTTACTTCTACATTTTTATTTATTGGCTTTTAACTTTCTTAGCAATGTTTTATTAGTTTAAATGTCTTATATTTGTTATTTTTATCAAAAGTGATCTATTAATTTAATTGTGAAAATAATTTATTATTGAGCGTCTCGCTTCACTCAGGCGAGCGTCTCGCTTGGCGCCTGACGCCTAGGCGATAGGCGACCTCTGGCGCCTAGGGGCGCCTCACGCCTCTGACAACTATGAGCCTGGGTAAAGTGGAACTAAAATTCTTGTAAGTGAGTGCTATCTCTAATTGGTAAGAGGCCTTTTAGGGTGAAACACAAGAACAAAAACATGCTGTCAGGGTCCAAAGCGGAGAATACAATATCATGTGGTGGAGCGCGCTGTTACAGATGGTATTAGAGATACAACCTGACAGGAAGTGTGAGGAGCGTGCACAAGCTATGCAGCTCACTCCAGGGAGAATGTTGGGTCCCAAGAAGGGGTGATTATTACGGCCCACATCGTCTGAAATGCTGTGATATTTTTGTCTCTATGAGACCTTTTGGGGTGAAGCCCGAGAACAAAACCATGTGGGCAAAGCGGACAATATAAAGCAATGTGGTGTAGTGGGCTGTCACATAGCCCCGCTTTGTCTATTATGAAATTAGAATAGAAAACAATATTTTAGAAAATACGGATTAGGAAAAGAGAAGTGGGATGTCTTGCTAACTTATTTGTCCCCTCACTTTCCATCAGTTTCGTTTCTCTTGTTTCTAGTGTAAGAAATAGAGGAAAATGACTCCCTTTACATTGTCTTTTCCTTTCTGTCACAACATCGGCAAATCAAACAGAGCCTTTTATGTATTTCAAGATGCCAACAAATTGTAATGTTAGAATCCTTTGAGCTAAAGGCATATGTTTCATTTTTAATAATGAGAGAAAATGCACACTTACCCCCAGTGAGAAAGTTGAAAGCGGCGAGCTTTGCAAGGTGAAAATACCATGCTGGTTATAGAAGAGATCTGACCAGAACACAAAGTACAATGACAGAGTTGCAATGAAAATGGCGTGAGCAGTAGAGATACCACTGCATGCATAATTAATAAACCAACATAAGGAAAGACTCATAGAAAAGTGTTAAAAGAAGCATAAGGGAAAGAAGCATAGAAAAGTGTTCATAGGAAGCAAAAGAAGAAAGAAGAACAAACTTGATTCATATTATACATAATTACCGGCTGTTCCACTCTATCCGCTGGATTTTTGTAAGGCCAACATAGCTTCTGAAGTAAAAGGTGCTGATCAACTGCGTAAGATCATAAACCTGCGGAAGGTAACACAATCCTAATAAATAAAGCTTTTCCACGTACATGAAAAAAGGCAATTTTCGTAGCATTAAGAATATTATTGCTTCCTGGTCTAGAAGAAGAACAAATTCAAGAACTTAGTCTACTCAGGTGAAGATGTCACAGATTCAAAGTACTTGTGACAGATTTATTTTTCTTCTTCCATTCAATTAGGGTAAAACATAAGTGGGAAAAAGGGAGATCTGAACATACCATTTTGCAAGCAAAGATGCCCCCAAGGACAGCAGTGTATGGAATGAAAGGATCTGCCAGTATATAATTCTTAACCAGCTTCTCAGCCTGATTTTGATAGGACTTAAAAGACATAACTGTCTTTTTAGAAACCGCCATCTGTATGTATTTCTTAAGTTGTATGTTTAATTACCTTCATCAACATGATATTATTAACCTAAAATCCTGGAAAACAATTTCAAAAAAAGAAACTTTCAATCAGAAGTTTGCATCTAAATATTAGAACAATTCAATAAATTCAAAGCAATTGGGTTGAACGTGAAACTTGCATTTTACCCCCCAGCCCAATAAAATAATAATAATAATTTGCTAGGTGATTGTACACTAGTTGTACCATGTACATTTTACACAAAAATATAGTGGTTATTGATCACCATACATTCCAAAATGTTAAGTATAACTATCATTCGTTCTTACACATGAAGGTGTCACACAAGTGGTTACAGCCTCAGTATGCATAAGTCACAAGTCTCAGACATTGTTCGTTGAAGAAGTTATCCTAATCAGTAATTTCAATAAAATCAGAGTAGTTCACCTCATTGACTACTACATTTGGATAAAATCTAATCGGGTTCAAATATTTCTTCTTTCTTGTTGATTCCTGACGTTCGGAGCAAATTGGCCAGTTTACAATGGGCTCAGAGCTGCCCAGCCAGAGTGTCACTGATTATTTCTTAAGCCAACGGATCTATAAAACTTACTGTGAACATTCAACAACTACCTAACACCACCATCACTTCCTCTGGCTCCACAATCGCAAAACTCAAACCAATAGCAGCTAGGTGCTTTCGAGGCTCAAACATACATACAGAACAAAAGATGCCGCTATCTGCTGATTCCATCGTTGGGGATCATGTCCCTTCTTTGTGCTAATTGTGCGGTTCATCAAGCAGCACAGCCTAACACATTTAAATTTATCGACTAATTGATTGGCAACAGTGGGTTGCTATATATATATATATATATATATATTTATATTTTTGCATGTATATATGAATATTTGTAACAGAGATCAGGTGCTTTAACAGGCTCTTTAAGGAATATCCAGTTACGAAGCCTCTCACTGGACCTCAAAGAATTGAAGTTTTGTCAGGAATACTGACGGTGCACAATTTCTTGCAAACTAAGGGCTTTTACAAATATGGTCCAGAACAAATTTGGAAATGCCAATTCTGGTAATGCACAATTTGCAAACCCATTTGACATTATTTCAACACTCTTCAAGAGAGGTAGATTGTACCATGAGTACTTAGCAAGAAGGAATGAGATGTTGAAGAGAAAAAAAGGGTGATAAAGGGATCCAGAAGAGGAGCATTTATGTCTCGGTGTAAAGGTTGAACCCTTGAAGAGAAGGGACTCAAAGAGGTTTAAGAGATCAGACCAATTGGTCTCCAGTGTCCTCTACGTTAACTAACTGAAAAGAAAATCGGAGGTAGTTGCTGAGAAGCAGTACCATAAAGGAAAACAGATACTCCCTTCAACTGTGAATGGTGGTGGTCGAAAAATTGGATGAAAGGAACTTTAAAGTGGCTGAATCAATAAACAGGGCTTCCCAATAACTTGTTATACATAAGTAAGTCATTAAATGCAGATGCTGGTTGATCCCTGAGGATAGGAATTCTTAGAAAATCTCCTAAGATTCTTTGCAGGTGAGGCATGAAACTGCTCTCAGTACTTGACTTACATATTAAGGAGAGAATATAAAAAGGCAGACAATTAAAAATTTCCCACTAAAGATTTTTTTCCTCCAAACTTTCTTGTATTTGTTGTAGATCTAAAAGCGGCTAGCTCTATTACGGCCAAAGATCTTACTCAACAACATATACATGATTGATCCTTTCATTATTGTTTTCCTATAAATTACAATATACTGAAATTCAAAAAATGGGAAAAACCCAGATATAACTCGCACTGTTTCTTGTTGAATCGGAGAGACAAAATCAAGGTTTAAGATGACAGACACCAAGGTAAATGGGCTACGCAGGTGAGGCAAATCAAAAGTATAAGATGGACATCAAGAGAGATAACACTTTTTGTTTACTAAAAATACTAGAGAAGGATCAGGAGAAACCGTTTAATAAGATATTGCATGATAACACACTGAATCAAAGAGAGAAAGTATTTATTTCTTACCCTTTTAGAGTTAAGAAGAAAAATAAGAGGAAGAGATGTGTTACTACACCATATATCCATCTAGCTTCAATTATATCTTCGACCAAGCATATAGGGAAACAGGAAAGTTAACAAGTCCATTTTTTAACCAGAAAAAAGTTAAAACAAAAAACAAATTTGAATTTAAGGATTGAACTAATACAAGAAAACCAAAAGGAAAAACAGAATCTGCTCTTCTAAACCACAAAATAATAATAATAATAAGAAGAAGAAGAAGAAGAAGAATCAAAAAGAGGTTGCAGATAAGGACCTGCTCAGTCTTCCCCCAAAAAAGAAAAAAGAAAAGAAAAGAAAAGCAAAGGGACACCAAAAGACACATTCAAAGGTGATTTAAAACAAAAGGAAATGCAAAAACAAAACATATTAGTTGATTTATTAGAAGTAAGTGTTGGAAAATAAAATTTTAAAAAATGCTTCTAATTTTACTTTTCGTTAATTTGGAAATACCACCAAATATATATTCATATACATATATACACACACACCCAAAACTGAAAAACGTCAACAAAATTACCAATTGGCACTAGCGTAGGTGGTACAAGGTCTCTTCTCCAAAAGGGAAGTTGAGTGTTTCAAGTCCCGGTAGGGGGGGAAACAATAGTGGGTGTGCATGTTTGCTTGAACTTACCACAAATATAACCTCAAACAATTGTTTCCATCTGAATTCTATATCAACGCGGAAAAATTGAGTTAAATCTTATATCAAATTCCCAACTGGTTTGCAACATTGATGACTGTTACCGGTAGAAATACATCCCCAAATGCGCAACCAGTTTCCAATTAAATTTCATATACAGGTCACAACGCAACACTCTCGACTTGCATATTTAAGTGATCATATCCCAACTGTTCTCATTTTCCAAACAACTTCCTTACTACAACTATACAGCTGATGAACAACATCAAATCCTAATGACCTTACAAAAAATTCATAAAGCCAATAATTCTCTAACATTGCAATTGAAAAGAACCCCCAGACAATGTTCAAAATAAAAGTATTTTCTTCCTTATATTCTGATTCCCAATTACATATACATAAACCCACATAAACAAACCTTTCAGAGAACCAAATGGAACTACAAAAATCAATAAAGAGTAATGCACACAATACATATAAAATATTACATGTATCTATAGCTTATACATATACATATACATATATAGATTCAGAGAGAGAGGGATTGTTTGATAGTAGTACCTGAGAGTGAAAAGAGGAGAGGAGTGATCGGAAAAGATCACCGGCGATGTAAAGAAGTGACCGGCGTGGGAGACATTAAAGCCCTAATCCAAACGTGAGAGCGCAACAAAAACCTAGATCCGTCTAGTCCCGATGAGGATAGTGCGTACAGGTTGGAGCCAAAATGACTCTCCCAATTTTTTACATCTCTCTCATTTTCAATATAATAAAATATAAATTTATATTATATATATATATTCACATATACATGTATATATATATGTATGTATTTATTTATTGTTTGAGTGAGTGAGTGAGTACATCCAGGAATATTAAATTATTTCACGAGTATAACAAGCATGTAAATTACTATTTATTTTGTTTGGTTCTTGTTACTTCTCTTGTTTTTAATTGTCTACTTTTAATTTTTCCTTTAGTCTCTTTATAGTTACTCATTTTCATTAAAGTCTAACAAGTACTATCACGAGTATTTGGTTCTATATAATGAATCTTCTAATTTATATTGTTTTGTTGCTGTTACTAATTATGTTGTTTTAATTTTGTTTCGTCTTTTATTATTGCTTTTTCAATTTATAATCTTACAAAAATATAAGGCTTTGTTTGGATTTGAAATGATTTGGAATGAAAAGAAGAAGAAAAAATAGTAGAATCTTGTTTGGGTTGACATTTTGACAAAAAAAAAAAAAAAAAATTAGAGTGATTTGGAGAGATAATTTTAACTCTTCAAAATCTTTAGTTATTATCCCTTTAAAAATAAAAAAAATTTTGAGACAAAGGATAGTAACTTAAATATTATTTTTATAATAACAAAAATACCTTATTGTCCGATCTTAATCTATATCTACATATAATATTAAGAAAAATATATGTGATTTCTCATACTTTTCATAAACAAGTGTTTTTTATATATATTTTTCTATATACATATGCATTTATACTTTTTTGGATAAATATGGTGTGGACACTTCTTATGATATGTTTTGATATGAAGGAATGGAATACTCTTTCATTCCATACTTATATTTGGTATGCTCTTTAAATGAGAATGAATATTCTCAATGAATAAAAATTCATTTCATTACTAAACATATGAAATGATCATTTCATTCATCAAATAATATTTTTAAAATATAAAATAACTAAATTACCCTCTCACATTTTAAATAAACAAATCGCCGCCGCCTTCCACCTTTTCCATCACTTTCATTGTCTGTTACTACTATTCTCGTTACCTTTCAACATTTGTTTTTGTAAAAAAATTTACAAAAAAATATTATTTTATTAAAATTAAATCTTTATTATTAAGAGGGTTACTTTTGAAAAAAAATTCTTCCAAACTCATTCAAT
Source organism: Cornus suecica (assembly GCA_963922005.1). Classification (NCBI taxonomy): domain Eukaryota; kingdom Viridiplantae; phylum Streptophyta; class Magnoliopsida; order Cornales; family Cornaceae; genus Cornus; species Cornus suecica. The sequence goes on from OY998241.1 coordinate 22,072,465, forward strand.
TCCTAATGTGATTCGTATTATAATCAAATAATAAAATGAGAATAATTATTCTATTTCATTTTTATTTTCATTCCATTTTCATGCATTTCATTCTTCATGCGTTCAATATTCACAAGGCATCACTCTGACATGTGATGTATTTGGATCACATGAACAAACATTTGGCCTTTAATACTCCATCTTTTAAACTAATAATTGAAATGACTATTCTGTATTTTTTTTCTTTGTACCATCTTTCGAATAAATTATATAGAAAATTAATGATAATTTTTCCATTCAATTATACAAACTGAACCAGTACCCAAGATCCATTATGGAGGGTTGATATCACCTTTCTATATATGCAAATATATATAGATATATATAAGGTTATATACACCCAAATATAGCAACATTACATATCAATGCATTATATGCTTGAGGACTATTGGGATTGGATGGAGCCAAATAATGGACATTACCCTAGGATGGCATAAGAGAGATGATGGGTCATAATAACAGTGGTAAAATTGTCTTTCCAAAATTCCATTTTGATGGCAATTTTTAGAAGGGTTAATTTGGGAAAACTCTCATATACTATTAAATTTAATCAACTAATATGTCATATGTCCATATGATTTTTATACTTTTCAATTTTATCACATTGCCCCCTCACTCTCACATCTCAGTCAAAATGAATAAAATTAATTTCATTTACACCCCCTAAAATTTAATTTATCTTCAATCAAACTCCATCAGGTTTGAAAAAGTTCATTCAGACCCCTTATGTTTACTGGCACACATCATTTACACCCACTAATGTCATTTAATACCTAAACTACCTTCAATGTTGATATAGGTGGTGTTTGAAAACAATGACTCAATTTCTTTATTACCCTCAAATTTTATTATATATATCCAATATTTTTTCACTTTTAACATTATTATCTAATTATATAAATAATTATTTTTTCCCAACCAATTTATCAAAATCTCAAAGAAAAACAAAGCGTTCGAGAAAAAGAAAATAAATAGTGAACGTTTAATATTTCATTTAAAAAGTGAACTATAAACAAAATATATATATTGGACATTATCCATTCATTTATTTTGCTACTTTTAAAATTATAATTTACTCCAAAATATATATATATATATCCATTTATAGTTCACTTTTTAAATTTAACTACCAATTAAATTTTTTATTTTTTGTTTGAGACTTTGATGTATATAACTAGATAATAATATTAAAAGAGGGAAAATGTTGGATAGAGATAATAAAATTTCATTTAAAAAATAAATTGCATTATCCAGTCATTTATTTTCCTACTTTTATAATTTACTCTGAAATATATATATTTTTTGTTATAGTTCACTTTTTAAATTTAACTACCAATTGGATTTTTATTTTTTTTTAATGTTAAGGAACTCACACACCCACACACTTACACACACCCACATGAGCCCTATAAGACTCAAACCCCAGATATCCCTTAATTTGGGAAGGAATGAAAATATCATTAAACCACAAATGCCATCGGTAGATTTTTTTTTTTTTGTTTGAAACTTTGATGTATTGTTTGGGAAAAAAATAAATTATTTATATAACTAGATAATAATGTTAGAAGTGGAAAAATGTTGGATAAAGATAATTAAATTTGAGAGTAGTAAAGAAATTCAATCCTTATTTCTAAATACCACATATCTCAATATTGATGGTAGTTTGGATATTAAATGATATTAGGGGTGTAAATGACGGGTGTGTCAGAAAAAAATAAGGGGTTTGAATGAAGTTTTTTAAATTTGAGAGTCTGATTGAAGATAAAATAAATTTCAGGGGGTGTAAATAAAATTAATCCTAACCATTTTGACTGAGATGTGAGGGTGAGTGGACAATATGATAAAATTAATATGTATAAAGGATAATTCGTACATTGAAAGGTTAGTTGATTGAAAGGTTAGTTGATTAAATTCAATAATTCAATATTGGTGGGTTTTTTGAAATGTCATGGCAAGAGCCAATCCATTACAAAATAAAAAACCTTAAAATTTGATATAGACACAGTAAAATAACTCACTCCCTTTGGCCATTATCCGTTTCAGATATCAATTGAGGTATGCACAATCAAAAATTTTTATTCAATCTAATGATCTTTTAGATACAAATGTATTATTATGATTTTGACTGAACGCAAATCGCATGGCGCACTTTGTGAATTTTTGGAGAGAGAGAGAAAAATATATATATTTGGAGTGAAGTTTTTTGTCGATAGAAAAAATTGTTAAATACTCTTAAATTAAGCATCTTATATCAGTCACTAGGGATGGCAAAAAAACCCGCCCCGCCCCAAATCCGTCCCGTTTATCCACCCCGTCTCGTCCCGTTTAATTAATCGGGGCGGATATCAATTCCCCGATTATAATCGGGGCGGGTATGGGGCACCCCCACCCCGCCCCGATTAGATATATATATATATAAATTTATATACATATATATATATATATATATTTTCCTTAATTATAAATTTATATATATATATATTTATAAATATATATATTCTCCTTAATTATAAATTTATATATATATAATATTCTCCTTAATTATAGATTTATTGTTTGATTTTGATTTCATATAGATTTATTCTAGAATAATAATATTAATTAGAAACAAAATAATATTATTTTTTATTATTAAAAAATATATTTTTAATAAAAATAATACGTAATCGGGGCGGGGAGCTAACCGGGGCGGGTCGGGTCGGAAAAATAAAAAATTAAACAAGAATGGGACAGATATGAGATGGGAAAAAATAATCGGGTACGGATATGGGACGGATAATACCCGCCCCATTGCCATCCCTATCGGTCACACTTGCAATCACTTATGTCCCTTCACTATGATTAATAGTATAAGCCAGTATATTCCTATCAAAACTAATCAGGTAGGTTACATCAAAATACATGCAAGCAAGTTTCTATATATACTCCCACACATGTGAACACATACATGCAAAAAATGTTTGATTGCCAAATGAAATTGGTAAGAAATTTTCGAATTGGTGCCACTGAGAATTAATTTACACCCACTATTAAATAAGGAAGAAGTCCAACAAATTAAAATTAAATAATTGAACCATTAGCATGAGGTCAATAAAAAAAATAAAAAATAAAAACTAAAAAAATCAGATGGGGGAACTTACCTAAAAGCACAGATGTATAGATTAGTCATTGGTTGAAGAAGCAGATGACCCAACAAAGAAAATGTATTGGGAAAAGATAGCTATCAGTGTGTGTTTTTTGCTGGTTGGTTTTTACTTTTTAATATGTAAGACAACTACTACTATGAAAACTACTTGTGAGCGAAAATGTTCAAATCAATGTGTTGCTTATAAGTTATAGCATCTCAACCCAAGCAATGAAATGATAGGAAGGAGATTGAGTAAGGATTCAAATTAGAGAAAGAGACAAAATGGGGTCCATGGCCAGATGGGACGTGTGGATTTCTGTGTTTAGGTATGGGCTCGTTAGTTGGTTTTGGTTCATGTGGAATGCATTCCATTACGCATTTTGATATTGGGAAATGGAACTAGAGTAAGATATAGTTTTTATTTTTATTTTTTTATAATCATGATGTGATGTTCGGATCAGCTTATTACGTGTTCTTCGATTAATTCACGGAATTTGTGTAAGGTGATCCCTACACAAATCGGATAAAGCTTGAATTATATCCGCAGTTTTGACCCTAATAAATTATTTGCACCAGGTAAAAATCGAATATGAGATATAATTTGTTATGGGTAAATGTTGCAAAATCTATGTAGGAAGAATATAATGCATGTAACTCTCCTCTTGGTTTCTTAACACTGTTATTTTATATTAGTAGTGCAAATAACCCCTTCCATCCTATTTTTCAGTATCTAGGATGATGAAATACTATCTTAACCAATATGTTTTATGGAATAAATTGTTATGTATATGGTGCTATAAGACATTTCCTGATATGTTAACATCCGTACACTATTGATTTAGTTCAAATAGGCCCCTTAATTTCATTTTTTGGTACCGGCATAAATGAATTACATTTTTACCCCATTTAGGAGACCTCAAGTTTAGAGTTTCTACGGTGGATTTATGAGAAAAACCTATCACAGTCCATCTGATAGGAAACCATAGTGTTGTAATAAGAACTCTCCTTAACATGAATTTTAACAAAGGTAACACAATTGACATTATTACACACCCAATTTCTTCTCATTGGAAACCAACCCCAAATCAAGACCCCATACACAACTCTTTGCACCATGTTTTGCAATTGAACTATTAGAATAAGTTTCTGAGATCTCTCATATCCCAATTTGGTAACAATTGAGAGTAATTTTATTGACTTTGTTGATAATTTCAGCTTCGATTCAGATAGAGCAGACTCTAGAGATATGTATATATAGTGATATATATACACACAAAGTATAATGATATGCGTATACACACGAGTGGTTGGATTAGGCGGGGTGTGCTACGAGGAACGGCGGTAGTGGTGACAGAGGCTACCGTGGATTGTGAATGAAGCCTCTACAGCCAGATACGTGTTGGAACAAGAAAAATACACTAGAATTTATGAAGAACAAAATATAAATGAGGGAAAGAGAGAACTAAGGAAAGAATTCTTTGTAAGATTGTTTGATATGAAACTAATGGTTACATATGCCTTTTATAGGCTTACAATTCCTAAACACACAATAAACTAATAGACACACATTACATGAGTTTTATTTTTGTCAAAAATGGCAACTCACCTACTAAAACTTGCCAAACCTTATTTGACTAGAAAGAAGCATCCATGACAACCACATGAATAACACATGGGTTGCTTGGGTTTTATTTGACCAATTTACCTAACTTTCAAAACTTAACTTTCAACAGCCTCCCTTAAATTGGTCTTTAATAACCCCCAACATATTCTTCAATTTTTCAAACACTTCAGATTTTAACGGTTTAGTCAAAATATTTGCCGCTTGATCTTCTGACCTGCAAAAATCTAGTTCGATTTCTCCATCTTTGACCAAATCTCGAATGCAATGATATTTGATCCCAATATGCTTGCTTCGACCATGAAACACTGGATTTTTAGCAAGTGCGATTGCTGACTTATTATCGCACATGATTTTGGTTGGACCTCCATGTTCATAGTGTAACTCATCCAGCATACGGCATAACCATACAACTTGACATGCTACCGATGTAGCTGCCATGTATTCCGCTTCCGCTGTTGACAATGCAACAACTTGTTGCTTTTTCGAGGACCAAGAGAACACTCCTTCTCCCAGATAGAAAACATACCTGGAAGTTCTTTTCCGAGTCTCCACATCACCTGCCCAATCACTGTTTGTATAACCTACTAGACTGAAATCGTCAGAATAGGTATAAAAAATTCCATGATCCCGAGTACCACTCACGTACCGTAAAATCCGTTTTGCTGCTTGTAGATGTGATTGTCGAGATGTTTCCATGAACCGACTGATAAGCCCCACACCATAAACAATATCTGGTCTAGTGGAAGTCAAATAACGTAGACTACCGACTATACTTTTGAAATATGTTGGGTTTACCAGTTCACCACTTCCTTCTTTCCTCATCTCCAAACGTTCTGCCACTGGAGTCCGAATTGGCGTCCCTGAATCCATATGAAACTTCTTGAGAATATCATTTGCATATTTATTTTGTGAAATAAATATGTCATCTTCAGTTTGATGCACTTCGATGCCTAAGAAATATGACATCAATCCCATATCCGTCATTTCGAATTGGCGAGTCATCGCCTCCCTGAATTCAGTAAACATCGTCTCGCAATTTCCTGTAAATATCAAATCATCAACATAAAGGCATACAATCATTATATCACCATTAGTCTTTGATTTGATATAAAAGGTGTGCTCATGAGGACATTTTTAGAATCCATCTTCCAGCATGTATGTGTCGATCTGTGTGTACCAGGCACGTGGTGCCTGCTTCAGTCCGTACAACGCCTTCTTCAACTTGTACACTAGTTTTTCATGACCTCTTTTAAGAAAACCAGGTGGTTGGTCAACATATACCTCCTCTTCAAGAACGTCATTGAGAAAGGCGGACTTGACATCCATCTGATGAATCTTCCACCTGTTTTGAGCTGCAAGTGCTATAGTCATTCGGATCGTATCCATCCTTGCCACTGATGCAAATACTTCATAGTAGTCAATTCCTGGCTTCTGCTTATAGCCTTTGACTACCAATCTCGCCTTTAATCGGTCCAAATGACCATTTGGTTTATATTTTGTCTTGTACACCCACTTGACACCAATTGACTTCTTTCCGACAGGTAAAGAAGTTAGCTCCCAAGTATCATTTTTCTCAATTGCATGAATCTCCTCGTTCATTGCATGGATCCACCGCTCATCATTCTCTACTTCCTTATATGAAACTGGATCACAATCTGCAAATAAGCAAAAATTTACTAGAGTTTCATCAGTAAAATCATCATCATTATCATTTGTGACCACATAATCCTGGAGACGTGCATGCATCACATGCGTTCGCTTTGGACGACCTACAGGTGCCGGTGAAGATGTTGGTGAAGGTAATGAACTATCCGGTGAAGAGCAATCACTTGTTTCTTCTGTTTCATTTTCAATGATGACACGTTGCTCCGTATGTGGTGTTTGATTACATGCCCAAGTATCATCCTCGATGAATTGGACATCTCGGCTTACAATAACATCTTTTGTGAGAAGATTATAAAGCTTATAACCTTTAGTTACCTCACTGTAGCCGATGAAGATACACTTTTGGCTTTTGTCACCAAGTTTCTTTCTTCGTTGTTCTGGTACATGAGTGTATGCGACGCACCCAAATACTTGTAGGAGTGAAACATCCGGTTTGCTACTGCTCCATGCTTCATGTGGAGTTTTCCCCAAAACATTATTCGTTGGACACCTGTTCAATAGATATATAGCACATGCAACAACTTCTGCCCAAAAAGACTTTGGCAAACTTTTGGCTTTCAACATACTTCTAACCATTTCAAAAATGGTTATGTTTTTTCTTTCAGCTATACTGTTCTGCTGAGGTGTATAACTGGCGATTAATTGGCGTTTTATCCCTTGAGATTTGCAATAATTGTTGAATTCGTTAGAGGTGAATTCTCCTCCTCTGTCCGATCTCAATGTCTTGAGATTAAAGTCACTTTGTTTTTCAACAAAAACTTTAAACTCTTTAAATTTTTCAAACGCCTCTGATTTTTGTTCTAGAAAATACACCCAACTTTTTCTAAAAAAATCATCTACAAAAAGTAGAACATACCTCTTGTGCCCGAGAGATTCTACCTCAACTGGTCCACATATGTCAGTATGAACCAACTCCAACGATTGTTTGGCTCTCCGTGTTTTTCCAACTGGAAAAGATTCTCGGTGGTGTTTTCCGAGAAGGCATCCTTCGCACAGGTGATTAGGAGCATCGATTAGTGGTAATCCCGTTACCATGTTTTTCTGTACCAGGAGTCTCAAGCCTCGAAAGTTTAGATGACCGAACCGAAGGTGCCATAGCCAATTGATATCTTTTGACCTCGCCATCAGATTTACCTCAGTTTTTGTATAAAGATCCAATGGGAACATTCTATTCTTTGTCATCTGCACATTTGCCACTTGTTTCCCGCTTTTGCTATGAACAGTACACACATCATCCAAAATATGAATGTCATGTCCTTTTTCTGAAAGTTGTCCCATACTCAACAAATTCCAGAACATTGCCGGCAAAAAAAAAACATCAGCAATAGTGACATCGGTGCCATCTTTCGATATAATTTTTACGTCACCTTTGCCCATTACAGGAACTTTGGATCGATTTCCAAAATTCACTTCACCACGAAATGATTCGTCCAAGTGTGAGAATAGCCCCTTTTTCCCACACATGTGGTTGCTACATCCGGTATCCAAATACCATATATTTGTGCATGTGCCATCTAGCCCAACATTGTTGCATGCTAGAGCTATGTTTTCTTCTGTGTCAGCAATATTTGCATACTCACTCTTTTCGTCCGGCATATGGGTTCGACATTCATTTTTGTAATGTTCGAACCGTTGACATCGATGGCATTTGACGTTGGTTTTGTCACGTGTTTCGGTATTACCACTGCGACCTCCAAAGTCATTTCTTCCTTTGCCACGACTACGTCCGCAACCTTGACCTCGCCGTCCTTGACTGCCCCCTCGATTTTTCGAAACAAATCTGCTCTGCAACGCCTGCTCCGTGCTAGAGTTGTTGGCCTTCTGGTTCATCCTTTGCTCGTGGGAGCCTAATGAACCCATCAACCGTTCGATGGACATGGTTGATATGTCTTGCCCTTCTTCGATCGCCGCCACTACATAATCAAATTTGGTGGTCAAAGATCTTAAAACTTTTTCCACGATCTTTTGATCATCAATCATTTATCCATTAACCTTCAATTGATTAACGATGGATTGCATCCGATCGATGTATGCCGAGGTTGATTCCGAATCACCCATGGTTAGAGATTCGAAATCACCTCTCAACGTTTGTAGTCGCACTCGTCTGACCCGATCATCGCTTCTGTAGGATTTTTGCAAAATATCCCACGCCGTGTGTGCCGTTTCTGCCGCCGCTATTTTTTCAAATACCAACTCGTCTACAGCTTGAAAAATGGTATATAATGCCTTTTGATCCTTTTTCCGGATCTCGATCAATGCATATTTCTCCTCTTTCTTCAACGCCTCAAATACTTTTGAGTCCGCTACTTCGATGTAGCCGGTCTCCACCAAATTCCATAAATCTTGGGACCGAAAAAATACTTTCAATTGACAGACCAACTGTTGTAATTTTTTCCGGTGAGCTTTGGAAGTTGTAAATGAATCGAATTGTTTGCAGACATGATTCAATTTAAAACTTCGGGATCGTTGGCTCTGATACCACTTGTTGGAACAAGAAAAATACACTAGGATTTATGAAGAACAAAATATAAATGAGGGAAAGAGAGAACTAAGGAAAGAATTCTTTGTAAGATTGCTTGATATGAAACTAATGGTTACATATGCCTTTTATAGGCTTACAATTCCTAAACACGCAATAAACTAATAGACACACATTACATGAGTTTCATTTTTGTCAAAAATGACAACTCACCTACTAAAACTTGCCAAACCTTATTTGACTAGAAAGAAGCATCCATGACAACCACATGAATAACACATGGGTTGCTTGGGTTTTATTTGACCAATTTACCTAACTTTCAAAACTTAACTTTCAACAATACGGTGGCACCTCAGATTATTTATCTATCTATCTATCTATACTAGCGAGGTTTTTTTTGTTACATTTAGAAAGGTTGTGACTTCTTTCTCTTTATAAATAGAAGAGGAAACATGAGGGAAGAGATTAGAGGGAAGATACTTTTTTTTTGTTATATTGAAAAAGGTTGTATTTTATGAAGAGACATGTTTTTTTTTTGTTACATTCAGAAAGATTGTAGCTGAAAAGACTTATTTTTCTCTATAAATAGGGGATGAGACATAAGGGGAAAAAATAAATAAAATCAAACATATTATAATATATAGTTTGTTTTTACATATCTTGAGTTTTTTTACTTTTCATCTCACTAAATTAAAAGAGAATTTATGACAATTATCGTGAGAGGCACTTCCTTAATTAATACTATTTACCATCCAATTTCCATCTATGAGAATAGAATTGTTGAATAAAAGAGCACCCGTTATCATACAACCTCTCTCTCAAAAGGCAAAGTGTATTTTCTCCATCCTTTCATGACAAATTCTTTACCATACTGCCCTATCATGGGATACTCTTAGAAAATTTTACCATAACAACCAGAAGCCAACAATAGAGTACTCTCTTCTTCTCTTTTTTTCTGAGTAAGATAGTTAGATTGAAATGAAGAAGTATACAGTAGTATCAAAGAACAGTAATTCCATTATTCAGATAATTACTTCAGGATAATACTTGGGTCTTCCCCGGGAGAATGAAGTTGATCCTCCCCTCTCACTTGGAGCAATAAAATTAAGACATATGACATGTATTAATTAAAAAACATAATTGGGTATTACCCATTATTTATGGGATTCAATCCGGATTTAAATTTTTCTTTTTTTCTCCTATTCACTTAAATTTCAAATCATTCTTTCAATCCAAAGATAATTTGAACTGGCTACAAAATATTATGAACACGAATAAGAAAAAATAAAAATAAAGTGATTTAAGTATAAAAATTTGGAGAAAAAAGTCAGAAATCTTGTGTGGAAAGTGCCGCTCACCGCATCAAATTGATGATACTACATAAACACGAAAGATTTTATCATCATTTCGATTCAATTGCAATATACATAACATATATATATATATATATATATATATATGTGTATCAATCTACATATATAAATATAAATGTACACGCATATATCAATCTATATATACAAATAAGTGTACACGTATATATAGGACGTTAAACTGCACCTCGGATTAATTAATTTATTTTTTATTTTTGAAAGAAGGATTTGAAATTTAAGTAAATAAGAGAAAAAATAAAAATTCAAATTCGGATTGAATCCCATAAATAATGGATAATACCCATTTCTGGTTTTTAATTAATACATGTCATGTGTTTTAATTTTATTGGTCCAAGTAAGATGGGAGACTCAACTTCATCCTTTTCGGGGAGGATCTTGAAAAATTCACACATCGTCTATAACAACGTAATTGCATTAATACGTTAAAGAATAAAGTCGTTTGAATGCGAATATCGAAACAGGAGGTTTCGAGGTACTAATCCTTACCTGATAAACCCTACCCTTTCTCACAGGTATAGTCCATTACTTTATATATCATTTATTAATCATGTATTAACATAACAATATTCATTTATGGGATGTTACCATAACTTAAAGACGGACTTGTTCTTTAAATTGGTAGAGTTGAGGTGGGTACACATTAATGACAGTGTGGACTCTGTGAGTGTATATGGGCAATGGGGCCCAAGTGAATTATTAATGTGGGAATTTTGTTTTTATTTGATCTTGAATTGGCGGAGTTATTAGCATTATATATTGTGTTGATGATTGTTCCACTTAATTTCTCCTTGTAGAGTTGATTAACATTATTTGCTATTTCATTTTAATATGAAAAACTTCTGCGCAAAACTCTCTGGAGTGGCATTTTTGGAAATCAGCAAGGGTATTTTTGGCATTTTGTGATCAATTTATGAGGGGGTCTCACTACACAAATAAAAGAATACTAGTGTTAGTTATATACACAATTTGAATTGAAAGAGTGTTATTTACACATTTTTCCTACTATAGGAGGGTTTGTACAATTTACCCGTATATAGACTATAGTCACATATATAAAAGCTAAAATTCCTCATAAATTTTACTTTATACAGACAAATAAGTTATAAAATATATTTTTTTAATCAATAAGTCATACTTTTGAGATATATTTCCAATGAAGTCCTAAAATATTTTTCTTTAGACTAATAAGTCCTACCTTTTGAGATTCCTTTCCAATGAAATCTTAAAATATTTTTCTTTGGACCAATAAATCTTATATTTTGATATTCCTTTCCATTTAAGTCATAATTTCTTTTTATTTTTATTTTTATTCATCCTTAGTAAATTAGTTTTGATGATAACTTTATTCATTAATTCATATATAGTTTATTTTTTTTATAAATTTTAGTTACGAAAAATAGTATATTACGAATTTAAATAATAATTGATCTAATCTAAATTTAATTTAATAAACTTGAATGCATATATAATAACTTTACTAAAAATATAATAAATTACTATACATAAAAACAATAAAATAAAGTTTCATTCAATTTTTATAGTTTAATGTGAGTGTTCATGCCAAATTTGAATTAATTTTTTTATTTAATTTAATATCTTCCATATAACTTAATAAGGGTGTAAATGGATTATTTAGTAATTTAGAATTTATATGGAACAAGAATACCAAAAGTAAGAATTTCTAAATAATCCAACCCTTATCAAATTGTATAGAAGATATTAGACTAAATATAAATTTGTTATTCAACTTTATATATAGGAATTTATTATTTTTTTATTAAAGTTTAAATATAGGAATTTTATTATTTATTATTATATATATATGCATTCAAGTTTTCTAAATTAAATTTAAATTAGATAAATTATTATTTAAATTCGTAGTATAATATTATTCGTAACTAAAACTTATAACAAAATAAACTATGTATTAATTATTGAATAAATTTATCATCAAAATTAATTTACTAAAGATATAGATAAAGTGTTTTAGGAATTTAGGACTTAAGTGGAAAGAAGTATCAAATGTAGGATATATTGGTCAAAAGAAAAAAAAATTAGGACTTCATTGGACAAGAATCTCAAAAGTAGGACTTATTAGTCCAAAGAAAAATATTTTAAGACTTATTTGTCTTTTGGTGTAAAAAGTAGGACTTATAAGGAATTTTTCCTATATAAAAATGAGGAAGAAGGGTATTTTGGATATTTGGGGCTTAAGTTTGACCTGTTCATGTCACCTGCTAAATTTCACAAAAAAAAATGAAAGGAAATTTGTCTGAGGGGTATTCTTGCACAAAAAAAAAACAATACTAGTGGTAAACATTTTGAACTAGAGGGATGTTATTTACATATTTTGCATACTATATGAGTATTCTGATACCAGGTGGCTGTAGTTTAGTGGTAAGAATTCCACGTTCACCGCACCAGAATCAGTTCATGAGTTCTTTTTACCCATTTCATTAAATGAAAAGTGCAAATAATATTATTATACTTCGAATTTTGAATGAATTGCACTAAATAATTGATTTGGAAGGAATTAGCGCAAATAGCATTTTTTTTTTTTTTTTTTTTACCTAGAATATGTTTTTTTATCAAAAATTAATTTGTAGAATAACAAAAATACTCTCAAATATGCAATTCCAGCCTAATGTTATTTGGGCTGGTGTCCCCAAAGATCATCCCTCTACTACTAATTATTGTTTCTGCCTTGTAGGTTCTCTTGCCCACAATGCAATCTAGCAATGGAATGGAGCTCAATATTGTCTCTATCAAATACTTAAATAACTCTTTCGTGTATATATATATATTTGCAAGTACTCCCTCGAATATATGAGGGTTCCACATTCTACAACCGTTGTGTCATTGTGACAATTAATTTCATGAACACTCGAAACATATAAAGATTCAAACCCTATTCACCAATTCAAAGACAGCCCAGTCCTCATGATTTCTTTGGCTCCTCACCCATTTTCCCTACTTATACATCTCAACATATGTCCCAACCTTTATATGTTGCACCACCTGGACAGCCTAACCTATTTTCCTCTCCTTCCTTACCACACTTACAGATCATTTGTGAGAATGACTTCTTAATTGGTTGTGTATCCCAACCTATGTCCCAACCTTTATATGTTGCACCATCTGTGAGAATGACTTCATAATTGGTTTACAAAATCACAAATCACCAATCTACTTAACCGCCCTCGGTTTTGAGGAGAGAGGTGAATATAATATATATATATATATATATATATATACATACACAAGGACTAGACACATCTTTCATCGTTCAATAACCTCCAACTTATCTCGTATTATACACTCAGCTTCAATCTTTCTTATACTGCTCTCACCTATCATCAACCTTGTTTGCACTTCCTCTTAACCTTATAGATAAACTCTTTATACAGCTTGATGATATACACTGAAATACAAAAGGTCGGCTTGATTTGCATTTATGTTGAAAATCAGAAAATGAGTTTGATAAAAATTCAATTATAAAAATATATGTTTTCAGATAATTCATTTTTATGGTTTCCAGAAAATTATTTTATATTCTCAAAATTCTCGAAAATTATTTTTAGATATACAAACCAAGCAGGACCAAAGATTCTCTCTCATTTTAACTGTGTTTGAAATTGTAACAGTAAGATTATGGAATAAATTAAGTTGTTACATACTAAACAGTTAGTTAGTTTTTACTAGAGGTGTGTGACGTATTGGGCCACATGTGTTGAGTAAGCCCAATATGATATATTTTCTTGTGTAACCTAATTTATCATTATAACTTAAGAGTATTTCTACCTTAAGAGATTACGACTTATTCTAAACAACATGGTATGAGAGCCTAGGTTACCAACAAGTCTCGACCCTAGTTTTGGGAGAAACGGGTTATCTTTGCTCTGACCTAGGGCCCAATGTGTGAGAGAGAGATTGTTGGGGTTGTTCTATATCAATTGTGGAAGGGGCTGGTGGTCAATATATAAGTATGAGGGAAAGCCTCACCCTTTGAGCTAGCTCTTGTGTCTGCTAATGTAGTTTTCCACGAGTCCTCTCCCTTCTCCTCCTCTGTGTCGTCTGTTGACCCACCTTTGTCTCCATCTCTTGATCACTTTATGGTGTATGACTTGATTCGGGTCACTTCTGTCCTGTCCGCTCCTCCCTTCCAAACATATGTTCGTGGACCGCGTCGGGTGTTTGGTTCTTCTCCTGTAGATGCTCCTGAGCCGGCTCCTTCTACATCTGGTCTCCCATCTTCAGATCCTCCCACACCTGCTTCAGTTTCAGACTTGGATGTTCCTATTGCTCTTCAGAAGGGTAAACGTGGTTGTGCCAATTATCCTGTTTTTGCTACTGTTTCTTATGTAGGTGTCTTATAGTCATTGGAGGCCTTTATCTCTGCCCTGGATTCTATATCTATTCCTTGGAATCTCTCAGAGACTATTTCTTCTCCAACCTGGGGAAATGTCTGCTCTTGAGTCTAATCAGACATGGGATTTGGTTCCTTTACCTTTTGGCAAGAAACCTATTGGGTGCAAGTGGGTCTATGCCACTAAGATGAATCCAGATGAGACTATTGCTCGTCTCAAGGCTCGTTTAGTTGCCAAAGGTTATGCTTAGACTTATGGTGCTGATTACACCGATACATTCTCACTTGTTGCTAAATTGGCTTCTGTTCGTCTTCTTATTTCTCATGTTGCTACTTCTGATTGGCCATTACATCAACTGGATGTCAAGAATACCTTTCTCCATGGTGATCTTCATGAGGAAGTCTATTTGGAGCAACCTCCCGGGTTTATTGCTCAGGGAGAGTCTGTGCTTATTTATCGTCTGAAAAAATCTTTTTATGGTCTGAGATAGTCTCCACGGGCTTGGTTTGGGCGCTTTAGCGAAGTTGTATTGGAATTTGGTTTTCAGAGAGTGGACAAAGATCATTCTGTCTTTTATCGCCATTCCACTACAGGTAGCATCTTTCTGGTTGTCTATGTGGATGATATTATCATTACAGGGAACAATGATACATGTATTTCTTCGCTGAAAATATTTTTCCAGAGTCAGTTCTAAACTAAAGATCTATGTCATATGCGTTATTTCTTGGGTATTTAGGTGGTTAGATGTAAACGTGAGATATATCTTTGCCAGCGAAAATATGTTTTGGATCTTCTACGAGATACATGAATGATGAATGCTAAACTAAGCGATACTCCAATGACTCCGGGGGTTAAATAATCTATGGAGGATGGTGATGAGTTCCCTAAACCAGATCTGTATCGGCGTCTAGTAGGGAAACTCAATTATCTTGCAGTGACTCGTCCATATATTGCTTTCTCTGTGAATGTGGTGAGTTAATTCATGTCTAATCATCGGACTTCACATTAGGATGTTGTGACACATATTTTGAGATATATTAAAGGAACCCCGAGTCGTTGATTACTTTACAGTAATCGTGGTCATATACAGGTTGAGGGGTTCTCTGATATTGATTGGGCAAGATCTCCTTATGATAGGAAATCCACCTCTGGATACTGTGTATTTGTAGGTGGTAATCTGATGTCATGGAAAAGTAAGAAGCAAAATGTAGTGGTCCGTTCAAATGTTGAATCAGAGTATTGAGCACTAGCGCATGTGACTAGTGATGTGACTTATTTGCATCAATTATTACATGAACTTGGCTTTCCTTCTTCAGAGTCTTCTCAGTTGTGGTGTGATAATCAAGCAGCAATACCTATTGCCACCAATCTCGTATTTCAGGAGCATACTAAACATATTGAGGTAAATTGCCACTTTATCAGAGAAAAACTATATCATGGAGATATCTTATTAAAGTATGTGAAAATTAGGGATCAACTTGCTGATGTATTTATTAAATCTCTTCCAAGAACTAGAGTTGAAAATATTTGTCACAAGCTCGGCATGATTAATATTTATGCTCTAGCTTGAGGGGGAGTGTTAGTGGAGGCGTGTGACCTCTTGGGCCACATGTGTATAGTAAGCCCAATAGGTTCTCTTCTCTTGTACAACCTAATTTATTATTATAAATTAATAGTCTCTCTATCTTGAGAGATTACGACTTATTCTAAACAACATTAGCGATTCAGGTGTGTTGAGACGAAGATTTACACCCCTAAATGGTATTTAATTTAGATTAATAATAAAAAAAACTTAGAGAATTTTAAAAGTTGAGTGCAATAAATGGACTATCTTCCATCAAGTGCATTTACAGTATTAGAATTACTTTTTTCCCACATAAAACCAAAGAATCAATCAAGAAAAAGAATTAAGCATATACAAATAACACTAGTACTCATATGCAAGTGAAACATCAAAATCCAATCATCTCAATAACTGCAGTTATTATATCTCTCTTACAATGACATAAGACATGGCATTACACATTAAATTGCCACCTATTATAGTAAAATCGTTGCATATGATAGTCTGAAATGATGTAGTATTAAAGTAAAACTTTCATATTCAAGCCAAACAGCAAGCTCCATTCTCGCCAACTTCCAAACACCACAATAACCACTGTTCTTGTATCTCATACAGTGACACGACACGAGATGTCGTATTAAACATTAAATTGTTACACAAAAAAGTCTTATGAACCGATTACGCGTGAAATTGTTACAAGAAACAGCAATATGAAATTGTTGCAGATGGTAGTCTTTACTTGAGATACTTACCAAACCAATCCAGCATATCTTGGTGGGCTTCCTCTGCATGCTTCACGGCCACTTCATCTTCAATATTGTATCTCACAGTCCAACCGTGCGCAACCCCGGGGAATATCTTTACAAAGCTATCAACCTGAAATGGAACAACACTTCTGTGATTTCTATATGGTTCTGTTGGTAGTTTTCGATTACTAGACTGAAACACAAAGACCAACAATGTCTCTTGTGTATGATTTGTATACCGACTACCACAGCTCAATAAAATGGAACAACACATCTGTGATTTCGCCGGATCTTCACCAAGGACGTAGGCACGACTTGCGCCGAACCTTGTAAATCTTTGTGTTCTTTGTGTGACGTGCTTATTTTTCTGTTTTGATTTCGTGTGATTTGGTGCGTTTGTTACAACAAACTAGTATCAGAGCTTTGTGTTTGAAGCAGGGATGACAACCAAATTTTTGGAAATCGAGAATTTTAATGGCAGAAACGATTTCAATCTGTGGCGAGTTAGGATGCAGGTTCTGTTGGTACAACATGGGTTATCCAAGGCGCTGAAGGGGAAGGATGCACTACCGAAAAAGATCAAAGAAATAAAGAAAAAAACAAACAAGAATACAAAGGAAAAAATAAATTAATAGAAGTAGAAGAATAAGATACATTGGGATTTTCTTCTTGTCCTTACAGAAAACAGTAAGATTCAAGTGCCTAATTTGGGTCGTGTGTCTGACTCCTATCTTTCAAGTACCAAATTTCGGGAGCGTCTGACACCTATCACATAGGCATACTGATATTGTGCCGTGTTCTGTTGACACGGATACATGAAAGAGAATAGGAGGGTCCAAGTAACATATTGGTTCTTGGTTTATTTTAATATTTTTAGCAAGTGTTTGTTGAAAGCTGTGGAAATTCATACCTCAGGCTTAGCATTTAAGATCCCCTCAAACTGTCTCACAAGTTCTGGTGGAGATAGTTTGTCAACCTCTGCTCCAAGTACTGAAATCGGAACCTTAACCCCTGAAAATTGTGGCAAATGTAAATAAACAAAACTTTCTTTGTTTCCCTACTTTAATCTCCAACTTAACCCATACACCATAAATAAAAGTAGTAATATAAAATAACTAAAAAAATTATATGTGTTTCATACAAAAGAGAGAGCTTCATGACAGTTCTATCAACCCTCAAGATGCTGTTAGATATGCACTCAATCCAAACAGTCGATGGCACAAGCTAGGATCGATAAGAGCAAAATAGTTGCTTCTATTAATAATTCCGCAAGCCTACTTTAATATTCTTGCACCGACAAAATAAATGAAAATTTCATTTAAGAAAAAAATTTCACAACAGAATTCATACCCTGGATATCATCCAAAGTGACAAGTGAGGGATGTAACATCACTGCAGCTTGGATACAAGGATACTTCGCCAGTTCCACAACAACCTTACCTGATGAGAGAATTCAACAAGTCTAATTTTAGTCAAGTTGTTGATTTTGAGGGCAAAGATTATTTCGTGAAAGCTGTTCAAGAAAATCTTACCACCCCAACAAAAGCCTGCAGCTCCAATACTGATCACACCTTTACTTTTTAGAGCTTCAATTAACTGTTTTGCATCTTCTGATCCTTTATCCTAGAAGGATAAGAAAATGTTTTCAGACACTAATGTTTTAGTACTAGCATATATATATATATCAACTTCATTAGAGTTGGAAAACTAAACAATAGAAAACACTGATTTTATTGCCAAAAAAAGGAAACAATTGCAGCATTCAGTATTATCTCAAAACCAAAAAGTTCATTTCTTCAAGGAGACACTAGAATAAATAGGTCGCCGACTCAACCTACATTTGGATTCCTTTAAATATTAAATATTCAGAAAATTTTACACAATAAAATATGTTCCATGACAATCGCTTTCACAATATACCCTCGTATATAAATAAGTAGCAGTTCTAGGCATGTGGATTGTGGCATACTGAAGATAACTAACCGTTCCATGGTCCTTAAACCATACTGGTACTGGCCTATCAGCATTTTCAGCTACATAAGGGTCTCCATAGAAGAAGTCAGGTACAACCACATAGAATCCAGCAGCTGCAACTTTGTCAGCAAGCTTCCTTCACAGGTAAAAAAATAATAATAATAATAATCGTAAATAAATATATATATATATATATATATATATATATATATATATATATAAATTGTGAGTAAAATAAGTGAACAAATGACCCTTATCATCAAACCAAATGTCGATTGTATAGTGTGAAAATGAATCGACACAAGACCTAACAATAATTACTTGGCAACTTAGAAAGTTTGACAAGCTCAATTCAGAAATTCAGTAGAAGGAGATAGAGATAGCAGTCGGTGAACCGCGACACCTTAAGGGTACACACACCAACCAGCACAAAGGTACAAATTTTCACATTGATCCAAACTTAACCATTTTGAGAACTTCAAGAGTGGAATGCAAATTATTTAATTTTATGGAATGAAGCATCTTGAAAAATTTAGGCTAATCCAGATGAGACCTCGAGTCTGAAAGATAATCTACGTTACATGGACTCTTCAAAAGTAGTGAAGTACTCTTGCTCGGACATGGGTATTGGATAAGTGTCCGACACATTTTGCTTAAAAACCTACTTAGAAAACATATCCAACCATTTATATATAGTATTTTGCTACTTTAAAACAAGTTCAAAACCTATATTGAACACTGTACGAGATAACATTAGATTATACTAAAAAATAAAATAACATTATAAACAAAATTATTTAATGGTGTCTGCATGTCCATTCCTTAGAGATTTGAAACGTCTGATGCATGAATACATACCCATACCCGACACTTGTACCCGAGTCCATGTAATACAGGTGATAATAATGAATGAGCATCTTGGATGCAGATTTCCCACAGTATTCACATTTTCTTTGAAAAACATCAATGTCTCTGGTTATCGAAAAATGAAAAATGAAAAGAACAGGTAGTTTTGTATTTCTTTAATTCGTTCTGATAAATATATAGTAGTGCATATTTTAGATGATATTGGCAGGATATTGTGCTTTTTAGATGATAAGTTGGTTGGGTAATGAAATTTCTGAGAATATAATTGTAAAATAAAGATGAACTAAAATATATAAGCAAGAACAAGCAAAATGATTATTTTCCTTTATACATGGCACTCGATAATTAGCCTTTCTCTAATTTCTCCTATATGTCAGTAGATCTTGTATGATTTATTAAATCACCCAAACTCTACTATGTTGAAGTGGACAAAGACTAGACCATCAGAAAACAAAGAACAACTTTGTGAAGTAAATAAATGTACAAAAAAAAAAAAAAAAAAAAAAAAGCAAAAAGTATTAATAACAGTAGCAGGAAAAGATGCATTGAATGGTTGCATTAGCAGAGTTGAAATTTTTCTATACCTCAAATTTGGAGCTTTAAATCCTGCAAAAATCAATTCATAAATGTGCATTAGATGTGATCATACAATATCATTAGATTTTTCCTTTTTATTTTTAATTATATCATACATACATACAAAAATATATACAATATGGTGTATAATTTAGCAATCATACAATTGATGATAGGCGGACATGACATAGACAAAAACGTAATCCACAGTTTCACCACTATGTTTATTCCATATATATTTAACTAGATGTGACAAATCATCTCTAAAAATCTTAATTATCATACAGATATATAGATAATAGCCCTTTTCTTTGGTATAGCCAAACATGCTCAATTTTAATTTTTATTGTAATTTCTTTTTCTGGGTAAGCAACAACTAGGAAATAATTGAAGACTGGTTCAAAAGCAGATTAAAAAAATACCCAAATGAAAGTTGTAAAAAAAAAGTAGTGAAAAAAGTACCATGAACGTCTGAGATGAGAACAACAGCGAGCTTGGAATCAGATGATCCAGAAACGTAGGACTTGAGGCCTCCAAGTTCTTCAACACGACCCAATACTCCACAGCTTGAGCTGAGTGTGGGTGGGTTCTCACAGCACTGAGGACCTAACATCCCTTGAATCTTGGAGAAGATTAGCAAATGTGTGGTTAAGAGTAGTGACTATGGGCAGAAGGGAATTGTTGATCAAATTAACTTCACAGCTGTACTGTACCAGTGTACAGGGGGCGGAGGGAGCATGTGTCATGGGGTCATGCCCCTCCATTATTTTTATTTTTTACTAATATATATATATTTCTTTGTTTCAAAATAAGTGTTCACTTTTATACGTTTCATTGTCCCAAAATAAGTATAAACTAATTTATCAATTTAACATTCAAGCATTAAAATTATTAAATATATACATTATAAACTATTACATCACTATGATAAGACCGTGAATAAAGTTGGTATTTCATTCACTAACACTACAATAAAAGACATTCTCTTCAAAAAAAAATTAAATTCTCCAAAATGAACTTATAATTTGAGACGGAGGGAGTACATGTTATAAAGTCAGTAGTAGGGTTCATGTGTTTCCAACCACTCCCACCCACATCCTTTAGGCCCTGTTTGGTAGACTGTCTTACTTGGTCTGGTAGGGTTCATGTGTTTCCAACCACTCCCACCCACATCCTTTAGGCCATGTTTGGTAGGCTGTCTTACTTGGTCTGGTCTTTGTTTTCAGGGACCAGACCATGTTTGTTTCGACTTGGTCTCAAATTTTCAACCAGACCAAATTGAACCAAAGGAGGTGTTTTTGGAACCAAATTTTTTTATAGTTCAACCTGGTCCGGTCTGATCTTATTAATAAAATATATTTATAAATAATTAAAAATAAATAAATAATAATAATAAATTAAATAAAACATATTTTAAAAATAAAATATAAATAATAAACAAAATAAATTAAATAATACCTAATAATAATAAAAAATGAATATAATAATAAAATAAATGAAGAAATAATAAAATATATTTATAAATAATTAAAAATTAAAAATTAATAATATAAATAATAAATTAAATAAAACATGTTAAAAAATAAATAATATATAATAAAAAAATAGAATTAAATAATACATAATAATAATAAAAAATGAATGCAATAATAATAAATAAATATAATAATAAAAAATAGACTAAATAATAAATTAATAAAATATAATCATAAATAATTAAAAATGAATAAATAATAATAATAAATTAATAAAATAAATAATAAATTACATAAAACATATTTAAAAATATAATAAAAATAATAAATAAATATATTGAAATAAAAAATAAAAAATAAAAAATAAATAAATAAATAAAATAATAAATAATAAATAAATAATACATAATAAATAAATATAATAATAAATAAATACTTCATAATAATAACAAAAAATGAGTATAATAATAAAAAATGAATATTAAATTAATAAATTAAAAATTTATAATTTTAAATAATTAAAAATGAATAAATAATTTATAAATAAAATGAATTAAATAATGAAATAATAATAAATAAATATAATATATTTAGAAATTAATATATAAATGAATAAATAATAATATATTTAATAAATTAATAAAATATATTATAAAGTGAAGAAATAATAAATAAATAATACATAAATAAATATTATAATAAATAAAAAATAAATAATAAGATCAGACCACTTACCAAACAGACTTTTAAGTTTAGGATCTAGAAAAGTTAGACCAGACCAGACCATAGCAGATCGGACCAGACCATAGTAGACCAGACGAGACCAAATAAGACCGCCTACCAAACATGACCTTAATTTGTCTATCTTTTTGCCTATAACTATGGCTCACATGTGTAATTAAATTGTGTGTGAAATGAATAAAAACTGGTATGCTCTCTCTCTCTTTCTATCTCAATCCTATGTCTTATGTCTCTATATAGATATATACACTCTTGTATATATATAATTTGATAACACGTTATCAACACAAGTCTCTGTCCATCTGAGCTCATGATATTTTTTATATAAAAGAAAAATTATATTTTTTCTATTCCAATTTCAAAATCCTGCAGAAATATTTTTCTGAGGTGTTTCTTGTTTTTTAAAATCTTATATATTACTCCTTTCGTCCCAAATTATAGGTTCCTTTTGGGGAATCCAACATTTTAAGAGGATGACTTTTATTATAGTGTTAGTGAATAAAATATCAATTTTATCTATGGTCTTACCATAGTGATGAAATGATTTATAGTGTATATATTTTTTAACTTTAATGGTTGAATGTTAAATTGATAAAATGATAAAATAAAGTGTTTTGACTTTTCAAAAGTAGACACTTATTTTGGGACAAGAAAAAGTGGACACTTATTTTGAGACTGATGGAGTATTTAAGGTGGATTATAATTGGTATACTATAAAAATCTATACAATGTCAGCAATTATTTGTGTTCCACCTCGTCGCCACCATCTTCCTCGGTGACACCACAGATCTAGATATTGGATTCTGATTCAGTTTGATTGTCTTTGGGTTGTGAAAGAATAATTATATATCTATCTCTCTCTATATATATAAATATAGATATGTGAGTGGTTTTGTGTGTGTGTGTGTGTGTTTTAATATATATAGGGTAATTTACACAAAATCTCTCGAGGTTTCAGGATTTAATCACCAAACCCCCTATCGTTTGCCAAATTTTCTGATATTTTAGATTTTAATAAAATACCCCCCTTCAACCAATTTTTATGTCAAAATGACTTAAATTCCCCTCACATAAATTACAGTTTCACTCATCTTGTTTAGACATATTACACTTTCCCCTCCTCTTGTTTGGATAATTACACTTTCCCCATTTATAAATATATATATATATAAAATTCGAAATACATATTTAAATTCAAAAAAAAAAAAATATATATATATAATTCGAAACAAATATATAAATTTTGAAATATATATATATATATATATATATAATTCATAAACAATATATTAAAATTTGAAAAAACAAATATAAAATTCGAAAAAATATATAAAATTTGAAATATATATATAAAAAATTCAAAACAAATATGTAAAATTTGAAAAAAATATATAAAATTAGAAAATCTATATAAAATTCGAAAAAAATATATAAATTCAAAAAAATATATATAAAATTCAGAAATAATATATTAAATTTCAAACAAATATATAAAATTTGAACAAATATATATATATTTCAAAAATTAATTTTAATTTTTTATGTCATCACGTGAGTGGCACGTGACAGGGTGTATGGTTTGGACCAGATACATAAGGTTGAATGGAGAGTCATGTCATGTTGTGTACTTGAATCTTTATTTTTAATTGTATTGTTTTAAATGGACCAAAAATTAAAGTAAAAATAGGTAAATGTGTGAAAGTTGGACAAGAAGAAGTGAGATAGGGTAAGATGGTGGGCTGATTGCTTGTCTCTTCTTGGATACTAGCATTATCATTTTCTTTTTCTTTCCTTTCTATTTTTTATGGGTGTAAATTTATATATTTTATTGAAAATTTATATATATATTTCAAATTTTATATACTTTTCAAATTTTATATATTTTATCGAATTTTATATTTTTTTCAAAATTTAATATATATTTTTGAATTTAATATATATTTTTAAATTTAATATATTATTTATGAATTATATATATATATATATATATATAATTTTATATATTTGTTTTGAATTATATATATATTTTCCAAATTTTATATAGTTTTTTCAAATTTTATATATTTGTATCGAATTATATATATATTTCAAAATTTATATATTTTTTCAAATTTTATATATTTTTTTGAAATTTAATATATAGTTTACGAATTATATATATTTCAAAATTTATATATTTGTTTTGAATTATATATATATATATATATTTGAATTATATATATATTTCAAATTTTATATATTTTTTCAAATTTTAAATAATTCTTTTAAATTTTTATATATATATTTTTATAGAGGGGGGAAAGTGTAATTATTCAAATAAGAGGGGGGAAAGTATAATATATTCAAAAAATAGGTATGAAACTGTAATTTATGTGAGGGGCATTTAAGTAATTTTGACATGAAAATTGGCTTGAGAGGGGTATTTGATTAAAATATGAAATGTCAGGGAGTTTGGCGAACGACAGAGGGTTTGATGATTAAATCCTGAAACCTCAGGGGGTTTTGTATAAATTACCCTATATATATATATTATATTAATATATATATATATACACTCACTATCTATACCTATATATATGTGTTAATTATATTTAGACCCATGAGACATTATTATAATTATGGGTTGACCCTTATTATTTGTTAAATTTAATAAATGACCCCTTAGCTTTATGATAATTACTTTTTGACCCCTAAATGTTTTTGAAATTAAGTTTTGGCCCTATAACTTTGTTAAAATTATATTTTGATCATTGAACTTCATAATAATTATATTGTTCAATTTGAAATTGATTAACATGGTTGGTTCTACCACCTATTGATTACATTTGTTTCATATTATTGGTTATACCGTTTCTAGATTTAATTTAATCAATTATATAATGCTAAAATGTATGAAAAAAAAAGATTATTTCCTTGAG
The DNA here is from genome assembly GCA_963922005.1 of Cornus suecica. NCBI lineage: Eukaryota > Viridiplantae > Streptophyta > Magnoliopsida > Cornales > Cornaceae > Cornus > Cornus suecica. The sequence continues at coordinate 22,098,018 of OY998241.1, forward strand.
AGTACCCAAATGACCAAGGATATTAATTTTCAAAGACAAAAGGACCGAGGACATTGAACTCCAAGGACATATGACTCCCTATATACTTTATAACCGGAGGACAAAAGGACAATGCCATCTCTATATTATAATATTTTATTGATTTATATTTCTGTCACTAACATTTAATTTTTGTCATTAACATTTATTTTTATGTTATTGACAATACTAACATTTACTTTATGTTATATTGGAGGATAAAACTATCAATTTACTTTATGTTACATTGGTGGTTAAATCTACTAATTTACTTTATGTTACATTAGTGGGTAAATCTACCAATTGTAGCTATATTACTTACATTGATGATTTATGCACTATAAGAAAGATGTGTGGGAAAAATAATTCTCATTCTCTTTCAAAATAATTATTTATTGTATTACTAACGTTTGTGCTTAATGTGCTAAATATTTAGTCATTTTCATTATCTATTGCATTTTTAAAAAAGAAAAATATGGTTGCAAAAGGATTTTAACCGTAGCCCATGGGGAATTCGACCATATTTAACTACAACAAATATGGATTGCCTTGCCACTAAGCCACTAGGTTCTTTGTGTCATATATATACTTCAATATATATGAATATGTATTATGAATGAATATGGTTAAGAAAAACTATTTTTAAAGAAGAGAAAATTACGTTACCATTATCCTACAAGGTGGCCTATGAAAGGATCAGAAGGAGACAGACGTCGGGCGGACCTCAAAGCACTCACATTCTCATCAAGACGATCACCCGTGTAACTCTCACAAGTTGATCTTACATGAAGCTCTTGGGAATAAGTCTTGTATCGGATGGCTTCCTCAATTAGTCTTCTGGACTCTGCCATGGCTTGCTCCCCTCCTAGGGTAGCGCCATCCCGTGATGCTTTCTCGATATACTGGACCCATTGCGCAAGCCAATCAAGGTTGATACTGAGGAATTCTGCCTCAGTAAGAATTTCACGTGCAAGCTCGAGTTCATTAGGCGTAGTATCAGCCAAGCACAATGAGCTTATTCTTTCAACATAGTCAGCCATATTATCAAGGGCAAATGCTTGAAGAAAAGGAGGCACCTCAACTTTAAAACCAGTAAACGTCTCTGGATATTGACTCTGGATACGATTCAGGGTATTTACACTCCAGATGTGGCATTGGAGGTTGTAAGAACACTTTTGTGTATTATTTATTTATGGCATGTTCTAGACAATAACCAAGTTCAGTGTTAGATAGGTCGTTTTGGTTTCAATGACATCTACAAGTTTCGACAAAGGCGAAATCAGACATTGAAGTAGTGAAGAATACAGGTGAAGCACAAAAGTGAGCGTATTGAGGAAAATTGTCTCCCGGAGGGCAAAAATGATATTTTTCAAAGCCGTCACTTCAAGGAAAAAGTATCGTGGATTCAAGACGGTTATTTTGGCACAGTTGCGGAGAAAAGTGGTTTTAAGAAAAATGCTTACGCCTAAGCCTATGCTTACAGAAGTAAAAAGTAGCCAGAAAGTGAAAAGCTACGCTTGATCCTACGCTTAAAGCGTAGCGACGACTAAAATTATGTTAATTTTTACTGTGGTGTCCATTTTATCCCTAGTTTGATTCTGTGATGCGTGGACCGACTCCTATACCTTGGTATACGTGCAATACACATAATATGCATAAGAGATTAGGGTTTTGGTAAGTTGGATGTGAAATTACTAGAAAGGACAAACTTAGGGTTTCCCTCAGTTATGGTCTATAAATACTAAGGTCTTCTACACATGAGAGGCAGCTTTTGAGCCATTGAGAGATCTCTGCAAGTTTTCTACAGATTCATATTCTTCTACAAAGATAGAGATAGAGAGAGAAAATAATTGAGTGATTCTAAATCTTATACTTTTCTCTTAGTTAGGGTTTATTCAAATTGTGCTTTTACATCAATGATCTTTTGCACAATTGACTGACCTAGATTTTGGAAAAATCTACACACCACCTTGTGTAACATGGTGGAAAAATCTACTCACCACCTTGTGCAACATAGTTGCTCAGATATGTTTGAGAAATAGAGTCGTCTGAGTACGGAGATCGGAGCAGGAGGCTTCATGGTGATTTGATCCATTGAGAAGCGAAGCCGTTAGAATACGGAGCAGAGCGAGAGCTTCGTGGAGCGCGAGTGAATATAGACTTTCAGACGTCGAGTGAAGTGATCGGTGGTTAAACCTTGATTAGTTTAACCTACTAGGCTTGGGTAATAGATAATAATAATGATAATTGTAAGTTACTAATTTACCCTAGAGGGGGGTGAATAGTGTTTAAAAATTAATTCTCTAACTCTTTTTTAATTCTTACTAGAAAATGCAACAAGATTCTATATTAATTTACAAGGTAAATATGCAATGAATAATTTAACTTAATTTCAACAAGCTATTTACCACAATATAAATTAAACATGCAAGAACATAAAGTAAGGAGATAGAGATAGAGATATTGACACCGTGATTTTTACGAGGTTCGGTAACTCCTACTCCTCGGCTCAAAGAATCCCCTTCCTTGAGACTTTCTCAATCTTCACACTATGGCTCTTCCTTCAATAGGTGGAATAGCAAAACCTTTACAAAAGAGCTAACTAGCTCTTCACACAATCAAGAGAACAATCCTCCCTTGATACAATGGGCTTCACTCACCCAAGATCACAAATTTGTGTATGCAATCAATATATCACTCAAGAAAAAAAAACACTCAAAACCCTAAGGTTTTTATGGAAGTTAGATCAATATAAGCTCAAGTGTTTTTAGGTGATATTTCAAGAACTCAAGATATATATATTCTCAAAATATATTTTCAAATAGAGAATAAACACAAGGCTTGAGTTTAAATCTTCAAAATGATAGGAGTGAAAAACGAGATTTAGATCTTTCTTGCTATCAAAAGATTTTTCAGAAAGTGCTTGAGAGAAAATAAGAGATGAATGCTTTTTAGAAAATTTCTCACACAAGAACCTTTTTTTTTTCAATTCATATCTTTTTCTTTATATAGTGCATCACTAGGGTTAGGAGAGTGTATCTCACCCTAGACATTTTGGAGAGTAGGATATGAAAAGTAGCAAGAAATACCATTTGTTTTTGGGCAAAAATATTGTTTAGAAATACTTTTCCTGAAAATCCTGAAGCACCCAATCGACTGCCTACCGACACCTAGTCGACTGCCTCCATGCTTAGATTTAAAATATTTTTCCCAACGTCTATGGTCAGTCGACTGCCTCAAGAAGGCCAGTCGACTGCCTAATGAGTCAGTTGACTGCCTTGGACAGGCCAGTCGACTGCCTTAGGCAATCATAAAAATGTTTACCTCACTGGTTCATCCAGTTGGCTGGGCCCTAGGCTAGTCGACTGGGTCACCAGCCAGTCGGCTGCCATTTCATGGCCAGTCGACTAGGTGACACCAAGAAATATTTTCAAGGTCCGTTTTTTATCTGTTTTGAGTTCGTTTGTTTAATTACTTGAGCTTATAAGACCAATCAACGCATAAGATACCTTGTTACAATATTCTCACCTCGACCTATCTACCCCAGGTCTTGAGTCCAGCTTTTGATCTTTCTTTGACCTTTTTGTTCTTTTCCGAGTTTTTGCTTGAGTTTACTTATCGCTTGTCGCTTTTTAATATTAATGATTTTTCCGAATCATTTTCCTGTACTTGCTGAAACACTTAGCTCAAAGTCATATAAGTACCAAACACGGTTTTGAATGTTTTGTTAATATCAAAATAAGAGTTATTGTCTGAAATAGAATTTCAAGGCCAACAATCTCCCCCTTTTTGATGTTGACAAAACATTTCGTGTTTGCGTATAATTGGTGAAGTATCAAGTGATACTCCCCCTCAATGTGTGCATCTTTCATTTATATTTTCATACTCCCCCTTAGGAAATAAATTTTGCAATTCAATAAACATTTAAGTAATGCATTGAAAGATAATAGAAACAACATTTTTCAATTAACATTGCAAGTTCGGTACATGTTGTTTTTATCCCTACAATGATCCACAAAATGATAAAACATAAAAATATAAACTAAAGATAACATAAACAACAAACAAACATAGGTAACATCCTATGCTACACAAAATAAGCTATGGCCAAACACCTAGATAACCCAAAAATTCTCCCCCTTTGACGACATAAAAAAGGCGGAGGGTCACGGCGAAGTGCATCCATAGCGGAGGTGATGCGGTCAATCTTGTCCTCAAGACGATTCATGTCCTCGGTCGTCTTCTTTTGGGCCTCCTCATTGCATTTTACGATTTCCAAGATTTGGGTAAGAGTTTCGGGATTTCCCCTGAACCCAAAATCTGGAATATCGAAATAGCTACCAAGAGACGGAAAAGAAGAAGTTGGAGCTTCCAGACGATATGCCTCGGGACGAGAAACATCAGAACGAGGAACAGATGGACCCGCCTGGTCCGCAGGAGGAACATCCCTAAGAGAGACTAACACTCCATCGACATTTCTACCAATGTGCATCTGCTTGAGATGAGTGCGGTCCATAAAAATCGGATTGTGCTCCGTAGGCTCGTCGACAAGTGGAACACCGTTCCGGCCAAGAAGATAAGATAAATGGGTAGGAAAAATAAGTGCGCCTTTCTTCTTGTGGCACTCGAGGATTTACGAAATGAAGAGGAAAACAAGATTGATCTTACGACCAGTCATGACACAGTAGATGAGAAAGGCTTCCATAATCGACACAAGACTCCGGCTTCCGGACTTGGGCAAAATGGAGTATGTGATAATATTGTGCACAAGTTGAGCCTCGGGAGTAAGTGAGGAAGAAGGAAACTCAGTAATGGCGGTGGTGGCTTTATTTACCGAAATGGCCCGAACTGCTTCAAGAGGATCGAAATCACTCGAAGAGTACCAAATAGATGGGAAGTAGTAGGAGATGCCACCAGGAGGGAGCCGAAAAATAATATTAATTACTGCTTCGGTGAACTCAACCGATTCGCCCACAATATTGGATCTAAGTTTGGTGGCGAGTAGGCGTGGTTGGGACAGATTCACCAGATTGGTGTAAAAAGCTTTGACGACACGTGGATAATGCGGAACATCAAGCGAAACAAAGAAATCCCAACCCATATTTTGAAAAAGATTGAACGTATTGGCGCTAATCTCTTCGCATAAGGATTGAGTCACAATGCGAGTCCGAGGAAACTTTCGATGAATGAATTTAGTTTCGAAGAGACGAATACTATCTTCATCACCACCAAGAAGAGCAGAAAGAGACATAGGACCAGATTCTTGCTCAGAATCGGTGTCCTCACGAACAGGGGATGAAGGTGTAGGAGGTGCAGCCGAAGAGCTTCCACCCCGACGGACGTGTTTCTTGATGTGCACAACATTGGGAGCCATGAGAGAGATAAGAACCAAGATGAATGAAAACATTTTTTTAAAAAAGAGAAGAAAATCGTGAAATAGAGAGAAAGATGAAAAACAGTGAAGATAAAGAGATATATGTGTATGTATATATATATATGAAGATGAGAGTGGTGATAATGGAGGAGAAGAACGTGGAGTAGTGGGGAAATGGTTTAAAAGGGAATAAATGGCATGAAAGAAGGAAGAGATGGTAGAAAACGTGAAGAGAATGGAGAGAAGACGAAGAGAAAAGAGAAATAAAAACTTGGTTCGCGTAGAGGCAGTCGACTGGCCAAATGGAGACAGTCGACTGGCTCATGACCTAGTCGACTGGCCTAAGGGAGGCAGTTGACTGGCTGAAGTTGATAAAAATCACAAAAGCTTACTGGTTTATCCAGTTGACTGGCCGTTTATGAGGCAGTCGACTGACCTTCAAAATTTTTTTTTTTGAAAAAATTGGAAATTTTTGAAAGTCAAGATCGTGGACAAGATATTCTGTGAAAATTAACTGATTACATCAAAATCCATGGCCATTCCTATTTCTCTACGAATTTTTGAAAATGGTTCGTCTGAGAGAGGTTTTGTAAAAATATCCGCCAATTGATTTGTAGTGTCAATAAAAACCAATTCAACGTCACCTTTTGCTACGTGATCCCGTAAAAAATGATGCCTAATCTCTATGTGCTTTGTGCGTGAGTGTTGAATATGATTCTTTGAGATACAAATAGCACCAGTGTTATCACATTTAATAGGTACACGATTGAAAACAAGTCCAAAATAAAGTAATTGTTGCTTAATGTAAAGAGTTTGAGCGCAACTACAACCGGCAACAACGTATTAGGCTTCAGCCGTAGACAAGGCAACTGAATTTTGCTTTTTACTTGACCATGAAACTAAAGAGTGACCTAGAAAATGACATGTACCATTTGTGCTTTTTCTATCCACTTTATAACCCGCAAAATGGGCATCCGAATAACTAGTGAGATCAAGTGAAATGCCACATGGATACCATAGTTCTAAGTTAATTGTCCCATTAAGATAATGAAAAATTCGTTTTACAACTAGCAAGTGAGATTCTTTAGGACAAGATTGAAAGCGAGCACATAAGCATACACTAAACAAAATATCCGGTCTACTAGCAGTTAAATACAGTAAACTTCCTATCATGCCTCTATATTTAGTAATATCAACACATTTTCCATTTTCATCTTTGTCGAGTTTAATAGAGCTACTCATAGGAGTAATGGCATGTTTGGCTTCCTCCATACCAAATCGCTTTAGAAAATCTTTAATGTACTTAGATTGGCTAACAAATAAGTCATCCAAGCTTTGCTTGATTTGCAACCTTAAGAAGAAATTCAACTCACCCATCACACTCATTTTAAATTCGTTTTGCATACTAGATGCGAAATCTTTACAAAGAGAAGTATTTGTTGATCCGAATATAATGTCGTCAACATATATTTGGATAATCAACAAATCATTCTTGACAGTTTTTGTAAAGAGAGCGTTGTCAACTTTGCGTTTAGAAAACCCTTTTTGAAGTAAAAAGTCACTAAGCCGTTCATACCAAGCTCTAGGAGCTTGCTTTAACCCGTACAAGGCTTTAGATAATTTGTAAACATGATTTGGAAAAAGTTCATTTTCAAAGTCGGGTGATTGCTTTACAAACACTTCTTCATCTATAGTTCCATTTAGAAAAGCACTTTTGACATCCATTTGATAAAGAATGAAATTTCTAAATGATGCAAATGCAAGAAGCATTCTAATTGCTTCTAATCTAGCTATGGGTGCAAAGGTTTCATCATAGTCAATGTCTTCTTCTTGATTGTAACCTTGAGCTACCAATCTTGATTTATTTCGAATAATCACTCCATTTTCATCCTTTTTATTTCGAAAAACCCATTTAGTGCCTATTATAGTTTGATGTGTGGGTTGAGGGACTAAATGCCAAACTTGATTGCGTTCAAATTGATTTAGTTCCTCTTGCATAGCCATGATCCAAGAATCATCACATTGAGCTTCGTGGAAGTTCTTGGGTTCAATGTTGGACACAAAAGCCATGCGGTTGCATAAGTCTCTAAGTTGAGATCTTGTGCTCACACCTTGTGAAGGGTTACCTATGACTTGGTCAAGAGGATGATTGTGTACAATCCTCCAAGATTTAGGAATGGAGCAAGTCAAGTCATCATTAGATTGATTTCCAACTTTACTCTTATCCATTTGCCTACTTGATGAGTTGGAGATATTGAGATTATAGAAACTATCCTCAATCCTTACAACTTCATCTTCATCTAGGTCAATTTTAGGTGAGGGTAGAGGTAGTGATTCATCAAAAACAACATGGATAGACTCTACCATGGTTAAAGTCCTTTTGTTAAAGACTTTAAAGGCTCTACTTGTTGAGGAATAACCTAAGAAAATTGTTTCATCCGATTTGGAGTCAAATTTTCCCAAGTTATCTTTATCATTTAAAAGAAAACATTTACAACGAAATACTTTGAAATACCCAATATTGGGTTTCCGACCATTCCACAACTCATACGGAGTCTTACCCAATTTCATTCGGATGATAACTCTATTTATGACATGACAATCGGTATTTACCGCTTCCGCCCAAAGGCTTCGGGGAAGGTTGTGTTCATTTAACATAGTTCTAGCCATTTCTTGTAAAGATCTATTCTTCCTTTCAACTATCCCATTTTGTTGAGGAGATCTTGGAGCCGAGAGATCATGAGATACACCGAATTCATCACATAATTTCTCTAGATCTTGATTGTTAAATTCTCTACCCCTATCACTTCTAATTTTATTGATTTTGAAATCTTTTTCATTTTGAATGACTCTATAAAATTTATCAAGAATGGAGTGAGTTTCATTTTTGTGAGCAAGAAAGTGAACCCAGGTAAATCTAGAGTAGTCATCGACTATAACAAGTACATAGAGTTTCCCGGCTAAGCTAGCCGTTCTCTCCGGACCAAAGAGGTCCATATGAAGTAACTCTAAAGGTCTAGAAGTGGTGATATCTTTCTTTCTCTTGAAAAAAGATTTCACTTGCTTACCTATTTGACATGCACTACATATTTTATCTTTTGAAAAATTAGTCTTCGGGAGGCCTTTGACTAATTCATTTTTCGATAAACGTTGAATGAGGTCCATACTAGCATGTCCTAAGCGTCTACGCCATAACTAACTATTTTCACTCAATGTGACAAAGCACTTAACATCTTGTTCATTTAATTCACACAACAACATAGTATATAAATTTCCGTTTCTCTTTGCATTGAACAATTGCTTTCCATCTTTCTCAACTATGCATGCATTTGACCTAAAGATAACATCATAACCTTTGTCACAAAGTTGGCTAATACTAAACAAGTTATGCTTCAAACCATCAACTAAAAGTACGTTATCTATAGCTAGAGAAGAAGATATACCAATGGATCCAATTCCAATAATTTTGCCTTGTGAGTTGTCTCCAAAAGTAACGCTTCCTCCTTCATAAGATTTTAAGGACATGAATTTCGATTTGTCCCCCGTCATGTGCCTTGAACATCCGCTATCAAGAAACCATCTTTCTTTTGAGGCGGACTTCAAGCATACCTACAACACAACGTTACGTGACTTTTATTGGTACCCAATCTGTTTTGGGTCCATTATGGTTAGAAAGAGATGCAATAGTTCCTTTAGGAACCCCAAATGATTTAGTTACCGAGTTTTCTTTTGCACGTAGAGATGCAATGGTTCCTTTTGGAACCCAAAACATTTTTGAGACAATTTTTGTTCTTCTTTCTTAGATAACATGCATTTGCTTTGTGACCTCTTTTCTTGCAATAGTAACATGTAACATGATTGTGATCCATTGAAGTTGAGAGAGAAGATTGTCTTGAAAAAGTATGCCTTAATGATTTTATTTTCTTCAATAAGAGTGCATCTTTGTTGAATGCATCATATCCTAAGCCGCATTTGTCAAAAGAGTTTCTTTGTCTTCCTAGCATGATGCTCAAATTTTCTTTTCTTTTTGTGAATTTTGCTAAGATGTTTATTTGATCATCAATAGTCTTTTTCGACAAAATATTTTCCTCTTCTATCTTAATACTTTTGTCATTTGTTGCATTTAAATCAACTACGATGAGGCAAGTAGAATTACATGGAGATTTAGATTTCTTAAGAAAACTATGTTTCTTAGCTAGTTTTTCAAACTCATCATACAAATTTTCAATTGCATCTTGCAATTCATTATGAGAAAATAAAAGCTCATCATATGACAAAATGGATTTATCTAATGCATGTAAATTTAAATGTACCTCATCTTCATTTGCCATGAGGCAAAGATTTGCAATTTCCTCATCATTTTCTTCCTTATCCGAATCACAAGAGTCATAGTCATCCCATGTTGCATTCATGACCATTTTGTTTGGCCTTTTCTCGTTCTCCTTTTTAGGTTTGAAACACTCATTTCTATAGTGCCCCGGTTATCCACAATTGAAGCAAGTAATTGACTCCTTTTTGTTTGTCTCTCCTCTTGGTTCATTGCTCTTTAAGAACCTCCGACCTTTAGCCTTCTTTCGTTGAAGAAATCTCTTGAATTTTTGAGTGATCAAGGCAATGTCTTCATCAACCTCTTCTTCGATTCTCTCATTTGCTTCACTTTTAGTGGAAGCTTGCAAGGCTATACCTTTTCTAGGCTTGACGTCTTCTTCACGAGATTTTAAGGTAATTTCCCATGTAAGGAGTGACCCGAAAATCTCATCGAGACTCATTGTGCTAACATCATGTGCTTCTTTAATAGCCGTCACTTTCGCATCCCATTTGACCGGAAGGCTTCTAAGGACTTTGCGTGCCGCATCGGATCTAGGAACAATTCTACCAAGATGCTTTAGACCATTCAAAATATTAGTGAAACGAGACATCATAGAATTGATATTTTCATCTTCCTTCATGGAAAATAATTCATATTCATGCATAAGTATATCAATTTTAGATTCTCTAACTTGAGTAGTTCCTTCATAAGTAACTTCAAGTTTATCCCACATTTCTTTGGCCGTGGAGCAAGTAGAGACGCGATTAAATTCATTTGGACTTAAGGCACAATTTAGATTAACCTTAGCTTTGGCATTAAAAGACATAAGTCTACGCTCATCATTGTCCTATTCGTTGGGCAATTTGGGGATAATTTTTCCATCAACCACTTTGGTTATAGTGACAGGTCGATCGGCAATAACTAGCCAAATTTGATAATCAATAGCTTGAAGAAAGTCTATCATTCTAGTCTTCCAATAACTATAGTTTGAACCATCAAACCATGGGGGCCTATTGCTTGATTGTCCTTCTACATGAGTGACTATGTTTGAGGCCATGATCGTTCTCTAAAACGGTTAAGTCTAAAACAAGTAGAGATTAGGCTTTGATACCAATTGTAAGTCATTAATTTACCCTAGAGGGGGGGGGGGGGGGGGTGAATAGGGTTTAAAAATTAATTCTCTAACTCTTTTTAATTCTTACTAGAAAATGCAACAAGATTCTATATTAATTTACAAGGTAAATATGCAATAAATAATTTAACTTAATTTCAACAAGCTATTTACCACAATATAAATTAAGCATGCAAGAACATAAAGTAAGGAGATAGATATATTGACACCGTGATTTTTACGAGGTTCGGTAACTCCTACTCCTCGGCTCAAAGAATCCCCTTCCTTGAGACTTTCCCAATCCTCACACTATAGCTCTTCCTTCAATAGGTGGAATAACAAAACCTTTACAAAAGAGCTAACTAGCTCTTCACACAATCAAGAGAACAATCCTCCCTTGATACAATGGGTTTCACTCACCCAAGATCACAAATTTGTGTATGCAATCAATATATCACTCAAGAAACAAAAATACTCAAAACCCTAAGGTTTTTATGGAAGTTAAATCAATATAAGCTCAAGTGTTTTTAGGTGATATTTCAAGAACTCAAGATATATATATTCTCAAAATATATTTTCAAATAGAGAATAAGCACAAGGCTTGAGTTTAAATCTTCAAAATGATAGGAGTGAAAAAAGAGATTTAGATCGTTCTTGCTATCAAAAGATTTTTCAGAAAGTGCTTGAGAGAAAATAAGAGATGAATGATTTTTAGAAAATTTTGTTGGCTTTGAAATTTAATTTCGGCAAACAATTCCAAAATTGATGATAACAAACCATTGAAGAGTGTTTGATACTAATGAATTATCAAGTTTATATTTTCAGCAAAAGACAGGTGAACGACTCAGAAATCAAACTCGGAAAGGAAACGACTCAGAATACAAGCTCGGAAAGAAAGCTTGATTTAAAGTGAAGAGCTGTGAAAGAAATTGAAGCGCAAATGGAAAATCAATTAATTCAACGGCAAAGGCGAAAGTCGAAGACTCAAGACTCGGGGTAGATAGGTCGGGGAGCGATCATTGTAACAAGGTAATTTTATGCGTCGATATTATCGTATAAGCTCAAGTATAAAATGAACCGAACTTAAATAGAATGAAAAACGCTTTACCGAACTTAAACGAAAAGAAAAATATTTTTATCAAATGTTTTTCAAGTTGTAGTCGACTAGAATCACCCTGTGTATTTTCTAGTAGTCGACTAAAACAATCAGTAGCTACAGGTTTTTCATCCACATCAAAGTAGTCGACTAAAAGAACTTTGAATCGACTAGACTACAAGAAGTAGTCGACTAGAACTCATTCTAGTCGACTAGAACTCATTCTAGTCAACTAGATGAATCAATGTAGTCGACTAGAACTCAATCTAGTCGACTAGATAAAGCATTGTAGTCGACTAAAAGGAAAGAGTAGTCGACTAGTTGCACCTTAAAACCTGCAGTTTTATCAGAAAACATTTTCCATGTTTTAAGGATCGTGCTTAATGGTTTTCAAATGGCTCTTGACTCTAATAATTCAATACTCAATGTCTTAACCCTAATACAATGCTATATATAAAATAAGATGAGTTTATTGAACATCAAGAGAGTTGAATCAAATAGAAAAAGAAGGCTTCATCTTCTACATAAATTTTTCTGCAAAATCCATTGAAGGCAAGAAGCAAAAATCTAATTTTCTGCAAAATCTTTGAAAAACAAAAACTATAGTTTCTCTTATTATTCTCCAAATATTATTCATTGATACATCCTTTGAGAATATCTTTCTTGGGCTATTCAAAAATCATCAAAAACACTTGAGCTTATATTGATTTATCTTCCATAAAAACTTTGGGTTTTGAGTGTTTTTGTTCTTGAGTGATTTTATTGATTACATACGAATTTGTAATCTCGGACAAGTGAAGTCCACCGATTATTCAAGAGAGGGTTGTTCTCTTGATTGAGAGACAAGCTCAAGAGGCTTGTGTTGTAAAGGTTTGTCATTCCACATGTGAAAGAAGGGCCATAGTGAAAGGATCGGGAAAAGTCTCAAGAAGGGGTTCTTGAGCCGAGGAGTAAGAGTTACCGAACCTCGAAAAAATCACGATGTCAATCTCTCTATCTCTTTCTCTTTACTTGATTAACTTGCATGCTATAATCACTTGAATATCTTGTATGCCATAATTTGTCTTGAGATTAATTGTTAGAGAATTGAAATTGAATTATTCACTTGTTTATTGAGAAATTGTTTTTTGGTTATAGCGTGTTCCAATTTCGAAAAAAGTTAGAAATATTTTTGAACACCCTATTCACCCCCCCTCTAGGGTTAATTAGTGACTAACAAATTTCTCACACAAGAACCTTTTTTTTCAATCCATTTCTCTTTCTTTATATAGTGCATCACTATGGTTAGGAGAGTGTATCTCACCCTAGACATTTTGGAGAGTAGGATCTGAAAAGTAGCAAGCAATACCATTTGTTTTTGGGCAAAAATATTGTTTAGAAATACTTTTCCTGAAAATCCTGAAGCACCCAGTTGACTGCCTACCGACACCCAGTCAACTGCCTCCATGCTTAGATTTAAAATATTTTTCCCAACGGCTATGGTCAGTCGACTGCCTCAAGAAGGCCAGTCGACTGCCTTGGACAGGCCAGTCGACTACCTCAGGCAATCATAAAAATGTTTAGCTCACTGGTTCATCCAGTCGGCTGGGCCCTAGGCCAGTTGACTGGGTCATCAGCCAGTCGGCTGCCATTTCATGGCCAGTCGACTGGGTGACACCAAGAAATATTTTCAAGGTCCGTTTTTTTATCCTTTTTGAGTTCGTTTGTTTAATTACTTGAGCTTATAAGACCAATCAACGCATAAGATACCTTGTTACAATATTCTCACCCCGACCTATCTACCCCAGGTCTTGAGTCCAGCTTTTGATATTTCTTTGATCTTTTTGTCCTTTTCCGAGTTTATGCTTGAGTTTCCTTCTCGCTTGTCGCTTTTTGGTATTAATGATCTTTCAGAATCATTTACATGTACTTGCTGAAACACTTAACTCAAAGTCATATTAGTACCAAACACGGTTTTGAATGTTTTGTTAATATCAAAATAAGAGTTATTGTCTGAAATAGAATTTCAAGACCAATAATAATGATAATGATAATAGTGTGTGCAAATAAGCCCTTAAAGTTGACCTAATTTTACCTATTGCAAGTGCACGAATCAATTTATAATATAGTTCCAATGAGATAGGGTATATCAAATCCACAGAGACTAATGATTCTTCAACTCTTTTATAATTATTCTAACTAAATTATTAAGAATAGTTTGTTTGTTTGGTTTTCTATAACTAATGAACATAAAATAAATATGATAGATAATTGGTTTTGGTTGTGAACAATGGAGATAAAGATCTAGGGTATTTCTAACTCCATCACTAACCATATAACATATCCTCTAATTCATTCAATTATAAAGGGCGGTCCATCATATGTGAATCAGATATAGGGTCACAAACATTGACAAAACCCTAATCCAAAAAAAAGGAACAATTCATCCATCATTGACACAAGCCATCTCTAATCAAGCATAACTAGTACATGCATCTACTATAAACTACTCATACTAACATAAATTAAAAGCACGTCACTAGTTATATCTTTCAAACATGGTCTATCTAAATCAAGATTACATGTTAATAACCATTATTGTGTAGAAAATCAGGACTTAAGCATCCGAGTTCTAGCCCAAATTGAATAATCATAATTGTCTAAGATAAAACATTCATTCAAGCTACGACAAGACATAAAATAAACGTAGAATTTTATATAAAATCAAACATAATCACTCATCTACACAATCATCACATACGTGTCCTTCTGTTTCCCCGTATACAATTGAAAATAAGAAAGAGTCTACATTACTTGGCTAGAGTTTTGTTAAAAATCCTAGATACCGGTTTAGTTGTTCATGGTAGTGGCTATCTGCATCATTGATGTACACACGCCCTCCATGGTTGTTCTTCTATCGATCTCTTCCTCTTCAATATCTCTGCTCCAAAATATCGAAACTATCTCTCAACCAAATACTCTTCAGTGTAAGGGAGACCCTTCTATTTTATAGAAAAAGAGGCGTATTTTTTTGATAATCTGATTGCTTCACCGTTAAGTCAGGAATGTGTATCATGATATATCATGAAAAATGGTATATAATCTCATCAAATATAGTCAATATTGCATCCAAAATAGCCTAGAGATCATTCCTTATTGATTCTGGTCGAAACGGGTCCCACCGATGTATATATAAATTGCTGACTTTGCTGGCCGGTTTTGGTATCACCAAGTACTTAGTGAAGTTTCCACCGAGTACTCGGTAGCTCCAGGGTTGCGCTCAAACGCGCGTAAGTTCGCAAAAGCTCTCGGGTGATTTTTCCTTCCTTCGCGCAAGTTCGCAGACTTTGCACTCACTCTACCGAGTACTCGGTAGTTCTTCACCTTGAATTCTACATTCCATCCTCTTTTGCTCCGTTTCTCTTCTCAGCTTCATTTATATTCATTACTTTTGCATCCTTGACTTGTTTTTAGTCCTTTATAGGTTTTTTATCCATGATTTCGGCTCTCGAACAATATTAAGTTACAAATCCAGTTAATTCACCGAATTAAACTTGTTTTACATACCATCGTCTGAAATGTCTTAAAACATGAAAAATTGTATAAAAACACCTATATATTGATATTCATATATAATTAAGAGCCTTAAATATATGATATTTGACTCCTATCATGAAGAACAACATATTACATTAGTTGTAAGTACTGTTTTCATAGAGTCTGTATAAATTCTCTGATTCATAGTGTATCGATAGCCGAGCGTATCCGTGGTTTTTACTTGGAGTCTTTCCAAGGTTTTTCATGAAAAAATATTGTGTCTCTATTGCTTTATTTTCTGCAATTGGATTATTCTTTGCATGATTTATCTTGATAAAGAATTGGATTAAAATTTACTTTTCTGCAATTATTATTAATTTGTCAATAAATTCACAAAAAGCCTATTCACCCCCCCTCTAGGCTATTTTCATTGATCGTTTAGGTAATTTCAATTGGTATCAGAGCGTGGTTGCCCCGATTTAGGTTAACTACCTAGGGTTAGATCTTGAACTTATACGATGGTCATACCTCGTGAAGGAGGTTTCATATCTAGGTCCCCATTGTTTGATGGCTCTAATTACACGTATTGGAAAGCGAGAATGAGAGCATTTTTGAAATCTTTAGATGAGAGAGCTTAGTTTTCCATTGAGGTAGGATATTCACCATCCACTGTGAAAGATGTTGTTACTAATGAATCTAGGGTAAAACCGTTGAGTGAGTGGATCACTGTTGAAACAAATAGTGCTAGTTGGAATTCAAAAGCTTTGAATGCGTTGTATAATGCGGTGATGGCGAGTGAGTTTAAGAGAATAGCCACATGTGAAACAGTAAAAGAAGCTTAGAAAATTCTCCAAGTAACTCATGAGGGAACTTTAAAAGTTAAGCAATCTAAACTCCAAATTCTAAATTCACAATTTGAACAACTTAGGATGGTGGAGGATGAAGTTTTTAGTGACTATGAGGCTAGGTTGACTGACATAGTAACAAGTTATCACAATCTAGGAGAGCCCATTCAAGAGACTACCATAGTGAAGAAAATTATTAGGTCTCTATCGGAACATTTTCGGTCTCAGGTTACTGTCATATCTAAAATCATGAGTTTCAAAAAAATTAAACTTGAAGAATTGGCAGGGAATCTAAAATCTTATGAGATGGAGATGTATGTTCAATCCTCTAAGAAGTCGAGTGGTACAAAAGAGAAGAGCATAGTTTTTAGAACCACTAAAGAGGATCCTAGTGAGTCAGATGAAAAGGGTGAGAGTAGACCAATTCAGTTTGATATGATAATGAAGTAGTTTCATAATTTTTTAAAATCTTGTTGTGGTCAATAATTGATTAAAGGAAAAAAATTTAGAGATAAATCTTATGATTATAAAAATAAAAAAGTCCAAAATTGGAATGACAAGATTGACCTTAAAAAAAAACCTCAATGTTTTGAGTTTCTATGGTTCGGTCACATAGTTGTTAAGTGTGCCAATAAGAAAAAAAAGACAAAAGGTCTAGCTGTTACTTGGAGTGATGGATCAGATGATGATGGTGACTCTGCTGAGTCTGATGTGGCTGATGAGTCTGAGAATTTCACTGTATTTGATGCTGATAAGTTCACAAAATTAATATTTTAAATGTAAAATATACCATTTAATTATCAAATTATTACATTAATCTCCCTATATATGTATATATGCATATATATGTACATATGCTTGTATTCATGCATATGTATATATAAATATGCATATGTATATGTGTGTTTGTGTGATAGGTGGCAGATTGCACATGGGCTAGAAGACCAACTTTTCTTTCCAGAGTTAGGTGATGTGCTGGAAATTGAGCATTACAAGTTGCATTATTCAAGGCAACATTCAAGGATCCAATTAAATAATTGTATTCAATTAGGTTATGTTATAGCCTATATATATATGGGTGTGTTAGAGCCAAGAAGGGAGTTGGAGATTGTAGAGAGAAAAACCAGAGAGAAAATAATCTTGTATCAAATTTCTTATTTTGTGATAATCTTTTTCTTAGTTAAATGGAAAATTATTCTATTATTATGTTTTATTTCTCTATCAACGTGATAGCTTAAAACTCTTCTCAAGGGGGTGATGAAGCCACCATGGGTAAGATATAAATAATTTTTATTTTATTTCTTATTGTTTAATTCTCTTCCCGAGAGTATTCATTTTATGAATCTCAATGACAAAAACCTTATAATAGAGGTTGGAAGCAAAAAATAAAAGGAGGATTTTCCGTGATTACCAATTAATGGAAATACGGGGAATGCCAATTACTATTTACATTTTATTTAAACCAAAACATTAGAGGGAGGATTTTTCATGATTACCAATTAATGGAAATACAGGGAATGCCTACCAATATCTATGTTTATGTTTAATAGTTTGGAGGAGAATTTGCAATAGAAATATATAATATTATTTAGATAGACCCGGGTGGTGGATTCTCTTCCCTTGAGATTTCAAGTTGAGAGTGGTTCTACCCTACTTATTGCTATACTATTTTAAGTGAAGTATTAGTAGGTATAAATTCTTATTGACCAGGGTGTGGTGAAGTAACGACACAGTATCATCAAATCACGACCCATTAGCTGCACAAAGTAAGGAGGTCGATGAAATTGCTGCAAATTGGGAAATGTCTGAGGATGATGATTCTGAGGATAATGAAGATCGTAGGTATTCATATGAAGATACATACAATAAGCTTTATGAAAATTCGGTTCATATGAGAAAAGTTTTCTCAAAATATATTGCTCAATTAAAAAATGTTGATAAGGAGAGACATCCCTTAAGAGAAGGGGTGACTAAGTCTGAACAAGAAAAGACTCAGGCTTTGAAGAGGGTAGATGGTCTCAATCATAAATTAAGGATTCTAAGATTGGAATTGAGTGAGAAATCTACAAGGATTGGGGGATTGGAAAAGGAATTGAAGGATGCTAACTCAACTATCCATAAATGGTCTAGTGGAACACTTAAGCTGAATCATATGTTGAGTGTGGGAAAATTTGTAGGAAATACAAAGGGGTTGGGATTAAAAGGAACATTAAGTGATTTAAACATCTTTTCTAAAACAACCTTTGTAAGGGGTTCCCAAGAAGCATCTAGTTCTTCTCAAGGTAAGTCTGATAGGAATCTGAATGCTCAATCTTATGTCAGAAAACCTGTTGAGATTAAGCCTCTATTTACCTCTAAAGTCAATAAGGGTTCGAATCATGGTTATCAAAGGTTTATTCCAGTATGTCATCACTGAGGAGTGAAAGGTCACATTCGACCCGTGTGTTCATAGTTAAAAGGAGAAACTTTGAAATAAGAGAGAAAACATAAAACTCAGAAAATACCCAATGTTGAAAATTAAATTCGGGTCTTGAGTGAAGAGGTGAAGAGGTTGTCTAGGCTAGCAAATAGAGCACATAAAATTAAACAAGTGTGGGTTAGAAAATATGAATTACATTGGTTGGTTGCTCATACTGCATGTCTAACACGTGACTCTAATTCTGAGAAAGGTCTTGAGTATATATATACAGATTCTCAGTCAACAGACATCTCTACAAAATCATTAGATTTTCAAAAGTATGTGCATCTTAGAAAATCTAGTGACATATTTTCATTAGGATAGATGTCTTCATATGTATCATTCTAGGAATATCTTGCATTATCTTTTATCCTATAATTGATACATTATCATGCATTTTTTCTTTTATTTGCATGTTTTTTTTTTATTATGTTTATTATTATGCATGCATCATATTTTTGCTACTATTAGGATTATTCATGCATGCATTATTATGACAAAAAATGCCATAAAATTATATATATATATATATAAAAAAAAAACTTAGCATGTTGAACTTGGCTAAGGGTACAAATGGTATTCATATTTCACTATATTCTCATATTTACTTTTCTTATTATACTTATGAGAATTGGAGTGGTTAGTCCGACCTGAGGTTATGAGTTATTCACTTGATATGTTTATGTATTGTTTTTGGAACTCATCAACTTTGGGTGCTTGTTTTACTTTGGAGATGACTGTATACTTATTGAAACTTTTAGTCTTTCTCATCTAATTTGAAGTGATATGTAGGTTCATGAGCTATGGTAGATTGATCTATGTTTTTAAATACCTTTTGCATGCTTATGAATGTTGTGGTGATGTTGAAAAGATGAAAAAATGAGTTGTTTAAAATATAGAAATGCAAAAAGTAGTTATTCGATTTGAGTAATCGGGCCTCTTGCCTCAGTAAGCATTGAATGTTTGCGTAAAAAGGGGAGAAGACTATTGAGCATAAATCCCATGGAAGAAACTCGGGTCCAGTTGGTCGGGACTAAAAATCCTCGCTGGAAAGTCCGAAGCTTATAAAGATAAAAAGGGATATGATGAAAAGGTTGAAAACATTAAATTGTGTTTTGTTTATTTAGCAATAAGGTATGATCTAAAGATTTGACTTCTAGTTTGGATTTTGAACTGAAGTATTATTACGGTTAGTGAGGAGATTGTTAGAATTAACATGTATTGCTTTCATCTTAGTTGTTTACTTACACCTGAATATTTTTCATATATGCAAATGCTATGTAAAGCTTGTCTTGTGACTGCTTATGACTACAAGGTACGTGTGCTGATTTTCTTCACTATCATGTGTATAGTAGCTAAGTCAAATAAGTAAATATGATGTGTTAATGATTAGTTCATTGTCTCTACTGCCCTGCTCACATGTTTCTAAGAATAAAAATATTTTTTGTTTTGCATTTTTCATTTTGCATTCATGCATTAGTCTTAAGTTCATGCATTGTAGAGATTTTTTTATTACTTGAGAATCTTGATATAATCTTTTAGAGTACTTTATCTTAATATTTAGTGTTTGGCTTAGATTCTCTAGAGTCTCCTCTATGATCATTTCCCTATGTTTATATTGTGATCTTTTCCTATGTTTTTATCTTGATGCTTTCCTTTGTTTCTTTTATGAGCTTTGATTATTTTTATTATTCCTTGTCATTTCAGTGACAAAAAGAGGAAGAAATATTAAGTAAGGGGGAGTAATGGTTTTAGGGGGAGAAGTATTGAGTAAGGGGGAGTAATGATTTTAGGGGGGTAAGGAGTGTGTTTTATGATCATTATACTTACTTGGATATTATGTTTTTCTTATGATCATTTTATATCTGTTTTCCACACTTGCGTTTAATGGTTTGTTCAATGTTGTGGTTACAGGATTGGTAGACCGTCATGAAAACAATGTGACAGTTTATATCTATGTTTGTTGGTGTGTGTGTATAGGTATAGATGTTATGTTGTTATTTGTGAGGCTATATTGTAAAATATGGTTTTGTCTTAGAAATGCCAATGGGGAGATTGTAAGAACACTTTTGTATCAGCCAAGCACAATGAGCTTGTTCTTTCAACATAGCCAGCCAAATTATCAAGGGCAAGGCTTGAATAAAAGGAGGCACCTCAACTTTGAAACAAGTAAATGTCTCTGGATATCGACTCTGGATACGATTCAGGGTATTTACACTCCAGAGGTAGCATTGGAGGTTGTAAGAACAGTATTGAGTATTGTTTATTTATGGCATGTTCTAGACAATAACCATGTTGAGTGTTAGATAGGTCGTTTTAGTTTTAACGACATCTATAAGTTTCGACAAAGGCGAAATCAAGCATTGAAGTAGTGAAGAATACAAGTGAAGCGCAAAAATGAGCGTATTGAGGAAAAATGTCTCCCAAAGGGCAAAAACGACATTTTTCAAAGCCATCACTTTAAGGAAAAAGTATCATGGATTCAAGAAGGTCACTTTAGCATAGTTGTGGAGAAAAGTGGTTTTAAAAAAAATGCCTACGCCTAAGCCTACGCTTAAAGAAGTAAAAATTGGTCAGAAAATGAAAATCGACGTTTGATCCTACGTTGGCCCTATGCTTAAAGCATAGGGACGACTAAAATTTTGTTAATTTCTGCTGTGATGTCCATTTTGTCCCTAGTTTGATTCTGTGATGCGTGGACCGACTCCTACACCTTGGTATACGTGCAATACACATAATATACATCAGAGATTAGGGTTTTGCTGAGTTGGATGTGAAATTATGAGAAAGGATAAACTTAGGGTTTCACTCGATTATGGTCTATAAATACCAAGTCTTCTACATATGAGAGGCAGCTTTTGAGCCATTGAGAGATCTCTACAAGTTTTCTACAGATTCATATTCTTCTATAGAGATAGAGATAAATAGAGAAAATCATTGAGTGATTCAAAATCTTCTACTTCTCTCTTGGTTAGGGTTTGTTCAAATTGTGCTTTTACATCGATGATCTTATGTATAATTGACTAATTCTAAATCTTCTACTTCTCTCTTGGTTACATTCATTGAGTCACCACCTTGTGCAATATGGTTGCTTAGATCTGTTTGAGAAACAAAGCCGTCTGAGTGCGAAGATCGAAGGAGGAGGCTTCGTGGTGATTTGATCCGTTGAGAATCGGAGCTGTCAGAGTACGGAGTAGAGCGAGAGCTTCGTGGAGCGCAATTGAATCTAGACTTTCAGATGTCGAGTGAAGAACAACATATTACATCGGTTATAAGTTCTATTTTCATTGAGTCTATAAAAATTCTCTAATTCATAGTGCATCGATACTCGAGTATATCTGTGGTTTTTACTTAGAGTCTTTCCAAGATTTTCCACGTAAAAATATTGTGTATCTCTATTGCTTTATTTTCTGCACTTAGATTATTCTTTGCAAGATTTATCTTGATAGAGAATTGGATTAACATTGACTTTTCTACAATTATTATTAATTTGTCAATAAATCCACAAAAAGCCTATTCACCCCCCACCCCCCTCTAGGTTTTTTTCATTAATCGTCTAGGTAATTTCATATGTGAACCCACTTCATCAAGTTCGTAAGAGGATTCCTCCGTCCAGGATGCCTAGCATGTACTGAAAATGTCACGGCTTTGATAAAAGGACCCAAGGAAAAGCTAGGCACATCTGTAGTAGGATTGATAATAGGAACCATCATAGAACTCATGGAAGTGTACCCATCAGGATCCAAGTATATAGGATCCATGCTGGATTGGGCACCTGTAGTGCTGGCTCATCGCGTAGAGCATGACAAGGGGGCAGAGGTGTCGGAAGAAATCACAACCTTCATCTTCTTTGGAGGAAGATTATTTTTCCAAGCTGTAGGGGATCGAATTGCCCTTCTGCGAGTGATAATCCCCTTTGGAGGAAGATTATCTGTTCAATTTGTAGGGGTCAAAATGTCCTTCTACGTGTGATACCCCCCCCCCCCCCCCCCCCCCCCCCCCGCATCTTATGAAGGTTGATGGGCATATTATCGTCAAAAGAGGACTCATAAGAAGACTAATGTTGATCCATTCGTGGTGAAGGGGAGGTAGATTTTGGATCTAAAGTAAAATAAGTTGGATCTACAATAAGAAAGAAGCTTCTAGGTCATTAATTAAGAGGATGGTAGATAAAATAAAGTAAAGGAGTGAGATATTTATAAGGGATTACCAGGGGCAGAATTGGACATGGAGGTTGTCCAAGGACCTTCCATCCACGAGTAATCATCCATGACAAAAATTTCATTGAGGTCATCCATGGGGATTGCCAAGGGAGATAAGAGTTCGTTATTGTCATCCGGTAGGGGAAACAAATTTTCAGCATTATTAAAGGGATTCATCAGAAAGAAGGAAGTAGGGAGACACTGATATGCGTTCTCTCTCTTCTCTTTCAATATATCTCTATATGATATATATATATACACACAATAGTATAGCTATGTGTTATTTCTGTTATATATCTTGTAGGTTTATAACACCGAATATAAGGCATTCCCAAGGGGAGAATTTAAAAGGGATAATATTTTTTCAAATTCAAACCTATGTGTTATTCATTATTATAAATCACTAACACCTGACAAGTGATTTATTCAAAGCCTAAATTTGCAGGTTATTGTAAAGCAAATTTTCCCATTATCAGTGGGAGAAATGATGAATTCCGAACAATATGATGAGATCACTTTCTATACATCAATTATTTTATTTCGATGCTCATACTAACCAATATATACAGTAAGTATGATGAATTGATGTTTTTATTGACATAAAGAAAGTGAAAGAAAATCACATATACCAGCTGCTAAGTTTGATGTCCTTTCTGAACAGTCAATGGACAAATGAATCTCTGACTCATTTGAAACGTGGTTAGCTAGTCGGTGAAAAAAAATGATCTATTCAAAATGATCCGCCAATCAATGATTCTAAAGCTTGTGTGGCAATGGCCCTTTATATGGGTTAGGTATCGAATGAGAATAATACCATCAAGGAGGGGCATGCCCTTTGTGAAGATTCGTACTTATCAATAAAAAGTATGTATCGCGATAATGTTGCTGTAGACAACTGCGAACACTCATGGAATATATGATGAGGATTTCAGCCTCTCAACGTCGAATAATGTCGACGTGAATGATTGGTCTAAATTAATATTGTGATACAAAGCCCGACTGGTAAATCACGGTTTCTAACAAAGAACTAATAGCTCGTGGTTTCTAACAGAGGACTAGTAACTCGCGGTTTCTAACAATAGAACTAGAAGCTCACGGTTTCTAACAGAACACTGGTATTGTATATAAGAAAATTTATTCTTATATAATATATGAAATCATATTTGTTTCTTAATAAGTTTTGCAGTTGCAGTAAATTTGGACATGCATCTAATGGACGTGGTTATATTTACATGAATCACTTGATAGTGATATATTCAAAGATAATTTGAGTTTCCAGAAACAACTCATTTAACACCACGTACCATCTATTCAATCTAACTACAACAATCGTTGTACAAACTTGCCTCAACGACTATTCATTATATGAGGATTATGGGAATAATTCTATTTCTATGTGACACAGTCGCCTCAATGACTATACATTACAAGAGGATTATAAGGATAATTCTACTTCTCTGTGCATAGTCATATCAAGAAAGTCGAACTATGTATGGAAACATCATTATCGCATGGTGATCTATCACTGCTACTTCTTCAATTCATTCATTCATGAAGCAAACTGAAAAGTTTCTGAAATACCCCGTAATTTTTATATATTATATTAGATATATTTAATTTAATTAATTAATTAATTATGAGTTAATTAGTTGGGCTTATTAGCTAATGGGCTATGATATATTGTTTTTTTAGTTAATTAGTTGGGCTTATTAGCTAATGGGCTATAATATATTTTTGAGTTAATTAGTTGGGCTTATTAAATAATGGGCTATAAAATATTTTTGGGCCCATGGGAATTATGTAAAATAAATATACATATATATATATTTATAAGAATTATGTAAAATAAATATATATATATTATAAAAAGAAAACCCTAAGTTAGTCCTACGTTCTGTTAGACAAATAGAGGAGATAACAGAATCGCAGTCGCGTAGAAGAGAGAGGAGAGAGCATCGATTAGCCTACAGTTCGTGCGTGATTTAGCCCAACGATCAGGCAAGTAGAATGTTCTTCTCTTCCTCTTTGTACTCTTAATTATAATCATCTATACATGTATATGTATATATATTAGGTATCTTGTTGTTTTGATTTTTACATCAGTATAATTCGGATATCTTGGTTTCAATACATATATATATATATATACATAATATTTATATATATATAAGAATTAATATAAATATACATCCGCGATTGTGAACATTCAGAATATAAAATATATAGATTTATATGATTAGACGAAGGATTAGGTTATGGAAGCCCTTGTAACGAATTTCGTTTCTGGAATTTTAAAGTTGTTAGCTAGCAAGGCCCGTACCAAAGACTATATATTGGTACACGTTGTGGTAGAGATTTAGGAAGCATGAATTGGCATCAGATTCTTGTATTTGCATGATAGGTAATGGGGGCTACCATTAGAGAATGACATTTAATTTATTATTATATAAATGGGTTTGCTTGTTGTAATATACACACATATAAATACAAAGAAATCTGTAGGAAGCAATAATTAGGCAGATTCCTTGTATTTGCATGATAGGTAATGGGGGCTACCATCAGAGAAAGCCATTTAATTTATTATTGTATAGATGGGTTTTGCTTGTTGTAATATACACACATATAAAAATAAAGTAATCTGTATATGGAACTGATTTATACATAACTCACCAGATTTCTTTTATTTGTTTGTTTGTGTATATATATATATATTGCTGTATATTGTGCATAGATATAAAATTATATCTTCTTTTGGGTTGCGTACATACGAGTTTTCTTTTCTGTTATAAAGTGTTATATTTGTGGATACATGTATTTATCGATTGCCCAATATTATTCTGGTAGCGATACATAATTAGTAATTAATATATATATATATAAGTGATTATGGAAGGAAGGGAACCACGATGGACTGACTATTAACGCAGTCTCATCTGTACCGTGACATGGAGATCGAGTACGTGGTATATGGTTCGGCATGGGTTAAGTTGCCTATGGACATGTGGTTTAGTTATTGTATTAATTTATTTGTTTTTCCTACTGACATGTTATTTAATTATGATTGCACCTTATTTATTATGCCTATTTTCTGGAGGATATATATTTAAGTGTGATACATAAAGTGATAGGAATTATAATATTACTCTTATTTTTATAGTGGGTAGATGATGAGATTCTTGGTACTCTGTTTGGGATCATGTAGAGTCTACTCTGCTCGTGGGTCTGACCCACTATTGTTGTTTCAGGTTCTCAGCAGTTTCAGCCACAGGGTTGAGGTCTCTTATCATTTATTCACGAGTTCTCCCATTTTGACTTCAGTTCAATGTAGGGACTCAATTTAGTTATATTTTTTTTTCATTAAGGTTTAGGGGTCCATAGATATGGATTTCCGAGTTGTAACCTTTGGGGTTTTGATTTATGAATTTATGAACTTCTGACACTATGTTATTCATTAAATATGTCTTTTACTTCCGTGCTTGTTTATTATTGAGTGTTGATGCACCTTAGTTTTCGGTATAGGCCTGGCCAACCTATACATGAAATTAGGGGGTGTCACAGTTTCTGACTCAGATATATCATGAAACATTTATAATCAGCTATATCAAAACTTTGTTCGGATGTTCTCCTAAGTTCTGGGTTTTGAGCTTCAACATTAAAGCAGATAATACACAGTATACAAATGCGTCATCTTAAGAAGTTGTCATATCAACTACGCAGATTCTTACTAATGAGGGGGAACAAATATTTTAAAAAGGTACTTTCATGTTGTACTCTTTTTCCTTTAACTAGGTTTTTTCCCACTGGATTTTCCTGGCAAGGTTTTAATGAGGCATCTGATGTCCGCCCAGGGGTGATAAAAATAGTGATTAAAAGTGACTCCTTAAGACGGCTTAGGTTTTACCTATCGCAAGTGCACGAGTCAAATTATAGTATAGAAATGACTTGAGACAGGGAATATCGAACCCACAGTTTATTCACTTTAGCAATTTAGAAATATTGAATTATGTTTGAAAAAGAGTTTTGAATTGTTTTGTGATTTATAACTAAATTAACTAAAAACAAATTTTAAATTGAGAGTTTGATCAAAAGAGAAAGAGAAAACTACGGTTTTCATCGCTCCACCACTAACCGCATAACATAGTTCTCAATTTGCACAATTGTAAGAGGGCGATCTATTCCCGTGAATCAGAACGTACCGCAAATAGTCGAATACGCTCCCAAAAAGGATACCGTCAACCGGATTCACTACAACCCATCTCCGGACAGAGTATAACTAATGCATGATATTTACTTTACTCTAATATACTCCTACTGCTTGAAATTAAACTAAAGCATGTCTATATTATCTCGCCGATGCATGGTCAGTGTAAACCTTGGGTTTCAAGTGTTAAGCACCATTGTGTAAAAAATTATGGATTAAGCATTCGAGTTCCAGCCCATAGTGAATAATCATGATTGAGTAAGAAAATATATTTATTCAATCTAAGACAAGAATCAAGAACAAATATATAATCTTGTATCAAGAATAAAAACGGTCACACATCTACAACAATCATCACGGTATAGTCATAAATTCCCCTCGTTACAATTGAAAATAAATATAAAAACTGCATTACTTGGCTAGGGTTTTGCTAGAAAACCCTAGATACCGAGTTAGTTGATCATGATTGAGAAAAACTGCATCATTGATGTAGAAACACTTTTCATTCTCTTATTTTTTTGATCTTTAGGTCTTGTATGGCTTCTCTCCTTGGAATTATATGAATCTACAGAGGCTGCTCTGAAAATTATACGTGCATAGAAGCTCCCAAAATCAGTAGCAAACCTCTGTATTGATAGGCAAAGCTGAGGGAAACCCTAAGGATACCCTTTTTTTGTAATTTCATATCCAACTGAGAAAAACCATATTATCTGGTATATAATATGTGTATATCACGTGCATATAGGTGTTGGGGTCGAACCCAAAGTCATCTGGGTCAAAACGGATCAATTCGGGTCAAAATAGGATTTTGGCCCGAATATGAAATTTCCAGCTTTTTTCTGCAGACACGTCTCACTCTTTTGATCATAACTGCAACTACACATATTGGATGGAGGCATGTAATAGCTTGTTAGAAATATGACTTAAAGATCTTGATGTTAGGCTCAAGAATCACTCCATTTAGACCTATTTTGACCGAGATATGGCCTCCCGAATTTGACTAAAATTTTGTGCTGAAAACTACCTACGCATGGTGCGTAGGGCCAAGTTGGTCTTGCGTTGGAGTTGCGTTAAAATAGCACTTTCTAACCACTTTTAGCTACTGGATGCATAGGACATGCGTACCTAGAGCTGGCAATTTATGATAGGAAATAACATGTTTGACACGATTATATTTATTGTTATATTTATTTGCAGATTTTTTCTGTTCTCTAATTGGTCATGGATTAAAATATATTAATAAACTATTAATGAATGGTGTCAAATTCAAATTCAAATTTATTTTTATTTTTATTTGTTATTTTTTATTTTTCGTGTTGGATTGTGTCAAATTTAAAATGTTTGATTTTCGTGCCGACTAGTGTTAAATTACATGGTCGACCCGTGGGTCAACACGCTGACGTGAATTGCCAGTTCTATGCATAGAAAAACCCTTGGAACCAACTTTTATTGGGAATAGTGCCATTCGAACCCCCTCGACTCCCTTGTTATGATTCTTGAAGTTGCGGCTCGAAAAAATAACATTTTTGCCATCCGGGAGACACTTTTCTCTTGAAAACACCTATTTTGCTCTCTATTTGAATAGACACAAGCACTTCTTTAGTTAATTCACCAAAGTTAGCTCGTAATCTTCATTAAGTTCCCGAAACACTCTTAGTCACACAAATAACATAAAAATAACAAATAATGAAATGTAAAGACGTAACAATAACAAGATAAGAGCCTAAAATGGGCAACATTTGGCACCTATCAACAACTATAATGCAATACCATATTCATCTACATCAGCATACTGTACTCTTTTTCCTTTGACCAGATTTTTTCCCATTGGATTTTTCTGACAAGGTTTTAACGAGGCAGATATGATGCAACATTTCCAGCTATACCAGATGACTGTACTCTTTTTCCTTCGTCATGATTTTTTCCCACCGGGTTTTGCAGACAAAGGTTTTAATGAGGCAGGTTTTATCCCATGCAGCAACCCAAGAATATTATATTTTGTTTCTTCTGATTAGATTTTGTTTTTCTCCACTGGATTTTTCTGATAAGGTTTTAATGAGGCATGTTTCTTTGTGTAATGGACCCCAAGGGAGAGTGTTATAAAATCAGTGGTGGGGTCCATGTGTTTCCAGCCCACATCCTTTAATTTGTCTTTATTTTTGCCTATAAATGTGGCTCATATGTGTAATTGAATTGTGTGTGAAATGAATACAGATTGGTCTGCTCTCTCTCTCTCTTTCTATCTCAATATCCCTTTGTATTTTGTCTCTATATAGATATATACACTATTGTATATAGTTTTATAACAATACATACCAAATAAAAAACTAAAATCACAAAATATCACTAATTTCCAAAAAATAGAAAATAAAAATTACCCCAAAAATAATATATTATCACTTGGTAAAAAAAAATATTCTCTAGAGATCTTTCGACCTATAGCACATTCGAGACTCTATTGTCTGGTTAACTATTGTTATTGAATATCTATTATCTGGAAAAACATCCATAGGAGCTTAGCTAAGAGATAGCAAGAGAAAATCAACTTTTTATCACCAACTCATAGCTTGATTCGCAGGTAAAACACGTTTTTTACTTCAATAAAATTAAAAAATACTTAGTTCCTATTTTTTGTTCACAGGTATTTTAATTTTTGTTTTATTTTGGTAGAGAATATGATATACTTTAGATCTCATATATGTAATGTGTGTAAAAAACAATTATTTGGTTTAAGACTATTTAGCATATTCTTGTTTCTTTTTATTCTTTGTGGTTGATTTATTTCTTCAAGAAAGGTTATATAATTTTAGGTGTTAATATTTTTGTTTCAAACAGTTATGGAGAGAATCGATAGCTATTTCAAAAAAAAAAAATTCAAAGTTGAATATTGTAAAGCAAAGTCAATTAAATTTCAATTTTGAGGGTCTTTCAACAGATCCATGACTATGAACTAAAATCTTGGACCACAAATCCTAATGTTCGGGACGAAATTCGTAGAGCATATTGGTTAAAGGTCATTATCAGGCTAAGAAACATCAATTTCCTCATAAGAATTTTGGAAAAACATTACTTAGTTCCGGCCCTTCTTGGTTTAGTGAATTTTCTACTTGGCTTGAATATAGCATATTACACCCCTCTTGAAGCAAAATTCTAGCTCCGTCGTGCTAGTGTATATATAGCATATTACACCCCTCTTGAATATATATATATATATATATATATATATATATATATATATAAGTTGAGATTGTATTGGTTAGAAGTTGGGAAGCAAGTTACAAAACTATTGACCTCATCGCTAACGTCAGTGGTCTGAGAGGTGAAGGAGACAAAGATTTGGACAAAAAAAATAGGTGGAAGTTCTTTCTCACGTGGACCAATATATTTTGGATTAGAAAAAAAGAATTTAGATTAATTTCTCTTCGTATTGATTTTATGTTCATATTTTTTCTTTTTTAAACAATTTCCGTCACAAGTTCAGAATGTATTAGATCATATAATAGGAAGGAGCTTCTTCCAGGTAAGAGGCAAGTATTGCCCAAAAAATAATTTGAAAAGATATACTCCCTCCTACATCCCATCCCATATAGTACATCTTTCTAAATTAATAGATTATATTTTAATATATTTTATTTTAGAGTATCTTAATTTTTAAAATTATGTCTGTCTCTTTTTAGTTGAGTTCATTTTAAGTTTTTTAACATAACAAGGATAATTTAAGAAAATTAAAATTTATTTGTATTCCAAATTGGACAACTATTTTAGGGCATATAAAATTGAGAAAAATGAATTAATAATATGAGACGGGAGAAGTATTAAGGGGGATCCAATCCCACCCAAATACTGTAGCCGCTTGGGATAACACTAGGTAGAGATTTGGGCTCGTTCTGATATTATTTGTCATATGTTGTATGTTCCGATATCCTATCCAAAAGCTTAAGCGCTTCGGTATTTTTGGCTGCTTTAGTACCAAACCATCCAAAAACACCAAAATAATACTTCTTCTTTTGGCCCGAAATTTTAAATGTTTTAATACTAGTTAAAACACTGGAGTCGGTACAGACATGCTTTGGGCTACTTCTACGCTACAATACCGAACCTATAACATAAAAAAAAAATGAAGCAGAAGCACCAACCAAACATGGCTTGTGAACTTACGGAAAACAGCAATAAAAACTATTTTGATCATCTCGTACCTCAGATTTCGCACATAAAATCTCCCCAAAATGTTTTAGTTGCTCAGGTGGGGAAGCATTGTCAACCTCCACCCCCAATATAGAAATCAGAATCTTGACCTCTGAAACATGAAACACCATGTCATCAATACTAATAAACATATGAAATGAGCTCGAGGTGTAGGAAAATCACCCTTAATGTCATCTTTTGTAATGCAACCGGGATGCAATATCACTCTAGCCTGAATGTCGTCAGTCCTCGCTAGTTTTGTAACTACCACTCCTGGGAAAAAGCAATGAGACCAAAAAATCTTAGGTATTTTCTACATTGTTTCTATACAAATAGTATCAAGTTATGCAGCTTCTTTACCTCCCCAGAAACCTGCAGCCCTTATAGTAGAGACTCCATTGCTTCTTAAAGCTGCGATAACTACCTTGGCATCTTCATATCCTTTATCCTATAAGAAATATAATCATTTCAAAATTGTCCAACATTGACTAATCAAGTAGCAGCATTTTTTTCTGACATAAGAGTGATCAATAGGAATCCAAGCCGAATGAATGTTTCTTATATCAATATTAACTTGGGAGGAACTAGATGCTACTTGGGAAGCTTTTACAAAGGTTGTTTTGGGAATCATATTTGAATTACTCGTTGTTCCTTTAAACCATAACCCTTTTGTATTTCCTACGAATTTTTCATACTCAACATCTTAAGAGTTCCATTAGACAATTTATGAAGAGTTAAATTAGCATCTTTTAATTCTCTTTCCAAATCCCCAATCTTTGTAAAATTCTCAATTAACTCATATCTTAGAGTGGTTAATTCCTTATTGAGATCATCTATTATTTTCAAAGTTTGATTCCTTCCTTGTTTGGACTCAATCAAAATTTCTGGCAATTGAGCTCTTTGGATCTGAAGTTGATTTAGGGAGAGGGTAATATTGATTAATTCTTCTCTTAAAGACAGTATTTCTTTGTCAATACTACGAAATTTAACCAATAACTTTGAGTGAATTTTGCTAAGTTGTGTGGACTTTTCAAATACTTTTGTGTAAGCTGTTTGAAGTGAGTATTCACAATCTTCATCACCCTCAGAATATTCATGCCCAAAATTTGCATTTATTGTAACAACCTCTTCAACCTCATCAATATTAGCTGCAAACACGGTGAAGTTCTTGGGCCCTTCTACTGGGGCTGACTCATACTCAGCAGAATCACTAGCTGCTCCATCATCCTAAGTGACAACTAGACCTTTCATCCTTTATAAAGTGTTTGCACACTCCGCAGTCATGTGACCATAACCTAGACACTCATAACATTGAGGTTTCTTATTTTTAGGATCAAACTTGTCGTTCTGAGATTGCGTTTTATTTTTATTTCTGTAACCACTCGATTTACCCTCATAATTTTGTCCTTTAGCTAGCCCTTGATAACGAGAAGACTTTAAAATTTTATTAAATTGTTCAAAGAGCATGTCAACTTCTTTTTTACTCATCTCACCCTCTTTATCAGACTCAATATGATCCATCTTAGTGGTTTTAAAAGCTATACTTTTTTCTTTTGTGCCATTAGACTTCTTAAGGGAATTAACAAACATCTCCATCTCATAAGATTTTAGGTTCTCAACCAACTCTTCAAGTTTAATTTTGCGAATGGTCATTATTTCAGAAATGACAGTAACCTTGGAACTAAATCGTTCAGGTACAAACCTAAGAATTTTTTTCACTATGGTAGTCTCAGGAATGGGCTCACCTAGGTTGTAACTGTTAGGGTTTTTACACCCGCCCAAGAACGAAAACAAAAACTAGGGTTTCAAACCCTCTTCTAAAAACCGTGAATCTGCAAATAAAAAACGCACACACAAACGTACAACAAATAATTGACACAAAGATATATACGTGGTTCGGCCAAAATAAGCCTACGTCCACGAAGAGCACCGTTTCACTATAATCAAAGAGAGGATTACAAGGGGATGATCCGCAGATCATACACATGCACACACACAGTGTATACTCACGACTGTATCACCAAAAATAATATAAGCATATATTGTTCCAAACTCTCTCAAGAATAATCTCAATATGTAATTATTCTGATCTCTCTCTCAATATGTGTTTCTGTGTTTTTCTCACACATCATACAATAGGAATAACCCATGTATATATATACGAGAGGTAAATCTGATGGATAAGTCAATAGGAATCAAATCCCAATTAGAAAAGGAGTCATTAAAGGCTTTCCTTAAATATCTCGCAATTGGGCTGCCGAGTACTCGGTGAAGGTTCCACTGGGTACTCAGTGGTTGCGCAAACCGTGCGCAAGTTTGCAAAGTACTCTGGCCAAATTTTTCTATGTGCGCAAGTTCGCACACTTTCGCACTTACCGAGTACTCGGTGGAGCTCTCACCAAGTACTCTGGCCAAATTTTTCTATGTGCGCAAGTTCGCAACTTTTGCTTGAAGACTTTATTTGCTCCAATTCTCTTCTCGATCCTCAAGGAAATGAGTCATTAACTAGCAGTAACTACTAGTTACTACGTCAGTTAGTCTACTCTTAAAGTGAGCATAGACTTCATCATCTCCCATCATAAGTTGTTTAAATCGTGAATGTAATATTTGGATTTTAGATTGTTTAACTATTGAAGTCCCTTCATGAGTAACTTGGAGAATATCCTAAGCCTCTTTAGCAATCTCGCATGTGAAAATTCTCCTAAACTCACTAATTGTCACAACAATAAATATCGCACACAATGCTTTGAAGTTCCAATTGACACTGTTCAATTCAGCAGATGACCACTCACTTGATGATTTTAATTTTGATTTATTAGTAGTCTCATTAATTACAGTGGGAGGTGAATATCATACCTCTACAACAAGTCAAACTCTCTCATGTAGATCTTTTAGGAACGTTTTTATTCTAACTTTCCAATAGGTGTAATTTGAGCCATCAAATAAGAGGGACCTAGATACCGAACCTCTTTCACGAGGTACATCCATCTCTTAAGTTCAAGATCTAGCTTTAGGTAGTTAACCTAAATCTAGACAACCCGCTCTGATACCAATAGAAATTGCCTAGGAGACTAAGGAAATAGCATGGGGGAGGGGGAGGGGGAGGGGGAGGGGAAGGGGGGTTGAATAGGCTATTTATGGATTTAATGACCAATTAAAAAAATTTGCAAAATTTTCAATTTTAATCGGTAAAGAAATCCTAATTCTCTAACAACATTAATTAAGCAAACAATAATATAAGTATGAAAAATAAAGCAAGAGACAACACAGAGATTTTTACGTGGAAACACCTTGGAATAAATCCCAAGTAAAAAATCCCAAGTACCAGCGATAGCAATGCACTGTGAATCAAAAAATTGTACAGACTCTATGAAGACTGGACTTACAATAGTTCTGACTGTCTTTCTTCACTCAACATTCAAAAGCCTTGATCCTCTTGCACTCCACAAAGCTCTCACTCTGATCTTTGTACTCTAACGACTCCGCTTCTCAACGGATCAATTTTCCATGAAGCTTCTCGTTCCAATATTCGTACTCTGATGGCTCTGCTTCTCAATGGATCAATTATCCACAAAGCTTCTCGCTCCGATCTCCGTACTCCGACGGCTTTGCTTCTCAATAGATCGATGTAAACAAGTTGCATTGGTGGTGTGATGATTTTTCAGCAACTAGATCATTCAATTGTGCATAAAGATCTCAAGCATTGAAGCACAATTGAATAACCTCCAAAAACTATAGAGAACCTTGATATAGGTTGATGAAGCAATCTTTTTTTTTCTCTCTCTCGATAAACGGATCTGATCTATGATAAAATAGTAGAGCAAAATCACAAAAGCCACAAACCACACCTCTTATCTCAATCTATCTCATATTTATAGAGAAGATTATACAACTAGGGTTTGAAATCCTTTTCCTTCAAACATTTGTACTTTTACCATTAAGTCCCCAAAAAATTGTATTGACCAATATACAATTAACTCCTAAACACATTCTTAAGTGAATAGGAGTCTTTAACGCATCAAAACAAACCCTCTTGAAAATCTGAAGTCAGACCTAGTCGAGTTCTCTCCCTTCTGATTTTTCAGCATCTTACTTGCGTCTTCATGGCATCCCATTCCCACTCACTTTGGCACCATGGTTAGCGCCTTGGCTCCATTTTTTGTCAAGTCGAGTTCTCGATCTATGGGCAAGTTCTCGTCGAGTACAAAAATATGAATTCTTGATTCTTTGCCATTTCGTTGCATTGAACCGCTTTCTTACAACTCCACTTCGCTTATCTTCTATTCTTAGCTACTTTATACTTGATTTGAATCTTGACGAAGCATGTTGATGTCTTTGCTTGGCCACGAAAACTTTCCTAACTCTACCCAAACTCACAACACTCAACATGATTATTGACTAGAACATATCATTACAAAAGGTAAAGTGCATTAAACCCCCTGGACTATTTTCTCTCTCTCAACTAACCCCCCTGAACTAACTGATGGCCCCTTGAACTATCAAAAACTTACAATTCACTTCATTCCGTTATAACATCGTTTGTTAAATTAGGATAATTTGCACTCAGATCCCCTAAGGTTTCGGTCAATTGCACTCGATCCCTAAGATTTCATTTTCCTTGCAATGACACCCCGTGAAGGGGAGAAATGACCGGAATGTCCTTGTGTTGTCTCCCTTACTTCACGAGACAAATATCTAGGTGGTGAAATTACCTCCATGCCCCAAGATGAAAATCCTATAATATATATATAACAACTATTCTAAAATATGAGGGGTTGAGAATATTTCCAAATATTTCTTCAAAATAAAAATTAATGAATTAATATGTATTAGTTGAAGTGCAACTCTAAGGAGTATGTTAAAACGATATAAAGTAAAAGAAAAGGGGTTGGAAATATTTCAGTATTTTTAAAAAATAATAATAATTAATTAATATGTATTACTTGAAGTGTAACTCTAATGAATATTTCAAAAGATATAGAGTAAATATATACGACAAGGGGTTATAAATATTTTCATATTTTATAAAAAAATAATTAATTAATTAATATACATTAATTGAAATGTATCTATAATGGATATTTCATAAGATATAGAGTAAAAATATAAGACAAATATATTTCGGCAAGGAAAAATAATATAACTTAAAATACAGAAATCTGTATATTTATCTATCTATCTATATACTACTAATAAAAACACAAGGACTATCTAATATTTCGATTCATTATCACCTTTTACAATATAAAAAATTATAATAAGTAAAGTTTGACATTATTTAAAGTGTAAGGACTTAAATTAACTTTACAAAAAAAATTAATAAATAATAAACCATTTGTTATATTTTTTTAAAAAAATATTAAAAAATTACAATAAGTAAAGTTTGTTATTATTTTACAGTGGAATGGCTTAAATTAATTTTACACAAAGAATAATAAATTATAAACCATTTGTAACATTTTTATACATTTATCACCTCTTATAATACAACAAAAACTATAATTAAAATGTATTACTAGTTGTTTAAATTGTAGGAGTTGTATATTATTTATTTATAAAATAAATTAAATTATATGAGTTCACAAATATTTTATACATGTATCACCTTCTAAAATACAAAAAAAATATATATAATCATAAATAAAGTGTATTATAATTATTTAATGTAACAGGTCACAATTCTAGTTTTAGGAAAACTTAAAAAATGATAACTTTTGGGGCCTATATTACAAAAATGACAATTTTAAAAAAATAATTTAAAGAAATGTGATAATATTTCAAAAATTATTATATCCAAAGTACTTAAAAAGTTTTCCAAATTGAGCTTAAGACACAAGGGTTGTTTGGTCCATTAATTTAGCCAACATGTCTTTTACACTAAAACAAGGGCACAAGAATCATTTCATAGGGTCTTCACCCCTTCAGGGGGTGTCATTGCAAGAAAAATGAAATCTCAGGACGCGAGTGCAATTAACTGAAATCTCAGGGGATTTGAGTGCAAATGATCCTAATTTAACTAACGGTGTTATAACGGAATGGAGTGAATTGTAAAAGTTCGGATAGTTTAGGGAGTTTTGTGTAAAAAATGTAGTTCAAGGAGTTAGTTGAGAGAAGGAAATAGTCCAGGGGGGGTTAATGCATTTTACCCCATTACAAATAAATGTACTTACAGATATATTATAATTGTTGCATATGATAGTCTGAAACGATCTAATATTATAGAAAAACTTCCATATTCAAGCCAAACAGCAAGCCCCATTCTCTCCAACTTCCAAACATCTCACTAACGACTGTTCTTGTATCTCATACAGTGATCACGACACGAGATTGTCATATTACACATTAAATTGTTACAAGAAATAGTGTAATGAGATGTGTTATTACACGCATCAAATTATTGCAGATGATAGTCTTTACTTGAGATACTTGCCAAACCAATCCAGCATATCTTGGTGGGCTTCCTCTGCATGCTTCACAGCCACTTCATCTTCAATATTGTATCTCACAGTCCAACCGTGCACAACCCCAGGGAATATCTTTACAAAGCCATCAACCTGAAATGGAACAACACATCTGAGATTTCTATATGGTTCTGTTGGTAATTGAAGTTTTCAATTACTAGACTGAAACACAAACGCCAACAATGTCTCTTGTGTATGATTTGTATGCTGACTACCATAGCTCAATAAAATTTTAACCGAAAAATATTTTTGACACGAAACGCATCTAAAATTGGACATTTTTTCAAAAGCACATTCTTTTATACCCAAACCTACCTCTCTGACTACACATTTTGAGCATATTTTTCTATTGAATGAAACAATGACCCTTGAGTAAAATTTGAACCTAATACAAGTACTTCTCTCTTTTCTTATCTGTTTCCTGTATATGTTCTTGTAATGCTCTATTCAAGGGTACCAACTACTCTAAAAGTTTAAGCTGTTAGAGAGGGTGTAACTTAAGTATTTATATATTTCAACACGCCCCCTCACGTGTGGCCTTCTTTTTGGTCCAACACGTGAAATAACAATTTTCAACAAAGGGTGACGGTGAGGTTTGAACACGAGACTTTTGGCTCTGATACCATGTTAACAACCAACTATTCTAAAAACTTAAACTTTTAGAAAGAGTGTAACTTAAGTATTTATATACTTCAACACTTCAAACTCCGGACACTAGCAATGGTATTTATGGATCGCCATTTGGCTTAAAGAACCTGATAACTCCTTTGTCAATACTCTAAACTTCATTATACATACATATATATATATATAAAAGAAAATGGAAAGTCTGAGAAGTCATGCAATCCTACAAATCCATCAATGCAATATTTAAGATCCTGGCCATAATTGTAGATCAAAGGCAGTGGGGT
Organism: Cornus suecica; assembly: GCA_963922005.1. Classification (NCBI taxonomy): domain Eukaryota; kingdom Viridiplantae; phylum Streptophyta; class Magnoliopsida; order Cornales; family Cornaceae; genus Cornus; species Cornus suecica. The sequence continues at coordinate 22,136,705 of OY998241.1, forward strand.
TAATTGTCACTCTACTATGTAGTGAAAATGAACATACCGCAATCTCATAGTTGATTAAGTTACCATATCACTGAAGTTAGAAAGTGATGCAATTTTCAAAAGCTTCCCACCATCCTTGTTTACTTTTCATTTTTCTTTTCTTTTAACAAGATAGTCATATACACCAAAATAAAGTTATCAATTGTGAAAAAATCAATTTGAAATGCTTGTAGAGATCAAGAGAAAAGTAAACAAAATTTCTAGCTTTCATAGTCACTTTTGCTGAGGAAGACGGTGAACAAAAATGTATCCATTGTTGGGTTACTCACAATATTTGTGTTTGATCATACCACTCGAAACACACACCATCATACACAAGACATAAAATTATGTGTAGTTCGGCCAATAACGCCTACGTCCACAAAGCGCGTCAATATTCACTATATCACTTGAGTGGGTTATAAGATGTGGATCGGCAAATCCGACAAACGAACATTGTATCTCTCACACTCGAAAAATACACTGTGTTTTCTTCCTCGCTCTTGAAAAAATACAACTATGTATTTTTCTCACTCTCACTTAAGCTCACACAACTCTTTCTCTCATTGGTATATATATTTTACTCTCTAGTAGAGTAGTTTTCATGTATAATTGTTGGTGGGTATTTTGCTTCTACCGGAGGTATACTTTTACAGGCTTCAAAGTTCAAACCATCTAACATTCAAAAACAAGAAAGGAGATTGTCGACTAGTTGGATTTGAATGCAAGCCATCACTCATTCTTGATTTGTAGTTCAAGACTACTTGTCCAAATTTATCTACCAACAACTATCTCCCACTTGGCGACCCTTTGAAAAGCAGCTCCAATGTATGATAAGTGTATGAGATGCGCTCATTCCTATCTTCAAGTTAGAAGACCAACTGAAGTCGAGCATAGTTTTAGTTTCTACACAACCACTGTCTTGGTCAACATGTCGACTGGATTCTTACTTTCTTTAATCTTATCAAGTGTTAACACTCCATTTTCTAACAAGGATTTGATGAAGTGATACCGAAGTCCTATATGTTTTGTCCTTGAATGAAATGTTGAATTCTTCGCCAGAGGGATAGCACTCTGGCTATCGTTGTACAAAACATTCTTCACATGTAAAAAGCCCAACTCTACCAACAATCCCTGTAACCAAAGCATTTCTTTACTAGCCTCAGTCACTCCTACGTACTCAGCTTCTGTAATGGATAAAGTAACAATCTTTTGTATTTGTGAAACCTAACTAACTGCTGCAGTACCTACTATAAAGATGTAGCCAGTAATATTTCTTCTGTGATCTATCTCACCAGCAAAATCTAAATCTACATAACCATACAGCTTCACTTCGCCTATTCTGAACCAGAGGCATCTATTTGTAATACCACGTAGATATCTCAGTATCCACTTCACTAATTCCCAATGTATCTCTCCTGGATTGGACATAAACCTGCTGACAGCTCCCATTGCATATGCAATGCGAATGATATACATCAAACTTCTAATGGCTCAGCATATGGAACTTAGCCGTATAGTTTTTCTCATCTTCTGTCTTGGGAGATTGGTCCTTAGATAGACAACAATGTGATAACTGTCTTAGAATTATTCATGTTGAATCGCTTCATAATCCGTTCAACCTAGTCAGCTTGAGAAAACTACAAGATACCCTTTTATTTGTCCCTGTTGATTCTCATTCCAAGAATTTGTTTCGCTAAACCCAAGTCCTTTATCTCGAACACATTTGATAATTGTTTCTTTAACTTACTGATTTTTTCAAAATCAGACCCAACTACTAACATGCCATCTACATGAAGTCAAATAATGATGTATTTTTTGTCAAACCTCTTGAAGTAACAACAATGGACAGCGTTACATTTATTGTAGCCATGTCTTTGCATGAACCCATCAAATTTCTTATATCACTGTCTCGGGGGCTTGCTTTAAGTCATTCAAGCTATTTTCCATCTTGCACACAATTTTATCCTTTCCTCTAATTGAGAAACCCTCTTGTTATTGCATAAGATCACCTCGTCTAGGTCACCGTGGAGGAAGAAAATTTTGACATCTAGTTGCTCTAAGTGCAAACCTTCTATTGCGATAATGCCAAGAACTAAACGAATAGTCTTCAATTTTACAACGGGGAAAAAGATGTTAGTGTAATAGATTCCTTCCTTCTGCTAGAAGCCTTTGACTACAAGTACTGCCTTGTATCTCTTAAAACCATCATGTTCCTCTTTCATCATGTACATTCACTTGTTATGAAGAGCTTTCTTTCCCACGGGTAACTTGGTTAGCTCCCATATTTTGTTGGAGATAAGAGATTTTATCTAATTTTTCATTGCAAGCTCCCACTTGCTAGCATCTACTACATGACATGCATCATCATAACATTCAGGTTCTCCTCCATCAGTGAGCAACAAATAATTTATGTATTTCTTCTTTGGCATATGAGGTTAGGAGGACCTCCTAGGTACAACAGTCGAAGTTGGAGACTGCGGTGTATTAGTCTATCGTGTGTTGTTCTGCGCAATAAGTTCCTCTGACTGGGGACTCTCGACTGTCTGTTGTGCTTCTCTCTTATCTAAAACATCATCCAACTCGGCATACAGGATCACTTTGTGCTAAATTAGTGGAGGTTGTTATGTACATGTCTTTGGACATTCCTTTTTTTATTGAATTTTACATCCATACATCAGATCATCTTCTTCTTTTGATCATCACAGATACGGTAACCAAACTCATCCCCATCATATCCAATGAGAATGCATTTTAGTGATTTGGGATCAAGCTTACTCCTAGCATGATCATTGATATGCACATATGCAACGCAACAAAAAACTCTCAAATGTGAAAGATTTACTTCTTTATCTCTTCATATTTCTTCTGGTATTTTGTACTCCAACAGTACAGATGCACCTCATTGATGTATTGACTGCTTCTACCTAAAATTGTTTTGGTGAACATGAATGCATACGCATGTTCCTGACTCTCAATTGATGTTCTGTTCATACGTCTACTACGTCATTTTGTTGTGGTGTACCTAAAACAATTTTCTCCAATCTGATACCGTTCTCATAGCAAACATTTAAAGATCCGGCGTTCTCATACTCGCCACCATTGTCGCCTCTTAGTTCCTTAATCTTCAAGCCTATGTCATTCTCCACCATAACTTTTCATTTATTGAACACATTGTACACCTCAGATTTATGTTTTAATAAACCCATACCTTTCGAGAATTGTCGTTAATAAAAGTCACGAAATAGGACTTTTCTTCCAAGGGATGAGACATTTGTCGGCCCCAGATGTCGGTATGAACTAGCTCAAGCTACTCCTTTCTGGGAACCTGATACACCTTTTTGAAATTCACCTACTTATGTTGGCCGAAGATGCAACTTTCAAAAAAGTCGATATCGATCGATTTCAAGCCTGGTAGTTTCTCCTTTGAGTGTATAATCTTGAGCATGTGACTTAGCCTAGCTTCGGGTGTCATAAGTTGTGATCCTTTTAGCTTTCTGCAACTGTTATCAACGTGTTAGCACTAATAGCTGGGTAGAGAGTACCATTCTTCTTACCACGTGCCATAGTCATAGCTCCCCTAAAAAGCTTCCAATTATCATTATTGAAGGTTGTCACATTTTTATCAATCGTCAACTGGCCTACTGAGATCAGGTTTTTTCTCAAGTTTGGGATGTTTCTCACGTCCTTTACCTTCCACATTGATTCATTGAGTTTGATATGTACTTCACATTTGCCAATGACACTGTAGAGCTCGTCACCAAGATAAACCTTTTCGAGGTTACTCGGTACATAGCTTTCATAAAGCTCTCGACTTGAGGTGGCATTATTTTGTCTTGCTCTCCAAAGAGCATATCAACGCATCATCTCACACTTTTGAGACAATGTTTGCCTCATTCTTGTTCTTTGTTTCCTTCTTTAGAGATTTGAATTGGTTTTTATAATGACCAGTTTTATTACAATTGCAACATTTAATTTCTTTCTAATTGAAACTCTTGGGACTTTGGGATCGTGATCTTCCATGTCTTGACTTGGAACGACCACGTCCATAACTTCCATATTTCTTCCTTTTTGAACTTATGCCTTTGCTTTCGACATTCAACACCAAACCACTAGTAGAAACATCCTTTGATTGTCTTCTGATTTCTTTTGTCAATATCATACTCACAACAATAGATTCCAATTGCCCAATGATCTTGTTGAACAAATTGAGATGCTCAAACAACTTTCCATTTTCGAACATCTTTAAGTTAAATAACTTTTTGGCAAAATGTACCTTGTTTGCTGATGATCTCGTTGAACATATTGAGATGCTCGTTGAACTTTCCATTTTCAGACATCTTTTAGTTAAATAACTTTTTGGCAAGATGTACCTTATTTACTGCAGACAGCTGTTCGTACATAATAGAAAGGGCTGTCATGAGAGAATTTGTTATCTTCTCATTTTTTATATTGAAAGCATCTGATTTGGACAACTTCAATTTGATTGTGCCTAGAGCCTTTCAATCGAGAATTTTCCAATCCTCCTCTTTCACCGATTCTAACTTTTCCAACGGTAGATACAAATTTTTCAGGATCAACAAATCCTCGATTTGCATTTTCCAGAACACACAATTTGTGTCGTCGAATTTCTCAATCATGTTGTCTTATTTTCAGATGTTGACATTGATGCCATTACTCCCACTCGAAAAAATAATTTTGTGAGTAAGGTGAATAATGTTGTATTCTTGAATAGTATTGGCCCACACTTTTAATTTTTCCTTTTCTTTTTTTCTCTCTTCTCTTTTTCTCTCTAACCACCACTCACTCTGAACGAGAGTTTCTCTCTCTCTCTCTCTCTCTCTCTCTCTTAACTCTCACCAGAACTATTTGTCCTTCCTTTAGTCCTCCTGCTCACCGACCGACACTGCCTCACATTTTTTAATCAATCTTCACTTTTCTTTCTCTCTCTCAAACTATTTTTTTGCTATAGAATATATTAGTGTTGTTAGATAGAATTTGGACAAGTAGTTTTGAATTACAAATCAGGAATGGGTGATGGCCCACTTTTAAATCGAACTAGTAACCAATCCCTTTTCTTGTTGTTGAATTTCGTATGGTTTGAAGCATATAAAAGCACACCTCCAGTTGAGCAAAATACACATCAACAACTATACATGAAAGCTACAAGAGCAAAATATAGATTCCAGGGAAAGAGAGTTGTGTGAGCCTAAGTGAGAGTGAGAAAAATACAAAGCTGCATTTTTCAAAGGATGAGGAATTTTAGTGTGGTCGGTGGATGTAGGCATTATTAGCCGAACCCAGTATAATTCCTTATCTTGTGTGTGTGCTTTGAGTGGTATGATCAAACACATATATTGTGAGTAACCCAACATGTAACACAACCCTTATAGAAGATAAAATCACAAATTTCTTTATGCTAAGTTTGCTTGGACGGAAGGATCGAGGAGGGATGAATGAGAGGGAAACTATTATAATTTCTTCATGTTTAGTTGCTAGGAAAAGAAGAGAGGGAGAAAGCATCCCTCCATTCTTCACATTTTTCTCTCAGCCCGAATTTGAGGATGAGGAAAGGGGAAATAATTATACTACCACAACATGTATACCTTTTATTTTTTGCATTCCCAAACTTATAAAAAATACTACTAATAATGAGAGTATATTCGTTGATAACTATCTTTCAAGAAAAAAAAAGTTATTCATCCATCCTTCCTATTATCCATTCCAATTTACCAACAAAAGGTGAGGGAGGCACCTTTCCTTTCCTAAGAATGCTTCAACGATCCCTCCTCCTGTCCCTTCCACCCATTTTTTGTCCCTCCAACCAAACAGAGCAATAGAATTTTCGACTAGTGTTACATGAATTCAGGTGTTTTGTTTGATCCAGGGTATGTGACGAAATGTCAGACCCCCCTGGATCGTAAAGTTTAGGATTCATGAATAGTTTCAGAATGCGTTCAGAAGCTGAACCATTCTTAAGACCATACTGTGCAAAATAAAAATGTGACGTATGATGCTATCATTCTTCCATGATGTACTCAATTAAATCGGATATATGATAATAGGGAAAAAAAACACAACAAAAATGAACACAAAGAAAAAAAAATAATTAATAAAAGAAGAATAAGATAGATTCCATCAATGTCAGAATCAGGTATTCCTTCTTTTGCTATCACATTGGGCTTTTCTTCTTGTCCTTTTAGATAAGGGTAAGATTCAAGTGTCTGATTTGGGTCGTGAGTCTGACACCTATCTTTCAAGTGCCTAATTTCAGGCGCGTGTCTAACGCCTATCCCATAAGCATATTGATATTCCAGTATCCATACCCTAGGTAACATATAAGTTCTGTTGACACGGATATATGAAGGAGAATATGAGAGTGCAGGTAACACTTCCCATTTGGGAACCATTGTTTTTGTTTTTGTTTTGGGAACCAAAAAACAAGAACAATTCTTGTTCTTGTTCTTATTTTCTCATCCAAAAGAACAAGAACAAAAAACATGTTTGGGGCCAAAAAATATATATTTGTTTTTTCTCTCTCTCACACACACACACACACAAACACGATGCTCTCTCTCTCTCTCACGATGGTGGTGGCAATTAGTGGCGTGATGGTGATTTTCGAAGGGTGTTAGGGTTTGATTGGGGGTTAAGGGTTTGATTGGGGTATAGGGTTTCTAAGGGATGTTTGTGGTGGTGGTTGATGGTTGTGGGTGGTGGCGGCGGGTGGTGCCGATTGGTGGCGTGGTGGTGGGGGAGGAGGACAACGAAGGATTTTTTTTATGTGTGTATATATATATATGTGTGTGTGTATTGAAGGTGGTGGTGGGGTGGAGCGGGTGGTGGCGTTGGTGGAGGAGAACGAAGACATTTATATTTTTTAGGGAAATCCCAAAGTTAGAACAAGAAAACATTTTTTTCTTGTTCTCTACACTATTCAGCAGAATTGTTTCCAAAACAAGAACAAAGTGAACAGTAAAAACCTTCCCAAACATGTTCTGTTCTCATGAACAGTGCCAAAAAACAAGAACAAAAACAAAAACAGGCATACCCAAACGGAGCCTTAGGTTCTTGGTTTATTTGAATATTCTCTTAAAACATAAAGAAAGGAAAAAATGATTACAGTTAATGAAGACAATGGACGGTAATTTGAGGATGGGGACCATGAAATATATTTAGCAAGTGTTTGTTGGAAGCTATGGAGTTTCATACCTCAGGCTTAGCATTTAAGATCCCCTCAAACTGTCTCACAAGTTCTGGTGGAGATGTTTTATCAATCTCAGCTCCAAGTATTGAAATCGGAACCTTAACCCCTGAAAATTGTGGCAAATGTTAATAATCTAACTTTCTTTGTTTCCCTACTTTAATCTCCAACTTATACACAATAAATACAAGTAGCAATATACAATAAGTAGAAGGTTATATGTGTAACATACAAAAGAGAAAGCTTCATGACAGTGCTATCAACCCTCGAGATGCTGTTATATATGCACTCTCAATTTAAACGGTCGATGGCACAAGCTAGGATAAGAGCATGCACCCACATGATACACTCACTTAAATAATATTCATGGAAGACCAAAATAGTTGCTTCGATTAATAATTCCGCAGGCCTACTTTAATATTCATGCACCAACAAAATAAATTAAAAAAAAAAAAAAAAATCGTTTAAGGAAAAGATTATAACAGAATTCATACCCTGGATATCATCCAAAGTGATAAGTGAGGGATGTAACATCACTGCAGCTTGGATACAAGGATCCTTCGCTAATTCCACAACGACCTTAGCTGATGAAAAATTCAAAAAGTTTAATTTTAGTCAAGTTGTTGATTTTAAAGCCATGTCTCGTTGCAAAAGATTATTTCGATATGATGTTGTCTGAATTCGTGAAAGCTGTTCAAGAAAATCTTACCACCCCAACAAAAGCCCGCAGCTCCAAGACTGATTACGCCTTTACTTTTTAGAGCTTCAATTACCTGTTTTGCATCTTCAAATCCTTTCTCCTAGAAAAAATATTAGACACTAATGTTTTAATACTAGTATTTATCAAAACTTCATTGGAGTTAGAAGACTAAACAATTCAAAGCACTGATTTTATTGCCAAAAACACAGGAAGCAGCGGCATTCAGTATTATCTCAAAACCAAAAACTTCATTTCTTCAAGGAGACACTAGAATAAATAGGTCGCTAAGTCAACCTACGTTTTTTATTCCTTAATATGTTAAATATTCAAAAATCATAAAAAGCAAATACATGCCATGGGAAACACTTTACAATATAACCTCAGCAGCTCTAAACACGAGAATAGTCGCATAATGAGGATAACTAACCGTGTTATGTTCTTTTAACCATACTAGTATCGGCTTATCAGCATTTTCAGGTACATAAGGGTCTCCATAGAAGAAGTCGGGTACAACCACATAGAATCCAGCAGCAGCAACTTTGTCAGCAAGCTTCCTTCACAGTTAAAAAAAAAAAAATAGTAAAGATCAATAATAGTTACTTGGCTACTTAGAAAGTTTGACAAGCTCAATTACAAAATTCACTAGAAGGACATTGAAACAGCGGTCATTAAACCGTGACACTCAAAGGGTACAGTCACCAGCACAAGGCTACAACATTGCACATTGATGCAAATTCATCGATTCTGAAAACCTCAAAAGTGGAATGCAAATGATTACATTTTACGCGATGAGGCATTTTAAAAATTCGGGTAATCCAGATGAGAACTCAAGTCTGATTGATAAAAAAGAATGAGCATCTTGGATGCAGAATTCATGGACATTATTTGTATGTATGTTTTGAAGAAATAGCAATGCCTCTGGTTATTATTAAAAAAAAAAAAAAATGAAAAGAAAAGGTAGTTTTGTAATTTTTCAAGTCGTTCTAAAAAATATATATTTGTACATCTTTTAAATATAATTGGCAGGATATTCTGCATTTATAGATGATAAGTTTGTTGAGTAATGAAATTCATAAGAATATAATAGTATATGTTTAAGTGGACAAGGACTAGACAGTAAGAAAAAGAACAACTTTTTGAAGTAAATAAAACTAGACAAATAAAATAATAGCAAAAAATAATAATAATAATAGCAGGAAAAGATGCATTGAATGGTTGCATTAGCAGAGTTGAAATTTTTCTATACCTCAAATTTGGAGCTTCAAATCCTGCAAAAATCAATTCATACATGTGCATTAGATATGACAGCGATGATCCTTTTCCCTTTTTTGTTTTGATTATATAATACATGTTATATACACACTATTGTATGTATTTTAATGATAATCCACTTGATCAAAGGTGGACATGATTTATAAAAGCTCAACACATAGATAAATGTTTCACCATTATATACAAGAAATATAATTTTAACCAGATATCACAGATCATCTCTAAAAACAAAACAGAAATTCTCAGGAACATGGCATATGCACAAATACAAATACGGGATAATTATACAAACCTCCCCTGAACTATGGCATAATTACAAGAGATTCCCCTAACATTTCAATAATATCACAAACCCCCCTTAATTTTAATTAAGGTATCTCATTTACTCCCCTCCGTCCAAAGCCAATACCGGGAAGTTGCTTTCTTGGCCAAACAAATCATATTTTGGACCAAATTTTCTGCTTTACCCTTATTATCCGTGCAACTATATTATTACCCTTACATTTGCTTTGAATTCTATATAAACCCTATTCTATATCAAACCCACCTGAAAAGGTTGTGAATACCTACTTTTTCTCTCTCTAAAAAAATTCATTCTCTCTCTATCATATGGTGATTTAAGGCAAAAAGCTTCAATTTGACGATAAGGTAGTAAATTTACCATCCTTTAGAAGATTCTCTAAATATCTCAAAATATAAGAGGGTATATACATAATTTCACTACTATTTCTTGCCGGATCAATATTCCGATGATACTAAGGGGGTTTGTGATATTATTGAAATGTTAGGGGAATCACTTGCAATTATGCCATAGTTCAGGAGAGGTTTGTGTATTTATCCCATACAAATACAAATCTTTTATTGCGGAAACGAAGAAGTTAATAAGTTAAAACAATGAAACAAAAAATACCAGACTTTGCATACAACCCAAATTGTAATTATCATTCAACACCCCAAAAAAAAATATTAAAAATAAATAAATAAAATTATTTATCAAACAGGTAATAGCCCTTTTCTGTGGTATAGCCAAACATGGTCATTTTTTATTTTAATTATTATTTCTTTTCCTGTATAAGCAACAACTATTGGTTTAAAAGCACATAAAGAATACCCAAATGATTGTTGTAAAAAAAAAAAATAGTGGAAAAAGTACCAAAAACGTCTGAGATGAGAACAACAGCGAGCTTGGAATCAGATGATCCAGAAACGTAGGACTTGAGGCCTCCAAGTTCTTCCACATGACCAGTGACTCCACAGCTTGAGCTGGGTATGGGTGGGTTCTCACAGCACTCAGGGCCTGACATCCCCTTAAATCTTGGAGAAGATTAGCAAATGTGTTGCTGAGAGTAGTGACTATGAACACAAGGAAACTGATCAAACTAAAGTCAAAGATGGAGTGTGTGTATATATATATATATATATCTATATAATATCTATATAGGTTGGGACTTGGGAGTGTATTGGTCAGAAGTGGGGAAGCAGATTAATTACAAAACTATTGACCTCATCGCTAACGTCATTGGTCCAGAGTTGAAAGGAGACAACTATTTGGACGATAAAAATATTCAAAATTTCAAAAGGATATACTCCCTCCATATAAGTACATGCTTCAAATTTATTAATAAATTATATTTTTATTATAAAGTATAGGATAAATAGCTAAAAATACCCCTCAACTTTATTCTATTTCTCTACTATATCCCATCAATTAATTATACCCCCCTCAACTTTTATTTTCTTGCACCATGGGTTTGCCCTCAAATTTTTTTACCCTTTTACCCTCCAAATTTTTTATATTTCCACCTTACCTTTAATCATATCCTTACTATTATATTTCTTAATTCTTTAAATTACAAAAATATTATTTCTTTTAGTTACAATATTAATTATGTCATTTACCTTTAATGTATTAGACTAAATATACTCTCAAATGTAATTTTTTTTTTTAATAAGTTCTAATTATTTTATTTGTAAATAAATTAACTTGGTATTAAATTTTAGTTTGATTTAAATCATAAAACTCAATCATAATTAATATATTCATAAATAAATCCAATTTATGAAAACAATATATATATATTTTGAACAAAATATATATATTTCGGAATATATATATATAAATATTGGAAAATGATATATATTTCGGAATATATATATAATTCGTTAAAAATATATCTTTTCCGAATTCTTTTAAAAAATATGAATTTTTTCCGAAAAATAATTTTTTGGGAAAAATATATATTATGTTCCAAAATATGATTTTTTCTGAAAAATAATTTTTATTGAGAAAAATATATATTATTTTCAAAAATATGAATTTTTTCCGAAAAATAATTTTTTTGAGAAAAATATATATTATGTTCCAAAATATGATTTTGAGTCATAATACCTAAACTACCATCAATAGTATAAGAGGGTTTAGTGAAATCAAACCTTCAAAAAAATTATTTTTTGAAAAAATATGTATATTTTGGAATATATATATTAGAAAATGATATATGTTTCGGAATATATATATATATATATGATTCGTCAAAAGTATATATTTTTCGAATTGTTTTAAAAATATGAATTTTTTATGAAAAATATACATTATTTTCTAAAATATAAAAAATATATATTTCGGAAAAAAAATCATATTTTGGAAAATAATATATATTTTTCTCAAAAAAATTATTTTTCGTAAAAAATCATATTTTGGAACATAATATATATTTTCCCAAAAATTTTATTTTTTGGAAAAAATTCATAATTTTTTAAAACAATTCGAAAAATATATATTTTTGACGAATTATATATATATATTCCAAAATATATATCATTTTTCAATAAAACTTAATTTCATTTAAATCATAAAACTCATTATTCTAATTAAAAAAAAATTTTGCCCAAATGAAACTTTCTTTTCATAAAAATATATTCATAAATTCTTATTTATTTATAAATATATTAATTAGGATTGAGTTTTATGATTTAAATCAAACTAAAATTTAATAACAAGTTAATTGATTTACAAATAAAATAATTAAAACTTACAAAAACAAAATTAACATTTGAGAGTATAGTTAGTCTAATACATTAAAGGTAAATGTCATAATTAATATTTTAACTTAAAGAAATAATATTTTTGTAATATAAAGAATTAAGAAATATAATAGTAAAGATATAATTAAGGTAAGGTGGAAATACAAAAAGTTTGGAGGGTAAAAGGGTAAAAAAAATTGAAGGCAAGCCCATGGTGCAACATTTTATGAAACTTTAGGGGGTTTTAAGCTCATTTCATAATTGAGGGGGTATAGTAGGGAAAGAGAGTAAAATTGAGGGGGGATTTAAGCTATTTACCCTAAAGTATATTATATTTTAACATTTTTCACTTTTGCTTTATTTTAGTGGTATTCATTAAACAATATTTATTTTTTTTCTATTCAAAGATGACAATTTGAGGAAGTTGATTATAAATTTTAGGGCTATTAACAAATAACCCCTAAAGTTTTAAATTATTGATAAACACCCTTTGAGGTGTCAAACAACCCCCTGCACTTTTTTCACCATACACAGAGCCCCCACTTCGTTAGTATTTCGTTAACAAACATCCCATGCAGTTAGAAATTAATATTTTGTGCCCAAAATACCCCTAAATTGATATTTTATGCCCAAAATACTCCTAAAATAAATTGGTAATTGAATTAAGATTTTTTAGTAAATTACAAATTATTATTTTTTAACTACATTAAAAATTTTGAGTAAATTACAAATTATTTTTTTGTTTTTTGTTTAAGTTTACTTATTTATTTAAATTCAAATTTGAAAAAATATATTACCCCCTCCGCCTTAAATTATAAGTCTTTTTTGGGTAATTCAACTTTTTAAGATGATGACTTTTATTGTAGTATTAATGAATAAAATACTAACTTTACTCGTGGTTCCACTATAATGATGTGATCGTTTATAAAGTATATATTTTATAACTTTAATGCTTGAAGGTTAAACTGGTAAATTGACCAAATTAAATGATTTGACTTTTCAAAGTAGATACTTATTTTGGGACGACTAAAGAAGAAAAGTGAACACTTATTTTGGGACTGAGAAAGTATAAATTATAAGGGCAAAGCCCTTTTTAAATTTTTATGCATCTATTCTCTTAAAAAAAATAAAAAACATTATTTAAAGTGTATTATTATCAATAATTTTTTTATATATAATTTGTACTCCCTCCGTCCCAAAAATAAGTGTCCACTTTAAAAAGTCAAAACATTTTATTTGATCAATTTATCAGTTTAACCTTCAAGCATTAAAGTTATAAAACATATACTTTATAAACGATCACATCACTATAGTGGATCACGAGTAAAGTTGGTATTTTATTCACTAATACTACAATAAAAAGTCATTCTCTTAAAAAATTGAATTCCCCAAAAAGTGATTTATAATTTGAGACGAGAGGAGTAATATATTTTTTCAGATTTGAATTTAAATAAATAAGTAAACTTAAAGAAAAAATAAAAAAATAATTTTTAATTTACTCAAAAATCTTAATTTAGTTAAAAATAATAATAATTTATAATTTACTAAAAATTCTTAATTTACTTATCAATTTATTTTAAAAATATTTTGGGCATAAAATATTTATTTTTAACGACATAGAATATTTGTTAACGAAATACTACGGAGTGGAAACTCTCTGAATGGTGAAAAAAGTGGAGTGGTTATTTGACAACTCATGCTGTTGTCAAGAATTTGAAACTTTTGTTAATAGCCGTAAATTTTATTTGTACTTGAAATTTGACTAAGATATTAACTTAGGAGGCATAAAGTTGATAAGAATGGACCACTAACACGGCAGGGATAAATTGTTGATATGTTGTATATTATGAGAAATTAATGGAGCAATTCAAGGTTCAGTAAGGCTCAAGTTGATGTACTTTTGAATTGTTTCAATAAGTCTATTAATCAGACTGAAAATTTTCAATAAATCTATTACTCAGACTGAAAATTTTAAAAGGCTTCGAATTTGTATTTCTAAAAACAGTTTATTATTTTCAGAAAATTCAATTATAAAAATATCAATTTTTATAGAACTCTTTTTCATTATTCTCATAAAACAATAAAACAGTTTTTAGATAGACAAACCAACTAGAGAATGTTGTGGCTATTTAGGAGTTTCTTCTTCACCAGAAGGCTAGATGTTACATGGTTGCAATATTGTGACAGAAAACAAATATTGTTTGTTGGGGGCGAACCCTCGCCGACTCAACAAACGCGGAAACTTGAACCCCTAACCTTCTACATAAACCGATATGGAGCTACCATTGAAGCTAAATAGTAAGAACGCGTTGGTGAAAGAAGACGATACATGATGAGCGTTGATCTTATTAGTCCGTCGCTTGCATTGTGCAAACTTTTATGAAGCTACACAAGATCATTCTTCAATTCATTCGGAATCTTTTCACTTCACATACTTAATAAACCAGCTTACCATGTCTTCATGGGCCTCTTCGGCGCTCTTCACTGCTGATTCGTCGTCAACATCGTACCTTACAGTCCATCCATGAGCTACACCAGGGAATATCTTCACAAAGCTATCAATCTGAAATGTAATTTTAATTTTTTTATCAAAATGAATACCTTCTGTATGGAACATAGATGAAACATGTATGCATTTTTAGACAACTAGTGAAGCCCCATTTGGATCGCACTTTCTTTTACCGTTATACTTTTTAGCCAAAACAAAAACATCGGTTATTTGTTGTGATGTCTCGCATCGCCCGGTATAAATCTGGTGATGTGCTTATATATGCATGTGTGTCTTCAATTTGTATGAGGCATTTTGGGAGAAACCAAAATAACAAAACCGTGTGGGCTGAGCCCAAAACGGACAATATCGTACCATGAGTTGGAACGGGGTGTTACATTTGTAGAGTGTGGTTAGTCGTACCCTTAACAGAAAGGGAGGTCAAGGGTTCAAGCCTCAGTGTAGGTAGGTAGCGTGTATGAGTTTCTTACCTTTCCCCAAAAAAAAAAAATTGTGGCCTGTAACAAGCATACATTGGGCTAGTTCTACACGGCAATACCGGACATCCAATATTTTATGTAGACTTCTGACAAAATAACAACAAAACTATTTTGAACATCTCTTACCTCAGATTTTGCAGATAAAATCTCCCCAAAATGTTTCACTTGCTCAGGCGGGGAAACATTATCAATCTCAGCCCCCAATATAGAAATCGGAATCTTGACCTCTGAAACCTCATGTCATCATTACTAATAAAGATATGAAATGAGCTCGAGATGTGGAAGCTTACCATTAATGTTATCGTCTGTTATTCGACCAGGATGCAATACCACTCCAGCCTGAATGACGTCAGTCCTCGCTAGTTTTGTAACTACCACTCCTAAGACAAATGCAATGAAACCGAAAAATCTTAGGTCTTTTCTACATTGTCTCTACACAAATAGTATCAAGTTATGCATCTTCTTTACCTCCCCAGCAGAAACCTGCAGCCCCTACAGCAGAGACTCCATTGCTTCTTAAAGCCGCGATTACTACCTTGGCATCTTCGCATCCTTTATCCTAAATAAAAAAAAAAGTAATCACAGGATCACTTCAAAACCGTCCAACATTGACTAATCAAGTTGAAGCATTCTTTCCTCACATGCGATGCAACACTAATTGCACCAATTTGCTTTTTACAGCATCTATAACAAGCTAGAATTTAAATTCTGCCGAGGCCTTGAGAAATGACCTCTTTTCTACTTGGCTTGGTAATACTCCAATTTAAAGTTTTCCGTTGCAAAACACAATCAGCGTTGGGGCTTTTCGATACGGAGTGGCCTACCCAAAATTTTCAGTGGAAGAGAGTTATTAGCTAGAAAATTTTGATAACTTACAAAAAAAAAAATCATGAGCTCAATTTTGTTGTAGTGACATTTCCACTTCTGGCGTAGAGAGACAAATATTGAAGCACTTTCAATTATCTTGAAACTATAGTTTGGAATATTTTGATGGTAACATCAAGAAAAACAGTGGAGTGCTCTCAATTCTTTAGTCTCATGACACTAGCAGTAAAATTTTGACAACAGATTACTAAGCAAAATTTATGAAGCCAGAAACTAACCGGGCCATGAGCCTTTCTCCATGCATCGCGATCCAGCCGAGGGTTCTCAAGATCAATAGGGTCACCATAGAAGAAATCAGGAACCACGACAAAAAAGCCAGAAGCTGCAACCTTGTCCGCAAGCTTCCTTCAAAATGATGCAATTTGATAACTTATTTTTAGTACAGATTAGTGGAGATTCAAAAGAGCTATGGAGACAATTTTATTTTGGTTTGAAATGATAACAGCAGGAACCAGGATCAGCTCAGTAAAAAGGTCTAACGAGTTATAAGCTATGTTGAACAAAAAGTGTTGATGATTTCCTTTTCCCTAATCTCCAATGAAGGTGACACATTTAAACTAAAAGACTTAAATACTGCCCCAAAAACTCTAATTGATAGAGGAATAATTTGAAATATGTGAAATGGTAGCATGTGAAAACACCTTGTGTTTGAGGTTGTGGTGCAAGCACATCTAGGAAAAATGAATAAAAGACTAAAAATAAAAGAAGAAGAAATGAGACGTTTTACTGTTTTTTTTTGTCAAAAGTTCAAGCAAACACATAGAAAGGGAGAGGAGAGCTTGTACCTTGTACTATCTAGGCTAGAGCCTGTTGGTAATTAGAGGAGGTGTACAAAAAGGAGTTGGACTTGATTCATTTGTTTAATTGTGAATATTCTAGTATGGATGAGGTAAAATTTGTTTTGTATAAATATGGCATATGGAAGATGTACTGCTTCTGGTTCAATCTGAATGCTGGACAGTTCGAATTTCGGAGAGATTTTGGAAGCAACCAAGGGAAAATATGACGATTTTGCGTTAACAACATAATCTAAACATTATAAATCGTAAAAAAGTTCTGAGAAATGAGTTCAATAAAGGTAAAGATGGTACTAAATTAGCCCAAAACTCCCAAGAATTTGTGGCAAGTGACATTGGCACCAATATGGGATCTATTGAAGACTACGGTGATTCGGGCTTAGGGTTAAGTTTTCTTCTGTCATTTTGAAGGAAAAGGGACAAAAAGAAAGTGATGGTTTTCCTCCTAGTAGAATCAATATTGAACATAGTATATAGATTTTGGGCATGATCAATTTCCATGGTTACATCTTCTGACACACATCATCATGGACACATTACAAATGCTGATCACTAGAAGAAGATCCTAAAGCATTGGCAAAGCATTGAATAATAGAAGGTTCACTTCATGAGATATGGTAAAAACAAGTTCACCTTACCTCAATTTTGGAGCTTCATAGCCTGCAAAACGTCAAAGACGAACTATTAGTTAATACCAATTGGTGACATCGGAAACAAGAAACATATATCAGAATCAAACGCAATGAAGCATCTTTCTTTTTATGTCTTAATTGTCAAAACTGAAAGACAAACTAACACTACCCTTCCCAAAAAAAATTCTCTTTGAATATTTTTTTTATTTTTTCCTTCACTTACGATTTGGTCACACCTTTTCCTTCTTAATAACTCACTGTTTAGTTCAACCACTTCATAAAGTTTAGGAAAAGTAATCCTTGGATCTACTCGTTAGGCCTATTACATTCCAGAGGTGAGATTATCTAACACATCTAACAGTTAAAAACATTGTATAAAAATACACATAACAATCAAGGTGAAAGAATTTAACCAATTTGTGGATGTGGAATCCTCCTGTTGATGGGAATAGTACATGATAGTCCGAATCTGAACGTGTCCACTCATACAAGAAATTATTGGATACTCTGGTTAATCCAGTAGTCGGATTTGAATGTTAGACCCTTCTAACAGTTCAGTTAATGTAATCATAAACTCCCTCCGTCCCATATTATTAGTCTATTCAAAATAGTTGTTCAGTTATGTACATAATTTTTAACTTCTCCATATAACCCTTCTTGCCTTGAATTGATCAAACAATTAAAATCACAAAAAATACTCTATAGTGGAACCAAAAAAACAAAAAAGATAAAAATGAAATTAATATACTATCAATATGATAAACTTTAATCAACTCCAATCATAACTCCGTAGTGATGTGGTTCAATACAATTTGAACGTCTGATAAAAAAAAAAAAAAATTAAAAACAAATTAGATCTCCTTTTATAAAACATGTGTGTATTCGACCACCTTAGCGGGATGACAATCTTCATCCTCCGAGGTAGGACCCACCACCCCACCACTAATAACCTGTCCTTTCAAATGTCAGAAAACCTTCCTTTTCCACAACACAAGTCCCATTAAACTCCCATCATTCACTGAAAGGCCCCCAAACATTAGGAATCATATAGATAAACCAAATCTTGCAATTTAAATTTGTTATTAGACTTGTAAGCTTCTTTATTCCCTTGCATAGCAATAGACTATGGCGATCACTATTTAAAATACCCATTTCCAAAACTCACTAAATTTGAGCTTCAATAAGTGCAAAACATGAAATAATCTATGGAATTCAATACGAGTAATGAAGATTGATGAAGAAAATGATGATGGGTTGTTACCAAAAACGTCAGAAATAAGAAGGATAGCGAGCTTGGAATCATGGGGACCAGTGACATAGGTCTTCAAACCTCCCAGATCCTGGACACACCCTGCTCCACAAGTTGGGGAAAGGTTTGGTGGATTCTCAAAGCACTGTGAGCTTGCCATACCAAATAATAAACAACAATAACAAAGTTGTGTGTGTAATATACACCCACAGTGCGTCTTTTTTTATGTATATATGTGTAGTGAGAGTAAATCAGAGGTGGAGAGAGAGAGAGAGATTGAGAAGGGTCTGAGATGAGAAGTGGGGGAAGTAAGCTTTATAAGAGGGAGGGATGGACAGACAAAAGTGTTTTTACATATAAACATATATTCAATTTATTTATTTTTTACCTTAGAAATGAGTTTTAATTTGAGGTAGAACCAATTGATGTTACAGCAAGTAGTATAAAGGGATCCAAATAGTGGGTTATGGTCCATGATTCACGGCCCGTTTGGGAATTATTTTTATTTATTTAAAATATTTTACATTTTACTCATTGTATTACATATCTAAGAAATTATACTATTATATTATCAAATTTTATAATGGCATGGGATTTTCTTTGGTATTACATATCTAAATAAGATATCCCATTTTGTAGTTAAATTTTTTTATTCACTATGCCACATTTCGTAATTGATAAAAATGTTTACTACGAAATTTATTTTGTAGCTAATATATTTTATTTACTACGATACATTTCGTTACTAATAAAAATATTTACTAATAATAATATCTACTACTATTATATTACTTTTAAATATATTTTTCAAAATATTTTTGAATTTTTATAGTTAAAATAGAATTATATATATTGTATATATTATTTATTTATTGTAGATTTTTTAATAATAATAGTGTGATGATAAGATGGTTGGTGTAATGGGTAAAGTATAGGGTTTAGGCATGGGATAACTTAGAGATTTTACATGAAAATTAAATTAATCTATAACACTAAAGTCATTTTATGGCTCAGGGAGTGTCTCTGTTAAATTGGATGTTAACCATTATCTGGATGTAATTGACCAATACCTCGTAAGTGTCTATGTAAATTACCCCTGTTTTTAACATTAGAAAGTATTAATTTGAGGTAGAGCTAATTGAGCAACCTCACTCCTTAGGTCAGGGGAAGTCCCAAGTGAACCAATGATGTTAGAGCATTTGCAATGCAAATGCACTTTTAGACACTCCACTTTCACAAAGTGGAGTGCCACGTCACTCTTTTAGAGTGTGGGGCCCTTTGTTTTATTTGGAGTATGCGTATTGTATGGTATGGGATTGTATGATTCACTCTACTTTATATTATTTTATTATAAAAAAATTTAATTATTAATAAAATATTTAATATAAAAAATATATTAAATGTCATTAAAAAAATATAAGATTAAATTTTGTACAGATAAAAATTAAATATGCAAAAAAATAAAAATACATTAAAATAATTTAACACACATGAAAAAACATACATTACACATTAACACACAAGAAAAATAATAAACATGCAAAAAAAATACATTACATAATTTAACACACATGAAAAAAAATACATTAACATTTTATCACTTATAATGATAAAATTAAACATTCTCTTGACTTAAACGAGCTATAATTATCTTCTGTTGAGCCTCGATCCATGCTTTGATCATCGGTGTTGGAGCATCATTTGGATCTTTTTCCATCATATGTCTTTCCCAAGCACTTTGCTCCTTCTCAAGCTCCATTCTTTTTATTTTTTCTTGCATCTCGATTTCCTTCATTTTCAACTCAATCTCATATCGCTTTGTCATTTCTTGTTGTACCTTCAAATCTACTTTTGCTTTCAATTTTAATTTATTATACTCAAGTTTCCCTTCATCCAACAAATTGTATTTCTCAACAAATCCTTCAAAAGATTTAGCATATAAGTTTGCTTGTACCTTATCTTTATTCTGCTTACGAACTTTCTTTGATGTTTTTCGTCCAATGGGTCGTGAAGTGTCATGTGAATTTTCGTCAACCGCAGGTGAGTTGTCATCACCAAGGTTTACTGAATTTGGCGTTGATACTCCAGTAGTTGACAAAGTAGATGGATTAGTTGATGGCAGTGTTTCGAAAAACTTTCCAGATTGATCAATATCGGCATCTATAACTTTCTTATTTGTTTTTCTTTTGCTTTTGTTGCAAAGTTCTTGCCATTTTGGAGATCTGCGAAGAATATTCCAACAGTGCTCCCACTTAAATGTTTCCCCTTCCTGACCTTCATATAAAGCTTTTGCTGCAGAATGCTACAAGTATATTGAGATAAATTATCAATTAAAATACATATATAATTATATATTTACAAATATAAATGATTAAAAAACTTACTATGTCTTCAACTCCGTATCCACTAATACATTGATCTTGGATTTGTTTGTGATATCCACTGAATTTGCCAACAACTTTCTTAATGACTGCAAATCGATTTGACATATCAATCATGTTTCGGCGTTCTGAGCTACCAATTTGAAGATTAAATTCAGCATGGATTCGTCCCCAAAACGTACCAATTTGTTGATCCGAACCTGTTATTGGATCTTCTCCAATATTGATCCATGCTTTGCATAATGCTT
This sequence comes from Cornus suecica, assembly GCA_963922005.1. Lineage (NCBI taxonomy): Eukaryota > Viridiplantae > Streptophyta > Magnoliopsida > Cornales > Cornaceae > Cornus > Cornus suecica. The sequence continues at coordinate 22,158,103 of OY998241.1, forward strand.
CATCTTCTTTAGTGGACCAATTAAGCTTGGCTTTTCTTGAACTAGGTCAGGATTGAGAAGCTTGAGAGTTAGATTGAGATTGAGATTGATATTGGGATGGGTATTGGAAAGTAGGTGGATATTGGGGATTTTGTTGATATTGGAAAGAAGATGGATATTGGTGATTTTGTTGATATTGGAAAGAAGGTAGATAATAGGGAGTATGTGGGGTTTCAGATTTAAAAAAGTTTGAAGACTGAAAATCATATGTAAATTGCGGTGGTAGTTCGGAGTTATGAGATTGGCTAAATGGAGGTCGAGGATCCATGAAGTATTGAAGGAATATAAATGGAGAGAAATAGTGAGAGAGATAATTTTTTAAGCATGAGAAATTTATGGTAGAAGTGTAACATTATTTATAGAGTTTTTTATCCTACAAGTATATTCTTCAATTTATTCCATATCCCATATCCATTTGTCTTCATCCTAATAGCATATTCTCCTAATATTCCATATCCTATATCCATTTGTCTTCATCCTAATGGCATATTCTCCTAAATATTCCATATCATTTGTCTTCATCCTAATGACATATTCTCCTAAATATTCCATATCCCATATTCATTTGTCTTCATCCTAATAGCATATTCATTGGCACATTCTCTTATTTATCCCATATCCATTTGTCTTCATCCTAATGGCATATTCATTGGCATATTCTCTTAATTATCCCATATCCATTTGTCTTCATCCTAATGGCATATTCATTGGCATATTCTCTTAATTATCCCATATTCATTTGTCTTTATAAGCTTAATCATCTATATGATTTATATCCAAGTATATTTTCTTTTATGTTTCCCATAACCCATATTCTTCTATGTTTTCTATCCTCTTCATATCTATATTTCCACTAACCTATATTCATTCTCATTTCTTTGAGTCATATTAAAAATGGCTTCATCGTCACGATTTATTCTGGAATCCGACGAGTCCCTTTCTCCACTAAGTTCTATTTCTGATTCTGATGATGAAGATTTTTTCGATCAACGTCAGAAAAGAATGGAGGAGTTAATGGAAATATTATCGCCAGAGAAGGTAAACACATTCTTTCAATCTCGCAAGAGAAAATTTATTAAACGTGATCGAGAGGCGGCGGCGCAACAACTTTTCAAAAATGACTTTGCCGACAATCCAACTTATCCAGCTGAGATGTTTCGTAGACGATTTCGAATGCGGCGAGAGTTATTTGTTCGTATTTTAAATGATATCACTGCACTTGATGATTATTTCATCCAAAAAGCAGATGCATTAGGCCGTATGGGTCTTACTCCAATTCAGAAAATGACTGTTGCCATACGTATTCTTGCTTATGGAATTTCAGCGGATCTGTGTGATGAGTACATAAAGGTTGCCAAACGTACTGCCATTGAAAGCTTGAGCGGTTTTGTGATGCTATAATTGCAATGTATGCAGAGCAGTACCAACGCGTACTAAATGAAGAGGACATTGCACGTCTGCTTCAAGAAGGAGAGGAAATAGGTTTTCCAGGTATGCTTGGTTCTATAGATTGTATGCATTGGGAGTGGAAGAATTGCCCCACAACATGGCATGACACACACATGGGAAGAAACCGTAAGCCTACCCTCATATTGGAGGCGGTTGCATCGAAAGATTTATCGATTTGACATCCTTTCTTTGGCATGGTTGGTTCAAACAATGATGTGAATGTCTTAGATCATTCTCCGGTATTTAAAAGTTTGATCAACGGTAGAATGCCACCTGTCAATTACGTGATAAATGGTCATCAACGTACAATGGGGTATTACCTATCTGATGGTATATATCCTAAATGGGCAACTTTATTACAGACAATACCGCACCCAACAACTGATAAAGAAAAGTTATTTGCTCAAAAACAAGAAGTTGTTAGGAAGGATGTCGAACGAGCGTTTGGCGTGTTGCAGATCAGGTGGGCTATAACGCAAGAGCCGGTGCGCTATTAGGATAAAGAAGACCTGAATAAGATAATGAGAACATGCATTATATTGCACAATATGATCATTGAGGATGAGCACGAAGACATTTTGTAATGGACACCTCCAAATGATGAGCCAATAGCCCTTCCGCAATACATTCGAGATCCAGCAGTGTTGGCGGCACACATTTTCGGTCGGCTTAAAAAGATTTGCAATAAAGCAAGTAATGCTGGTCTTAGAAGAGATTTGATGGAAAATTTGTGGAATCAATTTGGTGATGAAGATGTTTAAATTGGTGTAATCGCAGAAAATGTATTTTTAATATTATTATGTTATTTTATTATGTCACAATTTTATGGAATCAAATTTTTTTTTTATAAATAAAATATTACTTTGTACAAATAAAAAAATACATTAATATCACAATAATAAAGTTAGATTAGATACAATAAATATAATTATTATTTTTATCAATTGAATAATTAAATATTGTAATATTTAAGTTAAAAGGCAAGAGTTTTTTTTAAAAAAATAAAATAAAATAAATTATTATGCAAAGTAAGTTTTTTATAACTTAAATTCAATTAAAGTGCAAATAAATTAAAAAAAAAACATTCGGCAAAAAAAAGGTGCATATACAATAGTTTGAATGAAAACATAAAAAGAGATGAATATTATATAAATGAAAAAAAAGTGAGTGGACTTTGAATATTGTACAGAAATCAAACAAATTGGTCCCACCAAAACAAATGTCAGGCGCCATTCAACTCACCAAATGTAGCGCATGAGATAAAATGTTTTACGTGAGACCCACCAAGTAGAGAGTTGCACTCCAGCCCATTTTTCTCGCCACAGGTATCCCCATGTGCTACTTTCTCTTGCGCTGATAATGCTCTTACAGCTAGTAGTAACGGATCCAAATAGTGGGTTATGGTCCATGATTCAATTTGGTTTTATTTTTTAATTAAAGGGTAAGTTGTAAGTTTTTGATATAAATCTCTTCAATTTTTATTAAAAATAATTATTTTCTTCTTTAATTAATTAAAAAAATAAAAAAAATAGTTTAAAAAGATGACAAAGAAAACATACAAGTACAAATAGGTTAGGATATAACTTATCTTTATTTCAAATAAAAATATCATCACTCAAAATTTGCCCGCAAATATAGATTTTTGTGTATTATACATATTCTATTTTTCTTTGCTTACTTTATAATACTTTATATTATTCATTTTAATATTACAAAAGTTAGTATATTGCCACGTAAAATAATAATAATGATAATTCACAATATTATGCAAAATATCCTCTAGAAGAAATATGTGGAAGGACTTTTGATGTTATAGGATGTCAATATCATCTAGGGTGTCATTTCATGTCGCTCAATTTGTAATAACTCTACAATTTTAAATCTTTATCTTGTTAATATGTACTTACTCAACTAATCTTAATTGTCACTCAATACACATCATTAAATTGCAAATTTAATCATCATCCTCGTAGTTCCTACCCATCATCTCACTTATGACAAATTGGTCATTCAAGCAAATTAAGCTACAACTAGGGGCATTGACGAAGTCATGCCCCAAAATGTCAAAACCCTGAATTAACAATAAAAATAAAGAAAGAAAGAAAACTGGAAATCCAGCAATCGCGATCGACTTTATAACCCCGTCATGAATGCTACAAAAATTACAAGTACATATAGGAAACATAACTAATACCGAGAAGTTCTCCGCCCTTGAAACGAGAGAAAGAAGCTAAAGGAAACACGAACCGTGACACCAAACCCCTTTCACTTTCGTATGAAAGAACGTGAGAAATAATGACTCAATCGAACACGAATTTCCCTCAAAATGATTCTAAATTACCTTAAAATGACCCCTAAAACATTTTTGAAGAATCCTCAAATAATTTCTGATGAAACTCTAAAGAGTGATAAAAATCAACAACAAAAAAAGTCAAACTTGGTCAATAGTCAGACGCCTAAGTTAAACCCTGAAATTGGTGGAACATAAGTCTGACACCACCATTCTAAAAATGTCTCTCCAATGCCTTTTGTTTCGCTCAAAGTTCCAACGGTAGCCAGAAATAAGGTGAAAAAGGTAAAATGGTCCGTCAAGTTTTGCCATACGGCACGCATTGGCAAGCTTTGTCAAGTTTTGTCATTGCGACCACCCACTCCACCACCGTCATTATCTTCTCCGCCCAAATCCACCATCTACACATTATCCAATGCCGACACCTCTGCCTCATTTCACTTTTGACGACCAATTAAGTCTTCAGTGACAACTCCATCTCCGGTTCCCTCTCAAGTCATATATCATTGGAAATGAAACATTTTTTTGTCAAATTTTGTATTGTTGAACTTCACCTTGATTTGGGTTCTTTGAACTCTTTTAGATTGTAGATGAATTAATTATACCATCAATATCCTTATCGGTGGCCTCTTCACAGAATCACACATAACAATGAAATTAAGTCACCGAATAATCCAGATTTTTACTTTTGCATCTATTTTTCTTTTTGTATATAAACACACATATATAATATGATGATAAAAATTATACCAGACATTTAATAACTTTTATACTAGGTTTCAAAGTACTAAAAAATATATAATAAAGCGCACTTTGGTCACAAAAAGGCCATATGGGTTGAGTCACTTTATACGGGTAATTATTAAGGTAAAGGATAAAAATGTCTATTAGAATATGTGAAGATTCTTGTGGGAAAACATAACAGATTTCTGATCTAATTTTCTTAAAATAGGAAACCGTGTATAGCTGTATTTTATTGTACATATTTTATGCCTTAGATAAGAGGTCTTGATAGTTGTCAATCCCTAATTTGTAGGGATTTGATTTAGGCCAGTTTCCCTTTCTTGTTATTCTCTACGTGTATATATTAGCCTAGAATTGTATTGTTTAAATATGAATAAAATTACCTAATTTATCACATGGTATTAAAGAGATTGCTCTTTGGAAATTAATCTTCTGCTTCCAACCTTCTTTGCCGAAACCTTAGTTCATCATCCTTCATTGCTGATTATCGGCCTTCATAGGCAATTTTTTTTATTTTTTGTGCCTTCTCTTACCATACCTTTTATTGGAAAAGTGTTGCTAACATCTAACTCCAATTGTGGTGTTTTTGGAGAACTCAAGAAGGAAAACATTGACTAACTCATAATTCTTCTCGACTCCCTTGATTAATCTTCTAGTATGTGTTCATTGGCTCAATCAGGTAAGTACCCTACCTCTTATACTCTTAGTACCTCGGGTTTGCAATTTTCCAACTCTTGGGTTATAGACTCAGGAGTTACCGATCATATGACACACAATCCAACTAGATTTACAATTTACAACCCTTGCCTTGGAAACAGAAAAATCAAGGTGGGAGATGGCTCACCCGTGACTGTTGCTGGCCAAGAAACAGTAAATCTAACCCCTTCCCTTCATCTAAAAAATGTGTTACATGTTCCAAAATTGTCTACTAATCTAATCTCCATTCACCAAATCACCAAATACCTAAACTACAAAGTAACTTTCTTTCCTACACATTGTATCTTTCAGGATCAGGTTTCGGGGAGGATAATTGGACTTGCTAAGGAAATGAACGGGCTCTACTACCTTGAGGACATGAGTGAAAATGTGGACAAGGACAACAGGTTATCATTTTTTGCTCATCCGAAAACTTGTTTCCCAATAAAGCTGAAATTTGGTTACACCATCTTCGACTTGGACATCCACATTTTAGCTTACTTAAAACCATGTTTCCTTCTCTTTTTAGAAATGTTAATGTTACCTGTCTTCATTGTGATACTTGTGAACTTGCTAAACACCATTGTGTTTCATTCCCATTAAGTAACTCAAGGTCTTCCAAACCTTTTTTGTTGATACATACCGATATTTGGGGACCATCTAAAATTCCTAATATTTCAAGAGCAATGTGGATTGTGTCTTTCATTAATGATTGTACTAGAACAACTTGGTTATTTCTTATGAAGAAAAAATCTGAAGTGAGTAATATTTTCCAATTTTTCTTCAAAATGATAAGTACTCAATTTTGGGTATCCACTAAAAGAGTTCGGCCAGACAATGTTAGAGATTATTTCAATTGCATTTTTTATCCTTTCTTTTAAAAGGAAAAAGTTATTCATGAGTCTTCATGTGTTGATACACCCCAATAAAATGGTGTTGCCAAATGAAAAAATGGGCATTTATTCAATGTTACACGGGCTTGATTATTTCAAAACAATGTTCCAAAATCTTTTTGGGGAGAGACAGTTTTGACGACTAAACATATCTAATAAATAGAATGTCATCAAGAGTTTTAGCATACCAAAGTCCCATAAATGTACTTTCAAAATTTTACCCAAACTTCAGTAGTTCTTGTAAACTATCTCCTAAATTTTTTGGGTGTGTTTCATTTATGCATATTCACAATCATAATAGGGGTAAACTTGATCTAATGACTTTAAAATATGTATTTGTGGGTTACCCAACTATTAAAAAGGGTTACAAGTATTACCATCCAGCCATTAGAAATTTTCATATTTATGGATGTAACATTTGTAGAAAATGAATCGTTCTTTCAAAATCAAAATCCTTACCTTCAAGGGGAGAGAGTTCCTAGGGAGGATAACGAACTTGGCATTCCTGAAACACTGCATGAGCTCGATATTGTACCTACATCTGCCCATAAGTTTGTTGTTAATTCTGAGCCTAAATCAGCAACCAAACAACCCGAATCCGCCCATAAGTTTGCTGCTGATTTCGAGTCTAAATCAGCAACAAAACAACCCAAATCTGCCCATAACTTTGCTCCTAAATCAACAACCAAAAGACCTAAATCTACCCTTGACATTGAGCTGGAAAAAGGACAACCTGCTGGTCTGAATTCTGCTAAACCACTTCAGGTCTATTCATGGAAGAGAGAACCTGATTCTAATCTTGAAACAGTCCAGAAATCCAAACCAGAAACCGAACCAGGTACTGCTTATTTTCCTTCTCCTTTCTTTGTGGATAATGAGCATGATTTTCACAATTTCCCAGATTTTCTAGATTTAAATTTACCTATTGTTGTTAGAAAAAGAACCATACAATGCACACAAACACCCAATTTCTCACTTTGTATCCTTTAATAGATTATCCTCACAACATAAGGCCTTCACTACTTCCCTAAATTCCATTGACATTCCTCAAACGTTGCAAGAGGCACTTAGGGATAAGAACTGGGTACATGTTATGAGAAAGGAAATGAATGCACTAGAGAAAAATAAAACATGGGAAATTGTTAATTTGCCTAAAGGAAAGAAACCAGTAAATTGTAAGTGGGTATATACCTTAAAATATAAGGCTGATGGATCTCTAGAGAGATACAAAGTTAGGCTTGTTGCAAAAAGATATACTCAAACTTATGGAATAGATTATCAATAAACATTTGCCTATGTCACTAAAATTAACACAACGCATGTCATATTATCATTGGCTGTCAATTTTGATTCGTGTTTACACTAATTTAATGTTAAGAATACTTTCTTACATGGGGATTTGGAAGAGGAGGTGTACATGGAACCTCCACCTGGCTTTAATAACAGTTTTGGTGGTAATAAAGTATGCAGGTTGAAGAGATCATTGTATAGTTTAAAACAGTCTCCTAGAGCATGGTTTGGGAGATTCGCGAAGGCTATGCTAGCAATAAGATATAAAGAGGGCCAATGGAATCACACTCTCTTTATAAAGCACTCGGTCACAGGGAAGCTCACAATCCTACTTGTTTATGTAGATGATATTATTGTAACAGGGGATGACTCGACCGAGAGAGAGACACTCATAAAAAAACTAACAAAGGAATTTGAGATCAAGGAACTTGGGAAATTGAAGTATTTCTTGGGGATTGAAGTAACACATTTTAAATAAAGCATATTTGTTTCTCAACAAAAATACGTGTTAGATCTCCTCAAAGAAACTGGGAAACTCGGTTGCAAGGCAGCAAACACACTTATTGAACCGAACCTTAGGTTGTGTAAAGAATATGATGATAATGCGTTTGATAAATGAAGCTATTAGAGACTAGTTGGGAAACTGATTTACTTATCTCATACTAGGCCAGATATAGCTTATGCCATGAGTATGGTTAGTTAATTCATGCATGATCCTAAGGAAAAACATTTGCAAGTTGTTTATAGGATTCTCCATTATCTTAAGGGTACACCAGGAAGATGGGTCTTATTCAAGAAGAATGATGGACTTAATCTTGAAGCTTATACGGATGCGGACTATGCTGGTTCTATAGTCGATAGAAGGTCCACATCGGGCTATTGTACCTTTCTTGGAGGTAATCTAGTGACATGGAAAAGTAAGACGCATGTTGTAGTTGCAAGATCAAGTGCGGAGGCTGAATTTAGAGCTATGGCACATGGAACATGTGAACTCCTATGGATAAAATTAATTCTGGATGATCTTAAAATCAAGTGGCAAGGACCTATGAAAATTTATTGTGACAACAAATATGCCATCAATATTGCACATAATCCGGTACAACATGACTGTAACAAACACATTGAGATATATAGACATTTCATTAAAGAAAAGATGGACAGTGGATTGATTTGTACTCCTTACATATCATCAAAAGATCAGTTAGCAGATGTTTTTACTAAAGGGTTGCCTATGTCAAACTTTTAAGACATCACAAGCAAACTGGGAATATAAAATATCTATTCACCAGCTTGAGGAGAAGTGTTGGAATATGTGAAGATTCTTATGGGAAAACATAGTAGATTTCTTATCCAATTTTCTTAAAATAGGAAACTGTGTATAACTGTATTTTATTTTACATATTTTATGCCTTAGATAAGAGATCTTAATAGTTGTCAATCCCTAATTTGTAGGGATTTAATTTAGGCTAGTTTCCCTTTCTTGTTATTCTCTACGTGTATATATTAGCCTAGAATTGTATTGTTTAAATGTGAATGAAATACCTAATTTTTCACAATGTCATTTTACATGTCAAAAGTGGCTTATTGGGTGCCACAAGGATTTGCAAAAAGGCCAATTCATAATAGAACCAGTCGGTTCACAGTGGATCTTTCACTGTCCGTTACCATTACAACCTGATATACTGGGCTATGTATGGATTCACAAGGGAACTAGCCGAGTTCTCTATGAACCAATCAATGTTGTATTGAACCCTAAGAAGAACCGGTCAATAGTAAACCGCTCATTAAAAATTTGAACTAATTGTAATAGTAGTTTAGCCACCCAGATTTGAAAAATTTTACTAAGTCTCATAATAGTTGTCCAAAGTGAACTTTTTAACATTTTTTTTAAATTTTGAGTTGCCTTTTTTCCCCTTAAATATATAGTATAGTTTTACTTTTTTGTATGGTCCACCACTGTTTGAAGTTACTTTTTTGTAGGGTCCACCACTATTTGAAGTTAATGAAGAAGGAAAATTTGAGAAAGTATAATAGTATATTGTATTGGGATTTAATTTGAGACGGATAAAGTTATGAAATGGACAACTAATATGGGACGGAGGGAGTAAACTGTTATTAAGGGTGCGTTTGGAAACCTTTGTTTCCGTTTTTGTTCTTGTTTTTTCCATTGTTCGCAAGAACAAAAACGTGTTTAGGTGTCCAAATTCTATTCTTGTTTTTTGTGAACCGTGTTGAGAACAAAAAACATGTTTTTTCACCCTTAGTTCAAAATTTGAGATTTTTGTTCTTGTTCTCAAAGAAAAAAAAATCCAAACTTTGCGAACCTCTCATTCGATCACCAGCCCCACCACCACCACCAATCCTTCTTCTGCAAATACACACACACATATATTTATATACACACACACCTATATATGTATATACAAACCCCCACCCCCAAATCGAACCCCAATTTGACCTTGAAATTGAACCCCCAATTCCAGGTTTTGGATTGATGGTGTCGATCGGTGGTCCAGACCTTGAGCTTGATTAGGTCTTCGATGGAGTGTTGGAAGAGGGAGTCCATGATTGAGGAAGAACCCGCCATTGATATGGATCAAACAGTGGAACTGTATCGATATATATATGTATATATGAATATGTATGTATGTGTGTATATAGCAAGGAAGCGTGAAATGATGAAATCCCTCTCTGCTCTTTTTACATTTATTGAATTTAGGGTTTTGGATTTGAGGGAGAACAATAATGGATTTTGATTTTGCCCCAAACAATATCTTGTTTTTTTGTTTTTAGGTTGAGAAAAACAAAATTGTTCTTTCATTCAAAAGACAAGAACAAAAACAACCCCTTTCCAAACACACCTTAAGCTTTTGGGCCCAATAACTCTTTGGACTATCCAATAACAAATAACACTCACATTATAGATTGTATTTATAGACTCTTTGTTCTCTCACAATTCCAAATCTATCCGATGTGGGAGACACAATCAAGCTTCTTTGTAGTAAACCACTACTCTCTCTGTTTTGCTCTCTCTTATTGGTATAAATCATATCCTATATTTGTATTTATAGCTCTTTTTATTAATAAATCATATCTTATATTAAATGTCTTTTAAAAATAAATAGGAATAACTTCATTTACACCCCCTGAGGTTTGTCTTATCTTCACTTGGACCCCCTCAGGTTTGTACATCTTCATTTACACCCCCTATTTTTCAATATTCTCATCACTTAGACCCCCTGAACGATGACATCAGCCTGAATGTTTTTTAAAATTCCTAAACTACCTTCAATGTCTTATCCTTATTCTGTTTGGAAACAAGGATAGTGTTTTTATCAATTAGACCCTCTCCCATCATTTAATAATTTAATTTGTATTAAAATTTCAAAATATATATAAAATTTGAAAAAATATATATTAAAATTTAAAAAATATTATAAATTCAAAAATAAATATAAAATTAAAAAATATATATAAATTTTGATTTTTTTTTCAAAAAAACATATTAAATTTCGAAAATAAATATAAAAATCACAAAAAACATAAATAATTTGAAACAAATATATAAAATTTTTAAAAAAACATATAAAATTCAAAACATTATATTAAATTTCAAAAAAAATTATAAAATCGAAAATAAATATAAAATAAAAAATATATAAATTTTGAATTTTTTTTTAAAAACATATTAAATTCAAGACAAATATATAAAATTAAAAAAAACCATATAAAATTCTAATAATATATATTAAATTTCAAAAATAATTATAAAATTCAAAAAAATATAAAAAATTATAAATTTTGAAAATAAATAAAAAAATAAAATATATATATTAAATTTCAAAAAAAAAAACTAAATTCGAAAATAAATATAAAATTAAAAAAACATTTTTTAATTCTCTCTCTCTTTTTTTTTTTCTCTCTCTCTCTCTCACTCTCACAGACGCACACACCACACACACACACACATAGACCTGTCAATGGATCGGATTCGGATCGGATCAGTTAAATCCAAATCCAATTTGTTAAGAAATCGGATTATCGGATTCGGATCCTAATCGGGTTATCGGATTTTATTTTCAATCCATATCCGGTTAATATCGGATTCGAATCATAATCGGATTATTGATAAGTCTATTGATAAGGATGACAAAAACTCTCAATCCCCGATCCGAATCCGATAATTCGACAGATTTTCACTTAATTAATTCATATTCGAATTTCTTCATTATAGAATATCTAATCCGAATATTTAATTAAAAAAATACAAAAATCAATAAATATTGAAACACTAAAATTATTCACACTTTTAAGAATTGTATTTATGATCAATCATTATTAATAAATAATAAAATAATTAACAACTAACATTTATATACATGTACAATATTAATTATATACACATATATATATATATATTTATATATATGTATATTTTATCGGATCGGATTATTATCGGATCGGATTAGGCTAATCCAAATCCAATTTGCTAAGGAATCGGATTATCGGATTCGGATCATATTCGGGTTATCGGATTTTTTTTGTAATCCAAATCCGACTAATCAGATCGGATTCGGATCAAAATCCAATCCATTGACAGGTCTGCACACACACACACACACACACATATATATAGATCTATACATATATATACACACACACATATATATATATAAGTCGTCGGCGCCGATCCCCTCCCACCGCCTCCCCGCCGACACCGCCCCCTCCCACCACCACCTCCCCCCTCCCCCTATTTTCGACCGGTGGGTCTATATATATATATGTATAGATCTATATATATGTTGTGTGTATAGATCTATATATATATGTATAGATCTATATATATGTGTGTGTATATATATATATGTGTGTGCGTGTGTGTGTGTGTGTGTGTGTGTGTCTGAGATAGATAGATATAGAGAAAGAGAGAGAGAATAAATATTGAATAAATGTTGGGGTGTTTGGTTTGAGGGTTAGATTGATTCTAAGGGCCTGTTTGGTAGCAGTGTTTTTGTGTCTGTTTATGTGTTTTGTGTTTATAAACTTGTTTGGTTAGTATTTTTGGGATATGTGTGTTAAAAAACACTTTTTCACTTAGGCAAATTTTAGGCATATTCCAATAAACATGAATTTGGTGTTTATTGTGGTGTTTCTCACTTACACTTTCTTCATTTTATAATATATTTTATTATTTTATTATTTATATTATTAAATTATTATTTATTAATTTATATATTAATTTATAAATATATTCTATTTATTTATTTATTATTATTTCATTATTTAATTCATTTTAATTATAAATTATTTATTCATTTTTAATTATTTAAAAATATATTTTATTAATTTAATATTAATTTTTTATTATTATACTCATTTTTTATTATTATTATGAAGTATTTATTTGTTATTATATTTACTTATTATTTATTATTATATTTATTTATTAATTTTTATTATATTTATTTATTTATTATTATTGTTTATTTCATTTTGTTTATTATTTATTATTTTTATTATATGTTTAAATATGTTTTATGTAATTTATTATTTATTTTATTAATTTATTATTATTATTTATTATTTAGTCCATTTTTTATTATTATATTTATTTATTATTATTGTATTCATTTATTATTATTATTATATTATATTATATTTATTATTTATATTATTAAATTATTATTTATTAATTTATATATTAATTTATAAATATATTATATTTATTTATTTATTATTATTTCATTATTTAATTCATTTTATTTATAAATTATTTATTCATTTTTAATTATTTAAAAATATAATTTATTAATTTAATATTAATTTATTATTATTATACTCATTTTTTATTATTATTATGAAGTATTTATTTGTTATTATATTTACTTATTATTTATTATTATATTTATTTATTATTTATTATTATTATTTATTTCATTTTGTTTATTATTTATTATTGTTATTATATTTTTAAATATGTTTTATGTAATTTATTATTTATTTTATTAATTTATTATTATTATTTATTATTAGGCCATTTTTTATTATTATATTTATTTTTTATTATTGTATTTATTTTTTATTATTATTATATTATATTTTATTTATTATTTATAGGTATAACTTCATTTACACCCCTGAGGTTTGTCCTATCATCATTTTAACCCCTCAGGTTTGCATATCTTCATTTACACCCCCTCATGGTGTAAAATGTCTAAAATACCTTATACCAAACACCCCTTAAATCAATTTAATCCCTAAATCAATTTAAACCCTAAACCAAACACCCCATTAGAATCAATCTAACCCTCAAACCAAACACCCCAATATCTATTCAATATTTATTCTCTCTCTCTCTCTCTAACTCTGAGACACACACACACACACACGCACACATATATATACACACACACACACACATATATATATAGATCTATACACACACATATATAGATCTATACATATATATATAGACCCATCGGGGGAGGGGGAAGGGGGCGGCGGGAGGGGACGACGCCGACGGGGAGGCGGTGGTGGGAAGGGGGCGGCGCCGACAGGGAGGCGGTGGGAGGGGGTCGGCCGACGACTTATATATATATATATGTGTGTGTGTATATATATATAGATAGATCTATATATATATATGTATGTATATATATATGTGTGTGCGTGTGTGTGTGTGGTGTGTGCGTCTGAGAGAAAAAGAGAGAGAGAGAGAATTAATTTTTTTTTATTTTATATTTATTTTCGAATTTAGTTTTTTTTTTTAAATTTAATATATATATATTTGAATTTTATATTTATTTTCAAATTTTATATATTTTTTGAAATTTATAATTATTTTCGAAATTTAATATATATTATTAGAATTTTATATGGTTTTTTTTAATTTTATATATTTGTCTTGAATTTAATATGTTTTTTAAAAAAAAATCAAAATTTATATATATTTTTTATTTTATATTTATTTTAGATTTTATAATTTTTTTTGAAATTTAATATAATTTTTTGAATTTTATATGTTTGTTTTTAAAATTTTATATATTTGTTTCAATTTTTTTTGTGATTTTTATATTTATTTTTGAAATTTAATATGTTTTTTTGAAAAAAAAATAATTTCAAAATTTATATATATTTTTTAATTTTATATTTATTTTTGAATTTATAATATTTTTCAAATTTTAATATATATTTTTTCAAATTTTATATATATTTTGAAATTTTAATACAAATTAAATTATTAAATGATGGGAGGGGTCTAATTGATAAAAACAGTATCCTTGTTTCCAAACAGAATAAGGATAAGACATTGAGGGTAGTTTAGGGATTTTAAAAAAAATTCAGGCTGATGTCATCATTCAGGGGGTCTAAGTGATGAGAATATTGAAAAGTAGGGGGTGTAAATGAAGATATGCAAACCTGAGGGGGTCCAAATAAAGATAAGACAAACCTCAGGGGTGTAAATGAAGTTATCCCTTATTTATATTATTAATTTTTAATTATTGATTTTTAATTTTTCAATTTCAACCCAAAAAACATCCCTACCAAACATACTTATGTTTTTGGATGAATAAAAAAAAAAACAAAAAACGTGTTTTTTGTTTATTTCAACACAAACACAACTCTACCAAACAGGTCCTAAGGGGTGTTTGGTTTAGGGTTTAAATTAATTTAGGGATTAAATTGATTGAAGAGGTGTTTGGTATAAGGGTATTTTAGACATTTCACACCATGAAGGGGTGTAAATGAAGATATGCAAACCTCAGGGGATCAAAATGATGATATGACAAACATCAGGGAATGTAAATGAAATTATCCCAAATAAATAACATTCACTTCAAATTACAAAAAACTATCAAACTTCACTTATATTGTCAAAAGTAGCGTTTCAGTGTATTTTGGTCACTATGTGCAAGTTTTTACAACTTCACGATTACAATACTGACTCGATTCTGTTACACCGATGCCGCCACCAATACATCAACCAAAACTGTTTTTGCGAACTATGGGTGTGACTGAAATCTAAAAACAATGCATAGGGTATGAGTGAAATGAAATCTATAGTCAAAACTTGCATTTGATTGAAATATGACGAAACGTCACGGGTGACAGGGAAATTAACCATATTTTAAAATAGGTATGGAAATATTTTAGGGCTTTACTCACATGTATACACCATACAAAACGGTGTCGTGTGAAGGAATTTTCAGTCCCTGCCTGAGAAGCACAAAAAAACTATCCCATGCAAGGGTAAAACAAAAAAACAAATCTGAATATCAAATTATCAATCATTATGCTTCTTTAATTCTCTATCAACAGTCACCAAACCTGTCGGTTTCTTTCAGTAGGGGTTTTTGCAGGGTTTCATCTTCTTCTTGCAAAACCCTTTTGAATATATACATATATATATATATATACAAACACACATAGCGAAAAAAAAAAAGAAACCAGACATGGGTTCTCTGAGAAATGGAGCCGAGATG
This sequence comes from Cornus suecica, assembly GCA_963922005.1. NCBI lineage: Eukaryota > Viridiplantae > Streptophyta > Magnoliopsida > Cornales > Cornaceae > Cornus > Cornus suecica. Next base: position 22,173,987 of record OY998241.1, read on the forward strand.
GGTCGAAATGAAGACGAAAAAGAAGAGCCTATATTGTCCCATCAATCCCAGAGATTTTGCATGTTTCCCATCAAATATCCCCAACTTTGGGAGATGTACAAGAAGGCCCAAGCTAGCTTTTGGACCGGTAATCTATATCTCCAATTTCGTGTATGCATACATAAAAATATATTTATCTATACACCCAAAAAAACACACACCCCTGGTATACGTAATCTTGTTCAGAAATTGGATTTTTTTACATATCTAGGTGTGTCTAGAATTGGGTAGTTTCTTTGTAGATGGCGTGGTTTGTCAATTCGGGTTCGAGTCAGTGAACAATGTGCAGATAATCATTTATTGTAGTCTGTACCGAGTATTCTCTTCATGGTATTCTGAATTGGATGATAAATGATTGCTAATGATCTTAGTTTTACTATCTATCCCCCTGATTTGTTGATTGATGATTATTTTAATTTTTGTTGATTTATATGATTGGAAAAATGATAAGTAGTGCTGAATGTGGGAGATGACATCTTGATGATATACATAAATGTAGTCGGGTTAGTTCGCGTATAATTCTTGTGTTCAAATCTCATCGGAACTTGCATTACAAATTGTTACTTCCTATGACGAAAAAGTACGATGGTATTGAATAATTTGATTTTCAAAGTGACATCTCTTAACAGAGGTTATAGAGTAATTAGGTAGTTAACACGGAGTCTGTGTCTTGACTTATATATGATATTTTTACTCATTTGGTAGTGATGGGTTACTTTTCAGTTGCTTCTACAGATGCCTTTTGGAGCTGGTTTGGGCACTGGGTTGTGTTTTTACTGTTTCTGATTTGGAACTAGAAATGGGTCCAGATGTGGAATCTGTAACTTAATTTGTTGCCTTTTTGGTTTTTGATTATGGAAATTGGTTGTATGTATACTGTTTGTTGTAGTGGAATAGGAGATGGGGTCATCTCCATATGTGAAATCTGTATCACAATTTGTTGACTTTTCTCTTTTCTTTTCTTTTCGTTTTTTTTTCCCTTTTTTTCTTTATGATGAAATATGAAAGTAGAAAGCATATTTTTCTGATCCTTTGTTGCATAAGGCAGATCTTGATTGGTTGTTTGTATGACTATCACTATATGAAGTGAAAGGAAGGACACTTCAGTCCTGATATATTATTGACTCTCTGTGTTCGGGTAATAGGTATACATTTTATATGAAAATATTTGGTACAAAATGGTGCTTTAATACGTAAAATCTATTTATATTCACACTTTTCAATTGCATTACCTATTTTATTTCCAGATTTTATAAAGTAGCAGGGCATAACAATTGCTCTTGTAGTGTAGATTAGTAATAATTGCAAGTATTATGTCAAGTGGTTTTTCATTGCACTCCTTGCGATTTGTTCTCACTGTTATTCGACTGTTGTCAATGCATGAAACCATGGTTGAATGAGTAGAAGACCTAAACTAGGACAGATATTGTGAGGTATAGCGGAGCTTCGTTAAAATTCAGGTGGAAGATTAGCAAATAAAGGGATTGTAGTAGACTTTAGGAGAGAAACTGTGTTGAATTTTATTCGTATCACACATTTTTTACAGCAAATTGGCAGCATTTATGTGCAAGTTTTTGAGATGGGAAATTCTTCATTCTCAACAACTTTTAAAGGCAAATTTCTGCAGCTGTGAAGTATTTATGGGGAAACAACTGTCTTGGAACATTGTAAAAATGTAATCCTCCTTGAGCATCGTTTGCATACCTTTGATGGATGGAATGTATCAAACTTTCAAGAACGCCCTAAATCCAGTCACTTATGTAATACCCTTCAATCGTTCTCGTGAGCGGGCACTGACATTGTTAGGTTCTGCCATCAATAAGCACCAAAATTGTGAAAAGACAGTTAAATGAAGCTTTTCTCACTTCTTAGTTGGTACCTCCTACGTGTGCCTGAATCTATATAATTATTCGTCTTCATAGAAAGCCACTATTGGAGGTTTTTGGGTTAGGCCATGGTGTTATTTATCTGTTCTTTTCCAACAGCAGTAGGCTTAGTGCATTTAACCCTCTAAATTGTCAAACCAGAATGAGATATTCCGAATCTAGGAAAGCATTTGGGTAGCACAATGGAGAAGCGAACCGGAGTACCAGGGAGGGGAAAGTATAGATGATTGTGGCAACTGTGGTGGTGCGACCAAGTTTTAGTGTGGCAGTAGTGGTTTTGTTGGGATGTTGCTTATGGCAGCGAAGTAACCATCAGGGGATTGCCATTGTATAATGCTGTTTGTTGAGAATATCATAGAAAATTTCTCCATTTGTTATCTGGATTGATATTCTAAATGAGTACATTCAGGCTCTGAGGAAATGTTACAAAATATTAACATATTGAACTTCAGGTTTTTATCAAGTTGAATTAACCAAGTGCTCCTGCTTTTTCTTTTAATTGTATGTTTCTCTTCTCTTCGCAATGATTTGGTATACATTTTTTAGCAATAGTTATGATAATGATATGTTTTTGGGCCCTCAGCTGAGGAGGTTGATCTCTCCCAGGACGTGCAGCAATGGAACTCTTTAACAGAATCAGAGAAACACTTCATAAGTCATGTACTTGCATTTTTTGCTGCGTCTGATGGGATTGTTTTGGAGAATTTGGCTGCAAGATTTTTAAACGATATTCAAATTCCAGAGGTAATTTCTGGACCAAATAAAATTTGGGGTTTAATCTATATTTCCCCGATATTTTTTCCTGATCTCACCTTTGGAGATGTGTTCTTTGTCTGCTCCATATCTCTGTTGCGATTTTGTGCATTGAACATTACATGATTAGAAATTACTGATTCTTATGAGCTTAGGAAGTTCCAGTGGCTATGCATTACATGATTTGATATTGCTGATTCTGCTTATTTTATGGACACTTTTAGTGGTCTTTGCTGGAGCTATAATAAAGTGAGAAATAACTATTCCGGAGTGATATCCAAATGCAAATGACAAGTAGTTTTAAACGAGTTGTCATGCTCCCAAATTCAAACACGGGAACATCTAATCCAATGCCTAAACATAGTGTGTGACTCAGTCTGACAGGAAATAAAACCATCCTCATCAACTTAAAGAACAACTTTTCCATCATTATTGGCAATAACCCAAAACCCATGTCCACAAAGAGATCCCGAGTATAAAATTAAACTCCAACTACTACATAGCTGTTCTCTTAACGAACGTCCTTGAAATAGATATGAGATTAAAGTAACAAATTAATTGTACACCGTATTCTTCATGTGGCTTCCTTCGCGTGCCATATCAATGGATAGCCTGCAAAATAGTGGAGGGGTGAGCTCGGACGCTGAGGATCACTGCTCAGTAAGATGATCTTATGTTCTCATGCATAAGAGCAGCCCTCTTTAAGCACATAATCGTTTTAAATCCGTTTTATCACTAACTAATCTATATCTCAATAACTAACGTATTCATACTCATAATGATTATATCTCATTAATTAACATATTTTATTGTCCCAAAAAACTAATGCTAATATCTCAGTATTTAGTGTACATGATACTAATGTCATACAAGTTGACACCACTTTACAGATCTCAGTGAGTCGATTAGTCAAATTTACTGGGTATTTCAATTGGTAAACACAACCTCTTCCTCAAAATTTGTTTAGTACTTAATCATCTTGATTTACATCTATTTTGTTTGACTTTATTATCTATGAGCCTTGGCCGCAGGGAAAAATTGGCTCACTCTCAGAAGCAACAAGTACAAGATCATACACTTATACTTTCACTGTCTTAACCGTGATTATTGGGTCTTGAACTCCAATACCCTGATTATAGAATCCCACTCACTTGTCAATTTAAAAGATTAAGGAAAAAAGTACTTAGTCAGAAATGTGAATTGCGTAGTGTGGGACGATAGAAAGCACACCTCAATGCCACAAGTGCCTAAATTCATCAATTGAATCACTCAGGTGGTTTCGAACCACATCCACATGAATGGGCAATGTTCTGTCCATTTGCCTATCAAAAACATCAATGAAGGACCATACACATCCAAATAGGTAGGTCTCGGGACATAAATAACATAGTCATCATAGGTTTCGTCCAGTACTACCCCTTCGACCAATCTACAATAAAAGCCATAGTTATGAATTGCTCTAGAATTTATTTACAATTAAATGAATATTTACCACTAAAGTAAGATTTAAAAGCTTATAGTCAGTTTGGCTTCATTGCATCTGTTAATCTAGAATGCCAAGATAATAATTGGGTGGTCGATTTCGATGCTTCATTTCATGTTGCTTCACATAATTCTTTTTTGAATTTTTACTCTAGTGGTAAGTTCGGCCGTGTAAGAATGCAAAATTATGGTGCAACCAAGATTGTTTGCTATATATACTTTATAAACGATCACATCATTATAGTGAGATCACGAGTAAAGTTGGTATTTTATTCACTAACACTACAATAAAAGTCATCATCTTAAAATATTGAATTCCCCAAAAAGGATTTATAATTTGAGACGGAGGGAATAATATATTTTTCCATATTTGAATTTAAATAAATAAGTAAACTTAAACAAAAAAAACAAAAAAAGAATTTGTAATTTACTCAAAAATATTAATTTAGTTAAAAGAATAATAATTTGTAATTTACTAAAACCAGTGTTGGTTGCAAATTGGTTCTTAGATATTCGCTTCGATTTGATCTCTACTGCCAAGCTTGATGATGATGGCTATGACAATCATTTTGTTGAGTGATCCCTAGGTTGCAGCTCATAAGGTCATTAACTACTTGTGTTGCTGCTGCCATTTCTAGGACCAACCGATGCCTCACCTGCACAGGTACCTGCATAGTGTAGTGTCCAACTCACGTTCAACCTAGGGTTTGGACTCATGTGCTTTCCAAAACCAGGTGTTGTTGAGCCCGAACTGTATGACTAGCCAGCCTTGTGACGGAAAAAGAATTATAGGTACCCCATGCTACGGTTCCCTGTGGTCTGGACCCGATGCCACATTTGCGATAATAGCTCATCCACATGATACCAATTTGGTTAACTTCAGTAATACTTCAACCGATGTACCCAAGTAAAGTTTATCGAGACAAATGACTACACAGCTCATTCAGATTAATAAGTTAGTTGTAATTGGCATGGAATTGAGATTGAAATTTGAGCAATTTTTTAGTAGTAAAATTATTTTTGATTAAAATTCATAGACAAGAATATATCTGGTTTTTTTTTATAAGTAATTCATAGATAAGAATATTTTGTTGAAGGAATTTTGATATCTGTTTAAAGGTAACTATGACAAATTATGAGTGTCAGAGAAATCATTTGAAATCACCAAATAGTTATTTAAAAACAATCGCTAATAAGGAAACAACGTATATAATGGAAACCTTCTGAATCTCTACAGCTTACTAAGTGCAATTTATAGTGTCATAGTGTAACTTAAATATTTAATCCTTCAACAATAATGAATAATAACCAACCTTTATTCTTGTAAAATTGGTATTAACAATTGGTACCACTTTCCTTTTCCTCTCTCTCTCTCTCTCTATATATATATATATTTATTATTATTTAGAGATATTGGAAACTATACGTTGTCATTATGGAAGGAAGGCTTTTCTTGTGCATCTAAAGCTCATTGGTAGAGCGTGACTTTCAGGGAGAGGAGATTCCAAAAAATAGAAGAGTAATTCCTCTCGAAATGTGAACCCACATTCTCATGCTTGACAACCCAGCATTTTACTTGCCAACGGAAATTAGATTCATTGGAATCCAGGCTTGACAACCCAGGCTTTTCTTATGCATCTAAAGCTCATTGGTAGAGCGTGACTTTCAGGGAGAGGAGATTCCAAAAAATAGAAGAGTAATTCCTCTCGAAATGTGAACCCACATCTCATGCTTGACAACCCAGCATTTTACTTGCCAATGGAAATTAGATTCATTGGAAGTTATATTTAAATATTCAATTAGTGAAGTGCTATTTACTGTTGGCTGTAAAATCGGGATGTGTTGAAGGATATAAATGCTGAAGTTGCCCTCTCTAATAGTTTAAGTTTTTATGGTAATGGGTAGTTAATACTTAATATTGTATCAGAGCCAAATATCTCGTGCTCAAACCTCACCATCACTCACGTTAAAAATCATTACATGTTGAGCAAAAGAAGTAGACAAGTGACAGAGGGGGGAAGGGGTGTTGAAGAATATAAATACTTAAATTACAGCTCTCTAACAAATTAAACTTCATAAGGGAGGGATAACTAAAGTGAGGATTGGAAGAGACCTCCATTTTAATGTATTGATATCTTAAATATCGATGCAACAAGATATAAGATTTCTTAGAACTCCGTGTCTTTCATTTCTATCTGACTTGTTCATTGAGGATGTTTGTTGCTGGCTCTACTTTTCTATCCGCTGAAACTAACACGGATCCTTCTTATGCTTTTCAGGCACGGGCATTTTATGGCTTCCAAATTGCAATGGAGAATATACATTCCGGTATTACTTTGTAATTAATATTGTAATGATTGACTGTTTGGTACACTCTTGGCCCACCTAATTTTGGATATTTTGCCTTCAATTCTCAGAGATGTACAGCTTGCTTCTGGAGACTTACATCAAGGACTCAAAGGAGAAACATAGATTATTTAATGCAATTGATAACATTCCTTGCGTTGCTGAAAAGGCCAAGTGGGCTTTAGAATGGATTCAAAGGTATTAACATACTCTTATTCAGGACTTTACTCACCTCTGTATGGAATTCTGTCCAACAAACAGTAGCCCAATACCTTTTAAAAAACAAAAAAAAACAGTAGCCTAATGAATTTAAGTTATTCATTGGTATCAGGATAATGCTTGACTTCCTCAAATTAATAGAAATTCAAATTAAGAAGCTAAAAAGTGCTTGTTTGGTTCTGCATATTAACCTTATAAACTGGAGAAGCTAAAAGGTGTGGATATACCTGGGCATTTTATCTGCATAATGTACTTGCAGTCTAGTGAATGTTGTGATCATGTCATATCTTAGTTAATATTGATCTGAAGAGTGAAAAATGTTTCCGTTGCCATATTAACAATCCATGCAAACATTTTCGGGTTTGTAGTCTATGTATCTTCAACCCTTTGGACAGGGTCTGTTGTCTTGCTTAGCAAAGAAAAATAATTCTCTTCTAGAACGGGCTTTCTCAGAGAGAATGTTCGGCTTATAGAAAAATGTGATTCCGGTTAGTATGCTTTTCACATTGGACTCTAAATAAGAGGAGCACTGCTCACTTATACGTGTTGGATCGGAAACAAGAAGGTAAATATGGTTACTATAAAAATATCCTCGAGTTATCAAAACAGAGGCACCACCCTTTATGGTTCTTCACTTGCCAAAAACATATTTCTTTACGCATCGGAGATCATCAACACATTTAGAAGCTTACCCCCATTTTCTGAACTTACATGAAGCACCTGAAAACTTTAATTGCTCTCTCGCTGCTTCGATGATCTCTTCAATGCTTTGTCAGAATCTACAAGCCTCATTAATCTAATATTCTGCGAATTATAATCTACTCCTGTAACAATATGCTAAGTTGTTTTCTTTTTTCTTTTTCTTTTTTTTTAATTTTTTATATACATGTATAGACAATAGGATTTGAACTCTGTTCAGCTTGCATAACTGTTCTCTTTTAGCTGCACTCTTTAGCTTGAAATAGTATTACAACTGTAAAAGTGAGATGTCTTGAAACTTCTCAATAAATCCTCATCTTGCTCATCTGAATATGCAGCTCCACCACATTTGCAGAAAGAATTGTTGCCTTTGCATGTGTTGAAGGAATATTTTTCTCAGGAAGGTATGCTTATAAATTTACTGTCTTCCGTATATAACCTCCTGTGAAGATGGCTTTATATGTCATGCTTTTGTAGAAAATGTTCAGGTCATGTATTTAAGTTTTCTATTTTTTTTTTTGATCAAATTTCTCTCTTCAGTTTCTGTGCCATTTTTTGGCTTAAAAAGAGGGGACTCATGCCAGGCTTGACATTCTCAAATGAGCTTATTTCTAGAGATGAGGGTCTCCACTGTGACTTTGCTTGCCTTCTGTACAGGTGGCTTTACTTACTACCCGTCTTATGACTTCCGTAAATAATGCTTGAGTGGAAATCAAAGTCATATTTTGTAGAGGATGCTTCCTTGGGTAGAGAGGGGGCATGACTGGAACGAACTTAATTTTTTACTTTTTGACAGTTTATTACGGAAGAAACTACAGTGGCAACAAGTTCATCAAATTGTGAATCAAGCTGTTGAAATTGAGACTCAATTTGTTTGTGAAGCTCTCCCATGTGCATTGATTGGCATGAACTCAACACTCATGAGCCAATATATAAAGTTTGTAGCTGACCGTCTTCTGGTATGACCGCTTTTTATCTTACTAAGCAAAGGGACCATTTTTTTTGGTTCTTGATGTATGCCCTTATATTTCCCTTTTCAGGTTGAGTTAGGGTGCCAGATGAAGTACAACGTGGAAAATCCCTTTGATTGGATGGAGTTCATTTCCTTGCAGTGAGTATTGACGAATTTCTTTTGATTCTATTGCTTGGAGTCGATTTATGTATATTAAATCATTAAACACTTACAGCGGAACGTCATGCACAAGTCTTACACACACTCCATAGTCCTGAAAATCTAGTAATCTGGTTTGTGAAAAAAAATTCATTTTTGGGTGGGGGCCAAGAAAAGCGAAAAAAGAATAGAGCATATTGCAGATTTGACCGTACACGTAAGCTATCTACTCCTAGCTAGGGAGATATTGTTGTACAATTTAATCAACATATTTGACCCAATGCGTTGGCTCTCTACCCTTAAGTGAGGACATATTGTTAGCACATTCGATGAGTACACACCACCAGACGGTTGCCTCTTCAGATCTCTTTTGCCAGACATAATGATGATTATAGTCATCTGTTTTGTGGGCTTCCCGCTCAAAGCAGTGGAGTATAATCATTTGTTTGATCTTATCGTCATATTATGCTAATTGCATTAGGTGAGACCAACCAAAATTGGATCCCAGCACATCTCCAAACTGTGCTCAAAGCTTTGGTTTTATCTGTAAACACTGAAATCAAGTGTTTTCATCAGTTATGTCGCAAAAGAAAGTAAGAAAAAAAAAATGAATACTTCTTTCCATTAGAAATATATGGGGGTGTGTGTATATATATATGTATAAATAAGAACAAATTTCTTCTAGTAAATTATATGAAAATTTTATGGGGGGAACATGCAGGCTGTTTTCAATAAAAGTACTGGTAAATTAGATGTGGGGTTTTCTGGGCATTTTATTTCCGTTCTGTTTTAGTGGATAAATTAGATGTAGACATCAGTACATTTCACACCAAAATTTACAACTAAATTGAACTGTCTGTCTGTTGACTTTTCTCGTTTTTACTCCGAGCTGACGAATTTCTGTCATGTTTATAAGCACTCAGTTCCGATAATAAAGTAGGGTTAATTAGGTTTATTGTCATTCGTAGGGTCTTCTGGGTAAGAAACTAATTTGTTTGTGTTTTTACTGGGCAGGGGAAAAACCAACTTCTTTGAGAGAAGGGTGGGCGATTATCAGAAAGCTTCCATCATGTCCAGCCTACAAGATGGTGAGAAAAATTTCGTCTTCAAACTGGACGACGACTTCTAGTCATTCAATTAGTTTTTGGCTTCAAGGCATCCAAATTTTGCTTCTACTTTTTCTGGTATAAGTTCGTTTACAGCAACAACATATACTCAATCCAAAAGCATCAGTTCATTGTCTCAAGTGTCAGTCCCCTTAAAAGTTCATTGCCAAATTAGAAGTTATCATATACTAATAGCGGCCGTCCTGTTATTTTATACACTTCCTCTGGATGTACCATTGTCCATATATGTGACTTTTAGCGTTAGTCGTGTAACTAGCAAGGTATTTGATCCAGTTGAGTTGGGATGGCTCAATCATACATATATATATATATATTTTCGTTTTGCATTGCACATCCACTTTTGTTGTTTTTATCCAACTCATAAGTATTGTCTATTGTTCAAATCTTGAAATGGGCATCAAAATATATATAATATACATCAACATAAATTATAAAAAAAAACAATCCTTCCAATTCAAAACTCAGAACAAAACTTTTAAACCAAAAACTACACTATTGATTTCTAGAATTATAATTTTTTCTTGTTACTTCAATATCAAAACAATAAGCACTAAGCACTATCTAATTTAAAAATAAAAATAAAAATAAAAAAACAAACGAACCTCCTTTCAAAAACAAAAACAACAATAAATATAGGATTTTTATTTATATGCGTATAATATTTGTTTGGATGGTAAAAAATTATTAGGGTAAACTTATAATTTTATTTAATACACTAATTTGTATTTATTTGGTCTTACAAGTTTATATGAATTTATATTTTTATTAAATATAATGTAATTGTATAAGTGAGTTATATATATATATATATATATCTAATTTATATTGGTTCGGTTCAGTTTCAGACAATTTGAAACCGGAACCGATCCAAATTAAAATAGTTTTGTTTTTTGAGAACTAGAACCAAACTAAACCAATTCAAAATCGGAACAAAAGCACCGATTCGGTTCGGTTTGGACCGGTTTTACGGTTCCATGATTTTTTTCTGCATCCTTAGCGGTATAGAAAGGGAAAAAAAAACTGTTTGCGGGTTATTGGTCCGTCTTCTCCCCATTATGTCTTTATAAGCAAGTTTCTATATGCTGTCAAGGTTATTTTGTTGAGTTTTTGAGAAAAAAACAGTTTGAAATGGTCTTATTAATCTGTGCGCCCATCAATTCTGCAGAAAGAGATTAGCCCTAGATTTTTTTTTTTTTGAGAGTAAAGACTAATACATTTCCATGACTTTATCTTTAAGGGTATAATCTTTTTGGTATTTAAATTTACTAGTTGCCATGACTTGCTCCTTTTAAAGAGTAGAATCTTTTGGAGTAGAGACTAATTGTTGGCATGAAAACAATCTAGCATGGTGAGTAATCTTTTTACCTACTCAACAACCAAACCATTTGTTTATTTGGTATGGTTTGTTGAAATAGTACACGTGGCGGTCCTATTTATAAAGTGCTATGGGGCATGGTCACTCTACTCATCTTGACCAACCATCTTTATTTTGTTAGTGGTGTTGGTAGGAGCTAATATTGTTTGGATAATGGAATGCAACTCATAATTAATAAAATTGATAATGAAATGAAATTTAATGAGAATGGTTAGTGATGAAGTACAACTTAGGAAATAATTCTTTTCTTTTCTTTTTTGCGTTAAGGGCTATATAGTTCAAAATAACACTAATTTGTTACACAAATAATTGTGTCAGTTTTATGGAAATATTTACTTGTATCTGGTCTCCTTGAACCATCTAGTTCAGAATATTTCATAATTTCTCACTTGTAGTATTATTTGTCCAATATCTGCAATAATTTCTCAGATTTTTACTGTAGTATTACTTGTCCTGGATTTGCAATAATTTATCAGATAGTTTTTCATTATAGTATTATTTGTTGAGGATCACTTAGTCAGACACATGCAATAATTTCTCATAAAGGAGTTTTTCCTTTTTTGAACTTGCATGTCCATTCAATTGGGGGGAGTATGGAAAGAATTTATCACCATTTTCAGTTTAAAAGTTATATCATTTAAGGATAATACAATATGCATTCCATTATATTCCATTCGTGCATTAAAATTATAACTTAAGGTATAATTCTGATCTCAAGTTTTTTAATATTTATATAGTGCATGTGTGATGGCACAGAATATGCATTTAGTGGTGAATTATGGGGTAGTCTAATATTTGTAATGATATCTGTCATATCATTCAATCATATTCTCTATGTAATTTACAGCGTAGGACCAGTAATATAGTAGCTTGCAAGCTTAGTAAGTGTGTTATTAGAGTCAAACAAATAGATGTATTTATGAGACACATATGGTCTTTGTGGCTTATATCGGCTTTAATTTATGATTGTTCGGATTGTATTGGTTGATTGTGGAATAAATTTTTCTTGAAAAAGAAATAGGCTTGCCAACTCTATTTTTGAGAAGAAGAAAAAAAGAAAGAGACTCATAAGCCCTTCTTTAATCACTAAAGTGAGTATTATCTCTAGAATGATTAATTAATTCGATCATAAAGATTTTCAACTCTTATATGAAAAAGTTCTTTTGATAAGAGTTATTTACTTTTCGTGCAACATATATACGAAAATTATATCTTATTCTTTAGGAATTCATACATACTCATTTATGATAATATGATTGACATAAATAAAAAATATATAATTTTTATCACTATAATAATTGGATATTAATTTCAATTTTAAGTGATGAATTCTTTATTTACATTAATTATATCCAACCATGATTGTGATAGGTACGTAGTTATATTTTGTTATTTTTGTGTGTGTGTGTATATATATATATATTGTATATAATTATGGTGGCTTCCCTTGGCCGCCTTGGCTTATGTGGAATGGCATTATCTCTGAGAGACGCATAAATAAATTTGTAGTAGTATTAATTTGGTGGATAAAAAAAAATAAAAAATAAAAAATGCAGCTCAACTGTCTTGACTTTCAAAGAATGGTGGTAATCATTATAAAACATAGGGTTAAATGCAATAAACCCCCCTATACTATTCTCTTTTTCTTCAAATAACTCCCTGATCTATTATTTTGACAAAAAACCCCATACTATCCCCTTTTTCACACTTAACCCCCCTCATCTATGCGCATCAACTATTTATACCCCCCTCAACTTTCATTTTCTTGCACCATGGGTTTGCCCTCAAATTTTTTTACTCTTTTACCCTCCAAATTTTTTGTATTTCCACCTTACTTTTAATCATATCCTTACTATTATATTTCTTAATTCTTTAAATTACAAAAATATTGTTTCTTTTAGTTAGAATATTAATTATGGCATTTACCTTTAATGTATTAAACTAAATATACTCTCAAATGTTAATTTTTTTTTATAAGTTCTAATTATTTTATTTGTAAATCAATTAACTTGGTATTAAATTTTAGTTTGATTTAAATCATAAAACTCAATCCTAATTAATATATTCATAAATAAATCACAATTTATGAAAACAATATATATATTTTGAACAAAATATATATATTTCGGAATATATATATAATTTGTCAAAAATATATATTTTCCGAATTCTTTTAAAAAAATATGAATTTTTTCCGAAAAATAATTTTTTTGGGAAAAATATATATTATGTTCCAAAATATGATTTTTTTCGAAAAATAATTTTTATTAAGAAAAATATATATTATTTTCAAAAATATGAATTTTTTCCAAAAAATAATTTTTTTGAGAAAAATATATATTATGTTCCAAAATATGATTTTGATTCATAATACCGAAACTACCATCAATAGTATATGAGGGTTTAGTGAAATCAAACCTTCAAAAAAATTATTTTTTGAAAAAATATGTATATTTTGGAATATATATATATATATTGGAAAATGATATATATTTCGGAATATATATATATATATATATATGATTCGTCAAAAAAATTATTTTTTGAAAAAATATGTATATTTTGGAATATATATATATATATTGGAAAATGGTATATATTTCGGAATATATATATATATATGATTCGTCAAAAAAATTATTTTTTGAAAAAATATGTATATTTTGGAATATATTATTGGAAAATGATATATATTTCGGAATATATATATATATATATATATATATGATTCGTCAAAAGTATATATTTTTTGAATTATTTTAAAAAATATGAATTTTTTATGAAAAATATACATTATTTTCTAAAATATAAAAAATATATATTTCGGGAAAAAATTATATTATTTTCGAAAAAAAATCATATTTTGGAAAATAATATATGTTGTCAAGTGTTTATTGGTTGTAAGAGATTGCATTGCCATGTCACCAAACTTGAGAGCTTAAACAGTTTTTTGAAAACTTAATTGCCAAACATAGCCTTATTTAGTGAAGGGTAAAATTGTCCAACAAATGTCCATTTAACAGAAATGGGTAAATTGCAACATTTACATATTTTAGGGGGCAAACCTTTAATGCATGGGGTTATTTTAGAAAGAGAGAATAGTATAGGGGGGTTTATTGCATTTAATCCTAAAAGATATTACTAAAGATAAACTAATCCTTCATGCCTCTCATTTTCCCACCCTCACTTAAAATAATGAAACCTTCATATCTTACCTACTTACGCCATCATATAGATTACCAACCATTTCACCTAATTTACTCCATTATGTATATTATTCAATTGAAGGAAAGCTTATATGATTCACTCTCACGGACTAATAAACAAAACACTCACTTTGAAAACAACCTCTATATTGATTGACGATTATACTGTATATGAATAAAAATAAAAATAAAAAGGATTCAGTTCAACTTATCACTTTCGATAAAAATATAATTGTGTTTTTTTTGAGATTTGGTTCAACTATTCATAAGAATTATGTTTGTCATTTATTACACTTTCTTGAGATTTGAGGGAATCTCAATGATCCCCTCTTATTTTCTTAAAATCGAATCCGTTAGAAAAGTTTTTCGTATACTTTAATATTCTTCCCTTATATGATAAAAAATCACATAATTTATTATCAACAATTTCCTTTGATTATGGTACTTAAGACTGATTTTGATATTGTCATATACTAATAGAGGTATTGAATATGATAAATCCCAAATTTTCTAAAAATTTACTTTACTACTTTACTACTTTAAATATTATATATTTTATAAATAAATTTATGAAAATTGCATATGCCCACCCAAAAATTTGAAAATTTTTCTGTTAAAGCCCAATTTTTTTTTTATATATTTTATGAATAAACTCACAAAAATTATCTGTGCTAATGAATATGATAAAACCTCAGTAGAGGTCAATCTATTTCACCATCTAAATCTACAAGGCAATGCATTGCATATAAGGTGTATTTAGTGATAAAGAATTTTATCATCTATAAAGACAATGTATATTGCATATAAGGTGTATTTAATGAAGATGCGACCGATGAACATTCGTATTGGTTGTTTGTCATTTTATTTTATGGAATTCAAAACACATATTTTTATACATCAATATCATGCTTATTACACAGTTATTTACATGATAAGATAAAGAAGGAAAATAAAACTGAATTCTTGCTGATTTTTAATTATATTTTGCCCGAAATAAATATTCTCAAACTCGAAGTCACTCCCTAAAAGTGAATAAACAATTATCGGAAAAAATATAATAGAAACAATTCATCATCTCTTCTTAAATTAAGGTAGGGAGAGAATGCAATCTGAATGGTTGGATTTGAGGATAAAGATGCTCCCACTATCTCATTATTGAAATGACTATGAGTCCCAACTCAGAGATAAATCCCTCTAGTGCTGACCGACCAAGATTGATCATGATATACATATACATATATACATATATATATACATGTACAATATAAAGTTAAGAGGAATAAAGCTGCCCTATGATAAGTGGAGATAAGGAGTAGCTTTTCCATACCTAAAGCAATAACATCACCACAACCAACCTTGATTGAGAAAGCTTCCCTCTCCTCTCTCTGCCTGTCATCATCTCTACCTACCCCGAACCACTATAAGTTTTCTACTACTTATTTTATTGTTCAAAATCAAAATTAAGAATGGAGATAAAATAATATATCGGAGAGTAGTGCCTATATCATTATTTAATATTAATAATTATTTTAAAAATTAATATTATTCGAATTCATTACACAATATGGTATTCATTAGCAATCGATATTGTCCAAATTCGTATAATAGCGCAACAGGTAACCATGATACAAGTATTATATATGTTAGTATATCCAATGTTGAACTATCAAGCAGTGGGGCCTGGGATTGGCTATGGCCTTTTCTTGTGGAAAGGTGGATCATAGAATGCACTTTGATCCTATTGAGTCCTTGCATTTGGAATTGCATGACAATTGGTTACCTCACCTGAAAGAATATTTCCCAATAGAGCAAAATTACATGTCTATCCCTGCATTATAATATTAATATTAATATATTTTTAAAAATATATTTATTATAATATATTAATTTTTAGGAAAGATAATAAAACTATAATATTAAAATATATTAAATTTCCAAAAATATATTTTAATATTAATATATTAAATGGTGCAACTATTTGATTTTGGTTTGGGGTGAGATGGTGCAACTATTTGGTTTTGGTTTTGGTTGCTATAGTACCGCACCACCAAAAACCATCAATTCACATGATTCCAAATTTTGGCCATTTGGTGTCAATGGTGCCAATACTATTGACCCAAAACCATTTTACCAAACATAAATTGGTACCATCTTTTCACACCAAAATCAAAAAAATTGTACCAACCTATATTACCAAAGAGGGCTAACAGATTTTAAATGTGAATATCGATAATAATATTATGTGGGAACAGAGTACGAGAACTATAACGGCCTCTGGCAAATATCAATTTTAAATTTGATCACTGTACCAGGACTATAACATATTAGAATGATATCGTTTTAAAATTCAAATATCAGTAACGATCAGGCACGAGCCACGTTTGTGGCTTAGGGGGCAATTGGCCCCTATTAAATTTTAATTTTTTAAATATTTATAATAGTAATTTAAATTATTTTTAAGGAGTTTATAGAAAAAAATTATATTTGACCCCATTAAATTCTTTCAAATTTTTGCTTATTGCCCCTCAAGTTCAATGATTTGAATAAAAAATTTAAAGCTAAAATTATTAGGCAAAAAAATAAAAATATCTAAAAATGATATGTAATATATAAATTAGTTTAACAAATATTTAATGAGAACCCTAATTCCTAATCTATCTAACTCACCAGGTCACGACCAATTAACCTAATCCAAAATAACTTATAATTTCATTAAAGTTCACAACTCATTTTTTATAATTAAAGCCCAACCCAAAATAATAATTTAATTATTTACCCTAACTTGTAAATTATAATTGAACGTTTCAATTTGAACAGTAATTCTCTCTCACTTGCGTTCTCTCTCAAACTCATTGTAGGGAGGGCATTTTCTGTTATGAAAATCATCAAGACTCGAATGCACAATAAGATGAAAGATGAATGGATGAGTGATAGCTTGGTAGCTTATATTAAAAAAGATATATCTATTGGTCTAGATAATGAAGTTATCATACGATACTTTCAAGATATGAAAAGTTATCGAGAATAATTGTAATTTTATTTAAATGAATTATTAATATATTTTGAATTATTTTTCTTCTTATTAATTTTTTTAATGTATTTGTCACTTTTAAAGGTTGCCCCCCAATGAATTTTTTTCTGGCTCCGTTCCTGGTAACGATATGTATACTTTCTTAAAGTATTATTAGGGTTGTCCCACATCGGTTGTGGAAGGGTAGGGGGGATTGTTGGGGTTGTCCCTAGACCTGTGAATTGATCGGATTCGAATCGGAACAGTTAAATCCAAATCCAATTTGTTAAGAAATCGGATTATCGGATTCGGATCCTAATCGGGTTATCGAATTTTATTTTTAATCTATATCCGGTTAATATCGGATTCGGATCATAATCAGATTATTGACAGGTTTATTGATAAGCATGACAAAAACTCCCGATCCGCAATCCGAATTTGATAATTCGACAGTTTTTTACTTAGTTAATTTATGTTTGAATTTCTTCATCGTAGGATATCTGATCCGATTATTTAATTAAAAAAATACAAAAATCAATAAATACTGAAACACTAAAATTATTCACACTTTTAATAACTGTATTTATGATCAATCATTATTAATAAATAATAAAATAATTAACAACTAACATTTATATACATGTACAATATTAAATATATACACATAAAAATATCAAATATATATTTATATATTATATATCAGGTCGGGTTATTATCGGATCAGATTGCCATAAATCTAAATCCAATTTGTTAAGAAATCGGATTATCGGATTCGGATCCTAATCGGGTTATCGGATTTTATTTTCAATCCATATCCGGCTAATCGGATCAGATTTGATCAAAATCCGATCCATTGATAGGTCTAGTTGTCCCATATCAATTGTGGAAGAGGCTGATGATCATCAGTATATAAGTATGAAGGAAAATATCACCATTTGAGCTAACTTTTGGGGTGAAAGAGACCCAAAACCACCCAACAAATATTAGGAAGATGACTGTACATATGTATTAGACTATATGACGAATAGTGTCATGCATAACTTAATTTGAATAATTCTCCATTAGTAATATATATATATATATATATATACACACACACACATACACTCTTCTAACATTTAAATTGGACAGCATTTCAACTGCCACATGCAAAGTGGGAAAAACACACATAGCCACGTGCAAAACCCTAATATTATGGAAAAATTATGTTGATGTTTTGCTGTTCCATCATCAATAAGTTCAAATGAACTCTCTAATTACTCAAGAAGGTCAGTTTGCCATTCATAGATTTTGCCATTCATAGAAAGGTCAATGGATGATCATTGTTTCTTCTCATGGGGAGAGTGGTCATTGCTTCTATGTAGACTGCACTATGAACTTCCAATGCCTCTATACCTTGAATTTTATTTAGTTAATTATTTTTTGAATTTGACAAGTCATATTTGTATTTTTTTACCTAACTTGCTGATATACATAAAGTTAATTATAGAAAGGCAATTCTCTGACTTGAGTATAATTCTCAAGAACTCATATTATGTCATATGGTATTTGTTTGGGATGGACACGGACCGGATTGAGAATATTTTGGATCCAATCTATTATTACCGGATTCCAATATTCGGAACCAATCCAATCCATTTGTCTAACGAAACCAATCCAAATCAGACCACGGTGAACCGGATTGGTTTCGCGGATTGAAATATAAACCTATATTAATTAAAATGAGAATTAGTCCCATTGTATAGCATATTCCTTGGCAAATTCATTAAACCACAATATTCATTTTCAAAACACAAAATTTTGTATTGGCAATATTCAACAAAATTTAGTCTCTATTATCATATGCATTGGCAAATTTTTGTATGCATATTGCCGAAAGTATCATATGCCCAGAAATCCAGAACACAAAATTCAATCTCCAAGCAAATTGCCCAGTAAGTATCATATGCATTAACAAATTCAGTCTCCATTCAGAACACAAAATTGAAGCAAGGCATCAAACTCAATAAGGATCATAATGAAACCTACAGTAGTGTAAGATATTAAACCATAATAAATTAATAGTGAAAAAATAGTTATCATAAATAATGTGACATTTCAAGTACTTTGGTACTACCTTCAAAAGTCCTCAAATACTAGTTATGGCTACAAAAGTAAAATTGAATTTAATTAATTATTAACAAATAATTATAAATAAATTATAGTGAATAAATAAAACTTATTTAATTTAATGTGAAAAAATAAAGTATACTTGATTCAACATAAAAAGAGTCGAGTGCTTCAATTTCGTCCAATTGTGCTTTAATTTGAATCGGCACTCGCGAGGCACGTAACCAATCTTGTGCACAAATCAAGACTTCAACAACTTTAGGAGAAAAAGAACTACGAAATTGATCAAGGAAACGACCCCCCATGCTAAAGGTCGACCCAGAAACAACAATTGAAACATGAATAACTAGGATGTCACGTGCTACTTTGGATAGAATTTCATAGCTTGAAGAATTTACTTTCCACCAATTCAATATGTCAAAAGTTGACTTTTCATTCTTCCAAATAATTTCTTCCAAATATCTCTCCACTTCCGATTTCTTTCCCCCACTTCCTAGTTTCTCCAAATGTTCCAAATATGTCATTTGTGCTATGTCGGTTACACTTGAATTACTACTTACTAATTTCACTTGTACCACTACTTGATTTAACAACTTCCATTGAATTAGAAACTTGATTCGAAGATGAAATATCCCAAAAGTTTGCATTCTCAAGATAAATCCGATTTAGAACCGTCATACCTTATTAATTTGATCATTCACTTTGTTAGAATCAATAACTTGGGAATAACAAAAACACACATAATCCAACTTGAAGTGAGGATCTAACACAACGGCAACAACTAACATCATATTCAATTTCTCAACGCTCCCCCAATACTTATCAAATTTGTTCTTCATTTTGATAGTCAGCCACTTAAACGATGATTCGTACTCAATATGGCTAGAGACAACTCTCTTTCAATACTTTGAACTTCATAAAAATATTCATTTAAAGTTACATATAAAATATAACTAATATATGAACCAAAACGAAGTAGAAACGTGAGGATAGTGTAAGGAGACGAGAGAAGACTAAGAAATCTCACCGAAGTAAAAGAAGATGATGAAGTCGTTGTTGAAGATGAGAAAGGACTACGCCGTTGGTGAGAATCGTGAGGATAATGTAAGGAGGAGACGCAGTGAGAGAGAGAGGGGCAGCCGTAATGAAAGTTGAGAGAGAGGGGGGCGTGAAAAATTCTAGGGTTTCTTGTGAGAGTCAGCTTTATTAAGTTTAGGTTAGAGTCACATGAAAGTCTCGTGACATTAATTGTAATATTAAGTTAATATATATATATATATATATATATATAAATATATATATATAATATGAAGGTTTAGTTAATATATGTAGAAATATAATAGAGTTAGTTTGATTTTTGTGTGTAAATATATATATATAAATAATATAGTTGTAAGTTTATAGATCAATGAAATTATAAAATAAATTATTAATATTTTTTTGTTTAAAAATATTTATTTTAAATATATAAATTGTTATAAATCTCCAATTCAAAGTAATGAGTTCGAATTGAATACTTTAATTGAGTGAAATTGATAAAATCTCCAATTTCAATTAGTGAAATTGATTTTAATTGAAAGAAATTGAGTAAATTCCCCAATTCAATGTAGTTTAATTAAGTTCAATTGATAAAATTCCCAATTTTAATTAGTGAAATTGACTTTAATTGAGTGAAATTGAGTAAATCCCCTAATTCAAAATAGTTTGAGTTTAATTGAGTGAAATTGATAAAACCCCCAACTCAAATTAGTGAAATTGAGTGAAATTAAGTTCAATTGAGTAAATCCCCAATTCAATGTAGTGAAATTGACTTTAATTGATAAAACCCCTAATTCAAAGTAGTAAAATTGAGTAAATTCCCCAATTTAAAATAGTTTAATTGAATTCAATTGAGTGAAATTGATAAAATTCTCAACTCAAAGTAGTGAAATTAAATTCAATTGAGTAAATCCCTAACTCAAAGTAGTTAAATTGATTTCAATTGAGTGAAATTGATAAAATCCCCAATTTAAATTAGTGAAATTGACTTTAATTGAGTGAAATTGAGTAAATCCCCTAATTCAAATTAGTTTAATTTAGTTCAATTGATAAAATCTCCAACTCAAAGTAGTGAAATTGAGTGAAATTAAGTTCAATTGAGTAAATCCTCAACTCAAAATAGTTAAATTGATTTCAATTGAGTGAAATTGATAAAATCCCTAATTTAAATTAATGAAATTGACTTTAATTGACTAAACCCCCCAATTCAAAATAGTTTAATTGAATTCAATTGATAACATTCTCAATTTTAAGTAGTGTAATTGAGTTAAATTAAGTTTAATTGAGTAAATCCCAATTCGAAGTAATTTAATTGAGTTTTATTTAGTAAATCCCAATTCTAAGTAGTGAAATTGAGTGAATAGTAAATTCCATTTTTAAAGAAAATATAGATCTTTAAATAATATATTGTTAATAGTACATTTTAATGAGAATATTATAGATATAAATAGATAATTATTTAGTGTAGAATAAGTTATTATCATTTAATTTAAAATAATATATTATGTGATATATTATTAATATAAATAATGAAAAATATATGTGAACAGTAGTTGACAAGACTGGATTAACCGGATTATTAAAAATGGAATCCAGAACCGATCCGTAAAATACTGGATTGGGGATTTTTGGATCCATATCCAATCCAATCCATAATGAAACCGATTTAAAATATCCGGACCGAATTAAACGGATTGAATTTTCGGATGGACCGGATTTTTGTCCACCCCTAGTATCTGTTATTTTAAAATATGCTGAACATAACAGGGTTTTCATTTTTAAAAAAAATGCAAATAGAGCCTTCAACAATTTAAAGGTTATTGAGATTGGTGACAGTTTTGTCCTTCAACTATCCAAACCATTGGCAATACCACTCTAGAATTCTAGTTTATTTATAACAAATTATAAATAAAAAACTTCACCACTTAATATCGGATTCATAGAAAAATTTAGTACTTAATTTTTAGTTAAATCAAACAGCACTGATGAAGCATAACAGGACGACTAAAAGGTTCGTTTCTTTTCTTTTTTAACTTTTTATTAATATTTTTATATGTACATTTATATATCTCAATAAATACAATTTTTTTTTTGGCATCATAATTCTAAGGGATAATTACAGCTTGATCCTTAAAATATGATATATCACAACCGCACAACCTTCTTTTAGAAAATTACAATTTCACCCTTTCAAATTGATTAACGTTCAATTCTACAGTAACTGGATATGTGAAATTACTTATAAATATGTACAAAATAAGAACTTAGTAAATGATGTTTTTAATCCTCAATCCTTACTCTAAGTAAGGGTAATTTGGTCATTTTACGTAATTTTTGGATGGAAAAAAATATCTTTATAAATAAGTGAGGGTTTTATAGTCATTTCACTTCTGGTCAATTACTAATGTAAGCGTTAACCAAGCCCAAAGTTTGCCGGAGGAAAATTTTGTTACTACTTACAAACTAGAAGGGGTAAAACTGTAAATTTTTAAGGACAAAAGGTGCATGTGTAATAAATATATAGGCCCGTTTGGGAACCATCGTTTTTGTTTTTGTTTTGAGAACCAAAAAATAAAAACAATTCTTGTTCTTGTTCTTATTTTCTCACCCAAAGGAACAAAAAAAAAAAATATGTTTGGGGCAAAAAAACACATATATTCTCACACAATGGGTCCGTTTGGCTCACTAGAAAACAATTTTCTTTTTTTACTGTTCACACATTTAAAAAATAAAAACACGTTTGGCAAACGCGTTTACTGTTCACTTTTTTTTTCCCAAGAAAACTGTTTTCTGTGAATAGTGGATAAAAGTGGTGAAACACCAAATATAATTTTTAGTTATTTTTTGAGTTTTTTCACTGTTTAGGGTACCACCTCCACCACCAACCACCACCACCCCCGCCATCGGTCGCCGCCGGGCCCCACCGCCGCCGCCTTCGCCCACCGCCAGTCACCCACCACCACCGCCCCCCGCCGCCACCGGTCACCGCCGCCCACCAATACCATTTTATTTTTCAATACAAATTTTGATCCAAACGCTTTTTTGCTGAAAAAAAAAGACAAATATAAATACAGTTTTTATATTTGAAGACAAAAAACAAATACAAAAAACAAGCTTTCCAAATGCACCCAATATTTTCTCTTTACCACAATTCATTTTTTTTGAAAAATCCCAAAAAGAACAAAAAAACAAGTTTTTGTTGTTCCCTTGTTTTTTCTACTATTCACAAAAACAGTTGTCAAATTGAGAACATAATAAACAGTAAAAAATGCTGCCAAACATGTTTTGTTCTCCTGAACAGTGCCAAAAAATAAAAAATAGAACAAAAACACACTTTCCAAACCGGGCCATAATATCTAGAGTGGTCAAACTGTAATTATCCCTAATTGTATAACCCTCCCAACTCAGTTTGACTTTCACATTTGGGGCCAACAATTGCATAGGGAGAAAGAAAAATCACCAAAAACTTCCACTCTTTCCATATACTCTGCGCCAAATATTTCTCTCTCTCTCTCTCTCTCTCTCTCTTCACATATGAGCCATTAATGGCGGTGTCCTTACAGAG
The DNA here is from genome assembly GCA_963922005.1 of Cornus suecica. NCBI lineage: Eukaryota > Viridiplantae > Streptophyta > Magnoliopsida > Cornales > Cornaceae > Cornus > Cornus suecica. The sequence goes on from OY998241.1 coordinate 22,197,952, forward strand.
AAGTGTATGGGACGATGTGTTGGAGCTGACAAAGGAGGCCCAAGACAGGGGCAGTGAGCCTCTGTTGTGGGCAATCCAGCTTTCTTCCAATTTGAGCTCTGCTGGGGTGTCTCTCCCCTCATTTGAGCTCGCAAACCTCTTGGTCTCACACATTTGCTGGGATAACAACGTACCCATTGCTTGGAAGTTTCTCGAGAAGGCGTTGATGGTCAAGATAGTGCCTCCTCTGCTTGTTCTTGCTCTGCTCTCCACCAGGTCTCTCTCTGTTTCTGTTCTCTCTGTTTTTGTTTTTGAATTGTTGATTTCAATGTTTTGATGGGTTTGGCTGTGATTTCTGTGATACCATTTTGGTGATTTTGGAGTTTGTGGTACTTTGTTTTGTTTTCAGTGGTTATGTGATTTGTGATCTTCATTGAATTACTTTGAACCCATAACCCATTTCCCATTTCCCATTTGTATCTCTCTGTCTTTATTTTTGAAAATTTTCATTTGATGGGTTGGTTTGGAATTTTTGAGATGTCTGTTTGGTGATTTGAATTTGGTGTTTTTGGGTTTGTTATCAGTGGTTGAGTGGTTGGAGATATTCTGTGAATTACTTTGAACAATCACCCATTTCCCATTACTCTCTCTTTGTTATTCTGATTGATAATGTTAATTTCATGGGTTTGTTTGTGATTTCTGTGATGTATTTTTGGTGATTTGAAGTTGGTCTTCTTTTTGGGGTTTTCATCAGTGGTTGAGTGGTTGAAGATCTTCTGTAAATTCCTTTGAACAATCACCCATTTCCCATTTCTCTCTTTTTGATTTTCTTTTTGAAAATGTTCATTTCATTGATTTGTTTGTAATTTCTGTGATGTCTTTTTGCTGATTTGAAGTTGGTGTTTTGGGGTTTTTCATCAGTGGTTTAGTGTTTGGAGATCTTCTGTGAATTACATTGAACAATCACTTCTCTCTCTCTCTCTCTCACACACACACACACACACACACACACACACACTTTTGTTCATTTCATGGGTTTGTTTGGAATTTCTGTCATGTCTTTTTGGTGATTTGAAGGTTTGTATATATGGGTTTGTTATCAGTGGTTGAATGTATGGAGATCTTCTGTGAATTACTTTGAACAATCACCCATTTCCCATTTCTCTCTCTCTTTCTGTTTGGTATAAAGTATAGACAGATCTATTTAGGCTTGAATTGTTTTTGCAATGACATGATTTGTGAGGCCTTGTTACGCATAGATGTTTTGGCATCTTATTTTTTATATATATTTGACAAAATCTTAAAAGAAAAAAAAATTGTTGTTTCTACTAGATTATTGCTTCTTTTGGTTTACATTGTTGTCTGACATTCCTTCAACATTGTTTTCTATAGGGTTATTCCAAATCGACGTTCTCGGCCGGCAGCATTCAGGCTTTATATGGAACTCCTCAAGCAACATGCTTTCACTCTGAAAGCTCATATAAATGGGGCGAATTATCTAAAGTAAGTCTTGAGATGAGTTTTATACTATGACATGGACTAGGTTGTTTGTCGGGGTCTCCTAAAAAAGGAGGATACAGGGACATGGTTAAATAATTATTTTTGTTTAATTATTTTATGTTGTTTCTGTAGAGTAAAATACTGTTTTTATGTAACATAACATTCAATATTATCATTTCATTGTAAATGAAGTAAAATTAAATGATTGAATATGCTATTTAAGAACATCATGTACATGTCGATATCCAAAAGTGTTGGACACTTATCGCGCCAACCATGTCAGATCAGTATGTGTTTGACACAAGTTCTTTACTACTTTTAAAAAGTCCAAGTAACACAGGCTTTACATATTATATGAGAACTTTCTCATCCACAGCCTCTTTGATTCTTAAGCTCAATATAGTTACACTATTGATCTTTGACTTTCTTAACTGTACAATCACTGTTGCTTGCTTCTGATATCTAATGGTTTACCAGCTTAAAAGTGAGGGTTCAAGTACTGAAATCACTTCTGATGGACTTGTACTAATAACTAACTGCGAAAAACGAGAACTCGCCCCATTCCTTTCGCTCACTTGCATTAGGGCATTCCAGTCGCTTCTCATACTAGTTCCTCTAGGATTTCACTCAGTTTAAGGCTCTCATATGTTGTGGGCTTCATCTTATTAAAAATATGCATATATATATATGTATATCTATTTATATGTATACTTCTTACTCATGTAGGATTTTAATCCACTTAGGGTCTTAAGTCACTAAAATTTTAGCTCATTGAAAGCTGCTGTTCACTTTGAAGTCCAAATTATGGTATGATTTTCTCACTTCTCACACACATTAATGGGATAGACATTTTCGCAGTAGCCTCATTACATACCCACGAAGTTGCAATCTTAGGTCTTTCGTATGCCATTATGCGGTTGAAATCTGCTTGCTGTCATTACTTTCCCCCGATCAACCATTAAGTCAATAGTCACCTGCATTATGATTAATGGGGATGAGGTAGAACGTTCCCATAGGTCTACTCTCACTTTTAAAGGCTAAGCAATAGAGAATCTCACAAGGTTTACTTATACCCTGACCACAAGTCTTAAGCAATTGAAATAGATAAATCTATACGGGGTGTTAAACATCTCTTCCATAACCTATTTATTTTGCCATATGGACATCATTAGGTACATAGGGCTATTTCATTTTATTCACTGGTCTCAGTTAAGCATGCCTTGGGTGTCGTGGTACACCACAACTCGGTGTGGGGGTGTAATTGCCTTTAATTCCTGAGGTCTTATTTCATCGTTTCACATTAGAGGTCTTTCCGCTCTCCGCTGACTCTTTACAGGGCACCTTTTCCACAAGTGTCATAGGGACAAAGTGTCACACGGAACTTCTATAATATAAACATTGTGTGTTCATGGATTCATAGATAATAAGTATTCTAGAATTCCAGATCTAGTACTTCAGATAGCAAGTGTTACCAGGGACCAAGTCTAGATTCCAACTTCAACCTATCCAAGAAGTTTTTCCAGCCATCTTCAATACTTTAGGTTTTATTTGGAGTGTTTTAGTTTCATGCAGATTATTTCGTGGACTTGCATTACATGGTTGATAACTTTGTAGGTATTGTAGTCATACTGTTGCTTGGGCAACACCTAGGTCCCTGGCTGGTCAATTTATTTGCTTACATAATTGTCCATTCTGCTATATGTTTGTTTAATTTTGCAAAATTTGAAACCAACATTATCCATATGTAGAATGTAGAATTGTTAATATCATATGCACATACTATTGGCAACATCCATGTCACTGATTTGCAAAGTTGCGGTTTATAGTAGTTTTACCCATTTCTAGGAGAGTGATGATGGGATGCTGGGAGGGGAAGACTGGAGAGAAACCTAACATGTGACATGATCTTGCCCAAAGTGCTTGATTACTGGTAACACTTGCTATAGAAACCATGTGCTTTTCACTCTACCTTTTTTATGTGTGTTAACAGAGAGAAAATAAAGAAGAGAATAATGATGTATTGTATCTGTATGTGAAGTATATCTATTACAATAGAACCACCACCTATATATATATAGGAGATAATGAGTGGTAAACAAGTCATGATAAAATAGGTAATTACAAGTAAGGAATTAGAAATCATATCCCACTAATTATGCTATCAAATCAATCAAGTCAAGTCTTCAATCGCTCCTCAATAATATTATTCAATAGCCCCCCTTATGTTGGACACGGAGATCTTAGCTTGCTCAACTTGAAATAGAAAACGAAGTTGTCTGGAGTACGAGACGAGTAAATCCGAAGATTCAAGATAAGTTGATCCAAAGATCCAACACAAGTTGATCCGAAAAATCAAAACGAGTTGATCCGAAGATCCAAGAAAAATTGATCCGAAGATCCGAAATGAGTTGATCCGATGAACCAAAACAAGATCCAAGACAAGTTGATCCGAAGATCCAAAACTAGATGATCGAAAGATCCAAGACAAGTTGATCTGAAGATCCGAAACGAGTTGATCCGAATATTCAAAACGAGTTGATCCGAAGATCCGAAACGAGTTAATCCGAAGATCCAAAATAAGTTGAACAGAAGATCCAAGACAAGATGATCCGAAGATTCAAGACAAGTTGATCCGAAAATCCGAAATGAATTGTGGTGGGGTGAAAGATAAATCCGACCGAGAATATAATATATATTATATATATATATATATGAATATTTTAAATAAAGATTGTTGCCGGGGATGGGAGATGGAGTACCATTCCCGGCAGAGACGGCGATTAGCAGAAAAAACTACTAAGAATCCGTAGACTCTGATAAAATTAACAGAGAGAAAATAAAGAAGAGAATAATGATGTATTATATTTTGTATGTGAAGTATATCTATTACAATAGAACCACCACCTATATATATATATATATATATGAGAGAATGAGTAGTAAACAAGTCATGATAAAATAAGTATTTACAAGTAAGAAATTAGAAATTATATCCCACTAATTATGCTATCAAATCAATCAAGTCAAGTCTTCAATTGCTCCTCAATAATATTCTTCAACAATGTGTATATCATAAAATTAAAGTACGAGACTCAATGGAGGCTCAATGACACATGTACAAGACTCAGTACTAGTATTTGCAAGCTGGACATATTGAAGCTGCACTGAACCTTGTTCTTTTTTGAAGAAGACCTGAATTCTGTTTTATTCTTCTTAGTTTTTCAGATTTTACAAGGCCTATATACACAATAAATAACAGCTATACTAAGGACAAAATTACAAGTACAAATAAATAATAGCTATCTCTAAGGTATACAAAGTCAAGATCTGTTGCTCTGTCAAAGATTCACAACAACTGTACCTAAGCTAAGGCAAAATTCTGCAGGTTTGCAGCTGTATAAACAGCTGAAATTAGGAGCATCTCAGATTGTGATGTTGTGGTGCTGTGTTTTTCCACACTCCCCTTTAAGCTGACATATAGATATCAGTCATGCTCAGCTTGTCAATTAACTCTTGAAACTGTCTTTTAGCTAATCCTTTAGTCAAGACATCAGCTAGCTGTTATTCAGATCTGATGTAGGGAGTACAAATAAGGCCCCATTCAATTTTCTCTTTGATGAAATGTCTGTCGATCTCAATATGTTTTGTTTTGTCGTATTGGACTGGATTGTGCGCGATATTAGTGACTGCTTTGTTGTCACAGTAGAGTTTCATGGGATTACAACTTTCAAACTTCAGTTCTTTTAAGATAGACTTTAGCCATAGTAACTCACAAATTCCCAAAGCCATCGCACGAAACTCAGCTTCAACGCTTGATCTAGCCACAACTGTTTGCTTCTTACTCCTCCATGTCACCAAATTACCTCCTACAAGGGTACAATATCCTGAAGTAGAGTGTCTATCACTGAGTGATCCTCCCCAGTCTGCATCGGTGTAGGCTTCAATTTCTATATTCCCATTTTTTGAGAATATAATTCCTTTTCCTGGAGTGCTCTTGAGATATTTTAAGATTTTGAGTGCAGCGTTGAGATGGTCTTGATTAGAAGCATGCATAAACCTACTGACAATTCCAACGGCATAAGTAATATCAGGCCTAGTATGAGTTAAGTAAATGAGCTTTCCAACTAATCGTTGGTATCTCTCCTTTTCAACCATTAGACTTGTGGTTAAAGTCAATAGGAGTATCTTCTGGTTTGCATCCCAATAAACTGGTCTCCTTAAGTAAATCAAGGACATACTTCCTTTATGATAGAAATATTCCTTTTTTTTACCTTGCAACTTCTATTCCCAAGAAATACCTTAGATTTCCCAAGTCCTTAGTCTCAAATTCATTTGCAAGAGACTTCTTCAATTTCTCTATTTCGGTGTCATCATTTCCAGTCACAATGATGTCATCAACATACATAATTAATACAGTTACCGTCCCTCCTTTGTGTTTGTAAAAGATTGTGTGATCTCCTTGGCTTTGCATATATCCCTCTCTTCGGACAACCTTGGTGAATTTTTCAAACCAAACATGTGGGGATTGCTTCAATCCATAAAGAGATTTCTTTAATCTGTACACTTTCTTTCCTCCAAAATTGCCTTCAAATCATGGTGGCAACTCCATATACACTTCTTCCTTAAGGTTTCCATGGAGAAATGCATTTTTTATATCAAGTTGGTGCATCGGCCAGTCCCGATTTGCTACTATGGACAGTAGGACCCGAATTGTATTCATTTTTGCTACGGGGGCAAAGGTTTCTTGGTAGTCAATCCCTTATGTTTGTGTGAAGCCTTTTGCGACCAATCTTGCCTTGTATCGATCAACCGGGCCATCTGCCTTGAATTTGATAGTAAACACCCACTTACACCCCACGGTCTTCTTTCCATAGGGAAAATAAGCTAGTTCCCAAGTGTTGTTCTTGGTGAGTGCCCTCATTTCTTCCATCACAACTTTTCTCCATTTTGAATATGTCATTACTTCCTGAATGGTCTTCGGAATCTTTTCTTGACAAACATTAGTAGAAAATACTTTGAAGGAAGGGTTAAGATTCTTATATGAAATATAATTGGAAAGTGGATATTGAGTACAAGATCTTTTCCCTTTTCTAAGTGCAATAGGTATGTCCAGATCAGATTGAGAAAAATCAGAAATTTCATTAGGGAACTCACCTTGTCTTTCCATGAACTCATTGGAATTTGAAGTGACCGTAGCTGGTTCAGGATTGAGCAGTACGAAGGAAATGTTCCAGCCTTCTTATCCTTGTCTTTCCTTATATAAACCTTCAGTTCTTTAGACTGCCCTTCATTCTGTCCATCGTCGGTTGTTGATCAATCAACGAATGTTGTTGCTGTTGTGATGGCTGCAACGGCTGTTGCAGCAGTTGTAATGGTTGCTGTAATGGCTGTTGCAGGTTGGGAAGGAAGCTCGGTTGAAGATTTAGGCTTTGTGTGGATTGAACATGATTGGGCATCACAATATCATCCCAAAACTGATCTCCCATTGGATAATTCTCCCCCTGGAGTGAAGTTTTGGTGAAGAACGATTGAATTTCAAAAAAAGTTACATCTATGGAGACATAAAAATTTTTGGTAGTGGGGTCAAAACACTTGTACCCTTTCTTTGTTGAAGAGTAACCAAGAAAAACACATTTTATGACTCTAGAATCCAATTTGCTTTTGTTGGAATTGTGATCATGAACAAAAGCAGTACATCCAAATATTTTTGGGCTTAAGGAAGATAATAAGTGTTTTGTCAATAGAAATGATTTCTTGACTTGGTTCAATGGTGTCTCATACTTGAGAATACAACCAGGCATTCGATTAATTAAGTATGTGACTGTTAAAATGGCTTCACCCCAAAGATATTTAGGAACACTCATTTGGATTAGGAGGACCCTTGCCACTTCAACTAAGTGCCTATTCTTCCTTTCGGCTACCCCATTTTGTTGGGGTGTGTCAACACATGAGGTTTGGTGGACAATACCATGAGCGGCAAGATAATCACTCAAAATATTTGAAAAATATTCTTTACCGTTATCCGTTCGAAGGATCTGGATTTTTTTTTCTGAAATTGGTTCTCAATTATTTTATGAAAGATTGGAAATACTTGGGCTGCTTCGGATTTTTGTTTAAGAAGATAAGTCCAATACATCCTAGTGTGGTCATCAATGAAGGTTATGAACCATTTTGAACCGGAAACATTGGTGACACGCGAAGGTCCCCAAACATCACTATGGATAAGGGTAAAAGGGCTAGACTCGATGTAATTCAATGCTGTAAAAGACACTCTATGATGCTTAGATAACTCACATGTTTCACACTTAAAATTTGAAATATTTTTATTTGCAAATAACAAAGGAAACAAAATTTTCAAATAGGGAAAACTAGGATGTCCTAACCTAAGGTGCCACAAAAGAATGTCATTCTTACCATCCAGATTGAAACTCCCACATTGCATAGCTTTCATGCCTTTGCCTTCTTCTTCAACTTTGCTTCCTTTAAGGACAAACAAACCATCCATTTCTCTAGCACTGCCAATCTTTTTCCCCGTATACAGTTCTTAAAATTCACAATGAGTAGAAGAGAATTTGGCTATACAATTCAAATCTCGAGTTAGTTTAGAAACTGATATAAGGTTACAAGAGAGATTTGGAACATGTATGACAGATTCAAAGACAAAATCCTTAGAAAGAATTATAGCACCTTTCCCCGCAACTGATGATAGAGTACCATCCGCAATCTTAACCTTTTGGTGTCCAGAGGTTGGATGAACATGTCATGTGATCTGACGCCTTGGAATCTATGATCCAATGGCTGGTTTTTGAATTTGTAGTTTGTAAAGCAGTGAAAAAAAATACCAACTTGTGCAATATTGGCTGAAATGGATTTATTGCTGCCATGACTCATTCCTTCTCCAATGCCTTGCTGTTTGTGTGTAGTAATCTGAATGGTAGGACTTTCTAGAAGACTTGAGGTCTCCCAATTAGTCATCTTACCTGAAGCACTAACATATGTAACTTTAGATGGGTTTTTGAAGGAAGTTAACCAGCAATCATAACGTAGAAGAAAAATGAACCCAGAACTGAAAGAGGGCTCTGATACCATGAAGAAGATCTGAATTCTGTTTTTATTTTTCTTAGTTTTTCAGATTTTACAAGGCCTCTATATATACACAATAAATAACAGCTATACTAAGGACAGAAATACAAGTACAAATAAATAATAGCTATCTCTAATGTATACAAAGTCAAGATCTGCTGATGTGTCAAAGATCCACAACAGTTGTACTTAAGCTAAGTCAAAATTCTGCAGATTTGCGGCTGTATAAACAGCTGGAATTAGGAGCATCTCAGATTGTGATGTTGTGGTATTGTGTTTTTCCACATTTTTTGTTTTGACAAATTTAGTGTCAACAATAAATGTGTCTGCTCAGTACCAGTATAGTGTCTATTAACTTCAATTCACGAAGCCATAGATTTAACAATGAGGAGGATACCTCACTTGTATCACTTTGAGAGATTCTGACTATGTTAATAAGATCCAATACAAGAAATCTCGGATTTGGCCACAAAGTTTTTGACCACAAAAGTATCCAATATACAATTCTTCACGGACCTGTGGTCACAAATTTTGTATTTTGTGTAAAATTACCATTACCTGAAAATACAAAATTTGTGACAAGTCGTGGCCACAAGTCCGTGAAGAATTGTATTCCGGCACAAATTTATTGTCTTCATGCCAATCAGTCATTTCTAACAAAAAATTATTTTTGTGGTAAAAAGATTTGTGGCCAAATCCAAGATCTCTTGTAAACATTCAAGACCTTGTTATTCAGTAATTATGTTTTACTTTGTAATCGTATATGCGTGATTGCTTGAGACTAATGTTGATGTAGTCGTGACATATCTGTGATGGTGAAATCATGAAGATTTTCTCTCTCTTTCTCATTTTCAAAAACCTGAAATAATCATACCAAGGTCACTGTTCTTGTATGCTATTTTCTAATGTTTCTTTTTCATGCAGGGTCATGAATTCAATAGATGATGTTCTTAATCTATCCCAAATATTTGGTCTGCGAGCAAGTGAACCTGGCATTCTTGCGGTTGAATTTATTTTTTCAATTGTTTGGCAATTGCTTGACGCATCACTAGATGATGAAGGGTTGCTGGAACTCACCCAAGAAAAGAGATCTAGATGGGAAATTCAACTTCAAGATATGGAACTAGATGGTGCCGATAGTTATGATGAGAAGAAAATTGAGCATCGAGAAAGACTACAGAATATAAATACTGTGGTGGCCATAGAGTTAGTGGGGCAATTTCTGCAAAATAAAGTAACTTCCAGGATTCTTTACTTGGCACGCCAAAACATGTCAGAACTTCATTCTTTTATGAATTGCTTTTCGAACATCATGCATTTCCGTTTAACTGTGTCTGACTGGAAGGGAAAAGGAACAAGATTTAGTTAAATAAAATATTTAGTGTCAAGTATTAACCATGCATTAGATCAGTGTCTAACCTCAGAATGCAACCTTTTTTACTGTGTCCATGGAATGCTGTGATAACACCTCAACAAAGTTAACTGTTTGGAAATGGTTACACGAATCCATCTTTTCAATTACACTTCATTTAGGTCAAGGTTTCTTTCAGATTATTGCCAATTATTGTTTAGTTATCTCTATCTGTCTCTTGGTCTACAAACTGAATGAAAAATTTATTTACTACATGCTTGCGATCTTGTCAGGCCCTCGCATTGGGAAATATTCGTCCAGAAAATACAGTTGCTTGTCGGGAACTCATCAGCATTGAGAAATTCAACCGTTATGACTCAGGAAGCTCTTTTGCAGTTGACATCGGATACTTGTAAAGTTTTGTCTAAAAAATGTAAAACAAGTTCATTGCAGGAGTTTAATGCAGTTATGGCTTCTGGGTCTCTGGCTCATTCTGCTCGTCTTTGTCATGGTTCTAGTCGTTCTTCTCTTTGGCTTCCTCTTGATCTTTTTCTAGAAGATGTGATGGATGGGTCACAAGTCACTGAAACAAGTGCAATTGAAACTATTACTGGCAAGATCAGTTTTACCCTTGGTCCTTTACTTTAATAAACTGTAAATTTAGTCAAACCTTTCTCTAATACAACTTCTTGATCGATTTATCCATACAGGTTTGATGAAGGCCCTTCAAGCAATTAATAACACCACCTGGCACGAGAGCTTTTTAGGGCTTTGGATGGCAGCTCTACGTCTTGTTCAAAGGGTTGGGATTCTTTTAGTACTGACAAATTTCTTTGTAGAACTTATAGTTATGATTCATTCTTAAAAAGTCCAAGCTGATGCTCCTTAAACTGTCATTTTTCCTTTCCAAGCTGCACATCAAACTTAGAACATTTCAAGTATTTTGGTGTATCACACACACATGCATGCAATACATTAACTGGAATAGTGTGGTAATAATTTCTTTTTCTATTTAATTTTTTTACTCAGACCATAGTGAAATATGGAACACCTAGTATGGTCTTTGAAAGTAGTATCTTTCCTGAAAAATACCCTTAGGAATAGGGAATTGAATCAGGCATCACATCGGTGACAATCTAGGCAGCCAGAAAGGTCCATGCCTTTGTAAGTTGTCTTACTGGCTGGATTTCACTCAGAGCCCATACAGTGAATCTTAAGTAATCTCTCTTGATGAACTGGAGGTTGGATTGGTACCATTTCAAGGCTTTAGTGGGCAATACATTTCTTTCCGCCTATGAAGTCTTATTCCCTTGTTGTGTTTTCAACTGACATGCAGGAGAGGGATCCAATTGAAGGTCCTGTTCCTCGCCTTGATACTCGCTTGTGCGTGCTGTTGTCTATCACAACTCTTGTGGTTGCTGATCTTATTGAGGAAGAGGAAGATGCCCCAGTTGATGAGGTAGAATGCTTCTCCAATCACTGGAAGGATCAACAGATTCCTGCAAAGCGTCGTATGGACTTAGTCTCTGGTTTACAGAGTCTGGGCGACTATCAGGGCTTGCTGACGCCACCTCAAGCAGTAGTTTCTATGGCCAATCAGGCTGCTGCAAAAGCCATGATGGTTGTTTCAGGAATTAATGTTGGTAGTGCATACTTTGAGTGCATCAGCATGAAAGACATGCCGATTAACTGCTGTAAGTAGCATCTCTTTTTCATGTGCCATTAAAGATTTCCATTTATTACTGTTTTTTTAAGGAAAACATAAAACCATCAACCTAGCATGGATTCTAGTACACGTAGTCTGGGTATTTGTGAGTTACTGTCACTGCATGTGCTTGGGGCTCTTACATAAAAGGTCATCCTCCCTAATCTTCTAAGTTTTCAAAACAAGGTTTTGTAGATGAGAGCTTCCATTTTATATATGTTGCATGTGCGCGGGTTCTGGTGGATCATAGGATTTCTCCTCAAGAATACTGTCAAAGATAACAGGCTGGAACATTGCAGCTGTAGTTAATTAGTCAAGGGTGGCTGTTCTTGACTTTAGAGATTGCTTGCTGCTGTATTTTATGACTTTTGAGACTACTAGCTGTCTATTATTTATTGTACAAATTCTGTAATCTCTAGGATAGATTTCCTTGTCTTTCTTTTCTCTTTTAGTTAGCCTATATATTCCCAATTGTACATTGTTAAGTGATATGAAACAGATTCCCATCTTTCACATTCATATTCCCATCTTTCACAGGGTATCAGAGCCAAATTTGGCTTCTTGGGATTTTTTTCTTTTCTGCCTTCATCACTGAATATCTTTTGCTGAGCATTTGTTGTCTTGTTCATCTTTCTCAGTTTTTCTTGATCCAAAATAGAGTATATTGAATCCATACATTATCTCTTTATCTTGGGCCTTCATTGCCCAGATTGTTTCAACAGTTCTGTTGATGAAGAGCCAGAATTGTTTCAACAGTTTATTCTTAGCCTTCATTGTCAATTGTGAAGCTTGTTTTTTAGCCCAAACACTTAAACATGTCTGATGCAACTGAGTCCTCAAACATGTCTGAAATCCAAGTGACGGACACCTCTAACATAACTTCAGCCGGAGATTTGCAGAATATCAATCAAGTTATAGGTTGAATGGAAAGAACTACCTGAAATGGTCTCAATTTGTTCGAACCTTTCTGAAAGGGAAGGGAAAATTGAGTCATCTCCTTGGAGAGGGTCCAAAACCTGGAGATCCAAAGTACAACACATGGGATGAAGCTGATTCTATGATAATGTCATGGCTATGGAACTTGATGACGCCTGAAGTAAGTGATACCTGCATGTTCTTGGAGACAGCGAAGGACATCTGGGACTTTTGTAGACAGACGTATTCAAAGGTTCGTGATGTTGCTCAAATCTACGATATCAAAACTAGAATCTCGGCTACTAAATAGGGTAATTGCTCTATCACTGAATACTCCACCATTTTGCAAAACTTGTGGCAAGAATTGGATCATTATCAATGTATTGAGATGAAATGGAGTGATGATGCTGCCATTCTTAAGAAGTTCATGGAAAAGGACGGAATCTATATGTTTCTTACTGGATTAAATGCTGAATTTGATGTTGTTAGAGTCCAAGTTCTTGGAAAAGATGACCTTCCATCATTGAATGAAACTATTGGAATGATCCGAGGAGAGGAAAACCGGAGAGGGGTCATGTTGGAGCCTCAACTAGTGGACAGATCTGCTACAATGGTAAGAGGCATTAATGCGAGAAGTAATGGAATGACAAATGACATGGGTGGTCAGAAATTTCAAAGGCTGGAAACAAAGATCCGGTGGTGTGTACTTATTGCAAAAAACCACGACACACCAAGGAAAAATGTTGGAAACTTCATGGTAAGCCGTCAAACTTTCAGAATATCCAAGCAAACAACAAAGACTGGACGTTAAAGAATGGACCAGCAAGGGGACAAGGACAGACACATGTAACCATGATTGAACTAAGAGGAGAACCATCTTCTTTTCCGAACCAAGCTGAGGCAAACAGACAGGAGATTGAAAAGTTGAAATTTTTCCTCGAAAACTTAGAAAAACCTACAGCCTCAGGTACTTGTTCCTTGGCATTTTCAGGTAATATATCTCAGTCCCTTACTTTTAGTGTCTCGGAGATGCCCATAACATGATCTTGGGTGGTTGATTCCGGAGCCACGGATCATATGACTAAATCTTCCAATGATTTTGTCTCTTACAGTCCTTGTCCTCGTAATAAAAAGATATCTACAGCAGATGGTACTTTGATTACAGTTGCTGGTCAAGGAGATGTCATTATCAACTCGAAATTTGTTTTGAAAAATGTTTTGCATGTGCCTAAACTGTCCATAAATCTTATTTCAGTTCATAAACTGACAAAGGATTTGAATTGTACTGCGACATTTTCCTCTACAAATTGTAAATTTCAGGACCAGGGCACGAGGAAGATGATTGGACTTGCTAAAGAGAAGAACGGACTTTACTACCTTGAAGAATCTGGTGGGCCAAGTAGTATTAAGAATAAGTTTCCTGTTTCGTTCCTTTCTGAGTCATCTCTTTCAAACAAAAATAAAATTTGGTTGTATCATCTTCGTCTTGGTCATCCGTCTTTCAGTGTTCTTAAAATTATGTTTCAAGATTTATTTAAAGGAGTTGATATGGAAATATTTCATTGTGATGTTTGTGAAATAGAAAAACACAAACGTACTTCTTTTACTTTACGTAATAACAAAATGTCATCTCCTTTTGCTCTTATCCATAGTGATGTCTGGGGACCTTCTACAGTTCCAAATGTTTCTGGAGCTCGTTGGTTTGTTTTGTTTATTGATGACTGTACTCGTGTCTTATGGGTTTTTTTGTTAAAACAAAAATATGATATTAGCTCTACTTTCCGAACATTCTTTCACATGATTAAAAATCAATTCGGTGTAGAAATTAAGAGAGTTTGATCCGATAATGCTAGGGACTATTTTAACAAAACCTTGTCACCATTCTTTCAAGAAAAAGGAATAATTCATGAATCTTCCTTTGTCAACACACCACAACAAAATGGGGTGGCGGAACGGAAAAATGGTCATCTTCTAGCAATTACTCGGGCGTTTCTCTTCCAAAAGAATGTTCCAAAAGATTATTGGGGAGAAGCTGTTTTAACTGCTACTCATCTTATAAATAGATTACCTTCCCGAGTCCTTAATCACAAAAGTCCTATGTAGCTTTTTTCAAAATTCTTTTCAGATTTCAAAACCACAAATCACCTCACTCCTAAAATATTTGGTTGTGTTTCATTTGTTCATATTCATTCACATCAACGGGGTAAACTTGATCCAAGGGCTCTTAAGTGTATCTTTGTTGGATATTCATCTACACAAAAAGGGTATAAATGTTACTACTATCCTCCAACAAAAAAATTCTTTGTCTCGGCTGATGTTACATTTGTTGAACATGAAAGTTATTTTGCTAAACCTTATCTTCAGGGGGAGACATTATTTATAGAAGATAAGGATAAAGATTTGTTTTTGCTTGATCTTTCACTCTCCCCATCTTCATCCTCTTTTTCTCCACCACCACTATCACCAAATAAGCCACCATCTTATAATCATACAGATTCAGTCACTCGAAATAAAAATGTTCAGAGTGCACTCGCCCACTGCAGGTTTATTCAAGAAGGAAAGAATCCACTATTCAACCTATACGGGTCCTAGAATCCAAACCAAACCCTGGTGCTGATAAAAAAATTGATGGTATTGAGGTAATTTCTGACTCTGAAGCTTATGAAGATGGTGTCTCTGTTCCCGAACCTAGAGATGATAATAATCTTCCTATTGCTATTAGGAAGGGTGTGAGAAAGTGTACCCAACGACCATTATACCCATTATCTCAATTTGTGTCTTATGAAAAATTATCTGATAGTTATAAAAGCTTCCTTACTCACCTAAACACTATCACCGTTCCAAAAACTGTTGTCGAAGCATTAGGTCATAAGGAGTGGAAAGAGGCTATGAGAGTTGAGATGGAAGCTCTTGAAAAAAATAAAACTTGGGAATTGGTTGAGCTACCTAAGGAAAAGAAACCCGTGGGATGTAGATGGGTTTTTACTGTGAAGTATAAGGCAGATGGGTCGATTGAACGGTTTAAGGCTAGGCTGTGGCTAAAGGGTATACCCAAACTTACGGAATAGACTATCTTGAAACCTTTGCACCGGTTGCCAAGATGAACACCGTAAGGATTTTGATGTCTCTTTCTGCCACTCGTGGGTGGGGTATGCAACAATATGATGTTAAGAACGTCTTCTTACATGGTGATCTTGATGAAGAAATCTACATGGAAGTTCTTCCAGGTTTTGAGGCAAAAAGTAACCAAGTGTGTAAATTGAAGAAGGCGCTTTATGGGCTAAAACAATCTCTTAGAGCTTGGTTTGGTAGATTTGCTAGAGTTATGA
This sequence comes from Cornus suecica, assembly GCA_963922005.1. Lineage (NCBI taxonomy): Eukaryota > Viridiplantae > Streptophyta > Magnoliopsida > Cornales > Cornaceae > Cornus > Cornus suecica. Next base: position 22,213,814 of record OY998241.1, read on the forward strand.
AAACTATGGGATACAAGCAAAGTCAGGGTGATCACACACTATTTGTGAAACATTCTACTTCAGGGGGAGTCACTGCATTATTGGTTTATGTAGATGATATAATTGTTACTGGAGATGACTTGGAAGGTAGAGAGGCCTTGAGAAAATGTCTAGTGCGAGAATTTGAAATAAAGGAACTTGGCAGGTTGAAATACTTTCTTGGCATTGAGGTTGCCAACTCTCGGAATGGGATTTTTATATCCCAACAAAAGTATGTACTGGATTTGCTAGCTGAGACAGGGAAACTTGGGTGTAAACCAGTGGAAACTCCTATCGAGCAAAATCATAAGCTTTGTGAAGCTATTGAAGACACGGTAGTAGATATATAGTCCTATCAAAGGCTGGTTGGTAGATTGATTTACCTTTCACATACAAGGCCAGACATAGCCTATGCAGTGGGAGTAGTGAGTCAATTTATGCATAATCCCAAAGAGGTACATCCCCGAGCAGCACATCGGATTTTACAGTATCTCAAGGGAACTTTGGGAAGAGGAATATTGTTCAAGAAAGAAGGAAAGTTAACACTGGAAGCCTACATAGATGCAGACTATGCAGGAGCTATTGATAACAGAAGATCAACATCAGGCTATTGTACTTTTCTTGGAGGAAACCTTGTAACATGGAGAAGCAAAATGTAGTTGCAAGGTCAAGTGCGGAGGCTGAATTCAGGGCAATGACATTAGGAGTTTGTGAACTTCTGTGGCTGAAAATCATTTTAGAAGATCTAAAGGTTGTGTGGGAAGGACCTATGAAGCTTTATTGTCATAACAAGTCAGCAATCAATATTGCACACAACCCTGTGCAACATGACCGTACCAAACACATCGAGGTTGACAGGCATTTCATAAAAGAGAAGCTGGATAGTGGATTGATTTGCACGCCATTTGTACCTACAGGTAGCCAAATTGCTGATGTGCTAACCAAAGGGTTAAACGGATCAGCCTTTCGTTCTATTGTCGGCAAGCTGAGAATGGATGATATCCACTCACTAGCTTGAGGGGGAGTGTCAAAGATAACAGGCTGGAACATTGCAGCTGTAGTTAATTAGTCAAGGGTGGCTGTTCTTGACTTTAGAGATTGCTTGCTGCTGTATTTTATGACTTTTGAGACTACTAGCTGTCTATTATTTATTGTACAGATTCTGTAATCTCTAGGATAGATTTCCTTGTCTTTCTTTTCTCTTTTAGTTAGCCTATATATTCCCAATTGTACATTGTTAAGTGATATGAAACAGATTCCCATCTTTCACATTCATATTCCCATCTTTCACAATGACTAACCTCCAACCTTCTGTTTGAAACACTGATGCGATATTTTGAGTCATTTGATGAATTATTCTTCATCACCTAGCCTGATATTCCATATACTGTACACAGTCAAGATTACTTGTATGTTGTCAATGCTGTGATTTAAAAGCATTTGGGGCTAAGAATAGGCACACACTGTCTATATGACCTACAGTGTACACAAAATAATCTCTGAACGATCAAGTTAATATTTTTTACATTGAACCTCATCTTATTGATCTTAAAAGGAAAAGAGAAGTTGCCTTTCATGTAATATTTTTTCATGTGGTTTCTAGTCTTAATCAGTCTTAGTCCTTGTTTACAGCCGGAAACATGCGCCATTTGATAATTGAGGCTTGTATTGCCAGAAATCTACTCGACACATCAGCATATTATTGGCCAGGCTATGTGAATGGACGCATCAACCAAATACCTCATAGTGTGCCCGCTCAAGTGCCTGGTTGGTCATCCTTTATGAAGGGAGCTCCTCTTACTCCACTAATGATAAATGCTTTAGTCGCAGCCCCTGCTTCAAGGTATACATGCACATGCTTATGTAAAATATGTGGTTATGAATCCATGTTATTGTTCCAAACGACGTATCTCCCATCAAGTCATTCATACTGAGGGCTTATCTTCAATCTGATTTTAAGTCTTCAGTTATTATACATTGACTTGGCAAGTTTGTATTGCCATGCCATGGTTTCTTTGCAAATTCAGTTTTTGAATTTTGATAGTTGATTTCTTGGGATTGGCAGATAGGATTGCTCAACCAGGCCAAATGTCTTATAACATAAGGCTAATTGAGCTCCAGAAAATAAACTGTACCTCTATGTTCATGGATCATGTGTTCTACGCAGTAATAGTAGTGGAGGCCGGATATTTTACTGTAATATTTGTTAATATAGACAGTATATTATGCAAACTTTAGGAGCTAGTCTTCCTAGTCTTCCAGATGTGATGTCATGAATATTCCGTTTATGGTTGTGGTTCCGATGTACAAAAATATAGAGGTGATGCAATGTGAATAGTTTTTAGATTCATTCTATAATCATTAATTGTGGCCTGGTCTTCAGTTATAACTTCTTTTTCCTGAAGCCAGGTCTGTCAGATGCTATTTTTTTTATAGATTTAGCCAACGGTATAGCAACTGAATTTAAGCTCATGGATTTGATGGAAGCTTAGCAGAGCTCAAGAAAGTATTTCAACTTGCAGTCGAAGGATCAGCAGATGAGAAGATAGCTGCTGCTACCATTCTCTGTGGGGCCTCTTTAATTTCTGGTTGGAATATACAGGTAATGAGGTAGCAATTATTAAACTTAACATATTAAATTTTAATAAGGGAGCAATGGTAAGGTTGTTCCATTGTGACTTGGAGGTCATCGGTTCGCAATAGGAAACATCTCCGCATGTGGAGGTAAGGCTGCGTAGTTTTGACCCTCCCGAGGCACCACTGTAGTAGGAGTCTCGCGCATTGGTCTAACCCTTTTTATTAGTAATACCAAACTGCATAGAGCAATCTTTTGATCACACCTGCATGTGTATGTATGTACATTATTGAGAGTCTGTATCACTTGGTTTCCTAGTGGAATCACCCAACTGCCCTGAATATGTTACGTGTTGATGCTTGCAGGAGCACACGCTATATTTTATTACTAGACTATTGTCTCCGCCGGTTCCTGCAGATTATTCTGGGAGTGACAGCCATTTGATAGATTATGCTCCAATGCTGAATGTTCTTCTTGTTGGAATAGCACCTGTTGACTGTGTTCAGATTTTTTCTCTGCATGGCTTGGTATGCTTTTCTTCTACTCGTCCAGACATCTTCCTTATTAGATACGAGAGGGTATATTGGATGATTTGACCAGATTTATGTGAACTATAACCACAACTACCTCAATGGTCTGGTTGGTGGCTGAGATGGTTTAATAATGTAATTAAATCAATAATTACACGTCTATAAAGATATGATTCAAGTTCAACTGTTTGAGTTAAAAGTGAATCAAGGGTGCGGGATTTCCACAAATAATGTGGTTGAGGATGCAAGAAATGATGGGCTATGATATCAAAAAGATATGGCCCTGGACAAAGTAGAATGGCAGAAAAATATTCTTATTGCTGACCCAAAATGGTGGGGATGATACATTGTTTTGTTGAAAACAGAGTGGTGTTGTCACGTAGAAAAAGTAGTAGAAGAAAATCAAGAGCCAAAAAGAGGTTTTTGTACATTTTGTTACCTAATAAGAATAGATTATGATCATTTGAACGTGATATATCCAGTCAAGGATTAAAGTTTGAGTTTTTGGGTGTGTTTATTATCGGTTTTGTGGGTCAAAGTGAGTTTTCGTGGAAAGAAAGGGGGACTTAATTCCTTTGAAATAATAAGAAACATGAATTGGAAGGAGGGGAGGAGGGAACTGGCTAGGGATTTCTAGGATGTTCATGCAAATTATGAATAATCTGTTTGCTCTTCTACTATCTTTGCCAGGTTCCGCAAGTTGCAGGTTCATTAATGCCCATCTGTGAGGTTTTTGGTTCATGTGTGCCCAATGTTTCATGGACTCTCACCACAGGGGAAGAGATTTCTGCCCATGCTGTCTTCTCAAATGCTTTTGCACTTCTTCTAAAGCTGTGGAGGTTTAATCATCCACCTCTTGAGCATCGAATAGGAGATGTACCCCCAGTCGGATCCCAATTCACTCCTGAATACCTGCTCTTAGTTCGAAACTCTCTCTTAGTATCTTCAGGAAATGTCCACAAGGATCGAAATAAAGAAAGACTATCGGCTGTTGCAATTTCATCATCTCCAGAAGCCATTTTTGTCGATTCATTTCCAAAGCTAAAAGTATGGTATCGGCAACATCAAGCTTGTATAGCTTCAACACTTTCTGGTCTTGTTCATGGGACCCCCGTTCATCAGACTGTTGACGGACTTCTTAACATGATGTTCAGAAGGATTAGCAGAGGTACACAGTCTTTGACTTCTGTGACATCTGGAAGTAGTACCTCGTCCGGAGCTGGAAATGAAGATACCTCTTTAAGACCTATATTACCAGCATGGGATGTGCTTGAAGCTGTTCCTTTTGTCGTTGATGCTGCTCTAACAGCCTGTGCTCATGGCAGGCTGTCTCCGCGAGAACTGTGTACAGGTCAGTCTGGTGCGCATGCACGATTTTTGGTTGTTGATGTGGTCTTTGTTCTGTATCGCATCCAGTCAAAACACCATACTGTATTTATTGTTCTAAAAAGATACCCTTCATAAAGAAGCAGCATTTAATAGGGAATGTCTCATTTCCTCAAAAAACTATAGTATGTTTTAACTGGAGTCAGGATGAAGGAAGAATATTTCTTAGAGTTGGTACAGCATCCAATTTTGATTTGTATTTGTGGTAGCTCTTAATCCAAGTTCCACTGTTTTGACTTTATGTTCTCAAAATATATTGCAGGGCTTAAAGATTTAGCTGATTACCTTCCTGCATCTTTGGCAACCATTGTGATTTACTTCTCAGCTGAAGTAAGTCGGGGTGTTTGGAAACCGGTATTTATGAATGGAACTGATTGGCCAAGCCCTGCTGCAAATCTCTCCAATGTTGAGGAACAGATCAAGAAAATCTTAGCTGCCACTGGTGTTGATGTGCCGAGCCTTGTTGCAGGTCTTCCTTTATAAAAATTATAAGCACATTTTTTTAGATGGACAGTCCAGTAACAATACCATGAAAATAGGGTAAACAGAATTAAGCCACCTATGCAAGTAACTTCTAACTATGACTAAAGAAAAAATTAAAGAAAATGTCTTTGCTGTTGATCATTTTACCCACTCTATTTTTGACTCAAGTAGTATCTATTGAGGATTGCCATTGTGTAAAAACTTTATCAGTTAATGGGACACATGTTTTCTGTATTTATAATTAAGAACTAGCTCTTCAGTATAATGATTGAAAAGGGTCTTTCCTGCAGGGGGAAGTTTTCCAGCTACCCTTCCACTGCCCTTGGCTGCATTTGTGAGTCTCACTATAACCTATAAACTTGATAAAGCCTCGCAACGTTTTCTCAATCTCGCTGGGCCGGCCCTGGAGATCCTTGCGGCAGGTTGCCCATGGCCATGCATGCCGATTGTGGCTTCTTTATGGACCCAAAAGGCAAAACGTTGGAGCGATTTCCTCGTCTTCTCTGCCTCGAGGACCGTCTTCCTCCACAACAACGATGCAGTGGTGCAACTTCTCAAAAGCTGCTTCACTGCTACCCTCGGTTTGAATGCCAGCCCTCTCTCGAGCAATGGAGGTGTCGGAGCACTTCTTGGCCATGGATTTGGATCCCATTTCTGTGGTGGGATTTCTCCTGTTGCACCCGGAATTTTGTATCTCCAAGTTTACAGGTCCATAAGAGAGATCATGTTCTTAAAGGAAGAGATCATTTCTCTCTTGATGCAATCTGTGAGGGACATAGTATGTAGTGGTCTTCCTGAAGAAAGCATGAAGAAGCTCAAAAAAGCAAAACTGGAAATGAGATATGGGCAGGTTTCACTTGCTACAGCAATGACTAGGGTGAAAATTGCTGCTTCACTCGGAGCTTCTTTAGTATGGTTATCTGGTGGCTTGGGGCTAGTTCAGTCGTTGATCAAGGAAAACTTGCCTTCGTGGTTTATACGTGTTCACAGATCCGAGCAAGACGAAGGTTCAGGGGGTCTGGTTGCAATGCTCAAGGGATATGCACTTGCTTACTTTGCTGTGCTCTGTGGAACTTTTGCATGGGGTGTGGATTCATCGTCGTCATCATCAAAGCGGTGTCCAAAGATCCTTCGGAGCCACATGGAATTCCTAGCAAGTGCTCTTGATGGAAAGATATCACTAGGTTGTGATCAGGCCACTTGGCATGCCTACGTGTCGGGGTTTGTAAGCCTAATGGTAGGTTGCGTGCCAAGTTGGGTGTTGGAGGTGGACGTGGAGGTGTTGAAGAGACTGAGCAAAGGGCTAAGGCAACTGAATGAGGAGGAACTTGCTCATGCTTTGTTGGGGGTTGGCGGTATTGGTACGATGGGTGAAGCTGCAGAAATGATCATTCAATGTGAAGTATAGTGTTTTCCTCACTCCCTCCATTTCTCTCGTCATCCAAATTTTGTAGGTTGGTTTTTTTCTTATTAGAACTGTACATAGTTTTAAGGCAAGATAAATATATTTGTAGGTGAGAATTTCAGTTGGGTAATGGAAAGTTCTATTAAAATGGGAAATCAATGGAACTTGGGATCTACAATTACGAACTTCGTATTGTATTGTTCTTAACCAGGGTGTACCTACTTCAGTGTTTGAAGTAACTGAACTTGCCAAGCCACATTGCAGGTTTAACAAGGACACTGATATAAACTAAAACTATAGAAATGGATGTGCCAATAGACATGACTGCTCATTAGGTACAACGTCTAGCAGGTTTTTTGCAGGTACTTGAACCGTTTTTGTGAAAAGATGGGAATCTTTTTCATATATCTTAGCAATGTACACTTGGGAATATATCCTAAATGAGAAAAGAAAGACAAAGAAATCTATCCTAGTAATTACAAAACAGCCATTGGACCAATGTTTCATCCATGTGATTTGGTATCAGAGCCATTAATGGCTGCTTAAGCACTTTCTGGGTGATTCTTTTACAAGTACTGGAATTTTAATTCCCATATTCTAAAATCTCATTTTTTCAAAACCATGCACGTGTTGCAGCGATTGGTCCCTTGGGCATACGAGGTGTAGATCGTATGACTACTGCGTATTCCAAACCATCGCCGTAACCTTCATATCTTCTATGTGAAGATCTTTTCTTTGTGAAAAACTTGGTGATTATTTGTTCAATTAACATCGATTGCTTCATTATATTGAGGATAATAGTCCCTTGAGCGTTTGCGCTGGTGAATGGTTGTTTAGCTCGGGTTACCTTCCTCCGTTTGTTGGACTGATATATGTTAATTGTCACCTAATCAAACCTGAAAAGAGTTACGGTGCATGACTGATCCATAGATCACGCTCTGCCTAGACCACTTCTTGTATAACATTTCTGGTTTGTATTAAATGAACTAGTCTTTAACTTTTGGAATTATAATTGTATGTATGAGTAATTGATGAACCCATATTTACTCTATTATGTCTATGTCCAGATCTTCTAGTTCCAGTTATTTTCGTTCTTCTAGTTCTTGTTCTCTCCTTTCACCTTCTTCTTCCTCTTGCATAGAATATTTATATGAGTACGACTACCTTGATGAATCAAGCAAAGTTCCTGTTACCGATCTTCCAATAGTTAATCCTTATACAACGTTTACTAAGCCAACCAATACAATCAAGAAAACCGTTACCCGCTTGTTCCAAACCCCTCGTCCTTCTTCGGTAAAAGAATACCTGCAAGCCTCTAGATTCGACCAATGTTTCATCCCTGCTACTGAGAAAGAACAATTACTTCCCCTTGAGTTACCATCTGATCTTCCCAGGCAGTGGCAACAACAAGGCTTCACACATCTCCATTTTGGAGCTGTTCGCCTTGCTCTCTCTTTTCATGGCCGAAAAGGTCTTCCTGTTACCTCCCGAATTGCTCTGGTTGACACCAGATTTAACCACTATCAGCATGCCTGCATCGCAACTGTCCAAACTACCCTAAATGCTGACACGGTAGTCTTCACTTTCTTCCCCAACTTCAACATGCCCTTAGCAGATCCACATCTGCTTAGTGCTTTGAAAGTCTAGATCCAAATTGGTGGCGCCTCTACTGTCTCTACCACTTATGCTGCTACCCTCCACTATCAGATGGCATACAGACTGCAAAACCATGCCATAGATATGTGCTTACCATCCTCCGCCTCCAATGATGCTCTCCTGCTTGACATAAACACCACCCATCAAGCAACTTGTTCCCATATTCCTAAACAACTTTCCAGACTTGAACTTCTAAAGCTGCTCCCAGAATCATGGGTTACAGCTTATGAAAAAACACATCAACACCCGAAGCCACTTCAGTCTATCAATCCCACCATCACTACTAAACCAGATGGCTCCGTTGAGATTTATTTTCCCAAGCCAGATACTCCTTCTCCAAATGCCCTTCCCATATTTTCCTCACGCCTCCCCGAGATTAACATGATATCTCATTCAGCTTTTCAAAACCAAATTCCAATCAGCTATTTTCAATCCTCTAGAGACCCGGTCTATTTTTTCCAAGATCCTGTCACTGGGCACAAGTTTTTTGACACTTGTGATTGTGATGGCTGTCTGTATGACTTTGAGGATGAACCTAAGAGAAAGAAAAAGTCATCTCAGCAACGTCTCAAGGAAATATATGAATCCGGTGATCCCACTGTTGACCTTCTTGGTAAACCCTCTGGAAAATTTGATTTTTATGTTACCCATGGCAAGTCAAGACCACCACAGCCTAAACCTTCTCCTTCCATTTGTAAACCTCCCTATAAACCCTGTGCTCTAAAACCATCGCCACCACCGGCTCAACCTGCACCAATTCCCTGTTACATGTTTTCTCCTTCATCATCCTGGACAGAAGCGGATTTTCCTCCTCTTTCCTACCATGATTCTCAGGAAAAAACAACTCACCATCACAAGATCCAAGATCCTCATGTCATTCACTCCGACGGATCTACCAAACCTGTCTTTGCTGCCAAAGCGGCTATCAATTGGCAATCTGCCAATGCTCTGGCCCAGAACAAGATTTTGCAAAGGATTTCAATCTCCCAACAGTCTTTGGAAAACACTTTCCACAGAAAGCTCACTTCATTAGAACTCCTTATCAATGATCTCCAGTAGAAGATGCAATGTCTCCATGGGGAACTTTTCCAGATGGCCTACTCCAATCAGACCTTTACCTCGGCTTTCCTCCACAAAGATGCTAAAATGAAATACCTGAAAATTTAGCTCCAGTCCTTACAAGCTCAACAAACCCAAAGACAGATTAGTCTTCCTGATCTGTTTGGATCTTCATCCTTATCTTTTTTCCCTACTTATACATCCCAACCTATGTCCCAACCATTATATGTTGCACCACATGGACAGCCTAGTCTATTTTCCTCTCCATCTATACCTCATTTACAAATCAAACGTCCCTCAGTTCCACCACCTCCACACCACATATTTCAGACCCGATACTTGCCCCATCTTCAACAATGGGATCAGCTTCAGGTGGATACTGAGGGTTGGGATCAACAATATGGATAAAAGAAACAGAGTGCACTTCGACAGATTCAATCACAGAATTAGAATCAGATTGGCCTTGGGGAAGATTGGCCAATTTCAGCAAAATATCAGATATAGGGTTCTTGGGCTGAGAGCTAAAACCATCGCCACCACCGGCTCAACCTGCACTAATTCCCTAAAATACCCTTGCCGACAATCATAATGGCATAAAATACAATCGAAAAGACTAAAATACCCTTGCCGACAGATATAATGACATAAAATACAACTGGAATGACAAATATACCTTTACTGACAACTATTATTACATAAACCTTATTTTATTACATTAGGACCCAGACATATCACGGAAATCACCAATCAGGGCTTTAAGAGAAATCTTCATCAGAATTATAATGAGGAGGGGGACGACAAATAGGATAGGGCTGTTGGTGAACTCTGTAGATTGGATGGTCTTCATCAAGCAGATCCCAGGAATACTGGTCTTCATGTCCTGAAAGTATAGTGATTATCTTTTGTTTCCAATTTGTGGGATAAAAATCTGAATGGCGCCAATGAGAGGTATCACTGTGAAACAGATAGGGAGAAATAGTCTAGAGCGGAATTGCATTGTGATGACAGAGTTGTGTCCTGTGAAAATTATAAAATGTAGGCATTTCATACATGATGGTATTCTCATGACCAGTGAAGAAAAAGACATGGTATGATTTGTCAATATGAACACCAAAATCAGGGGTAGGATAGAACTGCTTACTAGACCAAAATAAGAATATAGGGGGCTGAAATGGACACTGACGAAACTTTTGTTGCCAGAATGGAATGTCACCAAAGAGGGAAAGCCATAAACATAATTGGCAATCTGCCATGATTGCCTACCATGATTCTCAGGAAAAAACAACTCACCATCACAAGATCCAAGATCCTCATGTCATTCACTCCGACGGATCTACCAAACCTGTCTTTGCTGCCAAAACGGCTATCAATTGGCAATCTGCCAATGTTCTGGCCCAGAACAAGATTTTGCAAAGGATTTCAATCTTCCAACAGTCTTTGGAAAACACTTTCCACAGAAAGCTCATTTCATTAGAACTCCGTATCAATGATCTCCAGCAGAATATGCAAGGTCTCCATGGGGAACTTCTCCAGATGGCCTACTCCAATCAGACCTTTACCTCGGCTTTCCTCCACAAAGATGCTAAAATGAAATACCTGAAAATTCAGCTCCAGTCCTTACAAGCTCAACAAACCCAAAGACAGATTAGTCTTCTTGATCTGTTTGGATCTTCATCCTTATCTTTTTTCCCTACTTATACATCCCAACCTATGCCCCAACCATTATATGTTGCACCACATGGACAGCCTAGTCTATTTTCCTCTCCATCTATACCTCATTTACAAATCAAACGTCCCTTAGTTCCACCACCTCCAAACACCTCCACACCACATATTTCAGACCCGATACTTGCCCCATCTTTACAACCTTTAACACATACACCTTCCATATCTTCTACACTTTCTCCTCCATATCCAAAAGGCAAGACTCCAGCTCAATTCATGCTTCAGCCCAAAGACTCTCAGTCCAAGAACCCTATATTTGATATTTTGCTGAAATTAGCCAATCTTCCCCAAGGCCAATCTGATTATGATTTTGTGACTGAATCTGTCGAAGTGCACTCTGTTTCTTTTATCCATATGGTTGATCCCAACCATCAGTATCCACCTGACGCTGATCCCATTGTTGAAGAAGTTGAGGATCCATCTCCTCCTTCGATATATCCTCAGCAAACCTTTCCATCTCAGACTCCATCTCATAATGGTTTTTCTATTGATGAGATTCCCCATTCCAAATGGCTTGATAAATTCTATGAGATCCATGCTTGGTGCACTACTGAAATGCTTGCTCCTAATGCTGATCTTCGCTCAGTCCTGACACGTGGTGTGACAAAATTCCTTGCTCACCTTCGCCAATGGTACCTAGCTCTCGGCGAATACCGTCAACTTTGGCTTGTTCAGATGCCAACAATCTCTGCCTTTATTGATGTTCTTCATAGTGAATTCCTTGGTTCATCTGATGGCCTTCTCAGTGTTGTTCGTGAAGAATTCCTTAGCATGAGATGATGTTCATTTAAGCGCAAAGACCTGGAGACCCATTTTCTCCGAATGTCATAGAGATTTTATGTTCTTGGAGGAATTGATGATGTGAATCTTAAACAGTCTTTTCTCAACTCACTTCCAGAACCCCTTGGAAATGAAACATTTAGACTTCTCCAAACCAAAAATATGGCTTTGAATAACACATCCCTTGGTTTCATTTACCAACATGTACTCCAATCTTTTGAGAAGATTTGCAATCATCAGAAGTTCTTCAAAAAACTTCATGAGTAGGGAAAACTACGGGGTAAAGCCTGTGATAGATCTGATCTCCTCATCAAGTGCAAAGACACCAAGTCTTATTCCTGCAGTCCTTCGCCAAAGAAAGATAAGCATGTCAAGAAATGGAAACCCAAAAGATCTTCCTTTTTCCCTAAGTTTTCTAGAAAAAAGAAATGGCGATTCTTTCAAAAGAAACATGTTCGTGACAAGAAAAAATTAGATCGTTGTTATATTTGTAGACAACTAGGCCACTATGCCAGACAATGTCCAAACAAAGCTGCTAGAGATAAGTTGGTTCATTCCATTATCAAGCTTCTTCCACATGATGATGATGCAGACATCGAATCCGTTTTTTCTATCGATTATGAAGCCAGTGCTGATACTATTATGGCTTTCTCCTTTGCCGCTGCCTCATCAGAATCTTCGGACACTTATTCAGAAGATTCTGAGTCTGAAGCTGACTATCCTCAAGACCTTTTCTTTGTGGAATTCTCCTTAGCCCCATCTTTGTTAGTCCAACCACTTGCCCAAATCCATATTCTTCCTGATAAATATGCCAAACCCATCCCTGTTATAGCCTTCTTTGATACTGGAGCTGCTTCCACTATAATCAATCCATCCATCCTTCCTCGGTCTTACTGGCAGAAATGTTACTATCCCTTCACTGCCACCAATGGTGAAATTTTTGCAATTACACTCAAGAGTAAGCCGATCATTCTCCAGTTGTTCCCTGGATATACTATCAAACACCAAGTTCTTGGTTATGATCTTCCAAACAAAGATATTCTTATTGGGTTTTATATTCTCCAGAAACTTTCCAGCGTATCATGGATGCCAAAAGGATTGAAGTTTTGTAATTACTTCCTTCCTTGGACTTCTAGACCCAATATGTTTTCTCTTGACACCATCTCCTCTTTCAGAGACTCCATTATCCACACTTCTTGTGCTGATTCCCATACTCACTTTCTTACTAAATGTGGCCATCCCTTATGGAAAAACCCAGAGTTCTTCATTAATCTTTCATTTAAGAAAAATGAAGACCTCAACCCTACCAAAGTCACTCATCATGGAATGAACCCTGAACATTATCAATTAGCTGTCCAAGAACTTCACCAACTCCAAACCGAAGGCCTTGTTGAACCCACCACTTCTCAGTGGGCTTGTGAAGCGTTCTATGTGAATAAGTGCGCAGAACAAGTTCGTGGTAAGCTCCGCCTTGTCATCAATTACCAACCTTTAAACCATTTTCTCCAGGATATCAAATTCCCTCTTCCCCGAAGAGCTGTTCTTTTCTCATATTTGCCCAAAGCCCAGATCTTCTCTAAGTTTGATCTCAAAGCTGGATTTTGGCAACTTGGTATCCACCCTGATGACCATCCTAAAACTGGGTTTTGTATTCCAGACCACCATTTCCATTGGACTGTCATGCCCTTTGGCCTAAAAAATGCACCCTCTCTGTTTCAGCAAGCCATGGTTCGTATCTTTGCTCCCATCCTACCTTCGACTTTAGTTTATTTTGATGACATTTTGCTTTTCTCCTCTAACCTTGAAACACATGTCACTCTTCTCCAATCCTTCCATGACATTGTTCAAAAATTCGGAATCATGCTTTCTGAAAAGAAACTGCTTTTAGCTCAACCTGAAATCGAGTTTCTCGGCATGAAGATTTCCCAGGTCCAGTATGCTCTCCAACCTCACATTGCTACCCAACTCCATCAATTCCCTGATGCTCATCTCTCTGCTAAGCAAGTTCAACAGTTTCTTGGTATTGTGAATTACATGTCCGAATTCATTCCTAATCTTGCCAAATATCGAAAACCTCTTTCTGAACTTCTTAAGAAAAACTCTCCACCTTGGATATCCCAGTGTACAACTGTTGTTGCTTTCCTCAAATCAGTATCTCAGTCTCTTCCTCCTTTGAAAATTCCTTCTGATGGAAAAAGAGTGCTTCAAACTGATGCATCTGACTTTTATTGGGGTGTTGTTCTCCTTGAAGAACATCCTGATAAATCCAGAAAGATTTGTGGTTATAAAAGTGGTTTTTTCTCTTCTGCTGAAACCCATTATCATTCAACTTACAAAGAAATTTTGGCTATCAAACGCAGTATTGAAAATTTTGAATTCCACCTGATAGGTCATCATTTCCTTATTGAAACTGATCTTAGCAGTTTTCCTAACATGCTCAAGTTCAAGCAGAAGCATCCTCCTAAGGCTCAACTTCTTCATTGGGCAAATTGGTTTTCCCAGTGGTCCTTTGATGCTTCGCATATCAAAGGAAAGACTAATGTGCTTCCTGATTTTCTCTCCCGATTGAAAAAAGATATTCATCTTGTTCATCCTAACCTTCCATTGTGTTTTTCCCTGATTGCATGCTTTGAACCCGCTCAGTTACCCTTTCACATTCAAATCCTTTTGTTAGAAAAAACCCTTATTTCTCGCAGTTATTTTATGGTCAATTCCTTCCAGTTTCTATATGTCCATCGTTATGGCCTTGAATATGGTCCTCTTCGAAATTTACCTTTTCATCCAGTGTATCCTTTTCTCACCCACTTTGAAATTAATCCTATGTTTTATTTTCATTTTCCTCGTGAAGCTTTCTTTCTTCTCTGGTACCTTGTTGATCTGTATCATATAGGTATTATATTTGAAAAATCCCAGATGTTGCAATATCTTGCTCAGTATTTACTAAATTCCCTTCCTATCTCTGAGTTAAGATTATGTTTATGGCTTTCCCTCTTTGGTGACATTCCATTCTGGCAACAAAAGTTTCGTCAGTGTCCATTTCAGCCCCCTATGTTCTTATTTTGGTTTAGTAAGCAGTTCTATCCTACCCCTGATTTTGGTGTTCATATTGACAAATCATACCATGTCTTTTTCTTCACTGGTCATGAGAATACCATCATGTATGAAATGCCTACATTTTATAATTTTCACAGGACACAACTCTGTCATCACAATGCAATTCCGCTCTAGACTATTTCTCCCTATCTGTTTCACAGTGATACCTCTCATTGGCGCCATTCAGATTTTTATCCCACAAATTGGAAACAAAAGATAATCACTATACTTTCAGGACATGAAGACCAGTATTCCTGGGATCTGCTTGATGAAGACCATCCAATCTACAGAGTTCACCAACAGCCCTATCCTATTTGTCGTCCCCCTCCTCATTATAATTCTGATGAAGATTTCTCTTAAAGCCCTGATTGGTGATTTCCGTGATATGTCTGGGTCCTAATGTAATAAAATAAGGTTTATGTAATAATAGTTGTCAGTAAAGGTATATTTGTCATTCCAGTTGTATTTTATGTCATTATATCTGTCGGCAAGGGTATTTTAGTCTTTTCAATTGTATTTTATGCCATTATGATTGTCGGCAAGGGTATTTTAGGGAATTAGTGCAGGTTGAGCCGGTGGTGGCGATGGTTTTAGCTCTCAGCCCAAGAACCCTATATCTGATATTTTGCTGAAATTGGCCAATCTTCCCCAAGGCCAATCTGATTCTAATTCTGTGATTGAATCTGTCGAAGTGCACTATGTTTCTTTTATCCATATTGTTGATCCCAACCCTCAGTATCCACCTGAAGTTGATCCCATTGTTGAAGATGGGGCAAGTATCGGGTGGCCTCGTTTTACCTGCCAATTACGTCCGTCGGATTGAAACCTCCATTAGATTCGGCAACTAATGTGGTGTGGAGGTGGTGGAACTGAGGGACGTTTGATTTGTAAATGAGGTATAGATGGAGAGGAAAATAGACTAGGCTGTCCATGTGGTGCAACATATAATGGTTGGGACATAGGTTGGGATGTATAAGTAGGGAAAAGAGATAAGGATGAAGATCCAAACAGATCAGGAAGACTAATCTGTCTTTGGGTTTGTTGAGCTTGTAAGGACTGGAGCTGAATTTTCAGGTATTTCATTTTAGCATCTTTGTGGAGGAAAGCCGAGGTAAATGTCTGATTGGAGTAGGCCATCTGGAGAAGTTCCCCATGGAGACATTGCATCTTCTACTGGAGATCATTGATAAGGAGTTCTAATGAAGTGAGCTTTCTGTGGAAAGTGTTTTCCAAAGACTGTTGGGAGATTGAAATCCTTTGCAAAATCTTGTTCTGGGCCAGAGCATTGGCAGATTGCCAATTGATAGCCGCTTTGGCAGCAAAGACAGGTTTGGTAGATCCGTCGGAGTGAATGACATGAGGATCTTGGATCTTGTGATGGTGAGTTGTTTTTTCCTGAGAATCATGGTAGGAAAGAGGAGGAAAATCCGCTTCTGTCCAGGATGATGAAGGAGAAAACATGTAACAGGGAATTGGTGCAGGTTGAGCCGGTGGTGGCGATGGTTTTAGAGCACAGGGTTTATAGGGAGGTTTACAAATGGAAGGAGAAGGTTTAGGCTGTGGTGGTCTTGACTTGCCATGGGTAACATAAAAATCAAAATTTCCAGAGGGTTTACCAAGAAGGTCAACAGTGGGATCACCGGATTCATATATTTCCTTGAGACGTTGCTGAGATGACTTTTTCTTTCTCTTAGGTTCATCCTCAAAGTCATACAGACAGCCATCACAATCACAAGTGTCAAAAAACTTGTGCCCATTGACAGGATCTTGGAAAAAATAGACCGGGTCTCTAGAGGATTGAAAATAGCTGATTGGAATTTGGTTTTGAAAAGCTGAAGGAGATATCATGTTAATCTCGGGGAGGCGTGAGGAAAATATGGGAAGGGCATTTGGAGAAGGAGTATCTGGCTTGGGAAAATAGATCTCAACGGAGCCATCTGGTTTAGTAGTGATGGTGGGATTGATAGACTGAAGTGGCTTCGGGTGTTGATGTGTTTTTTCATAAGCTGTAACCCATGATTCTGGGAGCAGCTTTAGAAGTTCAAGTCTGGAAAGTTGTTTAGGAATATGGGAACAAGTTGCTTGATGGGTGGTGTTTATGTCAAGCAGGAGAGCATCATTGGAGGCGGAGGATGGTAAACACATATCTATGGCATGGTTTTGCAGTCTGTATGCCATCTGATAGTGGAGGGTAGCAACATAAGTGGTAGAGACAGTAGAGGCGCCACCAATCTGGATCTAGACTTTCAAAGCACTAAGCAGATGTGGATCTGCTAAGGGCATGTTGAAGTTGGGGAAGAAAGTGAAGACTACCGTGTCAGCATTTAGGGTAGTTTGGACAGTTGCGATGCAGGCATGCTGATAGTGGTTAAATCTGGTGTCAACCAGAGCAATTCGGGAGGTAACAGGAAGACCTTTTCGGCCATGAAAAGAGAGAGCAAGGCGAACAGCTCCAAAATGGAGATGTGTGAAGCCTTGTTGTTGCCACTGCCTGGGAAGATCAGATGGTAACTCAAGGGGAAATAATTGTTCTTTCTCAGTAGCAGGGATGAAACATTGGTCGAATCTAGAGGCTTGCAGGTATTCTTTTACCGAAGAAGGACGAGGGGTTTGGAACAAGCGGGTAACGGTTTTCTTGATTGTATTGGTTGGCTTAGTAAACGTTGTATAAGGATTAACTATTGGAAGATCGGTAACAGGGACTTTGCTTGATTCATCAAGGTAGTCGTACTCATATAAATATTCTATGCGAGAGGAAGAAGAAGGTGAAATGAGAGAACGAGAACTAGAAGAACGAAAATAACTGGAACTAGAAGATCTGGACATAGACATAATAGAGTAAATATGGGTTCATCAATTACTCATACATACAATTATAATTCCAAAAGTTAAAGACTAGTTCATTTAATACAAACCAGAAATGTTATACAAGAAGTGGTCTAGGCAGAGCGTGATCTATGGATCAGTCATGCACCGTAACTCTTTTCAGGTTTGATTAGGTGACAATTAACATATATCAGTCCAACAAACGGAGGAAGGTAACCCGAGCTAAACAACCATTCACCAGCGCAAACGCTCAAGGGACTATTATCCTCAATATAATGAAGCAATCGATGTTAATTGAACAAATAATCACCAAGTTTTTCACAAAGAAAAGATCTTCACATAGAAGATATGAAGGTTACGGCGATGGTTTGGAATACGCAGTAGTCATACGATCTACCTCGTATGCCCAAGGGACCAATCGCTGCAACACGTGCATGGTTTTGAAAAAATGAGATTTTAGAATATGGGAATTAAAATTCCAGTACTTGTAAAAGAATCACCCAGAAAGTGCTTAAGCAGCCATTAATGGCTCTGATTCCAAATTACAAAACTTTGTGATTTCCTGTCGAAGCGCACTCTGTTTCTTTTATCCATATGGTTAATCCAAACCCTCAGTATCCATCAAGCAATCTCTAAAGTCAAGATTCACCACTCTTGATTAATAAAATCCTTCTGCAAGGTTCCAACCTAGTGTTGTTATCTTTGACACTCCCCCTCAAGTTGGCGAGTGGATATCATCCATTCCCAGCTTGCCAACAATAGACCGAAAGGATGAGCGGTTAACCCTTTGGTTAGCACATCAGCAATTTGGCTGCCAGTAAGTACAAATGGCGTGCAAATCAATCCACTATTTAGTTTCTCTTTTGTGAAATGTCTGTCAACTTTGATGTGTTTGGTACGGTCATGTTGCACATGGTTGTGTGCAATGTTGATTGCTGACTTGTTATCACAATAAAGCTTCATAGGTTCTTCCCACGCAACCTTTAGATCTTCTAAAATGATTTTCAGCCACAGAAGTTCACAAACTCCTAATGCCATTACCCTGAATTCAGCATCCGCACTTGACCTTGCAACTACATTTTGCGTCTTGCTTCTCCATGTTACAAGGTTTCCTCCAAGAAAAGTACAATAGCCTGATGTTGATCTTCTGTCATCAATAAATCCTGCATAGTCTGCATCTGTGTAGGCTTCTAGTGTTAATTTTTCTTCTTTCTTGAACAAAATTTATTTTGCCCAAAGTTCCCTTGAGATACTGTAAAATCCGATGTGCTGCTCGAAGATGTACCTCTTCGGGATTATGCATAAACTGACTCACTACTCTCACTGCATAGGCTATGTCTGGTCTTATATGTGAAAGGTAAATCTATCTACCAACCAGCCTTTGATAGGACTCTTTATCCACTACCGTGTCTTCAACAACTTCACAAAGCTTATGATTTTGCTCGATAAGAGTTTCCACTGGTTTACACCTAAGTTTTCCTGTCTCAACTAGCAAATCCAGTACATGCTTTTGTTGGGATATAAAAATCCCATGTTGAGATTGAGCAACCTGCCAAGTTTCTTTATTTCAAATTCTCATACTAGACATTTCTTCAAGGTTTCTCTACCTTCCAAGTCATCTCCTGTGACAATTATATCATCTACATAAACCAACAATGTAGTGACTCCCCCTGAAGAAGAATGTTTCACAAACAGTGTGTGATCACTTTGACTTTGCTTGTATCCCATAGCTTTTATAACCCTAGTGAATCTACCAAACCAAGCTCTAGGGGATTGTTTCAGCCCATAAAGTGCCTTTTTCAATTTACACATTTGGTTACTTTTTGCCTCAAAACCTGAAGGAATTTACATATAGATTTCTTCATCAAGATCACCATGTAAGAAGGCGTTCTTAACATCATATTGTTGCATACTCCACCCACGGTTGGCAGCAAGAGACATCAAAATCATTACGGTGTTCATCTTGGCAATCGGTGCGAAGGTTTCAAGATAGTCTATTTCATAGGTTTGGGTATACCCTTTATCCACCAGCCTAGCCTTAAATCGTTCAATCGACCCATATGCCTTATATTACACAGTAAAAACCCATCTATATCCCACTGATTTCTTTTCTTTAGGTAGCACAACCAATTCCCATGTTTTATTTTTTTTAAGAGCCTCCATCTCAACTCTCATAGCTTCTTTACACTCCTTATGACCTAATGATGGTTATAGTGTTTAGGTGAGTAAAGAAGCTTTTATGACTATTAGATAACTTTTCATAAGACTCAAATTGAGGTAATGGGTATAATGGACGTTGGGTACACTTTCTCACACCCTTTCTAATAGCAATAAGAAGATCATTATCATCTCCAGGCTCAGGAACAGAGACACCACCTTCTTAAGCTTGAGAGTCAGAAATTACCTCAATATCATCGGCTTTCTTATTAGCACCAGGGTTTGGTTCGGATTCTAAGACCTGTATAGGTTGAATAATGGATTCTTTCCTTCTTGAATAAACCTGCATGGGCGAGTAGCACTTTGAACATTTTTATTTGGAGTGACTGAATCTGTATGATTATAAGATGGTGGCTCATTTGGTGATAGTGGTGGTGGAGAAAAAGAGGATGAAGATGGGGAGAGTGAAAGATCAAGCAAAAATAAATCTTTATCCTTATCTTCTATAAATGATGTCTCCCCCCTGAAGATAAGGTTTAGCAAAATAAATTTCATGTTCAACAAATGTAACATCAGTCGAGACAAAAGTTTTTTGTTGGAGGATAATAACATTTATACCCTTTTGTGTAGATGAATATCCAACAAAGATACACTTAAGAGCCCTTGGATCAAGTTTACCCCTTTGATGTGAATGAATATGAACAAATGAGACGCAACCAAATATTTTAGGAGTGAGGTGATTTGTGGTTTTGAAATCTGGAAAGAATTTTGAAAAAAGCTGTATAGGACTTTTGTGATCAAGGACTCGAGAAGGCAATCTATTTATAAGGTGAGTAGCAGTTAAAACAACTTGTCCCCAATAATTTTTTGGAACATTCTTTTGGAAGAGAAAGGCCCGAGTAATTGCTAGAAGATGACAGTTTTCCTTTTTGCCACCCCGTTTTGCTATGGTGTGTTGACATATGAAGATTCATGAATTATTCATTTTTCTTGAAAGAATGGTGACAAGGTTTGGTTAAAATAGTCCCTATCATTATCATATCAAACTCTCTTAATTTCTACATCGAATTGAGTTTTAATCATGTTAAAGAATATTCAGAAGGTAGAGCTAACTTCAGATTTTTATTTTAACAAAAAAACCCATAACACACGAGTATAGTCATCAATAAAAAAAACAAACCAACTAGCCCTAGAAACATTTGGAACTGTAGAAGGTCCCCAAACATCAGTATAGATAAGAGCAAAAGGAGATAACATTCTGTTTTTACGTAAAGGAAAAGAAGTACGTTTGTGTTTTGCCATTTCACAAACATCACAATGAAATATTTCCATATCAACTCCTTTAAAAAAATCTTGAAACATAATTTTAAGAACACTGAAAGATGGATGACCAAGACGAAGATGATATAACCAAAATTTATTTTTATTTGAAAGAGATGACTCAGAAAGGAACAAAACAGAAAACTTATTCTTAGTGCTACTTTGCCCACCAGATTCTTCAAGGTAGTAACTCCATTATTCTCTTTAGCAAGTCCAATCATCTTTCCGGTGCCCTGGTCCTAAAATTTACAATTTGTAGATGAAAAGGTCACATTACAATTCAAATCCTTTGTCAGTTTATGAACTGAAATAAAATTTATGGACAGTTTAGGCACATGTAAAACAAAGATTCAATGTTAGTCAACCCTGTAGTACCTTTTATACCTGGAGAGAAAGATGTGGTAGTGGAACTAAAGGGAACATGTTATGATAATACTAAGGAAGTATCTTGACTTAAAAGACTAGCAAAATCATATATTTCTCTTTCTATCAAGACATCAAAAGTCCCCATACTAAATGTCGAACACCTGGCGTGCAATTCCCATCTCCTCTTGATTCAATGGCTTCTCATGTGGATGATGATTTGGTAACTATTAAAGAGATGCTGTGTGCAATCCTTGAGAAGAACAAAGCGCATTTGAACAAAGAGACGAATGCTGAGGATATTAACGCACTTGAAATCTGTCCAAATAGGGGTGCAGAGAAAGCTGTTGATATCTCTGAAGTCGCTATTGGGGATGCAAGTTCTGCTAGTGGTGTTGACCATGCTTCTATGCTGAATCAGAACATTTCTTCATAGCTCAATGATGTGAATGTTTTCCCGCCATTGCAAGGAGACATGCAGCCTTCCCAACTAGTTGGTGTTGCAGTTTCTTGGGCTCAGAAGCTTACTACTAGTGTTCAAGCCGGTAAGATGAAGTTGTGTTTTGTTGCTCCAAGTAAAGATAACCCAAAGAGAGTTGTGCTTACATCTGAGATGGCACACTGTGCTGATTGGGAAACATGTTTGGTAGGTTATTTCATTGATAATTGTCTTCCTATTTTAACCGTTGAATCTATTGCGAATAAGCTTTGGTGTTAGGAGGGCCTATGTGGTGTTCAGAGTTTGGATAACAATTTCTTTCTATTTAAACTTGCTTCGTCTATGCAAAGGGATGCTGTTATAGAAGGGAATACTTGGCACTTTGAAAATCATTTATTGGTTTTACAAAAATGGAGGTCAGGCATGATCTTGCAGAAGGATATTATTACTTCAGTCCCAGTTTGGGTTAAATTGTTTGGCATTCCTCTCGAGTTTTTGAATGAAGCTGCTATTAGTACTATTGCTAGTTAACTGGGTAATCCAATGTATGTTGATGCTCTAACTGAGGATAAAAAACGATTGGGTTTTGTCAGGGTGTGTATAGAGATGGATACTAGCTTTAATTTTGCTAAAGTGGTACAGGTTGAGTTGCCAGATGGTAATGTGTTTTATGTTAAAGCTGAATACCAGTGGCTTCCCCAGAAGTGTTTGCAGTGTAATGTGTTTGGTCATTCTACTATTAAGTGTCCTAGGACTCCTAAAACAGTTCCCTCCATGTCTCAAAAGCCTATTCAACAAGAATGGAAAGTGGTTGAGAGGGGTGGTAAGAGTGTTGTGCAGAATGTTCCAGAGGCTGTTAGTCCTACTACTACTGAGGTTCATGAGGTGGAGGTTGCGTCTAATGTTCCAGTAGTTACAAGTGTTGATATTACTGTTTCTTATCTTGCTGTGAATGTTGATGTTGTGACTGAAAATCCTTTTAGTGTTCTTCAAGATAATGAAGGTCAATTCTATAATAATGATACTGCTATTGCAAGTAACCAAATTACCTCTTCTGAAGAAGATGTTCCTAGAGAGGTTTCTTTGTAAAGTGATGTGCTGGGTGATGATGTGGTCAAGCTATCGAAGCCTATTGTCTATGATGAAGAGTTATTGTCAGATTCTGGTAAAGGGGATGAGGTGTTGATGCATGTAAGGACTATTCAAAGTGATAGAGGGGGTGAAGGTAATATTAATACTAGACAAAGAGGAAGGTTTTAATACTGTCAGAAAAGACAAACCTACAAAAGGTAAATGAGGTAAAGAGCAAGTTGGTCCTATTTTGAGATTAAGAAGGGGTGGTGGGACATCTCCAGTTAAAGGTGGGGATAAATCTTTTAAGGGGTTATTATGAATATTGTAGTTTGGAATATAATGGGTTTCCATCAACCCCAGAAACAAAATGAGGTTAAAAGGGTGATCTATGAGAACAACCTTGCTATGATTTGTTTGGTCGAGAACAAAATTAAGCCTGAGAATGTGGATAGGATTTTTTAATTCTTTCCTAATGGTTGGAGTTTAGTTACTAATAATGATTGGTCTGATGGAGGGAGAATTTGGTGTTGTTGGGATACTAGTAGGTTGGGTGTGTGTGTTGAGGGTGAGTTTGCTCAAATGCTAGTATGTTCTGTGACTGATGTGGTGGATTCTTCTCTTTTAGGATGTTCTGTGTTTATGGTTTTAATGATGTTATTCCTAGAAGACAACTTCGGGTTGATTTGAAGCAGTGGTCTAATGTTTTTCAGAATGATCCTATAGTGGTGCTGGGTGACTTTAATGCAGTGAGATATAGTCATGAGAGGTATGGGGGGTCTATGATATGGGATGCTGTTACGAGAGAGTTTGGGGAATGTTTAGAGGAAGCTTGTTTGTTTGATCTTAAACATTCTGGGGATCAGTTTAATTGGACTAATAGAACTATTTTCAAAAAGTTGGATATTGTGCTTGTTAATGGGAGATAGAATGAGGCTTATGGTGCTTTTGAGGCTTTTTTTGGGCCAAGAGGGGTATCCGATCATGTTTTGTGTTTGGTCAAAATTTCTCAAGAATGTAGAAAGGGTGGTAAGCCTTTTAGATTTAATAACCATCTTGTGAAGCATCATTCTTTTACTGATATTGTGAAGAGGAATTGGCTGTGAATGTGGTTGGTACTCCTATGTACTGAGTGGTTCAAAAATTGAAGATGGTGAAGGCTGATTTAAAGGTGTTAAATACTAGATGTTATTCTGATTTGTCTCAGCAAGTTAAAGAATGTAGAGAGTGTTTGCATAATTATCAGAGAATTGTTGACAGTTATCCTTCCAATGAGCATGTGAAGCAGCTTGAAAGGGGGTGTCTTGAGCAGTACTTGAGGTTGGATGATGATGAAGAATCTATGTATAGACAACAATCTAGGATAAGGTGGCTCCAACTTGGGGATAAAATACTTCCTTTTTTTCATAAAGTGGCAGTGGTTATAAGAAGAAAGAATAACATTCATTCTTTGGTGACTAGGGAAGGGGTGAGACTTGATACTCCTAATTTGGTAGCTAAGGAAGTAATGGATTACTTTGCTGATTTGTTTCAAGCTATGTAAGATGAGGTTATTCCAGAGTTGGGTGAGTATGTATTGAATCCTGTTTATTTGGAGGATGCTATTTACATGGTGAGGCCAATTATTGCTCAAGAGGTTAAGGTGACGTTCTTTTCTCTTAAAGATGATAAAGCTCCTGGTAATGATGGATTTAATGCTTTCTTTTTAAACATATGTGGCATGTTGTTGGGAAGGATATTGAAAGGGCAGTGATGAATTTCTTTCATAAGGGAAAGTTTTTGAAGGAGATAAATTATACTATTATTTCTCTTATCCCTAAAGTGGATAATCCTACTAATGTCAGTGATTTCAGACCTATTTCTATTTGTATCACTCTTTATAAGTGTGTGGCCAAGATCATAGCTAATAGATTGAAAGGGTGTTTTCCTTCATGTATTAGTATGAATTAAGGGGCTTTTATTGCAGGTAGAGACATTGTGGATAATATTTTGTTGGCTCAGGAGTTATTTAAAGGTTATCATAGTAATAAGTATCCAGCTAGGGTAGCTATGAAGGTGGACTTGAGGAAGGCATATGATACAGTCTCTTGGGGTTTTCTTAAATCTACTTTGAGAGCTTTTAAGTTGCATCCTATTATGATTGAATGGATTTTAGGGTGTGTTACTACTCCTAGATTTTCTATCAATATTAATGGTATGTTGCATGATTTTTTTGGCAGTGGTAGATGGTTAAGACAAGGTGATCATATGTCTCCCTATTTGTTTGTTATGGGAATGGAGGTGCTGACTGGGGTTTTGAATGATAGGATTGCTAAAGGAAATTTTGCTTATCATTGGAGATGTAAGGAACAACAAATCAGTAGTCTTATGTTTGCTGATAATTTGATTCTTTTTTCAGCTAGGAAATTGAGAGCAGTGAAGTGTTTGAAAGAAGCTTTGGATTGGTTCAGTGATGTTTTTGGTCTTTGTCCTAATAGTGCTAAGAGTATGGTATTTATGGTTGGAGTGAAAGAGCCACATGCTTCTACTATTTTGAATTATATTCAATTTCAAGTAGAGCATTTACCTATGAGATATTTAGGGGTGCCATTAATTACAGCTGGGTTGAAGAGGAAACATTGTTCTGAATTGATGGAGAGGATAACTGCTAGAATTCAGAGTTTGTCTTCTGCAGGTAGGCTGTAGCTGATCAAGTCAGTGTTGTTTGCAACTCAAGTGTATTGGGCCTCTATCTTTATCATTCCTCAAAATGTTCTTCATGATATCAATGCTTTGATGAGGAAGTGGCTTGGAGTGATGTGTGTTGTCCTTTGAAAGAGGGAGGGTTGGGGATTAATGATGTGGTAGTATGGAATGAGGCTGTTATGTTGAAGCAGTTTTGGAAGCTTTGTCAACATCACAAGTTTTCTATTTGGATGGATTGGATTGGAATTCATCTCATAAGGGAGCATACTTTGTGGACTATGAATGTGCCCTCTAAATGTTCTTGGACTTGTAAGAAAATTTTGAATTTAAGAGATAAGTTTATGGGTTATGTGAGAATTGATATAGGCAATGGTAGAACAACCTCCTTATGGTTTGATAATTGGCTTCTTGATGGAGCTTTAGCTAATGGGGTTGAGGATGAAATAATATATTATTCTGGGTTGTCTATAGATGCAAAAGTGTGTGACATTATTGCTGATGATCAATGGAACATTCCCGGTTCTATGGCTTGGTTGCATCAGAAGATTCCTATGACTTTGTATCCTAAGCCTACTATTGATAAACTGATATGGGTGCCTTCACATGGTGAGTTCTCTATTAATTCTACTTGGGAGGTACTTAGGAGAAAGAAAGGGTTAATGCTATGGTTTGGAGTGGTCTCGTTTAAACAAGTTGTGCCTAAACATGTTTTCTTACTATGGATTGTTATTCTAGATATGTTGAGAACTTTTAGTTTTCTCATGTCTATAGGGTTGGTTTCCTAGGCTTCTTGTTGCTTTTGCAATTCTATGATTGAGGATAGGGATCACCTATTTTTCGGTTGTAGCTTCTCTAGACAAATATGGAATGGGGTGAAAGCTAAATGCATGAAATCATGGCCTGAAGGATAGTGGGATGACATTTTTCAATGGGTGTGCTCTTCTCTTCATGATAAGTCTTTGTCCTCTGTGCTAAATAAGTTGATGTTTGCTGCTGCTATATATGCTATTTGGATGGAGAGAAATAGTAGGGTGTTTCAAGATAAGTTCTCTACAGTTGAGGACATTCATAACAAAGTGATCTCTAGTGTGAAAATGTCTATTTTCCCTTTGAATGGATTTGTTAATTCCCATTAGAACAGGTTGCTGGTGCAGGAGTGGTTCTTGCCTTCGTCTATTTTGAATGGGTGATGATGAGGATGCTTGTTGGTAGCCCTGGTTTAGCTTGGAGGTGCTGGTGTATTGCTATATTTTTGTAGCAGGTTGTTGTTCTGGTGTGAAGTCCCATAGCAGACTTTGGTCTATAATGAAGTTGTTCAAGAATAACAATAAGTTTATGTTATGTTTTGTGAGTGTTAAGAGTATGTTGAGTGTGTTTTGTAATCTTGGTGCTTATATTTGTTGTGTATTTTTATGGTGGGTCTATGGATTCCACATAGGTGTGAGATTGTCCTGGGGGATGCCTTAGAGTAATTGTATAGCCATTATGGCTTCTTTTTATTCTATATCTAAAATTGATCTTTTAAAAAAAAAAACATTTTTCAAGACAAATTTTGAGTTGATAATGACATCTCTTTAACCAATAACTGTAATCAAAGTACCATATGTTGTAGATATCTTTTTATTACTAGGACAAGGACTGTAAGAGACAAAATCATTGGAAGATTTAGTCATATGATTCGTGGCTCCAAAATCAACCACCCAAGATCCTGTTATGGGCATATCCGAGACACTAAAAATAAGGGATTTAGATATATTACCTGAAAATGCTAAGGAACAAGTACCCGAGGCTGTAGGTTTTTCTAAAGTTTTCAGAAACATTTTAAGCTTTTCAATCTCCTGTCTGTTCGCCTCAGCTTGGTTCTGAAAAAAAGATGTTTCTCCTCTTGGTTCCACCGTGGTTACATGTGCCTGTCCTTGTCCCCCTGCTGGTCCATTCTTTTACGTCCATTTTTTGTTGTTTGCTTGGATATTCTGAAAGTTTGATGGCTTACCATGAAGTTTCCAACATTTTTCCCTAGTGTGTCGTGGTTTTTTGTAGTAAGTACACACCACCGGATCTTTGTTTCCAGCCTTTGAAATCTCTGACCACCCATTGTCATTTGTCATTCCACTACTTTTCGCATTAGTGCCTCTTACCATCATAGCAGAACTGTCCACTGGTTGGGGCTCCAACATGACCCCTTTCAGGCTTTCCTTTCCTTGGATTATTTCAATAGTTTCATTCAATGATGGAAGGCTTGAAGGGACGAAAATATGGAATAAACTTTTTCTGTATTAGCATTCACATCACAAAAGTTTACATGGGTTCTCATTATAGAGATAATACAAGCACAAAATCAGGAAATTGATTACAATAACTAGCTGGCCTAACTAATTTCCTAATTTACAGCATTGACTGATATTCTATTTACAACAAATATTCACAGCTAACAAAACTCCTAATATTCGGTAATATTGCTACCGAATCTTTCCTTTTCAACACTCCCCCTCAAGCTGGTTTGAATATATCCTCCATAGCTAGCTTGCCAATTTGTCTATTATGATACCCCCTAATTTTCATGCATAGGTTGGCCAGACCTATACCGAAAACTAAGGCGCATCAACACTCAATAATAAACAAGCACGGAATCAAAAGACATAATAAAGAATTAATAGTCTCAAAATTTTAATTTTCATGAATAAATAAATTAAGAAATCCAAATTCCCCAAAAGTACAACTCGGGAATCCATATCATGGACCCGTAATCATAAATGAAGATAAGAGTCTAAAACTATCTATGAATTGAGTCCCTACACTGAAATAAGCCGGAAAGATGAATAACTCAAGAAGAAACGAGATGAACCCTCAACCCTGTGGCTGGAACTGCCGATGACCTGAAAATGTTAACAGTTGTGGGTCAGACCCACGAGCAAAGTAGACTCTACATGATCCCCAAACAGAGTACCGATAATCCTATCATCTACCCCCTACAAAAATATTATTAATACTATAATTCCTAAAACTTTTAGTATCACACCTAAATAAATATCCTCCTAAAATAGGCAAAACAAATAGGGTACAATCATAATTAAATAACAAGTTGATAAATAAACAAATAAAACTCAACCAAAAATAAATCACAAGACAATAAGCAAAGCAAAAAAAAACATACAACCATAATTAAATCACATGTCAATAGATAACTTAACCATGCCTAACCATAACCACATACTTGGCAACTTATCACTGTCATGACTAGTCGACTATGGTACATATAAGACTAACTTAGTAGTCAGCTCATCGTGGTCTCCTCCATTCCTCAATAAAGCCAAAAATAAAATAAATAATAGATATTATTTATTTCTTGTGCAAAACGTCAACATAAGCAAATAATTTCCAAACTTTAATTATCCTAAAAAAATTAATGAATTCCAACTCATTCCGAACCTTTGCATCTATAGTGTTTATTCATAGCTTTTACGAACTGTGCCTACAACCATACTAATTAAATCCTCCGAATTATTTATTGGGATTGGTGTACAGATTACAAAGTTATATATCAATTTATAAGTGTACATATACTGACAAACAAGAAACAAGCTAATACATGACTCAATCACTAATAAATATAAAGCATATACATATATATGGTCAACTATATGACCAATTGTCAGGAAGATAGACACACATGGAATACACAACCAATATAAATGTAATCTATCATTACAATCCACAAGTCACTTTTTATAAAGGAAAAAAAAATCCATTCTCAAATTCTTTACCCACTTATATTAAGTGTATAAAACGTCCAGATGGGTACCAAACCCCTTAACCTAATTTTGCGCTCCAGTGAATGTGTACAGATCATCACCTACGCCCAAATTTCCATTCTATACATATAGATACACGAAAATCCAACTATATGAAACCTTCAAAACTATTTATTTGTGTTATAATTTTAAATAATAGACCCAAACATGACCAACTATATATATATATATATATATATATATATATATATATATCAGTTTAAATTCATAAAAGAATTACTGCACAGAAAAGCATTCAAGTGTAATAGATCATTATACATATGCACAAAATCATATAGAATTGGAGTATATAGATGCTAAGATTATAGGTTCAAAGGGGAAGAGAAAAACATTCTACTTGCCTGATTTAAGAACCAAATCACACACAACTGTAGATTGATCGTTGTTTCCCCTCCTCTTTCACGCAACTTTCTCTCTACTCTCCCTCTATAGAATCGACTGATAGAAAACGTATGACTATCTTAGGGTTTTATTTTGGTTATATATATATATAAATATATATATTTAATGCTTCCGATGGGCCCAAAAATATATTATAGCCCATTAGCTAATAAGCCCAATTAATTAATTTATAATTAATTAATTAATTAAATTAAATATATCCAATATAAATAAATAAAATTACAGGGTATTACATCTATCAAACTGTGTTATAGGAAATCCCTTTGTAAACACATCTGCAACTTGCTCGGTAGTAGGAATGTACGGCATACAGATCAATCCGTTTTTGAGCTTTTCTTTGATGAAGTGTTTGTCTACCTCCACGTGTTTTGTTATGTCATGAAGCACTGGATTGTGAGCGATCGAAATAACAACTTTTTATCACAGTACACTTTCATAGGCAACGGATTAGAGGTCTTCAACTATTCCAATAGTCTCTTAATCCACAACACCTCACAAATTCCATGAGCAACTGATCTAAACTCGGCCTCTGCGCTGCTTCTTGCTACCACATTACGCTTTTTACTCCGCCAGGTGAGAAGGTTGCCTTCAACAGACGTGCAGTAACCAAAAGTTGACCGTCTATCAATAGCACTCCCAGCCCAATCCGCATCAGTATAGGCTTCAACTTGCAAATGCCCATGATTTTTGAATAGTAGACTTCTTCCAGGGGTCCCTTTTAGGTATCTGAGAATTCTATAGACTGCATCAAAGTGTTCTTGTCCAGGTGAATGCATGAACTGGGTAACCATGCTGACTGCAAATGTTATATCTGGACGTGTATGTGACAAGTAGATCAGTCTTCCAACAAGTCTCTGATACTGCTCTCTATTTTGAACTTCTTCATCTTTAGAAGGTTGTAGCTTAAGGTTGGGCTCAATAGGTGTCTCGACTGGTTTACATCCTAGCAGACCTGTCTCATCAAGTAAATCAAGAACATATTTATATTGATTAAAAAATATACTTTATTTGGATCTAGCAAACTCCATTCTAAGAAAGTATTTTAATGCACCCAAATCCTTGATCTCAAAGTCAGCTGCAAGTCTCTTTTTCAGTCTCTCCAATTCTTTATTGTCATCACCTGTCAAGATTATATCATCCACATAGACAATTAAGATTGCAAACTTGCCTTCTCTATTGTGTTTGTAGAACATGGTATGGTCAGCTTGGCCCTGACAGTAGCCACAACTCTTCACAACTCTCCCAAATCTCTCAAACCAAGCTCTAGGGGACTGTTTGAGACCATATAAATATTTTTTCAGTCTACAGACTTTGTTTGGTCCCAATTTTCCCTCAAAACCTGGTGGTAGACTCATAAAGACCTCCTCCTCAAGAACTCCATTTAAAAAAGCCTTTTTTACATCTAACTGGTGTAATGGCCAACTGAAATTTACAGCCAAAGATAATAAGATTTTGATTGAGTTTATTTTGGCTAAAGGAGCAAAGGTTTCCTGATAATCAATCCCATAGGTCTGGGTGAACCCTTTTGCTACTAGTCTTACCTTGTACCTCTCTATGCTAACATTAGTTTTACATTTCACAGTAAAGACCCACTTGCAGCCTACTGTTCTTTTCTCCTTAAGTAAATTAACTATCTCCCAAGTACCACTTATTTTAAGAGCATTCATCTCTTCCATCACTGCTAATTTCCAATTTGAATCATCAAGAGTTTCCTGAATGTTTCTTGGGACAAACAAGTGTGATATTTTTGAGGTAAAAGCCCTATGAGTGTGAGAGAGTTTTTCATAAGAAAGGTATTTGACAATAAGATATTTGGGATATTTGGTGCAAGTTCGGGTTCCTTTCCTAATAGCTATAGGAATATCAATGTCTGATGGTTCTTAGCTAGGAGAAGCAACATGAATTGAAGATGAGTTAGGAACAGAACTACCTGTGATATGGAGGTCCAGTTCCCGAATGTCGAGATTGATCATTTCCAAGAGGAATAGGTTGACTTTGACTCTTTTGATTATGTCATCTCTGAGTATAAACCAGAGACTCAGTATTGGGATTTTTTTGACCCAGTTGTAGTGATTCTCCCCTTGTTTCAGATACAGTAATGTTCGGCACTAAATGACTAGGATTCCCTTCATTGTTTTCATTGGTTTTATCACATTGTTCTTGACTTTGAATTTTGGGAATAACAATAGGATGAGAAGAATGAGGTGAAGTATTCAAAATCATATTTGGTAAAGGAGTAGGAGATAAATCCCAAAAAATTTCTTCCATCACCTCATTCTCCCCCTAAAGAGAATTTTTGTGAAAGTAGGATTTATTTTCAAAGAAAGAGACATCCATACTTGCATAAATTTTTCTTGTTTGGGGATTATAGCACTTATATCCCTTTTTATTAGAAGCATACCCTATAAAAACATAATTTTCAGCCCGACGATCAAGTTTGGACCAAGTATTATTGGGTATATGAACAAAAGCAATGCAGCCAAAAATCTTTAGAGGTAAATCCGAGTACATCCTTGAGAATGGAAATTTTTATTGGAAACATTCTAATGGCGTGCGATATTTTAAAACACGTGTAGGCATTTTGTTAATCAAATAAGAGGCTATTAGAACAGCTTCCCCCCAAAGATATTTTGGAACATTCATTGAAAACATTAAAGCACGAGCCACTTCAAGTAAATGCTTACTTTTTCTTTCATCAATTTCGTTTTGTTGAGGGGTATCCACACAAGTAGAGTGATGATGTATCCCCTTTTCCTTCAAAAACTTCCCAAAAGTTCATTACAATACTCGGTTCCATTATCGGTGTGAAGAATGCTAATTTTTTTTTGAAACTGAGTTTCAATCATCGTGTAAAATTCCTTAAAAAGGTTTTCAACCTCAGACTTTTCATTCATCAAATAAACCCAACATAAACGGGTATGATCATCTATAAATGTAACAAACCATTTTTCCTAGAGTAGTAGTGACTCTTGAAGGTCCCCAAACATCACTATGTATTAAATAAAATAAGAAGTATAAGGTTTTGGCAAATAAGTAGTACGATGATTCTTAGATAAACAACAACTTTCACAATAGAACGATAAACAATCCAAACCCTTAAATAAAGTAGGAAAAAAAATGTTTAAGATATGGAAAGCTAGGATGTCCTAGTCTTAAGTGCCAAAGCATTATTTGTTTATAAACATAATTAGAACTGACACTACTAAGGCCCTGAGCCTTTTTATTTATGGAGAAGTTATCATCAAAGTAGTAAAGTCCATCTGTCATCTTAGCACTGCCAATCTTCTTCCCCGAGCTCTGGTCCTGAAATTCACAGTAAAAATCACAGAAAATTACACGGTAATTAGATTCTTTGGTTAGTTTACTCACAGAAAGAAGGTTACATGCTAGTTTAGGGACATGAAGAACAAATTTAAGATCTATATTCTCGGATAATTTTATCAAACCTTTTCCTGCAATGGGTGAGAAACTACTATATACAATTCTAATTTATTCAAGGCCAGAACATGGCGAGTAAGTGCTAAAAAGATTGGAAAGGCTGGTCATATGGTCAGAGGCACTAGAATCGATGATCCATGTAGTAGAATTTGAACAACAAGAAGGGCATTAGGTGCACTACTTGTTTGTGCAAGATAAACACTAGGAATACCAGATGAGGAATTAGATTTCAACAGCTTGAGAAGGTGATCCATCTGCTCCTTGCTGAAGGGACTTGTCTCAGCTTCATTGGCAGTGGGAATCGCACGATTGTTTCTATCATTGTCTCAACTCTTCCAATTCGCTAGTTTTCCGTGGATTTTCCAGCAGGTCTCTCGAGTATGGAGCGGTTTGTTGCAGTAGTCGCACTAGACGCGTTGCTTCTCTTCAGGTTTTTGCTAAAAATTGGTTGCTTTATTAGCAATAGCCTCGACACCAAAAAGGGCAGAACTCTCAACAGGCCCGGTAGTAGTCTTTTTCCCCAACATTACATGTCTGCGGCTCTCTTCTCTTCGAACCTCAACAAACACCTCACTAATTGGAGGAAGTGGAGTCCTGCCAATGATCTGTCCCCGTACTTCATCAAATTCCACGTTGAGCTTAGCAAGGAATTTGTAAATACGATGAGCCTCCACGGTCCGTTTGTTGTGATTGACATCTTCAGTGGATTTCCATTCATAATCATTGAACAGATCCCAGTCTTGCTAAAGACGCGTCAATGAATTGAAATACTTGGTGACCAAGTCTTCCCCATGCCAAATCTCACCAAGTTTAAGAGTCAATTTGTAGACTTGATACTGATTTCCCAAATTAGAGTACATCTGATTCACATTGTCCCAGAGTTCTTTGGCCGTGGAGTAGCACATATAGTTGGAGCTAATATCCTCGTCCATGGAGTTCACGAGCCAAGTCATCACCATTGAATTTTCTGCATCGCAGGTTGCATACGTTGGGTCCTCCAGTGCCGGTGCCTTCTTGTCTCCCGTCAGGTACCCGATCAGTCCCCGTCCTCTGATGTACATCCGAACGGACTGGGACCACCGTAAATAATTGCCACCATTAAGGCGAATCATCACTATATTTCATCTCAAACCAACAGAACTTGGACTCTAACAACATCAAATTCAACATTTAATCTAACAAGAAACATATAGATTCTGTCATTTTCCATGAATTTCTCAATAATAGCATCATCATCACCACATTTCATCTCAATACATTGATAATGATCCAATTCTTGACACAAGTTTTGCAAAATGGTGGAGTATTCAGTGATAGAGCAATTATCCTGTTTAGTAGCCGAGATTCTGGTTTTGATAGCGTAGATTTGAGCAGCATCATGAACCTTTGAATACGGCTGTCTGCAAAAGTCCCAGATGTCCTTCGCTGTCTCCAAGAACGTGCAGGTATCACTTACTTCAGGCATCATCGAGTTCCATAGCCATGACATTATCATAGAATCAACTTCATCCCATGTGTCGTACTTCAGATCTCCAGGTTTTGGACCCTTTCCAAGGAGATGACTCAATTTTCCCTTCCCTTTCAGAAAGGTTTGAACAAATTGAGACCATTTTAGGTAGTTCTTTCCATTCAACCTATAACTTGGTTGAATATTCTGTAAATCTCCGGCTGGAATTGTGTTGGAGGTCTCCGTCACTTGGATTTCAGAAATGTTTTAGGACTCAGTTGCATCAAACATGTTTAAGTGTCTGGGCTAAAAACCAAGCTTCACAATTGGCAATGAAGGCCGAGAAAAAACTGGTGAAACAATCTGGTAATGTATGGATTCAATGTACTCTGTTTTGGATCGAGAAAAACATAAAAAGATGAACAAGACAACAAATGCTTAGCAAAAAATATTCAGTGATGAAGGCAGAAAAGAAAAAAATCCCAAGAAGCCAAATTTGGCTCTGATACCATGTGAAAAGATGGGAATCTTTTTCATATATCTTAGCAATGTACACTTGGGAATATATAGGCTATCTAAATGAGAAAAGAAAGACAAGGAAATCTATCCTAGTATTTACAGAATCTGCACAATAAATAAAAGACAGCTAGTAGTCTCAAAAGTCAAGAGATAAGATACAACAAGCAATCTCTAAAGTCAAGAACAACCACTCTTGACTAATGAACTCCAGCTGCAAGGTTCCAGCCTGATGTGGTTATCTTTGACACTTTTAGATCCATGTACTGCGCCGATTGCTATCAAACTTGGTAGCCCGACCTGGGTTCTGTATTAGCTACGTTTCACTTCATTAACCGACACGAAAATGATATGCTTATAGTCAATGCTTACCCAGAACAGAAAAGGGGAAAAAGAAGAAGGAACAAGGCAGCATTATGATCTTCACAAGAAACGAATATTAATTTACTCATAGCCAATAAGTACCGAGCAGTTGCTGAAATTTCATGTTGGATTGAAATAAATGTCAACCTAAGGAAACAATGCACATCAACACACAAGTTTGTATGGTGTTGAGAGGGAAAGACTGAAGAAAAAGTTGCAGTGAAGTTTCAGACAACGTAATAGAACATCGTTACAACATCACACGACACCACTGTATCCGGGGGACTTCATCAGTCTCTGGTTTTGCATTGCCCGTCTTACCAAAAATGCATCGTCCCACCTCCCTGCATCTGCATAAATATTAGATAGAAGAACTCTAGATGCTCCATGAGATGCTTCCACCCTTGCCAAACTCTCTGCAGCCCTTTCCCCTATTTCAACATATCCATGTGTTCTACATGCCGCCAACAATGTGCCCCATATTACCACATCGGCTTTCATTGGCATACTCTTTATTAGCTCCTCTGCTTCTTCTAATCTCCCCGCTCTGCCCAAAAGATCGACCATACAACCATAATGCTTGATGTTTGGATCTACACCATACGCACTATTCATGCTCTTAAAATGTCGCTCTCCTGCTTTCACCAATCCAGCGTGGCAACACGCAGTCAAGACTCCGATAAATGTGATTGAATTGAGATCAATGTTACGAGTCTGCAAGTCGGAAAATATTTTTAGAGACAACTCTGCATGTCCATGCATGGCCAATCCACAAATAATCGCATTCCATGGCGAGACAGAAGAGGTCTTGTCTCGGATCTGATGAAAGACTTCCAAAGCAGTTTTGATGCTCCCACATTTGGCATACATGTCGATGATTGCTGCTCTTAAATTGTCATTAAGAGGGATGGAGTTGTGGTATATGTATTCGTGGACACGCCTTCCCTCTTCCAATGTACCCAAAGTAGCAATTGCAGAAACGACACTTACCATTGTAATTTCATTTGGTTTGACACCACTTACAACCATTTCATGAAAGAGCTCTAGTGCCATATTAGGCTGCTCACTCTGTGAGTAACCAGATATCATTGAACTCCACGAAAAAACATCCTTTTCAGGCATCTCGTTAAATAATTGTCTTGCAGGATCAATCATTCCATTTCTTATGAATCCAGCAATAAGGGAATTCCAAGACGACGGATGGTCCTTGCTACCTACCTCAAATTGCAAACGAGCAAGGTCTACTTGGCTGCAAGCTGCATAAAAATGGATAATCGTTGATTGCACGAAGTCGTAACAATTGAATCCTGTCCTTATGACTATACTGTGAATTTGCTGACCCTCACTGAAAGCTATTGATTGTCCACAAGACGACAGTATATCCACAAGCATAACTTCATTGGGACGCAACCCAGTGCATAACATTGCTCGATACATCTCCAAAACTTCCCTTAACCACCCTACTTGCACTAACCCGTCTATCATAGTACCCCACGAAATCACATCTTTTGTGGGAATCCTCTCAAACAAATCTCTACCAAAATCAATAAGTCCTGCTTTTGAATACCCATTCAACATTACGTTCCACGTAACTGTATTCTTTTCAGGGATTTCATCAAACAAAATTCTAGCATCCACCAAACTCTGACATACACAGTACATGTGAACCAAATTAGTGGCCACAAAATTCACCATTTCAAGCCCAATTTTATGCACGTTGGCGTGAAGCAATCGGCAGTTCCAAATACCACCTAAATGCGAGCAGGCTGAGATTACACTCGACATAGTCGCTGCATTCGGATTCACACCTGCTAGCCTCATATCCTTAAAAAGCTCAATTGCTTCGCGCCAATAGTTATTTCGGGCCAAACCCATTATCATAGTAGTATACAAAACGCACCCTTTACCTCTAACAGGCATTTCATCAAACAGTTTACGTGCATAGTCCAAACGGCCACATTTCAAATGCCCAGAAACCATAATAGTACAAGATACAAAATCCAACACAGGCGAAGATCCAAAGATGGATTGAGCATCATCCATGAACCCACATTTCACATACATGTTGATCAAACTGTTCTGGACGAAAACGTTCGACTCAAAGCCTGATTTCAAGACGAGACTGTGGATTTGCTTGCCTTGAGAGATGGCCAAAAGGGATGAACAGGACTTCAATGCCGACACGAGTGCGAGTATTCGATCGCGCGCTTTTTGATGGTTTGCGGTGTTGAAGAAGGCACGGAGGTGGTCCTCTGGCGGCAGAGGAAGCTGTGGAGTAGTTTGGGTTGTTGCAGTGGAGACCCATTTGAGGTTTTGGCGGGAGAGTGGAGGGGAAGGGATTGAGAGACGAAGGAATGAGTTGGGTCTGAGAGAAATGTTCATGAGACGCAATCATGTAACCCTTTGCAAAGGATTGACTAATCGTGAACTAGTTATTCGAGGAAAAACATAAATTAAACAACATACCAAACAGAAACAAAACAACATACCAAACAAATTATACTTTAATCCCACGAGATATAATATATTGCATTCACTCCCTATGTCGCTTGAATAGTTACAATTTCATCCCTCTAGTTCATTGGCGTTCAATTTAGGCGACCGGAGCTGTGAAATGACTTATCCACCCATGGTCATTTTTCATAGGCTTAAATATTTTTGCACTAGTTGAAGGTATTCTAAACATTTCACATCTGAAAAAGTAAAAACGTAAGTGTTGATTAAGTTTGGCAACCCCAAAATTCAAAAAAAGTATGTGCCCAATGCCCTTTCATAACATGGGTATATCAACTTTTGTCATCATGTTTCTTGAATTGTTTTTATTATACAGTTTTCCTTTTGCCTGCTTGGTTGCACTTTTTTTTTTTTTTTTTTTTTGTATCAAAAGCTTTGTTTAATACATTTTTAAAACTCATTCTAATAATAATGTTATTGCACGAGTATATTTGATACATCAAGGGTGGAATACGTCTTTTCTAACATATCCCTATCAGTATATTCTTTCCACTAACCATCCATTTGTGAGTTGATTTTGAACAAGGCAAAATTATATTCACATTTTATTTTTCAGTTTTGTAAATTGTAATGGATCAATTCTTAATGAGCTTTGCAAGGATTATGGTTGTATAATGCTTATACCATTCCTTCAAAAAAAAAAAAATTCACATAATGATTACTTCTGCACGGTCTTTACAGAAATGCATATTTTCAGTTCTTATTTGTTTCTCTGAAATTCATGTCATTTGAGTAGATCCATGGAATTTCAAGAGTTACAATTTCAGGATTGGTAAGATTTGACAGGAAACTTTAACTAGTAAAATAACAATCGAAAAAGTTAATATATTATTGAAATTGTAATTTAAAAATGATTTCAGTGTTTAATAATTGTGCAATCACCAGGATAATCCCATTATATATTTTAAAAAGTGAATGAATTGACATTAGGAATTACAATTAAATTATAGTATTAGAATGAAATAAATAAGTAGCTAAAAAAGAAAAATCTATGTCTTTTATTTAAAAAGTTTATTACGCTTGAATTTGATCTGATCTTATATCGTAGCCTATCGAACCTATATCATATCTCTATTGTGGATGTTCTATTGTGCCAGGTATAAATTCTATGTCTCTCGTGGATGTTCTATTGTTATAGCACATATCATATTTTAATATAGTTTTGAAAAGACAGACTTATTTTTATTAAACATGGAATTGATTTGGTTGATTCAAGTAAGGGTTACGAAACCTTTTATATTACTTGTAATATGGTTTGTTCTATAAAAGTTTCCATTCCTCACTCTTCTATTAATTTCTAGTTTCTTTCATAAAAATCTAATTATTTATTGTTTGTACAATTGAGTTTAGAAGAGTTAAAGAGTATTGTTTCATGTTTATGATCATGTTTATGAGGAATAGAATATAGCCATAGAAGTCAAATTCATTTTTAACCTGTTTTATTTTGGTCATTTAGCAATTGACATCTTAGTTTCTTTATATATATATATATATATATATATATATATATATATATTGTCTCATTTTTACCCTACATCCTTAATCTATTTAATTAAAACACTTCAACTCAAGCATTTAATTTATGAATCCATTCAAATTGAGATAAAGTTACAGCACTCCAAAGCGTTAACAATTTAGAAATCTAGTTTCATGGAACTCTATAACAAATAGAAATATATATATATATAATATACTCCCTCCGTCCCGCAATAGTTGTCTAATTTGAATTTTTTAACATTTTATTGATGTAGGTTGACTAGTGTGCAATTTTCAATTTTGTCCTTAATGATATAGTATTATGGTGAGATCCGGTATTTGTTTAAAGTTAATGGAAGAAGGGTAGTTGGGGAAAGTGAGATGTTAAATTGCATTGGAATTTGAACTTGATAAATATTTTGGGATAAGTAAAATTGCAATAGTGGACAGCTAATATGAGATGGAGTTAGTATATATTGATTACTTTACTTATGTTATGGCACGTCTAGAGAAACTTGTGATGATGTTTAGTCTCGACCATTTTATATCTTTTTAGTGTCGTGTAATCTCCATGCATAACGGATACTTCTCAGCCAAATCAATGATAGATGATATAATGAAATATGATTAAGTAATAACAATTTATTGACAAACATTTTTATGTAATGTTGTAAATGATACTCCCTCCATGCCAAATTATAGGTCCACTTTTCCTCTTTTTCTTGTCCCAAAATAAATGTCCACTTTTGAAAAGTCAAAACATTTTATTTGGTCAATTTACCAATTTAACCTTCAACCATTCACTAACACTATAAACCATCACATCACTATGGTGAGATCATGGGTAAATGTGGTATTTCATTCACTAACACTACAACAAAAATCATCTTCTTAAAAAATTGGATTCCCCAAAATAAATCTATAATTTGGGAAAGAGAGAGTAACTTTTATTGAAATTAACCTGGCAATATGTGTTTGTTCACTTCGTATACTTCAACATTAATTATTGTTTAACCATTATTTTTAATTTTTTTCTCCAGCTATATATAGACAAAACTCAAGAGGAACTTAAACAGCATGTAATTAATGTCGTAAATGATGACTTTTCTTATATATAATATAGTTAGTTAACCTTGCTGCAATATGTGAATATGTTCAGTAGTATATATACTTTAACATGTTTATTTAACATTTTTTATTTTATCTCTAGCTATAGACAACCACTCAAGACGAGCCTAAACATCAAACTCAATAAGCCCAAAGGAGAAAATGATCCCAACAAAGACCACTACTACGACATTTGAGAAAGAATAATGAGGTGAGCGACTCTAGTACAAACTTTAAGGGTATGATTGGTTCGGGTGTTTTTGTGTTTGTTTATGTGTTTTGTGTTTATAAACTTCTTTGGTTAGTGTTTTTGAGATATGTGTGTTTAAAATCACTTTTTCACTTCAGGAAAATTTTAGGCATATGAGAATAAACATGAATTTGGTGTTTATTGGGGTGTTTATCAAATACACTTTCTCTACTTTATAATATATTTTATTATTTATATTATTAAATTATTATTTATTAATTTATAAATATATTCTATTTATTTATTTATTATTATTTCATTATTTAATTCATTTAATTTATAAATTATTTATTCATTTATAATTATTTAAAAATATATTTTATTAATTTAATATTAATTTATTATTATTATACTCATTTTTTATTATTATTATGAAGTATTTATTTGTTATTATATTTACTTATTATTTATTATTATATTTATTTATTATTTATTATTATATTTATTTTTTATTATTATTTATTTCATTTTGTTTATTATTTATTATTTTTATTATATGTTTAAATATGTTTTATGTAATTTATTATTTATTATTTATTTTATTAATTTATTATTATTATTTATTATTTAGTCCATTTTTTATTATTATATTTATTTATTATTATTGTATTCATTTATTATTATTATTATTATTATTATTATATTATATTTATTATTTATATTATTAAATTAGTATTTATTAATTTATATATTAAT
Source organism: Cornus suecica (assembly GCA_963922005.1). Classification (NCBI taxonomy): domain Eukaryota; kingdom Viridiplantae; phylum Streptophyta; class Magnoliopsida; order Cornales; family Cornaceae; genus Cornus; species Cornus suecica. The sequence goes on from OY998241.1 coordinate 22,255,406, forward strand.
TTATAAATATATTTTCTTTATTTATTTATTATTATTTCATTATTTAATTCATTTAATTTATAAATTATTTATTCATTTTTAATTATTTAAAAATATATTTTATTAATTTATTATTAATTTATTATTATTATACTCATTTATTATTATTATTATTATTTATTTCATTTTGTTTATTATTTGTTATTTTTATTATATTTTTAAATATGTTTTATGTAATTTATTATTTATTTTATTAATTTATTATTTAGTCCATTTTTTATTATTATATTTATTTTTTGTTATTGTATTCATTTTTTATTATTATTATATTTTATTTTATTTATTATTTATATTATTAATTTTTAATTATTGATTTTTAATTTTTCAATTTCAATCCAAAAAACATCCCTACCAAACATACTTCTGTTTTTGGATGAATAAACAAAAAACAAAAAACGTGTTTTTTGTTTATTTCAACACAAACACAAACACAAACACAGCTTTACCAAACAGGCCCTAAGGGTCTGTTTGGTTGACCTATTTTTGTTTTTGTTTGTGAATTTTAGTTTAAAATACATGTTTGGTTGTATTTTTTATGTTTATATTTTCAAACTATATTAAATAAACACATGCCCCTTTTAGTACAAAATGAAAAAACCAAAATTTGGTGTTTTTTAACTCCTGGAGCCACAGTATTTATTTATTATTTATTTTAATATTTATTTATGTATTATTATTTTTCTTTCTTTATTATTTCTTCACTTTATAATATATTTTATTATTTTATTATTTATATTATTAAATTATTATTTATTAATTTATAAATATATTCTATTTATTAATTTATTATTATTTCATTATTTAATTCATTTTATTTATAAATTATTTATTAATTTTTAATTATTTAAAAATATATTTTATTAATTTATTATTATTATACTCATTTTTTATTATTATTATGAAGTATTTATTTGTTATTATATTTACTTATTATTTATTTATTATTTATTATTTATTATTATTTATTTCATTTTGTTTATTATTTATTATTTTTATTATATTTTTAAATATTTTTTATGTAATTTATTATTTATTTTATTAATTTTTATTATTATTTATTATTTAGTCCATTTTTTATTATTATTATATTTATTTATTATTATTGTATTCATTTTTTATTATTATTATATTATATTTTATTTATTATTTATATTATTAATTATTGATTTTTAATTTTTCAATTTCGACCCAAAGAACATCCCTACCAAACATACTTATGTTTTTGGATGAATAAACAAAAAAACAAAAAACATATTTTTTGTTTATTTCAACACAAACACAAACACAGACCCTAAGAATTTAGTATAGCTTCGAAGAGATTTCTTGCTTATCATATCTCACTAACGTCTTCTAAGAGTTTAGAAAATCTTGAGTTCATTTCAGATTACTCCTGAACATAAAAATTTTAAAGTTTAAATTCTTAGTATTAATTCTCCTAATTGGTAATGTATAATATATTAAGATTTAAATAAAGAAAGTTGAAGAAGGAAAAAAAAAAAAGTAACATATTTAAAATTATATATAGGGTCCTTTCAACAATGCCCAATTGGAGCATTGGATTTGGAATTGGGAGATTCAATTTCAAATTCATTGTTCAGATGTAACAAAATGTTTGGAATTGGAATGCAAATTCACCAATTCCAAAAGTTGAATTCCACATGAGAAGTTGTAATTTTCTATTTCAAATTTTCAACCCAAAAAATATTCTCTCTCTAACAACTAACTTTTCACAATTACAAACATACATATATATTCACAAATATCTATATAAATACAAATGCCTATATATATACACACGCCTATATATACAAATATATATACTCATTTATATATATATATATATATGTACCATGGTTCACCATCGCGGTAACGGTTTCGGTCGCGGTATCGGTGTAACGGATTCGGACAATATCGGTCTAAAAAATGAGTATGAGATGAGTATCGGTGCTAAATAACGGTAAAATCGTCACTTTTCAAAAACGTTACGAATCGGGCGATACACAACGTAACAGATCGATACGGCGAACCATGATATGTACCCATAGATGTATATATATACAAATTTGAATACACATGTATACACAAACTCGCACATATATTTTTTTTAATGTAACTCGCACATATTTATATATCCATATACACAGGCACAGAGGAACAACCAAGCCTGAGGGGGTAACTGTCCCCAATGATTTTTTTTTTTTTTTTTTGGTTTTTTTTAATGCTAATACAAGTATTTTGAATGAAATATAGGCAAAAAAATGAGATTTGCCCCCCATTAAATTTTAAAACATTTATGTTTATTGCCCCTAATTATCCCTAATGTCATGAATTGTCCCCCATTAAAAATATTTCTGGCTCCGTCCCTGCATATACATACACACATATATACACATGCATATATATCTATATATTTATAATTTCATACTTATATTTACATACTTAAATCTATCTATATTATCTAATTTAATTCAAGATTTATGATATTTTACATTCAAATTGGGTTTTAGATTGAAATTCACATTCAAATTGGGGTTGAGATTGAAATTAAATTACACTTGAATTCCAAAACTTATCCGAATAATGTATTTGGAATTGCATTGGTGGAAATTCCAATTCCATGGTATTGCAATTCCAATACAATTCCAAAACGACGCAACCGAACGGACTCATAATGTATTTTTGCAAGGTAAAGATTATAATTAAATTGCTTGGTTCAAAGAAAAGTATGAGCGGGCCGCTGACTTCTTATTGGTCATGTAATTTGAAGTCTGATTCTACAATTTGGAAATGTATAATTTATGCTCACTAATGTGGGATTTCAGATTGGATGTGGCTTTACTCTTAAACTTTTTTTGGACCCTTGGGGCGGATGGTAAGAGTTTGCTTCAAAGATTTGGTCATAGGTTAAGATTCCAACTGGGTTTGCCTAAGAATTTAAATATTCAGACTCTCATTGTCGATAGTTGTTTGTGTCTTCCTTCATCATTTTCATCCAAAGTGACGACTTATATTCAATTCTAGAAGTTGGGTTTAGATTCCATCTCATGAAACATGATTTAGTTGGTTTCAAAACAGTTTGGGATTGTATTGTCTGGTTTTGAATGGATGTAGACTCGGAATATCTACTACTTCAGTATTGCTTTTTCAAAATGCTATCCCTACATTTGTCAATTTGCAAAGATGTATAATTCCATTTGCTGTATATAAATGTTTCAATGGTGATGATTCTTATGATTACTATAATGTCCCACATCGTCCGGGTAGAGGTCTGGGGATGTGCTTATATGTGCAATGTTGTCTCCAATTGGTATGAGGCATTTTGGGAGGAGCCCAAGAGCAAAACCGTGCGGGAGGGGGGTGAATAGGCTTTTTATGAATTAATTGACAAATTAAAATACTAATTGCGGAATAGTCAATTTTAATTCAATTCTTTAATAAACCAAACCACACAATAATAAATATAGGTGCAGAAAATAAAGCAAGAGACGACACCAATATTTTTACGTGGAAAACCTTAAAAAACGCTCCAAGTAAAAATCACGGATACCTTCCGGTATCGATATACTATGAATCAAGAAGTACACAGACCCTATGAAGTTAGAATTTACAGAATCACTCTGACTTACCTCTTATCACTCGACGTCTGGAAGTCTAGAATCACTCGCGCTACCACGAAGCATTCGCTCCGTACTTTGATGGCTCCGCCTCTCAACGAATCAGTTTACCACGAAGCTTCTCGCTTCGATCTCCGTACTCTGACGGCTCCGTTTCTCAACGGATCTATGCAACCGAGTTGCACAAGGTAGAGTGATAATCTTTCAACAACTCGATCATTCAATTGTGCATAAAGATCTTCAGTGTTGAAGCACAATTGAATAACATTCTCAAAACAGAGAAAACCTTGATATAAGTTAATCAAACAATCTCTTTTTATTTCTCTCTGCAAACGGATCTGATCTGTATGATAATTGCAGAGCTCTCAAAAAATATAACTCACAAGCCACCCCCTTCTTTTTGGTTTAACTCATATAAATAGAGAAAAATCTTCAATTAATGGTAAAAATCATTTTTCTTTCAGGATTCGTATTTCCACCATTAAGTCTTCCAAATATAGACTAATATACCAATGATAGTCCAATATACCAATAATAACTCATAACCATATCCTTAAGTGAATATGAGTCTTTAAGGCATTTGAATAATCCCTTTTTTAAAAAAAAAAAAATGAAGTCGACAATTTCGAGTTCTCGAGAACTGCACTTTGAGTACTCGAAAACCCAATCTCGAGTAGTCGGTAGGAAATTCTTTGAGTACTCGGTAAATGTCTTGATAGCGCACCATGACACTTCAAACCTACTGCTTTTACGCTATCATTCGCACCAAGGCGCGTACTCTCGAGTACTCGGTAATGATCATTTCGAGAACTCGGTGAGAACTCGGCAGCTTCAGAAACTTCAACTTTTGTTTATTTCTTTGCAGCACCGCTTCCGATTAACTTCTGATTTACTCCCTACAATACTCATAACACTCAACATGATTTTTCAATCAGAAACATGCTATTACAAATAAACGTTCCTACAATCTCCCCCTTAGCATTTTTGAGACAAACCCATGTTTTACAAATATATCCTCATGACAATCAAATAAAATCTATACCTATGAATCCACACCGACAAACATAGATATAGAATTTTCCTTTGATCTTATGACGATCTACCAATCCTGCAACCACAACACTTAAACAAACATACCTGTGAAAAGCAAATGTGGAAAACAACTAGCAGACATAATCAATATTAAATGACCATAATAAACCAAACAATATTAATATGAAGTATAATGATCATTAATAGACAACAAATACTTCTCCCCTTAAATAAAAAGCTCTCCCCCTCTTAACTATATATATCTCCCTCTTTTTAAATACTTCTCCCCATTTTTGTCACTGAAATGACAAGGAAATAAATAACAATAAAACAATCAAGAGAGATGAATGAGAATATACAAAGTGTAAACATTGAGAAAAATATACGGGAAGACCAGAGAATCTACGCAAAGCTTATATTAAGACATAGAACTCTAAATAATATATATATATTCTTGGGTAACAAAAATCTCTACAATGCATGAACTTAATACTAATGCATGAATGCAAAATTCTACACTTATCATAAAAAGATATATTTTTGTTTTTAGAAACATGTGAGCAAGGCGGTAGAGACAATAAGTTAACCATTAACACATCATATTCGCAGATTTAACTTAGCCATTATTTAACTTAGTCATTATACATATGGTAGTGAAGAAAGTCAGCACACATACCTTGTAGACATAAGTAGTCACAAGACAATCTTTACATAGCATTTGTATATATAAAAAATATTCAGGTGGAAACAAATAACTAAGATGAAAGTAATACGTACTAATTTTAATAATCTCCTCACTAACCGTGATGATACTTCAGTCCAAAACCTAATTAAGGGAACCTTATTGCTAATTAAGGGGAACACAAAATTTATTTTTTCTTTTTGTCTCGAATTTTTTCTTTTGCACCCCTTCAGATATATATATTTTTTGTTTTCTCCCCTTTTTACGCGAACACTCATTGCTTTGTGGCAAGAGGCCCGGTTACTCAGGTTGAAAAATCAAGATAACCATTCCCGCCTTTTGATGAGAATACTCAATGCTTCTTGAGGCACTGAGACCCAGTTACTCAGCAAAAGGATCATTGCTCTAGGGGGCTTTAAAGAGACAATCATATATTCTTTATTTCATTTTCTTTCTTCTTTCAACATAACCCCAATATTCATGAGCATGTAATAGGTATTCAAACGTATCAATCAATCTAGCCTAGCTCATGAACCTACATATCACTTCGGGTTAGATGAGAAAGACTAAAAGTTTCAGCAAGTATTGCAGTCATGTCCGAAGTAAAACAAGCACCCAAGGATAATGAGTTTTAAAAGTAATACTCAAACATGTCAAGTGAAAAACTCGTATCCTTAGATCAGTCTAACATCTCCAATTCCCATAAGCATAATAAGAAAAGTAAATATGAGAATAGAGTGAAATATGACAACCCTTTTGTACCCTTAGCCAAGCTCAACATCCTAAGAATTATTATTTTATAATTTTTATTATTTTTGTCATAATGATGCATACATGAATAATCTTAATAGTAGCAAAAAATGATGCATGCATAATAATAAACAAAATAAAAATGTGTTGGCTTTGAAATTTATTTTCGGCAAACAATACCAAAATTGATGATAACAAACCATTAAAGAGTGTTTGATACTAATGAAATATCTAGTTCATGTTTTCAACAAAAGACAGGTGAATGACTCGGAAAACATGCTCGGAAAGAAAGCTTGCATAAAAGCGAAAAGGCAAGAAAGAAATTGAAGCACTAAAACGGAAAATCAAATATTCAACGAAAAAGGCGAAAGTCGAAGACTCAAGACTCGGGCTAGATAGGTTGGGGTGCAATCATTGTAACAAGGTATTTTATGCGTTGATAAAATCTTATAAGCTCAAGTAATAAATGAACCGAACTCAAATGAAAGAAAAAATGATTCAAAACAAGTGTTCTTTAAAGCCGTAGTTGACTAAGACTTACCATGTAGTCGACTGAACCATGACGAAAGTTAGAGTTTTAAATCAATTGAGTTGTAGTCGACTAAATGCACCAAGTAGTCGACTAAACCCTCAAGTAGTCGACTAGACCACCTCAGGTAGTCGACTAAACCATGCCGAAGGTTAACAAGTTTTTCATCACCTCTTTGAGTCGACTAAAGCCCTCATGTAGTCGACTAGGCACCTCCATCCAGTCGACTAAAACATCATTGAGTCGACTAGAGAGCACCATGTAGTCGACTAGGACTTCATCTAGTCGACTAAGAGAGACCATGTAGTTAACTAAAGCCCTTGATGTAGTTGACTAAATGCTCATTATTCTGCACTTTAACATAATACTTTTCTCCTTCATTTGAGCAAACATGTCTAATGGTTTTCAAACGGCTCTTGTTTTTTCTATTATGATATTCATTCTCAAAACCCTAAAGCCTCCATATATAAAGAATGAGATGTGTATTTTGAAAACAAGAGATTGAACAAGAAAGAAAAAGAAGCCTTCATCTTCATATACAATTTTTCTGAAAAAGCTATTGAAAGGAAACAAGCAAAAATATGTTTTTTGCAAAAATCTCAGAAGTTTCAAACTCTAGTATTTCTTCTTATTCTCCAAATATTATTCATTGATATATCCTTTGAGAATACATATCTAGAGTTATTGAGAAATCAACAAAAACACTTGAGCTTATCTTGATTTATCTTTCATAAAAACCTTTGGGTTTTTGAGTATTTTTGTTCTTGAGTGATACAATTGATTACATGTGAATTTTGTTATCTCGGACAAGTGAAGTCCAACAACTTTTCAAGAGAGGATTGTTCTCTTGATTGAGAGACAAGCTTGTAAAGCTTGTGTTGTAAATGTTTGTCATTCCACCTGTGAAGGAAGGGCCATAATGAAAGGATCGGGAAAAGTCTCAAGAAGGGGTTCTTGAGCCGAGGACTAGGAGTTACCGAACCTCGTAAAAATCACGGTGTGAATCTCTCTATCTCTTTATCTTTACTTCATTATTTTGCCTGCTATATTTACTTCAATATCTTGTATGCTATAATTAATCTTGTAATAATTTATTAGATCAATTGAATTGAATATTTCACTTGACTATTGAAGTAATTGAATATTTGTTATAACTTGTTCTACTTTCGAAAAGAATTAGAAATATTTTTGAACACCCTATTCACCCCCCTCTAGGGTAAATTAGTGACTAACAAAATGCATTATAATAAACAAAATAAAAAATGCATAATAATGTATCAATTCTAGGATAAAAAATAATGTAAGATATTTCTAGAATGATACGTATGAAGACATCTATTCTAATGAGAACATGCCACTAGATTTTCTAAGACTCACATGCTTTTGAAAATCTAATGATTTTGCAGAGATGTCTATCAACTGAGAATTTGTGTATATAAACTTTAGACATTTCTCATAACAAAGTTTAGGAAAAATGCAATAACAATTATTAGATGTACGTACACCTTCCATAACACAATTTCCAAAAGAATCAATAATAGAACATTTATCGGAAGTGAAATTGACATTATGGTGATTATCGCATATCTGGCTAATGATAATCAAATTAGCCTTTATAAACTTAACATAATAAATATCTTCTAATCTAGGTAGACCAGAAGCAACAATGGTGCATTTTCCTATAACTTTAGATTTTTTCTCATTACCAAAAATAGCAGTTCCAACATTACTGTCCTTGAAATCACCAAACAATGACTTATTTCCAGTCATGTGCCTAGAGAATACACTATCAAAACACCATGAACTAGAATCATGTGCTCTAATGGCAGTATTGGCAGCAAAATAATGTAGCTCACCTTTCTTAATCTATACCTGTCTAATTTTCGGTGTTCTACTTGCCAGTTTAGACAAATTCTTCACCTTTTCACTCAACACCCGAATTTGATCATGAACATTGGGTCTTTTTTGAGTTCTATGTTTCCTCTTTGATTTCAAAATATTTTCTTTTAACTTTGAATTGTAGGGTCGAATGTGACCTTTCACTCCACAGTGATGACATATAGGAACAAACCTTTGAAAACCATTATCAAAACACTTACGATACTTAGAGGTAAATGGAGGTTTATTCTCAACTAGTTTTCTAACATAAGATTGAACATTAGAATTCTTTTTAATATGAGGAATGTTTCTTATATCAGAATTAACTTGAGAAGAACTAGATTCTACTTGAGAAGCTTTAACAAAAATCGTTGTGGGGGAAATATTTGAATTACTCGTTGTTCCTTTGAATCCTAGCCCCTTAGTATTTCCTACAGATTTACTTACACTCAACATATGATCAAGCTTAAGGGTTCCACTAGACCATTTATGAAAAGTTGAGTTAGCATATTTCAATTCCTTTTCCAAAACCTCAATTTTCGTAGATTTCTCATTTATATCAGATCTTAGAGTGACTAATTCCTTATTGAGATCATCTACACTCTTCAAAGTCTGCTTCCTTTCTTTTTCAGACTTAATTAATTCTTCAGACCATTGAGCTCTTTGTGTCTGAAGTTGATTTAGGGAAATGGTAGTATTGGCTATATCTTCTCTTAAGGACCGTCTTTCCTTGTCAACACTATTAAATTTAAATATATATTTTGAGAAGAATTTGCTAAAATGTGTGGACTTGACATATAATTTATTGTAAGCATCTTGAAAAGAGTCTCCAACATCTTCATCACCCTCAAAAGTTGCACTTATTGTTGCAACCTTTTCAACCTCATCAATATTAGATGTCAACACTGAAATATTATCAGTTCCTTCATAAGTATCTTGGAGAATATTCCAAGCTTGTTTGGCAATATCGCACGAAAAATTTCTCCTAAACTCACTTTCGGTCACAACATTTAATATTGCAGACAAAGCTTTAGAATTCCAATTAGCACTGTTAAATTCAGCAGAAGACCACTCATGTCACGCCCCGAATCCGAAAACCCGGATAATGACTTAAATTTAATTAAAATTCATAAAAATATCAAATGGTCAAACTAGTCAACCGACATTGTTTATAATTCACTAGCGCGGAAGCGAAATAGAAATAATAAAATCACACCCAAATCCCGAAATCAAATCAAATTACAACACGAACACACTAGTCCAAAGCCAAACAAGTACAAATCATAATAAGCACGCAATCTTTATTATTACATAAAGATGTAATTATTATAAGTTCAAATTCCACAAATTTCCAATAGCTCATGCATCATCCACCAACGGTTCTTTTCCTGAAAAATGATAAGGGGTGAGCACAAACGGCCCAGTAGAGAAAAATCATGAAGCGTAAGATTCCGCAAGTATGTAAATTAATGAATACGTATAGGGTCAAGTCTTTACCCTAGTCCAATGTCAAGATATAAATGCATAAGGAATCACAATATAAACTCATGTAGAACAATTTAAATAATACCATCAAGATAATTTAAAAGTTCTATAATCACGAAATTAAAACCAATACTCTCAATATGAAACTTAAATCCAACTATCACAAGCGAAATAGCATCAAATTCAAAATCATCAAATGGGAAAATTATGTTGTGAAACAAACCCTAGGACATGAACTACCTGTTCATCTGTCTAGCCGTCTTGGGGCTACTAACCCTACGGTGACGTTAACCAATCGCGCGATAATTCGAGGACTTGCACCCCGGGAGCTCCTTCGCCGCCCCCCCCCCCCATTGCTCACACCACATGACCATTTCCCAAAATCAACAACCAATCCACCATTCATAATTCACAATTCATAAATGGCATTCACATGCGCACATAAGTAATAAATATATCCGCACTTCATGATCCACCTAATAAAAATTCTATCATGGCATGAATCAATGCATTTAAACACATTAATGCAATTTCACAACTCATGTCGAAAATAGCACAATATGATGATGAATCTATATATAAACATTAAAATGCATAAATGAAGATTCTTAAACTCACACGATACCCCAATAAATCCCTACCTCAACTTGATAAAATATCCAGTAAAATACCAACAATCAAAACAATATGGTTGTGTAGAGAATGAAGAAACGAACGGTTCTCCCTTCACGCCTTCATTTGTACCCTGTTATGGTCGAAACCAATTAACACATATTGAATAATTTTTATATACATAACCATATTTATTTTTATAATAAGATTTGCCAATAAACATTCTGATATATATAAATATCTACTCAAAAATATTCGGGATTCATAGACAAAATTTAGCTACTTAATTAAGAATCGAAAAGTTCGGTTTCGAATACTACCGTAAAACGGACAGCAGGTAATCTATGATTTTTAGAAACATCTACAGGTTTGATAAAAATATGAAATTTACAGGATACACTCCAAACCTCTACTTAGGTCTACTTTAAAAATTTCATAAACTTTAATCAAAGGACAGTGGTCCAAAATAATTATAAAAGACAACTTTCCTAACAGTTCCGAAAACTGAACACACTTTACTCCAAGATTTTTACAAACCTATCCATGAATTATATGACTACCAAAATCTCCAGATTTACATCATATACACTCAAGATCAAGTGATAAAATTATAAGTACAAAATTAGAATTATAGATAGCTCAAATTGGTAACACAAATTCCGGTTTTAAACTACGATTGAAACTGAACAGTTACTACTCAAACAATTTTTCTTACCAGTATAAATTAACTTAAAATTCTTGATCTTTAATACATATGTCCTAGATATATACAACATGTTATAATAAAATGTTCACGATTTATAAGAATACGAAACCATATGAAACAATTGGCTAAACCGAAACCGAAATCGGATCAGCAAGCAGTAAAATAACACAGGACAGCCTACTTCCGGGATTTTTAGAAAATTAATTATTTATCTAAATGATCTGAATTTTTGAGAGATGATAATAGACATATACAAAAGCATACTGTAAAAATTTCAAATTTTGTTTAAATAATTTAACATGGTCTATAAATTGCTCAAACTGAGTAAACAAAAATGGTCTGCAGCAACAACAATATCCGAATAACATGTTTTTCCTAGATTTTTAATTAAATCACCACTTATCTATAAATTCTGAAATTTTTTGGAACATATAATCACATACTTATATATGATTTATAAAATTTTCATAAACTAATTTTGATCCGTACATACATTATAAATTAGAGATCTAAAGCCTTGATTTTCGCTAAACATGTAAACTAGAAATCTGGAATTTTTGAAAAATCAAATCAAATTAAATAATATAGATCACATACCGTAATTGGTATTAAACCGAAGATCGGAACACGTAGAACAACTTCCTAGTTGATCACTTCATCAAATTCTTACTCCAAAGATCTTTAATCGTAGAGAGAAGAAGAGAGGAATAATGGAGGAAAAAGAAAAAACAATTGCTCTCGGCTGAAATGTTCTTTGTGGTATAATGATATGTTTGAACTCACCTTAATATAAATAAATGTGATAAGAAACCAACTCCATAATTGTGACAAGTAGTGGAGAATTATGTATCATCCCACTTTAGATGGTGGAGAAAAAAAATGAAAAGAATAAATGGCAATCATAGGGATGATACATCATTGTGTGATATAAGTGACCAATTATCTTTAACAAAAATCTCCAAATGACCCCACTAAGATACTAAAATTGTAGATAAAAGATTAAGGAAAGAAGAAGTCAAGAAACCACCCGGTCAACGACAAAAATGAAAATTTTGAAAAATATAGGAATGAACTCAAAAATTCAAATCATGCAATCCTTAATGCACGAAAACACATGCAATGCCACGTAATGCACAAGATAAAAAAAATAATATATATATTAACCGAAGAAAAAGAAATTATTTAAATTAACCCGGTCATTACAACTCACTTGAAGATTTTTCTTTTAATTCTTTGGTAGTCTCATCTACAACAGTGGGAGGTGAGTATCCTACTTTTACGGCAAACTAAACTTTCTCATCTATAGATTTTAAGAACGCTCTCATTCTAACTTTCCAATACATGTAATTTGATCCATCAAATAAAGGGGACCTAGTAACGGAACCTCCTTCTCAAGGCACGTCCATCGCCTAAGTTCAAGATTTACCCTAGGTAGTTAACCTAAATTGGGGCAACCACACTCTGATACCAATTGAAATTACCTAGAAGATGGTGAACTAAGCCTAGAGGAGGAGGGGGGGGGGAGGGTGAATAGGCTTTTTATGACTTAATTGACAAATTAAAATATTAATTGCGGAATAGTCAAATTTAATTCAACTATTTTATAAAACAAACCACGCAATAATAAATATAGGTGATCGGTTCTAGTCGTATGAAAATAAAAGTGTTTAAAATAGAGAATTAACACGATTTAGTTTTACCTCTCAGTCGCAAGTACGCGAGTAGTATATAGTATAGTTGGGTAAAGAGAGTATCAAACCATAGAGATCAGAGTCGTATTTCAAATAATTGTAAAGTAGAAAATTGAATTATATTAATAACGTTATTTTTATTGGTTGGTTTTATAAACTAATAAACATAAAATAAATAAACAGATATAATTTTTGTGTTTTAAATCAAGATAAACAAGTTTAGGGTTTTGCTCCAACTACACTACTAGTCTCATAATATAGCCCTTTAATTTTTATTATTGCAAGAGGGAGATACAACTTATACGAATCAGATTAGTAACGCTACAAGCAGTTACCTAATCCCAAAAGAGATGCAATCAAGTTTAGTTTACTACAATTCATCTTTGATTATCATGACCATTGTATGCATCTATACTACAACTACTCCTAAAACATGAAATTAAAAACACACTAAATATAATCTCCTCTTAGTATGAATTGTATGCACCTAAAACCTTATCATGCCGTTAAGTATCATTATATAGAAATCAATATTTAAACCTTGAATTTCTTGCCCTTAGTAAAAACATGGTTATTCAAGATAAATCATTAATTCAATATCAGCTTAAGAAGAGAATTAATAAATAAATATTATTTAGGTAATTCGTTCGGTCTCTCACTACATAATCATTATATAAGGGCTCTTTAACTTCCTCTCTTTGCAATAAAATCAATTAAAGTTCTACATTACTTGACTAAGGTTTCGTTGGAAACCCTAGATACCGACTAGTCACTCATGGAGAAAGGAGACTGCATCGTTGATGTAGACATCCTCCTCACGATTGGTTCATGGTTCTTGAGTTCTTGAGGTGCCTCTCTAAAGAGAGCCTTTTTCTCCTCCGTATGAATAGGACATGGAGGATATGAAAGATATCATTTTCTTCATGAAGTCTACAAAAGCTGGTGCAGAGATGACATATTCTTTGCTTGCACTCCAAGAAGACTTGGTGTGAGGACCAAGTATCAGCGGTGAATGGATGAATCTGCCCCTTGATATACTTGTACACAAAGTCAGAATTCTGCAATATAACTTCGCACATATCCCAAGATCGGTGACATCCGATCGATCGAGGAGCCCACTAATCGATCAGTGGTCCCTGATTTTTAATATTTATTTAATCTGCGATTTTGTGCTTCAGCCACTTGTACTTAGCTTTGATAACTTGTACATTGCTATGATCTGAATGCTTTTATCCCCCAAGTATTATTTCGGATCAGGCACATTTGCTAAAAATCCAAAATTAACTTAAATTTGCGTTAAGGATCCTAAAACATGCAACTCAAATAAGAATATCTTATTAATCAAATAAAGAGAATACCAAATATTCTAGTATGATCAATAGGTGCAAAAAATAAAGCAAGAAACGACACCAATATTTTTACATGAAAAACCTTGGAAAACGCTCCAAGTAAAAATCACGGATACCCTCCGGTATCGATGCACTATGAACGAAGAAGTACACAGAATCTATGAAGTTAGGACTTACAAAATCACTCTGACTTTTCTCTTATCACTCAACGTCTGAAAGTCTTAAATCACTCGCGCTACCACGAAGCCTTCGCTCCGCTCCGTACTCTAACGGCTCCGCTTCTCAACGGATCAGTTTACCACGAAACTTCTCGTTCCGATCTCCGCACTTTGATGGCTTCGCTTTTCAACGGATCTATGCAACTGAGTTGCACTAGGTGGTGTGATGATCTTTCAACAACTCGATCATTCAATTGTGCATATAGATCTTCAGTGTTGAAGCATAATTAAATAACATTCTCAAAATAGAGAAAACCTTGATATAAGTTGATTAAGCAATCTTTCTCTCTCTCTCTCTCTGCAAACGGATCTGATATGTATGATAATTGTAGAGCTCTCGAAAAATATAACTCACAAGCCACCCCCTTCTCTTTGGTTTAACTCGTATAAACAGAGAAGAGTCTTCAATTAATGGTAAGAATCATTTTTTTTTTCAAAATTCGTATTTCCACCATTAAGTCTTCCCAATATAGACTAATATACCAATGATAATTCAATATACCAATAATAACTCTTAACCATATCCTTAAGTGAATATGAGTCTTTAAGGCATCTGAATAATCCTTTTTTTTAAAAAAAAAAAAAAAAAAAAAAAAAAACTGAAGTCGACAACTTCGAGTTCTTGAGAACTGCACTTTGAGTACTCGAAAACCCAATCTCGAGTACTCGGTAGGAAATTCTTCGAGTACTCGGTAAATGTCTTGATAGCGCAGCATTGCACACCATGACGCTTCAAACCTACTGTTTTTACACTATCATTGGCGCCAAGGCGCGTACTCTCAAGTACTCGGTAATGATCATCTAGAGTACTCGATAACTCAAAATATCGAGTATTCGGTGAGAACTCGGCAGCTTCAGAAACTTCAACTTCTGTTTATTTCTTTGTAGCACCGCTTCCGATCAACTTCTGATTAACTCATTACAATACTTACAACACTCAATATGATTTTTTGATAAAAAATATGTCATTACAAATAAATATTCCTAGAGTCATCCCAACTCAAGTTCATTGAGATTATTCAATCCAAATCAAAATCTAATCCTAAATTGGATTCAACTTGTCTAGCCCAAGGTGCACCTCTCCTGTGAGACACGATAACAAACCACCCCAAAGTCGAATTCTACTGTGGTTCTTTTAAGTGGAATGTTGTGATTGTGGTGTCTTAATTAGTCACATCCAGCATTAGAGGTAAGGTACCTCCCCATTATTGTACTTCCAAAATATTGCAAAAAAGCAACCAAGAAAAGACTCTGTCACCAGCTAGGATATTTCCGACTCTGTCACTTCAGTTCAACAAAACCCAATATTCCAATGGTTGAAACTTGAAACTAATTGTCTTTGTGAAATCTCTCCTTTTCATGCTCTACCATACATGTGTGTATATAGTATATATCATGTGTGATGGGACCATTGTAATGTTTGGTCTATGTCTATTATGACCCTTGTTGGCTTTGACTAAGCCTCCAAGCAGGGCCAAAACTTGTCCCAACTATAGATTTAGAGTCACATTATATTAGCTGGAGATCAGTAGTTGATGAACCCAGACGTCTGATTTATATGACATTAGGGATCTTATCTTTTATCCTTATGTCTTGGGATAAGGTATGAATTCTTTGCCTGCCATTATTTAGCATGGCAATGGTACATGGCTAGACACGTGCAATGGGTCCATTGATTGGATGACTTGGGAACACAGGGTGTTAGATTTTGATCCACTAAATCAGGTAAAGCTCACCAATGTTCAGAACCCCATGGAAGTGGATTTGATAGCTCATACAAGCATGGATGGAGCCATGTAGGGGGCACTCAATTATCATTCCTTTTAGTAATTATTCGCACACCCTCGTTGCGTTGGGATCAGACCATCCTTCCTACTCAATCTTAATATTTTCTCTCATCAAATTCGTAGCACCCTTCTTACCCAACCTAGACCAGAACAACTCCCAAGTATAGAACACTCAAGCAGGCGCTTGACATGACACCGGATCGATGAATGTGTATGCCTCTAATACTTCGCGGTTCGATCAAAAAACTTAAGTTATAAATTGAGACTAATATCCAACCCATTTGTATTTAATCACTTTTTCTTTTGGATCATCTTTGGTCATTTCGGTTACCAATAAAAATGTTTATATGGGAGCACAATTTTGATTTTTTTCTACATTAAAAGTTTAAGAGTATAGTGTCATGGGATGGGTGTTTCGCTATCCAATCCAAAAGTTTAAGCTATTAGGTCAGCCTAACACTCTATTCATTTATACCTAAAACCTTTTCCATTTAGATCCAATGTGAGACAAGATTCGTTATATTCTCCCCCACCCAATCCCACAACGCACTCGACATTTCTCATCAAACTCGATGTGGGGCAAGATTCGTCACAATAATGAATCTTGCTAGAATCCTTCACTTGGATTGCTTGTAATATGTTCCCCTGATATTTAAGCGAAAGTCATGTTAGAGTTGAAAATTGTATGAGCATGTTAGGGTTTTTTTTTTTTTTTTTTCAAAGGTAAGGCCGTTTTGTCTCCAAGGAGACTCGAACCCCTCACCTTCTAGGAAGGATGTTACAGATGTTTAATTATTATTGTACTACATATTATTTAAAAATAATGCTTCACTTGGATTGCTTGTAATATGTTACCCTGAAATTTAAGTGAAAGTCATGTTAGAGTTGGAAATTGTATGAGATATTTTGAATGGAAATTGTGTTCATGTTAGAGTTGTTTAATTATCATTCTACTACATATTATTTAAAAAATAAATTGTCTTATTGTTGCTCAAGGCAGCCCCTCTCTATTCATTCTCTGACTCCCTCACTACATGTGTTGTACTCGTAAAAAAGTATTGATGGATGGGCCACTCTTTAGGTCTCCTAAAAGGGTTCAACAGAGATTATTCCCACTAATTTCTTTGAAAAGAAAAAAAAATGGTGTCCATGAAAAGGAGATGATGTGGGGTTTAGCGGCAATGCAAAAAGATAAGGTCCATATTTGGAACTCAAAACTACTTTAAACATAAGTGATGAGTGGCCAACAAGTATTAACTTATTGAGAAGATCTTTAACTTCAAATTTAGAGAAGGAGATGAATGAATAACACGTGCCATCCACGAATTGTTAGGGCACAGGTGGACCACCTACAAGGCCTCCATTGGCGCCAAAGTGGCAAGTGAAGTCCCAAGCACACAACAGACACGTATGATCTTGATTCTGTGTATAAATTAGGGCTTTAGTCCAAGAAAGAATCAAAAGGTTTAGGGACTAATAATGGGAAGGATGGGAGAGAAGTTTTCTAAGTGGAAGAGAAGTGTGAGGCAACAGAAGGGTAAGTTTTATATTATGAGGGTGTGTATCTCTATGCTTCTATGTTGGAACAAGTACTCTTAGAGATAGCAGCGCATACGTCTTGTTTGCCAGAGCTTATGCTAAAAGAAGAAAAAGAGAGACATAAGCGCGATGGAGAAGCTGGTACCCACTAGCTTATTCAAAATGTTCTTTCGAAACTCAAATGTTCTTGCAAAATTTTGGCGAATACCATCCAAAACAGCTTTGCAATACAAGATAAATATATCGTTTATAAATTCAATCCGAACTGGACCTTAGACCTCTATCAATTTTGTAGTAGTATACTTGCTTTTCACTTTGTAGGGTTTTATGAGGTTCTCTAGTATAAGTTTGTATGTGTATCATATTTGTAAACCAAAGCCCTTGGAATAGGAGAAATGCATGTGTCTTGTACAGAACTCTCTCTCTCTCACACACATACACACAATATCACTACCAGCAATATATAACAATGATATTAACATGAATGTTTAAACAGAAATTATGGACTTGATGTTCCAAGCTTTTTCAAAGCTGGCACAAGTATATACCTGTGGGTGCATTTGTTTCAGTTGTGCATGTAAATGGGTTTATTTCCTCCTGCTTGTTTGAGCATATTTTTGCTAAACCCTTCCCAGTAGTTTCTTTTTACCTTTTTCTCTTTTTTTTGTACATAATGAGAACTTCACTATCAGACTTTTTGGAGAAGTGAGCTTAGTAATAATACAATAGCACACCATTTTTTGTCGTTGCAATTTATTGTTTTATATATATGCGTATATATATATATATGTATATGATTATGCAACTTTTCTTTTCTAAGATAATAACTGAACGTACGAATCCTTACGGAAATGGTTTTAGATAGGAAATGGTTTTAGATATTTCATATCTTACATGGAAGCGCACACAGATGTATCATATGACCAGTTGGGGCGCCCCCACTGAAATCTCTTCTTTTATTTTAATTATCTTCGAATTTCAGATATATGCGATTCTACCAAAATAATATTTTTAAAAAAAATACGTCAAGACCCCATGATAATTTTGATATATTCTGCCCCTCGCATAAATATCTAGATCTCTTACTACATGGAAGTATAATTAATGAATCACTAAAGTATAATATTGTTTCACCTAGGCAGGTAGGCTTCATGGCAATTCATGCATGACCAAATTCCCCTGATTGTATATGTGTGTGTCTATGTATATATATATATATATATATATATCTCACGTCTTGTATTTGTTTCACTTTCACCAATTGTATTATTCACGAGAAAAGATGGCCACCAATGCTTGTGGGAGTACAATAGCACCAGATGGTCCTACAGGTTTCATGAGTATATACATTATGAAATGACAGCCGGCTGATGGTCCCTTCAATTGCTGTACTAGAATGTAAGTTCAATTACGAATTATTCTCGAATATTTCATGTATGCTCTCTCTTCTTTATTATGATTACACAAGCAAGGACATGAAGATAAAAGCAAATATAACATATATATTTATACACACATACATAATATATACACACACGTACATATTGTCATGTATATATGACAATATTGTAGTGACTCCAAGCTGCACTGTCCATGATATAACTTAATACAATTCTACATAGTAATAAAATTATGAGCAATGATAGGGCGAATTAAGACGGTGAATTCATATGCACTGTTGAATGAAGTATTCTGGGACCCAAACATATCTATATTTTATCCATCCAACAATATCTATATTTTATCCATCCAATAATGGATATGCATTCACTATCAAAAATCAAAATTCTGTTTGGTAATTCGGAGCAAGAATCATTTTCCTAAAATTATTGATAGCATCCAAACAGAAGCCGAAATTCAAGGGTCTGAGTTGTTACTTTACACAGAGGGACAAGTAGAGACATTCTAATGAAGGATAAGTTAACAAAATCAGTCCTTTTCCAAAGGGTTTGTTTGGCATAGAGACAAGCTGGTGAGTCTGCATATCCATCTTTAACAAGCAGTGTAGGGCCATGTAATGGTGACCCTCATCAGACCCCGCAATCAAAACCCAATATTTTTCACCCACCACATAGTCTCTCACATAACTTCACAACCCTTTCCTCTCAATATAAATATCTCTCTCTCTATACATATATAGGTGTATCAGTGCATGTTTCTCTGTCAACCTTCTTTAGATCTTCTAATATCACAGCTTCAAGTGAAATTAGACTCTTTGCTGTTGCATGAAATGGCTGGTCAGTCATCCGAAATTCGGATCAGAAAGCTCGGGTTATGGCAGCGGTGCTCGAGATACGTAGGGGAGCAGAGAACGCGTCTATATATTATATGGAGGTGTTTGATGATTCTTCTGCAATGGAATGAGTGAGCTTTTGGAGGAAGAAGGGTTGAGAGTTATGAGGGTAGTGATCGAGTCATTAGCTCGAGATTGTTATGTGCAAAGGTCTTATAGTCTCTATGGTAGTGATACTGAAGTTGATTTTCTATGAATACTCTACCTAGAATCAGCAAATATCTGAGACAACATGTACCATGTAGAGTTCATGTATATACAACTCTCTCTCTCTCTCTCTTTCATGTATATATAACTCTCTCTCTCTCTCTCTCTCTCACACACACACACACACAAACACATAATATGTACGAGGTCCAAACCATCAAAATGTGCTTGAGGGCCCATTTTAGACCATTACTGCATAACATATTGGCCTAAACCAGATGAGAGGCAAACTATGTATCATGTCTCATTTCCAGGTCCTAATTTCACATAAAAGCAATATGGAGAACAGTTTCACATACAAAATTACATGCATTAATTAAATGCTCATCAAGTTCCAAAATTACGATACAGTGGAAATAATCTTTTCCCGCATAAATAGAATACCTTTCTTTGAGGATCAGACAACAAGTGGGAATTAAACTGTACTGCATATTCATCGCTTGTTCCCGAGAAGTGGCTCGCCAAGATTTCCTTGTGGCCTCGTTGAGTTGGAATCATCCTCGACAGGCTTCTTTGGAGGCTGCCCTTGCTTGCTTTGTCCTCCCTACGGAATTTTAAGAGCCCAAACAACCATCAACCACTAGAACTACTTGACATTACTACGATTTATTTGACACCAACAAGCCACAAACACTAAACCTAACAAGAAAACTTTTCCAAATGAATATTCTTATTTCTGATGATTAATTTACGTTTGTCACACTAAAATTTAATTATGTTTATGTTTATTCGTTCAACTTAATTACATAGATTTCTATGGTGCTTAAGTTTTCTCATGCGCCGGAGTTGTTTTAGAGGGTATTGTGTATCATAGCTGGATTCACTATCTCTTACCAAATAATTTTTCAGTGTCCTTCCGCTAGGTTGAGTTCCAGTTTTGGACCCACAGCAATTAAAAATAAAGATAAAAAATGAAAAATAAGGGCTAGTCCAATGAGTAGACTCGACATTGCAAGTTTTGTGGAGATCACATGGAGCAACCTTAGAGTGGCGCAATAACAAATGCATGAAATTCTGCTTCTGACTACAATGTTTTCCAGTTTAATAGTGCAAGAAACAAGAATTAGACAAGGGAATCGGATAATTTTGTCAACTTACAGCTAATTTATGGCCCGTTATCCTCCGGCTTGACGGAGCACGTGCAACTGATGAAGCAGCTGCAGCTGCAGCAACACGTATCCTGCAAAATTTAAACAATGACTCATCTTTCCCTTCTAGCGAATGGCAATAGCCTCATTTACCTTAAGGATTCTCGAGTTTACATTACCTTTTATGAACATCGACGAATTCATCTGTCTCATCTACAATCTCCTCCTGCGTTGACGAAAAAATAAATCATTTAGAGTTTAATGTCAACTGAACATAAGCCAGAGAGGAATCGAGATATCCATGTATTACAAAAATTACTTGCAAAAGTTCTTCGAATACATCTTCCAAGGTGATGATACCAATTACTTCACCATCTTCAATATCTTCCGACAAACTAGGCAATAGAGTGGGTGCTGCTTGAATATGTTGAGAAGGGGTTGGCGTTTGCCCATGCATAATGGTTGGTCTTGATGCCTTCTCTATATCAACAACAATGCTTTCTGGCTTCTCATCCTGCTTGGATAGCAAAGGAGTACTTAATTGAGAATTCCCATCACTAAATTTGGATTCTTCATCTTTTCCGTCACCAATTGATGGAAGCATTTTGCTTTTCCCTTTAGCCTTCACCACAGCTGCCATATGACTGCTACCCTTTTGAAACTCATTCAATATGTCATACAGGGGCATATCTGCGGGAACCCTGGGGAAACATTCCACATAATAGCAGCTTATTTTCAATGTGTATGTTGTGGATAAAGCATACCTAAAACACATAAAAAGGATAAATAAGTGCACCGTGGAATTCTCCTGATGGAAACGGCACTGACCGGAGTCTCCGTTTCCGCTCGAACTGTAAGAAGACTTTTAACCTACTTTCAACCAGTGTTGGAAAAAAGAAGAGAAAAATATTATAAAAGAACCATCATATACAAGAAGCTTACAGGAAGTTTTAGGTTACAGAACCCACCAGAAGAAGTCCAATAATATTTTTTGGGTTTCCAGAATAAACAGGAACTCTGCTATGCCCTCGAGCAAGAATTTTCCCCATTGCCTCCCTGATATATAGTAAAAGACAAAAGTAGTAACAAATTAGGCATCTAAGTTCCAGAACGTCGTCTATTAGAAAAGAAACACCACAAGTGGTAATGACCCAAGTGGCCAACATATTATCCACTTCTAAAGTCTTTCTCATGTGAAATTATTTTCAGAAGCAACACTTACCAGTCTAATTTTGAATTTACATCTAAGGAAAATGTTGATTCAATGGGCGTCATAGCCTCCTCAGCAGTCTGTTGATCAAGGGGAAGAAACATGCTCAGAATTTTCTGATGTTGATGGCATTATTGCATATGTTTAAGCTCTAGGAGCAGATGCAGTGACATAGAAAAAAAGGGCAAACTGCATTTAACCCACTTTGTTTATTGCTGTTTTGTAGTAAACTCCCTTTGACTAATGTTTTGCCAAAACAAAAAAAAAAAAAAAACCCTCAACAAACCGAGATTATTTTTGGAGTTTTGACAAAAATACCACCACCCTAGAATATTAACTCATTTTACATATATTACATGAATCACCATATTTTAATTACAGAAATATGGAAGATGAAAAAAAATCATAGTTACGAGAGCAACTACATGTTATTTCTTTAGCATATGTCTAGTAATTATCTAAATTTATAGATAGTTATGCTTTTGACTGTGAATAAATATACTCAAATTATTTTGTACCGCGTGTATATATATATATATAATGGATATTGATCACACAATCAGATTAACAAAAATGAATTTTGATTACAAAAAGCAATTCAATAACACAAAATAATAGAATAACATAAAATAAAAGTTATTTCTCTTATTTCATTTGGTTAATTAGGAAAAAGAAAACAGGGGAAAGTATATCCAAAGATTTAATTAATCTAGATGTATGCAAAAGAAATAACATGTAGTTGCACTCGAACTGAGAATTTTCAGGGTTTTTTTATTTATTATTTTTTATGCAAGTTAACATATGGGGATGGATGTAATAAATGATAGAATTCAAAATTATTAATTGAAAATTTCAGAAAGTAACACCCTTCATTTAGTTGAGAGGGTTTTTTTGAGAAAAAGTAGGCAAGGGGGTTTTCTGCAAAAAACAGCTATAGTCGAAGTGGGGTAAATGCAGTTTGCTCAACTAAAAGGAAATAGAAATATGGACCATGATGTGTTTTGAAGCATCGGCCAAATTTAACAAAGGTTTTAAATTGAAAAATACTTACAACTTGGTTGGTATAAGTTGGATGTGAAAATTTTCCATTGAAATCAAGGAGAATTCTAATGATCCAAATTAAAAAAGTCACAATGAGATTCTAGGAAATGCGGTAAAATGCCAAAAGTGAGATAAATAAGAAATATCTAAGAAAAGTGTTTGGCAGACTTAAATTATCAATATTTGGCTGCAAGTTCATCCTTTCAAATAAATTTTTGTTCTGGCCAAAACAGGGTACCACAAGACACACAATCCCATCAGAAGAGAAGACCAATTATACCAAGAATTCTTGAACTTTTATACTTGGAGTTATCAATCCAGAGCCCCAAAAGATTGAGTATGCTGTAGTAGCATTCGAATATCTCCATATCCTTTTTCATGAATAGAATACTGAAATATGAAACTGGAAGGATGAATATGAAACATCTTTTTTGTAGTTTCAGCTGCAATTTCTAATTTCTTATTTCTTCAACAAGGATTCATTATAGTATGATGTAAAATGATGGAATTAACAGGCGAACAAACAATAATTTGGTGGAATTTGACAGAAAACGTAAAGTACCATTCATACCTTCTCAGTTAAATCTAGTGCACCACTAATAATAGTTGTTTCATCATGCGTTAGTTCACCTCCCTTGCCTTCCTAAAAATGAAAAAAAGTAGTATATTAGAGTATGCACACAAGCAAGAAGTCATGGAATTGTTTTGTAGTTTTGCCATCTTTTCAGTTTAAACTTTAGCATTTTTCCTAGAAGTAAAATTGGTAGAATTGAATGTACAAGTTCACTTGGTTTTAGTTTTTTTTACCTCTTGGCTGTGGATGTTAACTAGGGCTTTCAATTGAGCCCGTCTAAATAGCGCTTCATTATGACCCAGTGCACAGTCGAGAATCTGGAATAAGATAAGAGCACATGAAAAACCAGGAAAGTTCTCAAACTGATAAAGAGGTAAAATACTGGATTACACAACTTATCACGAAAATAATAAATAAAGGAGAGAATTACTGATACCTCCTACTTTTTCCTTCATTAAAATCTACAACTCCAAACAAATTTTAGTTAGACCATAGCTCTACTTTTAATATGTTTAACAACTTGAGTTTTAAATCCTTGCATCTTCGATTTTTTTATAGCCTTACCAAATTAGATATGTAACCCAACTAATTTTAGAAACTATTTAACCATGTCTGCAATTGTTTCAGACAAATTTATATCATTTTATAAATCTTAAACTTCCGATATAACTACCATATTTCTTTCTGAAAGTATATAACCAATAAAAATATATATATAAATATAGTAATATTTTGTTGACTTCTTCATCGTTTATTATTTTATTGTTTGATAAGAGTTCTTTAATTTAGCCGAAGCAGAAGTGGAGATGGGTATTCTGTACGTAGTCAACTCATTCAAATATGTAGGTTATGAGCGGTCTAAACTCCAACCCTTATTTATTTCTTCATTTGTAAAGGGGAGCAAAGCGATTGAATCTTGACAGAGGAAGTTACCAGGGTAAAAGAAATTTCCATCCAAGATTCAATAGCCAATAAAGGTATCACGCTTAGTGCCTGGGGGGATTTTTTAATGAGACTTTAGGATTAAAAAAATATAAAATATGAGATTCAGTAAGTCACAAAAATGTCGGAAGTATAAATACAAATTTAAATTTGTTACAAAATAATGATGTACTGAAAAACGTATAAGCCGAAAGTTACAATTATAAATCACAAAAGGTAAAACTAGAAATTTGAGAGATTTAGAAGTATAATGGAAACATTTATCGATTGTAGGAATTATCGATCTCATCTAGAAATTATATGATATATTAGTCTGTAAAAATGAAAACTGGGGCTTTTAGTAATTTTCTCTAAAAAGATGTTAGAAATGAGATTTGAATCGTTTCAGATATAGTTTCGGTGATAATATAAGAGCAATATTGGAAGCCTTTTTTGCTTTCTTTTCCTGCTTTGCTGCTCGTAAAGATGAAGTGCCTCTTTTCAACGTTTTCTAATATACTTCTTACTTATCATCATAAAAAATGAAAAAGAAAAAAAGAAAACAAAAACCAAAAAAAGAAATAACAAAAATAAAACAAGAAAAAACAAAACAAAAAAAAAAAAGAAAAGTGGAACTCAGAACCTAAGGATCCATAGGATTAATTGTGGATCCAACACAACAATAGAACTGTTTACTCTTAGATTTTTTTATTTTAAATCTTGTATATCTAGATAAGTATGTATCTATCCAAAATATATGCAATGGGTACTTTGTATTCGGCTCAATCCTTTTAGTAAAAGATGGGGCTATCTTTAATTGCAATTCAATTAAGAGAACAAACGATAATTACTGGATTAAAGAGAATTCATTTTGCAAAAAAATTGTTTCATACAGGTGAAGATAATAGTTACACAAGGACAGTACTCAAAACAATGATCAGATAAAGAGGTTTCTGAGAGTAGTAGGTAGAGGAAATGTGAATTCTAAAAGCATTAAAAAGATATCAAAGTATAAGAGGAGTCTCCTTTGCCCTTAACTATAAACCACTACTAGTCACAGTTTTTGTAGACATACTAGCTAATCTAGATCTATGTTTCCAACTACTGTCCCAGAAACTAATCGATGAATAAAGGAGCATTAATTGAGAAAGATCAATGAGAAAGATAAAACACAAAGTTAGTAACAAATAATTAATAGATAGACATGCTGACACTCGCAAAACCGACATTCACTCAATTACACAATGTGTATACTTAAGGTTGCCTGTAGGAATCTTTTCATGCATTCAGCTCACTATATGGCACATCTGTGGCTAATTTTTTGATGTATCCAGATCATTGTGTCTTGCTTCCCTTAATTCTTGTGCTTATCACAGCTTACTACTCGGAGTTGAAACTGTTACTACTGTATGCCACCATGTCTCTTGTTACAGATTCAATACAGTAACTTTGTGCTGTTGTACCTTGTGACTGAAAGCATGACATCCGTTACTGGTCACTTCACTCTTTTTCGCAGATGTTCGAACTCCCAAGTCCCAACTTACTTTTTAGTAGTGTTTTAATGGTATTTCCTCGAACTGATCATTGATGTTTTCACTTATAATTCTCACTTCGATTCTTGCCTTTAGTATATCATGATAACTGAGTGCATTAGACGGTTAGACTGTTGCCCAAGGCTCTGGCAGAGAATAAGTGGTGAATTTGACCTGCTTAAGTTTGAATAGCTCTTATGGATATATTCTGGTTTTAATCAACTTCTTAGTAATCCTTTTAACAATAATAACTTTTGAGTAATCCTTTTAAAATTCCACGTAGTTGTGAAGATTGATTATATTACACAGTAAATGAAGTAAAATGAAACAAAGGCTAAAAAAATAAATACTACATAAACAAAATAAGAAAAAAATAATAAGGGGAAACCCAAAACGGGAAAACCACCGGACCCACTCCAGTCATGCAGAATCCACCATACGAAAAAGTAGAACTGTGTTAAGAAAAAAGTTCACCCACTCTTGACCTCCAAGTCATCTCCTAACAGATAACACTAAACTTGCATACAAAAGCCTCCAGGCCATCTATTTGCTCATTTACACCATCCACTCCACGAATCTGCTTGTCTAGTGGTTGCTTGTCCTTGTTTGTTTAAATTTGATCAGTTGAATAATTAAGAATGATGATTTCCTTCTGGTTGAGCACTCAAATGCACCTAGATAAATTATGGCAAACCATATAAAGTAAATAGAATTTTTTTCTATGTCATAAAGCTTTCTCTCTCAAGATGATTAGAGATATTAAACTCATATCTAAACTAACTATAATTCCATACTTACAACAAATTTAGAATTTTCATATGTTTTAGGTAGTTAGTCCTCCTAAGACAGCACCTCACACAAGAGGGCATTTATTAGACGCATAATCCTCAGGAGGACATTTAAAGAAGCATAGTCCTCCGGAATAGCCACTCACACAGATTTTCATGCATGAGGGCAACCCATGCACAAACCACAAGGAGAGCATCTGTCCTTAAGACGAGCGTCCACCATGATGGTGGGTTACTATTCACCACTGCTTTTGGTGCCAAAGCAGATATAATGTAACACTTACCATATTTTTATCCATGGACATAGCTTCAATGAAATAGCCAAGTGATTCCTTGATGAAACTCAGCTTGATGTGATTCCATTTTATGCGATATCAAAACTATGGACTTCGAATGAAAACAATTTGCAACAATAGCAGTTGCGAGACAAGGAAGATCAAAGATTTATTTACATTTTTTTTCAGTAATAAAGCAGCAATTAAGTAAGTGTACATTCAAGATTTAAATTTGTTCTACAATAAGGTGTAGAAATTACCTTTCCAATAGGATAAGCAATGGGATAGCAGATTATCATTAATATACGCACGAGCCAAACAAAATTTGCACCAACAGCAAGTCCATATCTTGTGCATATTGATTGTGGAATAACCTGACAACAGAAAAGTTATTGTAGGGTCAAATTCCATCAACTGTACGTGTTTACAGAAGTTGAAGCTTAATCGCAGTTTAATGATGCAGTATACCTCTCCAAAAGCTAGAACGAAAGTTACAGAGAGCAAAATGGCAACAAACTGATTGAAAAGTTTGTCCAGGTATATAGGAAGCGCCTGCGTATTGCAATGATAGAAACAGCCAGCTATCAGAAAAAATTTAAGGATGCTTCAAAATCTTGAAATGGAAAGTAAACAGCACTTACACTAATGGTATAAATTAAATTCCGAAACAATATAAAAAAAAGGAGCATGTCCTGCCCAATGAATGTGCTAAGAAGGGATACATAAAAGACAATTACTTTGCAACTTCATTCAGGAGTTCCTAAAGCTATTTTAGAGGAGACCCACTGTTAATATCCTTTCGTCATAATCTAACATGGGTTCAATTCTTCTTCCCTTTTTTAAGTTTGTTACCATATTTGGAATTTAGCTACTACATTCATTACTATCTTAATCTGCTCCAAGCCAATTTACGTTATACGAGTCTCATTCGAAAGGTTAAAAAGAAAGCGAGAGAAATACAATTTTTGCTTCTAAACTTTAATCATTGCTTCAAATTTAGTATGCTATGCATCAGTGCATTAGAAAAGTCATGCATGCCAATAATGATAATAAAATGAGACCTCGAGTTGTTTATTTTTTCTACTAGGGTGCAAAAGCATTTAATTTCACTTACATTTAATATCATTAAAGCTTATTGTTGGCAAATTATTAAACAAATGGTGAAGTCTGGAATATTAAGTTTCATTAATATACAGATTTTAGTCGGTTAGACTTACAAATTAGATAAACTCTGCGGACATCAAAGAAGTATTTGAAGTTTAAAAGGCTAAGAATATAAATACCCCTATTGATTCACTAACCCACCAATTAGAGTTTTTATTCTACATTAATCCATTATTAAGCAAATTATGGTTCATCCGTTAATTCTAAGGATTTTATTGATCAAAGGATATTTTAATCTCAATGGACTAGGTTTGCCCGATCAAACACCACAGAACTTGGTTTCTTTTTTACTTCAATTCAAACTTCAAAACCCTAATTCGTTTGGACAACACTATATAGACATCCCCAAGCTCAACTTCATATAAGGAGAAAATATATTGTTAAAATTGAGAAGAGAGATGAATGAATGAAACAATAAAAGAATATACGTGGTTCAGCCACTGGGGACTACATCCATGGCCCAAGATCTCACTTTATAGTGCTCGTTTTTTTTTCTTTACAGTCATCACCTCTATTAATAGTGAAGGAATATAACATGTGATAAAGTGAAAACAATATTGACCAAGGGTTTTTTAAATCACCCCCATGTGTCGTAGATCATTTCCATAATATGAGACTTGTAAAGTCACCACCCATACTTGGAGGCTTTTTCTCCACAGATTCATCGAATGAAGGTTAATTTTCAATACTCTTCCTCATGTTGGAGGATGAATGTTGTTGTTTAGAATAAGTTGTAGTCTCTCCAAGTAGAGAGACTCTTAATTTATAATGATAAATTAGGTTACACAAGATAAGAGACCCAATGGGCTTAGTACCCACACGCCTCTACTAACACTCCCCCTCAAGCTAGAGCATAAATATTAATCATGTACAACTAAATATTAATCATGTACAACTTGTTACAAATATTTACAACTCTTGTTCCTGGAAGAGATTGAGTAAATACATCAGCAAGATGATTCCCAGTTTTCACATGCTTTTAATAAGATGTCCCCATGCTGTAGCTTTTCTCTGACAAAGTGACAGTCCACCTCAATATGTTTAGTGCGCTCATGAAATTCGGGATTGGTCGCAATATGTATTGCCGCTTGATTATCACACCACAACTGAGAAGGATCTGAAGAAGGGTAACCAAGTTCATCTAATAGTTGACGCAAATAAGTCACATCACTAGATATATGTGCCAGTGCTCGATACTCTGATTCATCACTTGAACGAGCCACTACATTGTGCTTTTTACTTTTCCATGACACCAGATTACCACCTACAAATATACAGTATCCAGTAGTGGATTTTCTATCATAAGGAGATCCTGCCCAATCAACATCGGAGAACCCCTTAACCCGCATATGACCGTGATTCCTGTAGAGTAATCCATGACTCAGGGTTCCTTTAATATATCTCAAAATATGTGTCACAACATCCTAATGTGGAGTCCGAGGATTAAACATGAATTGACTCACCACACTCACAGAGAAAGCAATATATGGACGAGTCACTGCAAGATAATTGAGTTTCCCTACTAGATGCCGATACCAATCTGGTTCAGGGAACTCATCACCATCCTACATAAATAACTTGACCCCTGTAATCATTGGAGTATCGCTTGATTTAGCATTCATCATTCCTATATCCCGTAGAAGATCCATAGCGTGTTTTCGCTGGCAAAGATATATCCCACGTTTGCATCTAGCCACCTCAATACCCAAGAAATAACACAGATGACCTAGATCTTCAATTTGGAATTGACTTAGGAGAAATATTTTCAACAAAGAAATACTTATATCATCGCTCCCTGTAATCACAATATCATCCACATAGACAACCAGAAATATGCTACCTGTAGTGGAATGACAATAAAAAAAAGAATGATCTTTGCTTGCTCTCTGAATACCAAATTCCAATACAACTTCACTAAAGCGCCCAAACCAAGCTTGTGGAGACTGCTTCAAACCATAAAGGGATTTTTTCAGACGACAAACAAGCCCAAACTCCCCCTGAGCAACAAACCCGGGAGGTTGCTCCAAATAGACTTCCTCCTGAAGATCACCATGGAGGAAGGCATTCTTCACATCCAGCTGATGTAATGGCCAACCAGAGGTAGCATCAAGAGAAATAAAAAGACGAACAAAAGACAATTTAGCAACCGGCGAGAATGTATCGGTGTAATCAACGCCACAAGTCTGAGTATAACCTTTGACGACCAAACGAGCCTTGAGACGAGCAACAGTCTCATCTGGATTCATCTTAAAATTGCATAGACCTACTTGCACCCAATAGGCTTCTTGCTAGAAGGCAAGGAACCAAATCCCAAATCTAATTAGACTCAAGAGCAGACATTTCCTCTTTCATAGCAATTAACCAGATTGGAAAAGACATAGCCTTAAAGAGATTTCGAGGAACATATACAGAATCCAGGGCAGAGATAAAGGCCTGTAATGATTGTGACACACCTGCATAGGAGACAATAGCATAAACAGGATAATTGGCACAACCACGTTCACCCTTCCGGAGAGCAATAGGAACATCCGAGTCTGAATCTGAAGCAGGTGCGGGAGGATCTGAAGGCGGGAGACCAGATGTAGCGGGAGCTGGCTCGGGAGCATTTACGGGATAAGAACCAAATACTCGGCGCAATCCACGAACATATGTCTTGAGGGGATGAGCGGACAGAACATAAGTGACCCGAATTAAGTTATATACCATAAAGTGATCGACAGATGGAGTTAAAGGTGGATCAACGAACGACACAAAGGAGGAGAATGGAGAGGACTCGTGGAAAACTACATCAGCAGACACAAGAAATCGCCCCAACTCTGGTGAAAAACACCGATACCTTTTTTGTGTACGAAAATAACGAAGAAAGATGCACCGCAGAGATTTGGGATCCAGTTTGGTAACATGAAGCCTGATATCACGAACATAACAGGTGCAGCCAAATATACGCAGAGGGAGAGGGTAGAGAGGTTGTTTAAGGAATAAGACCCGGTGAGGAATCTCCCCTTGAAGAACTGATGATGGCATCCGGTTAATGAGATATATAGCTGTCAATACCGCCTCACCCCAAAACATCTTTAGAACTTGCATGTGAAACATAAGAGCTTAAGCAACTTCCATCATTTTGTTGGGGGGTATCCGGATATGAGGACTAGTGAATAATACCCTGCTGAGTCATAAATGACACAAAGAGAGAATAAAAGTACTCACGAGCATTATCACTACGTAGGGTACGAACGTAAACATAAAATTGATTCTTGATTTCAGCATAAAAGGCACAAAAGATAAAAAATATTTTTAGCTGAGATTTTATTAAATATAACCATGTCATACGTGAAAAATCATCCACAAAGATAAAAAAATACCAAAAACCAAACTTGGACTGGACCGAACAAGGTCCCAAGACATCAGAATTGACTAACTCGAAAGGAGCACATGCTCGTTTATTAACCCTAGACATATATGACACCCTGTGGTGTTTAGCAAACTGACAAGACTCACAAAATATTTCAGACAAAGATTGAACTCTAGGACACAAACGCTTCAGGCTTGAGACTAGGATGACCAAGTCGGCGTGAAGATCAAGAGGTGTAAAGGAGAGACTGGAACATGCCATGGAAGTTAGTTCTTCATCCAGCACGTAGAGCCTTCCTGAAGTGCGACGACCCCTACCAATAGTCTTGTTCGTCAACAGATCCTGAAATTCACAAGAAGCACTAGAGAAAACAACACGATAATTCAGTTGTCTAGTAAGAGCACTAACATATAGCAAATTGAATGGAAGTGCAGGTAAATTTAACACAAATGATAAAGTGATATTGGAGGTGGGTAATGTCGTCCCAATCCCCCGAACTGGTATATAAGAGCCATCAGCGACACGCACATCTGGGCAAGAGGAGGTGGGAAAATAATCCTATAAAATACCAGTTGTATGTGTTAATGAGGCATAAAGTCTCATATTTATACTAATACAAAAGGGGTTAATACCCTATGGTCACATGATGTCAGCAGCGTTTACCCGTCGGGCGTACCCTGATTCCTAGGCGAGGGTAACCCATGGTCCTACGGGTTATCCCCACTAACTCTGCCAGAAAACTCGCAGGGCATTTAATGCTAGTCTTGTCAATCATTCATGCTAATTAATGTGGTCCCTCGAAGCCATTTCTTATCCGCGAGGCTGCATTTTCTCCTCTTGCATTAGGCTCCTCGAGAGGACATCATCCCTCTTCTCGAGCTAAACTGCCTAGTCCCAGCCTCCCTTCCGCTTAGGACTCAAGGTCCCATCGAGAGAACGAGAAGATAGGGTCCGGCGCCCAAAACATGCCTCCCTCAATTTTATCGGCGCGGCCTTTCTCTCCTCGTACTCTTCACCTTCGGCATTCGGCCAGGATGTGCGCGCACTACCAGGGGTTGGTACCATTTCCAAGTCGTCCATCTAATTTCTTCCATCTAACTAGAGAGGGGTGAACTTCGAAGGACGGCTTTCGCAGCGATGGCCGAGGTAGAAACATAATTATCCCTTTTGGCCTCCTCCACAAACTTGCCCAGTTGGTCGATATTTTGTTATCGTAATGACGGAGGAAAGAAATATATTTAATCATAATCATTGCTTTCCCTTTTCTTCTCGTCTACCCTCATATTCCGGTTGGAGGCCACTGAGAAATGCCAATATAGCTAACTGTTCCTGCTGCTAACGCATTTCATGAATATATGTAGTAAGGGGCATCAAGACATTGAATTCTTCATAAATCTTCTTGAAGGAGGCGAAAGTCACCGATATGAGTCGTCTGTTGCTCCGAACGAAAGAATAACAGAGATATTGATGAAGAATTGGGCAAGGCCCGTGACCATGAAACCCACATGACCCATGTTTATTATTTGAGACGTGGGAAAGAAAGATGATAAGGATACTTCAGATTTTAGGGATATTTTAGTATTTTTACTTTTAGTATTTATTTGTCATTTTAATTATATTGGTTAGTATTTTTATTTAGGGTTTGTGTTGCCTATAAAAGGCTTGGATGTAACAGATATCGTCAGTTTTTGGTGAATATTGATTATATCGTCCCTCTCTTATGACTTTTCTTCTTTTTCTCGTTCTTTCTCTTCTCACCCCAAACTCTATCCCTCGTTTCTCTCTCTGTCTGCTATTTCTTCTCTATCTCGCTCTTCTTCTAATTCTTCTCTCTCTCTCTTCTATTTCTTTCTATTTGTTCTACATCAATTGGTATCAGAGCAAAGATCCAAAGAATACTACTTGTTCCCCAAAATCTCCTTGTCCCCGTCAACCTAAACCCTAGCAGACAAGTTCGCAACCAGCCCAAGCAAATTAAAAGCTTCAACAGTTATCACAGCCGCTGCATCTACTATCTGCAATAACAATTCAATACCCACCCAACAGAATTTCAAAACCCTAACCCTAACCCTAGCCGCCACAGACTTGTTCAAACAATTTTATTTGTTACTGTTCATCAATTTTACCCTAACTCTACACTATCAACAATCAACCAACACCCTCCATCTGTCATCCCTTCAATCCAGCCCTATTTACCATTGTAAGCCACCTATAAACCCTAATCCTACCCACCACCCATAAACTTCAGCTTTCATCCACTAAAAGACCTAACCCTAGCCATCCTTGCTACAAACCAAGTAAGCCCTCTAATCCGCATCAGCCCCTTAAACATCGACACCCAGCTGTTTTTAAACCATTACCCTGAACCCCAATTACCTCTCCCAGCCTTTGTACCCAAGCCACAATCTGAAAACCCCAACTCAAACAAACAAATCCTAGTTACTTGACCAGCACCCCACTGTTTCAAAACCATAACCTGTCTACAGAACTTCATCAACAACAACCTTTGCTGGATATTGTTGCCGAAATTGTGTCAGATCACCATCAAGCGGCCGAAATTGTAGTTGTGCTATGCAGCAAACAACTTCCTCAAAATCTGCTATAACAACTTCCTCAAATATGCTATAACAGTGAATTTTCTCTGGACTGTCGGAGCCTTCTATCACTGTTGTTGTCAAACTCTTCTTCGCCGGAATCTCCAACATCATCGGAAAACAACTTTTAAATTTGTTCGTGAACTTCATTGCATCCGAAACTTTTCAAACAGTCTTCTGATTCAGCCCAATCCCAACACCAGTATATAAAAGAAGGAGAAAGAAAAGGGGGGGGGGGGGGGGGGGGGGGGGGGGGGAGGAATGAATTGTTTTTCAGCCCACGCCTTGTGTTTCTTTAAGCTATTCTCGCGCAAATTTCTACACTTGGGAGCGCTCTTTGGACTTTGGCTACAGTACACTTTCTTCACTTCAAAGTTGTGTTAGTACCTTTATCTATTTGATTATCTTAGAAATTGCAAAAGGTCCTAATTGAACATCTTTACATTATTTTAGTATTACCTTTAACTTTTCAAAAAATAAGAAAACAAAACAGATTTTGAAAAAAACGAAAAAAAAAAACAGATTTTAAAACCAACAAAAAAAAAATCAGAATTCAAAAAAAAAAAAGTAGCATAATTGATTTCATTAATTTGGAATTCCTAATTGTGCATTGTTCTAGTTTATGTTTTATTTACTTAATTCAATTTCAGTTCTATGTCGGCATATTCCTCAACCACGACCATGTCAGTTTCTTGAAACCCTAGAACATGTTCTAGTGCTCACCATGATTTTCCAATCGACCACTGCCGTGGTCTTCTCTGTGAACCACAATATTCCCAAACCTTTTTGCAAAGGGATTCTAACTCTAGAGAAGGGCAAAATCAATATCTTATTAGAAGACCCTCAGTTGTCAAATCATATCAAGTTTTCAAATGTCGATATCCACCTGAGTATGACCAATATGATAATGGATCATTTTCTGACCGTAGCGAAACTTATAGGGAAGATGAGATATGCAATAAGAACATGATATGCATCCCATCTATCCTAATGGAAAAAGAAAATTGGGCAAACTGTGAAATATTTCGTACATGTCTTAGATTGGGAAAAAAAGTCTGCAAAATAATTACAAGTGGAGAAAGTTCAATAAATGCAGTGTACAAATCATGTGTTGCTAGATTGAAACTTGAACCTAAACCTCACCCACAACCATATAGGATATCCTAGATCGATGAAACTTTCGTGTCTGTCACAAAAAGGTGTTTAGTTCCTATCCAAATGGGAATTATTCAAACAACATCTGGTGTGATGTTTTACCATTGACTATAGCCCACGTGATACTTGGTCGCATTTGGATTTGCGACGTAATAGCCAAGATAACACTTATGCTTTCAAATATGGTGGTAAAAATATTATATTAAACCCTATTGAGCAACCAGGAACATGAAGGACTTTGCCAATACTACAAGCCAATGATAGCAAAACAAAAGAAGTAACTGGAAATGAAAATATAACTGTTAAAGAATGTCAAGCTACACTTTCACACATAACTCATGTGCGAAACACCGTTGACTTAGTCGTAGGATTACATTTGTCTAATGTCACACATAGTCTTCCACATCCTAAGGAACATGGTCAAACTAATGATGAGCTTGCACAAAAAGAAATTATTCAAGAACATAAGTCATTCCACTCTATTGTGTCGAATAAAGATATCAAGTACCATAGTAATTTTTGGAAGATACTTTGGGCATCTTTAGGAAGCAATTTGAACATTTTCCCATCCTTTCCTCATCACGTTAATAGATAAATCGATGCGATCAATCAAAGTCTAAAAAGTTTCATCAAGTGTCTTATGGTAAATCGGTTTAAGGTGTGGGACTTGTTTTTACCTATCATGGAGTATGTTTATGAAAACGTGACCAATGAGTATACTAATAGTTTTCCTTTTTGAGATTATTTATCGTCTGTTTCCATGTCAGTTCATTGACCATATTCCTGCACCTCCATATAGGTATTCAATTGAGTTTGTTGATTCTTTTGTTGAGCTTGTCCATGAGAGTCATACTGATATACAACAAGAAATTGTTTTAAGTAAGAAAAGTTATAAACTTACTACACTTGCTCATTATAGGAATAATAAATCAATTTAATGAGATTATGTTATAACTTGTGCATCAACTCAACCTTATCTTAAAAACTTCTTCGGGGTGGAACATGTCAAATATTTTAGAGTTTTTCACATCATCAGTAAATTGGGACCTAATGCATATTTCTTTGACTGGTCATCAGATATTAATACTAATTTAATTTTTGATGTGGAGTATATGTTATCTAACTCCTATTTCATTGGTATGTGATCCTACAGATGAAGTTATATTTTCCTCGGATCAAACATTAATTCTTCTACATCTCCAGTTCAATAATATGGATTGCATCGAGGATTCTCTTGGTTGTCAGAGTTATGCTGTTCATCATGGAGATATTATTGTTCGTTGGAAAAGTCACCAAGTCACATACATCGTATGGAGTTCAAACGATAGTAATTGTGGTGGCGAGTTATGCTTTTTCCAGCCATACCTATGTTTTTACTCTTCGGAGAAAAGTTTCTTTCAACCGGGAGAGAATGATGAAGAATTGGGCAAGGCCCGTGACCATGAAGCCCACATGACCCATATTTATTATTTGAGACGCGGGAAAGAAAGATGATAAGGATATTTTAGATTTTAGGGATATTTTAGTACTTTTACTTTTAGTATTTATTTGTTATTTTAATTATATTGGTTAGTATTTTTATTTAAGGTTTGCGTTGCCTATAAAAGGCTTGGATGTAACAGATATCATTAGTTTTTGGTGAATATTGATTATATCGCCTCTCTCTTGTGACTTCTCTTCTTTCTCTTCTTCTTCTTGTTCTTTCTCTTCTCACCCCAAACTCTATCTCTCGTTTCTCTCTCTGTCTTCTATTTCTTCTCTATCTCGCTCTTCTTCTATTTCTTCTCTATCTCTCTTCTATTTCTTTCTATTTGTTCTACATAAGATATTTCATAAATACAATTTATATTATCCTTGCCCAAGTACAAGACATTAAGATACTCCCATAGCTCCTTAACTGTATCACAATGGGTCACCAAATCAGCCACCCGAGACTCTATAGAGTTTATCAATTGATTAAATAGGCGGACATCATCACGTAACCAGATTTTGGCGCCTGTAGGATCACTTTGAGGATTAAGGGAATCATCGACAAGATGTTCCTCTTTACCCATACCCCGAATAGCGAATAAAACCAGCTTACGCCAATTCTGAAAATTTGTACCATCCAAACGACACTCAGTAAGTTTGGAAGTAGATGAAATAATCTCTAAGATTGTGGGTTTGGGCTCAACAAGCCCACTTGATATCGAACAGTCAGCCATAATCACAATCAACTATATAATAAGTATCCGAAAAACAATAACAAAAAGGGGGATCCACACCCCAAGAATCACAACAAAGAGGAGAATACATACCCCTATATATATCAAGACAACGTTTCAGTCATTGACCCATCAAGGCATGAACCGAACTACTGGAAATTGAAACCCTAAACACACAATACCAGGAAGAATTACCAAAACACTAGGGTTTCATCAACGAAATTACGAAAATACTAGGGTTTCATCAATGGAATTACGAAAATAGACCAAATATGAAGAAAAAAAAATCAAGGTTCTGTTTGGATTAGGGTTAAGGATGGAGGGTAGTGATGGTGATGATGATTAGGGTTAAGGTTTTGTGAGGAGAGTTATGGTGATGATGATTAGGGTTAGGATTTTGTGAGGAGAGTTTCTCAAACTTTGGTATTCGGCTCTAATATCATGTTGTTTAGAACAAGTCGTGGTCTCTCAAAGTAGAGAGACTCTTAATTTATAATGATAAATTAGGTTACACAAGAGAAAAGGCCCTATCCACGCGCCTCTGCTAACAAATGCAAACTCATCACTAGGATGACAAATAGCAAAAAGTGCATGTGACAAAGAGGTGTTAAACGCAATTTACATTGTGATAAAAATTAATAATAAATAAATTTTAAAAAAAAAACATTTGTGATGAGGGCAAAACTTTATATTGTACACCACGAAGGAAGAAGACCACCTCCAAAAAAACAATTATATATATATATAAAGAAGAGTATCAACAGTCAGGATTAATGAAGAAGGGTTGCAACTTGATGACCAATATTGATTGACGGCAATGATAATGTACCCTAATAACGAACACGACTAACTCTAGTCGTGTGAGTGCTGAAGATCGAAAGACACTCTAAATACTCCCATGAAAGATGTAATGACACTCTCCGTACCAATAACAGTAATAGGGTCTTCGAGAGATGTAAAACTGGATTCTGAACACTTGATCAGAAGATTTGGCATACAAATAACAATATGTGTTTAACCATACTAAACATTTGATCTAAAGCCTCTCCCTAAATAAAAATTACATACTCTCTGTTGTTAACTAAAAAATCCATATAAAAAAAAACGAATGCACGGAACGATGCACCGTGCAAAATGATGACAAAAATCAACAATTTTTTTTGTAGCACTTTGAGAGTGAAGAGGAAAACGATCGAGATAAACAAACAGAAGAGACAGAAGAGAAAATTGGAGTATGGCATGATCAACCTTCTCTTACACCATGTTAAATTGAAGAGAGAAACGAAAGAATGAAACAACAAGAAAATGATATACGTGGTTCAGCTACTAAGACCTTCATTCATGGCATAAAGAGCCTAAAGGACTATATTAATTTATAATATTCTGTCTCTATTTTTGTTATAGTCATCTCTTTATTTATAGGTAATAGAACGTGCAACAACTATAAAAACCGAATGGATGGCGAACCTGTAAAATTAATCCAATCAATATCAATTATAGCTTTATATCACTCACCTAATGTGGGACTTGTGATGTTAAAATCAATACCAGAGCATTTTCCTCCCCAGTCTCCTCTAGTAATAATAAATTTTTAATCCAGATACACGAGGAGTTTTATACAGAACATATATTTTTCTGTTCAGCATATTTTCTAGCCTTAGATGAGCCTGGATTACCACTAAATCACAATAAAGATCTTAAAGGTCAGATGATTAGTAGAATGGTGAAACCGCACAGATTGCATAAGGAGCAGGTACAACACCTGCGCTTGAGTCTAGGCAGAAAATCTGGCGTCTCTCAGTTAATTGGGTAACTTTAGAAGAATAGAATCTGCTTCTTGGTTTTGTATTACCTTGCTTCATATAGTCAACTTGAGCTACTTGGATTATGTCTCATGACATTCTTCTTGTTAGAGATGTTCATGTAAGTTGTGCTTTTTTTGTGATTGCTTGATTTGCTTTCTCTCTTTATTTTAAATAATTTTCATTGTTGTGATATATATTTGTCTATATCAAATCATGCTGTACCATACTGTGATGCATCAATCTTGATCAGACGATTTATATCTCAACTAGTATTAAACATATGAATTGGACATACCTTATTAATACCCAACCCAAATAGTGTCATGTAATCTGCTTGGCACAGTCTGCTCTCAGAGCTCATAGTTTTACTTAAAAAGCATCTACATGGTTGGGAGCATCTACAGACAGAAGTCTCAACAGACCGCTAAGCATTCTCACCTAAGGGGGTGTGAGATGTCACAATCAACCCCTATTGGAATCCACCATCCTTACTAGCATCAACCAAATGGGCTTGCGCACCCCCCTTAAATTTTAGTCGGATCAGCTCTTGTACATTTGTCACAATCCCGCTCCACCAGAGTAATTATGGTTTGTTGTCTGTTTTGCACACTCCTCTTGGTGCTTACAATTTTTCTCAAAACACATCTACAACATAAGTCTCTACAAACTTCTTTCCCCAGTCAAAGTGGGACATCACAATCACACCCTTGTAAGACCCAAGATCCTCGTTGGCTTGACCCGTATGGACTTGTCCACTAGTTTCCCATTTTTGGCTGGAGATTGACTTTGATAACATTTGTCAGGCCTGTCTAATCCAATCATTATAGACATTGTTCGCTTTACACGCTCTCTGCTAAGTGCTCATGGTTTTAGTTATAACACGTCTCAAAGTTGGGGGTGATTATCTACAAGTCTCAACCAACCTCGTCCCCCAAGCAATATGGGACATCACAATCACCCTCTCTTGAGACCTACATTCTTGTGCACACTCCTCTCTCGATGCTCACGATTTTGCTCAATGCGTCTACATGGTTAGGAGGTATCAACACATGTAAGTCTCAACTAACCTTGCCTCCAACCGAAAAACCATGAGCACCTAGAGAAAAGCGGACTATATCTCCACGAGTTTGGTTAGGTCATGTGACAAATTGTATCAGAGTCAAATTTGGGCCGAAAATTCAGGGCATTCACAAGCCCATACGAATCACGCCACCGAGGATGCCAAGTCCCAAGAGAGGGTGATTCTGACGACCCACACTACTGAGAGGATAGGTTTGTTAAGAATTGTATATGTGGATCCCAACCTTATAAATGGATTTTGAACAAAACCATGAGCACTGAGAGGACAGTGTGCAAAGCGGGCAGTATCGACAGGAGCTGGGGTGAGACATGACATTCCTCATAAATTACTTGATGTTGTAAATTTTCTTTTGTTCAATTAAAGATGGGATATAGAATTACCTCTTAACTAATCATTTATTTTCATGACATGAAAAACAAAAATAAATAAGATAAAATCTCCCCTAGTAACAAAAATTTGCAAGTCCAACGATTTATCAAGAGGTCATTACCATTTATGTGAAATGACTGGTTTTTCATTTTATGTTAGGTGGGTTAGAGTTAATAACGAATAATATGAGAAAATATCATCTGGTTAAGACTATGGCCTTAGATAAAGTGAAGTGAAACTGGAAACATAAGATCTAAGTGACCAACCCTATGTAGTTGGGAAAAAGGATTTATTTCTTATGCTATATTAATTCTTCCTTTTTTGATAGAATAAGAAAATGCCTATGAAGATATTGAGAAACACTAATAACAACATCCACTAGGTAACTTTTTTCTCCTGCTTGTTCTTTTCTTATTCATTTTAAACACCCCGATTCAACACACACATATATATATATATACACCCTCTGGCCTCTGTTACCATCATAAACAAGCAGATTAACTACCCCATCACTGCTGACAGCACTTTGCCTCTACTTCTACAATAATGTTTCCATGGACTCCAGTATTGGCATCCTCTTCTTCTCCTCCCCTTCAACAAGGTCGTCACCACCCATGGAGGATGGGTTCTAATTTGTCATAAGAACTTTCTTCATTCTGATTCTCTTCTCCCTTCTCTCTACTCTTTTGCAACATTAGGATAATAATAAGAGGTTTACAAATTAATAAGGTAACACTTGCACATGAATGTTGTAGGCAATATTAAGTTTTGCATAAGGCTACACTACAACCCACGAAGTTTGTCACGTGAATTCCAGCACCTCTAGTTGACCCTATGTGAAAGGTCATTCTTACCCTATACTTGGTGAAAGCACCTATGTGACCTAACTTTTTATAGATGGAAATGACCTTGGCAGATTGGTCTCATCAAATCATACCTCCTCACATTTATTTTATTTGTCATCCTTTAGTCACTTGGTCTACCATTTCACGACCAGATCACCAGTCCCACCTCTTGTCACAAAATAATTAAATAAAAAGATTAATAATCTCTAATAACCATTCAGGTCAAGTTCGTATATCCTACAAAATGAGATTTATAAAGGTCTGAAACTTAGACATGCACCCGCAATTGCTACACTTTTCAAGTCCACATCACCTAGTCACTGAGGATCTATGTAGCACGGATACGGACACGGGATGTAGATACGACACGATACAGACACGGGGATACGGCAAATCCCAAAAAAACAGGACACGGGTACTGCAGGATACGACAAATTAAATAATAAATAATAAATTCATATAAAAAATACAAATAATTTTATCAAATTTTTTATAATATGAGAAATCTCAATGTATTATATACAATGTTCATAAACTAAGAAAAATTAAACACAAGATATGATATCATCACACATTAAATATCAAATTTCACCATTGAATCATTTATTAATTTAGATATATAAATCATATGTTCATAGCTTTCTTTATAAAAAATGGTTAAAAGACGGTATTTCATCACAAAAATATAAGCTATATAGTTGAGAAATAAATGGCATTACGACCGGTAGTTTTGCAATCTAAAAGTCATATTCTATTACAAGAAAGGAAGGTAGATTTTTAGCAATTTTTTTTTTTTTTTTTATTGTTTAAAAAAAATATTTTTTGCCGTGTCCTGCCGTGTCCGAAATTAAAAAATTAATTTTAAAAAATCGGATACTCCTACGGAGTATCGGACACGTGTCCGGGCATGTCCAAGGCATATCGGGGCCGGACACGGGACCTCCGGGGAAGTGTATGTGCTTTCTAGCTGAGGACTATCAGCTGCGGAATGTTGATGGCAGTTGCAAATAATGATTAAATCTGATGGCCAGGGTAAATGCAAGAGCTTGGGTGATGAGCAATGAGTGAGTGCATTAGATATTTTTTTCATGATATTTATAGGTGAGGTTGCAACCGATTAATAGCAAATCAATAGGAGAAAAGAGGAAAATCCATTACAAATGCAGATAGAGGGACAATTTTAGACAGTGAGATTCTAGAAATGCTTTAAGAGAGAGGATTAAGAAAGAATGGTTTACTACTGGGATTTTGGGGCACTAATGGGTCCTTCTACATAAATAAAAATAAAAATAAATTGATTTGAAGATGCAATGGTCATCTGAAGTGTATAATGGTCAGAATAGCAAAATGTTTGTCAGATGTGATGTGTGTGAGGATATTTACAGTATTCTTAAAGGTGACCAAGCGAAATGGGAGCTAAATGAAGACTAGTAAATTCAAGGGGTTCATCTTTCAAGAAAATAAGTCATGTGGGTCACTAACAACTACTTCATAGTCCATTTGGACATTAGAATCGCCCCGCCCTCCTCCTCGTTTGTGAAAATAAAGCAAACAAACAAAGAAAAAATACCATGTACCACAGATACAAATAAAAAATAATAATAACAAGGGGGAAAAAAAAAGGAAACAGAACTTGTAGAAATTTTGTGTGAAACAGGAAGGATAACTTTTACCTCCATGGCACAAGCATTACATAGCAGCAAAGTCACGAGAAGTTGGTGTTGCTTCTGAACAACTGGAAGAATAGCAGCTGAAAACAGAAAGGGCATGTATTTTCTTTAGGAACATCTAACTACAATAGTTAGACCTGTTGAACAGCACACTGGGAAAAAAAGACAAAAAACAAAACAAAACTACATATGGATAAAACATGCAGTAACTCAAGCCCTTCTCCCACGAAAACTTCAAACCACACGGAATAATATCACTGTCCGTAACTTATCCTTTTTCATGGGTATAAAATACTGAAATCAACTCCAAATTATACATAATTGTATTACTATATCTAGCAATACACATCAATTATGCAACTTCAGAAATTACTTTCAATGAGCATGAGCCTCAGTAAAACCCAAACCACATTCACAAGCTTGCTCAACCAAAGAAAACAACAGTTCAAGTTTAGAAAATTTTAGACAAAACAATTCATTTCCAGCCACAAAAAAATAAAAATAAGATAAAATGTATGTAAATATAGCACTAATAAATTCGCTTTCCCCTTAAATGATTACAATTTTCTACGCCCAATATCTACTAAAATTGCAGTGGAAAAGTATATTTTCATTATACTGTAAATTGGGATTTTATACAATAAGAGGGATCATTCCCATTCCTAAATATCAGCACTATTCATGCTAATTTCTTATTCTATATTGTATTACAAAGGAAAGAAATCAAGGAATGAAATAAT
Organism: Cornus suecica; assembly: GCA_963922005.1. NCBI lineage: Eukaryota > Viridiplantae > Streptophyta > Magnoliopsida > Cornales > Cornaceae > Cornus > Cornus suecica. The sequence goes on from OY998241.1 coordinate 22,300,225, forward strand.
TACAGCAATTATATATACACAAAATTCAATGATCAATTGTCCTGGAATCACGATCCTTAACACTCCCCCTCAAGTTGGAATAGATGTTAAATCATTCCTAACTTGCTGAGTAGCATCGAAAACTATGGAGAACCCAATGACTTAGTGAAGATGTATGTTGGCTGCTTCGACCTTGATATATGAAAAGTCTTGACCGTTCCGGCTAGAATCTTTTCTCTCACAAGATGCCAATCAATTTCTATGTGCTTCGAACGCTCATGGAACACGGGATTGGAGGCAATATGAAGGGCGGATTGATTATCACAATATAATTTGGCTGGTTACGGATGCTCAATCCTAAGATCATATAAAATGTACTAAAGCCAAGTGACCACACAACAAACCGCCGCCATGGAGCGGTATTCTGCTTCTGCACTTGACCGAGAAACCGTGCTTTGCTTCTTGGCTTTCCAAGAGACAAGTGAATGTCCAAGAAAAACACAATAACCTGTTGTCAATCGTCGCGTGTCTCGGCATCTAGCCCAATCCGCATCACAAAATGCATTCAACTGTAATGAGCTTTTTGAAGAAAGAAAGATACCTTGTCCGGGTGTATGTTTAATGTAACGCAAAACTTGTTGTGCCGCTTCTAAATGTGGAATACGAGACTTGTCCATGAATTGACTAAGAATGTGCACCGCATAAACCAAATTTGGTCGTGTAATGGTCAAGTATATTAGTCTTCCAATGAGTCTACGATAGGAAGAGGGATCTTTAATGCAATCCCCTTCTTTTTTGCTGAGTGACAAATTTTGCTCCATTGGCGAACTGACGGGTTTAACTCCCAAGTACCCTATATCATCCAATATCTCAAGAGCATACTTTCATTGTGAAAGGGCGATTCCCTTCTTGGAACAAGAAATTTCTATGCCCATAAAGTATTTCAAATCATGGAGGAAGGCATTGTTGACATCAAATTGACGAAGATGCCAATTCTTAGAGGAGGCGATGGCAAGAAGTAGTCGGACGGTGACTAGCTTAGCCACTGGTGCAAAAGTTTCACGGTAGTCAAAACCTTCAACTTGACTGTAGCCTTTGGCAACAAAACGAGCCTTATAACGATTGATAGTACCATCAGGATTAAACTTGATTTTATAAACCCATTTGTAACCAACGGGCTTCTTGTGTGGAGGTAAAGGCTAGAGAGACCAAGTACCATTGTCATGAAGGGCATGAAGTTCTTGGTCAATAGCATGTCGCCATTTAGGATCTTAGACGGCTTGGGGAAAGGATGTGGGTTCTTTTAAAGCTAAAATGGAGGTGGTGAAAGTCTATCATAAGAAAGAACATGAGATAAAGGATAGGAAATACCTTTCCTATCAGCCAACACCGAGTGAGACGAAAGGACGGACCGAGTCGGCAAGGACGTTTCTACATGGTACTGTTGGAGATAGTTGGGTGCATGAGTGGCACGTTGCAGTCGTGGTTCGGGTTGGAGCACGGTGGAGTCAGATGGGATGGTTGTCGCTGCAGGATTTGCTGTAACATCAGGATTTGCTACAACATTAAGATTGGTTGTTGTTGCAGGATTTGCTGCAACATTAAGATTCGCTGCAGGATTTGCTGCAACATCAGGAAATTGAGAAGAGTCGGGTGTTTGGGTGGTGGTGGAGTTGGGTGCAGTACTTTCCCATGAATCAATGGAGAGAATGGGCAAAGGAAAAGGTAAGGTTGGAAGTGTGGCAACGGAAGGATAAGGAAATACATGTTCGTCGAAATGGACATCTCGGGAAATAAAGGTCTTCCCGGTGGCTAAGTCATAAACCCGATATCCTTTGGTGCCATATGGATAACCAAGGAATAAGCAATGAAGGGACCGGGCGTCAAACTTACTTGAGAGATGGTGATGGGTGGAAACAAAACACAAACAACCAAAGACACGTAAGTGCTCATAGGTGGGGGGTTTGTGAAAAAGTACCTCATATGGTGTTTTTCCTTTGAGTGTCGATGTAGGTGTGAGGTTTATGAGATAAGTGGCAGTGAGAATAGCATCTCCCCAAAATTGTTTAGAAAGGTTGGCTTGGAAGAGTAATGCACGTGCTATATTGAGAAGATGTCGGTGTTTTCTTTCGACGACCCCATTTTGTTGTGGGGTTGAAACATAACTGGTTTGATGTATAATGAATTTGTTGGAGAAGGTCTGGGTAATGTCAAATTCAAGTCCATTGTGACTACAAATGATCTTGATTCGGGATGCAAATTGTGTCTCAACGAGATTAATAAAATAAAGTAGGAAATTACGAGCATCAGATTTTTTGTGCAAGAGATAAACCCATGTACAACGTGAAAAGTTGTCAACAATAGTGAGAAAATATTTTGCCCCATTTAGTGTTGGAATATGATAACCACCCCAGATATTAACATGAATCAAATCAAAAGGTGCTTTTGTATTAATAGAGCTTAAAGGGAAAAGATTATGAGTTTTTTTAGCAAGAGGACAAATGGAACAATCATCAATAGAACAAAAAATTATTGTTTCTGAAAGTAAAGAAATATTTCTCAAGCTTTTGTTGGAGGGATGACCAAGACGTTGATGCCCAAGGTGGGAATTGGTGGAAACAGCGGCTGAGACGGAATAGTACCTAACTTACTAACTTGCTTCAAAGTATCCAAGTAATAAAGTCATTCTCGCTCAGGTCTCATCCCAATCGTCTTCCCCGGATGTTGGCCCTGAACAAAACATAGGCTATTAGTGAAAACAACATAGCAAGAGGAAGTTTGTGCAAGTTTTGCAACTGATATCAAGTTTAATCTGAAAGATGGAACACATAGCACGGTAAGAAGAATGAGTTTGTCGAAAAACCGTATGGTGCCTATACGTGTCACCCGAGCAAGGGCATGATTCGGTAAATGCACGTGACGATTGGTAACGGGTATCCTGGTAGTCATAAGTTTGGGTGAGCAAACCATGTGATCGGTTGCTCCTGTGTCAAAAATCCAATGAGTTTTTGGACTATATGTGTTTGCAGAAGTAGGATACCTGAAAGGTTGTTCACCGTCAAGACTAAACTCACTTGATTGGCCATACTACCCGACTTGGTACGATCAATGAGAGCAAGAAGGTCATGATATTGCTCAGCGGTGAGATTGTAGGAGGATGGTGATGCTTCTGTTTTATCGGGTTTGAAATCTGCATAGTGGGCTTTAGAAGATAAACTTGAAGTTCCCTTTTTTGTCTCCATGAGAAATGGCCCTCTTGAGCTTTCGACAAACATCAATGGTATGACCCTTGTGGCCACAATAATCGCATTGGAGATGTGCTCGACAATTTTCAGCGGTATGCCCCGTGACGTTACTGCGATCACACTTGGGATAAGCGTTATTTGGTGAATGATTTCTATTGGAACTTTGCGATCCATCTTTGACAGCAAATGCAGCAGCATATGTTGTTTTTCTTTATCACCTGCGAAGAAATAGCTCGTTGTTTTTCATCCTGAATAATGAAAATACCTTGTTCACAGCAGGCAAGGGTTCCATAAGCAAAATCTGTCTGCGGATTGTTGTATAAACTCCATTAAGTCCCATAAGAAACCGTATTGTTCGCTGCATTTGTTGGTATTCATACAACTGCTTTCCCGTGTCGCCATCACAAGGTGGAAGTGGACTCAGGGCATCTTGCGTATCCCACAAGCCTTTCAGTTTGGTGTAGTACTCGCCGATTCTTATGCCTCCTTGAACGCAATCATGAATCTCCTGCTCAATGTGAAAAAGATGCACGTTGTTGGTGTGGGAGAATCGTTCCTTCAATTCGTTCCAAAGCTCAAGAGCACCATCATTATACATCACGCTTTGTGCAATATCCGGTGAGATGGTATTGAGGATCCATCCCTTGACAAGGAGGTTGCAACGAGTCCATTACTTGATCTCTCTCGTCGATGCAGAGGGTGGTTTCGTAATCGTGTCGTCCACAAAACCGTCTTTATTCTTGGTGATGAGGGCCATGAGCATGGCCTGACTCCAAATAGGATAATTGTCTTGTGTCAGCAATTGTGTCACAAGGATCAAACCTGGTTGTTTTGAATGGTGGTCGCTCGGATCTTCGCACTTGTTTGCGGAGGGCTTGTTCGCCTCTGGAGATTTCTCGTCATTCTATGCCACGGAAGCAGAAAAGAATGGCGGCTAGGGTTGGATTATTTTGATGTAGGAGAATTCACTGCTCTGATACCATAATAAAATTGCAGTGGAAAAGTATATTTTCATTATACTGTAAATTGGGATTTTATACAATAAGAGGGATCATTCTCATTCCTAAATATCAGCACTATTCATGACTAATTTCCTATTCTATATTGTATTACAAAGGAAAGAAATCAAGGAATGAAATAATTACAGCAATTATATATACACAAAAGTCAAGAATCAATTGTCCTAGAATCACGATCCTTAACAATATCATCTCCCAGAATTTAGTTGCAGCTACTCTATTAAGAAACAGTTTCTCGGAAAATGGATAAACCTGAAGTTCAGTCTAATATGTGTGTGCAATGAAATACATTAGCATATCGTATGCAATTCTTCTACTATTCTTAGCTATGTTTTAATTTGTTGGGTCATGGGTCAATATTGTACACCTATAGAAGAAACAGTAGACCTTGCCGGGTTCTTGAATCCCTTGTGGCTTCTGTAATTGTTATAACGTGTTCCCTTTTTGAATGCCTTCCAATATCTATATATATATATATATATATATATATGAATTGTATATTCGGATATTCCTATCAATTCGTTGTTACTTGAGACTAATTGAGCATCAGCCTCCTGAATATCATTTCCTTAATGATCAGCCCTTTTCATCATTCTTGAACAATCCGGTAAGAATGCCAGCCTAACTTTGATCAATCACATCAAGTTCAGTAGGAATATAACACCTTATGTTCATGATACCCATAAAAAAACTCATTATTACATCAATTTAATCCCTAAAATTTTATGAATCAAGTATTAGAAAATTGCATAAATTGAAAATTCAAAAGAAACACAAAATCATATATATAAATATACATATATAGAAGTGAAATGTATAGAATAGGGGATGGGATGAACCTGCTTGCTTCTTCTCGGTGGAAGTACCGCTCCGCTGGAGAATCTCGAGCTCGACGAGGCCTAAGGACATCAATCCCAAGGTGAGGCCGGACATAATTCCCGCGAAGAGGACCAGAAAACAGGATATTCCGATGTAGACGAAGAACCACAACGATCCGAATGCGATCTCTCCCGATTCTTCAGCCCCAATGTTCCTCGTCGCCATTCGAGCCAGCAACACCGCATTCATCAGATGCATCGCTGCTTCAATCTCTCTATCTTCCTTCTTCTGCCTTATATATATCTATATATATATTATGTGTATATGTATATATCTCTGTTCTGATTCACAGCCTTGGAGAGAGTCTGCTATCGTTTTCTGTTGGTTCCAGTATCATGGAAATGGGGATGATATTCAATTATTTTAATTTATTTATTTGTATTTCTACATGTATATACAGTATTGTACATTATAGACACGTGTTGCGATCTGCAAGGGACAGTAAATTCATTGTTATATTTCTTTATTTCGGTTTATAGATTTGTATTTTTTAAATATATGTACATACTATGGTCAATAGTGTTATATGTTAAATATTTATATTTATATATATATATTATATTCACTTTCACATGCTTGGATCTGGACCCTGTGGGCTAAGACTACAACTACGATACGGAGAGATCAACATTTAAATATATATATATATATATATTCTATTCACTTTCACATGCTTGGATCTGAACCCTGTGGGCTAAGACTACAACTACGATAGGGAGAGATCAACAACTACGATGGCAATTGGTACGTGCCGTTATATTTCTTTCGCGGCTTATATGCATATGTAATTGGTATCAATAATTGAATATTTTTTAGGGTAAATAGCTTAAAACCCCTCTCAAGTTTACTCTCTTTTTTTACTATACCCCCTCAACTAAATTTAGCCCCCTAAACTTTCATTTTTTTGCATCATGGTTTGCCCTCCAAACTTTTTACCTTTTTGTCCTCCAATTTTTTTATATTTCCACCTTGCATTTAACCCTCTTATAGGGTAAAGTGCAAAAAATCAATTTGCCTCAATTCTATTATAAAAGACTATCCTACCATTATTATTATATTTCTTAATTTTTTAAATTACAAAAATATTATTTCTGTTAGTTAGAATATTAATTATACAAATTTACCTTTAATGTATTTGACTAAATATATTCTCAAATGCTAAATTTTTTTTTATAAGTTCTAATTATTTTATTTGTAAATCAATTAACTTGTTATTAAATTTTAGTTTGATTTAAATCATAAAACTCATTATCCTAATTTTTTTTTATGTAAAATAAAACTTTTTTTTCATAAAAATATATTCATAAATAAATCATAAATTACTTAATAATAAACACCTGTTAATTTTCTCATGTTATATATATATATATATATATATATATATATAAATAGTTCATTTGTTAATTTTCTCATGTTATATCTATATATATATAATTCGGTTTATCATCTCATCAAAGCATATGAAATTTGAAAATTTCATAGAACCTACCAAATGTATGGACATGCACTCAAATGCCCTAATTGTATATTTAACAAAAGAACCTACCAAGTTCTCATCCAACACAAGATAATGAACACTCAAATAATAAGAAGCAAATAAAACTCATTCTCGAAAAGAAGACGGAGAGATTAAAAAAATGATAATATCCAAATCTGAAACCTCAGGTACTAAAAATCATGTCATGTAATTGGACCTAAATCTTGTTCCTCTCACACCCCCTATCTATCATCTTCCAAATTATACAACACTTGATTTTGTTTTTTTTCCCAAAAAATTATAGAAAATCAACTAAAGGTATATTAGTTAAACATTTAAATATTTAAAGAATACATTTGCAACCACCATTTTATTATCTATTTCTATGTGTTCAAAATGCTTGATGTTTTAGTGATGGTCTTTCTTTCTCAGTAAGAGCTAAATTTGACAAAAAAAGAAAAAGAAAAACATAGGTAGACAATTACTTTAAACAACTATAGAAACTAAAACCCAGAAAGTCAAAGCTAGTACCAAAAAACAAGAGACTTACCGATAATAGTTTTTGGAGTAGAAATCTTCGATATACTTATTTTCTCATGTTATATATATAGGGATGACAATTTTCCCCACTCCGCCCCGCCATGTTTATAATGGTTTTGGGTGCCTCGTTTATACTATATGGGTGGGGATGAAGGTGGGGAAAAAACCCTCACATAAACGGGACGGGGACGGTTTTAGGTGTCCCCGCCCCTTTTAGATATATTAGAATAAAAAATAAGTGTAACCCACTAATCATAAATTTTATTTTTGTTGTTGTCTAGATTGAAGTGAACGTAATATTGGACAAACTTCTTTGTTGTTGTTATTTTTCGTAAAATGTATTATAATTTGGACTATTGGATAATTTGATGTTTATTTAGTTTCTATAATCTTGAATTTTGTGTTTTAAGTATATGATTTTGTGGAATTGTTTAATTTTAAAGTTAAACATTCAAAAATTTCAGTTGTTAGCAGGTACCCGCGGGCACCCAACGGGGACGGGGACAGGGTGGCCCCACCCGTTTAGCCGATTTTGGGCAGGGATGAGGTAGGGATTTCTTAACCATTGTTGGGGCGGGGTAGGGTACACCCGCCCAGAACCGCACCCGTTATCATCCCTATATATATATAAAATGAGAAAATTAACAGGTGTTTATTATTAAGTAATTTGTGATTTATTTATTAATATATTTTTATGAAAAGAAAGTTTCATTTGGCATAAAAAATTAATTAGGATAATGAGTTTTATGATTTAAATCAAATTAAAATTTAATAACAAGTTAATTGATTTACAAATAAAATAATTAAAACTTATAATAAAAAAATTAGCATTTGAGAGTATATTTAGTCTAATACATTAAAGGTAAATGATAGAATTAATATTCTAACTAACATAAATAATTTTTTGTAATTTAAAGAATTAAGAAATATAATAGTAAGGGTAGGATAGTCTTTTATAATAGAATTGAGGCAAATTGGTTTTTTGCACTTTACCCTATAAGAGGGTTAAATGTAAGATGAAAATATAAAAAGTTTGGAGGGCAAACCCATGGTGCAAAAAAATGAAAGTTTAGGGGGCTAAATTTAGTTGAGGGGGTATACTAGAGAAAGAGAGTAAACTTGAGGGGTTTTTTAAGCTATTTACCCTATTTTTTAATTAAAGTTTATTCATATTACTGCTCCGTTTAGAAACCCTTTGTTTTTGTAATTGTTTTTTCAGATGAAAGAATAAAATTATTTTTGTATTTGTCTTTGTATTTTTCCCCAAAAAAACAAAAACAAAAATAAATATATGTTTGGGAACCAATTTGTATTTTGTTCAAAAATAGGATTTAGGGCAATTAGGGGTGAAGAGGTTTACCTTAATTCGGGGTGGAGGGTGGTGAGTGGTGGTGGCGGGTGGAGATATATGGGTGTGTATGTGTGTGTGTGTGGGGCAGAAGAGAAGGGTTACTATTGAAAGAACAAATATAAAAAATAAAAAATAAAAAAATACTAATTTGATATTCTTGATTTTGGGCTAAAATCTGTATTTGTCTTTATAACTGTTCACAAAAATATTTTGGGAAAAATAAGTGTCAAATATGAATTCGTTCCATGAACAGTAGAAAAAAACAAAAACAAATATAAAAACACCCATTTCCAAAGTAGTACTTCGCCCACTATCTTGAAATCCAAATAAGTGTAAACGAAATTTTTTACCTGACTTCACAACAAGGATTTGAAGGATTATGAAGTATTTCAACTTGAACATTTCCATATCTTTTTTTTCGTGATAAAAAAATATTGAAGAACATTTGCCATCTCTTCCTAAAACGTTTCAACTATTCACATTATTTTGCAATACAAAACAGATCGACTGAAACATGCTTGAACCAAAAAGTGCATTTGTTTCCAGCCAGAAACAGAAACACCAACTACTCATTTTTCTATCATCACAATATTCTTCAAAGTAGAAGGATCCAAAGACATGCAATCCCCACACTAGTGTCAACCAAATTCTGAAGCATCTCAGGTGACACCAGAGAGTAATCCCACTTCGTCGCGCCAAATTCTTTTTTTTTTCCCGGTAAAACTCCACAACATGACTCAATAGGAGGTCTGGTCTTCTGGGTACACTAAGACATAACTGGAAGTGGATCATTTCTGGAGTTCAAACTAATATCAATGTAACCACAACAACATTTGCCAATGCTAATGGTCTTCAATGTTTGTGCTTCAAAGTGACAATTTCAGTTTACTATTTCTCAATCCGAGGAATCTAAGAACTACCGAGAGAGAGTGACATATATACTTGCTCAGAACTTGTATCGTGGTGTCCTCATGCGATTTCTGGGGGTACCCGGATTTGCAGTAGTTACGAATACAAACCTGCCTTCAAAAAACTGGACAATAGGCATATAGCAAAGTCATGTGGTCATGTCGAGTATCATTCAAGTCGAGGAGCTAAAAAAACAGAAGTATGAACATCATATAGCCATACCTTACCGTTCATATCATTCACAGCCACATGAGCAGACTCTTCTGAATTGAACCAAACATATGCAAACCCCAAAGACTGTCTAGTTATCTTGTCCTTTATAATTTTAACTGCAACATGCTACAAGCAATCAGAGAGGAAAACAAGGATAGAAAATTACATGAACTTTACAAAATGGTTTGAATGTCGCAATTTGTCATGGGCATGAAAATTGAAGGAGTTTAAGAAGCAATATGAAGGAAAGAGTGTGAAGTATGAAGGGTCCCGTGGTGGTCAGGACATTGGACTCTGATTCCAGTAACCCGAGTTCAAGTCTCGGTGGGACCTTTGTCTTTATTTTATTTCTGTCTCTCCTTCCAATAGGGAAGGTGAGGGGTTCGAGTCTCCTTGGAGACAAAATGGGTGTGTAGAAAAAAAAAATCATAAAATCCTTGCCTTTCAAAAAAGAAATGAAGGAAAGAGAACTTCCAACACTACTACATCAGTGAGATCGCAAATAGACCACCCATTGATTCCAATTTACTATGTTGAAAATTTCAATCTACTGCCAACACAACATATTATTGTTGACGATCTCCTCCTAGTCTAGACACCATAACTGCTGAAAAGCAATCACAAGCAAGATTTCACCTCGACTAACTTCACCGAACTGTGAACACACTATCTTCAAGCTTTCCTCAGATGTTGATAGTGGTAACCCTGCATCAATCCAAACGTAGATCAACAATTCATGTTAAATTACACATCCTTCAACATTGAGAAGTGACTACAAATGTTCTCAACCAATAATTCTCTCTTCCATATGTTCTTCAATCTTCTCCATAGACTCGTTATAACTCTAAATACAACTAAGAAATGGTAAATAAAAAATCAACTACGCAACTAAGAGATGTAAAAGGACGAATGGTTTGACAAAAACTTCATGAGTTTGCTGAAGTTCTAGCACAAGAAAGTCTAAGTATATAGTTTAGCTGAAACTAACTCTTATATATTTAGGAGTCAATATACCAATAAGAAAGATTTATAACATAACCAGAATATTCGGCCATGGTTATTAATAAATTATTTTAATGTCCATCAGCAATTCATTTTACATAGAATCCAGCAATTTTAACATGACTAATTCTAGATTCTTTTAATTAGTCATGTTTTACGAAATATTGTGTTCAAAATAGGCATTCACTCATCTGAAAATAATGACACAAAATAAAATCACTGTAATATAAATATGATTTAGGTAAATATCCTACCAAAAGTATCAGATAATGTCTCATATCCATGTCCCTCTAGTATGTGTTTGATACCGATTACTTCTCCTATTTTAGAAGAGTCCATGTAACATAGCACTCATTGTCATAACAACTCGAAACCAAACTTATTTTGAGTACCCAATAATTCCCTTATACTAAAGTGTACAAGCTCAATCTCAAGCTGTTCAGCAAAAAAATCAAATTTTTTGCATCCATATAAACTAGCAGAACAATTTGCAGATTAAACATATCTCACATAACCTAATAAACTCCCATACTGTAAACTCTATACACTCATGACACAGCAATCAATAAACACATTCAAACACTAAAATATATGAAAATGTCCACCATGGGCCATGGCCACATTGATTCCAAGTAGAAGTACATACATGATACATCTAAATGCATATATGATGATTATATAGTTATATAGAGAATGAAACAGATAAATAAATTATCAAAAAACAATACCCTTTATGAAGATTGTGGTTGAAGGAGATGTATTGGGCTCCATTGAAGAGCTAGAGCTCATGCTACACTGAGACTTCTGAAGTGTTTGGTTTGCCAAATTGGGTGATAATGATACCGTTGGAACCGAATAATTTGAATTTTTTGATATGGGTATTGTTGATTTTAGTGTTCTTAATACCAACAGTTTCGAAACTGTGAAATCTGTGTGGGATCGAAATGGTGAGATTGGGGATATAGAAGGTGAGAAGAAGAGTGCCATTTGAAACTGAACCCTCGAAATTAGGTGCGAAGTGCAAGTAATATGATTCACAATATGGGGTATTGTGGTGGGCTTTCATTATATGTTGGCCCAAATCAAGTAGTAACTGAGGTTCTGGGTTGTCAGGCCCTGACAGGGCCAATATTCCTGTACATGAGGCCATCCGCAAATTGGCTGCTACTTTCAAATTGACCCAACTCCCAAATGGTGCAGCTGACAACTAATTATATATATATATATATATATATATATTTTTTTTTTTTTTTTTGTGGTAAAGATTTATTATTATTTTGTATAGTTATGTAATTTTTTTTTAATTTATTAATAAATATATTTGTTACAAAAATTAAAAAATAAAAATAAAGAATTGAAGAAAAGTTAGAGGATGAAAATTTAGTGTTCGTAGTGTGGTATTTATAGACACAAGGATATATCAACCAACGGCTATAATTGAGAGACAGTGTTTGGCAATTTAGCTTTTTCAGAGATTCCTTTTTAAAGATGCTGAACGTGTTTGTATAGTGTTTGTCAATTCAGTTTTTTCAAATATTTTTTTTTAAAGATGCTTTAAATGAGTTAGTATATTTGTATAGTGTTTGGCACAAAGCTTTTTCAGAGATTCTTTTTTAACCCAATGACTATATTAGTTATATTGTGAAATACTCCAACGGCTATATTGTAACGGCTATATTTTTCTTATGTCTATATAAACCACTCATTCTCTCTTCTGCAATTACTCAATTCCATTAATTTATTTGATTTTAGTTTCTCATTTAGTCCTAATTTATATTGTACTAAAAAATTATACATGACATCTTCATCACAATTTCCACCATTGTCTTCCGAATATGAGTCTGAATCTTCCTGTGATTCGCTAGGTTCTGATCGATCGGAGGTTGAGACAATTTATCAGCTTTAGCATAAACGAATCAAAATGGTTCTGGGAAAGTTCACACCTGAGCTGATAAAAACATTATTTGGTTCAAATAAAAGAGAATATATCAAACGTGATCGAGAGGCGGCAGTCCAACAATTGTTCAAAGATTACTTTGCCAAAAATCTTGTTTTCCCACCTGAGTATATTTGTCGACGGTATCGGATGCGACGAAAATTATTTTTTCACATTTTGAATGATGTCAGTGGTCATGACGACTTCTTCAAACATAAGCCGGATGCCGTTGGTCGTATGGGTTGCAGCCCTATATTAAAGATGACAACAACGATACATATACTTGTGTATGAAATTTCAGCAGATCAATGTGACGAGTACACGAAGGTTAGTGAGTGCACTGCATTTCAATGCTTGAAGAAAGTTTATGATTGTGTGATTGAATTGTATGCAGAGCAATACTTACGTTCACCAAATGAAGGCGATATAACACGTTTACTTCAAGAAGGGGAGGAAAGAGGATTTCCAGGTATGTTTGGTTCTATAGATTGTATGCATTGGGAATGGAAAAATTGTCCTACAGCTTGGCATGACACACATAAGGGGAGATGCCGCAAACCTATGCTCATATTAGAGGCGGTTGCATCAAAAAATTTATGGATCTAATATGTTTTCTTTGGTATGGTTGGTTCACACAATGACGTGAATGTTTTAGATAATTCTCTAGTATTCCAGCGTATTATCAATGGTACAATGCCTTATGTTAATTATGAGGTAAATGGGCGTCAACAAACATTGGGTTATTACCTATCTGATGGTATATATCCGAAGTGGGCAACTTTGATGTAGATTATTCCACATCTGCAAAAGAAAAATTATTTACTCAGAGACAGGAAGTAGTTCGAAAGGATGTTGAACGGGTTTTTGGCGTGTTGCAGATAAGGTGGACTATAACACATGAACCAGTGTATTATTGGAAAAAATAGGACTTGAGCAAAATAATAAAAACGTGCATTATATTGCACAATATGATCATAGAAGACAAGCCAGACACCAACATTTTAGACTGGACACCTCCACTAGATGAATCAATCTTGCTTCCACACTACCATCAAGACCCGTCATTTTTAGCAACACATGTCTCTGGCCGACTTGGTAGGATTCGCAATATGGAGAATAATTTGGACCTCGGGAAAGACCTCATAAATCATTTGTGGAATAAATTTGGTAATGAAGTAGTGTAATCAAAACCCAATCATGTATGTTTATTTATTGTACTTGATTGTATTTTTCATATTATTTATGATGAATAAAATTTGTTTGTTTTAAATATTTTATTTTCTCTCAAAGTAATTGGGCTATAAATAATTAATATAACTATATTATATATATAATATAACTATGTTATATTAACTATATATAAATATCACTATATATATATTTTTTGGAAGTTAAAAATTTGCATTAACAGAAATAGGGAACTGTACAACAACAACAACAAAAAAAAAGGAAAAGTCGGCTGAACCATTACAACATTTAAATGACAAAACAGAGGTTTGCCCCAAAATGATCACAACAAAACCCTAAATTACAAATCCAATTATATTAATTATTTCAGTAGCGTATCACACACACACACACACACATATATATATATATTATATTTATATATAGGGTAAATTACAGTTTCACCCCTTTAAATAGAACATATTACAACTTGACCCCTCTAGATTGAATAATTACACCCGCACCCCATCTAGATTGGTTTTTTGTAACAGTTTCCCCCCTCCCTCGTTATTTTGGCAAGGTCAACGCTGGTCAATCAAATTTTTGAATGGGAAATTACTATCTTAGCCTTGACTTAGTGAGATTTCAGTTTTGCCCCCTCTAGTTTGTTTGTGAAATGACACAATTGCCCTTTATATTATAAACCATATATATGCACACAAATGAGTCTTCTATTTCAGTTTTTTCTTCTTCCTCCTGGAGTTGCTTCATCTATTTCGTGTTCTTCTTCCCGGAGTTGTGGTGGAGCTTTGTTGGTGCTGGACTTGCTTATTAAATAGCTTCTTCTATTTCGCGGTGTTCTTCTATTTCAACCATTGTCATGTCTTCAAGATCAGTAAGCTTAATAATTTATGGAGCTTTTTTTGTCATGTAAACTTTATATTATTGCATTTTAGGATTTGTATGAAATTAGTGTTTTGAAAGTCCTAAATTTTAGATATTCAATTGATTATGTTTAGGGCTTTTAAATAATTTAGTGTTTTTTAAATTGACACAATTACATTTTTGCAGGTTAGTTCTTCAAACAATGACACTACAGATTTAAGATTCACTAGTAAGAGTTGTTATTGCAAGCTTAATGCTGCAATTAGAGTTACTAAAAATGAGAGGAATAAAGGAAAGCTATATTATGCGTGTCTAAAAGAAACTAATGCATGTCGCTTTTCGGATTGGTGTAAACCTAGATCAAGTTCAAGTGTTGATGGATTAAAGGAGAAAATTTCAAGATTGGAGCAAGATGTTGAAGAACTCAAATGTTCTCATGTAGAGGTTCTTTCAAGTATAAAAATACTTAATGCAAGTTATGGTGTAGTGAAGATGTTGACAATTGTGACTTCATTTCTGAGTGTGTTTTCCTTTGTAGTATTGGTTACTTGTTTAGGGAAGTGAGTGACTATAATTTATGTTCAATTTGTAGTATTCTGACTTCAATTTGTAGTATTGTGGCTTTATTTTGGACAGTTTGGAAAGAGAAATCAATGTAGTATTCTAAACTTTCATTTTGGATAATTTGCCAACACACTGGAATGTAGTATTGTGAATTTCATTTTGGATAGTTTGGCAAGTATTGTGACTTAATTTACTGCATTCTTCTATTGTTACTTGTTTTAGTGCATTTGGCAGTTTGTGACTTGTTTTCTGGACAGTTTGTGGATTCTTCTATTGTTACTGGCAATTGCTCATTTACTGCATTTTGCTATTGTATACACAAAACAATACTAAACATACACAAAGCAATACCAAATCAACCATTCCATAGAAATGTTATAAAAATTTGAACCTTGAATAAAAGATGTCATTAAAACCATGCTTAAATAATGTCCTTACAACCATTACAATTGAACTCTGAATATCACAAAATCAGAGCCTTACATGATATTAATGAAATTAAAAGCATTAGCCGTCACAAAAAATGCCTTCATAATCATATACCCATTGTCAACTGTCCAAAAAATGCCACTTGTGTTAGTTACCATATACCCACCCCATTGGTATACCCTTTACAAAAAGAAATGAAGCTCTATGCAAGATGTCAATACACACAATATTCACAAAAAGTAACCACCATGTGTTTGTTAGCAAGATTCATAAAAAAAACCACCATTCCTACTCAAAAACCACCACCATTCCTTTACTGCACCCTTCCACTTCCTCTTTGAATTAGCAGTTTATCAACCCTAATATTCCTTCTAATATTTCTCGGGTCTCCTCTTCCATGGATGGAATCTCCAACTGGACCAGTAGAAACTGTTGGTTGACTGCCGCTCCTGTTGCCTCTTCTATTTAAGCCATTACTGCCATTATTGACAGGATTCTTTGCCTTCAAAGACATTACAAACATAAAACAAACAAATCATATATTAATTCACAAATTAATTCACATTTCAGCCTTAAATAGAGCCTCTTGTTGGCCTTAAGATTTTAATCTAAGGGTAATTCCGTAATTTTGATGATAACAAATCATTAATGATGTATTTGTACTAATGACTACAATGAGTATTTGTCCAAGCTTGAAAGAACAGGAAAATCATTTATGGATCATGCGGACAAAAAGATCATGGCGTTGCATTTAAAGCGAACAAACAAGAATATCAAATGCAAAAAGATTGAAGTTCAAAGATGATCAAGAGTAAAGAGATTTAAGCTTAAAAGCTAATAATTTCAAAGAGGATCAACCACTACTTGAATATTGGGTAGATAGGTTGGTGAGTGTTTAGATTTTAACTGTCAAAGTAATTATTTGAATTATTTTGAAGCTCTAGAAATCTAAAATCATTATGCATAAAACTATTTTTTGAAAACAAATAAATACCAAATTAATGAATTTGGGTTTGAGAATTAGCATTAAATGTTTTGAAAATTAAATACAAACATTTTGGAGACTCAGCTCACCCCATTTGCAAACTCAGCTCACCCTATTCTCACAATTTTGAAATGCATAACTCAGCTCACCCCATTTAGGAACTCAGCTCACCCGAATCCCTGAATTGCTTTTCAACGGCTCTATTGCCTTTTCAAACGGCTCTATATGAATTTTTGTCATATTTTATGCCAAAAATGATGAGAATGTTTGCTATAAAAGGACTCAAAACTCTCTTTAGAACTCACCTCTTGCAATCTCAATCATACACTTTCATATACTCTTTTGTATCATCATTCACATATTTTTCAAGTCTAGAGCTTCAATTTTTTATTCAAATTCTTACTCTAGTCTTGTGAGCAAGAGAACTACAATTGTACAAATCAATCTTTGAGAGATATTCTATTGTACAAGATCATTGTATTCAAAGGGTTGGTGTGACCCAATTTTAGGCTAAGAGAGGGTGTTCTCTTAGCAAGGAGAAGTGGTGTGCTTCTTATGAAGGTTTTGCTCTCCACCCGTAAGGAGAAGCCATAGTGGATTTGAGAAGTCTCAAGAAGAACCTTGAGCCGAGGACGTAGGAATCAAGGGTATTCTGAACCTCGCTAAAATCGCTTGTCCAAGTATTTATAATTCTCTCTCTACTTTATTTTGATTTATATTGCTTTGTGTTTTTATATTAAATCATCTAGCATTGAAATTAAATTTATCAATTAGAAAATCGAATTAAATTCCATTGTTTAAGCTAAGACTCTATTCACCCCCCCTCTAGAGTCATTTATCAGGCAACAATTGGTATCAGAGCAAGGCTCTAATTTAAAGGCTTAATCACCTTAGAGAAAAGATCATGGCAAACAATGGTGTTACACATATAGAGGGTCAATCTAACAATAGACCTCCTTGGTTTGATGGTTCAAACTATAGTTATTGAAAAACTAGAATGATTAATTTTCTTCAAGCTATAGATTACCAAATATGGCAAGTTATTGAAAATGGACCATTTATTCCTTTGAAAGAAATCGATGGCAAAAAGGTGCCTAAGGAGGCAAAAGAGTGGGATGCGGATGACCGTAAACTTATCTCAATAAATACTAAGGCCAAAGTGAATTTAAATTGTGCAATTAGTCCAAATGAATTTAATAGGGTATCAACTTGCACAACCGCCAAAGAAATTTGTGATTAATTAGAAATAACATATGAAGGAACCTCACAAGTTCGTGAGTCAAAAATTGATTTACTTATGCATGAATATGAACTATTTCGCATGAAAGAAAATGAAAGCATTAATGATATGTTTTCTCGATTCACAAATATTTTGAATGGTTTGAAACATCTTGGTAGACCTATGGCTAACTCGGATATTGCAAGAAAAGTTCTTAGAAGTCTTCCGGCCAAATGGGATGCCAAAACTATCGCCATCAAGGAATCTCATGACCTTACTAAACTCAACATTGATGAGCTACATGGTTCACTTCTCACATGGGAGATGACTCTCAAATCTCGTGAAGAAGAATCAAAACCAAGGAAAGGATTAGCTCTTCAAGCCGCCTTCAAAGAAGCGTTGATGGAGACCGATGATCTCGAAAATGATGATGAAGAAATAGCTCTCATCACCCAAAATTTTAAGAAATATCTTCAAAGAAAAAGTTTTCAAAGAAGGAATCCTATGAGGAAGGGAGAACCATCCAATGAGGCTAGCAAAAGAGATACACCCACGTGTTTTCATTGTGGAAAAGTGGGTCACTTCAAAGCCGATTGTCTCAAGCTCAAAAGCGAAAAGGAAAAGAAGAAAAATAAAAAGGCTATGCAAGCTACATGGGAGGATGATGAATCCGACGTCTCAAATAGCGACAATGAAGTGGAAGAAATGACAAATCTTTGTCTCATGGCTTTCGATGACGAGGTATGTAATGATTCTCTTAATGACACTTTACCTTCTTATGATGATGTTGTAGACTCATATAATGAATTACAAGAAGCATTTAAAGAAATTCATGATGAATTGAGAAAAATGATTTTGAAATGTAATTCTCTCAAGAGAGAAAATAAATCTTTATCACTTGAGCTTTCTAAATCTAAAGAAGAAGTTATTTATTTAAAAGAACAAAAAGAAAACACTACTCCTTCAAATGATCTTATTAGTGAAAATGTTTTACTTAAAAAGACCATTGATGATCAAACAAATATATTAGCCAAATTTACAAAAGGAAAGGAAAACTTGGCTATTATGCTTGGAAGCCAAAGAAGTTCATTCTTTAAAGAAGGATTAGGTTATGATCCTTATCAAAAGGATGCTTGTTTATTAAAGAAAAGAAATCCCTTACATGAAACTTTCATTAAAAATTCTTTGACTCATTTAAGATGTAATTATTGTAAAAGGAGTGGACATAAAATATTTGAATGTACCAAAAGAAAGAAAAATAACATTAAGACAATTTGGGTTTTCAAAAGAAAAATAACATTAAGACAATTTGGGTTTTCAAAGACACTTATGTTAAAATTTCTAACCACAAAGGACCCAAGGATATATGGGTACCAAAATTAGTTACCTAATTATTTTTGTAGGTATGCTTGAAGTCCTCCTCTTCCAAGGACAAATGGTTTCTAGATAATGGGTGTTCAAGACACATGACGGGAGATAAATCAAAATTTCTTTCTCTCAAGCCTTATGATGGAGGAAATGTGACATTTGGGGATAACTCTAAAGGAAAAGTAATTGGCATTGGAGCAATTGGTATTTCTTCATCTCTCTCTATTGATAATGTGCTTCTTGTTGATGGATTAAAACATAACTTGTTTAGTATTAGTCAACTTTGTGAAAAAGGTTTTAATGTTATCTTTAAATCTAACCAATGCATTGTTGAACATGATAACAAACAAGTATTTGTTGCTAATAGAAATGGAAATTTATATACATTGCTTTTATGTGAATTGCATGACCAAGATGTAACATGTTTTGTTTCTTCAAATGAAAATAGTTGGTTATGGCATAGAAGACTTGGACATGCTAGTATGGATTTATTGTCTAAATTGTCTAGAAAAGACTTAGTCAAAGGCCTCCCAAATACTAAGTATATTAAGGACAAAATTTGTAGCTCTTGTCAATTAGGGAAACAAGTTAAGACATCATTTAAAAGCAAAAAGAGCATTACTACCACAAGACCACTTGAATTAATTCATATGGACTTGTTTGGACCGGAAAGGGTTGTTAGTATAGGTGGTAAACTTTATGCATTTGTTATTGTTGATGATTTCTCTAGATTCACTTGGGTCTTTTTTCTTACACATAAAAATGAGGTTCACTCTATCTTTTCTAAATTTTGTAGAAAAGTTCAAAATGAAAAAGAATATAAGATTAAAACCATTAGAAGTGATAGAGGAAGGGAATTTGAAAATCAAGACGTAGAGAGATTTTGTGATGACAATGGTTATGATCATAATCTCTCGCCCCCTAGAACTCCTCAACAAAATGGAGTTGTTGAAAGAAAGAATAGATCTCTCCAAGAAATGGCTAGAACTATGCTAAATGAGCATAGCTTGCCTACATATTTTTGGGCCGAAGTCGTCAACACCGCATGCTATGTTATTAATAGGGTAATTATTAGAAAGAACATTGACAAAACTCCATATGAACTTTGGTATGAAAGAAAACCCAACATTGGGTATTTCAAGGTTTTTGGTTGTAAATGTTTTGTTCTAAATGATAAGGACAATCTTGGTAAATTTGATGCTAAATCCGATGAAGGGATTCTTCTTGTTTATTCATCTAGGAGTAAAGCATATAGAGTGTACAATAAAAAAACTCAAGCGGTAGTTGAATCTATCCATGTAACATTTGATGAATCACCACTACCTTTACCTAGATCAAACCAAAGTGATGATGAGTTTAACGATATTGAACAAGGTGTCAATAAACTCAATGTGAATAAAAATCCAAATGAACCTTTACCAAACTCATCCCAAGATGATAAGTCTTCCAATGAACCCCCTCTTGAAGAGTCACGTGATACTCTTCCCAAGAGTTGGAAATATGTAAGAAATCATCCTATTGACCAAATTATTTGAGACCCTTCCAAGGAAGTTAGCACACGTTCTCAAGTTAATAATGTGTGCAATTACTTGGCATTTGTATCTCAATTTGAGCCTAAAAACATACAAGAAGCCGAAAATGATGAATCATGGTTTCTTGCTATGCAAGAAGAATTGAATCAATTTGAAAGAAATCAAGTGTGAGAATTAGTTCCAAGACCGAATGATAAAACCATTATAGGAACTAAATGGGTATTTCGGAATAAAAAGGATGAATCGGGAATCATTGTTAGAAACAAGGCAAGACTTGTTGCCAAGGGATATAATCAAGAAGAGGGAATTGATTATGAGGAAACCTTTGCCCCCGTTGCAAGGTTAGAAGCGATTAGAATGTTACTTACATTTGCATCTCACATGAATTTTAAATTATTTCAAATGGATGTTAAAAGTGCATTTTTAAATGGTTTCATTGAAGAGGAAGTCTATGTAGAACAACCCCCGGGATTTGAAAATTTCACTTTTCCCAATCATGTCTTTAAGCTATCAAAAGCCTTATATGGCTTAAAACAAGCTCCAAGAGCTTGGTACGAAAGACTTAGTGGTTTTCTACTTAAAAATGGATTCAAATGTGGTAAAATAGATAATACTCAATTTACTAAATCCATTAATAGTGAATTGTTAATTGTTCGAATATACGTAGATGATATTATATTTGGATCAACTAATGATACACTATGTGATGAGTTTGCTTATATCATGCAAAACGAGTTTGAAATGAGCATGATGGGAGAACTCAACCTCTTTTTAGGGTTGCAAATCAAACAAACACTTGATGGCATTTTCATTTGCCAATCCAAGTATATCAAAGATTTGCTAAAGAAATTTGGTTTGGAGGGAGACAAACATGCCAAAACTCCTATGAGTTCTTCCTTGAAACTTGATAAGGATGAAAATGGCATTGATTTTGATGTTAAGAAATATCGAGGACTAATTGGTAATCTTTTGTATTTAACGGCTAGTAGGCCGGACATTATGTTTAGTGTTTCTTTATGTGCTCGTTTTCAATCATGCCCTAAAGAATCTCATTTTATTGCGGTTAAAAAAATCTTTAAATATTTGAGTGGCACAATTGATCTTGGCTTATGGTATTCACGTCACACATCATTTGAATTAACTAGCTATTCGGATGCCGATTTTGCCGGATGCAAGGTTGATAGGAAAAGTACTAGCGGCACTTGTCATTTCTTAAGACACTCCCTTGTATCGTGGTCATGTAAGAAACAAAATTCCGTGGCTTTATCAACGGCGGAAGCCGAATATGTAGCCGCCGGTAATAGTTGTGCTCAAACGCTATATATTATGCAACAACTTGGGGATTTTGGGCTTACCTATGATCATATTCCGATTAAGTGTGACAATACGAGTGCAATTTGTATCTTAAAGAACCCTATACAACACTCTCGAACCAAACACATCGAAATTCGATACCATTTTCTTCGAGATCATGTTTCTAAAGGTGACATCGAACTTGTTTTTGTCAAAACGGAAGATCAACTTGCGGATATTTTTACAAAACCCCTTCAAGAGGATCAATTTTGTTCAATCCGAAGGAAACTCGGCATGACACGTGAATTTGAGGTAATCTAAATTATTATTTAAAAATCTATATATAGTTATATATATATATATATTTGTGTCTTTTTACATATCTTCATTTATAATTATATTTGTTTCCTATACATATGTAAGTATATATTTAGTTTATTTAAAAAAAATAATAATAATAATTAGTTAACCGGATTCCACTTAACTAAGCTAAGTTTTTATGTGCAAAACTTGTCCAAAGCTACTGACTTTTCCTTCTTAGCCGAGTCTTATCTCGGTTTCATCCGAATGTTTTGGGGAGTTTTCAATTAAAACAATTGTTGGGGCAGATTTTAGGGCTTCTTCATTTCGTCTGTGTCCCTCATCTCTCTCACACAGACTTTCATACCCAAATCACCACCTCTGCCACAAATTGATCCTTCAATACCATCACTGATCAAGCGCCACACCTCCTCTGCTCCACCGGGAGACCCGCCTCCGCCGTAACCCATCACCACCAGCTACTTCGTCCAGACACCACCACCGACTCAACCCAACTCCAACACCGCTGCTCTGTTTGCTCACCCTTCTGTGCATCTCCACCAAATCGACCTAACTTCAATCCCGTGTTGCGTCTCTGGGAACCCGTTGCTCCACCACCAAGCTCAACCCACCACAACGGTGAACCAGCACCGCCTCCGCCGCGAACCGAACAGAGTCCTCTACCACCGCTTCTCACAGTCGCTTCCGATGGCCCTGCTCTCTCATTTGCGACCGAGAACCAGAGTGTCGCCGCTCCTTCGCGCATCACCACCGCTCCATCTCGACCGCCGGTCTTCTTTATCTATGAACTCACCTCGCCCGACCACCAGTACCTACCCATCATCGCTGCTTGATCTCTGCAAACCCATTTGCGTACTAGGTCTGTTCTTCACTTCTCAGTCTGCAAATTCTGAAATTACTCCACCTTTTGTATTTCTAAATTGTTTTTGCTTTGGGATTAATATTTCTGAAATCGTTTGACAATTTGGGAGCAAAATTTTGGGCTGGAAAAACATTTTGGCTAATTTTAAAAATAATTTGGAGCTGTCAGATTTTTTTCTGGAAAATATCTCCGAAAATGCCCCCCAAAACTCGAGCCCAGAGCTCTCGCCCCCAGCGTGTGACTCGTATCCCAAACAGCCCCTGTTCCGGTTCCAATCCCGTAACCCACAATCCGGTTTCTCCCTTGCCCACTCCGATAGTCAAAATTCATGGGACACCCAAATGGCAACAAAAATTCGAAGGCACTTTTGCCCATCGCAATATTGTCATTTGTCGAGTTGTTACTTCCGAAGATTGTGAAAAAGCCCACCTTAATACGTATCGCCTGTTTGACACTATTGGACTAGGACATTTCGTCTCCATGGATGTTCCCGTCTTTACTCGGGCAACTAAACTCTTCTATAGCCATCTTTCAACATCAAAGACGACCCTGAAGTCCTCTGTCCTTGGAACTGTAATTGAACTTAACTGTTCCAACCTCCGTCATTACCTTAATCTTGATGAATGAGGCATTCAACACTACAATACACACAAGTGGTACCATTATCCAACTTTCAATCATGTTGAAGCTGTTCAACTCCTTTGTCATAATCCCAACACCAAACCTGATTCCCTACTCAAGCATACTCAGCTTACTCTTGAGGCTCGCCTTGTGTACAATATAATCACACGCAATATCATTCCTAAATCTGGCGGTAAGTCCGACGTATCCCGTATGGAGGCTTTTCTGACATGGTGCGTGTTGGCAGGTTGCCGGTTTGATTTGGCCTTCATTATGTTCAATCACATGAAGGCTTGCCTTAAAAGACACAAACACCTTTGCTATGCCATGCCTCTGTCTCGTATTTTTGAATCACTTAAGATTAACCTCTCCAAAAAGGCCCGAACCCGTTCTCGCATCATTGATCGTTTCGTGCCTCGAACTCTCCGAAGCATGAGGTTGTTAGTCGACAAGAATGGAAATTGGTATGATCTGAAACTATCAATACATCCACAGCCCGTGATTACTAATGATGAAGAGATTGAAGATACACCAGCTTTCCAGCAAGCTAGTGCTGCTTCATCACCACATTCTGACCCGGAAAATCCATTAGCCATGATCGCAGCTTCTTAAGTTCGGATGGAGTCCCGGATTGATGCTTTATATTCATGAGTCGATGAGGGTCTTATAGGTTTATCATTACGTATAGACAAAATTCAGCAGCATATGCATCATCTAATGGATCGACGCTGATTGCTCTACGGTTTTCCTCGATGGCGGCTCTCCGCCCTTTCTTTTTGCTGTGACAAAAGGGGGAGAAGTATGTGTGTTATTATCATGTTATTTTGATATTTACTAAACTTGTGTACTGCTTATTTTATAACATGAATCTTTTGGGTAATGTAAAAATAATTATGCATATTGACAGGGGGAGAATTTGTCTAAAATTCAAGCCTACTTACATTAATATACATCATCTCTATGCACACATTAATATTTTGTCATCATCAAAAAAGGGGAGATTGTTGGCCTTAAGATTTTAATCTAAGAGTAATTCCGTAATTTTGATGATAATAAATCATTAATGATGTATTTGTACTAATGACTACAATGAGTATTTGTCCAAGCTTGAAATAACAGGAAAATCATTTATGGATCATGCGGACAAAAAGATCATGGCGTTGCATTTAAAGCGAACAAACAAGAATATCAAATGCAAAAAGATTGAAGTTCAAAGATGATCAAGAGTAAAGAGATTGAAGCTTAAAAGCTAATCATTTCAAAGAGGATCAACCACTACTTGAAGATTGGGTAGATAGGTTGGTGAGTGTTTAGATTTTAACTGTCAAAGTAATTATTTGAATTATTTTGAAGCTCTAGAAATCTAAAATCATTATGCATAAAACTATTTTTTGAAAACAAATAAATACCAAATTAATGAATTTGGGTTTGAGAATTAGCATTAAATGTTTTGAAAATTAAATACAAACATTTTGGAGACTCAGCTCACCCCATTTGCAAACTCAGCTCACCCTATTCTCACAATTTTGAAATGCATAACTCAGCTCACCCCATTTAGGAACTCAGCTCACCCGAATCCCTGAATTGCTTTTCAACGGCTCTATTGCCTTTTCAAACGGCTCTATATGACTTTTTGTCATATTTTATGCCAAAAATGATGAGAATGTTTGCTATAAAAGGACTCAAAACTCTCTTTACAACTCACCTCTTGCAATCTCAATCATACACTTTCATATACTCTTTTGTATCATCATTCACATATTTTTCAAGTCTAGAGCTTCAATTTTTTATTCAAATTATTACTCTAGTCTTGTGAGCAAGAGAACTACAATTGTACAAATCAATCTTTGAGAGATATTATATTGTACAAGATCATTGTATTCAAAGGGTTGGTGTGACCCAATTTTAGGCTAAGAGAGGGTGTTCTCTTAGCAAGGAGAAGTGGTGTGCTTCTTGTGAAGGTTTTGCTCTCCACCCGTAAGGAGAAGCCATAGTGGATTTGAGAAGTCTCAAGAAGAACCTTGAGCCGAGGAGGTAGGAATCAAGGGTATTCTGAACCTCGCTAAAATCGCTTGTCCAAGTATTTATAATTCTCTCTCTACTTTATTTTGATTTATATTGCTTTGTGTTTTTATATTAAATCATCTAGCATTGAAATTAAATTTATCAATTAGAAAATCGAATTAAATTCCATTGTTTAAGCTAAGACTCTATTCACCCCCCCCCCTCTAGAGTCATTTATCGGGCAACACCTCTCATACCTATTGTTGAGAAGATGCAGGCTGACTTGCAGTCCCTGAACCATTCCCATTATGTGGGGCATTGTTTTTCTTCAAAAAAAAAAGCATGTATTAAATAACATTTTAATTCACATTTCAACTTCAACCCAAAAAAAATTTATTCACCTATTTTTTTGCTGGCTTCTTCCTTTGTTGAATTCCACTTTCACAAGACCTCCTATTATGCCCAAGTACCCCACATTTTGTGCATTTCACTGACAATGCTCTTTTAACTTTGCTTTTTCCAACTGTTGGCTCATTCTCTTCCCTTACTTTGTTCTTCTTAGGCCTGTTAGGTAACCTTTTTGGATGTGGGGCATATATTTTCTCAGTTGATGGCTCCCACAATGACTGATATGGAATTGGATGAATCATGTCATTGTAGGCATTCATGTACATCTGATTTGTGTAAAACCCATCACAAAACCTCTCCAAATTGATCTGATTTGTATAAAGTCAACAACACTACCTATATTAGACTTTCTGATTTCATTTTGGTATGCAGGGATATAGCTGTAAGATTATCCATGGTTCCCTGAATTTATCAACATTTTTGAAACAACTAACCTGTTTGGAGTACCACTTTTCTTGTTTGGTCTGGTTTGTACACTACCCCAAATTTGGTATGTTTGTGTCTTTTTAACTGGGTCAGCTTAGCTTTTGTTTCATTGTTCAAATACCTAGGGTGACCCCTAAACTCCTCATCCCCACTGTCAGATTCATCATTAGACTTATAATCACTTAACCCATCATCTTTGTTGTAGTTTCCTAACACTTTCTCTCTAACACTGCATTCAGAATCATAATCAGCATCTGAATCTGAGGACTCTTTGTCTCCTTCATCAGCATTTCAGTCATCATCTTTAGACTGTAATCCATATATACCATCATCTGAATCCACCTCATTGTCTTCATTCCTATAATCCTCACTCTCTTGTTCTGAATCCACCTCATCACCCCCATCAACCACATATTCATTACTCATTTTTCCTCTAGAACCTATAATTTCAGACCCCATGTGGACTCCAAAACCTACATTTTCAGACCTTATTTGCTCCCCAGAACCTAAGCTTTCAGACCCCATTTGCTCACCAAACCCCATATTATTTGTTCTGACTTCTTCCATTACTTCTCTACTAGACAAGATGTCATCCTGTAATGTATTGGACACATCACCAACACTACATAGAGGCCCATCTAGAAACTCAATATCCACATAAATGTGTATTTCCTTAGAACCCTCGTTGAATTCAAACATATCTAACACATCTTTGTCATTGTATATTTCAATCTTTAAAGTACTATTAGGTACCCCATGAGATATATGGATCCCTACCCCTACATTTGATGGTATGTGAGATAACAAATGAGCATTCACATCATGTGTTAAATCTATATAAGAGTACCTATCTGGATCAACTTGTTTCAACATACTTTGTGTGGTACCATAATGCATTATAAAATCATGGTATATGTCCATTTCGACTGTAAACAAACATACAAGACAGTATAAGTATGGGCCCTAAATTAATATAATACAATAATTTCAACAACACTAATTTAACAAGCAAATCAATAATTTATATATGTTTCAAGATTGAAATATACAATGACAAAGATGTGTTAGATATGTTTAACAAGCAAAACAATAATTTAAACAACATTTATCTAATATATATTAATTTAATTTCAGACTATTAACCCTAATTGAACATGCAACCAAGTTAATTGAAAACTCCTAAATTTAATTTATACCCAATAAAACCCTAAATGGTAAATTTGAAACCCTAATCTATCTAACATACAATCGAACAATAAGATGTCTAATTTAACATGCAACCAAGTTAATTGAAAACTCCTAAATTCAATTCATACCTAGTCAAACCCTAAAAATGTAAATTTTGAAACCCTAATCTATCTAACATGCAATCGAACAATAAATCAAGTCTATACCTATTTATTGTGCTAAATAGTGTCAGATCTATAACATGTATTAAAACCCTAAAAAATTTACAAGGATTGCATTAAAACCTAATTTATAGATCGAACGAAACCCTTCTGAGAAGAAGACCACCGAAGAATATGGAGAATAAGACCGAAGCAAATCGTATATGGAGAAGAAGCCCAAACGAAATTGTCTGAGAAGAAGACCACCAAACCAAACTCTTCTTTCACGAACGAATATGTCAGATCTAGTAGTATAGGGTTGATTTGCTTGATTACTGAGAACAAAATAATAAGAGAATGAATCAAACACAAAAGAAATCAAGAGATAATGAATATCTTTTTCTCTCTCTCTCTGCGCCTCCCTCTCTCAAAGTAAGTCTAGGGTTGAATGAAAAAGACGTTAATTTTAGGGTTATGATTGTAGGGTATAAGGGTCATTTCATATTTTTAGATTTAAATTATTAAATTTACATTTTTTTAATCATTAAAAATGAATAAAATGGCATGGGCAATTATGTAATTTACTATTCTCGGTGATCGCAAATGGGTTTGAGGGGGTGCGGATGTAATTATCCAATCTAGAGGGGTTAAGTTGTAATATGTCCTATCTAGAGGGGTGAAACTATAATTTACCCTTGTGTGTGTGTGTATATATATATATATATATATATATATATATATCTTTTGAGAGAGAATCATATCATTATCCAAGCTTCCTAAATCAGGCTCATCATTATCCAACGCTTTGTGAGATAAAATGGAGGATCTAGTTTCTGCATCTTCCGGCGACCTTCCAATGTCAAGGAGCAAGATGACTAGAAAGGGAGAGGGAAAGAGAAGCGATCGAGAAACGCAACTATAAAGGTAATATATATTTTCAATTTGATAATTTACTTGTTTGATTTTTTATTTGTATATGTGTGAATATATGTATACATATATGTATATGTATACATATATGTATATGTATACATATACATATATGTGTATGTGTTAGATTCGTGTATGTCTCTTCTTTCTCAAATCCTTCCCATCTCCTTCAACCGTTTTCCTCCAAAATCCACTCGCCAAAGGGCTCGCCATATTAGCCAGCCACCTTATGGGACTCGGTTATAGCCAGCCACACACCAACATGTTTCACTCGCTACAAAATGGCCAGCTAGCCAAAAGGGCTGTCATACCGGATGCCCTGAGGAGGTGGTCAGTGAAATGAATTACTTGGGATCTATGAAGCACTCCACAGGACACGGACACCGTGATACGAAAAATTAAAAAATAGTAGGACACCACACGCCTCCGACACGGCTATAAAAAAACATAATATTTTTTATTTATACATATTATATTGCACAAATACTTCATTTTTCACTTAAACAATGAGAACCAAATAAACTTATAAACAAAAATAAATAAATAAATAGGTTAAATGAAATGACTCGCGTGTTCAAAATTCTTCATTCCACTACCATCCAAGGAATCAAATGCATCTAACCTAATATCCGACATCTTAGTCTCTCTCTTGTTATATTATGAAAATTTTCTTGATTGAAGACAAAGATTGGAATGTACAAATACCAAATATTTGGATCTTTGTGATGTTATCTTGTTCCATGTCAAATAGTAGATAAATGAATAGGTACTCCAATTCATCTCACAAGATGAAGATGAATAAAGATATTCAAGTATCTTCGAAGCCAAAGATTGGATTAGGGGTGTTAAAGTTTTATAAGTGATCCACTAAATTACCGGTTCCATAAGTCGTCTATCTTTTATGAAATCAACCGACCCACCGTGTGTCCAACACGTGGGTGTCCACTGCGTGTCGAATGTTTTTAAAATTCAGGATACATTTTTGGCGCGTCCGTGTGTCCGACACGGGTACGATGACCCTAGACGAAGTGTCCATGCTTTATAGCTTGGGATTGAGATGATTTATTTATTTCTAATTTTTCTATTTCATAATGGTAATGTCATTGAAAATTAAAGCAATATAGTATATATAAAAATGAAAATATATACATATATATATATATATATTAAAAAAGAAAATAAAAAGGCATTCCTTAAAAGAAAGTGATGCAATAACTTAAAACTTGTGTAGTCTAGTTGTGCTTCTTCACTTTTCAAAAGAGAAGGTTGAGGGTTTACTCGAAAAATTGATAAATACATCATTTTTTTCCAATATAATATATGAAATGAGAAGTCTAAGGGCCTGTTTGGAATGGCTTTTGAAATGCTGCTTTTAACTTTTGAAATCAGGAAGCTAAAAAATACAATGTTTGGCTGTTTTTTCAAGGAGAGCTTTGGCGATTAGAAGAGCATTTAGGTGAAGCTGGGGACCCCCAGCTTTTTCCTTAACGCTCTTCTGCACAAACACGAAAAGCCATTTTATGTTTTAATGAAACTTCCATATTACCGAGCGTACCCTTTTATTTAAACAGTGAAAATACAAAATTACACCGTATGCCATTGTAGTTGTATTTATTCTATAAACCCTAATTTCAATAACTCAAACAACGCCGATAATCCATCCTGCAACAACAAGATTCACACTCAACATCCAATTTGGTAAGCAAGTTTTCTTACTTTTCCGTTTACATCGTAGTTTATCAGTTAAAACAGGTTGATTTGTGTAGTCGTTTTGTTATTTCTTTCGGAAAGTCAATTTGGTATAATATTAGCTAACAAATAACTACGAATATGAAAATTGTTCCAATAATATATATATATATAATAAGTAAAATAGGAAGTAGATTAGTCATATTCTATTATGTAAAATGGATAGATAGTGTTGTAAGGTTTGTGCGTATTTTTATTTCAATAATGTATGAATTATAATGAATATATTTATATAAAATATACACGGGCATATATTATTTTATTTATTAAATATAAAAGCTATAGAATGTTGTAAAATATGTGGTACAAAATATTTATGAGAATAATCTATTTGTTTCTACAACATATGAAATAAATTGTTCCCATAGAATATAATGGTGTAGAGTATTGTAAAGTGTATAGTACAAAAGAATTATTAGAATAATATAATTTCCACTATCCTTCCCACGAACCATAACCATAAGGGAGTTTGAAAATTTGTTTTGGCCAAATAAATCTAATGCAATGCCATTTATAGGTGGAATGTATTTTATTTTTTATTTTTTATTGTTGTGTGATTCATTGCATATATAAATATTTTTTCATTTAATAGATATTCATTCTTGTTTGTAAAATAGATGACGATTGAGGGTGAAAAGCTTAAAATGAAAGTTGTATGGGACTCAAGGATACATGAGATTTTTGTTAATCTGGCTGTACAACAAATGAGAGCTGGTAAAAGGAACGGAACACATTTGAACAAAGAGGGTTGGAAGAATTTCATTGAAAATTTTAATAAGGACACCAATAAAATTATGATATGAAATAGTTAAAAAAGCATTGGGATATTGTAAGAAAAGATTGACAGCTTTGGGAGCCACTAATAAGAGGAGAAACTGGAATTGGGTGGGATTCTGAAAGGCACACTATAGCTGCTTCGAATGAATGGTGGGAGACAAAGTTGCAAGTATGTATCTAGATTTTAATTATTTTAATGTAAATTAATTGAAACATTACATTTCTAACTTTAAGAATAAAAATGCAGAAGTTTCCAGATACGATAAAATTCGTGTGAAGGGTCTTGATTATGCATTTGAGTTAGATGAAATATTTCATGATGTCACAGCCACTGGAGCCAGGGCTTGGGCACCTACTTCTCGTACACTGCCTCTTATGTACAACCAATCTCCTAGTGTTGATGATAACGTAGAAGAGGGAACACATTTTGAAGAGTTTGAACGCGAGGAAATAGATTGCGGAGTTAAACGCGAAAAAACCTCAAATTCAAACAAAAAAGTAGTAAAGAAGAGAAAGAAACAGATGTCTACGTCTGAAAAGTTATCTAGACAACTTAATGAATTTTGTGAAGCCGTTAAAAATAAGAATTCTTATGTTCGAATTGATCCACCTGAATGTTCTATTAAGGATGTCCTCAATACACTAGCCACGCTTCCAGGTTGCGAAAAGGGAATTCAACTTTTCAATTTTGGGATTGATTTCTTTACAAGTAGAGCACATTGCAAGGTGTTTGTAGCTTTAGAGGATCCAGAGTGTCAACTTACATGGTTTAAGGCTCAACATATAAAGTCAAGCAATGTTGTTTGAGAATAATGTTTTACTTGTGGGACATGATTTTTAAGGTATCATTATATGTTTTGTTAAATATTTTTAATTTTCAGACATAGATAATGTGCTATTGAGATACTATATTGTGGTTATGTACTATGTTTTTTAAACATGGACTTTGGACATGATTTTGGATAATGTATTAGGGATCTTTCGGACATGGATGAAATAATAGTAAATTATTATATTATTGTTATGTATTTTTTTTTTGTAGATATATACAATGATATATAAACTCAAATGTTATTATTTAATTTTTATGATATTACTCTTAAGTTGTATGATTTTTTTTTTTTGCAGTTTTGCAATGGAGAATGATAATGAACTTGAGAACGACATATATGAGGGAATTATAGAATGTGTTAAAAGAGATAATATGGAACTTAACCAAATTATCCTTACATCAACCATTATAGCAATGCATCACCAAAATAATTTTTTAATGAAAAACCCATGTAGGGATTCTCCTCATACAGGATGGAAATCGAATGATTCAAGAATGATTCCATCATTTAGGGGAAACAGTGAGTAGGCAATTTGGTATTATCCTACAAAAAATGATAATGTTGGCATCATATAAGATCAAACCACATAAAAATTATGACGAAGTTCCACGTCAAATCCGATCCAATTCCAAGTATTGGCCATACTTTAAGGTAGTGATTCATATCTTACTTTTTTTATAAATTTTTTTTTGTTTTTTATTTTTATTTATTGTACATGTATGTGCATATACATTGACAGGATTGCATTGGAACCATAGACGAGACACATATCCATGAATCACTTCCTGTGGATAAGCAAATCCCCTATATTGGCAGGAAGGGATACCCTTCTCAAAACATAATGGTTGCTTGTGATTTTGACATGTTGTTTACTTTTGTGTGGCCAGGATGGGAAGGAACTGCACATGATACAAAAATATTTTTAAGGGCATATCGAGACCCAACTATGAAATTTCCAAAACTGCCAAATGGTTTTCTCAATCTATTTTTAAAATTATTATTATCATTATTACTATTTTATTTTTGTTATTGTTGTTACTATTTTATTTTTTACTGTTGTTGTTGTTGTGATTATGCAGTCTCCCATCTTTGGTGAATTTATTATTTCGCAGATAAATACTACTTGATTGATGTGGGTTATCCAAATATGAAAGGGTTCTTGGCTCCATTTAAAGGAGAAAGATACCATCTTCCTGAATTTCAACGTAGTAGTCAACCTAGGGTTCTCGAGAAATATTTAATCAAGCACACTCCTCCTTGTGATGTGTTATAGAACGGACTTTTGGCGTGTGGAAGGCAAAGTCGAGAATTTTACAGAATATGCCTAATTTTGAGATTGTTAGTGCTTCAATGGATCTTCACAATTTTTATAAGAAAGGAAGCTATTGCAGACTTGGAATTTCAATAATTTGGTAAAAATGAGGATTATATACTTGATGAGGAAGTTGGTGAATCTGATATTTCGACCACAAATTATGATACTAATGAGATGGGAGCTATTCGTGAAAAAATTGCTTTGGAGATGATGCTTAAATAAATATTTTATGTAATTATTTCACAACTCATATTAAATTGATGAATATTGTTTTGCACATTGTATTATTTTTAATTTGTGGTTAGGTTTTAATTCTCTATAACCATCTATGTGTTATATACTAATGATTAGGGGCAATGTTAGACATTTATTTTATTTTTCAAAGTTACGCTTGAAAAATATTTCTTAATGAAACACTAATTTTATTTTAGAATGAAGCAAAATCGCAAAAATCAATCAAATTCTTACTTATTTTAATTTTTATGATTCTATTAGAAATTTGTTGACCCATGAGAATTAAGTTAGCCATTTAAAAAAGAAATTTTTTGACCCATGAGAATTATTTTCAATGATTTGTTTTATGTATTTAGAGTTGGGTAAAATAAATAGATGAACACTATTACATTACCAAACGTACTTAAAAAAAAACCCTGCATTTAAGGGAACTATAGGTATTTTTGTAGTGGAAGCACTTCAACATATATTTTGCCAAACAGACAAAAAAAACTCTTCTGACATCAAAAGCTCTTCTAAATAGATTTACTAAACATTGACCAATAAGCCAAAGAGAAGTAACAACTTTTGCTTCTATTTTTCTTCTGGACAAAATCAAAAGCAAAAACAATGCCAAACGGGCCCTAAGAAGCATAAGCTAATGACACATTTTCTGATGATCTAAAGTTAAGGTCCCCAAGAGAAAGTGCTTTTTGCTCAATTTTTGTATTAGATCGAGTAACCATAATTTCTTTCTTACTATGCCAATTAGCGAAGAGTTAATCATGAAAACAAGAGGTAAATCATGTAGTAAAACAATAATTTATTTCGTCTCTTGGCTAATCAAATACAATAAATTTTAATATCGATAGTTCATTTGTAACACCTTGCTCCAACACTTAGTATGATATTGTCCGCTCTGGGCTCAACCCACACGGTTTTGCTTTTGGGCTCCTCCCAAAAGGCCTCATACCAATTGGAGACAACACTGCACATATAAACACATCACCAGACCTCTACCCGGGCGATGTGGGACATCACAATCACCCCCTTTGGGACCCAGCATCCTCGCTAGCGACCCACGGGTGATGTGCATGCTCCCACACTTAATTCCGGTCGGGCTCTGGCTCTAATACCAATTGTAATACCCCGCTCAAACACTTGGTATGATATTGTCCGCTCTAGGCCCAGCCTGCACGGTTTTGCTCTTGGGTCTGTCCAAAAGGCCTCATACCAATTGGAGACAATACTGCACATATAAACACATGCCCAAACCTCTACCCCGACGATGTGGGACATCACAATCACCCCTCCTTGGGACCCAGCGTCCTCGCTGGTGAGCCACGGGTGAAGTGCATGCTCCCACACTTAATTCCGGCCGGGCTCTAGCTCTGATATCAATTGTAACACCCCGCTCCAACACTTGGTATGATATTGTCCGCTCTGGGCCCAGCCCGCACGGTTTTGCTCTTGGGCTCCTCCTAAAAGGCCTCATATCAATTGGAGACAACACTGCACATATAAGCACATCCCCAGACCTATACCCGGGCGATGTGGGACATCACAATCACCCCCGTTGAGACCAGCGTCCTTGCCTGCGACCCACGGGTGATGTGCATGCTCCCATACTTAATTCCGGTCGAGCTCTGGCTCTGATACCAATTGTCATTCACATCACCCGTGGGTCGCCAGCGAGGACGCTGGGTCTCAACGGGGGTGATTGTGATGTCCCACATCGCCCGGGTAGAGGTCTGGGGATATGCTTATATGTGCAGTGTTGTCTCAAATTGATATGAGGCCTTTTAGGAGGAGCCCAAGAGAAAAACCGTGCGGGTTGGGCCCAGAGCGGACAATATCATACCAAGTGTTGGAGCGGGGTATTACAATTGGTATCAGAGCTAGAGCCCGACCGGAATTAAGTGTGGGAGCATGCACATCACCCGTGGGTCGCCAGCGAGGATACTGGGTCTCAACGAGGGTGATTGTGATGTCCCACATCGCCCGGGTAGAGGTCTAGGGATGTGCTTATATGTGCAGTGTTATCTCCAATTGGTATGAAACCTTCTGGGAGGAGCCAAAGAGCAAAACCGTGCGGGTTGGGCCTAGAGCGGACAATATCATACCAAGTGTTGGAGCGGGGTGTTATAATTGGTATCAGAGGCAGAGCCCGACCGGAATTAAGTGTGGGAGCATGCACATCACCCGTGGGTCGCTAGTGAGGACGCTGGGTCCCAAGGGGGGGTGATTGTGATATCCCATATCGCCCGGGTAGAGGTCTGGAGATGTGCTTATATGTGAAGTGTTGTCTCCAATTGGTATGAGGCCTTTTGAGAGGAGCCCAAAAACAAAACCGTGCGAGCTGGACCCAAAATGAATAATATCATACCAAGTGTTGGAGCGGGGTATTACATCATTCGTCATCATTTTCTTCTGAATGTGTCACGGTTATGGTCCATTACTTACATTCATTGCTTTTATGATTTTATAGGACGAACTATAATTTGTGAAATATTGTAAGATGATATTTACTTGCGTTTCATCATGGCATTACTATACCGTTGAGTTAATTTTAATTCAATTTCTAACTATTTTGCTCATTCCATGAATCCTTATACTATATACTTCCCCTAAGATTAATGTCCTCCCCCACCATTACATGTATAACTCCCACTCACCATATTCCTACCTCATATGAAAAACTTTTATTCTTATTCATTGATTTATTCAATACAATTATATTTTTATTCACTGTGTCATTTTCTTTTTGGAGAAGACAAATGTGAAGGAAACGAAGAATAACTTAACACAAATTCAAGTAGACAAAGACAGGAACTCACATGAAAGGATAGACATCATTTCACCTTTTCAATATGGGATGCAAAGCCAAGATTAAGCTACTTTGGCCAAAGCTTGATTTGACTATTCATTTGTTAATTAATTTGTTTAATAATTAATTAAAGACAAAAACTTAATATGCTTCTTCCTTTTGAGAGATGGTGGTGAGTGCTCACTCAAAGTCTTTATATTTATTTTTATTTATTTATGAATAATATTTGAATTATGTTTTATAATGATGAAATTCGTCCTCTTTGTTGGTGTGAACGAATATAATTTGAAATTTTTTTAAAAAGGATATTAATTTTTGTTTTTATGAATTTTATTTCCCTAATTTTTTTTTAAAAAAAAATATGTATTCAAATTATATTCCATTACATCAACTAAAAAGTACGAATTTCGTTATCACAGACAAGACTCAAGTAGTACAATATATATATATATATATATATATATATATATATATATATTTTTTCAAGCTCATAGAAACCAAACCATGTCGTTATTGTATTATGTGTCTGGTTAGTAAAAGAAGTTGGTGCCAAATATATGATTTTGAGCTGAAATTTGTGGCGCAATTGATGTTTGGCAATTTTGGTATTGGTGCAACAGAGTCAAACCCTTGGTCACAAATGCCCCATTTTTCATATCATCTTAATAGATGGTTTTGTGTGGTTTTGTTTTGTTTTCTCACACCAAAACCATTGTTTAACCCAAATCAATTCAATTTGGTGTACCATTGTTTAACCCAAACCAATTCATTTATAATATTATATATATAAATTCGAAAAATAAAATATTTATGAAAAACTAAAATATTTCAAAAAAATCAAACGAAAAAATATATTTCGTAAAATATAAAATATTTCAGAAAAATGAATATAATAAAAATATTTTTATTATATTTTAAAAAATATACAAATTATATGTATTTTTACTAAATTTTTTTATTTTTTTAAAATATTTTATTTTTTGAAATATCTTATATAAAATATTTTATCTATAAATATTTCGAAAAAATTAAATATTTATATATTTTATTTTTTAAAATATATATATTTACAAAATATTATTTTAAATAAATAAAATATCAAACTATTCCAAGTTACCAAATATGATTGATTTCAGAATTTCAGCTCATATATCAACTTTACCAAACATGATTTGGTTTTTCACCTTTATTTTTTATCATACCAAAATTATCTACACCAAACATAATTTCAATTCAGAATAAAATCATACAAAACCCAACCCAAAACAAAAAAAAAAAACATGCACTATATTGTTGGAATCTTGTGGGAGGAAGACGACAAAAGTTTCTTGATTGGGTCCCACCAATACAACTGGTTCTTCTTCCTCTTCTGTTGTGTTTTTTTTCTTTTAATCTTCATTTCATTATATTGTCGTTATTAGTATACATTGAGAATAAATGGTGGCTCAAACATTTCAATCACAACCGTCGACTCCACATCAAACGTCCATCAGATTTGTATAACCACGTTCCCCATATATGGTCCCACTTATCATGGCGTACAACTATTGTTTGTTCAAGAATGGACGGTGACTGAAACAAGTTAACAACTGAAAGTGACAAATATTAATGGTGGTAGCCAAGTAAGGGTGAAATTATTACGTACCTCTCAAGTTGACCGCTCTCATTTTATAAAATTTTGAGTCGTGGTTGCCAAGTAAGGGTTACTTCCCTTGACCTCTCCATTACGTTTAAGATAAAAATTGACAACATGTCAATTCTTATTTTAGGTTCATCTCTATCCCAGGTTCATATTTATTCCCTAGGTTTATCTTTCATCCCATTCGAATTTTCTCCTTACCGGTTTAAGATATGATCCCCATCATATATAAATATATATATTTGTATGAGAAACGAAGGAATCAGTATATTTAAGTAACCAATATATATATACATAACCAATATATATATGAAAAGCAAACACTATATATACAAAAACCAGTATACGAAAAACAGTAACAGAATCAATAACACCAAAATTGTCTTAA
The DNA here is from genome assembly GCA_963922005.1 of Cornus suecica. Taxonomy (NCBI): domain Eukaryota; kingdom Viridiplantae; phylum Streptophyta; class Magnoliopsida; order Cornales; family Cornaceae; genus Cornus; species Cornus suecica. The sequence continues at coordinate 22,338,858 of OY998241.1, forward strand.
GATTGTTAACTATCCTACTGTCGATTAGATATATATGCAATATTAATATCAATAGGACCAACAATAGAATAAGAAAAACAATAAATATGTTTATCTTAAGAATGCTGAAGATATATATTAAACTGGTTTTGTCATAAAAATAGATTATATGACAAACACTGTGTATATAAAATTAATAGGGTAAATTGCTTAAAACCCCCCTCAAGTTTACTCTATTTCCGTATTATACCCTCTCAATTATGAAATGAGCTTAGAATCCCCTAAAGTTTCATAAAAGGTTGCACCATGGGCTTGCCCTCAATTATTTTTACCCTTTTACCCTCTAAACTTTTTGTATTTCCACCTTACCTTTAATCATATCCTTACTATTATATTTTTTAATTCTTTAAATTACAAAAATATTATTTCTTTTAGTTAGAATATTAATTATGCCATGTACCTTTAATTTATTAGACTAAATATACTCTCAAATGTTAATTTTTTTTTTGTAAGTTTTAATTATTTTTTTTGTAAATCAATTAACTTGTTATTAAATTTTAGATTGATTTAAATCATTAAACTCAATCCTAATTAATATATTCATAAATAAATCACAATTTATGAATATATTTTTATGAAAAGAAAGTTTCATTTGGCAAAAATAAATAAATTTAATTAGGATAATGAGTTTTATGATTTAAATCAAATTAAGTTTTATTGGAAAATGATATATATTTTGGAATATATATATAATTCCTCAAAAATATATATTTTTCAAATTGTTTTAAAAAAATATGATTTTTTTCCAAAAAATAAATTTTTTGAGAAAAATATATATTATTTTCCAAAATATGATTTTTTTCCCTAAAATAATATAATTTTTTTCAGAAATATATATTTTTTATATTTTAGAAAATAATGTATATTTTTCAGAAAAAATTCATATTTTTTAAAATAATTCAAAAAATATATACTTTTGACGAATCATATATATATATATTCCGAAATATATATCATTTTCCAATATATATATATTCCAAAATATACATATTTTTTCGAAAAATAATTTTTTTAAAGGTTTGATTTCACTAAACCCTCCTATACTATTGATGGTAGTTTAAGTATTATGACTCAAAGTCATATTTTGGAACATAATATATATTTTTCTCAAAACAATTATTTTTCGGAAAAAATTCATATTTTTGAAAATAATATAGATTATTCTCAATAAAAATTATTTTTTGGAAAAAAATCATATTTTGGAACATAATATATATTTTTCCCAAAAATATTTTTTTTTGGAAAAAATCATATTTTTTTAAAAGAATTCGGAAAATATATATTCTTGACGTATTATATATATATTCCGAAATATATATCATTTTCCAATATATATATATTCCAAAAAATATATATTTTGTTCGAAATATATATTGTTTTCATAAATTGTGATTTATTTATGAATATATTAATTAGGATTGAGTTTTATGATTTCAATCGAATTAAAATTTAATACCAAGTTAATTGATTTACAAATAAAATAATTAGAACTTATAAAAAAAAACTAACATTTGAGAGTATATTTAGTCTAATATATTAAAGGTAAATGACATAATTAATATTCTAACTAAAATAAATAATAATTTTGTAATTTAAAGAATTAAGAAATATAATAGTAATGATATGATTAAAGGTAAGGTGGAAATATAAAATGTTTGAAGGGTAAAAGGGTAAAAAATTTTGAGAGCAAGTCCATGGTGCAAGAAAATGAAAGTTTAGGGGGGTATAATTAGTTGAGGGGGTATAGTAAAGAAAAAGAGTAAATTTGAGGGGGGTTTGAAGCAATTTATCGAAATTACTATGTATATAAAACACTGTATATATATATATATATATGTAATGAACAACTAGATCGTATATATATATACTAAATCCGATATATATATATATATATATATATATATATATATATATATAATGCAAATAGGAAACTGGTATAAATCGACTTACAATACAATAATGCAAAATTCTAAAAAATCGAAGTTAGAAACGACAACAGAAATGGTAGTGAATGAATCCGAGCCATGTGAAACTCATAGTGTCCTTAAGATAGATTTGCTCCATTTCCGGTGCTCAAGGTTGTCGAGCAACTATCTCCCAAGATAGAACGAATTTTCGTCTCTAATAAAGTAGCACTCTAATTCTTAAAAACCGTCGAACTCAACTTATCTGTTTGCACTCGAACAAAAACACTAGTGTATGTATGTATATGTATGCAGTGATTTGACAGGAGAGGAAGATAGAGATAGTCGATCTATTTGACAAAAAGCATTCTTGAGTTATTTAAAGACCACCAGACGTTGCCTAAATCGTTGAGGCAACTTTTGGTCTTCAACTGTTGAAGCACACATTCAGACAAACATAACTTTTAGGATAATTGGGTAACCCGTGGGTAAAACCCGACCCAATATTCCATTCAACTTCCAACATGTCTTAGTTTCTCAATGCCTTGGCACACAGGGATGCCGTGCCATGCATATGTCTTAAGCCTATCGACACCAACCTTTCCTTGTTTTCGTGTCACAACCTTGCCCCAAGGGCAAGTTGGCCTAGCCAAAGCTTGGTGTGCACTTAGCTTGCCGAGCCAATTGCATTGCATGCACATCAATGCATGTCAAGTTGAGGCATCATCTTGCCAAAGGCAAGTTGGCACACTCGTGGGCATGCACACATAGTTTTCCAAGCCATGTGTGCTTCAGCACAACCCACCATGTTAGCACCGAGCCATCCTCACCAACCGTGCCACCAAACCATGTCAAAATATGCCAACAAGCTTCCCCATACATGCCTTAGCCAAGGCTTGCCACAACCTTGCTAATTGGTTAAATACTAGGGATGACAATTCATGTCAGCGTGTCGACCCACACTCGTGGGCATGCACACATACCTTGCTAATTGAACCTATGTCTAAACATTATGATCTAAACACACACAAATCTTTAATATAAAAAAATCCCCAAATTTTATTGAAAAACTTATGATAATTTTCAAAAATTCCCTAAATCGTCAAATTGAAATTTCTGATTTCTACAATCCCCCATTTATAATGCAGTTTCAAAAATCAATTCCATGGTGGTGCTGATGAATTGGTACTTGGCGGCGATATAAGTAGATCCATGGTGGTTGGTAATGGTGGAGTGGCGGTGAGGTGCAACTTGTTGGTCCAGATAAGGAGGGGCGATGAGGATGAGAGAGACAGAGGTGAACGACGTTGGTGGTACCATCTCCCTCCTTCTCAGCTCTCCATCGAAGCATTAGCCTACAAGCTTGAAGAAGGTGGTTCAAATGTATTTTGAAGCCCTAATTTTCAGATTTTTTGTCTTTGCAATTAGCACAAGCACATATATATAATGTGTGTATATATATATATTATAACGTTTATCTTATTTTTTATGATATATAAATATGCTTCTAGTCTGTTTAATGTTTATCTTGTTTTAAAGTGGTAATTTATATATATATATATATATATATATATATATATTAATTTGTGTGTGGTTGAATAATAAAAAGATCCCTTTTTAAGTGAATAACTATTTTAAAGTGAATAAAACTTCAATTATGTGCCTTTACCGTGTTCAAGGAAAAGCTAATAGAATACAACAATATTCAAAACATTTATATATATTATATACTCCATTACTTGTATGTATATATATATATATATATATATGTAATTAATTTTTGGGTGAAAAATGACATTAGTACCCTTCATATAGTAAAACAAAAAAAGACTATAATTACCTTTACTATTGAGACGCAATTTTGTCATCTAAATTCAAATAAAGTACAACAAAGTTATTTAAGACTTGTAAGAGCACATTAGTTTAAAGTTTTGGTGGGCGTCAGGTGTGTGCAAAATATATGGTTAAAAATAGCACCTTAATGTCATTTTAGGTTTTACCCTTTTGCAAGCACACAGATCAATTGTGCATAGTTTTGCTTGAGTAGGGGAATATTGATCCGATAGAGACGAGGATTGTTCACTTTAATAATCTAAAAACACTGAATTATAGTTTTCCAAAAAGAGTTGATTTTTGTAAATTATCTAATATTACTTAGATTAATCTAAACAGCAAAGTAAATTGGTTTGTGATTCAGAGGGAGAGAAAACTAGGGTTTCCTCACTCCACCACTAACCGCATAACATAGTTTAAATTCTAATTTCAATTGCATGAGGGCGATCCATTGACTGTGAATCAGGTCGCACCGCGCCAACAGTTTGACCCCAAAACAGATTACTCTCAACCGGATCACGACAACCCATCTCAAGACTAAACTGATTAGTGCATGCCGACTACTAACAGAAAAGTAATTTAAAGCAGTAAATTAAAACATTAAGTTAAAGAATGAAAATAAACTAAGGCATGTCTATATCAGTTTGTCAGGGCATGACTTGTGTCAACCTAGGGTTTCGAGTTTTATGACCACCATTGTGTAGAAAATCACAGATTAAACATTCGAGTTCCAGCCCATAGTGAATAATTGTGATTGTGTAAGATAAATATATTCGAAAAGTCTAACACAAGAATCAATTCAAATATATAAACTTGTATCACGAATAAAAACGGTCTCTCATCTAACACAATCATCACAGTATAGTCACAGCTTCCCCTCTCTACAATTGAAAACAAAATCAGAGCTACATTAGTTGGCTAGGGTTTTGCAAGAAAACCCTAGATACCGAATTAGTTGATCATGATTGAAGGAGTCTGCATTGTTGGTGTAGAAACGCTCTCCATAGCCTTCTTCTCCGGATCTCTAGGTCTTTAATGGTGGTTCTCTTCAATGGAAGAGAACTTTATGAATGAACGTGTATCTCCAAAACAGAACTAAAAATAACCCTAAAAGCATATCTTTCTAAACCCTAATCCTCTCATATTTATAAACAAGTGAGGGAAACCCTAATGATTGCCCTTTTTATGTAATTTCATAATACATCAACAATCTTATAAAATAATATGTAAATATCTGTATATGTACATATAGGTTTGGAATCACCGATCACTTGAAATATCGAAGTAGGGACAAAACTGAAAAATTCTGAAACAACTCCGAAACAACTTCAGCATGTCGAGGGATCACGTGACCATCATGTAGGACCTACGCTTGGGCGTAGGTCTAGAGCGTAGGATCCAAAATCACAGCGTAGCTTAGGAGCGTAGGTTGAGTCCAATTTGCCCATTTTTCTCTCTAGTGACGTAGGTATCATGCACTTTGATGTAAAAACCTGTCTTTTCGTATTTGGGCTAAACTGGTCACCTTTGACTCCCGATGCTTTTCGGTGAAGTAATAATGTTTGAAAATGACATTTTTGCTCTTCCGGTGAGATAATGATGTCGTGAAATGTCCATTTTGCCATCCGATAGCTCTTCTTTACTCTGACGCACCTTTTGATTCCTTTCTCGAGATGGAAACGAACACGAACTTAGTTAATACGCCGAGATTAGCTCTGTTTATTTATTAAGCTCCTGAAACATGCTTACATAGACAAACGAGATAAAAATACCAAGTAATGGAATGCAAAGACATAACAAACGCAAGATAGGGGCGAAAAATGACCAATATTGAGCACCTATCACAACTCCAAACTTACATATTGCTAGTCCCTTAGCAATAAACTCAGAAAAAATTATCTGTGATGATTTTTATTCTATCTAACCTAATCTACTTTAACCTAATCCATTTCTTTCGTGAGGGTCGACGATTACACTTATCACATGTAACAAGCCTTTTAAACTCCTAGGTTACCCCAAGTGGACGAGTGAAGTCTTGTGAAGGTTTCCAGTGATGGTACCTACAAACATCTCAATTCTTTTGTAATTACGCATTCATGAGTTCACACATACAAGTCAAATAAGTTATGATACAACACACAAGATAATATGAATGCAAATATTCCCACTCACTACCAAATAACAATTATATCAAGCTTCGTGTTATGAATGGTTCCCACTTAAGTGAATGATTTTGCTATTTTCTACTTAAAATCCAGACAACCTTCCATGATTTTGTGAACATTCAACTACAATATTTCAGCTTTTTTTTTCCTCTTAATTCATTGATCAAACTTTGTCATTTTTAGTAAAAACATACTCTTTCCATCTTTCCACTTTTTTCCATTTTTGTCTTTTTAAGTCTCCGGACTTTCCAGCGAGGATTTTTAGTCCCGACCAACTGGGCCCGAGCTTCTTCCATGGGATTTATATTCATCAGTCTTCTCCCCTTTAAACGCGAATAGTGATATTGGTGATACCAAAACCCGGTTACTCAGATCAAAAAAATTGTTTTTTGCATTTTATTTTCACAAAAGTTTTTCAATTTTCTCTATTTCAACCAAAACAACTCCCCTTCTCCCCTTTAATTGTAGAAAAATTATTTTTCAACTTCATTGTAAAAAATCAACATATTTCTCATAGTGAATGTGTGCTTGTGTTTATAGGTGAAAATCGTCTTTCTTAATTTCAATTTCGCTCATTCACTCATCCATGTAAACCACATCACTTGACTAACTTGATCTAATCATTATTGTCATGAGTGGGAACATCACTTCACATACTACTTACACATCATATACACAAACTTAATCAACTGTAAATGCCAAACATTTATGCATAAAAATAAAGAATTGTTTCAAAATTTGTTTTTCTCAAAAATCTTTATTCCTTGCAATATTATACCCTTACCTCCAAACTTCAATCAGACCATGTCCCTATGGTCAAAAATAAAATAAGATAACATATACAGTTACCCTTGAAGCTAAATTCTTGACTCCAAAGCAAAACACAAATCTTTTCCCCCAAACTTGAAGATATCATTAACAAAGCACACACACCCATTCATAGCAATGGAAAAAAAATTTGCATCATAAACATCCAGAAATCGACACATGTTGTCAATGAAGCAAAGACTTTTTTTTATTGATGACAAAAATAATAACAATAAAAAAACTGATTTGGCCTCAAGGGCTTACAATCCTAAAATAATAAAAATAAAAATAAAAGAAACAAAGACGTGGCCTTAAGGGTCTACCATCTCTATAAATAGAATAACCTAAAAATCCTAGCCCTAATTCCTAGTCCGTCTCTTCTTCTTCATCATTCGACACGACACTCTTCAACCATATCCAGAAATCTACAGTCTCTTTCAACTTCTCTAAATCTTCCTCCGAATATATTTTCATGAATGTCCACCACATCTCATCCAATTCCTTCATTTTATCACCCAACTGCTCAGCAATGATTTTTGATAGTAAAAATAGGTATGGAAGATAATAGTGACATTTATCAGCCCCCTCCCATTCTCGACTCACAAGTGCTCGAGCATACGACATCTCAGCCATGATCAAAGTTGGAACACACACTTCATACCTATGAGTTAGGGCATACAAAGTTCGAAGCATAGTGTGCTCTCTTGCACTTGTTCGATTATTAGGCCGAAGTTGAGTCGCAACAACACAATCCAAATAAAGTAGATCCAACTTCAACCACCAATTTTCACACATTTTATCCCCCGGATTTGAAACCGCACACAATTACCTCACCATATTTTCATCTTTATGTGGCCATACTACCGGATGCTCCTTCAAAATTCCATGTAAGTTTGCCAGAGTACCGATTGGTATATTCCATGTATCGACAATACTTCTTCTTCCAATCACAACAGGAGCACTCCACTAAGTCACCTTAGCCCTAATCACCTCAAATCCTGGCGGTCCCAAAACTATCATATTTTTATAGAATTTTCGGACCAAGCCCGGATACACCTTTTCGCCCGCCGGTTTATCTAGACTCTTCAATCCTCGTTTTCTAAGGATTTTTCGTCCGGGTGCAACTAAAACTCGATTCATCCTCTCCGGATGAAATATCTCCTCAAATTGCAACCGACACTGCAAAAACAATTTTGGTGTGGTTCGGCTTCCCTTCCGACTCGTAGCTTCGTTATTCATGCTCTTCATAACCACATATGGTTTTGTCTCTTATATGAACTCTTCCGGGTCAAAATAATCTTTATTAGCATTATCCATACTAACCCTCCTTGAAGTAGAAAGAATAAAAGAAAAATAGAAGAAAAATACCCAATCTAATGCTCACTCCTTGAGAATTGTGAATTATGAATTGTGTCTACCCTATGGATGTATTTATAGATAAATGGAGTAGAATTAGAAGAGAAAAAGGATTCAAAACCCTTAATTAACTAGGAAAGGAGAAACAATAACTAGTCCATCTTCTATTTGCAGTTTCCTTGTTAGAGTAGGATTACTCTAAAAATTCTATAAAAATTCTACCCAAATTCCTAAAAATAACTTAAACAAATCTAAATACAAGTATAAGTACAAATCATGCTAAAACATCCCAAAAAAGGTCTTATTTTTCAAATTTTCAGGACCAACCACGAACTACCCTACGCTTGGGCGTAAGGTAGGGCAAACAAATTATTTTTTTCCTTAAACAAGTCATGACACGCTTCCTAATAACCAACGCACCCCCAAAATTAAACGCACACATGTCCTCATAGTGCGAAAATAAAATTACACATACTCAACGTAATAATATAGTAAGGCACACATATCAGTAAAAGCGATCAAAACTGTCATTTTATATAAAAGCAAAAGTATCACAAACAGTTAGAGATGATCGTTAAAGCGGTCACAAAAGATCGAACATGACTCTCTGCTCTATAATTAATCTCTACTGTGAACAACTAAAACAAGAAAATCCTAAAAATAAAATAACCAAAACTAAACTACAACTACTAAGCATCATCCGGAGGTGGCTGTGGTGATGGAACGGTCACTCTCATATGTCTCATCATAATATCTATCAACTCACGGTGGTCACGCCGTCGGACCTGCCTCTCCTCTGCAAATGAGCGCTCTAATCCCTCAATATGGCCAATCAACTGGTCGTACTGAGTCTGAGTCATCATAACAGCGCCCCCAGCTGGGGCCTGTGGCACATCATTGCCTATAACATCCTTCTCAGCATGTGGCACCTCCAGCTCAGGTATCTCATCCTCAGCCTGTGGCATCTCCACATCATCTTCCTGTGCACCAGATAGTAAAACTCCTCTGATCCTGTGCCGGTAAGCAAATGTCACTGGACCCTTCTTGAGCCACCCCTTGTTCCACGCTCCCTTGCCATACACAACTAACGGTGCAAATATATCCTCGACATCCATCTGTAATCCCTGATCAAATATCAACTTCATCACAAGGCAGGGAAAAATCATCTGAAACTTGGCAGTCCCGACCTTGTTCTCCCGACGCAAGTGAATATAATGTCGAAATAAAGTCTGCTAAAGAGCGAGTGGAATAGAGTACCAGACTATCACATCCCAAAGCCACAACATCGGATGACAGTTGGACTTTTTGGTCCCATTACGCTTATTATCGGCCCACTGCCCCTCAGTCTGCAGTCGCACCATATCATAAAGTAGCAGAAGTGGGTCTGACATAGATAAAAATCGCTCATCTACCTTCGCAGGGCATTCATGTGGAATACCCCAAGCATCAGCAATACTCTCGGGAGTAATCTCAAACTCCCACCCCTGCACCACTGTCACTAGCTGAGTCCCTCTGGTGTAATGCCTCATATGAAGTAAAAACTCGTTAATCATGTCAGCGCAAATATGTGGTGTAGTTGGGGCTAGGATTGACAATAATTTGCGCTCCTTTAGTGCATGTTTGGTAGAGGGTGTGGAGTTGGTTTTTGGTTTTGGTTTGGTTGGAGTTGGGTTGGAGTTGGAGTGGTTGGAGTTGGTGTGGTTTTATTTTGGTTCCAAACCATGTTTGGTGCATATGGTTTTGGTGTGAGAAAAAGTGATGCTGAAAAACCAAACCATGTTTGGTAGAGTTGGTATGGGTTGAAATTCTGAATATTAATATATTAATAAATATTAATATTAATATATTAAAATATATTAATATATGAGTTTCACATTTTATTTATTAATAAATATTAATAAATATTAATATTTATTAAATAAATATTAATATATATTAATATATGGGTTTCACATTTTATTTATTAATAAATATTAATATTAATATATTTATTTTTTCATAAATATTAATATTAATATATTAAAATATATTAATATATTAATATTAAAATATTAAAATATATTAATATTAATATTTTTTAATATATTAATATTATAATATATTAATATATTAAAATATTTAATTTTTTGAAATATTTAATTTTTCATAAATATTAATATTAATATATTAAAATATATTATAATATATTAATATTAATATTTATGAAAAATTAAATATTTCAAAAAATTAAATATATTAATATATTAAAAAATATTAATATTATAATATTAAAATATATTAATATATTAATATTATAATATATTATAATATTAAAATATATTAATATTAATATTAATATTTTTTAATATATTAATATATTTAATTTTTCGAAATATTTAATTTTTCATAAATATTAATATTAATATATTAAAATATATTAATATTATAATATTAAAATATATTAATATTAATATTTTTTAATATATTAATATTATAATATATTAATATATTTAATTTTTCGAAATATTTATTTTTCATAAATATTTAATTTTTCAGAATATTTAATTTTTCGAAATTTATTAATATCAAAAATAAATTTGCTACAGTGTTGGTACCAAAACCAAAACCATGAACCTTCAAAAATTTGGTTCCAAATTTTGGCTCATTCCTTCACAAAAGTTGCACCATGGTTCAGCTACAGTGTCGGCTCCAAATTTTGACTCCATTTGCCAAACATGGGTTTGGTGCCAATTTTTTGAAACCAAACCCAAAACCATGGCTCCACTCCTTAGCCAAACAAGCACTTAGTATGCCTATAGTCTAATGTGGAACTAGCTCTATCTGCTCAAGTGGCGCAATAGAAAAAGTGCGCTCCTGTCGGAACCCCTTCTTCAACGCCTGAGTCATCAGCGTCTCCTTGGAAACTGTTGAATGCTTCCATTTTTAAGAAATGAGATCACCCTTATCACCATTAACTGCCGACTCAGGATGCGGCACCTGATAAGTTCACAAAATTACTATTTTAAATGTCAAAAATAAATCTTTAATTCACCATTTTATTGCATAAATGTTCTTATATATATATCTTTTTATTTCTTATAGGTTTGAATTGGAAAAGATGAAGAAAATATATTAAAGTGAAGAAATGAATGCACATGGATGAAAGATGAAGAATATAATGCACATGAAGAAAGAAGAAAATGACTTGGAAAACATCAATATTCAAAGAAAAAGAAAAGAAAAGTAGATCTAACTTCACTTTACAAGATGTCATTATATTCCAATTTTCTCTATAAATAGGAGAGTAGTTGGAAATTGTAAGGAGTTAGATGGTAGAGAGTGAGAAATTGTAGAGAGAATTTAGTCTTGTATCAAGTTTTTATTTTGTTGTAATCTTTTTCTTAGTTAATGAAAATTTCTTCTATCATCATGTTTTATTCCTATATCATTATGCTAGCTTAAACATCTTCTCAAGGGAGTGATGAAGCCACCTTGGGTAAGATATACATAATTTTATTTTATTTCTTATTGTTCAATTCTCTTCCCGAAATAATTCTTTCAAGCGACAAAACCTACAATAGATGTTGAAAATAGAGGAAGGATTCTCCGTGATTACCAATCAATGGAAATACGGGGAATGCCTACCACTATTTATATTTATTTATTTTTAAACCAAAACATTAGAGGGAGGATTTTCCGTGATTACCAATTAATGGAAATACGAGGAATGCCTACCAATATCTATGTTTATGTTTAATAGGTTGGAGGAGAATTTGCAATAGAAATATATAATATTATTTATATAGACCCGGGTGGTGGATTCCCTTCCCTTGAGATTTCTTCCACCATTTGATAATTTTATCTAGTTATTTTAGTTTATTATTCAAAAATTCAAGAATTATTTTAAGTGATTTCTTTTTATCTCGAAAATTATAGTTTTGGATCCTAGTCTCAAACCGATTTCTAAGTTGAGAGTGGTTCGACCCTACTTATTGCTATACTATTTTAAGTAAAGTATTTGTAGGTATTATAAATTTTGTTGACCGGAGTTTGGTGAAGCAACGACAAAAGAAACATCAATTCACCTACCGTCAAATGGCGCCGTTGCCGCTTCAACATTGAATTCGGAGTCAACGATCCTCAACTTAAATTTTTCGGGAACCCACCCGAACTTTCTATCCCTCCGTTTATTTTAATTTTTCTATTGTGTGATTTTTGTTAATTTTCGAAAAAAAAAAAAAAAAAAAAAAAACAAAACTGCAGTATTCCAGCACAGTAAGGTTTCATTAGAAAAAAAAAAAAAAAAAAAACAAAAAAATTATATGAATCTGCAGTAGACTCCAATACAGATTTGTACCTTTCCATTAACATTAGAAATTTAAATTAAATAAAAAAAAAAAAAACAAAGGTGCCCAACTTATACATTGAATACTAGTGTAACAGTAGGTTTTATATATAAACAGAATTTTTTTTTTGATAGTTGTTGTGCCCAAGTTCGAAAGTGTAGGGAGTTCATTTATTATTATTTTTTTCATTCGGCAGTTTCACTGTGTAGAAGCATTGAATTTTTATTTTTTTATTTATTTTATTTTTTATCTTCTTCGTATTTACTAATTTATTTTTGTTGTTTTTATTTTCTTTTGCAGGAGATACCGTACCGGTTCGTCAGTCAGGTTCCATATCTCTAAACCCTTGTTATTTTTTATTTTATTTTTTTTCCTAGATTAGGTGAAAATTTTGCATGCAAATTCTTGGATAGAATAACATTAGAAATTACCCTAAGTTCCCATCCTTTGTATTTAGTTTATTTCTATTTTATTTATTTTTAGTTTTAGTTTTTCTAGACACAAATTTTGCATGCGAATTCTAGGATAGAATAACATTAGAAATTCCCCTAAGCTCCCGTTTTTTATTTTTTTATTTCTTTTTCTCTTGTGTGTGCATATTTTAATTAGCATTTTGCATAAGATACTTAAGGGCAAAATTCCCACAAGATACGGTCGGGATTTCATCACCCGTTTCCGTGGCCCACAAATCACAAAAATCCTTGCATTTGTTAAACCATTAGCCTAATTTTAAAATTCATTAGCAATAATCCAATTTAGGGTTACGAGCTCATAAGCCCTCTAAGAAGGAAGCGGTTGGTAGTCACTCCAGTGAGTCATTATCAAATTGATAAACGGTAGGAAATTCTGTCTAGGAGTGTGGTTGACGCGCCATTAAGCAGGCCACGTGCCTCGCCACACTTTCCTGGGAACTACTCCATTGTTAGTTTGATGATCCTTAATTGGTAATCTATCAACTTAATCTGGAATAGAGTAGGAGCTGTCTAATTAGGAGAGAATTAATTTGGACACCATCCTATTAATTCTCTACAATATTAGATTTAAAAATTCATCACCCTTGAATTTAAGCTCAAGATAACAAAGCCAAAAAATTTGTGTGATTTGCCCATCATCTAGCCTTTTTAGGTTTCTTTTTGTTTATGCCCCAGTGGTTACGAGTTAACAAGCGTTTAGTTAGGTTTCCTAGTGATCTCTCACTCTTTGATTTAGAAGAAAAATCAACTACCTTGTTAAATCTGTCAACCACCAATAATTCATCAATGGCTGCACCGAGAACTCTTAATGACTACTTTGCCCCAATCACAGCCAACCCACCCAATTGCATTGTTCTACCTGAGAATGATGCACCCCAGTTTGAGATTAGACCCGCCACAATCAATATGTTGCCAAAATTTCATGGACTTGAAAGCGAACAACCCTATATCCATTTAGGGAAGTTTTTAACAATATGCAACACATTCAAAAATCAAAATTTGAATGAAGAGGGTGTCAAACTGCGTCTTTTCCCACTGTCCTTAGAAGATAGAGCTGCATCATGGCTAAACTCCATTCCACCTGACTCCATTCGATCATGGGATGAACTTGCAAGGAAATTCATGAGTAAGTTTTATCCCATGCAAAAGACCGAATCAATGAGAGATGCCATTAGTACTTTTAGAGGAAAAATTGAGGAACAATTCCATCAAACTTGGGACCGATTTCATGACTTGCTACTCAAATGCCCACACCATGGCTTTGATAAAGCACAACTAGTTCATTTCTTCTATAAGGGACTTTCACCTATGAACCGAACCATGATTGAGTCAATGCACCAAGGAAAGTTCAATGCCCAAACCCCTGACCAAGCATATATATTTTTGGAGGAACTAGCTGAAAATGCCCAAAATTGGAATTGGAACCAAAATGATAATGAATTTTCTAGGAATGATCAAATGAATAGAACATCTGGTTTTTATGACATCAAACCTGAAAATGAGTTAAAGTCTGTGATGAAAAGTCTTGCTGAGGGAGTGAAAGACTTAGGCAAAAAGTTTGATGCATTTGCCCTAATATCTACCCCTGCACAATGCAATGTTTGTTCTGGTTTATCCCATCCAACAGAGGAATGTCCGGTCTCTTGTACATCTGAACCTTCGGATGCGCAAGTTTGTGCTTTCAATACCTTTAGGAGACCATTGCCTAATACATTTAGCCAAAGTTACCATCCTGATACTAGAAACCACCCTAATTTTTCATGGAGGCAAAATTTACCTCCACAAAACTTAAGTGGTCAGTCTGGTTTTCAAGGTAACTCCAATAGGCAACCTCAAACTCAAGGACCAATAATTCCTCAAAATCAATTCCCTAGGAATAACCAGTTCAATCCAAGCCGAGATTTAGCAGTTGATCCCATGAACAACTATGTTGCTCCTGTCCCACCAGTCAATAATACTTCCAATTATGAGGACACTTTGAAAATGCTTGCCCTTAATCTTGATCAATCCAATAAGCATTCCAATCAGAGATTTCAAAAGTTAGAAAATAACTTTGATCTCTTGACTCAAAATCAACTGCAATTTCAACAGTCTCTCCAAAATCAGTTGAGTCAACTCACTACAGCTCTGTCTGAAAGACAAAGGGGTACATTGCCTAGCCAACCCGAAATCAATCCAAAAAGACAAGGAGTTAATCTTGTAGGGACTCCTTCCACTTCTGACCAATCAAATGCCAATGTAAATTCCATCATTACCCTCAGGTCAGGAAACAAAATTGATAATAAGGTTGAGTCACCCATCGGTGATGAAATTGAACCATCCAAATCTCTTCCACCCAATTCCCAAAAATCCGAAAAGGACCAAGGTCCTAAGCTTGATGAGGTCATTCCAAAGCCGTTTATTCCACGCGCACCTTTTCCCTTTAGACTAGTCAACAATAAGAAGGACTCTCAATACAGTGAAATCTTAGAGATTTTTCAAAATCTCCAGATTAACATTCCATTTCTCACTGCTATTAAGCAAATTCCTTCTTATGCAAAATTCATTAAAGACTTAGTCAAGAGGAAAACTAATATCCCTAAGGAAGCCTTCATAGCCCAACATTGTTCCTCCTTCCTACAAAATCAAGCTGTGGTTAAACACAAAGACCCTGGTAGTCCAACTATCACTTGTAGGATAGGAGAAAATTTTGAAGGTCAAGCTTTATTGGACCTTGGTGCCAGTGTCAATGTGTTACCGTATTCAGTCTACTTGGATTTGGGATTGACTGATTTGAAGAAAACTGATGTTAGAATTCAATTAGCTGACCGATCCATCAAAATTCCAAGGGGTATCATTGAGGATGTGATAGTAAAAGTTAATGATTTTTATTACCCCGTAGACTTTATTGTGCTAGACACTCAACCAACCCAAGGTAAACAAATTCCAATCATTTTAGGTCGACCATTTTTAGCCACAGCCAATGCATTGATCAATTGTAGAAATGGTAGCATGACCTTAACCTTTGGGAACATGAAAGTGGAAGTCAATGTGTTCAATTTGATGAAACAACCCATTGAATCAGAGTCTGTTGAAGATGTTTGTCTCATTGATTCATTGACCAACCACACCTTTAACCACTCATATCCTGAGGATCCACTCGAGCATTGTCTAGCCCATTTTGATGATAATTTGGACGAAGCTAATAACATTAGCCAAGTAAATGATTTGCTAGATTCTACCCCACCCTTTGAAACACCCAAGTATAAATCCAAGTTTGAATCATTGTCCTTGCCAGTTAACACTGAATCTGAAAATGCAAAGAAACCACATAATATTGAATTAAAGCCTTTACCCGAGACTTTAAAATATTCGTATCTTGGTGAATCTGAGACTTTTCCAGTGGTAATATCTTCTGAGTTAATTGAGCAACAAGAGTCCCAATTAATTGAGGTTCTTAAGACAAATAGGGAAGCCATAACATGGTCCATTGATGATATCAAGGGCATTAATCCTCTAGTGGTGCAACATCGCATTCACTTAGAAGATAATGCGAAAACCTGTAGACAACCTCAAAGGAGACTTAACCCCAATATGAAAGAAGTTGTCCGCGGAGAAGTTATCAAACTTCTTGACGCTGATATCATCTACCCGATTTCTGATAGTCAATGGGTGAGTCCAATCCAGGTAGTTCCTAAAAAGTCTGGCATCACTGTTGTGTCCAATGCCCATAATGAGCTTGTTCCTACTCGCATTCAAACTGGATGGCGAGTTTGCATAGACTACAGGAAACTGAATAGCGTGACTAGAAAAGACCATTTTCCACTTCCCTTCATCGACCAAATGTTAGAAAGATTAGCTGGTCAGGCCTTCTATTGCTTTTTTAGATGGTTATTCTGGTTACAATCAAATTCCTGTCCACCCTGATGACCAAGACAAAACTACTTTCACCTGTCCATTCGGTACATTCGCCTATCGTCGCATGCCATTCGGCTTGTGTAATGCACCAGCTACATTTCAGCGATGTATGATGAGTATATTTAGTGACATGGTTGAAAAGTTTCTAGAAATCTTCATGGATGACTTCTCTGTCTTTAGGTCATCATTTGAGCAATGTCTAGACCATATTTCTCTCGTACTTCAACGTTGTCGTGACAATAACTTGGTACTTAACTGGGAAAAGTGTCATTTCATGGTCCAAAAGGGAATTGTCCTAGGTCATAATATCTCCAGTGCAGGAATTGAGGTAGACAAAGCAAAAATTGATCTAATCTCCAATCTACCTATCCCCAAATCTGTTCGAGATATTAGAGCATTCCTAGGTCATGCCGGTTTCTACAGGCGTTTCATCAAAGATTTCAGTAAGATAGCTAGACCTTTGACCCATCTTCTAGCTAAAGATGCACAATTTGAGTTTACTGATGCCTGTAAGTCCGCCTTTGAGTACTTAAAGTCAGCACTCACTACTGCACCTATCATTCGCTCACCTGATTGGAACTTGCCTTTTGAAATTATGTGTGATGCGTCTGATTATGCAGTAGGTGCTGTTTTAGGCCAAAAAGTGGATAAAGCACGACATGTCATATACTATGCTAGCAAAACCTTAAATGATGCCCAAATCAACTACTCAACCACTGAGAAAGAGTTGCTAGCAGTCGTGTTCTCCTTTGAGAAGTTTAGATCTTATTTGGTTGGATCTAAGGTCATCATATATACAGATCATGCAGCGTTAAGACATCTTTTGTCCAAATCTGATGCAAAACCTAGGTTGATACGCTGGATCTTACTCCTTCAAGAATTTGACCTTGAGATTCGAGATAAGAAAGGTTCAGAGAATGTAGTCGCTGATCATTTGTCCCGTCTTGTTATTAAATCCACTAGTGACTCCATTCCCATTTCTGATTATTTTCCTGATGAACAATTATTTGAAATATCTCATGCACCATGGTATGCAGATATTGTCAATTATATTGTGACTAGTCAAATTCCTTTCAACTGGTCCAAACAAGAGAAAGATAAATTTTTGGCCAAGGCTAAGGAATATTTCTGGGATGACCCCTACTTGTTTAAATATTGTCCAGATCAGATCATTCGTAGGTGTGTTCCCGAGGTAGATCAAAAGTCTGTCATTTCCTTCTGTCATGACCAAGCATGTGGTGGCCATTTCAGTTCCAAACGAACAGCTGCAAAAATCTTGCAATCAGGATTCTATTGGCCAACCATTTTCAAAGACACCCACACATACTGTCTAGCTTGTCATAGATGCCAATTGCTAGGTAGGATTACCAAAAGAAACGAATGGCCTCAACAATCGATTCTCGTCGTTGAAATCTTTGACGTATGGGGTATTGATTTCATGGGACCATTTCCATCATCGTTTGGCAATCTCTACATCCTTTTAGCAGTTGATTATGTGTCAAAATGGGTAGAAGCTTTAGCCACCAAAACAGCTGACCATAAAGTTGTGGTGCATTTTTTCAAAGACCAGGTTTTGCCTCGGTTTGGAACACCTCGAGCCATAATCAGTGACAATGGTTCACATTTTTGCAACAAAGTCTTTGGAAAGTTGTTGTCCAAATATGGAATCAATCACAAAGTGGCCCTATCATATCACCCTCAAACCAATGGTCAAGCTGAGGTATCTAATAGGGAGATTAAACAAATCTTAGAGAAAACAGTTAACCCCACAAGGAAGGACTGGAGTCTTCGTCTCCAGGATGCTTTATGGGCATACCGTACTGCTTACAAGACCCCTATAGGAATGTCCCCATATCGATTGGTCTATGGAAAAGCATGTCACTTGCCTGTTGAACTCGAACACCGTGCTTATTGGGCCATCAAGGCCATGAACTTTGACTATGATAAAGCCAGTCAACGTAGGACCCTTCAACTTGATGAGTTAGAAGAAATAAGAAATGATGCCTATGAGAGTTCAAGAATTTATAAAGCCAAGACTAAGTTGGAACATGACAAACACATTCTCAAAAAGGAGTTTTTCATAGGACAAAAGGTTCTTTTGTATAACTCCCGTCTTCAATTGTTTCCTGGGAAGTTAAGGTCACGTTGGTCAGGCCCGTACTATGTCCATCACATTTCTAGTCATGGTGCCATTGAGTTACAAGACCCTAAGAATGGACAGTTGTTTAAAGTTAATGCTCATCGTCTAAAGCCTTTCCTAGAACTTGAAACTTCTGAAAATGAGGAAATTTTCCTCATTGATCCGATTTATTCGGACTGATCTATTTAGGGGTAGCACATCTGTTGAGTCTGGCTGAAGACGTTAAACTTAGCGCTACTGGGAGGCAGCCCAGTCAGTTGTGTAAATTTTTCTATCAATTTTATTATTATTTTTTTCACTCTATTTGGATATGTTTAGATTTTGTTTGGGGGTAAAGTCTGTCATAATATTTTCAATCACTTGACTTTTCTTGTGCCAAGAATCTTTGCAGGGACTATACTCCAAAAACACCACCTCAATTGCGGTAATTTGTTCCAATTTGTCTCTTAGATGTATTTTTAAACACTAGGGACAGTGTTATTTTTGTTTGGGGGTTGATATCTATTTAATCAAAATAAAATTTCATTATTAAAAAAAAAAAAAAAAAAAAAAAATTGAAAAATTGATTTCGTTTGGAAAAGTTTTTTGTTTTTATGCATGAGTGTTTTGCATTATAAGTTGATTAAGTTTATGTTTATGATATATCCGTAATATGTGATGCGATAGTCCCGCTCATGAGAGTAATGATTAGATTGAGTTAGTGAAATGATGTGATTTTACATTGGTAAATAAATTAGTGAAATTGAAACCGAAAAGGACAGCTTTGACCTATAAGCACATGCACACATTCACTATGGGAAAAACAGTTGATATTTGACTATGGAGTTGAAAAATTAGCTTTGCCGCTATAAAAGGGGAGAAGGGGAGATAAAATGGAGAAAATTTTAAAAAATTTATTTTCAAAGAAATGCAAAAAGTAGTTCTTCGATCTGAGTAATCGGACCTTGGTATCACCAATATCATTGTTCGCGTAAAAAGGGGAGAAAACTAATGAGCATAAATCCCATGGAAGAAGTTCGGGCCCAGTTGGTCGGGACTAAAAGTCCTCGCTGGAAAGTCCGGAGCTTATAAATACAAAAAGGGATGGAAGTGAAATGATGGAAATAATGAGTTTTTACGAAAAATATGGCAAAGTTTGATCAATGAAGTAGAAGAAGAGAGATTGACATACCATAGTAGAATGTTCACAAAAACACGGAAGGTTGTCTAGATTGGGAGTAAAAAGTAACGAAATTATTTACTTCAGTGGGGATCATTCATATCATTAGCTTGAGATAGTTATTGTTCGGTAGTGAGTGGTAGTATTTGTATTCATATTATCTTATATATTGTATCATGGCTTGATTAATGAATATGTGAATGCATGAATGCATGAAAATGAAGAATGAAGAAGTTGTGGGTAATATATCCAACCCTTACGAGGCTATTGCTCGTCCACTAGGGTAATCTAGGGGTTTAAGGCCTTATTGCATATGGTAAATGCAATCGAAAACAGCCTGCGAAAGTGACACATCTTTAGTTAAATTTAATAAAAGTCTAATTTTGCGAACTAATCTATTTTGTCCTTATTTGCTAGAGGACTAGCAAGAGCTTGTTTGGGGGTAATTTGATAAGTTCACAAAATTACTATTTTAAATGTCAAAAATAAATCTTTAATTCACCATTTTATTGCATAAATGTTCTTATATATATCTTTTTATTTCTTATAGGTTTGAATTGGAAAAGATGAAGAAAATATATTAAAGTGAAGAAAAGAATGCACATGGATGAAAGATGAAGAATATAATGCACATGAAGAAAGAAGAAAATGACTTGGAAAACATCAATATTCAAAGAAAAAGAAAAGAAAAGTAGATCTAACTTCACTTTACAAGATGTCATTATATTCCAATTTTCTCTATAAATAGGAGAGTAGTTGGAAATTGTAAGGAGTTAGATGGTAGAGAGTGAGAAATTGTAGAGAGAATTTAGTCTTGTATCAAGTTTTTATTTTGTTGTAATCTTTTTCTTAGTTAATAAAAATTTCTTCTATCATCATGTTTTATTCCTATATCATTATGCTAGCTTAAACATCTTCTCAAGGGAGTGATGAAGCCACCTTGGGTAAGATATACATAATTTTATTTTATTTCTTATTGTTCAATTCTCTTCCCGAAATAATTCTTTCAAGCGACAAAACCTACAATAGATGTTGAAAATAGAGGAAGGATTCTCCGTGATTACCAATCAATGGAAATACGGGGAATGCCTACCACTATTTATATTTATTTATTTTTAAACCAAAACATTAGAGGGAGGATTTTCCGTGATTACCAATTAATGGAAATACGAGGAATGCCTACCAATATCTATGTTTATGTTTAATAGGTTGGAGGAGAATTTGCAATAGAAATATATAATATTATTTATATAGACCCGGGTGGTGGATTCCCTTCCCTTGAGATTTCTTCCACCATTTGATAATTTTATCTAATTATTTTAGTTTATTATTCAAAAATTCAAGAATTATTTTAAGTGATTTCTTTTTATCTCGAAAATTATAGTTTTGGATCCTAGTCTCAAACCGATTTCTAAGTTGAGAGTGGTTCAACCCTACTTATTGCTATACTATTTTAAGTAAAGTATTTGTAGGTATTATAAATTTTGTTGACCGGAGTTTGGTGAAGCAACGACAAAAGAAACATCAATTCACCTACCGTCAGCACCTCGCCGCACTTAGCATCCTCTAACTCTGCCTCCCCATCCTCACTATCACCACTCTCAGAAGTCTGCTCATCGGATGACTCCAACTCATGTGGTAGTGGTGATGGCTCAAGGACTGGAACCTGTGCCCGGGGTCGTGATGGTGCCCTCGGTGTAATAGGTGGAACTCTCATCTGGCCAAATCTCAAATCTAACTTAATGCCCTCCGTCGGCGCAATCGGTCTCTCAAACTCCTTATCTGACGAATCCGGCGCAACATACACTGGTCTCGGCGCCCAGGTACTATGGCGTATAGGTCGCGTACTCTCCAAGGGCGATGACCGTGGGCGTCAGGTGTGTGCAAAATACGTGGTTAAAAACAACACCTTAACGTCACTTTAGGTTTTACCCTTCTGCAAGCGCACATATCAATTGTGTATTATTTTGCTTGAGTAGGGGAATATCAATCCCACATAGACGAGGATTGTTCACTTTAATAATCTAAAAACACTGAATTATAGTTTTCCAAAAAGAGTTGATTTTTGTAAATTATCTAATATTACATAAATTAATCTAAACAACAAAGTAAATTGGTTTGTGATTCAGAGGGAGAGAAAACTAGAGTTTCCTCACTCCACCACTAACCGCATAACATAGTTTAAATTCTAATTTCAATTGCATGAGGGAGATCCATTGACTGTGAATCAGGTCGCACCATGCCAGCAGTTTGACCCCAAAAATGATTACTCTCAACCGGATCGCGACAACCGATCTCAAGACTAAACTGATTAGTGCATGCCGACTACTAACAGAAAAGTAAATTAAAGTAGTTGATAAGTCCATTTTACATACATATTTTATCCCCAAATGTATATTTGTTAGTAGGTAAAACTATTTATTTTAATTAATTTAGAAGTATAATAATGATAAGTGCACAAAACTTAATTTTTATAATAAAATTGTTGAATAAATCATTTTCAATGTCATTAAATTACATCTACATTTATGTCTTTCATTTATAAGTGTAAAGTGAGAAATGAATCAAATGCACATGGATGAAAGTTGGATGAATCAAATGCACATGGATGAAAGTTGGAAGATTCAAATGCACATGGAAAAAGAACAAAATGTGATGGAAAATTATGAAAAAGAAAAGAAAAGAATATTTGATTTATCTTTACAAGTTGTAATTTGATTCCAATATTTCTCTATAAATATGGATACATCTTGAAGAATAAAAGGGAGGAAAGAAAGAGAAGAAGAGGAGAATAAGGAGGAGAGCAAGAAAGACACCAAAGAGGAGAAGAATTTATCTTCAATTCCGGGTTTTATTGTTCTTACTTTGTTATTTTCTTTTTAAGCATGTGTAACTAAATTCTCAACTAAGGTTGAGGATGAAACCACCATTTATGAAATAAATTCCTTTTAGTCTTTTATCAATTTCCATGTGTATGGTTTAAATGCTTATGATTTTCGCTTCATAGTATTAATTGTTTTAAATTCCTTTCACTATAAATATCATGTATTTATAGTAGTTAAGAATTCTTATCACAATTAATCAAGCTTGGATTTGATGAGTTTATAAGTAAAAATCTTTGATCTTATGTGATCCATTAAATTGCATACATATGATGCTTAGAATTTTACACTTTAAAGCGAAGGAAAATCTATTTCTTGAAAATATATTTCATTAGTGCGTTATTGTTAAATATTGAGAAAGTAATAAGATTGATTTCTAAATTACTACTCTAAAATTGGAATTGATAAAATAATAATTATAAGTTTATGGATTAGTGATGGTGGATTCCGATACCTTAGTATTTTCTCCCTATTATTCTCGTTTTAATTATTTGTATTTCGATATTACATGTTTAGTATAAAAATCACTTCAACAAACAAACTTTGAGAAACTAGGTTAGTTTTAGATTAATTTGAGTTTAATTAAGTTCTCTTTAAAGCATTCCCTTGGGTTCGACCTCGTTCTTGCATAACCTAAACTACAATTGATTCGTGCACTTGCGAGTAATATTTTAAAACACACCAGTAGTAAATTAAAGCATTAAATTATAGCATGAAAATAAACTAAGGCATGTCTATATCAGTTTGTCAGGGCATGGCCTGTGTCAACCTAAGGTTTCAAGTTTTATGACTACCATTGTGTAGAAAATCACAGATTAAGCATCCGAGTTCCAACCCATAGTAAATAATTGTGATTGTGTAAGATAAATATATTCGAAAAGTCTAAGACAAGAATCAATTCAAATATATAAACTTGTATCACGAATAAAAACAGTCTTTCATCTAACACAATCATCACAGTATAGTCACAGCTTCCCCTCTCTACAATTGAAAACAAAATCAGAGCTACATTAGTTGGCTAGGGTTTTGCGAGAAAACCCTAGATACCAAATTAGTTGATCATGACTGAGGGAGTCTGTATTGTTGGTGTTGAAACGCTCTCCATGGCCTTCTTCTCCGGATCTCTAGGTCTTTAATGGTGGTTCTCTTCAATGGAAGAGAACTCTATGAATGAACGTGTATATCCAAAATATAACTAAAAATAACCCTAAAAGCATATCTTTCTAAACCCTAATCCTCTCATATTTATAGACAAGTGAGGGAAACCCTAATGGTTGCCCTTTTCTATAATTTCATAATACATCAACAATCTCATAAAATCATATGTAAATATGTGTACAAGCTTGTACGTATAGGTCTGGAATCACCGATCACTTGAAATATCGAAGTAGGGACAAAACTGGAAAATTCTGAAATAACTCCGAAACAACTTCAGCATGTTGAGGGATCACGCGACCATCATGTGGGACCTATGCTCTTGACCTACGCTTGGGCGTAGGTCTAGAGCGTAGGGTCCAAAACCACAGCATTGCTTAGGAGCGTAGGTTGAGTCCAATTTGCCCATTTTTCTCTCTATTGACGTAGGTATCATGCAATTTTGATGTATAAACCTGTCTTTTCGTATTTGAGCTAAATTGGTCGCCTTTGACTCCCGATGCTTTTCGGTGAAGTAATAATGTTTGAAAATGACATTTTTGGTCTTCCGATGAGATAATGATGTCGTGAAATGTCCATTTTGCCCTTCGGTAGCTCTTCTTTACTTTGGTGCACTTCTTGATTAATTTCTCGAGATAGAAACAAACACGAACTCAGTTAATTCACCGAGATTAGCTCTGTTTCTTCATTAAGCTCTTGAAACATGCTTACACACACACGATATAAAAATACCAAGTAATGGAATGCAAAGACATAACTAACGCAAGATAGGGGCAAAAAATGACCAATTTTGAGCACCTATCAAGCTTATTATTACATTTTAGAGGGAGTGACATTGATAAATTAAGGGTAAATTACACTAACACCCCATGAGATTTCGGTCAATTCCACTTAGATGCCGGTTAAGGAGAGTGTAGTTCCAACACCCCCGAGGTTTGCATTTTGTTGCAATGACACCCCTAGGACGCATAAAATGAATTTAGTGCTCTCAATTATTCTAATTTACATGCAAAATGTCCAAGTTACCCCTTGATTAAAATCTACACCTCACCCCACTACACCACCCTTATTATCAAAAATTCTACAATAAATAAATAAGACATAAAATATATAAATACAATTTTATTTTACATACAAAATTCAAAAATATCTAAAATGAAAAGTCTATTTAAAAGTAAATTTTACCACTAAAAATATTTCACCAACAATAAAATTATTAAATTGATAATAAAATAAACTACATTATTTCTTTTAATTCTAAATAGTTTACTATATTAATATTTTACAAAAAAAACAAAAATAACTAAAGGGTTATAACTAATAACCATTATAGTTATTACATACCTAATAACATATATATTATTCTTATGAACCTATAAAAAAAATTATATTTCTTTATAAATAGTGTATATATATTGGCAATAATAAATTGTTTTAGTGGAATTTGATAAAATAATTATATTTATTATTCAATATTATGTAATAATAATTACTAAATTTTGTGGGAATCTCAAAAAAGTTTTGAAATTACCTAGACGATAGTGAAAACAACGTAGAGGGGGGGGGGGGGGGGGGGGAGAATAGGATTTTTGTCGATTTTATGATCAATTAAAATTATTTAGCGAAAATTCAATTTCAATCTAATCACAAACCCTAATTTTTAATTTAATTCCAAAACTAGATCTATCGAGCAATATCAAGCAAATATCAATATAGTGTAGAAAATAAAGCAAGAGACGACATAGAGAATTATATGTGGAAAAACCAAGGAAACGTTCCAAGGAAAAAACCACGGGTACACTCAGGTACCGATGCACTATGAATCAACAATTACAGACTCTATGAGAGTTTTAGACTTACAGTCACTCCTAATATGCCTTTTCTATTCGCGGTCTGAAACCCTTGAATCACTCGTACTTCATGAAGCACGCTTGCTCCGACAAACACTATGAGAGACTCACAAATTACGCTTGATTTGTCTTCTCTACTCGCGGTCTGAAATCCTCAAATCGCTCCGTACTTGAACGGATTAAAGCAACCTCGTTGCAATAAACAGTGTGTGAATTTTTCAACAACTATATCATTCAATCGTGCATAGAAATCGTTGATGTAGAAACACGATTGAAGACGTCCAAAAACAAGAGAGAACTTGTATATTTATAATCACTCAATGATATTTTCTCTCTATATATCTATATCTCTATAGAAAAATATAAACGATAGAATATTGTAGAGATCTCTCAAAGACGTAGCCTCCTCTCTTGTAGAACCTTGATATTTATAGACCAAGTCATAGAAAGCCCTAACCTTACCCTCTTACGTATTTTCACAATACCTTGATAAATCCTCAAAAATCTGATGTAAATATGTGTATATGCTTATACGTAGAGGTTTGAAGTTATCGATAACTTAAAAACTCGAAGTATAGACCAAACTGGAAAATTCCGAAAGTACCCCGAAACAAATCTTGCATCACAAGTGATCACGTGACCAAGCTTTAGGACCTACACTTGGGCGTAGTTCTAGGGCGTAGGCCTACATTTGGGACCTATGCTTGGGCATAGGTCTAGGGCGTAGGGTCCATTCCCAGCTCCAAAAACCAAAGCGTATGTTAGAGCCATTCTGCCTCTTTTTGCCTCTGACAATGTAGGTATATTGCATCTTTTGCAGTTTTTTTATATTTGAACTAGACTAGTCATATCGAACTCTCGATACTTTTGGTTGAAGTCATGATGTCTGGAAATGACATTTTTGCCCTCTGGTGAAGTAACAATGTTTGGAAATAGCCATTTTGCCCTCCTGTAACTTTCTTTGCTTTGACACACTCCTTGACTTCTTTCTCGAGATAGAAACGAACATACTAACAACTCTATTGCAAATACACAAAATTCTCAACATGACAATTCACTCAACATGGTTATTGTCTAGAACATGCCAAACACAAATAATACTATAAATATTCTTACAATCTCCCCCTTGACATTTCTGAGATAAAACCATGTTTTTACAATATAACCTCACAAATAACAACATAACATATATACCTATGAACACACACCGACAAACATAGATATAACTGTCACATTGCTTTCATGATGGTCAACTAATTTTGTAACCACAACACTGAACAAACCATTAAACGCAGGTGTGGAAAATAGATATAAATCAACATAATGATCATCAGAAAATCATAACAACAATGCACACATAATGATCATCATTCTTCCCCTGAGAATAAACTCCCCCTTGCTAAATACTTCTCCCTCTTAATCAAACAATCTTAACCAAACAATCTCAATCTCTCCCCTTCACTTAATACTTCCCCCCTTTTTGTCACTGAAATGTCAAGCAAAGAGAGTATATGCCAGAACAATAATGTAGAGAGAAGCAAGGAAGTACTCAATGAAAAACACCAAGATATAGAACCCTTATCAGATTATATCCAAATTCTCAGGGTAATGGACATCTCTACTATGCATGACTCTACTACTAATGCATGAATGCAAAATGTCATGAATAAAAATAAAATAAAATATTTTTGTTTTTAGAAATCTGTGAGCAAGGCTGTAGAGACAATAAGCAAATCATTTATACATCATATTCTCAGATTTAACTCGACCATTATACACATGGTATAGAAGAAAATCAACACACACCTTGTAAACTCAAGAATGCACAAGGCAAGTTTTACAAATATATATATATATATATATATATGAAAATTCTCATGTGCAAGCACTAAGGTAAGATGAAAACAATGCATACTAAAGCTGATAATCTCCCCACCAACCGTGATGATAATTCAATCCAAGATCCAAACTAGAAGGAAAAAAGTAAAAGATACTTTATCTTTATCACACAATTTCCTCATTCTCATCTTTTCAACTTTCTCACCGTATCCCTTTTTGTCTTTCTAAGCTCCGGACTTTCCAACGAGGATTTTTAGTCCCGACCAACTGGGCCCGAGCTTCTTCCATGGGATTTATGTTCATTAGTCTTCTCCCTTTTTTACGCAAACACTCAATTCTTACCGAGGCAAGAGGTCCGGTTACTTAGATTGAATAACTACTTTTTGCATTTTTAATATTTTAAACATCTCATTTTTTTCAACATCACCACAACATTCATACTCATGTAAAAAAATATTTCATGCATATACCAATCTAACATAACTCATGAACCTTCATACAAATTCGGGTTAAATATAAAAAATTAATAGATTCAGCAGGCATTATAATCAACACCGAAGCAACTAGCACCTAAGATTAAAGTTTTGTAACATAAAATAATCATGCCAAGTGATCATCCAAAAATCTTAGGTCAGTCTGATACATCTACTTCACATATGCATAATGAGACAAGTAAATGTGAAAATAGAGTAAAAATGACAACTTTTGTACTCTGATCAAGCTCAACAGTCTCAAAAAATTTATTGTCATTTATTTCAAAATAAAATACATGAATAAATAAAAATAATACAAATTCATGATTACTTATCAATTCTAGAAAAATAATGCAATGTGCTCCTAAAATGATAAATAAGAAGATATTTATTCTAAAGAAAACATACTAATAGATTTTCTAAGACTAACATGCTTTTAAAAATCTAATGATTTTGTAAAGATATCTGCTAACTGAGAATCTGTGGATATGAACTCTAGAGACATTATACCATATTCAACAAGATCACGAATGAAATGATGTTGAATATCTATATGCTCTGTCCTAGAGTGTTGAACAAGATTTTTAGAAATATTTATTGCACTCGTGTTATTACAGAACACAGTCATTGTACCTTGAGAAAAACCATAATCCTGCAACATCTGACACATCCACAAAACCTGAGTATAACAACTACCAACTGCTATATATTCAGCCTCATCAGTGGAAAGAGAAACACAATTTTGCTTCTTTCTATGTCAAACAACTAAGCAATTTCCAACATAAAAACACATTCCACTGGTACTTTTTCTATCATCAACATTACTGGCCCAATCAACATCAGAGAAGGATGCAATATCAGTATTAGTACCCAATTGATACCACAGTCCGTAATTCACTATCCCTTTAACATACTTGATAATCCTTTTCACAGCAGTAATATGAGACTCCTTAGGACTTGCCTGGTAACGTGCACACAAACCAACACTAAACGCTATGTCAGGTCGATTGACAGTTAAGTACAACAAACTTCCAATCATACTCCTATAAAGTGTAGGATCGACATCTTTGCCTTTAGCAAGCTAAGCTTAACACTTGTACTCATAGGAGTGCGAGCATCCTTAGCCTTTTCCAAACCAAACTTCTTCACCAATTACAAGGCATAACGAGTTTGAGAAACAAAAATCCTATCATTTAATTGCCTAACTTGAAACCCTAGAAAGAAGTTCAATTCACCAATCATGCTCATATCAAATTCATGTTTCATTTGATCTCCAAAATAATGAACAAACTTATCAGAAGGGGATCCAAACATAATATCATCAACATATATTTGAGCAACAACTATATCCCTCTCAATTTTCTGAATAAATAGTATTTTGTCCACTCCCCCTCGAATAAAACATGTTCCCAATAGGTAATTAGTCAACCTTTCATGCCAAGCTCTAAGAGCTTGCTTTAGCCCGTACAAAGCCTTTTTCAGCCTATAGACATGATATAGACAATAAGGATATTCAAATCCTTTGGGCTGCTCCACATATACTTCCTCATGAAGAACACTATTAAAAAATGCACTATTCACATCCATCTAATACAACTTGAATCCAAGATGACAAGCAATAGCAAACAAAATCCGAATAGATTTAAGCCTAGCCACTGGAGTGAAAGTCTCATCAAAATCAATACCCTCCATCTGAGTATATCCTTGAGCAACAAGCGTAGCCTTATTCGTAATCACTGTACCATTTTCATCTTTTTTATTCTTGAAAATTCACTTGGTACCAATCACATTTATCTCTTTTAGTCTAGGCACAAGATACCATACATCATTATTAACAAACTGCTAAAGTTCTTTTTGCATAACATTTATCCACTCACTATCTTGAAAAGCTTCTTTGACATTTTTAGGTTCCAAAGAAGATGTATAACATGCATACGAAACCTCATTCCTAGCCTTTCTCCGTGTCACCATCATCTGATCAACATATCCTATAACATTATCCAAAGGATGGTACAACTTTCCCCTTGCAGATGGTTCCTTAAACGGTGTAGGTTGCACATTACCAAGTGAATCATGTGATTCTGCAGGACTTAAAGTATCCTCACTAACCACATTGTCCTCTTTTTCAACCTCAGAAGAGTCATTATCCAATATAAAGAATGGCTCACCATCTTCCTCCTCAACAGACGTTGAGGACTCATCAATACATGAGTCATCAACCACTACATTAGCAGATTCCATCATCGTTTGAGTTCTAAGGTTAAAAACCCTATATGCTCGACTAGTCAATGAATAACCCAAAAATATTCCTTCATCACTCTTAGACTCGAACTTTCCAATAGATTCACGATTTCTAAGAATATAACAGTTTGCTCCAAAAACTTTGAAATACTTTTCATTGGGTTTCTTGCCATTCCACAGTTCATAAGGAGTTTTTAAGGTGCCAGACCTAAGATAAACTTTGTTCGAGGTATAACACGCTGTGTTCACCGCCTTAGCTAAAAAATACCTAGGAACATTCCTACCCTGTAGCATAACATTGGCCATTTCCTGAATAACCTTATTATTCCTTTCAACTACTCCACTTTGTTCTGGAGTTTTAGGTACTGAAAATTGATGTTTTATTCCTCTCTCTTCACAAAACACTTTAATTTATGAATTTTTAAACTCCCTTCCATGATTACTCCTTACTCTAGAAATGAAACAATTTTTCTCAGTCTAAATTTTTAAACAAATTCTCTTAAAACTTTCAGGAGCTTCAAACTTTTCACTTAGAAATCCAACCCATGCAAATCTCGAATAATCATCCACCATGACAAAAATATACTTCTTTCCTCCTTTGCTCATGGTCTTAGAGGGACCCATTAAATCAATATGTAACAACTCTAAAGGTCTAGAAGTACCAATGACATTTGTATTTTTGTGCTGACATCTGACTTATTTACCCTTCTGACATGATCGACACACAACTCCTTTTGCATAACCAAGCTTAGGGACTCCCTTAACAATTTTACTCTTAGTAATTTTTATTAATTCACGAAAATTAACATGTCTCATCCATTGATGCCAGATTTCAACTTCATCAAGTTTAACTCTATTGCATAACAATTCGGAATAATGCAATAACAATTATCAGTTGAACACATACCTTCCATCACGCAATTCCCAGAATAGTCAATGATCAAACACTTATCAGGAGAAAAAGTGACATTATAATTGTTATCACATATCTAACTTATGCTCAACAAATTTGTTTTAAGACCCTCTATATAAAACACATCTTCTAGTTTAGGTAGACCAGAAACCCCAATGGTACATTTGCCTAGAACCTTCGACTTATCTCCATCACCAAAAGTGACTATCCCACCATAACATTCCTCGAGAAATCCAAACAATGACTTATTTCCAGTCATATGCCTCGAACATCCACTATCCAAATACCAAGATGTAGACTTGCGTGCTCTAAGTGCAGTATGAACAACAAGACAGTGTAGCTCACTTTTTCTCACCCAAGCCTTCTTCATCTTCGAAGCTCCTTTTGTCAATCTTGATAAATTCTTCATTTCTTTATTCAGTATTCGAATTTGATCTTGAACACGATCTCCATGTTGAACTCTTTATTTTTTCACCGATTGCTGAGTCTTCCCTCTCAACTTCAAACACCTTGGTCGAATGTGACCATTGACACCACAGTGATGACAAATAGGAACAAACCTTCGAACTCCATCAGTTGACTTCCTAGGATATCTAGGGGTAAGGAAAAACTTATTTTCAATAGGTCTTTTGACATAGGATTGAATCCTAGGATTCCATTTTGACTTTCCTTTTGAAGAACTTGATGCTACTTGGGAGACTTTTACAAATGTGGTTTTTACAGCAACATTCGAATTTTGCAATACTCCAATTAAACCTAGTCCCTTTATATTTCCTGTGGACTTTCCTACACTCAACATATGATTAAGCTTAAGAGTTCCACTAGACCACTTCTGAACAGTTGAGTTAACATCTTTCAGCTCTTTTTCCAAATTTTCAATCTTAGTAGATTTCTCAACCAATTCCATATTGAGACCATCTATTAATTTCAAAGCCTTAGTTTTTTCAAGTTTAGACTTATTCAAATCTTTAATCAACTTGGCCTTTTGGGTCTGTAGAAGATTCAGAGTTTGAGAACTATTGACTAATTCGTCTTTTAAAGAATGACGTTCTTTATCCATGTTAAGACTTTTAGTCAACCGTTTTATGTGATTCTTGTGAAGTTATGTGGTCTTATCAAGTACTTTATTATAAGACTCTTGAATCATTTCATCACAATCTTCATAACTCTCAGAACCTTCCTCTTCAGACATCGCCAAACTTGAAGCAACTTCGTTAACCTCCTTGCTCTGTACAACAAACACAGTGAAATTCTCAGAATCATCACCTACTTCTGATTTTGTCACATCACTAGTTGATCCATTGTCAGAGTCATCATCCCAACTGACAGCTAATCCTTTGAATTTCTTCAGAGTGTTTGCACACTTTGCAGCTATATGACCATATCATTGACATTCAAAACATTTGGGTTTCTTCTTTTTAGGACCAGACTTGTCCTTCCTAATTTGAGTCTTATTTCTACTTCTAGACTTACCCAACTTATCTCCAAATTTTTATCCCTGGCCATTCTATTTAGCCATAACAAATTTGTTCAACCTTTTAGCAAACATGACAATATCATTCGGACTCAACTCACTTTCTTCATCAAGTTCAACCTGATTCTCCCTAGTGATTTTGAAAGATATGCTCTTCTCTTTTGTGCCACTCGCCTTTTTAGGAGGATTTTTGAATATCTCCATCTCATAAGATTTTAAATTTTCAGCCAATTCTTCAACCTTAATTTCTTTAAGACCCATGACCTCATATATGACAGTGACCTTAGATAAAAAACATTCAGGAAGAGACCTAAGGATTTTCTATACTATGGTAGTCTCATGAATAGGCTCACCCAGGTTATGACAACCTGTTACAATATCAGTTAACCTAGCCTCAAAGTCTGTGAATACCTCATTCTCCTCCATCTTTAGCTGTTCAAATTGAGAATTCAAAATTTGAAGCTTTGATTGTTTCACCTTGGACGTTCCTTCATGAGTGACTTGGATAATGTCCCAAGCTTCCTTGGCAATTACGCACGTAGCAATCTTCTTGAACTCACTCGGAGTTACAACATTGTATAACGCATTCAACGCCTTCAAGTTCCAATTCGCACTATTCGGCTCGGCAGCAGCCCACTCGCTTGACAGTTTTGGTGTTGATTCATTAGTCGCGTCATCTTTCATAGTAGGAGGTGAATATCCTACTTCAACAGCATTCCATGCTCTCTCATCTAAATATTTTTAAAATGCTCTCATTCTCGCTTTCCAATTTATATAATTTGAGCCATCAAACAAAGAGGACCTAGTTATGGAACCTCATTCACGAGGCATCTCCATCGTTTAAGTACAGAATCTAACCCTAGGTAATTAACCTAAAAAGGGGTAACCACTCTCTGATACCAATTGAAATTACCTAAACGATAATGAAAACAGCCTAGAGGGGGGTGAATAGGTTTTTTGTCAATTTTATGATCAATTAAAATTATTTAACAAAAATTCAATTTTAATCCAATCACAAACCCTAATTTTCAATTTAATTCCAAAAACAAATCTATCGTGCAATATCAAACAAACATCAATATAGTGCAGAAAATAAGGCAAGAGACGACACAGAGAATTATATGTGGAAAAACCAAGGAAACGTTCCAAGGAAAAAACCACGGGTACACTCAGGTACCGATGCATTATGAATCAATGATTACAGACTCTATGAGAGTTTTAGACTTACAATCACTCCTGATATGCCTTCCTCTACTCGCGGTCTGAAACCCTTGAATCACTCGTACTTCACGAAGCACACTTACTCCGTCAGACACTATGAGAGACTCACAAATCAAGTCTGATTTGCCTTTCTCTACTCGCGGTCTGAAATCCTCAAATCGCTCCGTACTCGAACGGATCAAAGTAACCTTGTTGCAATAAACAGTGTGTGAATTTTTTAGCAACTATATCATTCAATCGTGCATAGAGAAGTCGTTTGGCTTTCCTGTTCT
The DNA here is from genome assembly GCA_963922005.1 of Cornus suecica. Taxonomy (NCBI): domain Eukaryota; kingdom Viridiplantae; phylum Streptophyta; class Magnoliopsida; order Cornales; family Cornaceae; genus Cornus; species Cornus suecica. The sequence continues at coordinate 22,373,276 of OY998241.1, forward strand.
TAACTTCTTTCCCTTCTATTAATGACCTTAGACGTCTGCTTTGGAGCTTTTAGGCAGTTGGTACTTAACTAGCTTAATCCCATGATTCGCCAGTTCAGCTAGGCCAGTAAACATCTGCTATAAGCTAACACTGGATAATACCCTGCCTTAATATATTCTCCTGTTATCAATACCTCTTCCTTTGAGTCTCAGTCTTCTTCTGTTAATGATTCACCGGAACGTTCTGAGTCAATAGGACTTATTCTTCGATCTGAGAGATCTGCCCTTCCTTTTGAGGTCGGGGTTGATATAATTTCGTCCTAAACCAGCAGAAGAACTCATTCCCTAACTTTCGGACAACCGAGGTGTTTGGAGGGCGTAGGCCACAATTGAAGACGTCCAAAAATAAGAGAGAACTTGTATATCTTTAATCACTCAATGATATTTTCTCTCTATATATCTATATCTCTATAGAAAAATATGAACGATAGAATACTGCAGAGATCTCTCAAAGACGTAGCCTCCTCTCTTGTAGAACCTTGGTATTTATAGACCAAGTAATAGAAAACCCTAACATTGCCCTCTTACGTAATTTCACAATACATTGATAAATCCTCTAAAATCTGATGTAAATATGTGTATATGCTTATACGTAAAAGTTTGAAGTCGTCGATTACTTAAAAACTCGAAGTAGGGACCAAATTGGAAAAATCCGAAAGCACCCCGAAACAAATCCTGCATCATAAGTGATCACGTGACCAAGCATTGGGACCTATGTTTGGGCGTAGTTCTAGGGCGTAGGGTCCATTCCCAGCTCCAAAAACCAAAGTGTAGGTTAGAGCCATTCAGCCTCTTTTTGCCTCTGACAACGTAGGTATATTGCATCTTTTGCAATTTTTTCATATTTGAACTAGACTAATCATCTCGAACTCCCGATGTTTTTGGTTGAAGTCATGATGTTTGGAAATGACATTTTTGCCCTTCGGTGAAGTATTGATGTCTGAAAATGACGATTTTGCCCTTCGGTAGCTTTTTTTGCTTTGACACACTCTTTGACTTCTTTCTTGAGATAGAAACGAACATACTAATAATTCTATTGCAAATACACAAAATTCTCAACATGACAATTCACTCAACATGGTTATTGTCTAGAACATGCTAAATACAAATAATACTATAAATGTTCTTACAAGTTTGGTAACATTAAAGTATAAATAGGTATAATCCTATTTATTTAGAGAAGTAAGAAGAGTAAACAAAAAAACAATTATAAAAAAATATATATATATTGCTTTAAGTTCTTAAGTAGTATATAGTTTAGTGGGATTGAGTAATATTTGATATTTCGTTGGAAGTTAAAAAGAATTTTGTATTTGATATAAATATAGTTTAATTGAATTCAGTAGTATTTGATACATTTAGTGGGAAGTCCAAAGGAATGGAACTTGTGGTGTGAAAATTTCTAATATATAAATAACAAGAGTAAATTAAAAAATAAAAATTCTATAAAAATAAATAAATATTTCTTTGAATTTTATCAGTAATATATAGTCTATTGAAATTTAGTAATAATTAATATATTTTGTGGGAAGATCAAAAGAGATATATTTTATGGGAAGATCAAAAGAGTGTTGTAACATTTGGTGTAAATGTTAAGTAAATAAATAATTATATTTATTTAAATTATAAAAGATTTAAAAATGTATGAAAAATATTAAAATTGATTGTACTATTATAGTGTATAAATAATAAGGGTTGTGGTGATAAGGGTGCTTAGTATAGTAGGTGTGATGTGGGGTTTAGGCATAAGAGTAACTTAGACATTTCACATGCAAATTAAAATAATTAAGGCCATTAAAGTCATTTTATGCCTCAAAAGGGTGTCATTGCAATAAAATGCAAGCCTCATGGGGCGTTGTGACCACACTCTCCTTGACCAACATCTAGGTGGAATTGACTGAAACCTCAATGAGTGTTAGTGCAATTTACCCATAAATTAAAGTAAGTGAATTTATATCCATGTTTCCAAACACCAACTTGAGGGGTAGTTTAGGTATTAAATTAAAAAATTTGAGTGATGTCATACTTGATTTGACGTGAAAGTGACATTAGTGGATGTAAATAACCCGTGTCAGGTAAAATATGAGATTTGAATGAAGATATGCAAACCTCACAGAATCATATTGAAATAAAAATAAATCTCATAGTGTAAATGAAATTAACTCATTTATGTATTATTTGGACTACCTTTTCAAAAACTACTTTTAACATTTTAAAATTTTTAAAAACCTTTTAAAATTGTGTTTAAACTTATGCTTTTGAAGAAGCTGTAGCTACCAAACTTCTCAAAAACTCTTCAGCTGTTAAGTAAAACTTCGGCCAAACAAAGTCTCGATTAAATTAGATTTGAATTTGGCAAATTTGGAACTCTTATTTTATATATATATATTCTTATAAACAATTTGCCTTTAGTCACATAACATAATGAAATGTCTCTGACTTCCAAACTTCCAAACCGTACTCTTAGATAATAATAATAAAAAAAAATCCACTGTTTCCGGAATATCTTTAGTGAGTTGCAGTAGCCACCGCCGTGGGTGGTCCGACAACAGAATTTCCCGCCAAGACTGTGGACACCGGAGTCCGAGGGGCAACGGCAGCCACAAAATCGTCTTGGTAGAGGAACTGGCTAACAATCATGGTGCTTGGGTCCACAACCAGCTTCTCCCAAGCTTCTTCAGCTTCTTTCCCGCGCTTTACAAATGCTTCCGTGGCATCAAGGCAATGCATGTGTCGCTTCTCAATGATGCTTTGGAGCCTCGCAATGTTGCCCAACTGCCTACAAGCCAGTCTACATGTGTTGGCCTTGATTTCATCAATGGCCACCTCAAGAAGCCTCCTCCGAGTCAACTCATCAACCGCCGATTCAGCTCGTAGAACTCGGTCCATTTCCGGAACTCCAATGGCCTGTCTAATCCCACGTGTGTAATCCGCCTCGGGATCATACACGCTTCGAATCTCGTCCAATAAACCAAATTCTATCATCAAATCGACTCGACCTGACACGAATGAGTGGAGAACAGGCAAACACACGTCTATCCAAATAAAACAAACCTCGTAACGAAATTCGAGAGGGTTGTTGACCAGGGCTTTGATGTATGAATTGGACCCACCGGCTATGATGGGAAGCCGGCCTCGTCTGATGATTGATTCAACGGCTAGTGATGCGTGGTGTAGAAAATCGGAGGATGTGAAGTCTTCATTAGGGTCTATGAACCCTAGTAGGTGGTGGGGGACACCACGGCGCTCCTCTTCCGTGACTTTGTTGGTGACAACGTCAAGGCCTTTGTAGACTTGCATTTTGTCCGAATTGATGATTTCGGCGGGAAACCGATTGGCTAGGTCAATTGAGAGTCTCGATTTTCCGGTACCGGTAGCTCCCATGACCACCACCACCTTTTCCTTCCGCCGCCGTGGAAGAAAGGCTTCCATGTTGATTAGTCCCCCCAGGAAATTCACGAGGGGATGTGGGTGTTTGCAGGCAGTTGACAATGGAAGCCTCATAATATATACACCTGCAATATATATAGGTCATCACAAATATTTCTACACGTACGTTTACAACTCTAGTTATAAATGCGCATCTTTTTCTTGAGGTTGTCATTCTTATTTTTAAAATTGATATTATTCCATTTTGTTACACTGTTAGTGCAATCACGACCGACCGAAACACATATTATATACATATATATAGGTACACGCAGCAAAAAATTTCATGCACAATGAATCGTATAGAACCGTACTGTACCTTTATATGCGGCAAGCTGAAGAAAAACCTTATGAGATGTGGTAAAGAGAGTACTAGCTAGAAGTTAAGCTTTGAAAAGTTGGAAGTGAAGAGATGGTACTAGGAAATAAATGTGTGTGTGTTTTTGTATGTATATGGGAAGTTGCTCCTGTGCTTCCTGCTTTATATAAGCACCACACAAGTTGTAGAGATATATGTTTATCTCTTCACTGTGTGCATAATTATATATATATATATATATATATATGTGGTGAAAATGAGGGTTTTTGGAAGAATATATATGACTATGACTAGAGATAGGTATACATATTTTTTTGAAGTTCAATCACTTAAGGAAGCCATTAGAGAATAGGTTAGTATTTATAGTGGGAAGAAGATTCCATCAAATAGTGGTTTTACAGATTTCCTGAGGACGATGAGTTGAAAAACTGACACCTGGATGCATGAGTTAGATGCTTTGTTAAGTGGGGTGTGTTGGGCGTTATTCCTCTTGAAACATTCATAAACTAGTCATGGGCCAACAAGATAAAATATATATATAATTGATACATGTAATTGTGTGATAGTCCAAATTATATTATTTGATGGATCTAAATTGCAGCTTGCAAAATGTCTTCTCCCTAAAAAATTATATAACACCAATGAGTGATGGTGATCCGATACATGATTTGAGTAATGGTGATCTTTTGAAACATATTGGTACCTTTAAATAACAACGCTAATCATTGAATATACATTTAATCTAGAGATTGATATCGCCGAAACCAAGATTGCGAACTATGGTCCCATACACTGAATATCGATCTATTCATTATTACATTGTTTAAAGATGCTCTTTTGTAATATCGGTTTGGACTAATGTGTGATTTGATAACCTTAAAAATTTAGTACTGAAGTAGTTATCAAATTGAAAGATTATTCCGAAGTTTTAGCTAAACCATTCATCAAACAAGTGGTGGGCCATGGAAAAGACACTTCTCTTTGGCATGATTACTGGCTACAATGTGACCTCTAAGTTCAAAGTCATGAAACTATTTATCGAGAAAAAAAGAAAAAAAAAACTTAGTCATAAAACAATTTTTAATTCCAATACAAAATTGCACGTTCTTATCACGCATCGGAGCTGGAGATTACCGTGAAGTTTCAAAGGACGGTTGATATATAATCTCAAAGTTGTTGCACCTCCTATCGGAGTGGACATCTTATTGCCACCTTCCCATCTGATCCCTTAGCATAATGAAATCTGATTCTGATTTTAGAAGTTCATTTCATGCATTATTTTATTGTGTGACTTTCTTTCTAGCATAAACTTTACATAAGAAATTCCCAATCATGCAAATATCATCTCAACCGCACACTTATCACCACGGTCTATTTAGCCAGTGCTTAAAAGTATTTTTCCACCACAGGCTATTTTTGCCCGTTGTATAACATTTAACTTAATACCACCGGACTGCAAAGTTCGTGGTAAAATACTAATTTATTCCACAAACAACATAGCTTGCGATGAAAATTTATCTTACACCCTGATTTTAGTCTATGATTAAATTATTCATATTTACACCACGATTTTTGTTCGTGGCTAAAATATGATTGTTTACAGCATTGTCTTAGCTCATGATTAAAAAATATGTGTTTAAACCTGTGATTAAAATATACTTGTTTACATTAGGATATTAGACTGAGAAAAAAATCTACATATTTCACTGTCTTTGCTCGTGATTGAAATATTTTGTTTTCTGGTAGAATTTCTTTTTACCTGTGATTAAAATACAAATTTCTTGTAGTCTCTCGAACTATTGTTCTTTGTGTTTGGCAAGTGCAAATAGTGCCCCTCGCATTATTCAATTCCACATTTTCAGCTATGATATAAGTTTTCAATCAATTATAGGAAGTATTATTTCCATGTGGACTGCAAAGACAAAATCCAGTAAAATTTAAATCTGTAAATTAATTGTGCCTAAATAATGGTACTTATTTTATCTAAAAAGAAAGGAATAACAGTAATTTTTTAAGCAACAGTGATGAAAACTGTGTATGATTGTCTGCCGAGTTGCATTTTTGCCTACAAGTTCTTGATAAGATGTCAAAATTATTGCTTGTTGGAGCATCCCGAGTTCACTTCATCTAGATCTGCATTCTTTCTATGCGGTCATGATACCAACATATGGAGTTTCTTGTCTAACTACAAGAATTGATAAGAGTTCTAGTGTCCGTCACAAGTGTCATCAAAAGAAGTAAAAATTACAGCTAGAAGTTTTAGTGATAGACTGAATTGCCGCATAAAATCCTGACATCAAAAACTTTATAAGCTATATCCAGAATAAACTGTTGGTACACCTTAGATATACTAGGTAGAAAAATTAATTTTTTTATACTAAAGTGGATAGACTATTTTAGTTTATCACTAAATTTTTGAAACTATAAACACATTTTTTGTAGTGTAAAATCTAGATGGTAGTATATTTCTGGGTTGTGTTTGTAATGTAAAAAATATATATTTCGGAAAAAAAATTATATTATTTTTGGAAAAAATAATATATATTTTTTGCAAAAAAGATATTTTTCGGAAAAAATTCATTTTTGGAAAATAATATATATTTTTCTCAAAAAATTATTTTTTGGAAAAAAGATCATATTTTGGAAAATAATATATATTTTTCTCAAAAAAATTATTTTTCCGAAAAAATCATATTTTGGAATATAATATATATTTTTCCCAAAAATATTATTTTTCGGAAAAAATTCATATTTTTTTAAAACAATTCTGAAAATACATATTTTTGACGAATTATATATATATTCTGAAATATATATCATTTTCCAATATATTTATATATTTTCTGAAATATATATTTTTTCCAAAATTTATATTGTTTTCGAAAAATATTTTTTTCCCGAAATATATATATTTTTTTAAAATCTATATTTTTTACGAAAAATATAATTGATTTTTGATAAATAATTTATTTAAAGGTTTGATTTCACTAAACCCCCCTATACTATTGAGGGTAGTTTAGGTATTATGACTCAAAATGTGAGGGGAATGAGCATAGTGATGAAATTTAATTGTATAAGGGACAAAGTGGATACAATGAGAGTTAGTTGATTAAATTGGATAGTATATGAAGGTTTTATGAAATTAACCATTTAAATAATCCCAAGTATTATCAGACAAACAACTAAACTTTAGGATAATTATATTTATATCTGTGTTTAGTATATATATTTATACATATAAATGTTATATTCATAGTTTGTGTAGTGAATTAGTAGTAGTCAACTAAAAGTAGAGCTATCCTTCGAGAAAAAAAACCGAATCGTAGAGCTGCGGTTCGTAAGAGCAAGCCACAAACTTTTGCCTTTTTATTAACAAATAAAAGAAGGCAAAAGTGCATAATACCCTATGCTTTTGAAAAGTTGTGAAATACCACTGTATATTATTTTTAGCTTCAAATCACCCCTCTCCTTTATAAAGAGCTAGCAAATTACTCCATTTGATTACTCAAAATATTGATTATTTTGCCCACTTGTCTTGTAATAATCCATTTTTATTATTATTTAACATTTTTTTTCCCTATCTATTTCAGTAATATAATTAAAATTCAAAACTCCACACTCATATAGTTTATTTCAAGAGAAAAACATGGTATTAAAAATATTTTTTTTATGATAAATATAATAAAACTAAAAATATGACTTATAAAATTAAAGCATGTCTAAAATTTGCTTTTGCTATTCGTTATCAATAGGGAGTTAACAAGACTTGAGAAGCTATGGGTCCGTTTGACAATCCTTTGTTTTTGTTTTTGTTCTGAGTCCCAAAAAACAAGAATCAATCTTATCTTGTCTTTATTTTCTTACTCTTAAAAATAAAAACACAAGGATTGTTTGGGACCAAAGATGGTGGTTGCGAAGGTGTGTGTATATATATGTGTGTGAGTGTATGTGGGTGTGGGTGTAAGTGGTTGTGGCATGGTGGTCGGCGCGGTGGTGGCGTGGTGTCGGGGTGGGTGTTGGCTGGCGTCGGCTGGTGGTGGTGGTGTGGTGGTGTGGTCAATTTCTCCTTTCTGCATTTTTTTTTCTTTTTTAGGAAAATTCCAAAAGAACATCATTTTCATGTTCTCATGTTTTCTGCACTATTCATGAGAAGTGTTTCCAACCCAAGAATAAAGTGAACAGTAAAAAAATCTCCCAAACATGTTTTGTTCTCATGAACAGTGCCAAAAAATAAGAACAATAACGAAAACACTCATATCCAAATGGATCCTATATATTATCGTTTAGAAGATTACAACACTTGCTATGTTGGAAAGTACCCATCGATGTTGATGCTTGACTATCCACAATACATTAAGGTTAATATTTGGTATGTAAGAAGTACTTCCCAACATAGAAAATGGTTTCAAATGATTAAAGTTTCCCAAATCTTGTTAGTTTTTCTTCTTAGTGAAACGGATAACAAAAGACGAATTTTAGACATGCTTTATTGTTGTGTAATATTTTATGTTTTATTGTATTGTTTTAAAATAATAATTTATTAAACAAATTTTTAGTACCATGTTTAGGTCTGAAATAAGTATATGTCTGTGAAATTTTGAATTTTGAATTATATTATTGAAAGAGAAAAAAAAGATTAAATAATACTAAAATTATATTATTTCAAGTGAAGGGGGTAAAATGATCAATATTTTGAGAAAAGCATATCAAAGGGAGTAATTTACTTACTTTTACAAAGGCGAGAGAGTGATTTGAAGCTAAAAATAGCACATGAGGGTATTATGAAACTTTTCAAAAGTATAGGGGCTATTACGCACTTTTGCCATAAAAGAATAAAAATTGAAAGCTTTTCCTAATTTGTAATTAAGATTATCATTATCCTCATAACGATAGCACCCTCATTATCAAGTCTTGGTGGTCATGTCGTTTTCGAAAAAAGCAGCGACAAAAAGAATTTTGACCTCGACTACAAAAGATTAATTATATATATATATATATTTTTTACAAATAATTATTTTCATCATTGTTTAGTAAAATTATAATTGAAATTAACGCATATGTGTTTATGTATTGAGCGGACTAAAAATTATTTCATGATATGACACATCAAAAACTACTAGTTTAAAATTAGGTATCTATCTAATAGCTTCTTAAATAAAACAAATTACAAAATAAGACAAATATAACCACCAAAAATACCAATGCCAAAAACCCTAAATTCCAATTGTGTGTTTACATAGGTCTTACTTGCCATTTCTAGATCATTATTATTCCTAAGTTTTATCTTTTGTTTCAATTTCATGGGCATCAACTAAAGTTTTTAATGCTTTTGATTTTGTTTGTTATAATATTGTTTTTGGGTATATACGTAGCTTAATTGTAAAGTTGCACAACTTGCATGGTTATACTTTTTAAATATTCATGTGAAATTGGTCGGCAATTTAAAATGTATTTAAAGAAAGAACAAAAGAAAAAGTTTGGCCTGACTAATTAATGGAACTCCTTACCTTTTCTTTTTCCAATAAAAATAACTATTTGATATGACATTTATACATATGGAGTTCAAAGAACGGTGGGTTGGAGAATCATTTTATTATTATCTTCGTTTTTTTTTTTTTTTTTGGCGAATCATTTTTTGCATTTAAAGTAAGAGAACAAATTAAACTGTTTATTCGGGACAGCATTGGAGTTCAATATGGGTTCTGGAATCTGAAGAAAAAATGAATATGCGAAAGTTAATGGTTGTAATATCAAGAATCTTTCCTTTCTCTTTTATTGTTATTTTCTCTGACTCTATTATATTAAAAGAATAATTAACCATCTTTGTTAAGTTTTTCTTCATACCCAGGTTCTTGCGAGGAAAATACTAGGAATCGGTGGGTTTTATTTTGTATAAATTTTATTATTCTTCTTTTATTTTTTATTTTTTTAAAAAAAGCACAAGGTACTAACTAACTTAGGCCCAGGGGCGGAGCTAGGAAAAACACCTAGGGCCTCTTGTCACAAAATATTGAGTGTTCGGGTAAAAAAAGGAGAAAATAAAACAAAAACAAAAAATTGGAAAAAATAAAGATGGAAAACTAGGAAAAAAAAGGGACAAGAGTAATTAATTTGTCATAGAAAGAGTTCACTTAATAAAGATGGAAAATAGTGAAAAATAAGGTAGAATACAAGAGTAAATTAATTTGTCATAAAAAATACTTCACTTAATACGAGGAGTTGTCTGGAAAGGGAGTAGAATTATTTAGTTTATTTACTTTACTGTGGACCATTTTTTACATTACTTTGAGATAATTGTTATTCAAAAGTGAGTGAGAATAATTGCATTCATGCGATCTTGTATATTGTATCATTGCTTGATTGATGAGTATGTGGATTTGTGAATATATGAGAATGGAGAATGAAAGAGTTTGTGGGTATCATATTTAACCCTCGCAAGACTTCACTCGTCCACTGGGAAAACCTAGGGTTTAAAAGAATTGTTACACATGTTAAGTGTAGTCATCAACCCTCACAAAAGCAAGGGAGTATGTTAGATTAGTTTAAAATAATAAAATTATCACACTGTGTTTTAGTTTCCTATTGTGTGTATTGCTAAAGAAGTAATAATGTTTAAGTTTGGGGATGTGTTAGGTGCCGAATGTAATGTATTCTAGGCCCCTAACTTGGTATTGTTAGTTTAATTATTCCATTATTGTGGTACTTTTATACCATTTGCCTTGTTAATTGTGTGTCAGGAGCATTACACGGATTCATTTCGGTGAATTAACCGGAATGTCGACTCAAGATCATTCAAGAGCCGAAATCTACAAAGAATGAAGCGAGTCTGAGCCATAAATTGCATGAAAAAGACTAATAATGAATAGGAGCTAACATCGGGAACAAAGAAACGCAAAATGAGAACAACAGGCACGAAAATCAGAGACACAAGCAGGCCTACTTATACGTTTCATCACAGAATTTGGCGATCGAGCGCACCTGCCATTTTCCAAAAAATCCAGCCAAAGTGCGCTCAATCACACATAGGTGCGCTCGATGGCACCCGACCGACTTAAAATCTAATGTGGGGCCCACGTTTGACTTGTTGCACACTCCAAGTTATTTTGGGATGTGATTTTTGCATATTTTGGTCAGTTTAGGTCAGATTTGACTTTCCTTTGTTTTGTCAAAAATTAAGGGTCTTCTTTCAAGTCTTCTACTTAGCATTCAATTAGTTATTTCTTTCATTATTTTCCAGCAGTTCAAGAGAGAAAATCAGAGAAGAAACATGGAGACGGTTTCTACATCAACGATGCGGATTTCATAAATCATGAGCTGCTAAAGCGATATTTAGGATTTTTGACAAAACCCTAGCCAAGTAATGTAGAATTTATTTATTTTGATTGTGGAAGGGGAAGCTAAAGAACACATGTGTGATGATTATGTAGTTAGTGATCGAACAATTGATTTTATACAAGATCTTATGATTAATTATATTCTTGTCTTAAATTGAATGAAAATATTATATGACACAACCATGTTTTCTCACTATGAGTTGTGTTAGGTGTCAATTGTTGTACATTTTAAGCCCCTATCTTGCTATTGTTATGTCTTTACATTCCATTATTTGGTGTTTTTATGCGATTTGTGTGTCTAAGCGTGTTTCAGGAGCTTAAAGAAGAAAATGAGCTAACTTTGGTGAATTAACCAATGATATGCTTATTTCTATTCAATAGGAGAGCAAAAGTGATGTTTTCAAGTAAAAACTGTCTCCTGGAGGGCAAAAATATCATTTTTCGGAGCCATAACTTCGGAAAACATACTGAAGGAGTCGAGGGATTCTAACGACATAATTCCCAAGAAAAGTGGTTTCCAAGGATTTTGCTACGTTTGACCTACGCTTACAGTGGCTAGAAAGTGCTAAAATTACGGTCGAGCTATGCTTGGCATTTTTGGCCTAGAAAGGAGCTACGCTCAAGCGTAGCAATCTCTACACTTAAGCGTAGGGGCCAATCGTAGGTCCAGAAATTCAGCTAACTTCGGATGACTATATCTCGGTCAAAACATATCTAAATGGAGTGATTATTGAGCCTAAACACAAGAGCTTGAAGTCTTTTTTCAACAAGCTAAACACGCATCAATTCAAGTTGTGTAGCTCCAATTATGATCAAAAGCGTAAGACGTGTCTGCAGGAAAAAGCTGAAAATTGCAAATTCGGCCAAATTTTTCCTTTTGATGGGAATCTTCAGGCATCAGGCCCCCGAGACTTAGTTGTATCATCTAGCTAGTTCAAATCAAGTTTGAACTCAACACTTAGGAAATTTTTTCATTTAATGGGAGTCTTCGGGCATCAGGCCCCTGAGACTTAGTTGTATACTCTGATCTACTCAAGATAAATTGCACTTACCAATCGGGCAAGTTTTTTGTTATTTTATAAAGTCATATCGCACATATATGAAGAACATGGTACTTTATTAAAATTTGAAAAGCGTACAGCAGATGTGCCTTATATTAGGCACGGATGCTTTATTGTGAACAACAGAGGTGTCGTACATCGGATACAGATGCTTTAATGTAAATCTACCTAAGGATAATACATTTTTAGGCGGTAGGCATTATGAGAGTTGGCCTCGATGCGGTCTGTCTCGTTATTTCATACTCGATAGGCCCCACGCCTGATGACCTCGATGATAGTATATGGTCATTCCCATGTCTCTCGTTATTTACCAATAATTCAATTTTTCTCTTGAGTACCATATCGCCTACCTGGAATTCCCTTATTTTGACTTTCTGGTTAAAATGAGCCCTGACTTGTTGCTAGTAGGTTATAGGTGCTCAATATTGGTCATTTTTTGCCCCTATCTTGCGTTTGTTATGTCTTTACATTCTGTTGCTTGGTATTTTTATCTCGTTTGTGTGTGTAAGCATGTTTTAGGAGCTTAATGAAGAAATAGAGCTAATCTCGGTGAATTAACTGAGTTCATGTTCATTTTTATTTTGAGAAAGGAATTAAGAGGTGTGCCAGAGCAAAGAAGAGCTACCAGAGGGCAAAATGGTCATTTCTCAACATCGTTATCTCACCGAAGGGCAAAAATATAATTTTCAGACATTAATACGTCACCGAAAAAGTATCAGGATTCAAAGGCAACCAGTCTAGCTCAAATATGAAAAGACGGGTTCTTTACAACAAAAGATGCATAATACCCTACGTCGTCAGAAAGAAAAGGAGGCAGATTAGACATGAGATACGCTTTGGTTTGGACCCTACGCCCAAGCGTAAGTCAGGAGCGTAGCCTACGCCCAAGCGTAGGTCAGGAGCGTAGGTCCCACCTTGTGGCCACATGACCCCTTTATGTGTTGAAGTTGTTTCGGAGTTATTTTAGAATTTTTCAGTTTTGTCCCTACTTCAATATTTTAAGTGATCGGTGATTCCAGACCTCTACATACAAGCTTATATACATATTTACATGAGATTTTATAGAGATTATTCATGTATTATGAAATTACAGAAAAGGGCAACCATTAGGGTTTCCCTCACTTGTCTATAAATATGAGAGGGTTATGTTTAGATTATGATTATTGTTTTTGGAGGTTGGTTCTAGTTCTGATTTTCACGCACGTTTATTCATAGAGTTCTTCCATTGAAGAGAACCACCATTGAAGACCTATAGATCCGGAGAAGAAGGCCATGGAGAACGTTTCTACACCGACAATGCAGATTCTCTCAGCCATGATCAACTAATTCGGTATCTAAGGTTTTCTTGCAAAACCCTAGCCAAGTAATGTAGTTCTAATTTTATATTTAATTGTAAATAGGGGAAACTGTGATGATTGTGTTAGATGAGAGACCATTTTTATTCGTGATACAAGTTTATATATTTGAATTGATTCTTGTCTTAGACTTTTTGAATATATTTATCTTACACAATCACAATTATTCACTATGGGGTGGAACTCGGATGCTTAATCTGTGATTTTATACACAATGGTGGTCATAAAACTCGAAACCCTAGGTTGACACAGGTCATGCCCTGACAAACTGATATAGACATGCTTTAGTTTATCTTCATGCTTTAATTTACTACTTTAATTTACTTTTCTGCATTTACTTTCTGTTAGTAGTTGACATGCACTAATCAGTTTAGTCTTGAGATGGGTTGTCGTGATCCGGTTGAGAGTAATCCTTTTTGGGGTCAAACTGCTGGTGCGGTGCGACCTGATTCACAGTTAATGGATTGCCCTCATGCAATTGAAATATAATTTGGACTATATTATGCGGTTAGTGGTGGAGTGAGGAAACCCTAGTTTTCTCTCTCTCTTAATCACAACCATTATTCATTATTGCTTTCTGTTTTATTTTCATTAGTATTAGATAATTCATAAAAATCAAACTCTTTTCGGAAACATATAATTCAGTGTTTTTAGACTATTGAAGTGGACAATCCTCGTATATGTGGGATCGATATTCCCCTACTCAAGCAAAACTGTCTACAATTGATTTGTGCGCTTGCAGAAGGGTAAAACCTAAAGTGTCATTAATGTGTCATTTTTAACCACATATTGTACACACACTTGACGTTCACCAGTAGGCAGCCAGCCTTACTCCTGCGGCTTCCCTTATTTCTTCCAGGAGGTCTAAATCAGGGTCCAGGTGTTGATTGTTCGGGCTCTCCTCCTACGCTTGACTTTTGAATGTGGTACCTTCAATTCTATTGGAATAACAGCCTCAGACCCGTAGGCCATGGAAAATGGGGTTTCTCCTATCGGCTGCCTCAAAGTGGTCCGATAAGACCATAAGACCTCGGGTAATTTTTCCAACCAAGCCCCTTTTGTTGCTTCGAGCTTTTTCCTAAGAGTATTGAAAATTGTTTTGTTTGTCCTTTCTACCTGTCTGTTGCCTTACAGGTAGCTAACTAAAGAAGTATTCTGATTGATCTCATGTTCTGCTAGGAACGCTCGAACTTTCTTGTTGTCCAGGTTAGTACCGTTGTCCATCATTATTGTTCGGGGTAAACCAAACCTACAAATGATATGACTCCAGATAAACTTGATAACATTGTTGTTTTTGATGGTTGGGTATGCCTCAGCTTCCACCTATTTGGTAAAGTAGTCTGTAGCAAGGAGAACATGTGTAGTAGATCGGATAGCTTGCAGGATGGGACCCACGATGTCCATTCCCCATTGGGTGAATGGGTGATGGACAATCGTTGGATTTAATAGCTCCGGAGGTGGATGAATGGCATCGCCATGAAACTGACACTTCTTACAATGTCGGGCATATATCTCAGCATCTCTTGACAGATAAGGCCAAAAGTACCCCTGAGTGAGGACTTTATGGGCTAATAACCTTCATCCGGAATGATTACCACATGATCCGGCATGTATTTCCTCCATGACCGCAGAGGCTTGAGAGGGTGTAAGGCACCTTAAATATGGTCCGGAAAAGGACTTTCGGTAAAGTTGGCCATTGTAGAGTGCATACCTTATAGCTTTCATCCTGATTTTATGGGCTTTTAGCTTTGATTCGGGCAAGGCACCCATTCTCAAGTAGTATACTATTGGATCCATCCAGCTGGGCTCCCATGGAATGATCATCACTTCTTCTAGTGGGTCTAGGCTTGATCTGTCGATGAAGTCGATCGGCACTACCCGTGTCAGGTTTTCCCCTACTACGGAAGTTTGATTGGCCAATCGATCGGCATTTGCATTATCACCCCTTGGGATTTGCTAGAAAGTTAATTGCTGGAATCCCAGGGCCTCTTTCAGTACCAATCCCTTGTATGCTTCCATTTTCGGATCTCGGGTTTCATAATCCCCACTCAACTGTCGTATAACCAATTGAGAGTCACTTCTTACTTTCGCCTTCTATACTTGCAAGCTTCAAGCCAAACGAATTCCTGCTAGAAGGGCCTCATATTCGGCTTCATTGTTGGAGGCTGGGAATTCCAAGCGAATGAACTATTGAATTTTAGTGCCATCAAGCGTCACGAGCTCTATACCGATCCTCATTTCATTGACATTTGATGATCTGTCCACGAATATTACCCATAAGTCTGGTTCATCTTCTTTGGGAGAGTCTGCGGGTTCAGTTTCTAATAGAAAATCAGCTACCGTTTGTCCTTTTATGGCGGTTCGGGGGACATAGGTTATGTCGTAGATCCCCAATTATATCGCCCATTTAGATACTCTCCCTGATAGTTTGGGCTTCGCCATTATAGATTTGATCGGAGTCGTAGTTGGTACCATGATCAAATGTGCTTTAAAGTAATGCCTAAGACGTCATTTTGCATTGATCAATGATAATACCAGCTTTTCATGTTTGGTGTAGTGGGTCTCAGCATCGGCAAAGGCTTTCCTGGTGTAAAAGACCAACATCTGGCACTTATTGCCCTCATTGACCAAAGTGGCGCTGATGGATGTTGCGGATATGGCTAGATATAATTGTAAAGGTTCATGTGCTTCCGGGATTGCTAGTATGAGAGGCTTTGTCATATAGCTCTTGAGTTCCTTCAAAGCCTTTGACTTTTCTGGCCCCCAGACTTCTCATTTCCCGACCTTTATGGAATGGAAAAAAGGTCTGCATCGATCGGTTAGGCGGAAGATAAACGGTTGAGAGCCGCCACCCTTCCGGTCAATACCTGGATCTCCTTTAGGGATTTGGGCTCAGCTATCTCAATGAGGGCTTTGACTTGTGTTGGGCTTGCCTGCATTCTTGTCCGATCAACTATGTGCCCCAAGAACTGTCTCGATGACACACCGAATGAACATTTGGATAGGTTGAGCTTCATTTTGTACTTTCTGAGGGTGCCGAACACCTACTGCAGATCTGATAGGTGGTCATTTTTGCCTTGCTTTTGACCACGGTATCATCAATGTATGCTTCTATGGTAGATCCCAGCATGCCCTGAAAAACCATGTTAACCAACCTTTGAAAGGTTGCACCTACATTATTCAGTCCAAAAGGCATAACTATATAACAATATGTACCTGACTCTGTGAAGAATGTCATTTTTTCCTCATCATCAGGGTTCATGCGAATCTAATTATAGCCGGAGTATGCGTCGAGGAAGCTCAGGCGCTCGAATTCTGCGGTGGCATTCACCATCTGATCGATCTTTGGTAAAGGGAAACAGTCTTTCGGGCATTCCTTGTTCAGATCGGTGAAGTCCATGCACACTCACCATTTTTCATTTTTCTTCTGAACCACTATTACGTTGGCTAACTAGGAGGGGTATTGCACCTCCTTAATGAATCCAGTTTGAAAAATCCAATCTACCTCTTCAGCAATGATTATGGTTTCGGTGGGCTCCTATGCGTCTCTGTATTTGTCTGATGGGTTTGACTCTGGGGTCCACGTTGAGGGAATGTTGGGTTATTGAAGGATCGATTCCGGGCATGTCCATGTGGTCCCATGTGAATACATCGGCGTTGGAACGCAGGAGGGCTTCCAACTCATTCATCTCTTGCTCCGTGAGGCCTGATCCAATATAGGTTGTCATCTCGGGTGATCGGGGATAATTTGAACCTCCAACAAAGGTTCAGCTGTTATAGATGACCCTGCACCCCCGTCTTATAATTGCTATTGATCATTGGTTATTGCTTTAACCTTTGAGGCTCACTCCGATTCTGCTTTTTCTTCAGGCCTTTTAGAGTGACAGCGTAGCATTCTTTGGACGCCACCTGATCTCCCCTGATGTCAATCACATCAATTCCGTTTAGGTAGACACATAGCATGATTTGGTGTAGGGTAGAAGGGACTTCATGCATCCGATGAATCCATCCTCTGCCTATGAGCAGGTTGTACGAGGGCTTAACATCCACTACCACAAAAGTCTCTATGAACGTGTGTTTTGCTGCTGTCACCGACAACTGGATCTCTCTCATTGGCTCTACTATTTTGCCATCAAATCCAGCTATCGGGCTTCTCGAAGGAACTATTTCTTGGGGGTCCATCTTTAGTTTCTCAAAGGCCTACTTGGTGATCATGTTGACACTGCTCCCTGAATCAATCATTACTCTCTTGATCAGGAAATTGGAGACCATGAGGGAGATCACCAGGGGATCGTCATGTGGTGATTGAATGCTTCGCAAATCTGTAGAAGAGAAAATTATCCGTGCGTCCTCCTTCGGGCTTCAAAACTCACTGATCTCCCCAACCCTTCACAGTTTTTGGGCTTGGCGCTTCTGGGATCTACGGGCTTCCTCCATTTCTGATCGGCTAGGCCCGTTGTGAACCATATGAATGATTTTTACGGGCTGCCCCGTTGTTCCCTTGGTTAGCGTATGTGAGGCTTGATGTGATACCCCCAATTTCCGTATGTGAGTTGGCCAGACTCACACACGAAGATCGGGAAATACCTTGCAATTGATATACAAAAACATAATACACTAGAAAATTTGCGAAATAAAAAAAATCATAACGGAAAACACTAACGTCAAATCTTATAAAAGACTTTAAGATACAACCAGAGAATCCTGTTAAAGAAGGACCCCTAAATAAAAATTACATTTTTAATAACCTTGCCTAATTTACAACAGTTGTATAACAAATATACACTGTAAATCGAAAGTAGGAATGGAGTAGACGATCACGAACAAAACGCGATGACTCAAAACCTTAACTCGGTGGTTGAGTTGTCCCAGACCTGAAATGATAACAACAAGGTGGGTTAAACCCACGAGCAAGTCCACTACTACTACAACCCAACAAATGACCGATAAAGCCAACATCTCTGAACGAAACAACATGGATATATAGACCCTATGTAATAAGATTTGTCTTTCACTTTCCATAAAACCTTTAGAACATTTATTTTCTTTTCATAATCACATAAAAGATATATAAATATATATATATATATATATTTATTTATTTATTTAAAATAACCAATGCATCCTATGCACACACATATTTTATAATATGTATCTCACATAATCAAATAAAAGATACATAATTATATAATTTAAAAGAAATACCCCATGCCTCCCATGCATAAACATATTTTATAATATTTTTCCCATAATAAATAAAATATATATTATTATACATTTTAAAATAAATAATCCATGCAATCCATGCATAAATATATTTTTATAATATATTCACATACTCAATTAAAAGATATATAATTATACCTTTTAAAATAAATAACCAATGAAATATGTGCATTAATATATTTTCATAATCAAATAAAAATATATAATTATCACTTTTAGGTTAAATAATCCATGCATACCATGCCTTACCAATATCATATAAAGGAACCTATTAATATTCATAATCATTTTCTTATGCCAATAGACAACTTATCCACACCTTACTTTAACCACGTACCCGACAACTCACTCATGTCGTGACAACTCAACCATGTCCCGTGGTACTCATGAGACTGCGTTAACAGTCAGCCTCCAAGTGGTTCCTTAAACATCCTCAATCCATATTTATTTAATTAAATAGTATGATTTACGAATTTATCAATTCCCTTGCATTATTTATTTCATCCCATACATCACCGCACACAAATATGTTTCTTATCATAATAAAGGTGAATATCCTACACATCACTGTATATCACATGTTACATAAATGTACGAAATCATACATAATGATTTATAACCACATAATAAACAATTATATTCAATAACTAACAAATACCAACTTCCATAGTATAATCATTGATAAACCATTCTAATGAATATATTTAATACCAATATAACCTTAACATATTTTATGATAGGTTAATAATGAGATCCGAAATCACAATATTACTTAATTAAAGTATAGGGATCCCAAATATCTTTTTAAGAAATATTTGGGGTCAAAATGTAATTACAGTGCAGTATAGGGATCCTACTGTAACTTCAGAAACGTATGGGGACTAATATGTAATTTCCGTCAATTATAGGGGTCATATTGTAATTAGTATAAACCTAAGGGGTCAAACCGTAATATAATTAGGGGTCAAACTGTAATTACAGTAATGTCCAGGGGTATATCCATATTTATAGTAATATTCAGGGGTTTGAATATAATTTCAATGAAGTTCACATGTCTACGGTGTTGCACATTTACACCGGATCATTTCTCATATATTTGGATGATTTTAATTGGTCAAAGTTAAACTTAGTGTGTGCACACCTACACGAGATTATATCCAATTACTATAGTTTACTTCAATGGTAAGGATTAAAGATTCCATCTAATCCTATGGTTACAAAAATGAATACATCTAGTAATCTATATCCTTCCACACGAGATTTCAGTACTCTTATATAATTAAATCAAGAGCTTGGATTAAAAGTTCATATAATCCTATGGTTAAAAAAAACAAGTGTACCATAACAACATACAATCAGCCACACTAGATTTCCAGATTTATATAATTTTCGAAAATTGACACAACAATTCTTAAAATTCCTAGAAAATTCAAGAAGCCTATTTAAATAATTTTAAATATTAATAAAGTTTATTAACTAGTATTTGATGATCAATTCCATGATTATAGATGTATTTTATAATTAAAATACAATTTAAAGATAATATGAAATATATGATAATAATCATTAAACATTCATCTATCCATATATATATGCATTTATATACATGATAACACTTATATAATTATTTTTTTATAGAAAATTAACTATGTATAAATAATATATATATCTATGTATACATATTATTTCACAAAGGTCTTGGATTTATAAATCCAAAGGGGTAGAATAGAGTTATAACTTGTCTTATATTATCCGGCTTGGATTTAAAATCTTCAAGCCCAAATCCTTTCGAGGGAAACTTCTTCTCTCCTAGAACTCTCTCTTTTCTCTCCATTCTCTCTCAAATGGTAGAAAAATGAAAGGCAAGTCTTCATCCGAAATGCAAGACCTCTAATAATTCTAATTATTATTTTATTTTTAATTTACAAACATGTGGCCCTCTCCCATTTACTTTTTTCTCCAACTTTCTCTACCTTTACACTTCATTTTCAACCTTCCTTTCTCTTTTTCCTCCTTTCTTTTATATTTTATAATCCATCAGTTATATCATTCAACTTCATTAACATACACCAACATATATATATATATATATATATATATATATATATATATGTTGTAGTGTTACGTGGATATATATATATATATATATATATATATATATGTTGTAGTGTTACGTGGATATATATATATATATATATATATATATATATATATATATACAAGTTCATACATATATAACTACTTACACACAATGTAATTAATAAATTACCCACCCCAAGTATTAAATTACACATCCTAATTACTAATTGTACCCTACATATATCATAAATACCAAATCAATTGTATGCACAAAATTAGGGTTATTACACTTGATCTGATCGGGTGCCCTCCTTGGCAACGTATTCGGTTAATTCTCCCTTTGTTATCATGGCCTCTACTTGCCTCCTGAGGCTTCTGCACTCATTGGCATGGTGCCCGTATTCTCCGTGGAAGGCGTAATGCCCCGACATGTCATTATGTTCCATCGGTTGTCTGATAGGAGGTGGTGATCGGAAGATCCCTTTACCTTTAGTGGAGTGATCTTGTCTTTGAACCTCTGGCGTTTCTCTAAGGCTTGGGATGGTGCAGGAGAAACATTTGGTCGCTTCCGATCTGGTGCCCTCTCTTTGACCTTTGGTTCAGACTTCTTCGCCTCCACACTTGTAAAGGCTGCCCTTCTCTGGCGTATGGCTAATTCTTCTTCTATCTGGAGGTGCCCTTGTGCCCTAGAGTTGAGTTCTCCGATGTCCGCTGGTGACCTCTTAACCAAAGATTGATGAAACTTGGTCCCAGCGATCAAGGCCATCCTGAAGGCCTCGACGGCTGAGTGTTGATCGCAATTATCGATTGAGGACATTTCAACATTGAATCATGAGACAGAACTCTTCAGGGATTCACCTTCTTCCTGGATCATGGTGAATAGGCTGGAGATAGTCTTTTTTTTGTCTCTTATTGTGAAGTACTGGGCAATGAACAACTCATAGAGTCTGAGCCAACTTCCTATGGATCAAGGTGGTTGCTTCTTGAACTATAGCAAGGCTGTTTCGGTCAAGCTGGTGGGGAAGACCTTACAGAGTAAGGCTTCGTTTTCGTTGTAAGTATTCATTTTTGTGTGGACATGGTAAATATGTTCCGTCAGGTCTTTTGTGCCATCAAACAGGGTGAACTTCGGTAGCCTAAACCTCTCTGGGTAGGGCATGCTGGTGATCGCCAGTGTGAACGGTGTTTGTACTGCGTTGATGGATGCTTCGGAGGCCAGGTCATTAGGGGTCTGGACCTTTAGATCCTTAAGTACCTCTCTCTGGAATTTGATCATGATCTCCTCTAACTTTTTCATGGTTAGGGTTTCCTCAGGATTGTGCGCCCCGAGCACTTGTAAGGACGACTTTGCATGCTCCTCCCGATCGTGGTTGGACTTTATGTGGTGGTCGTCCCTTTCCGATTAGTGGCCCACAGATCGCTCCTGCCAGTTGGACTGGTCACCATGCTAGGTTTCCTAAGGGTTTTGCAGCAGAGCTAGTTTCGCCACTAACTCGGCGTTTTGTTTCTCCAACTCGACAGCCTTCTCCTCCAGGGCCCACCTGATCGGATCTTCGGTCTGAGAGGGTTGGCTTCCGTTTGGAGGTAATTCAGACTGGTGTGATCAGGTGATCGCTATAGATAGTGTTTAACCTAAGCTCTAGCAGAGAGTGGGAAGCTCTGAAAAGATTTTCAAGGACGCTTCCCACAGACGGCGCCAATTGTGTAAATGTAAAAAAATTACACAACATATTGGGTTGAATCGAATGCCTTTATTCATGTCTTGGCCATGTATATATATACAATTTTTTAGATGGGTCAAGACTCATCTATCAAGTCTATCAAACCCTTTAATTGTGGGATTTGATATATCCCCTTCCATCTATAGACTCTAATTTCTTGGGGCTCACATAATTCTAGAAAATACCATGGGCTTGGCCCGTTGGATCGTATGGCAGCCCAAACCACATGGGTTGTAAAAACTCATTATTATAAATGGTGTTTGACAAAAAATTTAGAAAAGCTTATGGGTATTGGAAGAGCGTTTTAAAGAATCTGGGAGTACCAGCTTCTCAAAACAGCTTATGCTTTTCTTTTTCTTCTGCGGAAAGCCAGAAGTAGAAGGTATGCCAAACAAGGCCTAAGACGCTTAAAACAGAATAGATGAGAAGTCCTTTATATATGTGCGATTTCTAAATTTTATTTACTCAATTATAGCTTTAATTGTTTAAAATTATAAAATAAAACAAAAGGAAAATAGAAAATCTTGGCAACCAAGCTTCGAAATTACTACAACGGATCACCAAAACAAGATTGTCGGGCAAACCTTCTTCTCCTTTAATAATCCACTCTCTTTTATAATATACATATATCGTTCTTTTCAATAAAAATGTGTTCTTTCTCACGAAACATCCCTAATTTAGAAAGGGTTTATAAATTCCACTTGAGCCAATTCTCTCACTCTATTTCTTTTTTCTTGTCTCATTCTTTATATCTGTAACATTTTGTTTAGCTATTAGATTAAAATAAAATTTCTAAATGGAGTTCCAAAATTATACCTCACACATGCTATTTAGTTGCCATGACTCACAAATGCCAAAATCATGAAAAAACTATGGAACTAATTGTCAAATATTCATATCAGAAATATGATTAAATACAAATTCAAACCATAGAACACTGTACAGGTTGTGAAGAGTGTATTGAAGATATACTGACCAAGGCACACCAATCCAATGGGATTGGTCTATTAATTTTATGATTATATACTGAAATTTGTTCCAGCGAAAAAAATAACAAGTATATAGGATCTGCTTGATTTGTATCTCTGAAAACTATTCTCAAAAATTCTGAGAATAGAAAACAATTTTCTGAGAACAATAACAATCAGTTCTCTAAAACAGGTATTTTTTAGGCCGAGTTTTTTGAAAACTAAACCAAGCAGATTTTTGTACAGTTTTCTGATTTTCAGTTTCCAAAAAACAAAAAAATTATTTTCATAAAGACAAACCAAGCAGGCCCGTCCATTCCTGTTGAATTATGCATGAAGAATATGTTAATTAATAAGCTGCACCTACAGCGGTTACAACGTCATCTGTTTCATCAACAATCATCTCGGCTCTAAATAGGAGTTTGATGTATGGAAGAACTTTAGGGAGCTCATGCAGATCCGCTAAGTTAACGCTCATCAAATCAAAAGCAATGCATGTTTTATGCGTGTGAGAATCATCGAAAACTGGAATTTTTGGGTATCTTTGGCTGAAGTGTGTAAGGATGATACGATAAGCTCCAGCTGAGTCCCCCACTTCAACAGCCTCCTTTGTCGTGCTGTGGTTTTTCGCTATAGCCTCCTCCACCATTGCATCCTCAAATGTTGCCTGCACGGTGGCCACAAACCGAGGATAATGTCAGTCCCACTGCTCAAAACTTCTTTCTTTCTGCTACTATTACCACTACAATGCAATCTGTTGTAACAAACACACCAAATCACACGAAATCAAAACAAAAAATCAAGCATGTCACACAAAGATTTACAAGATTCAGCACAAGTCGTGCCTTCGTCCTTGGTGGAGATCCGGCGGAAGTTTTCACTATGCGTCTCTCTCTCTCTCTCTCTGTGCAAATTAGGGTTTTATTTTCCTCTTGACCACTCCAAACCCTAATTGCCCTTATATTTATAACGGGCTAGAAAAGAGACTAAACAGGCCCACGACTCATAAGAGTAAAACGGGTCAAAAAAATTTCACTTTTTGGGAATCCAAATCCGGGCCATAAATATCACACAATCAAGAATAGTACCACTGCAGAATGAGGAGACAAATGCCCCCTCTATCTAACCTTGTTATGACAGGATTGCCAATGTCGCAGTTTACTTTCCGAATAAGCCACTTGGATAAAATTAACATGTCTAAAGGCTGATTATTCAGAGGATAGTCAAGAGGATGAGTCTGATTAGATTTATTGATGATCCTGAAGAGTTTGATACCAGAGTTCTTCATTACTTTGAAGAATTAAAATGGTGCAGACAAACCCCTTTTGGATATGCAGGATTCAAAGGAAAGACAGATCAGGAGCTTTTAAATAAAGCAAGAGAGATGTCTCATTTTACAGTCTTAGCTCGCCCATAAAGCTAAAGGATTCTCGCTAGAATTTTCCTTAAGCAATGCTTCAATCTCAACAAGTGATGGTATTTTTTCAATTGTCGCTTCTAGCTTCTTGATTTGCATAATGGTCTCATTGGTGCAGTTGCAAACAAATTCAAGGCCATAAAATAAATTTAAATCTGACTGGGGCTGTTGGGATGATTGGAGAACAGTGAACTCTTCATGTACCAGGGGCATATGAGGAGTATTTTACTTCCGTTACTCCTTCCATCTCTGAATTTTAGTTTTACTACTCAACTCAAGAACTAGACAGCATTCGGGTAATAATAATGAAGTTTTGGGAAGATCCACCAATCGAGAAGGATCTACTGCCATCTCGGCTAGTGCAACAGCAAAGCTGGAGCAATGATTCGTGTCAAAAGTCATCTTTTGCAACCATTAAAGTTAAATTTGTTTATATCCTTCTTCTTCCCCTTCCAACTCCGAAACAGGCTGGACAGTATTGTAATAACCTCTTCTGTTATGTGAATTCGTATTGGCTAATTCTTTTATTACCATTTTGTTAACTAATTCTTTATTGTAATATTTCACGTATGTTTATCTGAAGAGGGGCTCACTTTGATAAACAAGTTAAAGAGAGTGAAAGACATGCCGTCGCCTACTTAAAGTCCTTGAGTACTACTCAGATAAACATCAAAATGCACAAAAATATGCAGAAACTTGCCTCGTGTATAAGAACTGTTGCTCCACGAGACGCTTCAATTAGTTCTTCACAGGGCCTAGTGTCACCAGAGTACACAATCTTCCACCCTGGTATCACTTTTCCAACACTACTGATTCTATCCGATGCCTTTAAGACAATACCGAAAGCCTCTGGGCAGTGCACGACAGGAAAACTCATCAAAGCTTCCAAACCTGCTTCTCTGAGCACTCTCTCCAAGCTTCCGTTGGTTGTACTCTCAAAATCAATTGGACTTCCTGAAGTCGATTGACCTTTATTTGACTCCAAAGCTTTCATGGTGTCTCTGCAATCAAGGAACTGCATATCTAGATCTTCAAGTCTTAGGTATGCATCTAAATATCGTTTAAGTTGCCGAGGACCAATAACAACCAAAGGTTTGTGCGCCACTCCCTTCAGCAAATCACGTCGTAGAGCAAGTATTCTTGCTAGACCAGTATGATGATCAGCATGAATATGAGAGATCCATATACATCTTAAACCTCTAACAGCATTATCAGCACCTTCAACACCAAACCTATTCTCACAAATTACATAACAAATCCAAGTTTATATAAGAAATTTTTTTAAAGGAGATCAAAAAGCTATATACAGCTGAATGTATTTGAAATTTCCTAAAGTCGTGGTACCTTCGTTTTAGTTGTCCGAGGGTTCCTTCACCACAATCCAGGAGCAAACTTCCTTTTGAGAAAAGGTTGATGAAGATAGAACTAACATTCCGGTATTTTGAAGGCTGAGATGAACCAGTTCCCAGAAGAACAATCTCCATATCTTCTCTAGTTATATCTTCTAAACAACTAGGAAAAGCATTTTCATCCAACCAAGGTTCTTCAACCATAATTCTGTTATCTTGCATGTGATTCATATCGTCTTTTGTTCCTCTGCCTCCATGCAAGAGCTGGGTAACTTGCTGGGCAGCATCTACAATCTCTGGAATCTCTGAAATTAACTCATCAATAAGTCCAGAGGGAGTCATTAAAGTTGGGACGCCAGATCTGTCCAATCCAAGCTGTGCATAAGGGCGCAAATGGAACTGTTTAAGACATAAAAAGCAGCATCTTATTACGAGTGCATAAAATCACCTAAAAGGCTATAACGGAAGTTGAGTTAGCAGAAATGTTTGATACATGTATTATAATGGAGGTACCACGACTGTAGGAAATTTCACCTTCGTTTTAGTAATTATATATAGATCACGTGACAGAAAAAACAAAAACAAATAACTCTTGCTAAAGTGTTAAATTGCCAATCATTTGGATAACTGATCAGTGGTCACTGACCAAATCAGTTAAATCCTCATACCTTTAAGAGATTTTCAGCAGAAATGCTTTCCGAAAGCTCTGAAACAGTGCCCTGCGAGAGAGGAAGTAAGCCAATCATTCAATTGCCCACAAAATGTTAAATTTAACTATCAACTCATACCTCCCATAAAGTAAGGTCATCCAAAATAATAATCAAACCTCACTAAATGCCCTGGAGTCAGATGCTAAGCACCCTAGTTGTTGAAGAGACCAAAAACCTGGAGCTGGAAAGAACTGGGGACACAGGTAATTAAGTCGTGCTGAAATTCTAGCACTGGATTTTAAAATTGGAATCTCAACATTCTTCCTGAGAATGAAATGAAGATCATTACCGTTGCAATCAGCAAATCAGGACTGATCAGTGAACGTAGATAAGTAATTCATGTGGAAGAAAAAGGCAGAAGAATGAACTTCCAAGAAAAAGAAAGGAATAACAATAAGTATATAATGAAACTCACATGTCATGTCCTGCCATTATATGTTTGGCTCCTCCAAATCTTCTCATCCACTTTTGATAATCACTAGTATTTGTGACAGATCCAGGACTTAAGTGAATTATACAATTCGCAATCTTGGAACTCTCTGCTCGGTTGCCAGTAGTATCTGTATAATAACTGCTAAGAGACTGTAGAGACAATAATTCTCGGAAATGAGATATTTTTGGGCAGTCAACAAGGACCACAATAGGACCAGGAACAGAAGGACCCAGCACATCACTCGGATGAACCTTCATAACAAGGCAAGTAAGGCTATAAATATGAATGGCACAAGAGAAACACAAACCAAAAAACATATGTATAATCCACAATTTATGAACCCACCATGATATCTTGATGATCCGACTCCACTGAATTCCCAAGTTGCAGTTCACGATACTTTGGCCCGGGTCTCAATCCAAGAGCCACAGCTTTTGCTGTGTCAAATTTACCTTTAATCTCAGGCAACTCACAGACATAAATAACAGAAATATCACCAGCCTTGAAAGGAACCTCGGCTTCACTATGTGGACTTCTTGGTGAAAGGGGTTCCGAAAATCGATCCCTTCTCTGTTCTACACCCGATTCCGTAGCATTCATTGTATTTCGTTCTATATTCATGAGGCCAGACCCTTCTGAGCAACTAGGGCACACAAGAATAGCTGATATTTTGACTACTTCATCACTGATGAGGACAATAGGGTCAGTAAACTTCCTTAAATCAGGACTAGCAACACCATTAGAACGAGGTGCAGATCCAAAGCAATGTGTGTGAACCATGGCATTCCTAGGGATGAACGACTTCATTGCATCAACTAAATATTTGAGATCTGAGGGACCCGACACATTCACCTTCAAAACATAAGGAATCTCATCTTATAATAATAGATAACTGTCGTTTATCAATGAGAGGAAACTTTATCTGAATGAAAAGAGGGATAAATCAAGCCAATTTAACACTAACAGATATTCCTTCTTCCCCAATGCCAGCCAAAGTTAATAAAAGACCTGCAAGGTAGAGTAGAGAAAACAAGCATATCAGAGGCTCCCAAAATCATCCCCTTGCATCAGAATTCAACTACTGAAAGTAAAAAAAACATTTTATGAAATGAAATTTGTAACAAGTTACTAACGTATTTTTCCTTAAGGGTAAAAGAAAACATATGAGTGAAATCTCTGATCTGATTTGAAGGCACAAACCTGGAAGTCCACCCGCAGTTTCTGAGCAGACACGAGAGAGAAATATGTGATCAATCTGAAGAAAGAGATATTATCAACCATCCAAAAAGAGAATCATATTCAAAGATGAGGGAACTTCAAAAGTGAGTCCAGTATAAACGAAACAAAAAGTTAGCAAGTATATCATACCTTTGACAACTTAATCTTATGCTCTGTGCAGAAACGTTGCAATCCCTGGAACAAGAATCACACACTTAGCACCACGATTCTTTTAAAGCTCTGTAAACAAGGACAGTTCTAGAGGAATCCTCAAACTAGTTTAGGTGCACGTCCAGTCAACAGGGTCAGAACTATGATAAGAGTAGGAAATTGGATGCCACCACAAATGGTGAAAGCAAATTAATTGGGATCAAAACCAAAAACTAGCATATCTTGTTGTTGAACAGATTCTGTAATACAATAACTGAAGGTTAAATGCCACTGGCTATGGTACTCGAGAACAAGCCTCCAATACAATTATCTATTGAAGTACACATTTTACAAGCCTTCCAACTTGACTCTATGTTAAGTTACTTCACCCCAAGTTAAAAACAACTTAGACGTGGAGCATAACCATGTAAAATGAATATGGAAACTTGATGCATGACCATTCCTAAATTAATTCAAATTCTTAATGTACTCTAAAATCTAAATAAGCTAGAGTAGTATTATTAAATTTGTTCTCTTCTCTTTTCTGAAGCTCAATCAACCATCCAAAACAGCTCCTTGATCCCAATTAGCTATGGAGAAAGCCTTACCTAAAGCTTTACAGTACTGAAGCACCATGATCAACTATCTTTGAACCTGAAACATTAGATAGGAGCTGAAACTTGTAGCAAACGACAGAACACTTTCTTAAACTAATTCTAGGTGGGGGGAAATATATTTTCTTATATAGAGGCAAGTTATGCTAGAACATAGTTGTTAAAGGCGTGAGGCAACCCTAGGCGTTGGAGGCCTCCTATCGCCTAGGCGCCAGGCGAGGCGCTCGCCCGAGTGAAGCGAGGCGCTCAATAATAAATTATTTTCACAATTAAATTAATAAATCACTTTTAATAAAAATAACAAATATAAGACATTTAAATTAATAAAACATTGCTAAGAAAGTTAAAAGCCAATAAATTAAAATGTATAAGTACAAAAATATCAAATATAAGACATTTAAAGTTTTAAACTAATTAAACCACTGATTTTTCAACAAAAAAAATCTAAAAAACAAATGAATAAAAAAACAAAAACAAATTGGTAAAAAAATAAAACAGATTGTGTCTTTTGTTTCTAAAAAATAAAACTGGTAAGGATGGATTTAAACCCCTTCCTCCACAAAGATGTCTATTTCTATTTGGATTTAATACACTAGTTGATAATTTCAACAGTTGTTCTATGGTTACTAAACTAATGTCAAATAAATTAATTAATAAAAGTGTACCAACTCCACCAAGCAAAAACAAAGTCCAAAATGGTCTCAAATCTTGAGTAATCTAGGAGAAGAAATAACAAGTTATTAAGTGCTAATGAGTGTTATAATTTCTCGGGGCATTCCCTGGCAAAGAAAACAATGGCTACTTAAGATTTGAATTTCATCAACTTCACTAAGCATAAAGACAATTGCATGAAATTTTGATTCGTCAAATCATCCGAGAGGAAAGAGAGTGTCTTACGGAGAACTAGAAAAAACAATATATTAAAATTCTCTCTAAGCCACCACCCACTCCCACTAATAAAAAAATCCCCATTGTCTTCTCTTTAAGTCAAACCATCCCCACATGTATTAAAATATACTACATATATTATAAATTATATATATAATAGGTTAAAAGTTAAAGTTAATCAATTGTTAAACAATAAAAAATCACAATAAAACAGAAAACAAATAAACATGCCAAAAAGCCAAAGTTGTAAAGTTGCTAAAGTTTAAATATAAAAAAAAACATTCACCACAAAACAGAAAAATAAATAGGCGCGCCTAGGCGCTAGGCGAGCGCCCAGGCGACGCCTTTCAAAGGTGGCCTCGCCCAGATGCAAGCGAGGCGCTAAACCCTCGCGTCACCTAGCGCCTAGGCGCGCCCGTGACAACACTGTGCTAGAATAATGAAATTGACAAGTAACTGTTGATCAAGTACTATAGCTTTGGTTTAGAACATAGACACTGAAACTATTCTTCTTCATTAATTTGCTTGTATTGGAGATTGCATAATCTTTTCATTTTGTTCATGTGTACTGTTCTAGAGCACAGTATTAGTTACATCCATCATTTATTACCTCACATTGTTTCTCTTCATGATAAACTTTATAGCATTTTTTCATTAAAAATATGTTTAATATACGTATTGTCCATTTATCCGTTTTCGGGATCTTTGAAAATTTTTGTAGACCATTAACCACAATTGTAGAGATGCTCAACCCTGCTATGTTATTGTACAGTACTAGCCAAATATTGTTCGAATTAGCCAAATACAAGAATAGCTGCTTTGTGAAAATATGGCAAAGATCAGTTTTATTTTCAGAACCCCACTCCAAGCATCACCCATAGGTGGGACGAACTATGTGTATCCTTTTTCTGCTCATCCTCTTTCTTTTCTTGAGCTTGAGTTTGAGCCTGCGACTTTGCTGAAAATTCCAGAAATCTGCTTTGGATTAAAATTCAATGTTTTGAGCCTTAATCAACAAATTTATTTGGGTTTACCTTCAATCACAGTCATTGACCCCTATACTAGGCTACATCTGTGGACCTATATACAATACCTCCATAAGCTTACAATCAGGAGTGGCAATTCATGTTGAGGGCACATATTGTTTCATGTCAAATTAATAGATTTATGCTATCTCGGTTAATACAAACAGAACTCCTACAGAAATCATGTCAGAAACCTTGACTCAAGAACGAACCATTTCATTAAATTGGTAATACGACATAACACATGTATCAGTTTTGGGTTGCGTAACTCACGACATGACACAATCCATTCAATAATCTGTTACAGAAAATGGGCAAGATAATCCGTGTATTTACCTTTTTAAGTATAATATGCTGAAAAAATGATATAATGGGGTACAGTAAGAGCTTAAAAGTTAATGCTCGTTCGGATAGCGAAAACATCTCATAGTAGATAGCTATTTTGTAAAGTACATAAAGAACCTATATGGAGGGAAAACAATAAATAATTTCTATTTAAATTCCAGATAGAAAAACCCCTGTACCACTGTAGTCAGTGATAGCACGACTTCCTTCATAAGGTTAATATTTAGAATAGATCCTTCAATAGCAATTCCGTATCTAAACTCATATTCTAATTTAGTTTGACCTCCAAACCCATGCATATAACCATGAAATGGGAGGCATATTACAAGTTCGTATAATAATTTCATTCTAAAGTCCAAGGAGTGAAAACAATGTTTTTCCCCTTTTGAATTCTGATTGACAATTCAAGATCCTGCCATCATGGAACAGGGTAACAAGCCAGTTCACTTAGAAGTTCAAGCAAATGAAAATTTGGTCACCGAAGAAAGTGTTAAAGAAATATGACACAGCAAGTCATAGCATACTAAACAATGGAAAAGGGAAAATGCAAATCCCATGAAAAGCATAAAATGAGGAAGAGTTCCATAAAACTTTTACAATGACAATAAACCAGATACAGGGATCAAAATTCAATTCAAAACCAGTAACCTTTTGAAGTTACTATAAACAACACTTACTTCTCCAGCATTGAATATAAATCTTTGTTTGTCAAAGAAAAGCAATACTGAAGGCGATGTGTCGTGGGTGTCCATTCCAGTCCCCAAAATCTGCAGCATTCATTCAAAAACAATTCCTGAATTATAATTCCATGTTAACCAAAGAAACGCAAAAAAAATAGAACAATCCAATAATTCAGAATAAAAATTCCAAGAATACAATCCAGAAGGCTGAATAAAAGTGTGCCATCCCACAACACAAATTCTGTCCAGTCACCACTTCTAAATCCCAATAATAATAATAATAATAATAAATAACAGGAATTAAAAGACCTCAAAACCCAACCCTGACAAACAACATGAAGCTTATCATGTACACTGTTCTCAAAATTAAATAATTCGAATAATTCAGTAATCTGAAACAGCACTACAAATAAACCAACAATGAGGAGGAGATTGAAGTTTTTCTAAATTACCCAATGCTTCAATACTAGAAACTCCAACAACCCAGTTCATAACAACATCAAAAACCAAAACCCAATTACCCAATTAACTGCAAGTGAAACACAAGAATGAAAGCAAACCCAATTGTCAGAAGCAAGAATTAAAGAGACCCAGAAAAGCAAAAACCAGTTTACTCCACTTCCATTGTAATTGGTCAACCAATTCAACTTCCAATTAGCCACAAGTGAAACACAAGAACTAAAAACAAACCCAATTGAGAGAAGCAGAAAATAAACAGACCCAGAAATGCAAAGACCCAGTTTGATACCTGAACATAGGATCTTGTATTGACAGGGTTGAGCTTTCGATCCTTCAACTTAGGGTTCCTCTTGGGCTCGTCACTCTTGTCTCTACCCTCAGCCCTCCTCTTGTTAAACCCAAAAGACTGATGAGCCTCTTCCATGGCCACCCCTTTGTCCCTTGACCAAGTCTTGGTGTTGTTTCTGCGATTGGAATTGGGTTTCTTGGAAGAGGAAGAGAGGACACTGAAAAGCACGCAAGTTGGTGAGAGGGTTTTTCTGGGGTTGAACAAGAGAGAGGAGGGTTTAAGAAGGTTTGTTATTTGGGGCATATTGTGTGTGTAATGTGTGGGTTTTAGTGTGAAGATGTCTAACAAAAAAAACACCACTCTCATGTTGGACACGCATAGGCAGGAGTCACGGTTAATTTTCAACACAAAATTTTGTCCTTTCACAGCAACCAAGTCTCAGTCAATTCTCACACTTAGGTCTGGTAACCAGATTTTGCTCGTTTGTCTTTGATTTGTTTTTATTTTCAGAGCCCAAATTTATTTAGTGGGCTTTATTTTTAAATTCAAAACCAAAACTACTTAAAACTTTGATCTTGAACTTGGTTCAAAATAAAGTAAAACCAAGACCAAAAAAAGTTGGTCTTTCTTGATCTTAACCCACAATTTTTGACTTTTTTTTTCTCTCTCCTATATATATGTATATAATTCATGTACTAAAATTAAAAAATAATATATATGAAATAATATTATTAAATATATATATATAAAAATAATATATAAATTAGAACATAATATATAAAAAAATAATATAGAATAATATATATTTTTTATTTTTTAATAATATATATAGAATAATATTATTAAATTTATATATATATATTAAATATATATAAAAATAATATATAAATTAAAAAATAATATATATATAAATATATATATAAAATTAAAAAATAATATATATTAATAATATATATAATAATATATATTATTATTTTATAATAATATATATATAATAATATATAAAATAATTTTATTAAATATATATATATATATATAATATTTTTTAAATATATAATATATTCTATATATTTAATAATATATTATAAATATATATTTAATAATATATAAAGTTATATACATAAAATAATATATAAACTAAAATATATAAAGTTTTTGTTTTCTCATACCAGACCAGAAAACCAGACCGCTTACCAAACAGAATTTTAGATTCAAGACAAGACCAGACTAGACCAAACCAGGCCAGACAAAACAAAACTAGACCAGACAGACAAGACAAAACCAGACAAAACCACTTTCCAAACGGGCCCTTAGTGTCCTTAAGATACACTAAGTTTTGCACAAACACACACAGAGTATATGAAATGCAATATAATAACAACACCCACGAATTATAGAAAATCACAACAATAGTTTTCCAACTTTTTACTATAAACACAAATTATACAAAGGATTCCTCTCACTTAGGCACACTACAACACTCACAAGCATTATCTTTCTCTGAATTTTGTTGCCTATACAAATGTTATACATATGTGCCTATATAGGCAAATACACAAAACTGCCTACCTGTGTGGATGACAGCCCCATCAACTTAGGTTGTGTTGGCACCAATCAGAGGTTGTCAACACTTATCACACAGTTGCACTCTTCAACTGCATCATGTTGTGGCATCCTCCCGAATGCCACATGCCCCTTGGTGGTTGTGTGTCATCAAACTGCCCAACTGCATGTCTGAGCCACACCTAGCCTTGACCATCCTTCCATATGTCTAACTCATGTTGCACCATCACGAGCCATCTATGCCAAACATATGCCAACACTGCATGATGTTTGCCTTTGCTGAGCCAAATGCCTTGTCTCAGCTCCTCTCAAGCCTACACGCACTTGAGAGCATTGTCAAGACTGAACCAATGCCTTCACCATCGAGCCAGCACCTAGCCACGCCCATGTCTTGGTTTTGTCAATGCCTTGGCACCATAGGCTTGCCTCTTCATGCCCATGTCTTGAACTAGCTTGCACCAACCATTGTTTGTCGTAGTGTCACAGGCTTGCCCCAAGGCAAGTTGGCCTAGCCAAAGCTTGGTGTGCACATGGCTTGCCGAGCCAAGTGCATTGCATGCACACCAATGCATGCCAAGCTAAGACATCACCTTGTCAAAGGCAAGTTGGCACACTCGTGGGCATGCACACATAGCTTGCCAAGCCATGCGTGCTCCAGCCCAGCCCACAGTGTTAAACCGAGCCTTCTTTGCCAACCGTGTCACCGAACCATGTCAAACCATGTCTTTACAAGCCAACAAGTTTCCCAATACATGCCTTAGCCAAGGCATGCCCATGGCCTTGCTAAGTGGTTGAATGCCTATTTGGGTCAAAGACCCACCCCTCCCTATATATGCAGAATTCACAAATACAACTCTGACCAGAACGAATATTAACCTTGCTTAAGGAGTCATAATGGCCTTTTTCGAAGCTCCTGAATTCCAAATCCTGATTTTCTTTGACAGGTCATCTTCTTATGATATAGAGCATCTCCAATTAAATTCCCATAATTTCCCAATGCTCTTAAGCCTGACTTCCAAAGCTGGACTTATTTA
This sequence comes from Cornus suecica, assembly GCA_963922005.1. Taxonomy (NCBI): domain Eukaryota; kingdom Viridiplantae; phylum Streptophyta; class Magnoliopsida; order Cornales; family Cornaceae; genus Cornus; species Cornus suecica. Next base: position 22,408,981 of record OY998241.1, read on the forward strand.
CCAAAATTGCCACTGTGCCATCCTCCCATGTCACACTGGCATGCCACAACTTACTTCAAGACTTCATCGGGTAACAAACCTCCCCCACTTGAAGAAGTCCAAAGTCCTCGTTGGAGCAAATCCATTATGTGATTAACCTCTATGGCCACAACCCAACACTCTACAATTCAAGTGTTGCCCGAAACCTTAACCTCAGTTTCTGAATTCAGTAAAAAGTTAGCACCTCCATGCACAACTTCAAACAATATCTCTGCAACAAATACAGCTGCACATTTGCCTTGATCACAAATTCAAACTCCATATCAATTTCTGAATAAGCGTATCATATTCCTTAGCCACGAATCCGTCCTCCGCATCAATTCTGGCCAAATTTTCAATCAAACAATGCCAGTCAAGAATCCCCTCATCCGCATCAATTCTGACCAACATTTCACAAGTAGCACCATGACTTGTCTGAATCCCATCATCCGCTTCAATTCTGACCTAGTCATCACCAATGCCACGCCTTGTCAAGAGTCCCAACCTCCGCATCAACCCTTGTCAAGTCAAACATATATACAACATGGAACATGGACTCTGTTTTTGTAGTCAGCAACCCATCACAACAAAACATAAACTTGAGGAAATTAACATTACCAAATCAGTAGTAATGCCATATTTTTCTAGTGAGTAACCTTGCACAGCCTTTCCTCGCAGCCACGCACTCACCACAGCTACTCTACTTCACTTCTTGGCACGCTGGTCTCCAGCCTGCCCATCATCCACCACCATTAGTGGACCAAGTCGAATAGGAGCACCACCACCCCCATCCGAGTTAGAACTTCCCTCACCTGGACAATTCGTTGTCATGGCATTCATTTTCTCCTTTCTTGGACAATCTCTGGCCCTATGCGGTCCTTTGCAAATGAAGCAACCCGATTCATATCTTGGTTTTTGTTGGCTCGTTGTTGCCTCAGCCTTGCCTTTGTCTTCCTCAACCAGTGGCTTCCTGGGCTTGTCTCCGAACTTGCCCTTCTTCTTTGTCTTGCCTAGGTTATGATCGAACTTCTCCATCCGCAAGTCCAGTAAATTGTATGCAGCAACAATGGCAGAAGAGAGGTCAGTCACACCCCTCCTCTTTAACTCAATCTGAGCCCACGATTGTAAACCAGCCATAAATTTGAATAGCTTGTCACCCTCTGACATGTCTTTGATGTCCAACATCAACGATGTGAACTCCTTCACATAGTCACGCACCGAACTAGTGTGCTTGAGATTTTTTAGGCACTCCCTTGCCACCCAGCCTAAATTCGCTGGCAAGAATTGCTCATTGAGTTCCTTCTTCAATTCTGCAAAAGAATTAATTCTTGGGCGCGACTCGTCCTCCAAGCGTATCCGCCACCATAACTTCGCATCACCAGTCAGATACATGCTAGTGATTGTAATTTAATCTTCCTCTGAAATATGGGCACCACGAAAATACTAATCCACATCCCATAGGAAATTCTCCAGATCTTTGGCACTCCGCTTCCCTCCAAAGGCCTTCGGTTCAGGGATTTTGATATTTGACGATGGTTTCTCCCCCACCGTTGTCTAGTTCTGTACGGCCCGTACTCCCCTTCCAAATCCCTAACATTTTCCTTGAAGACATCAACAGCAGCAACTAAGTCTTTTGAGATAGCCTTCATCTTGGAATTCATGTCAGTCATGTATTCCTCTATCAATTTGCGCAGGGTCTGCAATTCCACAACCAACAAATTGGTTTGCACCAACAAAGGGTCATCACTTTCAGAGAATGGACCACCCACCAAAGTTTCTAACTGAGCAACTCTTTCTCGTAATGCTTCTGTAGCATTTCCACCAGCCATTCTGAGATTCAAAGGGGCTCTGATACCAACTGTCACAAGGGTTAATTTTCAACACGAAATTTTGCCCTATGATGGCACTTGACACCAACCAAGTCAGCCAATTCCCACACTTAGTGCCCTTAAAATACACTAAGTTTTGCACAAACACACACACACGGTATATGAAATGCAATATAATAACAACACTCACGAATTTACAGAAAACCACAACAATGGTTTTCCAACCTTTTACTATAAACACAAATGGTACAAAGGATTCCTCTCACTCAGGCACACTACAACACTCACAAGCATTATCTCTCTCTGAAATTCGTTGCCTATACAAATGCTATACATATGTGCCTATATAAGCAAATACACAAAATTGCCTATCTGTGTGGATGACAGCCCCATCCACTTAGGCTGTGTTGGCACCAATCAGAGGTTGCCAACACTTGTCACACAGTTGCATTCTTCAACTGCATCATGTTGTGGCATATTCCTGCAATGCCATATGCCCCTTAGTGGTAGTGTGTCATCAAACTACCCAACTGCATGTTTGAGCCACACCTAGCCTTGACCATCCTTCCATATGTCTAAGTCATGTTGCACCGTCACGAGCCATTTATGCCAAACATATGCCAACACTGCATAATGTTTTCCTTTGTTGAGCCAAATGCCTTGTCCCAACTCTTCTCAAGCCTACACGCACTTGAGAGCATTGCCAAGACTGAACCAATGCCTTCACCATCGAGCCAGCATCTAACCACGCCCATGTCTTGGTTCTGTCAATGCCTTGGCACCATAGGCATGCCTCTTCATGCCCATGTCTTGAGCAAGCTTGCACCAACTATTATTTGTCGTAGTGTCACAGGCTTGCCCCAAGGGCAAGTTGGCCTAGCCAAAGCTTGGTGTGCACATGGCTTGCTAAGCCAAGTGCATTACATGCACACCAATGCATGCCAAGCTAAGACATCACCTTGTCAAAGGCAAGTTGGCACACTCGTGGGCATGCACACATAGCTTGCCAAGCTATGCGTGCTCCAGCACAGCCCACAGTGTCTAGCCGAGCCGTCTTTGTCAACCGTGCCACCGAACCATGTCAAGCCATGTCTTTACAAGCCAACAAGTTTCCCAATACATGCCTTAGCCAAGGCCTGCCCATGGCCTTGCTAAGTGGCTGAATGCCTATTTGGGTCAGAGACCCACCCCTCTCTATATATGCAGAATTCACAAATACAGCTCTGACTAGAACAAATATTAACCTTGCTTGAGGAGTCATAATGGCCTTTTTCGAAGCTCTTGAATTCCAAATCCAAATTTTCTTTGACAGGTCGTTTTCTTATGATATTGAGCATCTCCAATTAAATTCCCATAATTTTCCAATGCTCCTAAGCCCGACTTCCAAAGTTGGACTTATTTACCAAAATTGTCACTGTGCCATCCTCCCATGTCACACTTGCATGCCACAACCTACTTCAAGACTTCACCGGATAACAGTAGGGATGGCAACGGTTCGGGTTTGGGACGGGTCGGCTAATACCGTTACCAGCTCATTTATAAATTACTAATACTAAATCTATCCCAAACTCACGACGGGTTGTAATCGGTAATACCATTACTGCCCTATCGGAGTAATTGAATTCCATTGGGTTACCGTCGGTTTTACTAAATTATTTCTACTAAATTATAAACTTTCTCGTAGTATAAGAAATAACGATGATGTTTGTGACCTGTGAGTCTGGTCCTCAGTCGCTAAAAACCTAAACCTAATAGTATAATGGCATATATATATATAAACATAGAGTAAATCAAAATCACAACCAACCCTATTTCATATACAAAGAGAGAATTAGGGAAAAAGTATAAAGAAACACGTATAGACAAATACATTTATACATATGGAAAGAGAGAATTAGGGAAATAGCATAAAAAACCATAGACATGGAATAAATGTCAAGATAGATACATATACACAGAGGAAATCACACTAAAGAAATTTTTAGTGGACATTTATTCTTATAAGATGCTTTTGGAATAATTATTTTAAAATTTAAACAAATTTATCAATATATTTTATCTTATCTCACACTTTAATTTTTTTTATAAAAAATTATATATTTTTGTGTCTTACTTGGGCGTATAGAATTTATCAAATATCTTTTATCTTAGGCATATAAAATTTTGTAGTTACATGGGGTCTAACTTAATATATGAAAAAAAGTCATAAACGGGTCAGGTTCGGGTTACCAACGGGTTTTATAGAAAACCCGAACCTGGCCCAAACCCTCTTCGGGTTTTAATTTTTAATACCAAACCCACCCCAAACCCGTTTATAAATTTACCAAATCAGCCCCATTCGGATTGGATCGGGTCGGAACCCGGTCGGGTCGGACCATTTTGCCATAGGGTTGCAAATGTCTCCACTAGTTAAGATATTGGCTTGTGTTCGTTAGTCTACCAAATGAATCGAGCTTTAGCATATTTTTTAGGCTTGTTTAATAAATGAATCAAGCTTGAACATTGCTAAACTCGGCCCGCCGAGGTCGTGAACAGGCTCTTCTAAGTAAAATACTAAGATTATCTTACAATTCCCAAGCAAATGTGTCAGCTTTGAAAAAAGTATGAAGAGAGTTTAGTTTATGAAAATTATAGGATTGCGATCATTTTATTGAAATTACTTCAAAAAATTATGTACTAGTGGAAAAAATATGGAAAAAGGAAAATAAATGATATCCAAATAAAAATATTTTTATTTTCGAAAAACATGTTAAAAACAAATATGGAACAACTCAATTTAGGTGATTATTAACAAAATAAATATATGTTGCAACTGAACCGAACCGCTCGTGAGCAGACTCGGGCTCGACTAGTTAAAGCTAATGCTCGGCTCGGGCTCGTTCGTCTCATAAATGAACCGAGCCTAAGCATAATTTTTAGGCTCGTTTAGTAAATGAACCGAGGTTGAACATTGCAAAGCTCGGCTCTGCTTGGTTCATTTGCAATCCTAAACACACAGATTCAACGGGTATCTCATATCATAGATTTCATTTGCTACCAGACCCGTATTATTTATGATATTTTTTTTGTATTTGTTTGCATCCTAAATAAGCCAACACATGGCAAGGCAAAGACTCAGGAAATGGCCACAAACTGGGCTAAAACTGGGCCGAAATTGGGCTGAAAATTTGACCCAAAGTGACCCAGAAAATTGGCTAGAAAGTAGCAAAAATGTGGGCCAAGAAATGGCCACGTGATGGACCAAGACATGACCAGAATGTTGGCTAAAAAGTGGCCAAGGAAAAGGCCATAATAGTGGCCAAGAAATTAATTTATTATAAAAGAATTTTCAGCCCAGTTGTCAAAGCCCATTTGATTGGAGGAATCCTTGTTGATCAAGACTAGAAGATTACAAAGTTTGCGGAGTATTGGACAATTCTGGAAAAGAGATGTAGTTGAGTTGATGATAGTGTTTAGATAAGTTTAGAATTTCGGTTGTTTTTATCTTTTATTTTATTAGATATTTATTTCTAGAGTATCGAGGTTATATTTTAGTCTTATAAATAATGTACCTCTATTACAGAGGTCCCGACCAAACACACAATGTTTCTCTGCGTTTGGGAGTCTTTTTTATCTTTCACTATGCAAAGTCATTTATTTGTTTTCTTTCAATACCAGTATCTTTCAATTCCCTCTCGCACAAATTGTCTGATTCTATTCCCTATGTTTAAAAGAGACGAAGAATCGTTCCTTTTATACCGGTTGAACTCCGTTACCGGTTCTGGCACGCCCGCACCCTATGGATACGAAGAATATTATCAGCCTTACTATTCGGCCGGTGATTATTTACCCTACAGGAACGAAGAATATTATCGGCCCTACTATTCGGCCGATTTTGAATATTTTTTGGAGCGAACAGTATTTGTGTGTTTTATTTATTTTTATGTGTGTTTTTTTTTTGTTTTTTTTTTATTTGTTGCTTCATTTGAACTTGTCTGTGTAGGAATGAAATAGAAATAAAAATAGAAACAGAAACCCTATTGGTGATTATTATGACGGATTGAATATTTTATAGGCCTGCTATTTAGGTTTAGTTTGGTTCATGGTTTTTTTTTTTTTTTTTTTTTTTTTTTTTTTTATAACACTTCAATTCCACAATTTTGATAGATTTTGATATTAGTCATTTTTGTAAAAAAAAATATTAAAGATTAATCTTACTTTTAAACGATTCCTTAAATTAACAAACGGTTTAAGACTTCTTTTTTTTCAAAACTACCCCAATTTACACCTCTCATTTCTATCTAGTTTGTCAACCCAACGCCCGAAGGTGGTCATGAGAAATCACATAGTTCTTGAAGTTGACTTGGATTTTTCTTTTTTACACAAATATCAACTTTGCATTCTAAATTGCTCTCAAAAAGTTCATGAAAAATAAATTAAACAACACCCACATTCCCAAAAGGTTGAAATCATATAATACCTTGGTGATCTTATCCATTACATTACCTCTGATTCCATCATTTATTTATCAGTTTCTATTTCATTAATTTGTTTATGGGTATCAACACTGGAACCTGTCAATGGATCGGATTTTGATCCGAATCCGATCCGATCCGATTAGCCGGATGTGGATTGAAAATAAAATTCGATAATCCGATTAGAATCCGAATCCGATAATCCGATTTTTTAACAAATTGGATTTGGATTTATGCTAATCCGATCTGATAATAACCCGATCCGATATAATATATATATAAATATATATTTGATATTTTTATATGTATATATTTAATATTATACATGTATATAAATGTTAGTTGTTAATTATTTTATTATTTATTAATAATGATTGATCATAAATACAATTATTAAAAGTGTGAATAATTTTAGTGTTTCAGTATTTATTGAATTTTGTATTTTTGTATTTTTGTATTTTTTTAATTAGATAATCAAATCAGATATACTATAATGAAGAAATTCGAATATGAATTAACTAAGTAAAAATCCATCAAATTATCGGATTCGGATCGCGAATTTTTGTCATCCTTATCAATAGACCTGTCAATAATCCGAATCCGATCCAATCCAAATCTGATATTAACCGGTTATGGATTGAAAATAAAATCCGATAACCCGATTAAGATTCGAATCTAATTTCTTAAAAAATTGAATTTGGATTTAACTAATCCAATCCGAATCCGATCCATTAACAGGTCTAATCAACACACATGTATGAAACATGTATAATTAATTTTGCTATTTTGGTAGAGATGCTCGGAAGATACGGGGTTTAGTAAAAAATAAAAAATAAAAAAGATCAACTAACTGTATACAAATTAAATGAATGTGGAAGATTAGGACGAATCTAAAAAGTTATCCCTTAAATTCAAGGTTAATTTCATCATCTATAATTACTAATTTTTGGTCCCTGTAGAGCAATTAAGACTAGAATTGGTCACTAAAAATATAATTCGAGGATATACACTTGGATTGGTACTCCACTTAAGGTTGAAAATTTTGACTAGAACTTGTTGTAATTTATACATTTCAAAGTTGAAATTCTATACCAAACCAGAGAACATATATAGTACTATTTCCCATTACCAAAGAATACCTGAAATTCTTTTTATTCTATTCTAATACAAGCCCACTGAGTTTCAACATGATGATTCAATCTACTTATTCTCAGGAAAAGGAATAGAAGTAACACAACGATAATATCCATTTTCATCGAACGCAAATCGTTGTGAAAGATGAGCTTCCCGGACAAGATACTCTCCCCATTCCTCAGAGCCATACTGCTTGAAAATGCCTCGTGCATCAAAGGAATCCGACTTTCCCGCCCCTTTCTTGCTGATAAATTCCGTTCCCATATTTAGTGAATAACGAAAAATCAAGACAACCGGTGGATAAAAATCAGCAACAGAGATGAAATACCAAATAAAGAATAAATCAAATCCGAACAAAAGAATAAAAAGTACACCACCTTTTCCTGTGCCTTGCATTCATTACGGTGGCATGCAACTGCAGCTCAGAGAGGTGAAACCTCGTATAAATATTCGATAGATCAAAATAGAAAGAAAGCCAAAATGACAATAAAGAATACAGCAATATACACATATACGCGGGTACACAGAAATCTTAGCATAACAAGTCATAACAGTGTTGGAATTTGGCTAAGTTTAGATCAGGAATCATTGATTAACAAACCGGGGGGCAAAAAAATTTAGAAGTACAAAACCACATTTGGAAAATGAAAATGACTTCTCTAATTATTTGCTAATCATGTATGATGTTCAGTGAAATGTCAAAGTTATTATAATGCTGGACGACTACTCCTAATTCGATAGCATTTCGAAACCATATATGGAAAGGTAAATTGTGAGAAAGAACCCACCACATGGTTTTATCTTTGATTTGTAGTTACATAGCACTCTTGTTCATTATTCGGAAACCATCTATTGTATGGTTGATTATCCCACCAAATCTATAAGGGAATCAGATAACGATGATGGCTGGACATAAAATTCCGAAGAAGCTTGTTTGCCATAGCACATTGGTTGCAGCAACAACAATATACATATATATATATATATATATATATATATGTGCTAAGACATGTAAGACACAATATGTAAATATGATTGTGCAAAATTGAATCTACCAGAAAATTGACCTAAAACATGATAAAAACAAAGCTGCGAGTAAACAGACAAGGACTGCAGTTATATATAACTCAGAAGTGGTGCATGTAAAATTGGATCCACATCATCAACCCACATGCAGGAATGGTCCTAATTTATTTTCGCCACGAGTGGCAACAAAATTCTTGGTAATTAGCTAGGAGGAAGAAAGATCTCCAATCATTCCATTCATTCAGTGCCCGACTTCAATTCTTGAATAATCCATATCACTTTTGCTTTTCTTGTAACAAAAGATTACAATATCAAAAGCACAAGGGAATTTATAGGGAAAATAACTAATTCTGCGGGAAGTGTGGTAATGTGCAACATATTAACAACTTCAATTACCACATTGCATTCAGATAGAAAAGGAAAATAATACTCAAGGAGCCAAAAGATAAAACAAGAGTATCTAAATTCATGTCATACCTTCAACTTCCGTTGAGCATCTTTCTCAAGAACAAGACCGGCTTCAACAAAAGCATCAGTAATGACTTCTGAGAAAGCTCAGGATAACAAAAGGAGTCTTTATCCCTTCTACTGTTCCATTTTATCTTTTATATATATATATACCTTGGTAACTATACCAAAAAATGGGAATCATTAGAGTAATCTCAAAACCGAAAAACTATTCAAACATCAGCTTTCTGTTTAATATTTATTGAATACAATTGCATAACAAAATGGCGGAAGATGTAAAGAAATATGGATACTGCAGGCACGCAACAGTCGGTCCTCGCCACCAATTTCTTCTACTGGAGCATAGAGAACACGTGCTTTGTAAAGAGGACCTGTCATGCATTCCTGCAAGACCCAAGAGCAGAAGTCCGAGAATACCATCCAAGTAGTAATCAGTACATAATGATTAGAAACTAAAGCAATATTCCCCATCATCAGATACATAACGAGAAGCCACCATGATATCAATGTTAAGCTATTAGTAATTCTCTTGAGAAAGCATAAAGTTTTCAGAGGTCCAAAAGGCCATGTGCAATTGTACATGAGGGAAGATGCTGGGAATAGATGAACTTAGAAAGTGGTAAACTGAGAGCCGAAATTTGATAAACAGAGACCATAATAAAAAAGACTCTATTCTAGACGAAAGGCCTTAAAACCATGGGAAACACCCAAGGGAGACTCGCATACATATTAATATTCGCAAGAATTAGCTTAAGAAAATTAAGCCTTGACATTAATGTAGCAAACCCAGATAGTAACATATTAAGCATGAGGATGGAGGAGGAAGCTGGCAATATTCTACAGGGCATTGTTTAAGGAAATCCTGATGACTATGAAAACGCTAAAGAATTGTAAAATATAATAATAGGCGGCTATACCACAAATAATGGTACAATAGTCTATTGAGAAATTTCAAGGGAAAAAATGGACACATATCCAGTGATATCATTATTAACTTAAAAGTAAATATTTGGGTCTTAGAACTCAAAAACAGTAGTAGGCCTTGAGAAGAAGAATTGAAGTCAAATGTTACTGTCCTTAAGAAAATGTTCAAAAATACAGCAAGTAAACAAAATGTGTTTCATTAGAATTAGAAACGAGTTCTGCCTTCCTGTTTTTGGTCATGAAACAAAATGTGTTTCATAATGTGTTTCATTATGAATAAATTGACAACTTGAGTCTCAAAGGTTTTTTGGTCATGAAGCTATTTACAGTAACTATTACTAAAAATAATATTCTTTGTAATTTTCTTACGAAAAATGGCGAAAGGTAACAAGAATAGTAGTGGCGGGCAATAGAGGAGGTGGTGGTGGAGGAGGAGGAGGTGGAAGGCAATGGGTAGCGGTGATTTGTTTACGTAAAATGTGAGAGGGCTTTTTTAGTAATTTTATGTTTTTAAAATATTACTTAAGGAATGGAATGACCATTCCATTGGTTTAGTAATGGAATGGTTGTTCAATTCTTGAGAAATTTCATTCCAATTATCATACCAAACAAAGGAATGAATACAATGAGCATTCCATTCATGCATACCAAACATGACCTTAGTGTTGTATGCACAAATATTTTTGGTCATTCTACTCAATATAACATCACTCATGTCCTTGTTTTCAACTTGGATGAAACCACTCTCTTGGAAAATGTAATATTGGTCTTTTGGCAATTGAAAATCTGTCTAAACAACTCTGTCTTATCTTCCACTGCATTTTGGGGTGTGATATAAGGAGAGAATGCCTAATCTTTAATTAGAAGGAACAAAAAAACAAAAAAAAACCACATAATAATTGTTTGTTGATTAGAACCGAAGTCAAGGAAATCCCCAATAACACTCTCATCTTTTTTTGTTCAATATAAAACCCTCAATAAGACTCTCATCTCTTTTTTATCAATATAATTTCCATTCCTGTTCTGGTGAGCTAAAGATCATCAAATATCAAGTAAAAACTAAAAACTGGATGAAAACATTGTCGATTCATATTCACCTCATACAGATACATATATAAAAGTATATACAATTTACATTCCAGAAAAAGTGAACCACTATAAATCATCATCTCACAACTGATACTACTTTGAGGTAGACTATAGATAGTAACTTCAACTCAGAAATTGGGAAACAGAAAAGGGCCAAAATGTTTAAAGAGTTTGTAAAGTCCATGAAGATGAGCTAACCACCAAACTCATAAAGTAAAAAGAAAATTATATGGAAGAGTCTTACCAGCCCCTTCAGCTTTATAAAGACAGGCCGATTGTCCAAAGCATCCATTACTTTTGACGAGATGCTCTGGATAAGAACATGAAACAATTTGTTCATCAGCCAGCTATAAACATGAGCCTAATTCATTTAATTGTAGAAGCTTACCTGCAAAACCTCACCAGCGGCATTAACTCGATCCTTCTTCCACAACTTCAGCATGAGTACGGTAAAGTGAAACGTTTTTGGTTTGATAAATATAGATTTCTCAATACCCAGATCTATCATGTGAATGGTACATCAATTAAATCTCATTGAAGAAACAAGAAAAAGAAAAAGATGCAAAAGAGAAAACAAAATATCAACTCATACATAGGAGAATGATCTTCAATGCACTTGGCATTAATTAAGACTTGAAATTCTCATGACATACACAAGCACAAGTAGGTAAACAAATAATAAAAGGCTTCAAGCTTTTGTAATCCATGGACTCCCAATTGCACAACATACTTAAGTGGGCGTACCTACGTATAGAAAAATAGATAGACTGCTAGCGGTGATTAACTAAATGCACAGAACTTCCCCATGGTAATATAATAAATAAGATTCGGTACCTGATACGGCAGAAGATTGCATTTTCTCATCAGCATATGACGTAGAAGACTTCGATGTTTTAGGTGGGTAACTTACACGGGGTATGTTGGTTATACCCAATTTAACATGTTCACTAGCATTGTCGGCTGTAAGTTTAACTGAAACATTGCTTTCTCTATCTAAAAGCTGGTTCTTATTATCATCTTTAGAAGTACATTCATTTGAATCAATATTCAGATCCTCATCTTGGTTAGGATCACTAATTCCCAGTATGCAGTCCTGAAAATTGAAAAGCTTATCCACCAGTTCAGCATGTATAGCCAATGGAAGAGACACGAAGTGAGAGTAGTCGAGACTTGGGCTTTTTACTGCCTGTGAAAAATATTTGTATAAATCATGTGTTGCCCGTGCATGCTAAAGACAAAAGAATCAAAAACGAATCGGAGACTAACAAAAACATATACAAAAAGATGAATACGAAATTCATACAGGTTAAGCGGCGGTTGATATGAACCAAAAATATAAATAATAATTATAAGGATTTGGATGGAAAGAATATAGCGAACATACTTTGAGAAACATCTCGAGTATATAATCATAAAATTAGCATTTCTGCCCACACAATGAGTAAGAAACATTTCCGAAGTAATAGCTAAGGCATTACACAACTGCTGCATACTCCCACTTTAATATTGCTTCACAACTTCACATTTTAAGCAAGATACAGTTCCACAATGAATGCGTATGTTAACTACCAAAATACTATAAAAGCTTAATGTTGTAATTAACAGAAAATCAAACAAGAATAAAGATGGAGAAGAAAAGAGGAAGAGAGAGAGAGAGATCTGGGGATAGAGTAAAAGAATGAATTGAATTAACTTCATCCTTCCACTATACTTTGTATATATATTAATAAGTTTCTAAAAATACAAAAGTACCCCAATTTACCTAAATAATAACAAATAAGTCCCTTGCAACACTCCCCCTCAAGTTGGAACAAAGATATCTATCATACCCAACTTGGCTAACATATTTTGCAAGCATGTCTTGCTCACACCCTTAGTTAAAACATCAGTCATCTGATCTTGTGTATTAATATACGGAGTACAAATTAACTTAAGACGAAGTTTCTCCTTGATAAAGTAACGACCGATCTCAATGTGCTTTGTCTGGCCATGTTGAACAAGATTGTGAACAATGCTAATAGCAGTCTTGTTGTCACAATACAAATTCATTGGTTTGCAAACAAGATAACCCAACTCTTCTACCATAGTCCGTAGCTATAACAACTCACAAACTCCATGTGCCATGGATTTGAACTCAACCTCTGCACTAAATCTAGCTTCTACAGACTGTTTCTTGCTTCGCCATAAAACAATATTACCCCCAACAAATGTACAATATCCAAAAATAAATCGTCGAATTGTCAAAGAACCTGCCCAATCAACATCTGTATAGGCTTCATCACGCAAGTGCCCATGACAACCAAACAATATCCCCTTACCTGGGGAGCCCTTAAGTAATGGAGAACACGATGAGCAGCACAAAGATGAGGTGTGCGAGGAGCATGCATAAACTGACTAATCACACTAATAGCGTAGGCAATATTTGGGAGTGTGAGAGATAAGTAAATCAATCTCCCAACCAATCGCTAAACATCCCCCATATCATCTATTAGGTTACCCTCCACATCATTAAGCTTATGGTTCTGCTCAATGGGAACATCAACAAGTTTTGCTCCAAGCCTACCAGTTTCAGCCAACAATCTAGCACATACTTGCGTTGCGAAATGAAAACCCCTTTCTTGGATTTACACACCTCGATGCCAAGAAAGTATCTCAATAATCCGAGGTCCTTAACCTCAAACTTCGTCCCTAAAAATGACTTCATTCAACGAATCTCTTATGGATCATCCCCCGTGATAACAATATCATCCACATATACGATAAGGGCAATGGTACAATTCTTGTGTCGTTTGATGAAGAGCGTATGATCTGCCTGACTCTGTGTGTACCCTACTCTTTTCACAGCAGTACTTAATCTTTCAAACCAAGCACGAGGCTACTGCTTTAATCCATACAAAGCTTTATTCAACTTGCACACTAAGTTCTCACCATTGGCAAGTGTAAACCTCGGTGGCATAGTCATATACACCTCTTATTCCAAGTCACCATGAAAAAAAGCATTCTTCACATTGAACTGATGTAAAGACCTAGACAAATTAGTTGTCAAAGAAAGAAGAACACGGATAGAATTCATCTGGGCAACTGGAGCAAAAGTTTCTTCATAATCAATGCCATAAGTCTGAGTAAAGCCCTTTGCAACTAATTGGCTTTTATATCTCTCAATCATTCCATCTGCATTATAATTTGCTGTGTAAACCCATTTGCACCCAACTGGTTTCTTACCCCTAGGTAAGGAAACAATATCACAAGTACCATTCTTCTTAAGAGCCTTCATTTCCTCAAACATTACTCCATTCCATGGTGGTTGACTGAAAGCATCTGAAACACTAGAAAAACAGGAAACAGAAGAGATAGACAAAACGAAAGCACGATATGATGGAGATAAGGTATCATAAGATACAAACTAAGATATGGAATGTGTTATACAACTACGAACACCCTTACGATGAGCAATGGGAACATCAAGATCAACAGAGGTGCTATGGGGAGAAGAATCAAGAATATGTACTGAAGAGTTACCTGGATTTAGGGAGACTTCTTGGTCCTAGGGTGAGTCAATGACTTGTTTTGCCCTCCGAGTATAGACAATTGATTTTTTTACCTATTGCAAATCACTAGAGTAAGTAGAAACAGACTTCTCAGTTAGAATCGCCCCCTGAATAGGAACAAACAATTGAAGGGGACATTCCCACTTAGTAGAAGAAGAATTCTCTACAGGAGTACGAGTCTCCCCTTGTTGAGAATCCTCAGCGGAGGAAAAAAACGGAACAGACTCGAAAAATGTAACATCCATTGAGACAAATCGACGATGAGTAGTAGGGTGATAACACCTATACCCTTTCTGAGTGGCAGAGTAACCAAGAAAGACATACCTGATTGCCTTAGGATCCATTTTGTCATTACAATGATGAATATGAACATAACAAACATAACCAACACTTTCGGAGGGACTGCAAATAAGGCAGTGTGACGGTGTTAGATATGAAAGGGAGATTGTTGGCCTAGAATCCTAGAAGGCATATGATTAATAAGGCATGTAGCTGTTAAAGCTGCATCAGCCCAATAACTTTTTGGCACCCTCATTCCAATGAAGAGAGAACGGGTAACTTCCGTAATATGACGGTGCTTTCTTTTAGCCACACCGTTCTGTTGTGGTGTATTAACACAGGAGACTTGATGAACAATCTCATTCTCAGCAAAAAATGAGGCAAGACCACCATATATAAACTCTCCTCCATTATCAGATCGAATGATTTTGAAAAGATGACCAAGCTGAGAACAAACCATCTTGTAAAAAGTTTTAAAGATGAAATGAACTTCATCTTTGGTTTTCATAAGATACAGCCAAGTATAACAACTAAAATCATCAACGAACACAACAAAGTAACGAAAATCAAGTAAAGAGGTAGTGGATTCAAGGCCCCAACCATCAGAATGAACAAGTTGCAAAGGAGTTGTACTTTCATTAATGCTAGTAGGATACGAAACAAGACATTGTTTGGCAAGAACACATGTTTCGCAATTTAAATCAAAAGGTTCAACAGATGCAAACTGGGGAAGCACATGCTTCAAAACAAAAAGAGGTAAATGACCAAGTTTATTATGCCATCGCATCAATAGATCTTTAGTAACAATGCTATGCCTAACACTAGATTGATTTGCAACATGAGAAGTAGGTCTCTCGTCCAGGAAGTACAAGTCGTTGTCCTCACGTCCACTTCCAATCGTCTTCCCTGTCTCCAAATCCTGAAATACACAATGGGATGGAAAAAAGGTTACACTGCAGTTCAAATATTTTGTACTATGACTGACGGAAACGAGATTATTGGTGAACTTTGGGACATGAAGAACAAAGGATAATGTAAGGTTAGGAGTGGTAGACACATTGCCTCTTCCCGCAATAGAGGTGAATGTGTCATCCGCCACTCGTACTTTATCCTTACCAGAACATAAACTATATGAAGAAAATTCAGATGCCATACAAGTCATATAATCAATGGCTCCTGAATCAATGATCCAGGGTTATCTACCAGATAATGTGGCAACATGATGTGCAGAAGGAGGAAGACCTGTTTGAGCAAAATTAGAGGCAGAAGTGGAAGCATTCTAAGCTAACAATTGTCTAAGAGCATCAACTTCAACCCCAGACAAAGAATTATGTGGTCTGGAGACCAGTAGAAGCAGTCTCAAGCACCGCAACATGTGCCGCTGATAAGCCCCGAAAATGGATCAAGCTTTGGCTTAACATTCACTTGAACATGAGTGGAGGCTGAAGCAGGGCGACCATGTAAATCCCAACATTTTCCCTAGTGTGGCGTGTACGCCCACAATGGTCACACCTCAACTTACTTTTAACATTTTGCTTTCCTCCTTTAAAAGTATTGAATTTGTTCCACTGTTGTGTAGTAAGATCAGACAATAGCATATTTGGCTCAAACTTGGTGGATAAAGATGTAGACATAGTTTTCATTCTACTCTCCTCAGCCTGGATATACAAGAACACCTCTCTAATGAAAGTAGGGGCTGGAGATTTGCCCAACATTTGTACTCTAACATGCTCATACTTCGGATGCAGACCACCCAAGAACTCATAGATTTGGTTCCTTTCTACCATAGCTCGAAAAGCTTTAATATCAGTTGCGTATACCGGTACATAGTCTTGGCAGTGATCTAACTCTTCCCATTTACCGCGTAGAGTGTGGTAATAAGTAGCAAGAGTTTGATCTGCCTGTTTGAACCTTGCAATTTGTTGTTGAAGCTCATACAACTTTACAAAATTACCAACTGAGGAATACGTCTCTTCCACAGCCTTCCATAACTCATTTGATGTTTTCACAAACAAAAAACCCTCACTGATTTGTGGTTGCATTGACTACAACAACCATGTCATAACCAATACATTGTCTACACTCTACTCATTGAAATCAGGATCACCCGGAGAGGGATAGTTAACAGTCCCTTCAATATGGTCGAGCATCCTACGACCCGCTAGAACAAATAAAGAGAGATGAACAAATAGTGAACAACTGAAGATATAGAAACACACAAGTTTATTTCTGGTTTCTGGGTCTCTGCCCCAAACATACACATTTCTCGTCCTTATATAGGCGAGGGAGATACATACAAAGACTGAATTGTCCTTTACATGGGACCAAACTACAATAATACACTGACTAATGACATCAGGGATGACGAAACAAACTGAAAAGACACTATTACCCTTACCGACAGTAGAAATGACATAAAATATATTTGTGGAGACAAATATACCCTTGCCGACTATCCTTATTACAGATAACCCTTACTACATCACTCAATACATCACTCAAAAGTAGAAATACACATCATTCATATGTCAGAACTAGATTACCAATCAGGGGGACTCCAATCATCTGTATGCCATTCTTCAGAATTGTAACCACTGGGAGCTGCTTCTTCAATCAGAGGATAAGAACGGAGATGAACCCGATACATTGGATGATCAGGGTTTTGAAGATCCCAGGAGTATTGTTCCTCATGATTTGCAAGGATTTGGATCAGTTTTTGGCGCCAGTCGAATGGATAGAAATCTGAACTTCTCCAATGAGCCGTATCTTAGTGGAATAGATAGGGAGAAATAGAATGCGGAGGGATCCCATTGTGATGGTAAATCTGAGTCCGAAAGATATTGAAATGAACATCGAATTCATAAACTATGATATTCTCATGCCCTGTAAAAAAGGATACGTGAAAATGTTTCTGAATAGTAATACCATGGTCAGGGGTAGGCAAGAACTGTTTAGAACTCCAAAAAACAAACATATGATTTTGAAAAGGAGTGTGACGGAGCTGGTCTTGCCAGAAAGAGATATCGCCAAACAGGGTTAACCAAGAACAGAACTTTAGTTGATCTGGGGAAAGATTATTGAAGAGACACTGGGCTAGATATTGTAGCAATTGGGATTTGTCAAGAATAATCTCAATATGATAAATATCAACAAGGTACCAGAGGAGAAGAAAGAGCTATCTAGAGAAGTGGAAATAAAAAGAAGGATTAATCTCAAAGTGGGTTAAGAATGGGTAAACAGGATGGAAAGGCATGGTTCGGATAGGTCTAAATTCTAAACCATAACGATGAACATAAAGAAACTGGAGAGAATTTACCAAATGACAACTATGAGCAATGAGGGTTTTTTCTAAGAGAAGAACCTGAAGATGAAAAGGAAACTGTAATGGTTCAAAACAAGAAATCATAGGGAAATAAATAGGATTAATTTCCTTTCTGAGGCGAGACAGGAAATCAGGGAGGACATTGGATTTTCCAGGAATATGGATTGCATCAAAAGACCATTGTGAGAACCAATTTGCCCACCTGAGGAGTTGAGCCTTAGGGGGATGCTTTTGTTTGAACTTCAATATGTTAGGAAAACTGCTGAGGTCTGTTTCGATCAAGAAATGATGCCCAAGGAGATGGAACTCGAACTTTTCAATACCTCTTTTGATGGTCAGGATTTCTTTGTAGGTGGAGTGGTAGTGAATTTCGGCATAAGTGAAAGCACCACTTTTATACCCACAAATAGAACGAGGCTGGTGTGGAGTTTCTTCGAGAAGAACGGCACCCCAATAGAAATCGGATGCATCAGTTTAAAGGATTCTTTTTCCAATGGAAGGTATTTGCAATGAGGGAAGGGTTTGGGAAATGGATTTGAGGTATTTGATGGCATTGGTGCAAAAAGGAGACCAAGGTGGGGGGTTCTTTTTGAGAAGGTCGAAAAGAGGTTTTCGGTAAGGGGCAAGATTTGAGATGAATTCAGCCATGTAATTTACAATTCCAAGGAACTGTTGGACTTGGATTCTGGTGAGGTTGTCATCTGGGAATTGTAACAGCTGAGTAGCGATGTGGGGCTGCAAGACATACTGGCCTTGGGAAATTTTCATTCCTAAAAACTCAATTTCTGGTTGGCCAGAATCATCTTCTTAGCAAAGAGCATAACTCCAAATTTCAAAACCAGCTGGTGAAAAGTATGGAGAAGGCTGGTATGGGATTCAATGTCAGGAGAGAAGAGAAGGATATCGTCTATGTAAATGAGGGTAGAAGATAGAATAGGGTTGAAGATCCTGATCATGGCTTGCTGGAACAAGGAGGGTGCGGTTTTGAGGCCAAAAGGCATTACTGTCCATTGGAAATGATGATCAGGAATACAAAATCCTGTTTTAGGGCGCTCATCTGGGTTGATGCCCAATTGCCAAAAGCCAGCTTTTAAATCAAACTTGGAAAAGACTTTAGCATTGGGAAGGTTGGCAAACATGACAGCTCTGCGGGGAAAAGGGAACTTAATGTCCTGGAGAAAATGGTTCAGGGGCTAATAGTTGATAACCAACCTGAGTTTACCACGAACTTGCTCTACTCGTTTGTTTACATAAAAAGCTTCACAGGCCCACTGAGAGGTAGTGGGTTCAACGAGTCCTTCTGATTGGAGTTGATGGAGTTCTTGGACAGCAAGGTGGTAGTGGTCAGGATTCATCCCATGGTGTGTGGCCTTGGTTGGATTTTAGTCTTCATTTTTCTTGAAAGGGAGAGAGATGAAGAATTCAGGGTTCTTCCATAATGGATGGTCACATATGGTGAGAAATTCATAATGGGAATCAGCACAAGAGGTTTTGGTTATGGTGGTTTGGATAGATGCGATGTCATTGGTAATCTGGAAGAGATTAGGTTGAGATGTTTAGGGAAGAAAATAGTTCTTGTATTTCAATCCTTTCGGGAGCCAAGAGATATGAGAGAGTTTTTGAAGGATATCGAATCCTATGAGAAGATCTTTGTTGGGAAGATCTGAACCTAAAACTTGATGCTTAATCTTGACACCAGGAAATAATTGGAGCAGAATGGGTTTGCTTTTAAGGGTGATAACGAAGGTTTCACCATTTGCAGCAGTGAAGGGGAAATAACAGGATTGCCAATAAGATCTGGGAAGGATAACAGGATTCATGATAGTAGCAGTAGCACCAGTGTCAAAGAAAGCAATGACAGAGATCGGGTGAGAGTATTTTTCTGGAAATACCTTGATCTGGGCAAGGGGTTGCACAAGGAGAGCTGGGGAGATGGAGAACTTGAAGGAGAAAAGTTCTGCAGAAAAGTCTTCATCATCGGAGGTAGAAAACACAGAGGAGCCATCTGAGTCAGATGCGTCGAGAGAGAAAGCCATGATGGTGGTGGGAGAAGCTTCCTCATCAATAGAAAATACTGATTCAATATCACCATCATCATCAGGGGGAAGAACCGAGGACAGGGTCTGGACCATATTGTTTCAGACAGTTTTGTTGGGACACTGTTTGGCATAGTGGCCATTTTTTCTGCAAATGTAACAGCGAGCAGATTTCCTGAGCCCGCGAACAGATTTCTTTCGGAAGAAACACCATTTCTTTTTGCGGTGAGATTTAGGGAAAACTGACGTTTTGCCCTACTTCCATTTTTGAAATGTTTCTTCTTGGATGGAGAGGAAGAACAGGTACAGGAGCCAGAACATTTGCATTTTATGAGTAAATCAGGTTTGTCACAGGCCTTACCAAGCAGTTTGCCTTGTTCATGCTGGGTCTTGAGAAACTTTTTGTAGTTGCACAACTTCTCAAGGGTTTGGAGCACATGCTGGTATATGGAACCAAGGTTGGTATTAGGCAACGCCATGTTCTTTGTTTGCAGAAGCTTGAGGGTTTCATCTCCTAGGGGATCTGGAAGAGATTTGAGAAATGATTGCTTCAAACTGATATCATCGATGCCACCAAGGATATAAAATCTTTGGGACATACGTAGGAAATGTGCTTCTAGGTCCTTGCGTTTGAAGGAGCAGCAACGCATGCTAAAAAATTCTTCTCTGGCAGCACTTAGAAGGCCGTCTGTGGAACTAAGGAACTCATTGTGAATAGCATCAATGAAGGCATTAATGGAAGGAGCTTGGACTAGTTGAAGTTGCCGGTATTCACCCATAATGACATACCACTGGCGAAGTCGGCCAAGAAACTTCGAAACACGGCGGGTGACTGTGAGATTTAACCATTCAACACGCCCCGTCACGTGTGGCCTTCTTTTAGTCCAACACGTGAAATAATTTTTAATAAGGGTGACTGTGAGATTTGAACATGAGACATTTGGCTCTGATATCATGTTAACTACCCAACTACTCTAAAAGCTTCAGCTATTGTAGAGGATGTAACTTTCATATTCAATCCTACAACAGCGTAAATGAATGAAAATTTACAGGTGAAAATTACTTCTTTAACTCGAAAGATTTTTTACTGATTCAATTGCTTAGACAAATTACAGGCAAAAATATATATTAATGGGCAACTGACCTCATCAACTATGACTTGCACTTTTACCGAAGCTCTAGTTACATCTTCAGCAGAAGTGCCTTCAATTACTGCAGCAAACATTCCGGAGTCACTCAACGGTAGGTCATTATGAAAAGATTAGCTGATGTTGCCAACCATCTAAATTTTCAATCCAAAGAAAAAAAATTATACTGATGCAGCCAGCAATATGTACATTAAAATAACATGTCTTATATTTGACAAAAGCCAAAGCAACACACTCCAGAACTGACGAGCTTATGCAAGACATGAGAAAGTAACCAGCGGACCAAATGGCCCAATGGTATTTCCTCTCCTCCCAATAGAGGAGGTGAGCGGTTCGAGTCTCTTAGGAGAAAAAGTGTTGTGTGTGTCAAAAAAAAACAGGACATGAAAAAGTAAAGGATCATTAGCCAGTGTGGTCCTCACTATTCAAGGGTGCGGGGAGGGATAGGGAATAAGGATATACCCCTAACCATTCGAACAAACATTCTCACACATGACAGCCCGAGCAGTTTGCCAGTGCATCAAGCAATGGCCTCAAGACATGAGAAAGCAATTGTGCTCCTATATTCTAATATGTTTTCAACACATTTAAAGTAAGATTCCAGCCACAACAAATATTCCTATATCCAAAACATTATAGGGACGAGATAACTAAGTGTCAATGGCAGTAAAAAAAAGATGGTCTGGAGCACGTACTGCCCATGCAGTCTATTTGTTGTAAAGGATAAATAAAGAGGAATCTTGACCAATCAATTACTAAAAATCAATGACAATTGAGGTCTACAAATCACCCGTAAAGTGGATGGGGAGCGGAGCGTAGATGGAATGCCAAAATTACTATGATTTTTCAGGACTATTTAACATGGGATATAACCATCTTTTTCTTCCAATTCTAAGAAAGAAAATTCCTGAAAAATCCATCAATAAATGATGAACTCCATTATACAGGAAATCGCCGACATGAAAATTGTGACGTAGAAATAACAGTTGTCCATGAATTGATTCCTGGAACACATGACATGAACTAAATTCAGGTCAACTAAGGTACAGTAACAGAAAGGTCGGAAAATTTTGAAGTATTAAAATAACAAATATTCATAACAACAATAAAAGAAAGTGAAAAATGACTCTTGAGAAAGCAGCAAACTTACTGATAGAATCGTCCTCCTTTGAGGAGGGAAATATGATTTTAACACCCATTTCCTCCTCAATTTTTTTCTGAGTATATCCACTGTGACGGGAAAAAGAAGTGTTAAAAAGAACTATATATGTTTGTGTATATAATCTATAAGATATGACATGCTGAACGTCGTACCCTTTTCCTTTGATGAAACGCATTAAGGAAGCTCCTATCTGCATAGAGAATACAAAAAGTGAACACACACATAGAGATCTGTTTTCCGGTTTTTTTTTTGGGGGGGGGGGGGGGAATGAAAAATGTCATAAAAAAGAAGAAGAAGAAAGAAATAAAGAAAAACAACATCAACAACAAAACTGCTCAACTTCGAAGGACCAGCAGGTTCAAAATATACTCAGTTGAAAGCAAGAACTACAAAAACTCATGGCATATAATTAGCAAACTATGAACAAGCAATTCAGTTAAACAGAGCCAGTAAACAGAAGTACCTATAGGAATGACTAATACTTAGAGGTTTGTTAAGAACTTACCTCCACTGACATTGAATGCTTCTCAGCAGAAAGCAGTGGTTGCACCTCTGGAGGTTTGCCTTCACCAGAAGTTGTCTCAGCTGGTTCATTTGCTACTTCAGCTTCCTCAGGGGCACGTTGAGCATTTGAAGCACCACTGTAGATGCTACAAGGTGCTTCTTGGATGTGATTTCCAACTTCTACCTTTCCACCATCTTCCATGTCAGGCAAGATATTAAATTCGACCTTGATATCTTTCACTGAACATTCTGCAAATTCACATAAAATAAAGGGCAATTTTGACTCAATTCAGCCACCAAAATCTCTAATGGTTTCACCAAACATACTGCAAATTCACATAATATAGTGTATATCTTTGTATTTATACAACCACCACAATATCTATTGGTTTTGACATATTTTCCTACAAGAATTTGCTGGTTCTCATGACTTAGTCACATTTAAAATAATACCAAAGCCTATAGTAGATAACAGTAGCAAAGTGCTGGAGAAGACCGCACTACCTTACAGCTTCTATCACCATACACTGTTGGGATTGTTATACCACAAACATGTTCAGAACTTTAATTGGAGGATTAAATATAAAAAGTGAAAACAGCGAGAAAAATCATGGAAACAAACAGATCACATACATTTAGCATGTAATTTAAATATAACAAAAATAAAAGAAGGTAAGAAATTGGTATATACTATGAAACCTCACCCTCAATAGAACTAGAATGAGAACAAATTGGTCTCTGTCTCCATGTGGGGATGTATTTTTTCTGCATTATCCCATCCAGCGCACTTCGTGTATCTTTTGCCCCACCCAATGTCCAGTGATAGTTCAGACTATGATGAGAACAGCACTGCAGTTAACCATGTTAGTGTGGAACAAGAGTCAATCTACTAGCAGACTAAAACAACTTTTACGACAAGATATAACTAATTTGGTATTTTTGTTGTAGTTGTGGGACATAATAATAATTTTACAGAGAAAAAAAAAACAGAAATTTGGGAGCCAATACCAAACGTAAATCCTATAAACTGATAAAATTAAAGAAAGGAGACTTATAGGTTATGCCATATAAAACTAATGCCTCCGATGCATTGGTTAGAAGAGGAAGAATCCGAGTATAAGGTAAACAACAAAGAGAGAAACCACAAAATACATGGGATGTAGTAACTAAAAAAAAAAGACAAATAAAAAAAAAAAAAAAATCAACTATTAAAGAAGCACAGTGTATAACAAAAGAGAATCCATGTGACCAACTCCATATAAAATAAGGCAAGAATGACAATGGCGATAACAATGGGCCATAAATACTCAATGGCATTATACAACATTAAAAACACTTATTCCACATGAGATGGTGTCAATCACATGAATTACGTTTTTCCTTTTCTTTTTTATGATCCACCATGTCTTCTCTTACACTTAGGTTTTTTTAGTATTTTTTAAAAATTTAATCCCGTATGAGCTTTGGTAGGACTCTTTTTAGCTTACCATCGGCAGAATAAACTATTTCTATTTCCATCAGTGAATATGACCATACCACCACCTATGATGACCAATATAACTATTAACAATCCTATGTAAACTGCATTGGCCTTCAAAGTGTCATGAAAATGGGATTGGAGACTCCGATACCAAGTCTACTGTTTGGCTGCTTCCGAACAGAAATTCTAGAAAACAAATTCAAACTCATAGAATCTAAATTTCACAATTTTTAAAACAGAAAATCAAATCATTCAGATTCCATGGAAATGGGGTTATTTCTTAAGAATCAAAATGTAGAGAATTCAAGTTTCTTTGTAAGATCCTGTTCTTTTCGACCTAGTAGTAGGAATTGGCCACCAAAACTATGGTGTTGTTTGATAAAACTAAAAATTAAGTACTAAAAATTTTAATGTCTGAATTTTAAGTACGGGGTTTTCAGTAGTACTTAAAAAAATTATATTTTTTGATATTTTTGTAAATTTTGTCATACTTGTTACTTAAAAATTTATCTCATTTGAAGTATCACCTAATATTTGAAGTGATATTCAAATTTCTTATCAGTGCTTAATCTGTTCAGATTTAAGTTGTAAGTAAGTGTTATCAAATATAACCTATGTATTGTTATCTATAAACAATGCAGATGTAAACAAGAAAGAGAAAGCAATAAACCTGTAAATATGATACGGGCTTCAATGTAACAAATGGTTTTGTTAATCTCCAAGCGCGATCGACTCTGCAAATAAAATTTAGTGAAGATCAAATCATTTAGACCCAGAATTAGAATGACCAAGAATATGATAATGTTCCTTGCATATGTGTGTGTATTGAGAATTTTAGTGCATTGAAATGAATCCAAAGACTTCACAGTATACAGTTTAATAAATAAATAAATGAAAAGGAGAGCATTTTTTAAATAGAATTAGGGTTTCAAAATGATAAAGCGTACCTGAAGAGGGACCTGCAGTTATTCATCAGCAGCAGCGGAGTGGTTTCAATAGCTGCTGGTTTTTTTTTATTGATGATTTGACATGCGCAATGACGGTAACGCGAAAATTTGCAAATCTCAGTTTAAATGATATAATTAGTTATGAAAAAAGAAAAAAAATAATATATATATATATATATATAGTAATGATTGAAATTTATATTTGGATAATTTATGAAAGAAAAAAAAAAACAAAAATGATAGCAATCATCTTCGGATAAGGTAGATAAAAAAATGGAAAAAAAATCATTTTATTATTCTATCCTAATATTATCATTATTATTTTAATGTTAAGGAAACTACACACCCTTACATGAACCCTGTAGAACTCGAACCCCAAACTTCTCCCAATTTGAAGAGGAATGAAAATACCATCAGACCACAAATCTATTGATTATCCTAATATATCATGACACTACAAGAAAGTAGAGATATGATAAAAAATATTTATTAATGACAGTTATTATTTATATAATTTATGCAATAAGCTATCTTTAACAACAAATATATTATGTCACAAAGAAATTAATGACGTATGTTATTTGTTATATAATTTTTTTTAAAATAGAACAAAATTATATTTTAGTGAGCAAATCTAAACATAATTGATATAAAGGGTTCACAAAGTTGAAAAAAAGATGGATATTGAAACTTAATTGCAAACAAATGATCATTTAAAGATAATTTGATAAAAAAAAAAATTATTACTACTTGATTAAGGCATTCTAAATCTTTTATTTATGGTATCTAAAATTATAATGAGTATCTCCACAAATTAAAATAACACTATACAAAAGATTATGCACCTACAATTTTAAATGTTTTATGTTATTTTATTGTAATTTTGTTTAAATTAAATATATATATATATATATATATATATATTCATTCACAAAATTATATTTTTTTTCTTTGATAAATCATATCCACGAATATATATATACATGGCCTCAGTATTTAATATTTACTGGGAAACTATTACTAATTTATCATTATCTTTAAAATATTTTTTTTTCTCAATACACATAATTCAAGTGTTAAAATTGATCGGTGGCTAGACCTTAATAGTTTAGCCTACTAGGAAAGGATGATAAATAATGATAATAATAATGATGTGTGCAAATAAACTCTTATAGGAGACCTAATTTTCCTTATCGCAAGTGCACAAATCAATTATAGTATAGTACCAATACGATAGGGTATATCGAATCCACATAAACTCGTGATTCTTCAACTCTTTTATAATTACTTCTAACTAAATTATTAAGGATAGTTTGTTTATTTTGTTTTCTATAACTAATAAACATAAAATAAATATGAGAGATAATTGGTTTTGGTTGTGAGCAGTGGAGATAAAGATATAGGGTATTTCTAACTCTACCACTAACCATTTAATATATTATCTAAATCATTTAATTGTAAAGGACAATCCATCATATGTGAATTAGATATAGAGTCACAAACATTGACAAACCCTAATCCCAAAAAAGGAACAATTTATCCATCATTGACAGAGGTCATCTCTAATAAAGCATAACTAGTACATGCATTTATTCTAAACTACTCCTACTAACATAAATTAAAAGCACGTCACTAATTATCCCTTTCAAGCATGGTTTGTCTAAATTAAGATTGCATGTTAATAACCACTACTGTGTAAAAAATCATGAGTTAAATATCCGAGTTCTAGCCCATATTGAATAACCATGATTGTGCAAGATAAAACATTCATTCAAGTTAAGACAAGACAAAACATAGAATAAACGTAGAATCTTATATAAAATCAAACAAAATCACTCATCTACACAATCATCACATACGTGTCTTTCAGTTTCCTTTATACAATAAAAATAAGAAAGAGTCTACATTACTTAACTAGGGTTTTTAAGGTTTTGTTAAAAACCCTAGATACCGGTTTAGTTGTTCATGGTGGTGGTTGTCTACATTGTTGATGTAGATGTTCTCTCCATGGTTGATATTCTGCTCCAAATTCCAATATAACACCAAGACAGAGCTCCAACAACCCTTCTTTGTTGTAGGGAAGACCCTTCTCTTTTATAGAAAATGAGACGTCTTTATTTGGTAATATGATTGTTTCGCGATTAAGTTAGAAATATATCTTGTGATATATATTAAAGAATGTATATAATCTCTTCATATGTGGTCAATATTGCATCTAAAATAGCCTAGAGATCATTCAATGTTGATTTGGGTTGAAACGGGTTCCGCAGATGTGTATACAGATTGCTGAAATTATTGGTCGCATCAGGGTTTACCGAGTACTCGGTGAAGCCTCTACCGAGTACTCGGTAGACTCCAGGTCTCGCGAAAACAAGTGCAAGTGCGCTAAAAATCTTGGACACTTTTTCCTTCCTCCGCGCAAGTGCGCGGACTTTCGCATTCTACCGAGTACTCGGTGAAGGGTCTACCGATCGAGTACTCGGTAGTTCTTCACCTTAAATTTTGTACTTCATCCTCTTTGCTCCGTTTCTCATCTCAACTTCATTCTTCTTCAGTCCTTTTGTATCATTAACTTGTTTTTGGTCTTATATTCATGATTTCGACTCTCGAACAATCTTGAGTCACAGATCCAGTTAATTCACCGAATTAAACTTGTTTTACATAACATCGCCTGAAATATCTTAAAACACAAAAACCGTATAAAAACACCAATATAATGATAATCATGGACACAACAATGTATAATTAGGAGCCTTAAATATATGATATTTGGCTTCGATAAAAAATACGAGTACTTAAAAGAGGCATCTTAACTAAGAACAAATTTGAGTTTCATTTGCCCATTTTTTTTCAATAATGTTTTGTATGTGTTCTTTACCTTTTTTATTATTATTACTATTGATATTGTTATTATTATTCTTATTTTGAAGTCTTTCATTTTAAACATAATGTTTTTTCGAGTTCGTTCAAAGAAAAAAAAAACATAACATAAACTCACACAACTAATCTTCTCAAAAAATAAAAATAAAAATAAGTCTCATTAATATTGGTTAGTGTAAATGGTGGATGTTTCGCGATTTGACCCAAAATCTTAAGTCTATGGATAGGGCTAACATCTACCTATTATAAACCATATTCACTTTCTCATCTTTATCCGATGTGGGACAACAAATGGGCATCCTCTAACAGTTAGCATCTATCTTTTGACTTCTTTATGATTCCTTTATATTAATTTTATTTACATTTGGTCATTAAATTATAATTTTTTTCTTTTCAAAGCATTTTTCAATCCCATCAATCAAATAAAATGTATCATTTCTATGTTTGATTTCTTTTGGCCCCGTTTGAAAATGGGTGTTTTTGTATTTGTTCTTATTTTTTACTACTGTTCATGGAATAAATCCATGTTTGGCACCCAAATTGGCCAAATTTTGATAACACCTTTTTGGTGTTCTCAATGTTTTTGTACTGTTTGTTTCTTTACAAAAAAAAAACCTCCACCACCACCACTTGCCACCACCACCAGCCACCGCCGCCGCCGCCGCCACCACCCGCCACTGCAAATACACACACACACTACCACCACCACCACACGCCGCCACCACCACACACACACACATATATATATATACACACACAACCCCCAATTCAAAAACCCGCCACCAGCACCACCACCACACACACACATACATATATATATATATATATATATATATATACATACAACCCCCAATTCAAAAACCCACCACCAGCACCAGCACCACACACAAGTCACTAAAATACCCTAGAGGGGGGGTGAATAGGGTTTTAAAAATAATTTCTAACTCTTTTTTATTCTTACTAAAACATGCAACAAGGTTCAATATTAATTCACAAGGTAAAATATGCAATGAATGATTTCTCTTAAATTCAACAAGCTATTTACCACAATATAAATTAAGCATGCATGAACATAAAGTAAAGAGATAGAGATAGAGATATTGACACCGTGATTTTTACGAGGTTCGGTAACTCCTACTCCTCGGCTCAAAGAATCCCCTTCCTTGAGACTTTCCCAATCCTCACACTATGGCTCTTCCTTCAATAGGTGGAATAGCAAAACCTTTACAAAAGAGCTAACTAGCTCTTCACACAATCAAAAGAACAATCCTCCCTTGATACAATGGGCTTCACTCACCCAAGATCACAAATTTGTGTATGTAATCAATATATCACTCAAGAAACAAAAACACTCAAAACCCTAAGGTTTTTATGGATGATAGATCAAGATAAGCTCAAGTGTTTTTAGGTGATATTTCAAGAACTCAAGATATATATATATTCTCACAATATATTTTCAATAAGAGAATAGGCTCAAGGCTTGAGTTTAAATCTTCAAAATGATAAGAGTGAAAAGCGAGATTTTGCTATCAAAAGATTTTTCAGAAGATGCTTGAGAGAAAATTAGAGATGAACAATATTTGGAAAATTTCTCACACAAGAACCTTAACTTTGTTAATCCATATCTCTTTCTTTATATAGTGAACACTAGGGTTTGGAGAGTGTGTCTCACCCTAGACAATATGGAGAGTAGGACCTGAAAATCTGCAAGCAAAATCATTTCTTTTTGGGCAAAAATATTGTTTAGAAATACTTTTCCTTAAAATCCTGAAGCACCCAGTCGACTGCCTACCGGCACCCAGTCGACTGCCTCCATGCTTAGATTTAAAATATTTTTCCCAACGGCTAGGGTCAGTCGACTGCCTCAAGAAGGCCAGTCGACTGCCTCATGAGTCAGTCGACTGCCTTGGACAGGCCAGTCGACTGCCTCAGGCAATCAAAAATGTTCGAAACTCTCTGGTCCAGTCAGTCGGCTGGGTCTTTAACTGCCAGTCGACTGGTCACAGTCAGTCGACTGCCTTGGACAGGCCAGTCGACTGCCTCATGCAGTTAGAATGTTTTATAACTCACTGGTTCATCCAGTCGGCTGGGTCCTTAAGGGCCAGTCGACTGGGTCACAGTCAGTCGACTGCCTTGGACAGGCCAGTCGACTGGGTGACTCCAAAAATTGTTTTCAAGGTCCGTTTTTGATCCGTTTGAATTCGTTTGATTAATTACTTGAGCTTATAAGATTAATCAACGCATAAGATACCTTGTTACAATATTCTCACCCCGACCTATCTACCCCAGGTCTTGAGTCCAGCTTTTGTTCTTTCTTTGATCTTTTTGTCCTTTTTCTAGTTTGCGCTTGAGTTTCCTTATCGCTTGTTGCTTTAGCGATCTTCCCGAAACATTTACCTGTACTTGCTGAAACACTTAGCTCAAAACCATATTAGTACCAAACACGGTTTTGAATGTTTTGTTAATATCAAAATAAGATTTATTGCTTGAAATGGAATTTCAAAGCCAACAATACACACAACCCTCAATTCAACCCACCACCACCACCACCGGTTCTGTGTGTGTGTGTGTGTGTGTATATATGTGTGACAGATACAAATTTTTGTATTTTTACCCCAAACAACATTTTTATTTTTTGTTTTTAGGGTTAGAAACAAGAACAAATACAAAAGTCTGTTTTTGTATTTTGGGGTCAAGAACAAATACAAAAACAATGGGTTTCCAAACGGGCCTTTTGTGTATTATGCATTGTTCTTGAAAAACTAATGAAATAAGTATTTTTAATGGCGGTGACCCATGAAAGTGGATTCAGTAAAGTTATCTTTTTCAATGGATATATTGTTATCTTTAACTTCTAAGCAGGACTGACAATTCGTGTCGGTGGGTTGGGTTGAGATCGTGTCGTGTCGAAAAAGACCAGGTTAGTATACGTGTCAAATATGCTCAACCCTAACTCAACCCGCAGGTTATCTGTGTCGACACATATAATCCATTATGTTAAGTGCATAATTCATACACGATTAACCTCAAAAAATATATTTTTTAGTCATTTATTTTAAATTATTTTAATTAATATTTGTGTTTTTATATTTTTATAGGTTATTGGTGATTTCTGGTACAAATGGGTTAAATCCATCTAAACAAGCCCAAAATCTATTTAGACCACGTCTTAGTATTTGGGTCATATATTTCAGCCCGTTGTTCGGATTTGTGTGAGCCCAGTTTTCCTAGAAAGCTGATTCAATTTAAAGAATATTGATATTTCACATAGAAACCCTAATTCTGAAGTTTAGAGGGCGAAAAAGACATTTTAAATCTGTCATACTATTTTGTGCGAAAATCAGCATCAGCTTGGTAATATAATCACAGATTTTGAAGGAACGATCAGAATGGAATGAAATCAAGGGCTGTGGGAAGAGGACTTGATTAACAAGAAAAGAGTATCTCACCAATATCTTCCAAATTTACTCTCCAAATTGGTCAAAAGTGGGCTGCAAGATATCACAAATTAGGAAAAGAAATATGGGAATATTGTATTCTCTTATTTACTTTCCTAAATGAAACTTTGAGGACCCCTATAAATAGGGCATATGTGGATGCACAAAGGATCATCGACGGCCAAGAAACAGAAGGGGAAGACCTGTGCGATCAACGAAGAAATCCAAGATGTCTTCCACTTATTCATGTTCAATATTATAGTTTTCAATTGTAGACATTATTGAATATTTTGGTTAATGAGTTATTCTTTTTCTTATTATATATATGTTAATGTTTTCGATTTTATGTGCTTTAATTGAGACTAAAATTGAACGTATTTCATTCCTAGCATATAGGTTACTTGTGTTTGACCACGAACATGTAATCTACTTGGCAATTTAAGAAGAATATAATAAATTATAATTGTTTATGCCTGACCATGGATAGATAATTGTGATTTGTATTTTCCTTCAATGATTTATTTATTATTTTTGGCCAAGATAATAAAATATTGAGTTAAACCTATGCCCTAACCCGGATAAACCATCTATGAACGTAATAATAATTATTATTTAGATGTGTGGAAATTAATTGCATATTTAATGAGTTTACAATTGAAAATCGGATTTGTGATGATTAGTGGTGGAATCAAAGCCTTGGTATTCCTTTTGTATTATTGTATTTATATTATTTTTTTACAATCATCAATAATTTGTTGAATTAGTTAGATAGTAGTTTTTAGATTTAATTTGTCTTAATCAATCCTCGTGGGAATGACCTCGCAATACTTATACTCTTTACTACTATGATTCGTATACTTGCGAGTAAAATTTGATTTGGGTTAATCTATCTTTTGGGTTACTCTAAATTTCACATCACATTTAGCCTATTTATTATAATATATTAAATTAAATTTGACACAATCCAATACGAAATGAACTATTTAACCTATTATCAGCAAAATTAAATTGAATTTAACACGATTCAGTAATAATTTATTGATATATATTTCGACCCATGACCAATTAGAGAAGAAAAATAAATAAATAAAAATATAATCGTGTCAAACGTGTCATGTTCGGGTTACTCATGTCATGTTCAGGTCAACCCTTATATTCTCGTATCATGTTCGGATCGACTCTTATACAGCTTCAACCCTTTTATGGCCAACCCTAACCCTTTTAATTCATACCGTGTTCGTGTCGTGTTACCGTGTCGTGTCTAATTTTGCCAGTTCTACTTCTAAGTTTGAAGTTTGTAATATATTTTCTTTATTTATATATTTTTTCTATTGTTATAAGCTTTGCATAAATTTGTAAAAACCAACTTGTTGAAACATAGTAGTAGTAGAATTAGAGAGTTTGTAATCTTTTACATTAACAAATTCAATTTAAAATCAACAACATAATGAAGTTATTATAAAACAACTTTCACTTCTCCAACAACATTAATTTTAAATCTTTGCTTGTGAAGAAAAGCAATACGAACAACGATGTGTCATGAGTGTACATTCCAGTCCCCAAAATCTACATCATTCATTCAAGACAGTATAAATAATCAATCTCAGGGAAATAGAGAAACGCCAAAATAATAGAACAGTCTAATAATTCACAATCTATATTACAAGAATACAATCCAGGAGGCTGAATTAAAGTGTTCTATCCCAAACCTCAAATTTTGTCATATTACCAATTACCAAGAATAAAAAAGCAAAAAGTAACTGCAATTAAAAAATTTCAAAAACCCAAGACTAACTAACAGGGGCGGAGCCGGGGTTTACGGATAGGGGGGCCAAAATCGAAGATGTTCACATACTGATTTGATATATATTAAGGGCCTGTTTGTTTAGTGGTTTTCAGTCCATTTGGTCTGATCTTGTCTTTATTTTTCAGACCAGATCATGTTTGGTGGACTTGGTTTCTAATATTGAAACCAGATCACACAAAATCAATAAACCCAAAATCTTAAAAATCCAAGACCATCAAAATGATGGTTTTTGATGTGTTTATGTTTGGTCATGTGTGAATGCATATAGCAGCAGTCATTTTTGACTATTGAGCAATCTCAACTTTTACTTTACCAACTTTACTGAAATTATATGGTTTTGATTATTGTGCAAATTTACCATATACAAGACCATATTTTGCACCGCTAGATTTTATAATCCGAAAAAAATAAAAAAACAAATTATAAAAACAAAAACTAGTGATGTTATTTTTTTTATACACATAAATATATTTATAATCTAATTTTGATGTATTGTTACACTATTCTTAAATTATTTATTACAAGAAATTACATTTTTTAGACTTGAAGGACTAATCTCTCTTGTTAATTATTGATTGTTGGTGTTTTGTAAATGTAATTTTTGTTGTCTATACTATCTGAATTTTGTTGTTTTACACGATACTATCTGAATTTTGTTGTAATATATGTGTGTGTATATATACAATTTAATTATATATATATTCAATAAAATTTGGAACCAGACTAAACAGAGTTTCAAATCAACGACCAGACCATACCGTTTTCCAATCATGCCTTAAACAAATAACTAGCTAAGTTTTGGTCTTCGTGCTTATACCGAAATTAAAATTAACCCATATCTTATCATTATTTGAAAAGAATAAGAAGCAAAACATAATAGGGACTAAAACATTTGAGCTCGAAAAACAAAATGCTACTACAAAAAATTGAGCTCGATGATTTTTTTTAGATTGAAAATCATCTTTTACAGAATTAACTAAACTCCGAGCAGTTTTTTTTCAATAATGCTACTTAAATATATTACAAGAATTACTTAAAATTAAAATAAAGTATTACTAAATTAATTGAGCAAAAATGCACCCTGCGACAATTACTATTTTTTTTAAAGATATATAGGCAATGTAACTATGTAATTCAAGTTATCAAAAGAGAAAATTCGAGTGGTAAATACACCCCTGAGACACCGTCACACCTATAAGAATTTGATAAATTGTTGGGCTACAAAATGTATTGGGCTTTTTCTAATTTTTTCATTTAGTAATATGAAACAATATTAAAAATAAATCAAGGTTATTGAAATCGGGAGTCTTGGTAGGATTGTTGGGGGTCCGTAGAATCGGAAGTAGAAATGTAAGATTCTACCTAAAGTATTATTTTTTCTAAAAATATATATGAATAATTAAATATTTAATTTAAAAGTCTAAGTTATATTATAATTTTTATTTTTTTCTAATACATTGGTCCTTTAATTATTTTCGCATAAGTTTGGGCGATATATTGCAAAATTTGACTAAATCATTAAGATTTTGAAACTTTCATATGGAGGGCTTAACCGTCAAATCACTATTTTAGCGTAGTAGAATCGTACAAAATCATATAGAATCGTAAAATCTTTTACGAGTTAGGATCGCGGTTCTGACAACTATGGAATAACCTGAAAATGAGCAAGAGATTGATGTATTTTGAAATCACCCAATGCTTAAAGCCTAGATCCAACAACCCGTTCATAACAACATCAAAAACCAAAACCCATTCCGATTGTAATTAGTTACCCAAAATTTTCAATTAGCGACAAGTGAAATATAAGAATCAAAACAATCCCAATTGTTAGAAGCAAATGTTAAAGAGACATAGAAAAGCAAAAACCATAGGTGAGAATTGTAACACTCCAATATTTGAGAAGAGACTTTGAAAATTTGAAAATGAAAGAGTTGAAATCTTTGAAATATTTTCCTCTAGACTTATGGAGTTGGTGAATAGGAAGAAAACTTATGGAGAGGTTATTTTTAATCAAAGAATTATCGAAAAAATTCTGATTAGTATGCCAGAAAAATATGATCCCATTGTTGTCGTTATTGAACAAACTAATGATCTTTCAAACTTGATATTGAAGAGTTAATGGGTTCATCAAAATATTTGAGCAACAGTTGAGTAGGCGTTCCGAAAAATTAATTAGAAGTGCATTTTATTCCAAACTCAATGTAAACCAAAGTTCTAAGAAAAAGCTTTAACAAATGTTGATCGATCCAAAAGTGAATCTTTAAGAGGTGATATGGAAGAGGAAGAGGAAGTTGAAGGGAATTTATTTTATACTTGTCAAAGTGCTTCTAACCACAAAAATGATATTTGGTACTTGGATAATGGTTGTAATAATGGAGCATTAGTGAAGACAAGGGGAAAAGAAACAATTTCGGTTGAAACAAAAAAGTGGGATTAAGTTTATTAGTGATGTGTTACTAGTGCCAGATTTGGAGCATAATTTACTAAGGCTTCGATTGGTATGAGTGATTTGAAGGGATTTGGAAAGAAAAGAAAAGAAAGGATAGTGAGTTTTGTATTTGAGTTGTCAATTATGAGAGAAAATAAATGATTTGGAAGGATAAGTTATATCTTTAAAACTCTCACTTGCTATCATTCCAAAAGTGAGAAGATTTGGAGAGAAATGATGACAAGTTAAGTATAACTTTTAAATACCAAAAATTCCCTCAATATTTAAAAACATATAGCTTAAATATATTTGAATTAAAAGGGTAAGAAAGTAAATGAGTTCAAATACTATCCTTTTTTTTTTCTTTCTAATTTATCCAAACATAAATACAGATTTTAGCTATCATTTCTTTTCTTTTCTCTTATAACTAATGTTATCATTTCTTTTCTTTTTTCTCTTGCCCATCCAAACAAAACCTAAGTGTTAGGTAACTTGTAGAACATGGATATTCTGTCTATTTTGAAGAAAATGG
Organism: Cornus suecica; assembly: GCA_963922005.1. NCBI lineage: Eukaryota > Viridiplantae > Streptophyta > Magnoliopsida > Cornales > Cornaceae > Cornus > Cornus suecica. The sequence continues at coordinate 22,445,433 of OY998241.1, forward strand.
TTGCACAATTTGTGATAAAAGTCACCAAGGCAACTTGTGGCGCAAATACAAATAGAGAAACATAGAAGTTTTTTGATTACATTCAAGTATGCTAAAGATGTTGCTTTGATGACTCAAATCAATGATAGTTCTTAGTTTACTTAATAAAAAATAAATGATAAATAATACACAATAAAACCAAGTCTTATTTAAAGTTTCATTTTAAACGTGATTAGACTCTTTATAAACAAACTAAAATTTACAATACTGTAAATGCCAAAAAATGCACAACACAAGAATGGAATGCTTTATTCAGTTTTGACTTTCCTTATATACATTCCCTTTTAGGACTACGAGCCCATTAGGGCAACACCACTTTGCTTACAACATTATTTCTATTTTTAAAGATATATAAGCTGAAATAGGCCTAGTTTTTGGGCTTTTGACAACCTTGCTGGGCCATCAGCTTGATGGGCCCAATGCTTGATGGGTTTCAGTGGGCCTGGAGATTTTCACACTTACACAGGCCCTCTTCTTGGTAGTGGGCTTTCGGGCGATCAAGCCCATTACCAGGAAGGTAAGGTGGAAAACAAGATACATTACCCCTGTCGGGGTGACGTGGCAAGTCTATTTAATATGACGACTGTATCATCATTTGACTGTTTGAAACTCATGGCTTGGGTGGCCTCGATTGGCGAGAAGGGGGCTGAGGAGGCGGCGTGACGCTTCGTTTCGCGTGCGCATGGCTTTTCGGGGGCTTTGGTGACCTCTATAAATACCCATGTACATTTGTTGAACGCTCATTGCATTTCCAAGCCAATAGCTCTCAAAAACTCTCTGCAACTTGAGTTCTTCACTTATTATTGCCAGAATCCGTTCATTCTTCTAGAAAAACTCACCAAATCTCATCGGGATTCATCCTAGAGTAAGTTTTTTCTTTCAGATTTCCTACCTTTCTGTCAATATGTCTGATAGTGATGACACTTGGTTGGGTAGCGACCGTCTCCCTTCTTCTGTGGATCCGGATGTTTCCCTTAGCTCTCCATCGGTAGAGGTGGTTAGGACGGTCGGATCTAGTCCTCCTGAGGTTAACCAAAACGTTGCAGTGGGTGGGGATCCGGCTGCAGGGAGATCAGGAGATCAATTTTATGCCGATCCCCTCCATCCTGCACATAGGGTAGAAACGGTACTGAAAAGACTGAGGGTTAAGTGCGGGATACCCGATGGGGTAATCATTAAGAATTATCCCAAAAAGTACGACTTCAGGAAAGGGGAGGGAGTTAAGGATCATTAGATCTTGTTGTCAGCCTTCCACCTTCAGGTTCTTAGATTCCCGATCCACCCTTTCTTTCTTTATACCTTGTCTACCTTGGGTCTGGCTCTGCTTCAAGTGGGGCCTAATTTCTTCAAGATCGTGGCTATGCTCCTGATAATTAATCGGGAGATGGGTCTTGACCTTGATCTGGCTGAGCTACTGTTCTGTTATAAGATACAGGACCAGAAGGACTGTAGGGGTCGGTACAATCTTTTCCTTTAAGTGGGAGACAGATTTGTGATGGCACTGAGAAGTCTAACAAGGGGTGGAAGGATAGAATGATCTTGGTAAGCGGGAATTGGAGGCTTCCTAACTCAGGCAGATTCGTAGTCCCTAGTGAATTTGACAAACCTTTATTCCCTTCCTTCAAACCATTTCATAGGGGGTCGTGCTATTGCGAACAGTGCAATGATAAGTTGGGTCTTCATGTTCTTGAGTTTCTAGGAGCACCCGACCGCTTCAAAACTCCAATTTACATCACATCCCAGTTTGATCTCCTTAAATCTAAAATTTGGGGACAGCCCCTAAGGATGTGTAACAATTACATGACGGGTTCTAATTTAAAGGCATTATTAATAGAATGACAGAATACCATGCTGAGGATCCCGACACCTGTCCTTAAGAAGAAGGCCAAGCGAGTAACGGGCCCTCAATCAAACCCTTTAGCACCGGAAAGAGCCCAAGACGATCAGAGGTCTCATAGTTCTGCAGCTGCTCCCTCTGGGGCAGTTGCTCCAGCACTGATGGGAAATGTTCCAGTTGCTCCAACTCCTCCTTCGGGAGTAAGTACTGTTGGATCGTCCATTATCCTTTCTTTGGGGGAAATACCCGTTCCTAGATCCCAACCAATCGAGGGGGGAGAGTCCAGTCTGACAGGAACACATCATCCCCGATATGAGGATCCAACCATAGTCTCTGATCGATCAATTAGGCGCCGACTAACTACAACGTCGTCGCCAAGCATAGTGGCGGAGACTGTGGCTGCAACCAATAAGGAACAACCTGTCCCATGGGCACCGAAGATAATACTTTCGGGTGATGACTTCTTGGTCAGGGGATCCAAAACTATTGACAATGATGTTGCCCTTTGGGCAATGGGTTTCCATATTTGGACCCCTGCAAACCAAAAGAAGTTGAAACAGATCGATCGGGCGGATTTGGCCTTGTCTGGTCCGGAGATTGCTATGAAGGTAGGTTTTTGACACAATGTTCCTTCAATCGTATTTTGTATTTCTTCACATTATTTATTGATCTGTCTAACACTTGCATTTTGGCAGCTGCTCTACTTGACCCAAGCTTATAACGCGAAGATGGAAGATGACACTAGGTTGCTCAGCAAATCTAATGAACTTTTGAGGATCAAGGAAGATTCAAGGCAAAAGGCTGCCACATTGTTATCAATAATGAATGAAAAGTTGGAGGTCCAGACCAGGAGGGCAATCACTGCGGAACAACAGCTTCAGGCTGCCCAAGAGAAGATCAAGGAGATAGAGGCGGTCCGATGGGCCCTATTCGCTGAAGTGGAGGCCCTGAAGACTGAGAATGAGGGCCTGAGGACCTCCAAAGCAAAGCTTCTGGAGAAGAAGGTTGAAACCGAAAATCTCTTGGCAGTGGAGAGGTCAACGGCGGAGATGTGCCATCGGGGTGGCAACCAGATATATAAGTGCCTCTGCGACACTGCCCAGTACAGGATCGGGTACGAATGGAAGACATGCTTCAAGGACATCCAGAAACTCGTTGAGGAGAGGGACTTCGCCTCAGTGGAGGAACTGGATGAGTCTCTGGGCATTGCTCCGCCGTATGATGATCCGGTTGGAGGTCCTGATGACATTCGTTTCTGCGAATTCCTCACCAAGCCTCTTTCGGGGTCCACGTCTAATTCTAACCCTTCCATCGCTGATGGGACTATTGTTCCTGTTAGCTCAAATGCCACGGGCACTGATACTGACAATTATGATTCTTCTATGTAAAACATTTTGTAAGCCTTAGCCATCGGGGCCCATTTTTGAATGAAAAATCATGGTTCTTGTCCAGTTGACTTTTTTCAATACTCAGATTATTTTATCCAAAAAGTACTGCATTTTTTCCGAATCAGTGATGTATCTTTCGGGCGCTTCAGGCCGTGCGATAGGCAAGACAACACTTTATTTTGTTTTTCAATATTCGGATCTCTTCAGGATCAGTGTTGTGTCTTTCAGGCGCTTCAAGCCATGCGATAGACATGACAACACTTTGTTTATTTTTGCGAACTTTGATCTCTTCAGGATCTGTGTTGTGTCTTTCCGGCACTTCAGGTCATGCGATAGACAAAGCAACACTTGGTTTATTTTTGCAAAATTTGATCTCTCCAAGATCTGTGTTGTGTCTTTTGGGCACTTCAGGCCATGCGATAGACAAAGCAACACTTGGTTTATTTTTGCAAACTTTGATCTCTTCAGGATCTGTGTTGTGTCTTTTGGGCACTTCAAGCCATGCGATAAACAAAGCAACACTTGGTTTATTTTTGCAAACTTTGATCTCTTCAGGATCTGTGTTGTGTCTTTCGGGCACTTCGGGCCATGCGATAGAAAAAACAACACTTGGTTTATTTTTACAAACTTTGATCTCTTCAGGATCTGTGTTGTGTCTTTCAGGCACTTCAGGTTATGCGATAGACAAAGCAACACTTGGTTTATTTTTGCAAACTTTGATCTCTTCAGGATATGTGTTGTGTCTTTCGAGTACTTCAGGCCATGCGATAGACAAAGCAACACTTGGTTTATTTTTTTATTATATTTTTTGTATCAGTAGATATTTATAAGCTATTTTGCCATAAAATAATTTTTTATTGATCGGGTTCTATAGCCTTTTTACAAAAAGATCAAAGTAAAAGTAAAACTTGGCCCTTTACGAGTAGTACTTCTTCAGGTGAGAGGCGTTTTGGGAGTTTGGTTCTATTCGGCCATCCATATTCCTTCGAACGCGGTATGCTCTGCGCCCGATGACTTCAGTAATGGTGTACGGGCCCTCCCAAGGCTCCCTGAGCTTGCTTACGAGCCCAATGTTTCGCCCAAGGACCATGTCTCTGACCTGGAACTCTTTTCTTTTGACTTTCTGGTTGAAGTGGTTTTGGATGCACTGTTGGTAAGCGACCAACCTGATCCCAGTAGCCTCCCTTCTTTCATTTAATAGATCAAGGTCGTAAGCCAAGTGCTGGTTATTTGGTCCTTCCACCCAGGCCTGGCTCCGGAGGGTTGGAACCCTAACCTCCGTTGGGATCACAACCTCAACACCGTATGTCATGGCAAAGGGGGTCTGTGATACCCCCAAATTTCCATGCATAGGTTGGCCAGGCCCATACACAGAAAACTAGGAGCATCAGTAATTGATAACATAAGCACAGAAGAAAAGACATAAAATAGAAATATAATAATAACAACAATAATAAAATAAGGATATAACTTATACATGAAGAAGACCACTCCCAATACATCCTTAAATAAAATAAGTCCCACACAATACAACTTGGAAATCCCATAAACATGGACCCCTAAAAACACACTTATAAGAAATACAACATATGACATTTATCGGATCCTACCCTGGAGTGGAAGGAAAATATGATAGAACCGGACGGATAGATATGAAGTCCTCAACCCTGCTGGTAAAACTGCCGAGGACCTGAAACAACAAAAATGTGGGTTAAACCCACGAGCAGGTACAACTCTACATGATCCCAAGCAGAGTACCAAAATCCATCCCCTTTCCTAGTGATACCTAATCCCAAAATTATATTATAAAATAATAATATATTTAACTATAACTATAGTCACTAATATACCACCATTTAATATAATTATGTTTATAAATTTCTTACATTAATCTGTTTTTTCCATACAACATCCAATCCATCCCCTACCATAACCACGTACCCGATAACTCACCCATGCCGTGACAACTCACCCATGTCCCGTGGTACTAGTTAGACTGCAGTAATAGTTAGCCTCCTTGTGGTTCCTTATAAATTTCTAAAACATAGTCATTTAATTAAAATCTTATGATTTTACGAATTTAATAATTCACTCGTAATCTTTATTCGGGAATGTATAACAATTTATAAGGTCGGGGGTCTAGGAGGGGCGGCGCGACCATTACCTGAGCGCCCCCCTAGCGGGGTCTGGGGCAGCGCCCCAGCGCCAAGGTATACGGTATTTTATACGATCGGAACTATTCATTTATACGGTCAAAAATACGTAATCCAATATAATTCGTGATACACATAATAACAATATAAATCAATGTCCAGAGTCTGATAACAAAGAAAATAGAGAAAAACAATTACATAAATATGCAATATTTTTCTAATAACAGTTTTGAAATCTGTCAACATTGAAACCTAAAATATTGTAAGTGTGGAAAATATCTTAGCCCACCAGAGCCTTCCCAGGTCAAGCCCATCAGGCTACTGACCCAATAAAATTTCTGTAAGCCCAATAATTAGGCCCATTGTATTTGTGCATTTCTTTAGTAAATGAAAAGATGATGTAATAAAGGAAAAGTTGTCTCAATGGGCTTCAAGCCCATTAAGAAAATGTATAAAAGGAAAATCAAATTTTTAATAAAGTATTCTCTTGTGTTGTGCAAATTTGAGCATCTACACATTGGCGCTGTCTGTGGGAAGCACACAACGAGGAGTTCCCAACTTTTCAAATCTGCCCTTCGGGATCTGAAAAATCGCCTCATTCTTCCCATCTCAAAAAGCTGAGTTTGTTTGTCAAACAGAAAATCAACCCACTGTAGAGATGCCAATCACTTGTTCGCAGGCAGATGTTCAACCCACTGCAGATAATCGTGTAGAGGGTTCCATGGAGCAAATTCTTCAACGCTTGGTAGCTGCTGAGGAACGTAGCATGGCCTTGGAAAGGCAGAATGCGGAGCTCATGGCGAGGTTGACTCCACAATCTGCTGTCCCACCGGTAGTTGCAGATGACCCTCCGATGGCGGCAGTCGACCATTCTCTAAACCAGCAGGGCAGCGACAGACTTGAGGAGCATGCCGAGTCTTCTCAGCACTCAGAAAAGGCTCCAGCAGCCGACGAGTCCATAACCCCACAGAAACTTCAAGTGATGATGGATGAATTCCAAAGAAAATTTCTCGGGGACTTGAGGTCCCGATCTACTGATGACATGGCCATCCAGGCGTCCACCGAATTGATACAGTCACCCTTCGTTCATGAAATAACCCAAGAGCCTTTCCCAAAGAAGTTCGTTATGCCCTAATTCACCCCTTACGATGGCACAAGGGACCCCGAGGAACACATATACCATATCCATTAGAAGATGACCATGTACGCTGAGAACGAGTCCCTGCTTTGCAAAGTATTCTCCACAAGCCTTGCTGATGCCGCTCTATTGTGGTTTAGGAAGCAGCCACCCCGATCCATTGGCATCTGGCAGCAGTTGACCAGGCTCTTCATTGCCCAGTATTATGGAAACAAGAGACAGAAGAAGACCATATCCTGCCTCTTCACCATGATCCAGGAAAAAGGGGAGTCATTGAAAAGTTTTCTATCCCGATTCAACATCGAATCCTCTTCTGTGGACAATTGTGACCAGCACTCTGCGGTTGAGGCATTCAGGATGGCCCTCATTCCAGGAACCAAGTTCCATCAGTCTTTGGTAAAGCGCCCTCCATCGGGCATTGGGGAGCTAAACTCCAGGGCCTAGGGGTACTTGAGAATTGAAGAAGAGGAGACTATCAGGCAAAGGAGGTCAGCCTTTGTCGGTCTTGAGATTCAGTCCAAGGATCGTTTGACCGATCGAAAGTGAGCAACTCCACAGGGATCCTCAGCCCCACCGGGATCATCAGTCCCAAAACCGTTCAAACGCCTCAGGTTCAAAGAAAGGTTGACACCCTTGAAGGTTAGCCTTGCAAAACTCTACCAAGAGAACAAAGCCAAAGGAATCTTCCAGCAACCCCCGACCATGAGACAACCACTCGACCAGAGGGACAAGTCAAAACATTATGCTTTCCACAGTGATTTTGGGCACATCACGAATGAATGCCGCAATCTAAGGCAACAGGTGGAGACGTTACTGCTTCGCGGGGAACTCCGAGATTATGTCCAACGAGACATACCAAGGACCAATGATTAACGTGCCCTCAGTGCCCCTCGGAAACCCTCAGATGCACAGTCGGTCAGGGTCATTAATATGATTCATGGTGGCCCCCCATCCAAAGCAACCGAAGGATCACGCTGGAGCCATCTGCGGAGAGCTCACAAGATGAGAAGAGTCAATGAGATCAGTGATGCCCACCACAAAGCAGGGGAAACACAGATCACATTCTCGATGTCGGACCTTCGGGGTGTCCAAACCCCGCATGAAGACCCTCTGGTCGTGACCTTAATGGTGGCCAACTGTCTTGTGAAAAAAGTCATGATCGATCCTGGGAGCAGTGCCAACATCATCACCAAATGGGCTTTTGAAAAGCTCGAAATCGATCCATCTGAAGTTGTGGCATCTTGGTGCCCCAACGCAGGTTTTGACGGAAGGCAAATCGAGCCGATCGGAGAAGTTCAGCTACCGGTATCTGCCGCTTAGAGGACCCTAAACGAGACATTCGTCGTGGTGGATGCCAAACCTTCGTACTATTTGCTCATGGAAAGGGGATGGATTCACCGAATGCAAGGTGTGCCTTTGACTTTTCACCAGGTCATGAGATGTTTAAGCCCCGACGGTATAGGTACCATTGATGTCAAAGGTGACCAGGTGGCCACCAAGGAATGTTATGCGGTCACCCTGAAAGAGATCCAGAAGGTGAAGGCCCCAGTGGCACCCCACTCAAAGGAGCAAAGCTCAAGCTCCAAATAGCAATTAAAGGAGGGGGACCCGGGCACCCCAATTATGGTTGAACCGTTGCAGTCGGTCTGTGTTGTGCCTGACAGCCCGGAAAAAGTTACCTTTGCAGGTACAAACCTCACCGATCTTGAATTTAAGGAACTAACACAATTACTGCAGGACAACTTTGATGTCTTCGCATGGGAGCATACGAACATGCTAAGGATCGACCCCGATGTTTCGCAGCACTCATTGCGTGTTGACCCGAATGTCAGACCTATCAGGCAAAAACAAAGGCGCATGGGGGCACATCGGAACCAAATTATAGCAGATGAGGTATCCAGATTGCTCCAGGCAGGCTTCATTAGAGAGGTCAGATATCCCGAATGGCTTGCCAACGTAGTGGTAGTGCAGAAGAAGAACGGCAAATGGAGGGTTTGTGTTGACTTTACCGACCTGAACAAGGCATACCCGAAGGACAGCTTTCCACTGCCAAAGATTGACCAGATGGTTGATGCTACCGCTGGATACAATTGTCTAACTTTTTTGGATGCTTATTCAGGTTACAACCAAATAAAAATGAACCCGATGGATGAGGAAAAGACCTCCTTCATTACTAAAACAGGTACATACTGCTTTAAAGTTATGCCTTTCGGACTGAAAAATGCAGGTGCCACTTTCCAGAGGTTGGTCAACAGGATCTTTAAAGGTATGATGGGTACAATAATCGAGGCCTACATCGATGACACTGTGGTCAAGAGTAGGAAGAAGGAGGACCATCTCACCCACTTACGCTAAGTGTTTGCCACCCTCAGGTCACACGACATGAAGCTTAATCCAGCGAAATGCTCTTTTTGTGTATCATCTGGGCAGTTCCTGCGGCACATCGTGGACCGGACCGGGATTCAGGCCAGCCCGACACAAGTCAAGGCCCTAATATAAATAAAGGAGCCCCGTACACATAAAGACGTTCAAGTCTTGACGGGAAGAGTGGTTGCACTTAGCAGATTCATTTCACGACTCACTAATCGATGCCGACCATTCTTTCAGGCAATAAAGGCGAAGAAGGGAGAGATCTGGGGTCCAGAGCAATCGAAGGCCCTGGCGAGGTTAAAAGAGTACTTGACCATGCCCCCGATCCTGTCCCCACCAACTCTCGATGAAATCTTATACCAGTATTTAGCAGTATCCTCTGCGTCAACCAGCGCCGCCCTCATCAGAGAGGACGGAAACCTTCAAATGCCAGTATTCTACACCATCAAATCATTAGTGAATGCCAAGAGAAGGCTAAGGCATTACTTTGAAGCCCACCCGATCGTCGTCCCAACAATAACACCCCTATGGGTTATTATGTCAAAGCCTAACCTCTCAGGGCGAATCTCTAAATGGGCCATCGAATTGGGCATATACGATTTGACATACATACCCCGGGTTTCCATCAAAGGACAGGAAGTAACGGACTTTTTACTTGAAAGCGAAACTGAAGAGCCAGACCAGAAAAGCGAACCGAACACCTGGAAGATTTTTGTGGATGGATCAGCCTGCTTTTCCGGATCAGGGATTGGTTTGGAGATCTTGACACCTGATGGGACACGCCTTCATATGTTAGTACAACTGCAGTTCCCAGCCATGAATAATGAGGCGGAGTATGAGGCCGTCGTATCCGGATTAAGGATAGCCCGGAGCCTCCAGATTCAGTCCTTAGCAGTACACAGTGATTCTCAGCTTGTTGTCCGTCAGATCAACGGAGAGTATGAAACAAAGGATCCGAAAATGGAGTTGTATCGGGCACTCGTTTTGAAAGAAACAGAAGGTTTTCAAAAAATAACCTTCACCCAAATCCCTAGGAACAAAAATTCTGAAGCTGACCACTTGGCCAACCAGGTGTCCTCAGCCGGAAAGGACCTAACCCGGGTTGCACTGGTGGATTTTATTCAGAGGCCCAATATCCAGGAGGCCGAACAAGTAATGTTTATCCCATGGGAACCCAGCTGGATGGATCCCTTGATGGATTACCTGAGAAATGGAACTCTTCCCGAAAACAAAGCTGGAGCTTACAAGATCAGGAGGAATTCCGCCCGATACTCAATCATAAACGGGCAACTCTACCAAAAATCCTTTTCAGGTCCTTACTTAAGATGTGTTACACCGTCAGAATCTAGAGCAGTGATGCAGGAAATTCACAGTGGGGCTTGTGGAAACCACTCCGGCGGCAGATCCCTTGCCCATAAGATTCTATCTCAAGGGTATTTCTGGCCTTACCTGTCGCGGGATGCCGAGGAGTACGTCTGAAGGTGCAAGCCCTGTCAAATGCACGGGGATGCTATCCGTCGGCCACCTGAGTTCTTGCATCCCACTATAGTACCACACCCATTTGCCCGATGGGGAATGGATATAGTGGGACCCCTCCCGAAAGCAATCCGGTCGAATGCGTACGTCCTTCTGGCCACTGACTATTTCATCAAGTCGGTGGAAGCGGAAGCCTATCCCACCGTCAAAGGTAGCCACATCATCAAATTCATATGGACCCACATAATATGCAGATTCGGGTTACCAAGGACGATCATGATGGATAATGGAACAAATATGGACAACAAAGGGGTTAGAGCATTCTTTATCGAGCATGGTATAAACCAGAACACGTCGTCCGTCGGCTACCCGCAAGGGAACGGGCAGGCGGAAAGGACAAATCGAACTATATTCAACACCTTGGCCAAAAAACTTGAAAAAGCCAAAGGGGCCTGGCTAGAGAAACTGCCCGAAGTTCTTTGGTCATACAGAACGACCCCCAGACAACCCACTGGTGAAACCCCCTTTGCCATGGCGTACGGCGCTGAGGCTGTGATTCCTACAGAAATTAGGGTTCCAACCCTCCAGAGTGAGGCCTAGGTTGAAGGACCAAATAACCAACACTTGGCTCAGAATCTTGATCTTCTGGATGAAGGAAGAGAGGCTGCCGGGATTAGGCTGGCCGTCTGCCAACAGCACGTCCGGATCCATTTCAATCAAAGAGTCAAAGGAAGAGAGTTTCAGGTCAGAGATATGGTCCTTAGGCGAAAAATAGGGCTCGTAGGCAAGATCAGGGAGCCTTGGGAGGGCCCGTATACCATTACCGAGGTCATCGATCGCGGAGCATACCGAGTCCGAAAGAATAGTGATGGCGGAATGGAACCAAACTCCCAGAACGCCTCTCGCCTGAAGAGGTACTACCCTTAATGGGCCAAGTCCTGTTTTTACTTTGATCTTTTTTGTAAAAAGGCTATAGTACTTGATCAGTAAAAATCATTATTATGGCAAATTAAATCATAAAAATCTACTGAAATGAAGAGATCAAAGTTCCAAAAACAAACTAAGTGTTGCATTGTCTTTCGCATGGCCTGAAGCGCCCGAAGACACAACATAGATCCTGAAGAGATCAAAGTTCCAAAAACAAACTAAGTGTTGCATTGTCTTTTGCATGGCCTGAAGCACCCGAAGACACAACACAGATCCTGAAGAGATCAAAGTTCCAAAAAACAAACTAAGTATTGCATTGTCTTTCGCATGGCCTAAAGTGCCCGAAGACACAACACATATCCTGAAGAGAGCACAAATTTGAAAAAAACAAACTAAGTGTTGCATTGTCTTTCGCAAGGCTTGAAGTGCCCGAAGACACAACACAGATCTTGAAGAGATCAAAGTTCCAAAAACAAACTAAGTGTTGCATTGTCTTTCGCATGGCCCGAAGTGCCCGAAGACACAACACTAAGGTTGCGTTTGGTAACGGTTTGGTGCGGTGTTAGTTTTTTGTTTTGGTTTGGGTTGGGTTGGATTTGGTTTGGTGCGGTTTTATTTTGGTTCCAAACCATGTTTGGTGCGGTTTTATTTTGGTTCCAAACCATGTTTGGTGCAGATGATTTTGGTGTGAGAAAAAATGATGTTGAAAAACCAAACCATGTTTGGTAGAGTTGGTATGGGTTAAAATATATTAATATTAATATTAAAATTAAAATATATTAATATACTAATATATTAATATTAAAATTTATAATATTAAAATATATTAATATATTTTTATTATATTAATATTAAAATTTATAAATATTAATATTAAAATTTATAAATTTTAATATTAAAATTTATAATAATATAATTTTAATATTAATATTAATATATATATATTAATATTAAAATTTATAATATTAAAATATAAATATTATATTCGATGCTACAGTGATTCGGGTTGCTACAGTGGAGTGCTACAGTGATACAATGGTTTGCTACAGTACCCGCACCATCCAAAACCATCAAAAAGATGGTTCCAAAATCCTTCATGAATTTGGCACCATGGTTTGCTACAGTAACGGTACCATTTTTTGGCACCATTTTATCAAACATGATTTGGTACCATTTTTTGGCACCAAAACCATATTTTTGGCACCAAACCTGTTTACAAAACAGGCCCTAAGTGTTGCATTGTCTTTCGCATGGCCCGAAGACACAACACAGATCTTGAAGAGATCAAAGTTCCAAAAATAAACTAAGTGTTGCATTGTCTTTCGCATGGCCTGAAGTGCCCGAAGACACAACACTAAATGTTGCATTGTCTTTCGCATGGCCCGAAGTGCCCGAAGACACAACCAGATCCTGAAGAGATCAGAGTTCCAAAAACAAATCAAGTATTGCATTGTCTACCGCATGGCCTGAAGTGCCCGAAGACAAACACTGATCCTGAATTTATCACAAAATTTGCAAAAATAAACTAAGTGGACAAAAACTGTGATCTTTCATTCAAAATGGGCCCCACTGGCCAAGGCTTATAATATGTTTTATAAATGCAAAAATCCTAAGGGCCAACATCGGTGCCCGACTCAGGGGGATTCACTAAAGCGACGGTCCCATCAGGAACGGGAGGATCAGAGGGGGCGGTGATGCTCATCCCTGGTAGAGGCTTGGTCAGGAACTCGCAGAAACGAACGTCATCTGGACCACCGACTGGATCGTCGTACGGAGAAGCGAGGCCCAAACTCTCGTCCTGTTCCTCCACCGAGGCGAAAGTCCTTTCTTCAACGGGTTTCTACATGTCATTGTAGCATGACCTCCAACCGAACCCGATTCGGTACTGGGAAGTCTCACAGAAACGCTTGTACATTTCGTTCCCGCCCCGGTGGCACATCTCCACCACCGACCTCTCCGTTGCAAGGAGGTTCTCAATCTCTGCCCTCTCCTCCAGGAGCTTCAAATTGGAGGCCGTCAAGCTCTCATTGTTAGCTTTCAGGCTCTCATTCTCAGCTTTTAAGGACTCCGTTTCAGCAAAAAGGGCCCGCCGGACTGCCTCCATTTCTTTAATCTGATCCTGAGCGGCCCGAAGTTGCTGCTCTACAGTGATAGCCCTCTGGGTCTGGACATCCAACTTTTCATTGGATATGGACAGCTGGTTGGCGACCTTCATACGAGAGTCCTCCTTAAGCCTCAGAAGCTCATTGGACTTCTGGAGCAACTTGGTGTCTTCCTCCATCTTTGCATTATAGGCCTGGGTCAGGTAAAACATCTGCCAAAAGAACACGTGTTAGCCTGGTAAAGAAATAAATCAAATATTAAGTAAGATTGAGGAAGCTGATGATTGAAGCAGTGCCTTCATTGCTATCTCTGGACCTGTCAGGGCTAATTCCTCCCGGTCAATCGTCCTCAGCCTCTTTCGGTCAATTGGTGTCCAGATTTGAGAACCCATTGCCCGAAGGGCAACATCATTATCTATGGTTGCGTGACCTGCAACCAGAAAGTCACCGCTTGGGAGTGTGATCTTTGGCGCCCATGGAACGGGTCGCTCCACCTCAGTTGCAACCCCACTGTCATCCAGTACGATGGGAGACGACGGCGTGGTCGTACGGGGCCTGACAGACCGTTCGGGTAGATTCTCCTCTGATCGGGGATATCTTGTCCCCGTCAAGCTCGTTTCCCCTTCAACCAGCTAAAATTCAGGAGTAGGGACGTCCCCTGAAGGTCGAACAACCTCATCTAATCTTGGGGAAGGAGTCTGACCGACTTGAACATTTCCCAACGGTGCAGGTGGAATTACCGAAGTATTCTCCACCGGTGGCAGAGGAATGGGCCCAGATGGTGGAGTTGGAACACTGTATGACCCTGGCCCGCTTTGATTCTCACCCGGTGCTAGAATTACCGCTTGAGGGCCGATTGCCGGCCTAGTCTTCTTTTTTAACACTGCCTGCGGGATTCTCAGCATTTCTGTTGACAGGGCCTGCAAATTAGAACCCGTGAAGAAACTATTACACATCCTCAAGGGTTGTCCCCAATTTTTTTATTTTAGCAGTTCAAAACGGGTTCTGATATAGTTTGAAGTTTTAAATTCATCAGGTGCCCCCAGAAACTCAAGCACATGGAGGCCTAACTTATCATTGCACTGATCGCAGTAGCATGACCCCCTATGGAATGGCTTGAAGGAAGGAAATAGGGGACGGTCAAACTCGCTAGGGACTTTGAACCTCGATGAGCTTTGGAGTCTCCAGTTCCCTCTTACCAAGATCATTCTCTCCTTCCACCCTTTGTTAGACTTTTCGGTGCCATCACAAATCTTCCTCCCACTAAGAGGAAAAAGATTGTACCGGCCTCTGCAGTCCTTCTGAGCCTATATTTTGTAACATAATAGAAATTCCGCCAGTCCAAGGTCTAAGCCTAGATCCCGGTTGATCATCAGGATCATAGCCAAGACCCTGAAGAAGTTAGGCCCCACCTGAAGCAGGGCCAGACCCAGGGTAGCTAAGGTATAAAGGAAAAAAGGTTGGATCGGGAATCTAAGGACCTGAAGGTGAAAGGCCGACAACAGAATCTGGTGGTCGAAAACCCCCTCTCCCTTCCTGAAATCATACTTTTTAGGGTAGTTTTTAATAATTACCCCATCGGGTACCCCACATTTGACTCTCAACCTTTTTAATACCGTCTTTACCCTATTCATAGGAGAAAGGGGGTCGGCATAAAATTGATCTCCCGATCCCCCTGCAGCCGGGTCCCCGACTGCTGCGGTGTTCTGGTTAATCTCCGGAGGACTAGACACGACTGTCCCAATCACCTCCACTGAGGGTGAACTAAGGGAGGCATCCGGGTCTACAGAGGAAGGTAAACGGTCGCTACCCGACCGGGTATCATCGCTATCAGACATTTTGAAAAGAAAGACGCGAAGATGAAAAGAAATAACTTACTCTAAGATGAATCCCGAAAAGATTTCAGACGTTTTCCGGGGAAAGGAGATAGACTCTGACAATGATAAGTGAAAAGCTCAGGTGCAAAGAGTTGCTGAAATTTGCAAGTTGTGAAGAGGAATGAATCTTCGACATGTACAACCGATATTTATAGGAGTTTCAAAGACGCTTGAAAAGCCGTGCGCTCGGGAAGCGAAGCGTCACCTAGCTTCACGTGCGCCTCCTCGGCCTCCCTTCTCGCCAATCGAGGCCATCCGGACCACTGGTTTCAAATATCGCAATGATTACTCAGCCATCACATTAATTGGATGAGCCACGTCACCCCGACAGGGGTGATGTATTCATTGTTTTCACCCTTCCTTCTCCCTTATGGGCTTGGTCGCCCTACAGCCCATCAAGAAGAAGTGGGCCTGTGTAAGTGTGGAAAATATCTTAGCCCACCAGAGCCTTCCCAGGTCAAGCCCATCAGGCTACTGACCCAATAAAATTTATGTAAGCCCAATAATTAGGCCCATTGTATTTGTGTATTTCTTTAGTAAATGAAAAGATGATGTAATAAAGGAAAAGTTGTCTCAATGGGCTTCAAGTCCATTAAGAAAATGTATAAAAGGAAAATCAAATTTTTAATAAAGTATTCTCTTGTGTTGTGCAAATTTGAGCATCTACAAATATTTATGTATTCAGATATTTATACTAAGTTCCAACCATATACACATCATCAGAATCATACCAACAAGACACATAACCACGAATCCATACATGTATAGCTACACATGGTAAAAATAGTTTTGTATATATAGCTAGATATAAACTTAGTCTCATGCATATATCAATATATCACCACAAATCTCTATATATATACAAGATCTATACATATAATCATGGATCTATACATATATGTATAACCAGAATATAAATCATCATATATATATATGAATATAAATATACTCTAACAGATTTGTAAATATATGTCTATATAAGTCTACTAATCTCTACCTATATGCAAGATCTGTACATATGATCATGGATTTATACATATACATATAAACAAAATATATATCATCACATAAATAAACATGAATATGAACATACTCTAACAGATCTATACATATATGCCTATATAGATCCACGAATCTCTACATATATACAAGATCTATATATATACCTACGGATCTATACATATATGTATAAATAGAATATATAAGTCATATAAATAAACATGAATATGAATATACTCTAACAAATCTATACATATATGCCTATATAGATCCACGAATCTCTACATATATACAAGATCTATATATATACCTACGGATCTATACATATATGTATAAATAGAATATATAAAAGTCATATATGAACATGATTTACACATACATATACATATATGAAAAATACTATCTAGCAGATTATAGATACACAAAGTAAAGGCTACTAAATTTCAATACAAAGAGGAAGAGTAGAACATATGTCTTGCCTGTAATGTAGAGCTGAATCCACCACAAGTACAGATCCAAACCAATTCTAAGCTCTCAACCCTCACAATTTCGGGTATAATTGATGAAGAAGAAGAAGTAGTAGAAGAAATGAGATGGGGGTTAGATCTGAAGTTAAGGATGCTTATATAGAAGATGTTAGGGTTAGGGAAATGTCCAAACTAACCTTGTATTATGCATAAATCACCAAACTACCCAAACACTAATGACAACCTTGCCCCCCTTCAGATCACAAAATTTCATTATAACCTACTAGAGTTAAAAAGACTAAGATAGCCTCATTCAATAATTTAAACACCCAATATGCCATCCGAAATAATTAAGGAAATAAATATCCATTAAATATGGGGTATTACAGGGTCTCCCCAATAGGTTATCTGAGGGTCGTTCTATATGACCAGAGCACTTCGGGTAGCTTCTCGAGCCAGGTCCCTTTGGTTTCCTCAAGTTTTTTGGCCAGGGTGTCGAATATGGTTTGATTTGTCCTTTCCGCCTGTCCATTCCCTTATGGGTACCCGATGAAGGATGTACTCTGGTTGATACCATGCTCGACAAAGAATGCCCTTACCTCCTTGTTGTCAAGATTTGTCCCATTATCCATCATGATTGTCCTTGGTAACCCGAATCTGCATATTATGTGGGTCTATATGAATTTGATGACGTGGCTACTCTTGATGGCGGGATAGGCTTCAGTTTCTACCCATTTGGTTAAGTAATCAGTGGCTAGAAGGACATAGGCATTTGACCGAATTGCCTTCAGGAGAGGTCCTACGATATCCATTCCCCATCGGGCGAATGGGTGAGGTACTATGGTTGGGTGTAGGAACTCCGGTGGCCGATGGATGGCATCTCTGTGCATCTGGCACGGTTTGCACCTTCGGACGTAGTCATCGGTATCCCGTGACAGATAGGGCCAAAAGTATCCTTGGGAGAGTATTTTATGGGCGAGGGATCTACCTCTGAAGTGGTTCCCGCAAGATCCATTATGGATCTCCTGCATCACTGCTCTTGATTCCGATGGTGTAATACATTTCAAATAAGGACCTGAGAAGGATTTTTGATAAAGTTGCCCGTTTATAACAGAATATCGGGCTGAATTTCTCCTGATCTTGTGAGCTTCAGCTTTGTTCTCTGGGAGTGTCCCACTTCTTATGTAATCCATTAGGGGATCCATCCAGCTGGGTTCCTATGGGATAAGCATCACTTATTCGGGCTCTTGAATGCTTGGCTTGATTATAAAATCTACCAAAGCAACCCCGGTCAGGTCCTCTCCGGCTGAGGAAGCCTGGCAAGTTGGTTAGCTATAGAGTTTTCGCTTCTCGGGATCTGAGTGAATGTTATTTTTTGAAAGCTTTCTGTTTCTTTTAGCACAAGTGCCCGGTAAGACTCCATTTTCGGGTCTTTTATCTCATATTCCCCTTTAATTTGTCGAATGACTAGTTGAGAGTCGTTGTGTACTGCTAGGGCCTGGATCTGGAGGCTTCGGGCTAATCTCAAGCCAAATACGATTGTTTCATACTCTGCCTCATTGTTGGTGGCTGAGAACTGTAGTTGCATTGACATGTGGAGGTGTGTCCCATCGGGTGTCAGGATTTCCAAACCGATTCATGATCTGGCAGGGCTGGCTGAGCCATCCACAAAAAGCTTATAAGTGTCTAACTCGGTCATCTGGTCGGGTTCTTCAGTTTCATCTTTGAGTAGGAAATCTGCCACTGCCTGACCTTTGATGGAAACCCGAGGTATGTAAGTCAAGTCATATATGCCCAATTTGATGGCCCATTTGGAGATTCTTCCTGAAAGATCAGGTTTTGACATAATAACCCGGAGAGGCGTGGCTATTGGGACAATGATCGGATGAGCTTCGAAGTAATGCCTCAGTCGTCTTTTGGCATTAACCATTGATAGGACCAGCTTTTCCTGCTGTTGTATCGAGTTTTGGCTTCAGCCAAGGATTTGCTGGTGTAAAAGACTGGCATCTGCAAGTTCCCATCCTCTCTAATGAGGGTTGCACTGGTTGAGACAGAGGATACTGCTAGGTACAGATGTAAGACCTCGTCGAGACCTAGTGTGGATAGGATTAGGGGTCTGGACATATACTCTTTTAACTTGGCTAGGGCTTTAGACTGCTCAGGGCCCTAGACTTCTCCATTTTTTGCCTTGATTACCTGAAAGAATGGTCTGCATTGATCAGTGAGTCGTGAAATGAACCTGTTAAGGGCAACCACTCTTCCCGTCAAGACTTGAACGTCTTTATGTGTCTGGGGCTCCTTTATTTATATCAGGGCCTTGACTTGTGTCGGGCTGGCTTGGATCCCGGTTCGGTCTATGATGTGTTCCATGAATTATCCGGATGATACACTAAAAGAGCATTTCTACGGGTTAAGCTTCATGCCATGCATCTTTAGGGTGTCAAACACTTGGCGTAAATGGGTAAGATGGTCCTCCTTTTTCTTGCTTTTGACCACAGTGTCATCAATATAAGCCTTGATTACTGTACCCATCATCCCCTTAAAGATCCTGTTGACCAACCTCTGGAAAGTGGCACCTGCATTTTTTAGATCGAAGGGCATAACTTTAAAGCAATAAGTACATATTTCAGTAATGAAGGAGGTCTTTTCCTTGTCCATCGGGTTCATTTTTATCTGATTGTATCCCGAATAAGCATCCAGAAAATTCAGACGATCGTAGCCGGCTGTAGCGTCAACCATCTGGTCAATCTTTGGCAGTGGAAAGCTGTCCTTCGGGTATGCCCTGTTCAGGTCAGTAAAATCAACACAAAATCTCCACTTACCATTCTTTTTCTGGACGACCATTATGTTGGTGAGCCATTCAGGGTATTTGACTTCCCTAACAAAACCAGCCTGAAGCAATCTGGACACTTCGTCTGCTATGATCTGGTTCTGATGCGCTCCCATACGTCTCTGCTTTTGCCTGATCGGTCTCACGTTCGGGTCAACGTGTAATGAGTGCTGGGCAACAAGAGGGTCGATACCAGGCATGTTTGTATGTTCCCATGCGAAGACATCAGAGTTGTCTTGCAATAACTGTGTCAATTCCTTCAATTCAGAGTTGGTAAGATTTTTACCTGCAAAAGTGAATTTTTTCGGGCTGTCAGGTACAACAGAGATTGGTTGTAATGGCTCGACCACGAACGGGGTACCCGGATCCCCTTCCTTTGATTGCTATTTGGGGCCTGGATTCTTTTCCTTGGAATGGGGCACCAATGGGCCTTTTCCCTTCCGGATCTCCTTCAGGGTGACCGCATAAAACTCCTTGGCGGCCACCTCGTCACCCCTGATATCAATGGTGCCAAAACCATTCGGGCTTACGCACCTCATCACTTGGTGAAGGGTTGAAGGCACCCCCTGTATCCGGTGAATCCATCCCCTTCCCATAAGCAAATTGTATGAAGGCTTCACGTCCACTATAACAAACATTTCGGTCAGGGTTCTCTGAGCAGCGGATACTGGCAACTGAACTTCCCCGATTGGTTCGATTTTCCTTCCATCGAATCCTACGATAGGGCACATGGATGTTGCAATTTTACTCGGGTCAATCTCAAGCTTCTCGAAAGCCCATTTGGTGATGACGTTTGTGCTTCTCCCAGAATCGATCATGACTATTTTAACAAGATAGTTGGCCACTATCAGTGTGACAACTAGAGGGTCCTCATGTGGGGTCTGGATATCCCGAAGGTCTGATGCAGAGAAAGTAATATGTGTTTCCCCTGTCCTGTGGTGGACTTCGCTGATTTCGTTGACTTTTCTCATTTTACGGGCCCTTTGTATCTGGCTCCGGTAGGATCCTTCCGTCTCATTGGAGGCGGGGCCACCAAGAATCATATTGATGATCCTGACCAGCTGTGCGTCTGCGGGGTTCCGAGGGGCGTTAGGGGCACGTTGATCGACCCTCGGTCTGTCTCGTTGGACGTAATCCTGGAGCTCTCCGCGAAGCAACAATGCCTCTACCTGTTGTCTAAGGTTACGAAATTCATTTGTTATGTGCCCGAAATCACTACAGAAAGCACAGTGTTTTGACCTGTCCCTCTGGTCAAGTGGTTGTCTGATGGTTGGAGGTTGTTGGAAGATCTCTTGGGTCTTGTTTTCTTGGTAAAGCTTGGCAAGGCTGACCTTCATGGTTTCTCTTCAAATTTGGAATGTTTGAATGGTTTTGGGGCTAATGGTCCCAAAGGGGCTGGTGGTCCCGATAAAGTTTGACACTTTCGATCGGTCGCCCGATCCTTTGATTGGGCTTCAATGCTGACCAAGCCACCCTCTTCTGCCTGACGGTCTCCTCTTCTTCGATCCTGAAGTATCCCTGGGCTCTGGAGTTTAACTCCCCAATGCCCGATAGGGGGCGTTTCACCAGAGATTGATGGAACTTAGTTCGTGGAATAAGGGTCATCCGGAAGGCCTCGACGATATAGTACTGGTCACAGTTATCGACAGAAGAATATTCGATGTTGAATCGGGATAGGAAGCTCTTCAGTGATTCCCCCTTTTCCTGAATCATAGTGAAGAGGCAGGATATGGTCTTCTTCCGTCTCTTGTTCCCGTAGTATTGGGCGACGAAGAGCTGGGTCAACTGTTGCCAGTTGCTGATGGACCGAGGTGGTTGTTTCCTGAACCATAATAGGGCTGCATCAGGAAGATTTGTGGAAAACATCTTGCAGAGCAAGGACTCGTTCTCCGCGTACATGGTCATCTTCTGATGGATCTAGTAAATGTGCTCATCGGGGTCCTTGGTGCCATCGTAGGGGGTGAACCAAGGCATAACGAACTTCTTTGGAAAGGGTTCCTAGGTTATCTCAGGGATAAATGGTGATTGTATCAGCTTGGTCGACGCCTGAATGGCTAGGTCATCGGTGGATTGGGTTCTTAAGTCCCCAAGGATTTTCCTCTGGAACTCGGCCATCATTGCCTGGAGCTTCTGGGGGTCATGGATTCGTCGGCGGCGGGAGCCTTTCCTGCTAGTTCTCATAGTGGTCGAGTGCCGCTACCGAAGGGTCAGGCGGTGGTGGAGCTAATCTTGCCATGAGCTCTGCGTTATGCTTCTCAAGAGCCAAGCTAAGCTCCTCAGCGGCTATCAGGCGTTGCAAGATTTTCTCGGTGGATTGGGGACCTTCTGCACGGCTGTCCGCAGTGGTCAGGACGTCCGCCTGCGAACGAGTGACCGACATGTTTTAGAAGGTGGTGAAGAATGGAGATTTTTGGAATGTGGTGAAGAACGGAGATAAGCTCTCAGATCTTCAAATTGAACAAAATAAACTCAGCTTAACGAGATGGGAAGAATTAGATGATTTTTAAATCTCAAAAAATAGATCGAAAAACTCAAGAACTCCTTGATTTCCCACAGACGGCGCAAATGGAGCAATGTGTAAATGCCAAAAAATGCACAACACAAGAATGGAATGCTTTATTCAGTTTTGGCTTTCCTTATATACATTCCCTTTTAGGGCTACGAGCCCATTAGGGCAACACCACTTTGCTTACATCATTATTTATATTTTTAAAGAAATATAAGCTGAAATGGGCCTAGTCTTCGGGCTTTTGACAATCTTGCTGGGCCATTAGCCTGATGGGCCCAATGCTTGATGGGCTTCAGTGGGCCTAGAGATTTCCACACTTACAAATACACAAAGAAACCAAAGGCTTAACCGCCAAGTTGTACATGCTCTTACTTCTAAAATGGGAGGTCAAGGGTTTGAGCTTCAGTAAAGTCTGTGTGTGTGAGTGTACTTAAGTTTTGAAAAAAAAAATCTTAAACAATAAACATATTCATTAAGGCCTTGTTTGGTATATGCTTGTATGTTTTGTTTGGTACTATAGTACTTTATAAAATAAAAATATGTTTGGCAAGCTATATTTTATTTTTAATGGTAAAAAATACTTTGTAGGAGTATCTTGTACACGTGTCATTTGTTTAGGGCATGTGTCATCTTATCTTACTTAAAACGTATTTATTTCTCGAGAAACTTAAGTAGGAAAAGCTTTCTCGATACCACAGCTCGATGAGGGATGTCTCACGAGTGATTGGATTGGAGGATCGAGTTTGGAATCTAGCCTCCTTAAGGCCTAGATGGGAAGGTAAAGATCAACTAAGGCATTTAATACAGATAAAACGGGCATTTATTATTTGATCAGACCTTTTTAATCGAGGTTACCCACCGCCGCCTAAAACAGGCACATATTCATCTACGCGACAACGACAAGTCCACTATCCCATGAAGCAAGGATCACTTCAGACCGGTTAAAAGTCTTTAACTGGTCGAGGGAATGGAGCTCGAGTTTGCATGATGGGTAAAGAATTTCCTCGTTGGAGCCTATAAATAGCTTTACCTCTTGTGCCTTAAAGACCAATCATTCCTGCCTTTACTCCCACCTAGTTTCATTCTCTCCTTCTCCATACCAATCATTTGGTGAGCCTTCTCTTTAATGTAGTGATTAATACCTCTCATTTATTTTGATTAACAACCCTAAAAAAAGAACCCCTACATTTTGCTTTGAAGGATGGAGGCTAGTAGGGACTACACTCCACGTTCTGATGGTTCAATAAGGCTGGGAAACCTTCCTCCTGAGAATCAGTTGTTGGAGAGCCAATAGCCAAACGAACAACAAACACCGGCGGCTTCATGACAGACAGCAGTTGAGCAACAAGTGGACCATGAAACCTTGGATAGTAGGCTAGCTCTCATGGAAGCACTAATGACCAGGGAGCTCGAGGCTAAGGCACTGAAAAGAGCCAGAGCACAACAAGCGAGCTCGTCTGTTGTGACCCCTCTAGCTAGGCTCAATCCTATACTAATGGATCCTTTCACTCCTATGACCAAAAGCACAAATTGACGCACAGACCAACCTGTTGACGCCGAATCCTCCTCCTACTTCCTCGCCGCTCTTTGTAACCGAATCTCAATTACAAGATTTTTTTTTTCAAAAACTCGCCATAGTCAGCTCGAGCACTATCTTTTAAACAAGAACCACCCTTCCCAAAAGCTGTCATATAATCACCATACCCAATAGGATACCTCATGCCGAAATTCTAGAAGTATGATGGGCTCGAAGGAGACCCTAAAGAGCACATCAGTCGCTACATCGAGTCTTTGGGAGGTTTTGCTGAAGATGAGCTGCTACGACTACATGAGTTCTCGAAATCTCTCACGAGATTGGCTTACAAGTGGTATAAAAACATATAGTCCAACTCGATCACAACCTAGGAGCAACTGGCGAAGCTCTTCCTCAAAAAGTTCATCCAAGCTGAAGAGAGAGTTACGATGTTGACACTTACTAAGGAAAGACAAGAGGATAATGAGGAGCCTACTGAGTTTGTAACCAGGTTCCAGACCAAGGCAAATGAATGTTTTGAGAGCTGCAGCGAATGAGACCGGGTTGATATTTGCATCCAAGGCCTACAACAATGTTACAAAATCCATGTGATTAATCTTTGGTTAGAGTCTTTTACCGAGCTAACAGTGGACGTGAGAAACTTTGGTCGTGATCTTAAACCGCAAAAGATTGAAACGCCACATATCACGTCACCATAGGTCATGTTTTCAAGATGTACATCTTCGAGATATGATAAAGCGAAACGTAGAAAGGACGACCAAGGAGGAAGAGCTCGAGCACAAGTCACTAAAGCACATCTGACTTTCCCTGTTCTGATTGAGGAAGCCGAGGGAGTTCTGAATAAGTGGGTACAACACAGAGATGTGGTTATTCCCTCACCTCGATATGCACCATCAATAAATGATAAGACAAGTCAGAACTTCTACGTGTACCATCAATTTGTCTCTCACCTAACTAGCGACTGTCAGTCGCTCAAACGCATCTTTCAGAAAATGGTGGCAAAAGGAGACCTCGAGATCACTAATCCAGAGGATGTTCGTCAAAATCCTTACCGAAGGCATCTAGGAGTTGGCACAGTGGTTTCATGCTATGACGAAATGGAAGAAACAAACCCAAGTGTCTTTCTTATGGAAAAGACTAATTCCTCGATGATGGAGGAATATTCAGGGACAGTAGCCAAAAGCGAACCCAAGTTATACCAGCGACCAACGATCTCTTTTACAGATAAAGATAATCAGGTTCAGAATGCACAGAATCGCCCCTTCTATGTTCTGGGACTCTTCAATGGTGTCGAGTTTAAAAGAACTTTCTTAGACAACGGATCATCGATCAACATTATGACTTTAGATATATTCAAAAAGGCTGGTATCGCTAACAAGCATCTAGTTTAAGATCCAATAGAATTTATGGGCTTCGGGAACAACGCAAAAAAAATAGTTGGGCACTTGAACGTGGATTTTGCAGTTAACAAGTTTCGAGCATCGACTAAGTTTCATGTGATCGATAGTGATCCTTCATATCACATCCTGCTAGGACGACCTTGGCTGCATCAATTTGGGATAGTCCCCTCAATAGTTCATCAATGTTTTAAGGGCATCTTGGGGAATCGAATCATCATAGTATCATGTTCGGACAAGCATTTCGCAACACATGAAGCCCATTACGTCGAGGCCCTCTTCTTTAACAAGGTTGATGAGTTCATTGAGCCCGATGAAATAACACTTATCTGTACTCCTCTATCGACATGGGAGGAGGTCGAGAAAGGTATCTTTCATCCAAAACAAGAATACCACCCCAAAGTTACCGTTCCACAGCCCCGAGAATGCAAACAAGTTTGTCTACCCAGTGGGCGATTTGTTCATCACTTGTGACGGTGCGAGGGCTCGAAGGTGTTTGTTGCCACCAATGAGCCCCAAATGAAGAGAGCAAGTTCGTAAACTTAGAAGAGCTTGACCTTGCTGAAGAAGGACAATCAGCGCAACTCACCTACATCGCGAGGAACTTGAAGCAGCAGGAAAAATTAGATTTGATCAATCTCCTCAAAGAATTTGTTGGTGTTTTTGCTTGGACCTTTCACGAAATGCCTGACCTCGATCCTAAACTGGTCACACATCATCTCAGCACTCTACCCGAACACAAATCGATGAAGTAGGCATTGAGGACCTTTCGACCAGAGCTCGAGCTTCAGATCAAACAAGAAATTCAAAAACTTCTCAAAGTAGATTTCATCAAATTGGCTATTCATTTTACTTAGTTGGCAAATGTAGTTCTAGTAAAGAAGAAAAATGGAAGCATACGTATCTGCGTAGATTTCCGAGATCTTAACAAAGCATGCCCGAAAGACGAGTTCCCTCCCCCAAATATTTAAACTTTGGTTGATTCTACTACAGGACATTTAAGATTCTCCTTTATAGACGGCTACAACCAAATCCATATGGCAGTTGATGGTGCAGCAAAAATGGCATTTCGAACACCTCTGGGAAACTTCTATTACACGAAGATGCCTTTTGGTCTAAAGAAAGCAAGGGCCACTTACTAGCGAGCCATGACAGCCATCTTTCATAACCTATTTCATCAAACAGTTGAAGACTATGTTGATGATCTGGTACTCAAGTCAAAACACGAAAATGATCACTTGCGAGACCTACAGTAGGTGTTCGAGCGATGCAGACAATATAAACTATAAATGAATCCTTTGAAGTGTACCTTTGCTGTTGTTTATGGCAATTTCCTTGGATTTGTAGTTCATCGAAAGGGCATTGATCTCGACCCCACAAAAGCAAAAGCGATCCTCGAAATGCCCGAGCCAAAGACTTTAATAGAATTAAAGAGCTTCATCGACAAAATATCCTATCTTCGTCGGTTCATACCAGCCCTCGCAGAGGTCACTCATTCTTTTAGTTCGATTCTATGAGGCAGGTCCAAATTTTCATGGAATAAGAAACACAAGCTAGCATTTGAGCAGATCAAGAGGACACTACTGTTACCACAAACTATGTATCCTCTAAACCCTAAGGAATTGTTGCTGTTTTACCTCACATCTACTAAGTTTTCCATTGGGACATTGCTTGCTCAGCAAATAGAGAGGAGCGAACGACCCATCTACTACATCAGTTGATGCATTAAAGATACTAAACAATGTTACTCAACCATGGAGCCCCACTGCTTGGCGATGGTGTTTGCAGCGAGGAAATTTCACCATTATTTTATTACTCATGAAATAAACCTTGTCACTAAAGCTGATCCATATCATTTTCTACTAACTAAACCTTTACCTTCAGGGAAATTTGCTCAATGGCTTTTAGCGCTCGCAGAATTTAACATTATATGCTCATGCCCCAAAACTATTCGAGGTCAAGCTCTGTCATATTTGCTCGCCTAGTTCCCCTCGAATGAAGTCGAACCAATCAAAGATGATTTACCACTCGATGATCTCCAAGTGGCTATGACAACAACAGGTGTCGAGGAATGGTCTTTGTCCTTCGATGGTTCATCAAGGTCGAATATGCATTTTGTTAAGGCATTTAAGCTCGATTACCCATGCTCGAACAACAAGGTCGAATACAAGGCTTTGATCCTGGGCATCTTTTTTGCAATAGAAAAAGGTGTGTCAACGGTGATTCAAAGCTAGTCATCAAACAAATAGCAGGAGAATAGGCTCTTCGAGCTTCCAGGAGAACTATCATTTAGAAACTCCTCGCCAAATTTACAACCTATAGATTCGCCCATGTACCTCGTTCCCAAAACAGGTACCCAGACGTGTTGGCAACACTGGCCTCGAAAGTACCCATCTCCGAAGATGAAGTTCACATCAATATTATCCGAAAGCTCAAGCCCTCTTCAATAGCAAATAACGGACATGATAAACTCATGCCTGATTGGCGTAGTGCGATCATCGCCCAACTTAAGGGAGCATGCAGTAACACGTCATCAGTATTACTTCAGTGGTTTCAATTGTTGCATGGACTGCTTTACTTCAAGCTACCTTGTGGAGCTCTAGCTCGAGCCATTGGTCCCTTATAAAGGCCAAATGTTGACCATTTTAGATCCCTATCTTGCTATTATTACGTCTTTACATTCTATTATTTGGTATTTTTATGCAGTCTGTATGTCTAAGCATGTTTCAGGAGCTTAATGAAGAAAACGAGCTAACTTTGGTGAATTAACTAAAAAAGTGCTTCTGTCTATCCAAGCAGAGAGGTAAAGAGGTGGTTTCAAGAGAAAAGTGTCTCCCGGAGGGCGAAAACGTCATTTTTTGGAGCCGCAACTTCAGGAATCATAACAAGGGAGTCGATGGGGTTCAAACGGAACAATTATCAAGAAATTTGGTTTCCAATAAATTTGATACGCTTGACCTACACTTCCAATAGCTAAAAGTGGCTAGAAAGTGCTAAAACTACGCTTGGTGAAAATGGCCTACGCTTGAAGCTATGCTTAAGCGTAACACCCCCTACGCTTAAGCGTAGGGGGGTCAAGTGGAATTATGCTGGAAAATTATAATTTTGGCCCGACGTAAATTCCTTAGGCTTAACTTCGACTCCAATACCTCGATACACGTGATATATACATATTGTATACTAGATTGAAGGGTTTTGCTTAGTTCAGTGTAAAATTATGAAAAAGGGGAATCATACTCTCAACAGGAGAAGTCTAATGCAAATTAGGGTTTTCCTCGACTTTGTCTATAAATACCAAGGTCTAATTCGGATCTAAGAAGCTTCTAATTACATAATTTCCAGAGCACTTTCTCTAGATATTCATATTATTTAAAAGGAGGAGCCATTCAAGATCTAGAGATTCGGAGAAGAAGATCATGGAGGTTGTTTCTACATCAATGATGCAGTCACCTTCTACCATGAACAATTAATTTGGTATAACCCTAGCCAAGTAATATAGTTATTTTATTTATTTCAATTGTATTGAGGGGAAACTATGACCACATCGTGATGATTGTGTAGAATAGTGATCGTACTTATTCTTGACATGAGATTTTATATTTATTCTAAATTCTTGTCTTAGATTGAATGAATTTATCTTCTCACACAATCATGTTATCATAAATATAGCGTGATTTTCTACACAATGGTGTTTAACACTTGAAACCCTAGATTTACACAGGTCATGCCTCGGCGAGGTGATATAGACATGCTTTAGTTTAATTTTATATTGTAGAAGTAGATTAAAGTAAAGTAGATGGCATATACTAGTCACACTATGTCCGGAGATGGGTTGTAGCGAATCCGGTTGATAATATCCTTTTTGGGACGTATTCGACTATTTGCAGTACAATCTGATTCACGGTGATGGATCACCCTCTTGTAATTGAGAAAGTAGAGGATTATGTTATGCGATTAACGGTGGAGTAAGAAAATCCTAGTTTTTAACTCTATTATTCTTGTCTTAATCTATCTTTACTTGTTTTATTAGTTAATTAGTTAATCAATCTCAAAACAACAAATCATACTTTCATAGCAATTTAAGAGTATTACTTTACAAGAATTCAAAATACGACTTAGTCTATGTGAGATCGATAACCTTTATCTAGCCGAATTATACTACAATACGATTCGTGCGCTTGCGATAGGTAAAACCTAAGCTGTCGTAAGGGGTTGTTTTTAACCATTATTTTTATCACCCCTGACGACACATTAGTCCCAGTGAAACAAGCACAACCATACATCTCATGCATAGGGATCACTGCCCATTGCCTATAACACTCTACAGACAACTAGAAAGGCAAGGTTACTACTGGCTAAGCATGGATGTTGACGGAAAGAAAATCCAACAAGATTGTATGGAATGTGTATCCACTCTGTCTTCCAAATAGTGTATTTTCCTCGAATAAGCCTGGCAAGTGTCTTTCAAAGCATTTCTTAGTAACGGAACTCTTCCCTCCAATAAAATGTAAGCCATAAAGATCAAACGACAAGCCAAGCGTTTCTTCTTAAAAGAAGAGCTTCTGTATTGCTACTCGCTAGACGGGACTCCACTGTGATGTTTGGGACAACATGAAAGCACTTTGGTCCTTCGAGAGGCACATCAGTTCGAACATCAAGGGGGAAAGAAGCTTTTCACACAACTTGTTCATTTAGGATATTATTTGCTAATGATGGAGCACGATGCCCGTATACAAGTTCAACACTATCAAGCTTGTTAGAAACACGACCATGTTATTCATGCACCATCATCATCGCTTCAGCCGATTGTTGCCCCGTGACCCTTTCATACTTGGGGACTTGATCTCATCGGCCCCATTCGACAAGCTGTCACAGGTTACATATGGATTCTCACAGCCATCGATATCTCTACCAAATGGATTGAAGTTGTTCCTCTCAAGAGAGGGCTCGCGCCAACAATCGCCAATTTTATTCGAGAATCCGTCATTTGTCGCTTTGGGATCCCCATGGTGATTTTGTTAGATAATGGCAAGCCATTTGTTAACCAGCATGTGGGATAACTTCTAGACAAATACAACATCAAGCATCATCGATCGATAAAGTACTACCCTCAAGAAAACGGGCAGGCTGAGGCTTCTAACAAAATTATACTTCGTATACTTAGTAGAATGATCGAGGAAAGTGGTAGTACATGGGTCGAGCATCTTCCCATAGCATTATGGGTTTATCGTACTTCCCTAGAGCGATAGACAGGGCAGATACACTTTCAGCTAGTTTATGGAACTGAGGCCATTCTACCAGCAGAAATCGAGGTCCCATCGGTTAGCTTGGCACAACGCAGTAATCTCGAAGAGGATCGACTAACACTGGAAGCATTGGACGAATGTCATGAAAATGCTCAAAATTTCCATTAGCACTATCTAAGACTCATTACACAAGCTTATAATAAGAAGATACAATTTCGATAATTCTAGCCGGGCGATCTAGTATGGCGAGCACACCTGCATGTTATGCACAAAATCACAGCACCAAAGTTCACACCCAAATGGAAAGGTCATTTGATTGTAAAATCTACCTTCAACAACGATAGTTTCATCCTCGTTGGCTACACCAAAAGCCCATGACCGATTAACGCTAGATGGTTAAAGGCCTATTATGCTTAAAAATACTATGTATCATTAACATATTGTCACTTTTGTTAAGACAATGCTAAAAGCCTCTCTAGCAAATGATTAATTCAGGATAATACCCCTTTTGAACTAAATTGTTGTATCTCATGCATGCACAATTCGATATTTCTCATATAAGCCATCAACTTAATTAAAACTCTAAAACTCTACACTTGGATTTAAAAACTGGTCAAACTTTAGAAGTACTAACTCGAGTTTTACCAAAATAAACTCTTAAAGTACTAACTTGAGTTTTAACATAGTAAACTCTCGAAGTTCTAACTCAAGTTTCAACTTCTTTAAACTCTAAAAAGTCTACACTTGGGTTTAAAAAATGGTCATACTCTAGAAGTACTAACTCGAGTTTCACCAAAACAAACTCTCGAAGTATTAACTCGAGTTTCAACGTAGCAAACTCTCGAAGTTCTAACTCGAGTTTCAACTTACTTAAACCCTAAAAATTTATTCTTGGGTTTAAAACTGGTTAAACCATAGCATACTCTAGAAGTACTAACTCGAGTTTCAAACGCTCACGCTTTCAAAGTCTACACTTTGTAACTAATCAAACTCTATAAAATACAAATGCAACAAAATAACTTGTTGACGTCTTCAAACAGCAGGAACAAAGTCATTAAATTGATCGGAATTTCATCATCATAAAATATATAAAAACAATCACTATTATGTTGAGTCATAGACATTCAAACCATAAAACATCTTAGACTTCATCCAGATTACCATAATTGTATTGAAGACATATAGCAAAAACATATTAACCCCACTAAGGTGTACCTGTGTTAATATTTACAACCATAACATAACAAAAACAACAGTTCAAATGACAAAATAAAAGACCTCCCAATATAATATTAGCAAATTCTCTCAAATAGTCTTCAAATCACATTAGGCCATCTGCAAACGTACACAACTGCATCATCTTTGCCTCGGACACATAAGAAAGGCGAGCTAACTCATTCTTCTTAAATATCAACACGTAAAGTTGCTCTTTCAGGGCCGTGATATTTGTATCTACGACAACCATTTAAATTATAAGATCTTCCTTTTCGAAACAACAACTCATGATCTGCACTCGATCTGCTAACCAACCAGTATCAATTCCCACAACAGTCAAATACTCTAACAATGAATAGGCATCTTTCAAGCATTCTCGATCTTTCTTTCCATCATCAAATGAGAGAATTATGTGTAGTAGATATCCTAAAACTTCGTCAGCTCCACTTCGAACGATGGCATGTTTAGTTGCCAAGTATTGACTCATCACTAGATTATGGAATATAACCTCTTCTAGCAATGACACATATGATCTTGGAACGCGAGTGCCCATCCACTTTACGAACACCACATTTTCTCCCTCCATTTCACTTTCGGGTATCAAAACCATTGGATTCGTCTGTGTCCCAACTCCTTGAGCAATCATTGTTGTTTCTTCTCTCCGGACCTATTCTTTGCCCACAATATTTGCACTTTTCTCAATTTGTGTTTGCACTATATCATCATCATCTTCTAACTCTTCATCACTTCTTCTTTTTGACAAATTGGTCGATTCACTTCCAGTGGTCACGCCATCGCTGAGATCAACCACGCGACCTATAGTCGGCTCCGTTTCTAGCTCTTTGTTCTGAGTAGAATCATCAACAATTTTGTTTTCTTGAGATCTTGCTCCACCGAGCTCAATAACTATTTGATCAATGTTAGCCGGATCGCTAACACTCGCCCCTTTGGGTGGTTCTAAAACACTTTCGTTCAAAGGAAAAAGATAAATTACCTTTAGCCACATTGACAACAAAAGAATCCATACTTAACAGATCAGTATCCATCTCGCGTGTATAATTCGGCGAGTATAATAAAGAAGATATAGTAATAGATGAGCGTTGAGAGAAAAACACACCTTGTTGTTCATTAGCAGACCCCAAAACACCAATCATCGAACCATACTTTCCAATAGATGGTAACACTGCTTCCTCTTCTCGAACCACATCATCACGAGCTTCTGCTCCGTGAACCTCCTCTTCTAGAACCACATCATCGCGAGCTTCAGTTTCGCGAACTACCTCTTCTCGAACCACATCATCGCGAGCTTCCTCTTTGTGAACCTCATCTTCTAGAACCACATCATCACAAGTGTCATATTCACAAACTTCCCCTTCTCAATCTTCTCCGCGATTAACAAATTGTTTTAATATTAGTCATTTCAAACACTTTGATGTTCGTGTACCTGCAACACCCTTACTTGCGTCGACAGACCATTTTTTCGTAGCCACCTTAGATCATTGTCTCTTTTGCTTTTGAGGCAAAACAACGACGAGCGTTTCCTCATTATCCATCTCCAACGCTGCCAACACAACACCTCCTGGAAGGGATGATTCACCCTCTGCACTTGTATTCTCTGGCTGATTAGCCATTGTACTCTTATACCCTCTGAAAATACAAGTGTTAGGTAACAATAGCAGGGTCTCATCCTTCTTCACAATAATCATAGTTGTCCTTTTACTCGCTGACTGCTTCACAAAATTTTTTAGTCCAACAAGCTGTCTTCCAATACCTCTTATACCTAGGTGAGAGGTGTCCAACACGACATCGCCCAGGGAACTCAAACTCTCATAACCCATTAACCAAGATTCGAGCATGAGATTCTAAAAAATGGTTGTAACAATCCACCAATGTTGTGGCAGTCTCAACAAATAGGTATTCTTGAGGAACACCTTGATCGAAACCAAATTATTGCGCCAGTCGTCGATGATTGTAAGTCTTGCACAAATCCTCGCCCTCCTTTATCACAAGTAGAAAACTAGGAGTAATGACCATTAAAGTTAAAACCATTACATCAAAATATGTCTTACGCCCACGAAGAACCACAGTATCATTATCCAGATACATCACACAATTCAACATACCATGAACATGAGTAACATATGGGCGAGGAAAAAAGACAAGGCCGTTGTCAATACATGTCTGCAATTTCGTGGACGGTGCAAGACCAAACTTGCGACTCAACCGAATAATCCTATCATCTTTCTTCAGCGATATAGGCACAGGTTGATAACCTTTAAAACGCTCGAACAAAAAGAATTACAAAAATGAGGTTGGTACGTAAGAATTGATCAGATATCGATCCATATTACGACCATTATCCTCCAACAACATATCCAAACGATAAAACAAAGTCCCTAAAAAGGGCGCTGTAAGAGGTAAAACAATGCCTCGAGATAGCTTCACTGCGAGCCCTGCCAATCGAAGATGCACTGTATCTTCTGGTGAGCTCTCAAATATGAATCTTGCTAACCAACATAACAAATAAGCTGTTAAGTTAGAATCTCGCCCAAAGTACGGCCCATTGTTCTCCAGCCGCTCAACATTTCCTTTCATCGCTTTTTGATTATCCTTGAAATTATAGCGGCTCCACGAACCAAAGGTGCACTTCTTTCCACCATCTGAACGCTTTGATTTAACAACGCCGCCTATCTCATAAACAGAACCATAGGTTTTTGACAAAGTGCAAGTTGTCTTCAGCTCCTTAATACAACCTTCTTCTTCTTCAGAAAAACCCAAGTTCGATTGTAGGCCCAAACTCACCCCACGAGCATAAGAAAGTATGAGTTGACGCATTCCATCAAGAAATTAACAACTCCAGGTCATTCTCATCACGAGAAACATCAAACTTTTGAAATAACCTAAATGCATAATAAATCCTCGCATCTTTCAATCGCTGAACATATTCAGGCACTGATAGTATATATGATGTCGACTCATCCCACAAATAACTGGGACCCAAATTACTCTTAAAAATCCATAAAAGAATACGGAAAGAAACCTTGTTCGATATTAAATCGAATAATTTCTCCAGCAAGAATTGAGGGTGCCTCAGCCAACTCGCTCTCCTCTTCCATCATCATCATTCGTGCATGAAAAAGTTCATCATCCACAGTAGGAATATCGCTATATTGATTTGCCCTAACCTAGAACAAATCTTTTTCCACAAAGTACGGGGCTTTGAACCACTCTGATTTGGGCAACCTTGACACAATTACCTTATCTTTCAACAGTTCATTCTTTGACATGATTTATTACTCAAATTGGCCACAAAGGTTTGTTTGGGCAAAAACACGCACAAACTCCACACAAGAGTTATAACCCTCACTACTCTGCTTTCTTTTCAAAAGAGTTCTCACTTAAACAAATCAACAAACACTTGAAGCACAATGACTAACTCTGGTATATGTAGGCTACACAAGTATATCTATACATACACACGTTCTCCTAAGCAATGAAAAGATAACACATTAAGTAGCAACTGTTAAAAAAAGACTCAAACGTCGCCTCATAATACCTAGGCCGTCATCACAACAATAAATTTCCTTGAAAACAGGCGACGCTATCATTGCGATTGTTACACCAACCATTACAACGAATAGCAAAACACCTTTTCATATAGGTGTCGTCTACTAAGTTATAATTCCCAATAGACACAATGACAAACTAAAACGACACCGTTTCTAACACGACTCTTTATTTGACCAAATGCATAAGTAATTTCTATTCTATCTCTTCATTCTCAAAACATTCAAAATATGAATTATTTTAAATTTGCTTTTCGAGGAAAGATCCAATACAAAACACTCATGCAGGGGGACTAAATGTAGGAGTCTCTTGTATTAGTGTCATTCGTTTAGGACACATGTCATCTTATCTTACTTAAAACGTATTTATTTGAGAAGCTTAAGTAGGAAGAGCTTTCTCGATACCACAACTTGATGAAGGATGTCTCATGAGTGATTAGATTGGAGGATCGAGTTTGGAATCTAGCCTCCTCGAGGCCTAGATGGGAAGGTAAATATCGACTAAGGAATTTAATGCAGATAAGACGAACATTTATTATTTGATCAGACCTCTCTAATCGAGGCTACCCGCCGTCACCTAAACACAGACGCATATTCACCTACGCGACAACGACAAGTCCACTATCCCATGAAGGCAAGGATCGTTTCAGACCGGTTAAAAGCCTTTAACTAGTTGAGGGAATGGAGCTCGAGTTTACACGATGGGTAAAGAGTTGCCTCGTTGGAGCTTATAAATAGTCTCACCTCTTGTGCCTTAAAGACCAATCATTCATGCCTTTACTCCCACCTAGTTCCATTCTCTCCCTCTCCATACCAATCATTTGATGAGCTTTCTTTTTAATGAAGTGATTAATACCTCTTCTTTATTTTGATTAACGACCCTAAAGAAAGAACCCCTACATACTTTAGAAATACTTTTTTTTTTTTCTTAGTTTTTACCATTGTTCACTAAAAAGTTTTGTAACAGAGTAATAATATTTACAATTTTTTCAACAAATGCATCAAATACTTAACATGTTTCTGATTTATACTGCACCACAAACATAATGTACAGTGTACTTATGTGTAAAACACAAACGCCAAAACACAATCACTTTTAACTCAATTTTAACAATGGAAAGTAGAAAGTGCCATGCCTATACAGGCTATACTTGATCCCTTCACGAAGTGGGACCGTCCTTCGTGACTCTGTGGCGATATAGTTCACAACCTCTTCACTGTCCAAAGGGCTTGATCTCCGACAAACCCTAAAAATTAATTGAATCATGTGTGCGTATATATAATATATATACATACATACATATATCTATGTCTAATAAAGTCCTAAGATCCCATCTCTGAAAAGTCATTGTGGAGGTAATGATGATGTGAAATGAGAGCTTCTGATATGAATCCATCGTCGTCATCATCTTCTCTCTCATCTTCATCGACTTCCACAACTTCCTGGTTCTCCGGAATCGTCCGTGGCCGTTCCGACAGGTCTGGAAGCGTAAAAATGACCAATAACTCCGCCGCAGGTGGCGGCGACATTATTGGTCCAATCAATCGCAAGAAGCAATTTCGAGGTGTGATGTTCAAGTACGGCACAAAGCCAATTCAGGTGTGAATTATTGTTTCTTTGTTCAATTAGATATGAATGTAGTGTGATTTGATTGGGATTTTGTTGAATTCATGCTATTTTTGTGTGTTTTTGAGAGAAATTGCGATTTTTTTTCGAAGGGGTGAGAAATTTGGGGAACTGTTGTGTTTGTGGTGCAAGTGTATAGGCACTTTGATGATCAATTAGAGAGGAATGTAGTGTGATTTGAATAGAAATCAGTTGCTTTATGCCATGTTTGTTGTTTGAGAAAATTGGGTTTTTCAAATAGTACTAAAAAGCTTGTGGTTTTTGGGTGCAATGTGTAGGCATTTTGTTGATCAGTTAGAGGAGAATGTAGTGTTGTTTGATTAGATTTTGTTGTTTTTATTCTCTGGTTTTGTTGTTTGAGAAAATTGGGCTTCTGAGATTGCACTAGAAATCTTGTGAGGTGAATTGTTGTGGTCTGTGGTGCGAGATATAGACTTTGTTGATCAATTAGAGAGGGATGTAGTGAGATTTGATTAGAATTTAGTTGTTTTTATGCTCTGTTTTTGTCATCAGAGAAAATTGGGTTTTTGAAATGGAATTAGAAATCTTGGGAATTGTTGTGGTTTGATGTGAAAGTATATGGGCACTTTGTTGATATGATAAGTGGTATACGAAAATCCTACTTTTCATTGTTCATGATGGATGACGAATTAAAGTACTTTGTTTATGACTAGGAATGAAATTGGAAAATCACATTGGAACGGTGCTTGACGGCACAAGAGTGTATGAAGTTTCCTAAGAACAAGTGATCATATTGGAAAAATGCATTTGCGATTGTGCTTATAATTAGCAAAGATTGGCCTTTTTTTTTATCTTGCTTGCTTTATGAGAACATGAAAGATTTTGTTTATAAGGAAATATGTTTTGGAACTCCTTTTACGTCTGTGCATGATGTGGAGATCTATCGATTTTTTGTTGGGTTACACTTTGATGATAATGATATGCATAGACTTATTTGCCAGAAGTTTGCCTGCCATTGAACGAGTAGTTACAAATCTTAGAGGTGTAAAATGTCAATAGTTGAGGTGAAAATGCTAAATGATGCATTCTTCAGCACGAGCATTTAAGTATTATATTTATTCTTGCAGAATTATTGTTGTTCAACACGATGTTTCCGAAAGTGACTCCCCATTCCTTCCGCTTCCTCGGGTTAAGATAAGAAGTTTAAGGATTAAATTTTCTGTCATCCAAAAGGTTTAAAAAAGTTATTTGATCAATTACCACCTTAGAATGGTTGAAGGTAAATTACAATGGTTTAGGTCTTCCTATTTAAATGGTCTTTAGATATTGAAATCACTTCCCTACTATAATCACATATAAACCTATAAATATATTACTACCTTTGTCCCATAATGCTTGTTCAATTTGGACTTTTCAACATATTATGGAGGTGGAGTTTAGGGTGTGCAATTTCCATTTTTGCCCTTAACAATAAAGTATTATGGTGGGGTCCAGTGCTTGTTTAAAGTTAGTGAAAGAAGGGGTAGATGAGGAAAGTGAAAAGTTATATTGTATTGGGATTAGAAACTGGACAAGTATTTTGGGACAAATAAAGTTGAAAAAGTGGACAACTAATATGGGACGGAAGCAGTATCAAGTTTCTTTGCTATTAGGTTGCAGATTCTAATGGGTTAATACTGATGGTTAACTAAACAAGGACCCAATCTGCATGTAAAGAAGCCCAAGTGTTTGTACACAAGATGCTTGAAATCCCTACTTATCAAAAAAAAAAAAAGATGCTTGAAATCCCACCTCGTCCTTGTCAAAATATGAGGCTAATTCAAATATGTTTCTGTTTCTATCTGTTATTGATGTTGATCCTCTAGTGTCTGCAAACTCCCTCAACCCCTATAATGCAATGGAGTATTCATATTTTCTGTGTCTTTCTAGTTTCTTCTGGGCAGCTATTGAATGTCCTACAGGTGGTTATAATATAAGAACCTTAGCATCTTCTCTTAGTGAAATGTTTGACATGGTCACTGGTCAACTATCATGTATGGGCATCAGAAAGCCAGTGACACATGGAAAAGCTATATACCTAATCAGACAAGGATAGTTAAATAAAGGAATTACAGTTGAAATGCTTAGGCCCAAAAGGATGTTCTTCTGTTGATGCAAGTACAACGAGTAGTTGTTTAATACTGTTGGTTAGCAAAATAGGGAACAAATGTGCATGTAAAGAAGCCCAAATGTTTATGCACAAGATGCTTGAAATCACACCATGTTCTTATCCAAATTTGAGGGTAATTCAAATATGCTTTTGTTTCTATTTGTTATTGATCTGGATCCTCTAGTGTATGCAAACTCCTCAGCCCTTCTAATGCGATGGATTATTCAAATCTCCCATTTGAACCTGTATTTTGGCTTTTGAAGTTGCTTGTTGGTAGTTGGTGGTGCCCCAATTTTCCATAATGAGATGTTTCACTTTTAAGAGCAACTGTTCCTTTGTTTGGGTATCAATTGAATATCCTTCCTGTGGTTCTGTTACATGAATCTGAGGATCCTCTTGTAGTGAAATGTTTCATATGGTCACTGGTCAAGTACCATGTATGGACATCAGAAAGCCAGTGAGACATGGACATGTTAGATACCAAATCAGAAAAGGATAGTTAAAAAAGGAATTACAGTTGCTATGCTTAGGCCCAAAAAAGAAGGTTGTTTGTTAATATAAGCAAGACAGGTAGCATGCACATGAAGTGACCACAGTATGGAAAACGGTTTAATGACTGCAGCGCATACCAAAGCTACAGAGGTGGCCATATTCTTGACATATGGGAAAAGTGTTGTAGCGGGCAGGTACAACTAATGGGAAAACAAGGGAACAACATGTATGTTTGGCTGTAGGACTAGAATAAGATTGCTAATTTTCCATGTTATTGCTAGCACAATCCATTCATCCATCCCAGTCTGGTCCACTTTTTCTGGTCTGAGGTGGTACTGAGAGGCTCTGTTTGGCATGAATGTGGTGTAATGATGACAGGTAGCATGCACATGAAATGGCCACGGTATTGGAAAAGGTTTAACAACCGCGGCATATCAAGGCCACAAAGGTGGCCATATTATTTTATAATAAAGGAGAAGTTTTGAACCAGGCAAATGCAGCTAAGAAGGAAACAAGGGAACGACAAGTATGTTTGGCTGTGGGACTCGAATAGGATTGCCATTTTATACTAGTGCAATCCATTAATTCATCCAAGTCTGGTCCACTTTATATGGTCGAGGAAGTACTGAGAGGTTCTATTTGGCATGAACCTGGTGCAGTGATGATGCATCAATAGAGGAAGAAATGACATGCTTTAATTTTGCAATCACAAGGGGCGTCTGATTGACCGCACTAGTTGTGGTTGGATTTTATGTTCTTGATATAGCCCTGGACCACCAGATACCTATCGTTAGCATGGCCTAAAAAGCATTGTGGCTATGGAGATTATGGGACAGTGCATCCCTTTTTAACCCTTTCATTATGTCTCTTAGTGTCACAATCAAGGTGGTAGCAATTGGATTAGGCTTCGCTTCATATAATACAACCCTAGGTACGCTATTTGTATATCAATTAGTGGTATTGGGGGTGTTGTTATCGCCACGGTGCGGTTGCGATGTACACGAAGGTTTAAACTGTTTGGTTTTTGTTTGTGTTTGTTAATGTGCAATTTAAAAAAACACAAATACATGTTTGTGTTTGTGAAGTGCTGAAGTCTAAAATAGAAGCATGTTTGATATTGATGTTTTTGCTGTAAATATATACATATGTATATGTGGTGTTTTGGGGAAAGGGAAGTAGTGATGGTGGCGGTCGGAGGCAGTGGTGGTGTTTCGGGGCAAAGGGAAGTGGCGGTGGCTGTGGTCGTGGTGTAAATATATACATATATATTTCGAGTGAATAGTAAAAAACAAAAAAAAACACCTTTGTTTTGTTTGCAAAAAGGGGTCAAAAAACACAAACATTTTTTACTATTCAAAACAAAACACGAGAGCCAAACATGTTTTTGTTTAGAAAACAGCTACAGTAGCAAACAGAAAACAAAAAACATCAAACAAAAACAAAAACCAAACAGGGTAGGGGTAAGTGGTAAGTCGAGGTAGGTTTGGACCACTGCTTGTGTTCGGCAACTGTAGCAATGGGGACTGATATATGCTGCAGTCTTCACGCCTTAAACAGGGTACCACGAGAAAGACCTGTGTGTGCTCAGTGCAATTATCTAATATTCAGTCTCACTTGCACGTGGAAAATCTTCAGGTCGGCAAATATTAAGAGTGTACTGTCCTTTTCTTAATGTTCTGCCCTGATTCTCCGTCTCACCATCCTAAGGGCCCCCATCTCAGCAAAGTTGTGGATCACTTTTTCCCATTCATTGATTGTCAGCAGCACAAGCTCACACCATGCTGATTTCCATGTTTTCATGCAACACATGCTTGAAGAGAAATGATTAAAACACGCTTTGCAGAAAAAATACTAATAATCAGTATTATTATTTGGAAATTAGTTGGAAAGCGGTCTTCCGTGATCATTTATGGTTAACTTGTATATTTTTCAATTTGTGTCTCTCTCTTGTCTTTTTTCTTTTATGATCTCCTGATTATATTCTCTCTTTTTCTCCTTTTTTTTTTATTTGTCTTTGTTTGGTGCAGGTTGCATTCAAAACAGGGGATTATAAACAGCAAGTCATCTTTATTGGGGGACTGACAGATGGATTTTTGGCTACTGAGTATGTTTAGTATCTTAGTTTCAAATCAGTAATTCCTTGGGTGCTATGCATGTCTACTTGGATTGCACCACCTTGACACCTTTTACTGTTCTTGTTATCTAAGTAAGAAAGATGATAATATCTTAACCACACATTGTTTTCTCTTTATTTTCATCTCAGTCACGGAGTGTAATTTTACTGTCCAAGTTCTTAATGAATTCAGTTTCCATGAAAAGGGAAATTAAATGAGGTCCTCTCTCAATCATCTAAATATATTTAACATTAAGGGATTTTTTATTGGCTTTGAGTTATGTAGGAGCAACCTTTCTGTCCAACAAACTTGAACAAATCAACAGGCAAGTGAGACATTTTGGACATAGCTTGGTGACAGCATGAAATTCTCAGGGCTAACCCCCCTTAAAAGGGCGAAACAGAACTTGCCAAGTTTTAAAAAATTATGTTGTCACTATTGAAGGTGGTGGTGTAGTATTCAGGTTGAAGTGTTGATGCTATCACATTGTAATGTAAAATAATATTGAATTCTGTTTTAGTTCCTCGGTCTAGCTAAAGAGTTTTGGTCCTGTTAAAGTATCGTTGGCTGGTCTTTAGGATTTTATATGATTTAGGGTATGATTTTTTCACTGTAATTAACTTCCATGTTTTGTTTTTATTATGTTTCAGTGACATAAAGATTAGGGCTGCACACAACACCGAAAAAGCCGAACCGGACCGAACCGAAACCGGCGATTCGGTTTGATTTTAAGATGATTCGGTTTCGTTACGGTTTTCAAATCCAAAAACTGAAATTTTCGGTTTGGTTTCGGTTTTTACCCTCCAAAAATCAAACCGAACCGAACCAGTTTTATAATATAATATATATTATATTATATATGTATTATCTATATGAGACAACTTGTGAGACTTTGAGAGAGTATAATTGTAATTTGGTATGAAAAATAAACCTATTACAGAGAAGTTAAATTGCCTTTTTTCCAAATTTTACTAACTCCATAAAATAGATTGATGTAGCAAGAACTAAAACCGAAATCAAGTGTAAAAGGGAAAAAGAGTAAATTTCCAACATATACAGAGATCTTTCAGAAGTGAAGATTGTGCATAGTTTGACCCTCCTTTTATGAATTAGATAGATACAACTATAAGAATAATGATTACAGATAGATGAATAAATAGAGATGGAAATAAACTTGTTAGTTTATTCTTATCAAAACTTTTGGTTTTATAAAAAGATAATAACAGTAATGAAATTTTCATTTATAAATTTTAAAATATTTAGAAAATGTTATTGAAAATGTCATTATAAATTTTAACAGAAAAAATTATTTCCTTAAATATATATAGAAAATGTTATTGATATAATTTTTTTTATAAAAACCGAAACCGAACCGAAAAAAATAGTTTGGTTTGGTTCGGTTTCTTTTACTAACGGTTTGGTTACGGTTTTTATTTTTAAAAAACCGAAAATAAAAGTTCAATTTCGACCGAAACCGAACTAAACCATGTGCACCTCTAGTAAAGATAGTAGTATTGTACAAACTAGCAGGGATATAGTTGCTTTTACAGAACTGAACTTCAGTGATTAGTTACATGTTAAACATTATTTCGTTATTCTCTATTTGAAAACATGTTCTTAGTTGCTAAAATATATCTCATCCTAATGTACAGATATTTGGAGCCTCTTGCAATTGCTTTGGATAAGGAGAAATGGTCGTTAGTCCAATTTTTGAATTCATCTTCTTATAGTGGATATGGCATCTCAAGCTTGAAACAGGTAACGGAACATACACCTGTCCAATCCTGTTAATTTCTGTCATGCCAAAATTATCATTCTTGACCTTTTGAGTGGGTATTATTCGGAAGTACTTGACTGTTAATGAATATTTTTGAAATGCAGTGCAGTTTGTTCGTTCCAATTAAATCTTAGTGAGAGTTGTATAGTTCTATTCTTTTGCTCTTGAAATACCGATATGTTCTTGTGAAATTACTCTGTCTATCCTTACAAAAACTGTGGTTTTTCTTTTCTCCCTTTACTCAAGACAGTCAATTTTTTCCCAATTGTTGACTGATGAATCTCAGATCCTCAACCTCCTCTTTAGGAGGCGGAGGAGATATTATCCAAGCTCAAGAATAAGCTAGGCCCAAATCCTGAAGCTGAAGAAAAGACTGTTGGAGTCATTTTTGTTGACGTTGTGATCGGGCCGTACCAGTTCAGTGTGCTGAACGATCTTGTGTGTATACTGAAGTGAAAATCCAAGTTAATATCGTTCTAAAACTTGCTGACGCTGGATAAGCAGCGACTGATATAGAACTGGAAAGAGA
This sequence comes from Cornus suecica, assembly GCA_963922005.1. Classification (NCBI taxonomy): domain Eukaryota; kingdom Viridiplantae; phylum Streptophyta; class Magnoliopsida; order Cornales; family Cornaceae; genus Cornus; species Cornus suecica. Next base: position 22,489,152 of record OY998241.1, read on the forward strand.
GAAGGGGGGATGTGAAGGAGAAGATGAGATGAGGCGAGACGAAGGAGGTGAGAAAATAGTCTAATGGAGGTTAGAGGACAAATTTAAGGAGGTAGACAAGAGAGATTTAGGGATTAAGAAACACAAACAGGAGTTTGCATTCTCACGAGTATAATTTGATTATCCAAAACTGAATAGTTTGTTTAAAAAGAAGCCTTTTATATGGGCAAAATCATACTAACTCCGAATAATGAAATCCTAAATAACCCTTGAGTTATAATATTACAAGAAAAAAAACATAGGCATAAATAAAGACCCCAATTTACTATTATTCCTGCGGGCTATATGTGTTTCTAGCTCTTGACTCGTGACTTGTTCTCCATCAATTCTCCTCCACTAAAAAGAACTCTTCTACGAATAGCCAAAGTAAAAATACCAACCCTAAAGAATGCATCCAGTAATATGTTGAGAATATTTAGGCTCAAGGCCGACACGATCAAGTGTTATCACTTCAAACAGATCAAAGCTTAATTCAATCCCATTTGTTACAACTTTATTCCAAACAATATCTATACGCTGAATATTTATTACAAAAGATAAAGCTGTTGGAGTAGACAACTCTATCATACTGTCTTCAATTTCTTCAGATATCTCAGGAGATGAAAATTTGTGTACTCTTCAGTTCAAATTTCTCATTTGAAGACGGTAAATGAACATCTTTAATTTTCTTTAATTTCTCATTTGAAGACGGTTTATGATTTTAGTTTCTTTTGGTTATTTAACTTTAAGGTCTGAACAAACATGTTTTTTAATTTTCTTTGAGACTGTAATTTTGAATTTTTGGTCCGTAGCCTTCTCTAAGGTCATATTTGTGTACTCTTCAGTTCAAATTTCTCATTTGAAGACGGTAAATGAACATCTTTAATTTTCTTTAATTTCTCATTTGAAGACGGTTTATGATTTTAGTTTCTTTTGGTTATTTAACTTTAAGGTCTGAACAAACATGTTTTTTAATTTTCTTTGAGACTGTAATTTTGAATTTTTGGTCCGTAGCCTTCTCTAAGGTCATATTTGTTCCAATCTTCATGAACCTTTGGTTATAAGCTTGGAAGGAACTAATGTTTCTGATTATATCATTTGGCAGTGTATTGAGGATATTTTGTTTGGGATCTTAGATCTGTAATATAATGTTGGGAAAATATCACTTACCTCCCCTGAGGTAAGGCATAATTACACGCGGTCCCTTATTATTTCCAATATAACAGAGACCCCTTAAATGCATCAGAGCTCCGGTTTGGTCCGACCAACATGTAAAATTACCAAACAATCCTCTATTATAATATTTAATATTTGGTTCAGATATTCTAATTTTGGTTCTCATATATATATATATATATATATATGTATGTATACATGTATATGTATAACCTACACAAAACATCAATGCATCCAAACATCACAGAACCTGTACATACACCTCCCTAGGTATATATATAACTGTCATTGATTGTTATTTTTTATGGAAAATCAGATTTTCTGGGTAGTTTTTGAGTATTTGAATCGAGAATTTGAGAAAGTGATGGCTTTGGGGAAGAAATTTGGTTTGAATGGTTTAGGAATAGAGTAGAGGATGAGGAAGCAGGTGGTGAACCCACAACAACCGACGAATCCGCTCATCTCCTTTCTCTTCAAAGCCCACAACAACGCCATCTTCCGCCGCCTCCATGACCCGACTCCGCTGTCCGCTCCACCTGTGTCGTAACCACCGCCGCCATCTCCTCCCACATCACCAAACCTCCCTTCGCCTCCAAAAGAAAATTAGAAAATAAATTTACCATAAAAAACAATTCCAAAAGAAACCCATAAGAAATTTCAATTATTTCATAAACCCATTTGCACCACTTGATTATAACAAGAACCCTAATTTTTGTTTGGATCTTGCAATGAGCAAGAGAGAGAGATGAGTTATATATATATATATTTGTGTGTATATATGAATTGTGTATATTTGTAAATATATAAGGGTATTTTTGGTACTTTAGGATAAAAAATGAATGAGGTCATCAAAAAAATCCCTTGGCCGGCATTGACTATGAACGGAAGGGGCAAAGTGTTATCCCGGAGTTAAATTGGAGGGAGGTATCTAATCACTTTGAAACATTAGGGGTACCATGTGCAATTATGTCAAATCTCAGGGGAGGTCAGTGTAATTTTCCCTAAAATGTTTATAATGTTTTGTTTGCTCAGTGAGAGTTCTTTTTAAGTCATCTAAAATGTCTTTTTTTTTTCTCTGTTATTCACTTTACATTGCTTGGGTTGAATTCAGGTTAAGCACAGTGGATTAGATCTCGGTTGGGCTTGGGCTGAGTATATTAATTCTAGGTATTAGTTAGAGTGTGTGGGTGTCTTTGGGCTTGACCTAATATGGGTCAGACCCATATGATTTTGTGTACCCATCTATGTGTTGCCCTAATATTTATATATATATATATATGACTACTAACCAGAAAGTTAGTAAGTCAATATTACACTAATTTCAACATGGTATCAGAGCCAGATACTGAAGTTTGAGAAATTCTCTTCTCACAAAACCCTAACCCTAATCACCATCCTTCTTCCCTAACCCTAATCGACACAAACCCTAACCCTTGTTATTATTATTTTTTTTTTGTGATACTTGGTCTGTTTTCGTAATTCCGATCATGAAACCCTAATTTCGTAATGGGTCATTGACTGAAAAGTTGTCTTGATATATATAGGGGTGCGGTTCCCCCCTTGTTTCGATTCGCAGGATCATCTCTGGATTTTTTTTATTTAAGATTTTATTATGGCGGATTTGTCGTCTTCCGGCGGTAGGGCTGTTGAGAACAACAACAAATCCATTATTTCTGAGATTGTTTCTGCCTCTACCAAGCTTACAGATCAACGTTTGGATGGATCTAATTTTTAGCATTGGAGAAAGATCATTCTTTTTGCTATTCGTGGTATGGATAAGGAAGATCATCTTACTGTTGAATTCCTGAACAAGCAATCTGACCCTGCAGGTTATAAGATTTGGTTACATGATGATGCACGGTTATATAACTAACTTATCAATTCAATGGAGCCAAAGGTAGCCATGTTGGTTACCCACTGTGATCCAGTTAAAGAGTTGTGGGAGTATCTACAAATTCTATATTCTGGCTGAGATTATATGAACCGATTATATGATGTATGTTAGTCCCTATTCCGCCCTGAGCAAATGGAAAGTATCAGTGATTATTTCGCTTCGTTCAAGAAAATATATGAAGAATTTAATATGTTGATGCCTATTACGTCAGATATTCATCAGATGCTGAAGCAGAGAGAGCAATTGGTTATTCTTGCATTCCTGAGTGGTTTAAAACCTGAATATGAATCGGCTCGGTCTCAGATTCTGGCGAGTCGCGAAACTTCACTTACAGAGGCATATTCTAGGGCTCAACGCTCTACTCGACAATCTTCAGGATTCAGTGATAATGGTGATAGGACTGCCCTAGCAGGTCAATCCGGAGGCAGTGCTGGGGGAAAACGAGGGGGCCGTGGGGGTCGAGGAGGACGTGGACCAGATGGTCGAGGAGTTTGTTTTCACTGTGGTGGCATTGGTCATATGCGTGATAGATGCTGGAAGTTACATAGTAAACCACCTAATGTTCGGTCCGCAAATATGATATCTGGGACTGATCAGTTTACCTAGGATGCTACTGTTGATGATGGTCGTATGACTTTATCCGCTGAGGAGTACTCTCGCTTGTTATCTAATCAGGCCTCTATATCTGCCACTGTTGCTTAGACGGGTCCATCTACTGCTTGTCTTTCAGCTTCTCCTCGGGTATGGATTATTGATTCTGGAGCTTTAGACCATATGACTGGCATCACAGGTATATTGAGTGCATATTCTCCTACATCATCTCTTCCCGATGTTCGGGTGGCTGACGGATCATATTTTGATGTTCGAGGGATTGGGAAAGCATCTCCTACACCTAGTTTACAATTGTCATCCGTTTTATATTTGCCTAATCTTCCTTTTAATCTAATTTATGTTAGTGCACTAACCAAAGGACTTAATTGTTGTGTAATTTTCTATGGTGAATATTGTGAATTTCAGGATCGTTCGACGAAGAGGACGATTGGTAGGGGTCGTCGCACTTCAGGAGGACTCTACGTGCTAGATGAGGAACCAATATCCATGGTGTGTTCTGGTGTGTCATCCACTCCTTTCGACCTTCACTGTCGCCTTGGTCATCCTGCTCTCCCTAGTTTCAAGCGTCTATATCCAGCTTTTCAGTCTTTACCAGAGTTGTTTTGTGAGTTGTGTCAGTTCGCGAAACATCATCGCGTGTTATATATGTCTAGGATAAATAAACGAGCATGTGCTCCATTTGATCTAGTTCATTCTGATGTTTGGGGTCCATGTCCAGTTCAGTCTAAGTCTGGGTTCCGTTATTTTGTTACATTTATGGATGATTATTCCCGTGTTACTTGGTTATATCTAATAAAACAATGTTCTGAGATTTTTTTTGTTTTTTGTGCTTTTTACAATGAAATTCATAATTAGTTTTCTGTGTCTATTCGCACGTTGCGTAGTGACAACGCATATGAATATTTTTCTTCTCCCTTTACATCATTCATGACCCAAGAGAGTATCATTCACCAGTCTTCATGTCCAGATGCCCCCCAACAAAATGGAGTTGCTAAGCGTAAAAATCGACATATTATGGAAGTTGCTCGAGTACTTATGTTTCATATGAGAGTCCCAAAAATATTCTGGAGCGACGCAGTATTGACTGTAACATATTTGATCAATCGGATGTCATCGTCTGTTTTTAAGGGGGAGATTCCACATAAAGTATTATTTCCTAACCAGTCTATTCATTCTCTCCCATTACGCATTTTTGGATGCACCTGCTATATTCGGGATATTCGACCTCAGATGACTAAACTTGATCCCAAGTCCTTACGGTGCATATTTCTTGGATACTCACGTACTCAGAAGGGCTATCGATGTTTTTCTCCTGAGTTGGGGCGGTACCTAGTGTCATCAGATGTAGTTTTTCATGAGTCTTCTTCCTTCTCGTCACATCTTTCGTCCGCGGATCCACCTCCCACACTGCAAGTTGATGAGTTTTTGGTCTATGACTTGATTCGTGTCACATCTGTTCCCTCAGTTCGCTCAGTTCAGCCTATGTGTCCTCCCCTCCAGACATATGTCCGTGGACCACGTCAGGTGTTTGGTTCTACTCCCGTAGCTGATCCTGAGCTGCCCCCTGCTGCATCGGACTCTTCGTCCTCTAATCCTCTAATGCCAGTTCAGACATCTGATGATGATTTGCCCATTGCTCTTCGGAAGGGTAAACGCAGTTGTGTTAGTTATCCTGTCTCTGCGACCCTCTCCTATGCAAGTGTTTCTTCATCATTACAGGCTTTCGTATCAGCTCTGGAATCTATTTCTGTGCCTTGAAATCTATCTAAGGCTCTCTTTTCTGCAGATTGGCGAGCAGCGATGCAGGATGAAATGTTCGCCCTAGAGGCCAATCATACTTGGGACTTGGTGCCCCTCCCACCGGGCAAAAGACCTATTGGTTGTAAATGGGTATATGTTGTTAAAACAAATCCAGATGGTTCTGTAGCTAGACTCAAGGCTCGCCTAGTGGCAAAAGGCTATGCTCAGACTTATGGGGTGGATTATACTGATACTTTTTCTCCTGTGGCTAAATTTGCATCTGTACGCCTCATTATTTCTCTTACAGCTACGTCTGGTTGGCCGCTCCATCAGTTAGATGTTAAGAATGCGTTCCTGCATGGTGATCTCCAAGAGGAAGTTTATTTGGAGCAACCACCTAGTTTTGTTGCTCAGGGGGAGTCTGGTCTTGTTTGCCCCCTGAAGAAGTCTCTATATGGTTTGAAACAATCCCCGCGCGCATGGTTTGGGCACTTTAGTGATGTTATTTTAGAGTTTGGTCTTAAGCGGACAACCAAAGATCACTCAGTCTTTTATCGCCAGTCGGATGCAGGTAGCATTTTACTTGTTGTTTATGTTGATGACATTGTGATCACTGACAGCGATGGTGCAGGTATTTCTTCACTAAAAGCATTTCTGCAGACTTAGTTTCAGACAAAGGATCTTGGTTGTCTTCGTTATTTCTTGGGAGTTGAGGTGGCCCGTAGCAAACGGGGAATATTTCTCTCTCAAATAAAATATGTTCTAGATTTGTTACGTGACACGGGGATGATGAGTGCTAAACCATGTGATACTGCTATGGCTTCTGGAGTTAAATTATCTGGAGAAGATGGAAATGTGTTCTTTGATCTTGAGCGTTATAGACGTTTGGTTGGGAAGCTTAATTATCTTGCAGTAACCCGTCCTGATATTGCCTTTCTTGTAAGTGTGGTCAGTCAGTTTATGACAGCGCCTCGTGTTCCGCATTGGGATGCAGTGATCATATTCTACGATATATTAAAGGTACTCCAGGTCGATGATTATTGTATAATAACTATGGCCATATGCGGATTGAAGGGTTTTCGGATGTTGATTGGGCAGGATCCCCGTGTGACAGGAAATCTACTACAGGTTACTGTGTGTTCGTTGGTGGTAATTTGATTTCCTGGAAAAGCAAGAAACAGAATGTAGTGGCTCGCTTCAGTGCTGAATTAGAGTATCGTGCATTGGCTCACTTAACTAGTGAGGTGATATATTTGCAACAACTTCTCAATAAGCTTGGTTACAAGTCCTCAGAACCGTCCCGGTTATGGTGTGATAATCAAGCAGCTATACATATTGCCTCTAATCCTGTTTTTCATGAAAGAACAAAGCATATTGAAGTGGATTGCCATTTTGTGCGAGATAAGTTACAAGGTGGACAGATCTCTTTGAAGCATGTGAAGACCAGTGATCAGCTAGCAGATGTGTTTACTAAATCTCTTATGGGCAATCGGGTTTCTTATATATGTAACAAGTTGGGCATGATTAATATCTATGCTCCAGCTTGAGGGGGAGTGTTAGTTATAGTGTGTGGGTGTCTTTGGGTCTTGGGTCAAGCCCATATGATTTTGTGTACCCATCTATGTGTTGCCCTAATATTTATATATATATATAGGACTGCTAACCAGAAAGTTAGTATGTCAATATTACACTAATTCCAACACTAGGGTTGATACTGGGTTGACACTTCAAGCCCTCTAGTGTGCCTTAGTTGCAGCCCTTACAATTAGATTTGATTTATAATTGATCCCCTATTATTGGTGTATATTAGTAGTCCTGTGATGATTAATACGTTGACTTGCCTTATTTTCTGCACTTGCATTGTTCATGCTAAATTTTATTTTCCAGGATGCCATGGAGCTTGATCAATTGATTAATTACTTTATAAACAAGGAAGAGTCTGAGGGTGTGGTACTGCTTGGGCATAGTACTGGCTGTCAGGTGAGCACTTTTTCTTCTGAATTTGCCAGCGACCAAAGTTAAATGTAACACTGATGGCCACATGATATGAGAAAATAAGATTGACCAACTCTGGTTGTTAATCCATTTAGGATATTGTACATTATATGCGTACAAATGCTGCATGCTCTAGAGCAGTCCGCGCAGCTATTTTTCAGGTATTCGCCGATCCAAAATCAGTTTTTCATTATGTTCCTAATTTTTTTAAAATTATGCTGTTTCCTCACATTATTCATACTTTACTGAAGAGTTGTTGCATTTCAATGCAATCGATTTGCTAGAGTGACTGGCGCTTTTAAAATTTGTCTGGTGGTTGTCCCTTCTGATTCCAAGAGTGGAGTGTGAAAAAGTATTTGATGTCTTCAGGCTTTGATTGAGTGACAAGGCTTAATGATTGGACTGAGATCAAGCTTAGTCGGATGAAAGGTGATACTTTATAGACATGCCAATTAATCCAACTTTAATCCGAATCCAATCTAGTGACTCAGATATGGATTAAATCATTCATCTTAGTAAAGCATTAGCAATGGAGGAATCTGTTAGCTAAAAAACTTGGATATGAATTATGGTCGATCCGACCAGTAATCTACCAATATTTTAACTAATGCTATAGTACAAAATATTATTAAGATATGTTATATGTCCCCCGAATGCAACATTGATGCCTGGTCACACTCACATAGGGCTAGGAAGTAAGATAGTCACCAATGGTCCAAAGTAGAAGGTCAAGGGTTCAAGTTCCCGTAGAGTCAAGTGAGTGTGCAAGTTTAGAAGGCCGAACCTGTGAATGATGTTTCTGTTGTCTAACTTAATCACATCATTCTGAGTGCATGAATTTTAGAGCATGGTGTATCACCATTTTCAGTAAGACGTCGTCAGCTCTCTATTTAAACGGCAGTTCGACCAGAAACGATAGAGGTCAGTTGCCTCAACTACTAGATGTTAGAGTGTGCAAAATCAATGTTAAAGGTTGATTAAAGGGAGAGGATGCTCATTCAGGAACTGCTGAAGTTCTCTGTGTATATTCACGCTATGAGTGTGTAACTTGTTATCATTGATCCTATTTTGGTAGAACAGAGAAAGGGTCCTTCATCTTGATGGCATATTTCTTCTTTTTTGAACTTTTATACCAATATCCGGAAAACGCAATATTTGGAAGAAGAAAAAATTCTTCTTCTTCTTCCTCTTTCTATTTTCTCATTATTAATTTTTTATTATAAAAGTCAAATACCTAATTTGAAATCACATATTCTATTGAGCTATCAAATTGGATTGGATCAGTTATAAGATTCAAATTAGATATAGCCTGTTCTGATCTGTCCAGTCTATGTACAGGCTTCAAGTTTGATGGAGATCAGAGGCAGCAGCCTTTAAAGGTGTATAAAAGGCCTGGAAAGGAGGATTTAATGTTCAAGCCTTAGTTTGGCATATGGTATATATTGTGGGGTAGACTTGGAATGTTGAACAATTGGGAGCATTGTGACGCAATGAAAGCTGAGTTTTGTTTATAGTCTTCAATGCTATTATTAAGTCATGAGTTTGTGAATTTAAAGACTGGGAGTCTCTTATAGATTGCCTCAATTATGAGGCAAGTTAATAGGGCATAGTTAAGCATGTAAGTCTAAGAGGTTTGAACTCAATCCACGCTTAGTGATTGTGAGCCTCTTTGAATCAAATATGGGTCTAATGAAGTGGTTCATTTTGAATAACAAGTTTGTGTTTTAAGCTTGGCTGGATTGGATATTCTTATCACATGAGCTTGAGGGAGTATTTTAAAAATGATCTTGAGATTACCTCAATTATGAGGCAAGTTAATACGTCATAGTTAAGTGCCATGTAAGTCTAATAGGTTTGAACTTCATCCACGCTCAGTGACTGTGAGCCTCTTTGAATCAGATATGGGTCTAATGAAGCTTGGTGCATTTTGAATAACAAGCCTATGTTTTAAGCTTGGCTTGATTTGATATTCTTATCGCATGAGCTTGAGGGAGTATTTTCAAGATGATCTTGAGCTGCTTCATCTCGCATGCCTATCCTGAGTTAATCCTCATTTGCAGAATATAGTTTTCTTTCTTTTTATTTTTTTATATTTTGGTTTTGCATTATATTCTTATTTTTAACTGTAGTTAAATCACACAAGCACCCGTATGGCCTATTAGGGTCACGAACCCTCAATGTTCTGTTTGGTAGGAGGAAATACTAGGGGCTAAAGCTCTCTATGGTCTGTTAATGAAATTACCTATAAATGATACATTTTTGCATCATGACATGACAATATGTGATAATTGATAAATGATATAACAAAAATTTGATGGTCAATAATAGAACTGTATACAATTTGACAATGTATGAAGGGGATGTTTCTAATGTTTTTGTAACATTTTTACTTTAATGAGACCATGACTTATCGGAGGATTCAAAGATGTTTTAGCAGGTTTTAGTTCACTTGTGTAAGTAGCTGTTCGTCTCACAACAGAGATATTATATATATATATATATATGATGTTTTGAAGCTAGTTAAAAAAGCTCATAAAGTTTCAAATGATATCTGATAGCTGACATGCATATCTTTTTTTTCTTTTTCTTTTTTTATTATTTTTATTTATTTATTTTATAGAAACATTTTATCATTGTTAAGAGGCCTGGATATTATGTTATTGCTATTTTCAGTTTTGGTGTTGATTGTTTAGGCACCAGTTAGTGATCGTGAATACCATGCAACTCTTCCTGAAACAGCTGCAATGATTGATTTGGCTTCAAATTTGATAAGTGAAGATCGGGGATCAGAATTAATGCCTAGGGAAGCAGATCCAAGTGCCCCAATAACTGCGTATAGGTGGGGTGATACAATTTTGTCTTGTAGCCCCTAAAACTAGCAATCAGTTTTTCATATTTATGGATGTATTCAATTTTAACTACATTCTTTGCCTCATTTTTTGACAATTTCTTAAACCAATCCATGTCACTAAGTTTTGTCTAGTTAAGTTTTATTTCCTCAATTTTCTCTTATTACTGAACATAAATATTCATGGATAGATAACTTCTGCAGGTTTGAATGCATTCCCTGATGTTATTTGTTGGATTAATATTATTTAAAAAGAATTAAATCAATCATATCTGTATACGTTAAAAAGGACTTGTAATCTGATTGGTAAAAAAATAGAAAGAAAAAAGGTACTCCCTCTGTCCCAAATTAATTGTCCAAGTCTGACTTTTCAACATTTTTTTGGTTATTTTGTATTTCTAATTTTGCCCTTTGATAATATAGTAGTAGTTTTTAGTGGGACCCATTGCCTTTTTAAGTTAATGAAGAGGGATAATTTGGGAAAGTATAAGATTATATTGAATTGGGATTCGAAATTGGACAAGTATTTTTGGACAAGTAAAGTTGAGAAAGTGGACAACTAATATGGGACGGGGGGAGTATGAAAATTTTCAGGTGCTTCTAGAGTTGAGACTTGGAGTGTGTTCTGTTAAGTAGTAGATTGTCAATGAGTAGCATGATTTTCTACTATTTTGAACTTTTTGCTTTGTCATGGACATGATTTAGCACCAATTAGTATAATCAAAGTAAACAAAAGTTGAAGTTCACATCCTTGCACATCTTTGTATGGAACACATGATCTCAAAGGCCTTGTGCTGTTGTGCACTGACTATTAGTTTCAACTCATTGTTTCTCCAAAGAACACTTCAAGGAAAAGAATGCCCATTTCATGGTTAATTGCATTATGCTTCTTATAAACTACTTTGAATTTTTAATATGTACACAAAATTTTCATCTGTTGTTAAATAATCAATTTCTTATGAATGTAGTTCCTTACTGCTTTACTTGTTATATTCCCTGAGTTGTGGAGTTGAGATTATGATTTGCTCTCTTGACTGAAACTCCAAGCACCTTGCAGATATCACTCCCTTTGTGCATATATGGGGGATGACGACATGTTTAGTTCTGACCTTAGCGATGACCAGCTGAGAATGAAACTTGGGCACATGTCGAACACACCATGCCAGGTGCGTTTGTGTATGTAATGCATATTGCTTGTTCCAAACAGATTCTTGCGTGATAGCTGCAATCAATCAACAAGATAAGCCAATTTAAATAGGGTGAACAATATTTTTGTTTCCCCCCCCCCCCCCCCCCGAAGATAAAGGCTTCTATATTTTTACATTAGTCGATTAATTGAAGGGCAAAATGCAAAAAGCCCCTGAAGCAAATAACACCCCTGAATTATCAATTTGTCAAGTAATCCCTTATACTTTCTTAGAACCCTGCAAAAATCTCTATGATGTCTTCATTCTATCAGAAAATGGATGGAAAAAAGTATGATGACTGCACAAACTGTTATACTGTTACAAAAATGTCCTTAACCTTATGGGGGATCCATTTCCAGAGGTCTTAATCTCACGAAGCTTTATATATATATATATATATATATACATATGTTATCTTTTCCTTTTGTAAGAGCAATATGAAGTTTTATCTGGCTAGAATGACCAAGTAATGTGTAGTTCCTGTACGCAACCTGTTTGTAATTTATGGGTGTTTTTTGAAGGCAGGGTTGGACATGGGGGATGCTGGTGTAATTTTTTATAACACGGGGGAGCTTGCTAGATTTTTTTTTTCACGAAGTGTAATTGTTGAAATATATATATATATTAATCAAGCAATCTGCTGTGACAGGCTTTAGAATCACCCCATTCCATTGGTCTCAATATTCGTCATTTTTTGAATTTTTTGCCTGATACATGTGTTTTTTCTGCAGGTTATCTTTTCAATGGCAGATGAATATGTACCAGATTATGTCGACAAGAAAGCATTGGTTGACAGGCAAGGGCTTGCATTATTAACCAACTTTTGCAAGTTTTGAAAGGATGTCTATAGTTTCTACGTGTTAAGGTGTATGCTTTTAGTTGTGCCTGTGAGATCGGGATTTGACCAAAAACTTCTTTTTCTGGTTCCAACTCCTGCAGATTATGTAGAGCAATGGGTGGTGCAGAGAAAGTTGAAATTGAATGGGGAAATCATTCCTTGTCTAACAGAGTTGAAGAAGCTGTCCAGGCGATAATAGACTTTGTTAAACGAGAGGGGCCTAGTGGCTGGGATGACCCATGGAGCTAAGGCACTGCATCCTTGTATTTTTTCAACCTGAGCTAAAGCCTCTGCCTCCTCGTATTTTTTCGGCCTTTTTTTTTTCCTCCTATTCATTCTTGCTTGTTTCCATTTCTCCATCCAGGTTTTCGTTTCATATTCTTCTTTCAATTATATTCTTTATTTTCTTGTCTTTTTGGTTTGTCCATGTATTATTAGCTATTAACACAGTCAAGGTATGGCTTTTGTGTAATAGATAGAACATAAATTTTGTGTTTTATTGTTAAGCGTAAGGTTGTTGCCTCTTTCCTCTACTCCCCCTGCACGTGTTCTAGTATTTTAAGACGAGTCTTGTTTCTATTGCTGGTCAGATCCTTACTTCTTAGTTCCTATGGGTTGGGTGTTCGTGAACCGTCATTACTTTTCTACCGAACAAACACAATGCTGTAACTAGCATTTAACCTAATCTTCTCTACCCCTCTTCGTATTGTGCCATTACTAGTTTCTGGCAACCCTTCCTGTGATTGTGCCATTACCAATGCTGGAATATCATTATATGTAATTCAATATCCGGTAAGGTGCAACTGTAACAATGTGTTACGATGGAATGCCTTTGCTGAGTTTCCCTACGGATCACCATTGAGTCAGGTAATTAACGTAGTGGTGGAGGGCGATAGCTTATTGATGATACTCTAATCACTGTAGTGTCCAGTGATGGTTAATTTCGCTGCTGCCTTTTTATCTTTTTTTCTTTTTTCTTTTTTTTTCACTGTTGCAATACAAGTTGAAATATCATTGTGATTTCGGTGAACAGGCTATTTTCCATTTACTGCTGCCAATGGAGAAATATTACTGGTGGTCCTGCTATTTTTCATTTACTGCTGCCAATGGAGAAATATTTGTGATTACTCTGCGCAGCAAACCTATCCTGATCCAATTGTTCCCTGGAGTTCAAATTAAACATTGCGTTCTAGGCTCTGACCTCCCCAATAAAGATCTTCTGATAGGTTTTGATATCCTCCAGAAGCTCTCCCATATTTCTTGGCTTCCAAAGGGTCTCAAGCACAAGAATTTCTTTCTCCCTTGGACCACCCAGCATAACCTCTTCCAGCTCACCAATACCATCACCTCTATCCAAACATCAATCCTAAAATCCTCTTGTGCCGAAACCCATACAGAGTTTCTTACCAAGTGCACTCATCCTTTATGGCAGAATTCAGAATTCTTCATCTCTCTCCCTTTCAAGAAAAATGAAGATCTGAACCCAACTAAAGCTACTCACCATGGCATGAACCCGGACCATCACCAACTTGTTGTCAAGGAACTCACCCAACTCAAAGCAGAAGGCCTTGTTGAACCCACTACTTCTCAGTGGGCATGTGAAGCCTTCTATGTCAACAAGAGAGCCGAACAGGTTCGTGGTAAGCTCAGACTTGTCATCAATTACCAGCCATTGAACCATTTCCTTCAAGATATCAAGTTCCCCCTTCCTTGCCGTGCTGTGATGTTTTCCAATCTTCCCAAGGCTACTGTTTTCTCAAAGTTTGATCTAAAGGCGGGTTTCTGGCAATTAGACATTACACCTGATGAACGTCCAAAAACTGGTTTCTGCATTCCTGATCACCACTATCAATGGACAGTCATGCCTTTCGGTTTGAAAACGGCTCCTTCCTTGTTCCAGCAAGCCATGATAAAGATTTTCGAACCAATTCTCTCCTCTACCCTCATATATATTGATGACATTCTTCTTTTCTCACCCGACATTGACTCTCACTCCAGCCTACTCCAAGATTTCCATACCCTGGTTTTAAAGTTTGGTCTTATGCTTTCAGCCAAAAAGATGATTATAGCCCAGCCAGAAATTGAATTTCTCGGTATGAAGATTTCCCATGGCCAGTATGTCCTTCAATCTCATATTTCTACCCAACTCATCCATTTCCCAGATGAACACCTCACCTAGACCCAAATCCAACAATTCCTTGGCATTGTGAATTACATGGCTGACTTCATCCCCGACCTTGCACCTTATAGAAAAACTCTTTCTGATCTTCTCAAGAAAGACCCCCCCCCCCCCCCCCCCCCCCCCCCCCCACCGCTTGGACTCTCTCCTGTACCCATGCTATCAAACACCTCAAGACCATTTCCCAATCCTTACCCCCTTTGAAGATTCCCTCTACTGGCAAAAGAATCCTCCAAACCGATGCTTCTGATCTATATTGGGGAGTTGTTCTCCTTGAAGAGTTCTCTCCTAAGTCCCGCTCAATCTGTGGTTACAAAAGCGGCGCTTTCTCTTCAGCTGAACTCCACTATCATTCCACCTACAAGGAGATCCTCGCCATCAAACGAGGAATTGAAAAGTTTGAATTCCATCTCATAAGTCACTACTTCCAAATTGAAACCGACCTCAGCACTTTCCCAAACATGCTCAAATTCAAACAAAAACATCCTCCCAAAGCCCAACTTCTTCGATGGGCTAATTTATACATTGAATTAGCCAGGCTTGTTGAGAAAACCATAGGTTTTACTCTTCAAAGAACAAAGAAGCGGAAAACTGGAGTTGGTACCGATGCATGACGTATATGTACTGGAACCAAACTTCATGTAGATTTGAATTAATCTCATCATATACAGGATGTTTTTTGTGATTTCCTCTGAAGAAAATAGGACGAAGCGTCTGAGGACATTGTTGGAATGGGATTACCCTGCATTTATCGCACTACAATTTTTCAGATGGCAACGGTCTAAAATGATTGAAGGTACACCAGTTTTTGTGGGTATTGAGTTTTGCTTTTATGTAGGGACTGAACCTAGTTATATAAGTTGGGTTCTTTTGTACATTGCAACAACTTGCTTCCCCAGGTTTGGTTTAACCACTTCCACCACCGCCAACCATACCCATCTGTTTTGCCTAACACTCCTCCAAACTGTCCTTGACCAAACTTTCCTGTCTACCAAAACTATGGCTACTTCCCACTAAATGGATGATGGGTCAGAAATAGAGCACTAGAACCTTTAACTTGGGTCCATTTTTTTTTTCCTTTTAATATTTCGGTTATTTTATATTTATTTATTTTAATAAATAATTGGGTCCTATTGTTTTGTGATGGGAAGGGTGGAGATGTTCCTACTGAGACTTGGCAGGAAATATATATATCAAAAGGCATAAAACTTTAAGGGTAAAATGCAAAAAAAAATCCCCAAATTATTGCCCTTTTGCAACTAACCCCCCTAAACTACAATTAACCCCCTTGAACTATCAAATTGTTGCAATTTGCCCCAATTCCATCACAAAAGACTATAATACCCTTTTTATTCAATTTATCAATTCCTTAAATTATATCTATAATATTTTTCTTATTTAGAATATTAAATACACCCTTCACCTTAATTATATTAGAATAAATATATTCTCAAATTCAGAAAAAAAAAATAGAGTTATAATTGTAATTTCTTTATTTTTAGAGTAATTCACTTGCTATTAAAATTTATTTGATTTAAATAATAAAATTTATTTTCCTTGTTAAAACATTTTTTTATGCTAGAATGAAAACATCTTTTCATAGAAATATTTTTATAAATGACTAACAATTTACTTGAATAATAAATACATTTTAATTTTATCATGTTATATAAATAATTTTGAATAATTACCTAAGCATTTTAAATATTTTACTTATTTTTTTATTTTAACAACTTAAAAAACATTATTCAAATAATTTAATTATAAAAATTAAGTGTTAAGTTTTGAATGGATAATATGCCATCAAATTAGTATTAATTGTTTCATTATATATGCTAATGAGAATAATACATTAAGTAAATTCAATAAAGAAAGTGTATTTTGGTCATTTAAAACATATTTTTAAGAAAATGGGGTAGATTGCAACAGAATAGCATAGTTCAGGGGGTTTGTTGCACAAATTATAGTTTAAGGGGTTATTTGCACATTTGACCATAGTTCAGGGGGTTTATTGCATTTTACTTCAATGATGAAAGGCAAAACAACATCATATGCAACCTCATCATGAAGCCTAACTCATATGATGATCTGCTTTAATTGGCTTCTTTTACCCCCCGTCTTTATATATACACTACAGCCACATAGCTTTTAGTTGATGATTATGTTCATAATTTTTTTTTGTTAATTTACTTCCCTCTCCTTGTGTCCCTTCTTATTTTTGGGGTTTTTGGACCCTACCAATACTTTAGGAAAAGGACCAACATTTTTCATGGCATACACTATTTCAACAAGAGTACAACATAACTTTGTGTATCAGGTATTTGTATTACATATTTCATTCATTCAGGGTTGTATAATCATAACTGTCCTCTTAGGTGACCCACCACCTAATCATAACAATCACCAGCTACCATTATACACAATTCAAGAACACCGTAATTTACGGTACTGTACAATACATATATTGGCACAAAATTGATGATCCATGGTGATCAAACACACCATTTGAAACCCTAGCTCTCCCAAGCGATGCCCGGTTTAGGCCTTGTTTCGGTTTTGAGGTGCTTCAACGGATGTTGTGATCGCACCCAGGTTTCGGGACTCAGCACAAGGGTTTGGAACCTCAGCGACAAGCCAGTGGAGCTGCAAATAAGAGTGGGATCAATGTTGAAGAAAGGTCACACATTGAAGCCAGGTTCATCAAAGAGAGTGAAGTGCAAGAGCATTTACATGGCTTACATGCCTAGTAGAGGTGGTGGTAGTACTAGGAATAGTACTAGTAGTGTTGTTGGTGGAAGCATGAGGAGCTTGCTGTATTATTATGATGAGACTTGCCACCCTTATATTTGGATACATGACAGTGTTGGTGATTTCTCAAGAATGGTGAAGCAACAATATATTAGTCTTGAGGACTTGAGGGATTGTTCTGAGATCAGAATTTTCAGAGACCACCAGAGAGGTTGCATTTCGGTTCGCAAGAAACCTAGGCCAGATTTTTGTTGAAAAATGCCCTTGTTGCCTTGTAATTATTGTAAGGTTTAAATATATATATATATATATATATATATATATATTGGTCATAGAATCGTAGTGTATGTTTACATTGTGAGTGCATTTTCTTTCTTCCTTTTTTTTTTCATGCGTTTATTTGGAAGATTTATGGTGCTACATGTCTAGTATATAATGTTTACTAAATCAGGTTGGTGCTATATAGTTTTACTGCTAGATGATTTATATTTTTGGGTGAAATTTTCCACTGAATTACTTAATTTTTTGTGTGGAGTTTTTGCATCCTTGTTTAGTTTGGTTTAATTCATTGTTATTTAACATCGCAATAGTGAGTTTTTAGCGTTTACTGTCACTGGATAGAATACAAATTTACTTTCAATTCCGGTTTTCAATTCCGGTTTTCATCGCAATAGTGAGTTTTTAGATGAATCCTTTACTGTCACTGGATAGAATACAATGAAATGATCAGAAATCTTAAATTTTTCTATTGTACATACCTCCTCGCACAATTAGACTTTTAATTTTTACAATTTCTTCCATAGTACATATACTCTCTCATATTTTCTCCTCTCTTACCAACTACTTATATTTTCTCCTCTCTTTCTCTACCTTCCCCCCTCAAAACCTTCTATATTTATAGAGTTTTCAACACAGTATGTCGATCAAGGTTCCCCTACATACTCATAAATTATTTAGATCTCTCTAATATAAATGTCTAAAAAGTCATAAATTCTTCCCCAAAAGTTTCATTCCATCTTAACATGTCTTTAGACTTCCATAACAATAGAGAACATATTTTCAAAAGCACGTTGGAGCGGTAGAAAGCCTTCAATACTTTTTTAACACATTAGCCATGGTGGATCAGTCTGCATGTTTGACCTATAATACTATATTAAAATAATTAAGCCTTAAACCCAACAATTTCTACCTTGGCTCAAAATAGTTTTCACACATTTCTTCATAAATCAACCTCCATCTGTTGCAACTCAACTACTAGTTGTTTTCCTGCACAAAGCATAAACCTTTCGCACTTACACATCTTAAGAGCAACTTCCAACATCAACTCATTATTCTCGAGTTAAGGCTCATTCTACTATGAAAAACATCGGATGTGATAGTAGCGGCTAGAGATATTAACTCCCTGCAACTCACTCCATCGGTGCATGTTACCGACACTTCTGCCATTTCTCTTAAGAGGGCAATTGATGAATTATTTTTGAGACATGGTTTAAGCATTTCTAGACTGTGTGGACAAAGGTATGATGGGGCTAGTAATATGCGAGGTGCGTTCAATGATCTCAAAACTCTTATTTTAAGAGAGAATGAATATGCTTTTTACATTCATTGTTTTGCTCATCAACTCCAATTGGCTCTTGTGGGCATGGCAAGAAAACATGAAGCTATTGTTTCTTTATTCGCTTTTGTTGCCAATCTTCTCAATGTTGTCGGTGGTTCATCTAAACGTCGTGATATTCTTCGAGAGAATCAAATTTATGTAGTTAAGGAGGTGCTTGATAATGGGGAACTTTCAAGTGGGCAAAGTTAAATCAGAATACATCTTTTAAAAGAACTAGTGATACACTTGAGACAATCTCGAATGATGGGACATCCGAACAAAAATTTGAAGTAAATCTTCTTTTGAAATTCATAGAATCCTTTGATTTTGTATTTAGCTTGCATTTGATGGTTAATATTTTGGGAATTACAAATGAATTGTCAAAGTCACTTCAAAAGAAAGATCAAGACATCGTGATTGCTATGTCCTTAGTCAAATTATGCAAGGATCAATTGCAAAAGATAAGGGATAATGGATGGGATTGTCTACTTGATGAGGTTTCTTGTTTTTGTGTCAAGCATGACATTCTCGTTCCTAGCATGGATGATCTATTTCAAGTTCGAGGAAGATCATAGCGTAATGTTCATGAAAAGTCTAATTTGCATCATTACCATGTTGAGTTGTTTTATGCCGTCATATATATGCAGCTTGAAGAGTTAAATGGTCGGTTTGATGAAGTGAATATTGAGTTGTTGCTTTGTGTGGCATGCTTGTGTCCCGATGATGCATTTGCTGCTTTTGAGAAGCAAAAATTAATTCGACTTGCAGAATTGTATCCAAAAGAATTTCCTCCACTTGCTCTTATAATACTTGGTGTTCAACTTGATAATTACATCGCGAATGTCCGTTCTAGTAGCGAGTTTGAAATATTGAGAAGGATTGATGATTTTGCAAAAAGAATGGTTGAAACCAATAAAAACAAGGTGCATTCACTAGTTTATTTGCTTGTGACCTTGGCGTTGACCCTACCAGTTGCTACTGCCACTGTAGAGAGGGCATTTTCTGCTATGAAAATTATCAAGACTCGAATGCGCAATATGATGGGAGATGAATGGATGAGTGATAGCTTGGTAGCCTATATTGAAAAAGATATCTCTGTTGGCCTAGATAATGAAGTTATCATACGACGCTTTCAAGATATGAAAAGTCGTCGAGGACAATTGTAATTTTATTTAAATGAATTATCAATGTATTTTGAAATATTTTATTATTATTATTACTATTAAATCTATTTGTCACTTTTAAAGGTTGACCCCCCATGAATTTTTTTTTGGCTCCGTCCCTGGCACCATGGCAGTTGTTAAAACAAAAAAGTTCTCTGTCATCACGGAGCAAAGCAAAACACTTAAGGACATATAAATATAACAATCATAGACATTCAAGCACAACACATGCAAGGGCAGAGCCAGAAAATAGGTTTGGGATGGGTCATATGTAATATTTAAAATATATATATATATATATCTTTGTGGGTTCTCAAAGAAAATTTTGAAATATTTTTGGGGTTAATATGCAATTTTTAATTAATTTATCTATATAATATATATTTTGTTAGGATATCAAAAGAAAATTTTAAATTTTGGGAGGAGCCATATGCAGTTTTTTATAAATTATATATTTTTCTAAGGTACTAAAAAAAATTAAAATTTTGGGAGGGCCCATGGTCCCTGCAATAGTGAATTTTTACAACCCATGTGATTTGGGCCGCCATATGATCAAACGGGCCAAGCCCATAGTGTTTTCTAGAATTATGTGAGCCATAAGAAATGAGAGTCCAGATATGGAAGGGGATATATCAAATCCCACAATTAAAGGATTTTGATAGACTTGATGGATGGACCTGGACCCATCTAAAATTTTTATATAAATACATGACCAAGCTATAAATAAGATTCATTCCATTCAACCCAATTTGTTATGTATTTTTCTGTATTTTCACAATTGACACCGTCTGTGGAAAACAGTCCTTGAAATCTTTTTCAAAAAGCTTCTCACTCTCTGCTAAGAGCTTAGATTAACATCATCCATGATAGTTATCACCCGGTCACAACAGTCCGAGCTACCCCCGAACGGAGATCAACCCTCTCAAACCGAAGATCCGGTCAGACGGGCCATGGAGGATAAAACCGCCGAGTTGGGGGCAAAACTAGCTCTGCTGCAAAACCTTCAAGAAGCCCAAAATGACGATCAGTCTAACCGGCAGGAGCGATCCGTGGGCCACGAATCGGAAAGGGTCGACCACCACACGAAGTCCAACAATGATCGGGAGGAGCATACAGAGTCATCCCTACAGGCGCTCTGGGCGCACAATCCCGAGGAAACCCTAACCATGAAAAAATTAGAAGAAATTATGATCAGATTCCAAAGGGAGGTGCTCAAGGATCTGAAGGCTCAGACCCTAAACGATCTGGCCTCTGAGGCATCCATCGACTCAGTGCAAACACCGTTTACACTGGCGATCACCAGCGTGCCTTACCCGAAGAGGTTCAAATTAACGAAGTTTACCATGTTCGACGGCACGAAAGATCTGACGGAACACATCTACCATGTCCATACAAAGATGAACGTCTACAACAAAAACGAAGCCTTACTCTGCAAAGTCTTCCCCACCAGCCTGACCGAAGCAGTCTTGCTATGGTTCAGGAAACAACCACCCCGATCCATTGGAAGTTGGCTCTGACTCTGCGAGCTATTCATCACCCAGTACTTCGGCAATAAAAGACAGAAGAAGACTATCTCCAGTCAATTTACCATGATCCAGGAAAAAGGTGAATCCCTGAAGAGCTTTGTCTCGTGATTCAATGTCGAGATGTCCTCGATCAACAATTGCAATCAACACTCAATCGTCGAGGTCTTCAGGATGGCCTTGATTCCTGGAACCAAGTTCCACCAATATTTGGTCAAGAGGCCACCAACAGACATCGGAGAACTCAACTCCAGGGCACAAGGGCATCTTCGGATAGAAGAAGAACTGGCCATACGCCAAAAAAGGGCAGTCTTTGCAAGCGTAGAGGCAAAGACATCTAAACCAAAAGTTAAAGATCGTGCGCCAAATTGGAAGCGGCCAAGCGCTCCTCCTACACCCTCCCAAGCCCTAGAAAAATGCTAGAGGTTCGAAGACAAGATCACTCCGCTGAAGGTTAGCCTGGCCAAACTATATCAGGAAACTAAGGGTAAAGGGATCTTCTGATCACCACCACCTATCAGGCAGCTGATGGAACTAAGGGACATATCGAGGCACTGTGCCTTCCACGGCGAATATGGGCAACACGCCAATAAATGCAGAAGCCTCAGGAGGAAAGTAGAGGCCATGATAGCAAAGGGAGAATTAGCCGAATACGTCGCTAAGGAGGGAACTCGATCAGATCAAACCTCACATACACTAGCCAATGGGACAACGGGTCAGCTCGTAAGAATCATTCACATGGTTCACGAAGGGCCTAACCGATCAGAAGTAGAAGAAGCCCATAGAACCCATATAACTTTCTATTCTGAAAATTTACAGAACATTCAATCACCACATGACGATCCCTTGGTGGTCTCCTCCATGGTCTCAAACTACTTGATCAAAAGAGTAATGATTGACCTAGGGAGCAGCGCCAACATAATCATTAAGTGGGCTTTTGAGAAGCTGGAGATTGACCCCCAAAAGATAGTCCCTTCCAGAAGCCCGATAACAGGATTCGATGGCAGAAGAGTGGAACCAATGGGAGAGATCCAACTGCTAGAAACAGTAGCAAAACGCACGCTCAGAGAGACTTTTGTGGTGGTAGATGTCAAACTCTCGAACGGAATTGATGTGATTGACATCAGGGGAGATCAAGTAGCGGCAAAAGAATGCTACGCTGTCACCCTTAAAGGCCTTAGGAAAAGGACGGAACTGAAGCAAGCTTCAAAAGCCAGGGCAGTACCCGATGATCAATATCAATTATAGGATGGGGGTATGGGGTCATCTATAGCAGTTGAACCTTTGTTGGAAGTTCATATTTACCCCGATCACCCCGAAAGGACAACTTACATTGGTTATGGCCTCAATACACAGGAGAAGGAAGAATTAGAAACCTTTTTGCTCTCCAATGCTGACGTATTTGCTTGAGGCCACATGGACATGCTCGACATCGATCCTTCAGTAGCCCAGCATTCCCTCAACATGGACCCTGACGTTAAACCCGTCAGACAGAAGCAAAGACGCATGGGGGCCCACTGAAACAAGATCATAGCTGATGAGGTGGATCGACTTCTCCAAGCCGGATTCATTAAAGAGGTGCAGTACCCTTCCTGGCTGGAAAATGTAGTAGTGGTCCAGAAAAAGAACGGGAGATGAAGGGTATGCGTGGACTTTACTGATCTGAACAAAGCATGCCTGAATAATTGTTTCCCCTTACTAAAGATCGATCAGATGGTGGATGTCACCGTGTGATTTGAGCGCTTGAGTTTCCTTGACGCATACTCTAGGTATAATCAGATACGAATGAACCAAGATGACGAGGAAATAATAGCATTCATCACTGAATCAAGTACATATTGTTATACAATTATGCCTTTCGGACTAAAAAATACAGGTGCAACCTTTCAGAGGTTGGTTAGCAATGTTTTTCAAGGCATGATGGGATCTACCATATAAGCTTACATTGATGACATGGTGGTCAAAATCAAGGCGAAGAGTGACCACCTGGTTGATCTGTAGAGGGTGTTCGACACCTTCAGGAAATACAAAATGAAGCTCAACCCATCCAAATGTTCATTCGGAGTGCCCTTGGGCCAGTTCTTGGGACACATAGTTGATCTGACAGGAATACAAGCGAGCCCAACATAAGTCAGAGCTCTCATGGAAATGAGGGAGCCAAAGTCCCGGAAGGAGATCCAAGTGTTAACCGGAAGAGTGGCAGCCCCCGGCCGTTTCATCTATCGCCTAACTGATCAGTACCGACCCTTTTTCCATTCTATAAAGGCACCGAAAGGGGAGGTCTGGGGGCCGGAGCAATCAGAAGCTCAAGAGTGACATGACAAAGCCTCACATACTAGCAACCCTGGAAGCAGACGAGCCATTACATTTATATCTAGCCATATCCGCAACATCCACCAGCACAGCTCTGGTCAAAGAAGGCAAGGGGTACCAGATGTCGGTCTTCTACATCAGCAAAGCCTTTACTGATGCCGAAACCCGCTATTCCAAATATGAAAAGCTGGTACTATCACTGATCAATGCAAAATGACGTCTTCGGCATTACTTTGAAGCACATCCGATCGTGGTACCAACTACAACCCCGATCAGATCCAAAATGGAGAAACCTGAATTGTCAGGGAGAGTATATAAATGGGCGATAGAAATGGGAATCTATGACATAACCTATATCCCCTGAACTGCCATCAAAGGACAAGTGGTAGCTGACTTTCTGTTAGAAACAGAAACTAAAAACTTTCCCGAAGAAAATGAACCAGGCTTATGGGTAATATTCGTGGATGGGTCATCAAATATCAACGGAGCAGGGATCGATATAGAGCTCGTGACACCCGATGGCATTAAAATTCAGCAGTCCGTTCGATTGGAGTTTCCAGCCTCCAACAATGAAGCTGAGTATGAGGCCCTTCTAGCAGGAATTTGTTTGGCCTGAAGTTTGCAAATACAGAGGGCAGAGATACGAAGTGACTCCTAATTAGTTATACGATAGTTGAATGAGGAGTATGAAACCTGAGAGCCTAAAATGGAAGCATACAGGGATTTGGTACTGAAAGAGGCTGAAGAATTCCAGCAATTAACCTTTGAACATATCCCAAGAGGGGACAATGTCATGGCATATCGTTTAGCTAATTAGGCCTCCGTAGCAGGGGAGAGTATGACTCGAACAACACCAGTGGATTTCATCATCCGATCAAGCTTCGAGCCCTCTGAGGACGTGATGATCATTCCATGGGAGCCAAGTTGGATGGACTTCGTAGTAGACTATTTGAGGATAGGTGTGTTACCTGAATCAAAACCAGAGGTCTGGAAGATAAGAATGAAAGCTACAAGATATGCTCTATATAACGGCCAACTTTACCGCAAGTCATTCTCTGGACCATACTTAAGATGTCTTACACCCTCCGAAGCTTCTGTAGTCATGGAAGAGATACATGTCGGATCGTGCGACAATCATTCTGGGGGAAGGTCTTTAGCCCATAAAGTCCTCACCCAGGGGTACTTCTAGCCTTACCTGTCAAGAGACGCTGAGGTATACACCCGACGTTGTAAAAAGTGTCAATTTCATGGTGATGCCATTCATCCACCTCCTGAACTATTGAATCCAACAATTATACTCACCCTTTCGCCCAGTGGGGGATGAACATTATGGGTCCCCTCCCACAAGCCATACGATCCACTACACATGTCCTTCTGGCTACGAACTACTTTACAAAATGGGTAGAAGCCGAGGCATACTCAACTATCAAAAGCATCCATGTTATCAAATTCATCTGGAGTCACATCATTTGTAAGTTCGGTCTACCCCGAACTATAATGATGGACAATGGCACCATCCTGGACAATAGGAAAGTTCAAGCATTCTTGGCAAAACATGGAATCAATCAGAATACTTCTTCCGTTGGTTACCCGTAGGGAAATGGACAGGCCGAAAGGACAAACAGAATATTTTTTGATACGATTAGAAAAAAGCTCGAAGCAGCAAAAGGAGCTTGGTTGGAAAAATTACCTGAGGTCTTATGGTCTTATTGGACAACCCCAAGGCAACCGACGGGAGAGACCCCATTTGTCATGGCCTACGAGGCTAGAGTCGTTATCCCGACCAAATTGAAGGTGCCAATGCTAAGAAGTCAGGCCTGGGAAGAGGGCCCAAACAATCAGCACCTAGACCATGATTTGGACCTACTGGAAGAAAGAAGGGAAGTCGCGTGGATAAGGTTGGTTGCCTACCAACAACAAGTCAGGGCCCGATTTAATCAGAAGGTCAAAAGAAGAGAGTTCCAAGTAGGCGATATGGTGCTTAGAAGAAAGATTGGGATTGTTGGCAAGTTACAGGAGACGTGGGAAGGACCTTATACAATAATTAAGATCATCGGTCACGGTGCCTATCCGGTACAGAAGAACGAGACAGGCCGCATCGAGCCCAACTCTCAAAATGCTTACCGTTTGAAGAGGTATTATCCTTAGATAATTTTCCATTAAACAGTAATATGAGTGTCTGTGTCTTGCATATGACACTTCTGCTGATTATAATAAAGCATCTGTACCCGATGTTCGGCACCTCTGCTACATGTTTTTCAAGTTTTGAATAAAATATCATATTCTATATATATATATATATGTGTGTGTGTGTGATCATACCTTGTGAAGAATACCACTTTTCATAAATGTTAAGTTCAAACCTTATTTGAACTAACCAGAGGACATCAATGAGTCTTAGGGGCCAGATGCCCGAAGACTCCATATTAATATAAAAAAATTTATAAGTGTTGAGTTCAAACCTGATTTGAACTAACCAGAGGACATCAACGAGTCTCAGGGGCTAGATGCCCGAAGACCCCATATTGAAACGAAACTTTTCCTAAGTGTTAAAATTCAAATTTGATTTGAACTAACCAGAGGACATCGATAAGTCTCAAGGGCCAGATGCCCGAAGACTCCATATTGAAATGAAAATTTTCCTAAGTGTTAAGTTCAAAAGTGTTTATTTCGGACTAATCAATAGCTAACCGAATTAACAAGAACAGAAAGCCATAAGAAATTGGAAAAATATTTTCATTAATATAAATAAAAGATACAAAAATAACCCTTCTGAAGGGTAATATAGAGTGACGTTCAGAAAAACCCTAAGTCTTATTTTCCCCGGAATTCAGGGCCAAAATTAGTCTTCTCCCTTCAAGAAGGCGGCAAACCTCTTCTCATTCTCAGAGGTCGGTGGGTCCTGATAAGGAAGAGGCACCCCCATGAAAACATCAAACTCCTCAGTAGTCTTGAACTCCCGATCTTCCAGGGGAATGTGCTCCATCTCGTGTCTCTCCCGCCATGTCCTGACCGATCGAACGTCACAGATAATGACATACCGTTGGTGCATGTCCAGCCCACCCAAGCGGCATGTCACGCCCCGAATCCGAAAATCCGGATAATGACTTAAATTTAATTAAAATTCATAAAAATATCAAATGGTCAAACTGGTCAACCGACATTGTTTATAATTCACTAGCGCGGAAGCGAAATAGAAATAATAAAATCATATACAAATCCCGAAATCAAATCAAATTACAATACGAACACACTAGTCCAAAGCCAAACAAGTACAAATCATAATAAGCACGCAATCTCCATTATTACATAAAGATGTAATTATTATAGGTTCAAATTCCACAAATTTCCAATAGCTCACGCATCATCCACCAATGGTTCTTTTCCTGAAAAATGTTAAGGGGTGAGCACAAACGGCCCAGTAGAGAAAAATCATGAAGCGTAAGATTCCGCAAGTATGTAAATTAATGAATACGTATAGGGTCAAGTCTCTACCCTAGTCCAATGTCAAGATATAAATGCATAAGGAATCACAATATAAACTCATGTAGAATAATTTAAATAATACCATCAAGATAATTTAAAAGTTCTATAATCACGAAATTAAAACCAATACTCTCAATATGAACTCAAATCCAACTATCACAACCGAAATAGCATCAAATTCAAAATCATCAAATGGGAAAATTATGTCGTGAAACAAACCCTAGGACATGAACTACCTGTTTATCTGCCTAGTCGTCTTGGGGCTACTAACCCTACGGTGACGTCAACCAATCGCGCGATAATTCGAGGACTTGCACCACGGGAGCTCCTTCGTCCCCCCATTGCTCACACCACACGACCATTTCCCAAAATCAACAACCAATCCACCATTCACAATTCACAATTCATAAATGTCATTCACATGCACACATAAGTAATAAATATATCCACACTCCATGATCCACCTAATAAAAATTCTAGCGTGGCATGAATCAATGCATTTAAACACATTAATGCAATTTCACAACTCATGTCAAAAGATAGCACAATATGATGACGAATCTATATATAAACATTAAAATGCATAAATGAAGATTCTTAAACTCACACGATACCCCAATAAATCACTACCTCAACTTGATAAAATATCCAGTAAAATACCAACAATCAAAACAATATGGTTGTGTAGAGAATGAATAAACGGACGGTTCTCCCTTCACGCCTTCATTTGTACCCTGTTATGCCCGAAACCAATTAACACATATTGAATAATTTTTATATACATAACCATAATTATTTTTATAATAATATTTTCCAATAAACATTCTGATATATATAAATATCTACTCAAAAATAATCGGGATTAATAGACAAAATTTAGCTACTTAATTAAGAATCGAAAAGTTCGGTTTCGAATACTACCGTAAAACGGACAGCAGGTAATCTATGATTTTTAGAAAAATCTACAGGTTTGATAAAAATATGAAATTTACAGGATACACTCCAAATTTCTACGTAGGTCTACTGTAAAATTTTCATAAGATTTAATCAAAGGACAGTGGTCCAAAATAATTATAAAAGACAGCTTTCCTAACAGTTCCGAAAACTGAACACCCTTTACTCCAAGATTTTTACAAACCTATCCATGAATTATATGACTACCGAAATCTCCAGATTTACATCTTATATACTCAAGATCAGGTGATAAAATTATAAGTACAAAATTAGAATTATAGATAGCTCAAATCGGTAACACAAGTTCCGGTTTTAAACTACGGTTAAAACTGAACAGTTACTACTCAACAATTTTTATTACCAGTATAAATTAACTTAAAATTCTTGATCTTCCGTACATATGTCCTATACATATACAAAATGTTATAATAAAAGTTTCAAGATTTATAAGAATACGAAACCATATGAAACAATTGGCTAAACCGAAACCGAAATTGGATCAGCAAGCAGTAAAATATCACTGGACAGCGTACTTCCGTGATTTTTAGAAAATTTAATATTTATCTAAATGATCTGAAATTTTGAGAGATGATAATAGACATATACAAAAGCATACTGTAAAAGTTTCAAAAATTTATAAATAATTTAACATGGTCTATAAATTTCTCAAACCGAGTAAAAAAAAACGGTTTGCAGCAACAACAATATCCGAATAACATGTTTTTTCCTAGATTTTTAATTAACTCTCTACTTATCTATAAATTCTGAAATTTTCAGGAACATATAATCACATACCTATATATGATCTGTAAAATTTTCATAAACTAATTTTGATCCGTACATATATTATAAATTAGAGATCTAAAGCCTTGATTTTCACTAAACATGTAAACTAGCAATCTGGAATTTTTGAAAAATCAAATCAAATTAAATAATATAGATCACATACCGTAATTGGTATTAAACCGAAGATCGGAACACGTAGAACAACTTCCTAGTTGAGCACAAAATTGAATCCCCACTCTAAGATGCCCAAAATGTAGAGAGAAAAAGATAGGAGAAAAATAGAGAATGATGAAAAAAATGGTTTTGCTTGATTATTGAGAATATGCAAAAGCTAACCTCAACACATCAATATAATGGCTGAAAACTTTCATCAATAATGTCATAAAGTGGTGTCAATATAATAGATGTATGATTGCACCTTTAAAAGATGGAGGAATATGCTTTTGGAAAGTTGAAGATAAAAATAAAAATAAACATGTGGAATTCGGTCACACATTTACATATAATGAATATATTGCAAAAGTTACCCTCATCTTTATCAAACTCAAAAGTAACCCCCACATTTAATTAAAATATCGAAACTACCCGATCAACAACAAAAATGAAAATTTTACAAAACATAGGAATGAACCCAAAAATTCAAATCATGAAATCCTTAATGCACGAAAACACATGCAATGCCACGTAATGCACAAGATAAAAAATATATATATTAACCGAAGAAAAAGAAATTATTTAAATTAACCTGGTCATTACACGGCACATCTCTACCTTGGATCGCTCAAGAGCCAGAAGATTATCTGACTCCGTTTTCTCTGTAGCAATCTTTTGGTAGACTGTCTTTGCCTCTGCTAGTTCAGCAGCCAGGGCCCTCTTCTCAGCCTCTCCGATCTCCAAAAGACATTTGTACTCAGAGACACTCTGGCGAAGACCATCCGCCTCCCTGACCAAAGTAATACGATTCTCATTATTCTGCTGTAGCTAAGCCTGCATCTTGGCCATTTCCCGGACATCGGCCTCCAAGATAAGATTGTAGGCCTGGATCCCATAAAGGAGCTACACAAATAGAAAAAGGGTACATATTAGTACAGAACGAAACAAAAATAGAGGAAGGATTAAACAAAGTACAAAAATATCAAAAGTGAGTACCTCCATGGCCATCGTTGAACCTTTCTGAAACAACTCAGTCCTGGTGATCTTCGTCTGAGCAGCCCTGTCAGCAGGGGTCTAGACTCCTCTGGCCATAGCCTGAAGGGCATCTGACTGACATATAGTGAAATGGTCAGCACAGACAGGGGAGCCATCCGGAAGGAGAAACTTTGGCTCCCAGGGAATTACGGTGCGTGGAGTGTCCTGAGCCTGAGGAGAATCGCTCGTTGAGGCATCGACAGTCTGGTCCTGGGCCTTTTACTGGCCGCCCTACCACCCGTACCAGATCGTGGCCTGGTGGTTGAAGCATTTACAGGAGGAGGTTGAGGAGGATCCGAAGGACTTCGTGCAGCCGGGCGTACCGGAGGTGCTGTTGAGAGCGGTATGGCATCAACTGGAGTAGATCCGTCAGGGATCTGAGTGTGTCTGGCAGAGAGGGGCCTGAGGGGCAAATCCATCCTATCAACAGTAGCGCATGAATTAGAAATCATCTCCAGATTGACTTTAGTCAGAAGCTCACTAGCAGATTTGACATTGCTCCAGATATTGGCCTTCAGAATGGCAAAACGTTCTTTCACAAGGGATGGGGGGGGGGGGGGGGGTCTAACTGTCCTCATAGCCAAGAAACCTGTATGCGTAATCCCCTCGATGTAAATCACAAAACTTACAGAAACACGTGGCTTTGTGAAGAGGACGGAAGACGGGAAGTAGAATAAGTCCGAAGACCCTTAGGATTGGGTATGTCAGAGAGAAAGGGTAGAACCAGTTGCCACTGACAACTACCATTCTCTCCTTCCAGCCCTTATCGGATTTTTCCTTATCGAAGCAAATGCCCTGACCTTGAAATGGAAAAAGGTTATACCTACCTTTGTTTCCTCTGGCATTTTGGAAAAAGTAGCAAATAAGTAGGTCAACTAAACATAAATTAAGGTCTAGGTCTTTGTTGTACAGAAGAAGCATAGCGAGGATCCTAAAACTGTTTGGGTTAAGCTGGAGAGGGTGCAACCCGAACATGAACATGACATAAGTGAAGAAGGGATGAAGAGGGAATCTTAATACTTTGAAGTGAACCGCCGATAGAAGGATACTACCCGGTTCAAGTCCCTCACTTTTGGTGAAGTATAAATAAAGTGGGTAAGGGGCCAGAAGCACGTCACCAAGCACGTTAGCATCGGCCCGAAGACGTTTGACGTCCACTTCAGGACGAGAATTTCCCTTAAGGGGGCAACTACGAAAGGTTTGGGTTTAGAAGGATTCGCAGGCTCCTCATCATCAGAGGAGCCTCCTTCGCCAGACACTTCTGGGTTTACCGATGAACGTTCTTAGGTGGGGAAGTCTCTGGGTGAACAGAAGAGGGACTACTGCTATTTGGGGTCTCCGGGTCAATGCCAAAGGACAAGACAACCTCATCTATGGACCTAGTGTCATCACTCCCTGACATGGTTTCAGAAAGGTAGAAGAGATAGATGGGGGTAGAGATGAAAATTGAAATAAAAGTGATATCTAACTTACACAGTTTAGAGAGTTGAGGCGAGAGGAACTTCAGAAAGGGTTAAGAGTTGCTCCGGTGGAAATTCCTAAAAATCACCGGCTGAGAATTGCAAGAATCAAGGTAGAGAAGAAGCTTAAGAGAAATGAGTTACAGTTGTGAAGTATGAGAGAAATGACAAATAGTATGGATTTTTATAAGAAGCCGGAAGAAGGCCAGGAGTCACACGCGAGAACCAAGGGGTGATTGCCGCCACTCCAGCTATCATGCGCAAGGATCAAGAGAACGTGGGCCTTTCATTTCAAATTTGAAATGATTGCCTCAACCACTACACTTAATGTTTGTGCCATGTCATCACTTAAAGCCAACTCTTTAGAAGCAAACTCTATGTACAAGTGTAAAAGGTATATGCATATATTCGGTCATGGGCCTAAAGGATTATTAAGCCCATAACCTCAGGGGCCTGTGTAATAGTGAATTTTTACAGCCCATGTGATTTGGGCCGCCATATGATCAAACGGGCCAAGCCCATGATGTTTTCTGGAATTATGTGAGCCACAAGAAATGAGAGTCCAGAGATGGAAGGGGATATATCAAATCCCATAATTAAAGGGTTTTGATAGACTTGATGGATGGACTTGGACCCATCTAAAAATTGTATATAGATACATGACCAAGCTATGAATAAGATTCATTCCATTCAACCCAATTTGTTGTGTATTTTTCTGCATTTACAGTCCCCAGGCTAAGTTGTGGCTCCGCCACTAAACACATGGGTTACCCAAATTAAGGATACGTTTATGGAAGGAGATATTTACTAAATATATCATTGTAATGGCCCAAAGATATTGTAAGTCCAATGTCAATTATTGAGATTGTAAGTGTTAAAAGCCCAGCCCGTTAAGGAGAACATTCTAGGATTTTCTTTGTGGGCAAGTCATGATCACATTTATGGGATAATTGAAGGAAATATGTAAGGTAAATCAGATCCCTATAATTACGGAATTTGATCCGATTAAGATGGGCTGAAAAAGCTCAATCTCAACTTGTATAAATATGGACATAAGAGCCCCAATTAAAAAGGATTGGAGAGTAGAGCAAAAAACTGCATCTACAATCATAAAGGTTGTATCATTTAAAATTACATCAAAGCCCATGTCTTTTATTTATATATGTAGATTCTTTAAATAATTTTAAATGAAGAAATACATATATAAATAAAAGACAAGGGTACTTTAGTATTTGTACATTGTTAAATGAGGGTAAATAAGATATTTCACGACTTGTAAGGGTAATTTTGACCATTCATAACTTTTTTTCGCACTGATATAAGCAAATAACTACCAACTCACTGATGGAAGGGTAACTGGGATACGGTCTCAAATTGAGGGGTGTAATTGGGATAATTGAAATTACAGGGGTCTAAGTGTCTAATTTGAGAGGGTGTAATTGGGATTTACCCTAAAGAGAATTATGCAAAAAAAAATTCTTACGCATGTTTGTTGAACCCAAACTGTTATGTTTTGAAGTTTTTGTCCAGCCATTGCTCTCAGCGTAAGAAGGGGCCAATATCATACTGCTAAAAGCTTCTATATTTATAGAGTTTTCAACACCATCATGCTGATCAAGGTTTCTTATGCATTACCTCATGTAAAATTGTTTTAGATCTGTCCAGCCATTGCTCTCAGCGTAAGTAGGACTTGTAATGCTAAATAATAAAAATTAAGCCTTAAACCCAATAATCTCTACTTCGGTTCAAAAAATATTTCACCCATTTCTTTATAGATCTACTTCCACTAAATAACTCTCCACCTTAAATTAACTTCCATTCATTCCAACTCAACTACTAGTTGTTTTCCCGCTCAAAGCAAAAACCTCTTTACACCCTTGACACTAATACTTTATCAAAATAATAGCAACCTCTTACCTCCACTCATCATTCTCGAGTTAAGCATTAACATTCTACTAAGAAAAATGTCACACCAATTATAAGTTTTGATCTTCCTTCACTCATTGACATCTTTTTAATAGGATCTGTTAATTAAAATTTTATTTAGCAGAGTTTATAATTCTGCTTTTACACACAAATAAAGAATTAAAAAAAAAAAGAGAAGTAAATGTTTTGGAAAAGGGGATATATACTAGATTTTTTGAAACACTCTTTCAAGACTAGAATTTTTTTAAAATTAACACCATTTAAAGTAACTTATGCATCCAAAAGGCCGAAAGCGTGAAAAGCCATTCAAGCAAAGCCTAAATAACTTTGAAAGTTAAAACATTTGTTTCCCAAAGTCTTCGATTGTGTAAGAACAGATATATGAAAATTCATACTGTAGACACCCATTGATCCTCCATGTTTTGGTCTTCAGAATCACTGAGGGAGTTCCTGACATTGGCCTTTACTACCACTATCAGTAGAGGGGCAAAACTTCATACCACGATATTAGTTTTATGATGATTAGAATATCTACGGGGTACAAACTCATCAGATTTGGCCAAATATTGGAAGAAAATTTTAGTCTACAACTTGCATTTCAAATTATGAGAGTACATTCTTTTAATGATCTAATGAAGATATTGATGAGAATTCCCATTATTTTCCTTGAGAAAAAGGATACCCGTTAACTCGAACATATGAGATGGTTGGGAAAAGGTAAAGACCTAATGCCTCAAAAAATATTAGGTTCACGTTCAATTCTCGTTAATTATAATTTTGTTTGTGATACTGAATGTTTATCCGGTTGTTAACTTCAATATTGCACATAAGCTGGCTCGGTTACCAAAAATATAAATCCAGGAGAAGTGTTACGAATATGAAGATTAAAATAAAATATGAATAACACTAATATAATGTAGTTTGACCACCATTCATGACATAGGAATCCCAAATATAACTTTTTTGTCAATTTTCTGTACAATAATCACCTTAATTGCATTGATATGTAAATACAAACATGGTAAAGAATCAATCAGAACAACTAGAAAATTTCTTGTTGGTCACATAGAGTGATGTAAGTAGGTTAATAATATTTTTGTATTAAATGATTAATATATTTGACAGAAACCTAATAGATAATTTCAACTATACAAAAATATTCTTACAGTAATACTACAAAAATGGTTAAACATATAAAAAGGTTGCATATATCTGACATCCAAGTTGAGAATCCTTATATATACATAAATATATATATATATATATATATATATAGACCATGAAGGTTGGAAAGAAAAGTAGATGAACAAGATCCTTGGGATATTAAATGTGGGGTTTAGGGCACTATAGTCATTTGGGTTGAAAAATAAATGCAGTAAACTGCATAAGACACTAGCGTAATTTAGTACTACTATTTTACAACCTATATGCGTGTACATTAAATGGGTAAATTTATTGTATCACCCAATTCTGGAGATAAATCTGACAAGGGTTCATTTTGCATCATATGCTAATAAATTTTCACATTTTTTAATTCTTGGACTTTGTTCTCTCACAGTCACCGCACAGTTCACAAGACTCAATATAGGTCCACATAAATTGAAGCCAAGCCAAAGAAAAAAAAATAGAATGTTAGAAGGAAAAAAAAAAAAAGGTAAATACCCCTTTTTCTTTTTCTTTTTTATAAAAAAAAGTAAATATCCAAGAATGGCAATGGGACGGGGCGGGACGGGACTCGCATCCCCATCCCCGTTTAATTTTGCTACCTCATACCCGCTCCAAACCTGATTATTAAACGAGATGAGGTGGTTTTTCACACTTAAAAAAAAATTATACAAATAAAGGTAATGTGTAATTTCTTAATTTATACTTTGGATATATTATTATTATTCGAGAAACAAAGTAAATCATGTAATTTTTAATATAATTGATATGAAATTAAGAGTAAAAGGATAAGGGTATATATTAATAATATTGAAAGTATATTAGTAAAAGAAGAAGTATAATCAGGGCGGGGCGATCCTTCCCCATATTCGCCCCAATTACTAACCGGGAATTTTCCCTCACTCCCATACTCGTCCCCATTTATTTAATCGGGGCATGGCGAGTTTTTTTGGCATCCCTATAAATATCACCGAGACTTGTTAAGGTAGGTTTTCTCATATCCCTCCTAGATCCTCTTTCTTTTTCCTACTCTCACCTAGACCTCCTGAAATTAGGCATATTGTATTTATTATGCTTCCTCCATTAATTGACCATCAGTTGACTAATGAATTCTATTAATGTAATCTTTAAAAAGTATCGTATGGACCATTTTGTTCTTCAATGTTATTGCGATCATAATTTTTAGGATTAATTTCATTTACATCTCCTGAGGTTTGTCATCTCATCACTTTGAGCCCCCCACATTTACATATCTTCATTTGCACCTCCTGTCAATTTTTGGTGGCTAACTTTATAGTAAAATGTCTAAAATACCCTTAAGTCAAACACTATTTAAATTATTGAATTGTGTTAATGATAAGAAACTAGTATTTGATGTGTTCTCTTATTCTTTGTCCATTTTTTAAGAATCCACCAAGATCAGTGCCTATTCATAAATCTCAATTTCCCCATACAGATCTTGTATACATACACACAAATAATATACATATATGTATATATAAAAAATATATGGCCAATACTTGACTTAGTTTATTAAAATTGAAGAAATAAAGTAATATGTGTATATAAATATATATCTTGGTTATTGGTGAGGTGGATCGGGAATTTGTAAGTTTGAAAATTATTTTGGATTCTCAAGGATGAGTGAGAGATTATTACAAGTCTTAAAATCATATTTTTATTTTTGTTACAAGTCAGAATGAGAAAAAAATTCAAAAAACAAAATATCGAAAAAAAGTATTTCGGGTAAAATGTAAAAATTCGAAAAATATAAATATTTCAAAAAAAATGGGGAAAAAATATAAATATTTCGAAAAATATATATATTTTGTATATTTTTCAAATATATATATATTTCGGAATATATATATTTTTTGAAATATTTATATTTTTTGTAAAATAAGTGTTGGTTAGTCTTTTCACATATTTATGGGTCGAAAATTAGGTCCTCACGCTATATATTTTGTTTCACACCCCTTCTAAAAAGTGTTGGATTAGAGTTGGATAATAGTGATAATAGGTTTAATTTTTAGTTCATAATGGATTAATTGAAAGAAAATTGGATTAATTGAATTGAATAATATATTATTGAATTATATGAATTTAATATGTTAAAAAATATAAATTTATTGTTAATTTTATATGAATAGAGTGTTTTTATGTTTTTTTTCAATATTAAAAATATAAATTTGTATGTTTGAATAGTAAGTTATTATATTTTTATCATTAAATATTCTTTTATATTTTTATTATTTAAGAATTTATGAGTGCGATTTCGATGCTCATAAAATAATAATAAAATAAAAGTTATAATGGACAAGTTAAATCTTTCATTCTTTTCAAAAAAAATATTTCATTTATATAAAAAATAAAAATAAATTTATACTAGGACCAAAAATTGTTATTTATGTTTTTTTTAAAGAATGCAAATATTTTATATATTTTTTGATTTAAAATATAATTTTTTTTATTTTCTAAAGTGTGTCTAATAATATTAGAAATATGTATTAGTAAACTCAAGATCAAAATATACATTGTTAATGTTATTTATTGCAAGGGGTCAAACTAAATTGATAAATTAAAGTAAGTGAACATTATCTTGTATCCAAATAACAAGATGAATGGTAGAATATGAATTAAAAAAAATTCTTTTTGTTGATGTCAGGTCTGATGTGATAGGAGGGGATGTAATGTAAATGAGTTGTGTTAGATAAAATAAGGAGTGCAAATGAAGATATGCAAATATAAGGGGTCAAAGTGATGAGAGGACAAATCTCAAAAGATGTAAATAAAATCAACCCTAATTTTTATTATTAAAATCAGCAAAATCATTTCACAAACTTTCGTTAAGAAACTGACATACGTTAAGATCTACGTGATATTTATCCAAAAAAGAAAATAATAATACGCCAAGTGATTAGACTGGTCACATGTGAAGACCTGGTGGCTAGACTGGTCACATTTTGTAAAGAATTGCATCATTCCAATAGACTGACCCACGTCAGTTACTTAATTTTTACTTTTGGTAGTCAAAATGTATGCTCCAAGTCTATTTTAATTTTCTTAATAATTTTATTCAGAAATTGGTATATTATCTATTACTTTTTATTTTAAATTTTTTTAGTTACTAATGATATTGTATTATGAAATTACTAATATTTGATTTGAACTTAATTCAGCAAATTCTGGTAGGTGTTGCTATTTCTTATCTAATTTTGCAAGGTTAGTAGGTGATATAAAGGCTTCAAATTACTTCTTATTAATCTATATGTTTTTCAGCATATAAAGCCCGGTATACTCCCTTTGATCCAAAATAGTTGGACATTTTTAAAAATACTTGTCCTTCAAAACGAGAGAGTATTTGTTTTCTCAAAATACCTTCAACTTATTCAAACTATTACAAAAATAAATTTTCATAATTTTCGAAGGGTACAAAACATTAATGCTGGTCTCTCTAATAAGGTGGAGTCCCACAGTGACCCAAGATCAAACAAGAATTATATAATTTAGGGTAAAGTGCAATTAATCCTTAAACTATGACACTTTTGCAACTAATTTGCCTAAACTAAAACAAATTCCCCTCAATTATTAATTTGTTATAATTTATCCCATTTTTATTGCAAAAGACTATCATACCCTTATTATTATATTTATTAATCTTTAAATTATATAAATATTTTTTTTTCTCTCAATTAAAATATTAACTACATCATTCACCTTAAATGTATTAGAGTAAATATACTCTCAAATGCTAAAAAAAAAATTTATAAGTTATAATTATTTTATTTTTAAATTACTTAACTTGTTAATAAAAATTTGATCGATTTAAATAATAAAACTCATTATTCTAGTTAATTGTTTTTTTTATGCCAAATGAAAACTTATTTTAATAGAAATATAATCATAAATAAATCACAAATTACTTAAATATCTATCACCTTTTGTTTTTCTCATGTTATATATTAAAATAGTTTAATTAATTATCTAAGCATTTAAAGTTTTACTTAATTCTTATTTAAACAACCTAAAAGAATTATTCAAAACATAAAATTTCAAAAATTATGTATAATTTTATACAAGTTTTGAATGGAGAATATATCATCAAATTACTCTCAATTATTTCATAATCTAAGTTAAAAAGAAAAATGTATTAAGTAATATTCATTAAAGAAAGAGCATTTAGGTCATTTATGAATTTTTTTTAAGAAAATGGGGCATTTTGCAATAAATGTGATAATTTAGGGGGGTTTGTTCCACAATTTATAGTTCAGAGGAGTTATTTACAAATCTGATCATAGTTCAGGGGGTTTATTGCATTTAACCCTATAGTTTATGAATAGTGAGTTAAACCTTAAATTCTTTAGAAAGAAAACATTCAATATTTTGGGTAAATTATAGTTTAATTCCCTCGAGATATGATATATTACACTTATTCTTCATGTCGTTTGATAAATTATAATTTGACTTCCTCTAGTTTGAAAGTAGTAAAAAAAATTCTCATCCGCCGAACTTCCGGTACGATCAACGCTTACGCCAATAAGTGATAAATTGATTATAATACCCTCCCTTATTTGTAAAAACGTTTGTTTTCCATTCAAAGTCATTGGTATATAAATAATTTCACAATTCCGGTTACCTGAATTGAATACCGATCAAATAGAGGTAGTCAAACTATAATTTACCAAATGATAAGGGGTGTAGGTGTAATATATCGTATCTCAAGGGGATTAAACTACAATTTATCCAATATTTTTTGTCTAAGTAAGAGTTTAGTACTCTCCGTCCCAAATTAGTTGTCAACATTTGATTTTTTAACAATTTTTTTAATATTTTGTGTTTCTTATTTTGTCATTGATAATGTAATATAGTTGAGATTTTCAGTGGGGAGAGTTTAATATTCCTTCCGTTCCAAATTAGTTGTCCATATTTAATTTTTCAATAATTTTTTTTTATATTTTGTGTTTTCTATTTTGCCATTGATAATGTACTAAAGTTGTGTTTTTAGTGGGGAGAGTTTAGTACTCCCTCCGTTCCAAATTAGTTGTCCACATTTGATTTTTCAACATTTTTTTTTTGATTTTTTGTGTTTTTTATTTTGCCCTTGATAATGTAGTATAGTTGTGATTTTTAGTATGGTCCATTGCTTTTTGAAGTTAATGTAGAAGAATAATTTTAAAAAATATATGATAATATTATATTAAAATTTAAAATTGAATAATTAATTTGAGACAAGACAAATAAAGTAATCAAAATCAACAACTAATAATACTAAATTTTGAAGCCAAGCCAAACACACCTTCTAAAAGCAAGCCAATGGGAAACACCAATAAAGAAAGGCAAGAGTGAAGTCTTATAGAGCTCTCTCTGACTCTGTGCCAGCTTGCCCTCTTTCTCTCTCTCGCTCTGAAACAGAGGCAGCAGAGACACCCGCTTCTGAACTCCTCTCTCTTCTCTCTTCTCTCTTCTCTCTCTCAATCTCACTCTCACTTGGAGAGCCTCAACTTTGTTTTACTGAGTGCCTCACACCTACTTGTTCTTTCTCATTTTCCCCTGTTCTTGTTTGGAAAAGATTCAAAAGAAATTAGAGAGAAACATCCTCTGTTTCACTTGTTATAAGTAAATCATTTCCTCAGTTATACTTTTTGAGTTGCTTCTGTTGTTCTCAGATCTATCAGACACCCACTATCTCTCTCTTTTTTTCGTACATTTGTAACCTTCTGACTCTTCTATTTTAGTGGAAGATATGAGTAAAGAAGAGATCTTGAAGATCCAGGTACTATTTTCTTTTGTCAAAATATACCCATATATGCACATATATATATATATATATATATATATATATATATATTATGCTTATGTAGATGTTTATATCATTATATGCATATATTTGTACATATAGGTTTCTTCATACTCACACTTACTTGATTTACTTGTTTTGGACTCAAAGATAAAGTTGCTCTTTTTTTTTCCCCTTCTTTGTCTATATATGTTGCTTTCTTTATTTACTAGGCATGTCATATGTGCAATTATTTTCCTATGTGGATTATCTCTTCAGACTTGGTGTTTCTTTTCCTATTTGTTCTTTTTTTTTTTTTTTTTTTTTTCAATTGAATAGATTATTTCTTGAGTACTCAGATTGTGTTCTCATGCTTTTCTTGTATATGCAGACTTGTGTTCTCAAAGTGAATATCCACTGTGATGGCTGTAAGCACAAAGTGAAGAAAATCTTGCAAAAAATTGATGGTAATAATTTTTTCCCTGAATTGATTGCATTATTTCATTTACCCATTATTTTTTCCAAGAATTGATTTTGTAGATTCTCATAGTTAGGGGCTTTTGCCTCGACTAACCCAACTCACGAATCGGGTAAAGCTCGGATTATGTATAGTGGTAGTCCCAACAAATTGTATGCACTAGTAGGAATAAAACTTGGAATCTAATGCTTCAGGCGCTAAGTACGAAGTCTTTTCCAACCGGCCCAGTTGCTCATTTTTTCTTTTATATGAAATTAGGGTTGCTTAAAATTTTTGGTTGATTTGATTGGATTTAGGGGTTTTCACCACCAACATAGATTCAGAACTGGGGAAAGTGTCAGTATCAGGGAATATAGATCCAAACACACTGATAAATAAGCTTGCAAAGAATGGAAAACATGCAGAGCTATGGGGTAGTCCTAAGGCCAACCACAACCAAAAGAACCAGCTCACTAACCAGTTCAAGAACATCCAAATTGACCATGGCAAAAGTGGGAACAACAACAAGGCTCAAAAGGGTGGGAACAATTTTCAGCAGCCAAAAGGTGGACAAGGCCAAAGCAAGCAGCAACAGGTTCAGCAACTTCCACAGATGAAAGGGTTTCAAGGTCTAAAACTGCCCCAATTCAAGGGCCTGAGGATGCCCTTCAAGAAGGACCAGAGCCACAAGGCTGTCAAGTTCAACTTGCCTGACGATGAGGATGATGATGAGAGTGATGATGAGTATGGTGAGTTTGATGATGATGATGATGATGATGAATTGGATATAGATGAAATTGATGATGCACCCCATCATCCTCTAAACAAGATGAAACCCAATGTGGGGAGCAGTCGAGGGATTCAGATGCCGAATATGATGATGAGTGGGCAGCATCCACAGCTTATCAATCCCCATGTCAAGGGTGGTAATAATGTTGGAATTGGCGGTGGGAATCCGAAAAAAGGAGGTGGTGGTGGTGGTGGTGGGAACATACCTATTCAGATTAAAGGCATGGGTGGTAACAATGATGGGAAGAATGGTAGTGGCGGTAAGAAAGGCGGTGGCGGTAGTGGGAACAATGGTGGCGGTGTTGGAGCAGCAGCCAAAATTGGTGGCAAGAATGGAGGTGGGCTACCATCAAATTTCAAAAATGTTAACCATGGTGTTGGGGGTCAGAACAAGATTAATAGCTACAATGGAATTGGCGGCGGCGGCGGCGGCGGCGGTGCTGCCAATTCGGGGAAGAAAGGAGGTGGTATGAATGATGGGTTTCATGGTATGCCCCATATGAATAATGGGTACCAAAATAGGGGTGTGAATCCTAGTGCTAATGTGGCTCAAATGAGCAATATGACAATGGGTCAAATGAACCAAATGAATAATGCACCTATGGGGCATGGTCCTGCAGTTCAAGGGCTTCCAGCTATGGGAATGAATGGCGGCGGCAATGGCAATGGCGGTGGTGGATACTTTCGTGGGGCAGGGCCCGAAGTCATGGCGGGAAACCCTTACTACCAGCAACAGATGGCTGCCATGATGATGAACCAGCAACGCGCCAATGTGAATGAGAGGTTTCAACCAATGATGTATGCCAGGCCACCACCAGCAATCAACTATGTCCCTCCTTACCACTACCAATATCCGCCTCCATCGGACCCATACACCCACTATTTCAGCGACGAAAACGCCTCATCAAGCTGCAATGTGATGTGAACTTGCCGGGAAATTACGTCGATCCGGCCTTGATTTGCTGTCTGTGGTGGTGGTGATTGGTGGTTCAATTGTGGTTCAAGAAATAGGAAAGGCTTCATCCATAAGACATGACAAAGGGTAGTTTTTATCTAGCAACAATTTTCTTTGGTTTTTGCTTGATTTTCTTTTTTGTAATAATCCTCAACTTGAATTAGGGTTTTTATGTATCATAGGGATTAGTGAGTGTCTATAGATGACATTTTAGAGGTTTTGTTGAGAGTTGGGACTTGGGATAGTTGTGGACTTTTTCCTCAGATGTTATATATGTATGTTTATAATGTTGGGACAATAAAATGTAAAAGAGAATGGGGTTTAACAACGTAGCCCCATCTCTGTATCAGATCATGTACATTGTCATATGACATATACTTTGTAGTGTTTTGAGTGTAAACTTGAAGTATGTTTGGTACTGATTAGCAAAAATATACAAAAAAAAGATATCATTTTGGTACTTTCTAAAAATGACATTATGTTTTTTTTTGAATGGTAAAATACTCAGACAACCCATATGAGCCCCATGGGCTCGAACCCTAACTGGTGATACCATAAGGCTACAAAGCCTTTGATAAAAAAAAAATTATAT
The DNA here is from genome assembly GCA_963922005.1 of Cornus suecica. Lineage (NCBI taxonomy): Eukaryota > Viridiplantae > Streptophyta > Magnoliopsida > Cornales > Cornaceae > Cornus > Cornus suecica. Next base: position 22,532,516 of record OY998241.1, read on the forward strand.
TATTTGCTTACGATAAAAAAAACAAAAAATTTGTGTCAAACATGTTTTTGATGTGAAAAATAAAAAATAAAAAACAGTCACCAAATAGGCCTTAATGTTGTGTGTTTATAAGAGCTCACAGCTAATGGATTAGTAAATGCATCCCATTTTCCTTTAAAAAAACTTCAATCATTTGGTACTTCCTATTTTTCGAATAAAATATTTACATGGAGATTTATTTACGGAAGCTCTATGAATATGATTAGGGTTTACTTTATTCAAGATTTATGTTTTATGTTTTATTTTATTTTTCTTTGTTTCAAAGGAACTACCCACACACAATTCACGACCTCTTCTATAGATGAAATCTCATGCAATGTCGTAAAATGCAATTAAATGACGTGTAGAAGGAAAAATAAAACCGGGACATTCCATTACTCTTATTAAACATTAATACTTGCATTTAAAGATAAATCATTCATTAAAAGGTCACTAAATGCATTTGACTTTTTAAATTAGAAAAAGTATTTTAAATTTTATTTTTTGATTTTTTGAAGTAAAAAGTTATTTTAATTTTTTTAAAATTTTGGAAAAGGGTTTTGAAAAAGCTAATGGTACCAGCTTTTCTCAAAGAAGTTCTGCCAAAATCTTAGTTAAGTCTAAATAGCTTCAAGCATGGCACTTTCTTCATAACCATAATGGTTATTAGTCTTGAACTTTAATTGATTTAAATCTAAGCACGTGTTTATCAGAATATCAGCAAGGTTCATGCACGTGCGCTAACACGAGTCTGTAAGGTCTTTGACCACGTTTTTGACGAATCACATGGGAGGGTGCATAGGGAAGAGGGCCGGGATTGGAAGTTGTCGGAGCCACGCTTGGACAATGATAAATTTGGACAATAAATATAAAATATATTAGATAAACAATGATGCTAAATAATATATATTTCTCCATCCGTCTCAAAATAAGTGTTCACTTTTATTCCTTTCTCCGTCCCAAAATAAGTATGTCATTTGAAAAGTCAAATCACTTTTTCATATCATTTTACTAACTACATAATAAATCATCACATCACTATAATGAAACCAATAATAAATTTAGTATTTCATTTATTATCCATATAACATCTTAAAAAATTAAACTCCCCAAAATAACCTTATTAATTGGGACCGACGAAGTATATGAGAATTGGTGTTAAATATTAGACATCTTTCAAAAAAGATATCGACGGATAATGACGAACCATGATCGGAGCTTAATTATGTTTGTCATTTATTATTGAATGTATTCTTGTAGGCCAATATCTGCAACGACCACTCTTTCACTATCTTAAAATCAGATCCGTTAATAAAAAAAATAAAAAATAAAAAGACTGGAACATCCTTCAATTATATGATAAAGAACGCACAACACGTTGACAAAAATGCCCTTCGGTCGAATCCTTAAGGTGGGTTTCAATGTTGTTGCAAAAACGACATTAAAAAGAGAGGACGAACTTTTTGACAGTATTGTAATCAATGAGGAGATCTGTAGAAGTAGTGACTTTGGGTATGGATGCTATATAGATAAACATGTGTACAACAGATAGATGATGACCCTTAGAAGTGGTTATGTGCACATTACCATGCTTCCATCAATCTTCAATATCCAGAGCATCCGTTAATGGTTCACATACAGATGTGAACAGTTATACGTATAAAATGCTGCCTGTATGTAAACAACTATACGTATAAAATGCTGCCTGTATTATACACATAAAATGCTGCCTGTATGTAAACTATACGTATAAAATGCTGCCTGTATTATACATATAAAATGCCACCCAACCTCCAACTAAATTTTCTTCAAGTTTGTTACTGGGAAAAAAACGGAGAAGAAATTTAATTTTAGTCAACTAATTCTAACACGCAATCAAAAGAAATCCCAACTAATTCCTGGAAAAAACAAAAGAAATCCCAACTAATTCCTGCACAAGTTTTTTCCGTACTGGTTTATATGTTTTCAAAATTCGTGGATTTGTGTCACAAGAGTTAAAGCAGATTAAGTTCAGTATAGAATAGGAATTTTCCCAATGAAAATAATGCCAAATATGCATGTGAAATAGGGGCTGCAGAAATAGTATGTTTACTAGCTCCTTCCCATCTTTAAGTTCTCATTAGGGCTGCAACTTGGGCCAGCCCAACCTGGCCCAACCCAAACGCGGATGGGTCAGATCCGGGTTGGGTTGGGTCGGGCCAACTATTAAGACATGTCTGGGTTCGGATTGAGCTCGACCCATTTTTTCATGGGTTAGGTCAAGTCGGGTCGGGTTGAACTCTTCTTTTTATAGAAAAAAAAAATCTATACTGATTTATATATATATCAGTATAGATTTTTACTTATTAGCTTTATTTTTTGCATTTTTAGGTTTTTAGTAATTAATGGTACTAGACTTTAGTGGCCATGTTTGGTACTGTAGTAATGGAACTCTTTAATTTCTTTAACCTATTCATATAACTGAGACTTTGTTCCATTTATTCTTGAATGTTTTTTTTCGATTTTATCTCTTTTTTTTATTAATATTATTATTATTAACTTTTATAAAAAAATGCTTAAACAAGTCTAAAATAACCAACTTAATTAATTCTTTGTTCTTGATCGTGGAACAATTTCACTACAAGAAATAGGTCATTCAGGAAGAGTCTACTTCAAAAACCCTAATGACATTAACACCTGCACCCTAAAATAGTAATAGTAGTATTTATTAGACATTTATAACTCCATCTATATTATATATATACATATATAGACGCATGATGTAATAGGAGCGTCCCTCTCTTTTACTTGGACAAGGGATCAAATAGTATAAGAGATTGATTATTTATATATTAGTATATATATTTTTTCTTTTGGTGCACTAGAAAGTTCAAACATGATTTTGTTGTCAAATCTTCCCAAACAATGCCTTATCAGATCATTCTTCTTTCTTAACAAAACCGGGTTTCGGGTTAACCCGAACCCAAACAATTTAAACATTGACCCGATAAAACCCAACCCATGCTGACCCAAATTGAACCCGAACCTGACCCAAATCCGAAATTTCCGGGTTGGGCTGGGCCAACCTGCCCAAGTTGCACCCCTAGTTGTCATGGAGCCCAAGGAGAGCTTGTAACCTATTCACACATGCCAACACTCACCTTCCTAGTTTGACTGTAATTCTAATAGATATAGCATGATTCAACCACATAAAAAAAACCTAAACAGGCACATTACATGGAGCAACAGTAACTTCCTAATAATTTTACCAAATATGCGTAGATAAGAAGTATGATAATACCAATTATAAAAGAAAAGATGTATTATATTGCAACAATTAACAAGCTAGTAGTCTTTTACGCAATAAAAGAATGACAGAGTAGTTATAACTGAAACTCTAAAAGACATTTACTACACCATCTGTCATGAAACAAGAATTCATGAGCTTATAATGACAATGACATCAATTGGCGATAAGGAGGAATAGGATTAATGATGAAAAAGTATCTAGAAGATAGAGGGTTACGAATGTCATGTTTACGGAAAATAAGGACAAGGTAAGCTTCCATGGTATAGACATATAACATGAAGAGATAGATTACAAACCACAGAGAGATATTAAGACTGACACCTATTAACTGTAAAATAAGAAAAGGCAATCTTATATGGTATACATAAACAAAGACATATATGAACCCGTTAGAAAAATAGGCATGGACGGATCCAGAGCATTATTGCAAGGAGGGCAAAAAAAAAATTTGATCATTTTAACTTATCCAAAAAAAAATTTGATCATTTTATAAGGGGAAATTTAATTTTCATCTATATATTACCATTTATTTTTTTAAAAAAAGTAATAGATTTTTGTATGTAAAAAAAAAATCTTATGGCATGGCAATGCAGTGGCTCCGTGCCTGAAAGTAGGGCTAATTTGCATAACAGATATGAGCCATAGAGGTCAGTCGAAGGTAAAAGGAGATAAAGCTAATATTAAAAAGTAACGATAAAAAGGGGTGTAGGAGGGAAATTAATGGAGTACACATATTCAGTTCATTCATTAGTGACATGAAAGTAAAAACCAGGCCAGAAGTATAGAAATATTTAGAATATATTTAGACTCTAACTACCTTTTTTTTACAAACTTAGGTCTTAGTATGCATTCCAACTACAGAATATAAGACATTATTTATAAAATTAAAGCTAGGAAGCATGAAAGTGGATGAGTTTCTGGATCCTGCCTCTCTTTCTTTCTACAGTCCTTGATTACGAAGTTGGTTCGTTTCCCATTTCTTATTTGGCACTGCCTTCGGGATCCTCTTCAAGGTGAAAAAGTTTTGGGACCTCGTGGTTGAGAGGTTTAAGAAGATTACCAGAGTAGAAGAAACAGTGTCTTTCGAAGGGTAAAAAAGTCACTCCCGTAAGGAGCACTTTGTGGGGCTTCCTACTTGCTTTCTCTCTCTTCCACATTCCATCTTCCGTGGGTGGAAGGATAGAGAGGTTCTAGAGGAACATTTTATAAGGTGGAGTGGGCAAGGAGTTCAAGTACACCATTGTGTTCATTGAGAGCAAGAATGTAAGCCTCAGTGTGTTATTAAAGGCTCAAGGCGCTCTAAAGCGCTAGAGGTTCTCTGGAGCCTAGGCGTGAGGCGGTTGCTTGAGTGAAGTGAGGCGCACAATGAAAAATGCAATGAAAAAAATTAAATTATTTCTAAAGCAGTCATTTTCAATAATATGGCGCAAATGTTGTCAAAGGCGCACCTACGCCCACTCGAAGTGCAAGTCTTGCACCTCAATAAGCCTGGAACCTAGGCGCGCCTTTGACAACACTGGTAAGTTTTTACAGTCGGGTAGATTGGACATTTGAGGTTGTTGCCCTTTGATAGGGCTTTCTCTACAAGTGATTATGGAGATTTGGTGATGAGCAGTATAGGTTGTGGAGGATAGTTATTTCATCTTGCTATGGAGAGAGGATGTTGGTGCTCTCACGATGCTAGAGCAGCTAGAAATGTTGGTGATTGAAATTCATTTTTTTTTTTTTGATAAGTATTTTATAAAAGAAAGCGCACCCAATCGGGGAGTGCATCCCATGTAAAAAAAGTCCCTAAGGACCCAGAGAATCCAAAAACTCTATTTCCCCCCTATAGATTTACAATTCCGACCCTCCAACCAACTAAACAAATTGGATATAAACACGTCTTTAATCACACCCAAAGGAGACTCAACGCTCTCAAAACAACGCCTATTGCGTTCCAACCAGATGCTCCACCAAAGGCAAAGGGGTGCTACTCTCCAAAAAGGCCGGGTGAGACAACCAATCCGCACACCTCTCCAAGACACCGGAACATCGCAAACCGAGGCCGGCATCACCCACTGAATGCCAAAATGACAAAAAATAAGACTCCAGCAGTCATAAGCAATCGGACAATACAAAAGGAGGTGATCGATCGATTCCCCATCCTTTTTATATAGGAAACACCGATTAACCAAAGACATGTCCCGCCGACCCAAAGTATCCAAAGTGAGGATGCAACCCCAGGCCGCCGACCATGTAAAGAAAACAACCTTGAGAGGGGCCTTTGTACGCCAAACCGCCTTCCAAGGAAAAGACTCTCCCGCCCTAGGTAAAAGACACCCAAAGAAAGAAGAGATTGAAAATCTTCGCGAAGACGACAACCTCCAGCATAAGGAATCAGAACTACCACTAACAGTCTGAGAATACAATAACTCCAGCAAAGCGGAAACCTCCTCCAGCTCCCAGTCCTGAAAGTGTTGCACAAATCCAACATCCCACACTAACTTCCTGGTATCAAGACGATAACAGTCAGCTACTGAAGCATGACAATCTCGAGCGATCCTGAATAACTGCGAGAACAAAGAAGCGAACGAGCCCTCCCCACACCACCGGTCGGTCCATAATCCAACGTAACGACCATCACCAACCCTGAAACTGATGAAAGGAACAAAAGAGTCCCACCCCTGCCGAATGTCCTTCCACACTCCCATGCCTTGACGCCCCCTGACCTCCCCAGAGCACCAACCACCTCTCTCCTCCCCATAACGACAAATAATCACCCTCCTCCATGAGCGGTTCCTCTCCGACCCAAAGCGCCACAACCACTTACCCATAAGGGCCTTATTAAAAGGCACCAAGTGACGGATACCCAACCCCCCCTCCTGAAAAGGACGACACACCGCCTCCCAACGCACCAGGGGAATATAATGGCCCTCCCTGGAGCCACCCCACAAAAACTGCCTCTGAATCCTTTCAATCCGCTAGGCCACACCACGAGGAATCCGAAAGAGAGATAACACATGTAGGGATGTTGGATAGCGTACTCTTTATCAAGGTGAGTCTCCCACCCTTGGAAAGATACTGCCGCTTCCAACCCGCAAGGCGCCTCTCAACACGCTCAACCACCGAATCCCAACAACCCTGTCTCGGCCCCAACGATCCCAAAGGCAAACCCAAATACACCGAAGGAAGTTGATCGGCCCTACAATGGAGAGCAATAGCCAAGTTCGCCACATTGTGACCTTACCCACAAGAAACAAATAACTCTTGCTAGTGTTAATCTTCAAGCCAAAAACCGCCTGAAAACATATCAGAACACATCGAAGATGCCTCAACTGGACCACATTAGCATCACAAAATACAAGAGTATCATCAATAAATAGAAGGTGAGAAATATCCACAAATTGAGAAGCATCATCCCCCACTATAAATCCGCGCAAGAGACCCAACCCCGTAGCTTTAATCATCATCCGGCTAAAAGCCTCCATCACCACAAGGAAAAGAAACGGAGAAAGGGGATCCTCTTGCTTCAGATCGCAAGAACTCCCAAAAAACCTTGAAGGAGAACCATTCACTATCACAGAAAAGGGAACCGATGATATACAGAAATGAATCCATCTACGCCACCACTTCCGAACCCCAACCTCTCCAACATATACATAAGAAACCCCCAATTCACATGATCATATGCCTTTTCCACATCCAGTTTTACTAAAACTTCCGGTAAACCGCTCTGAATTCTAGCATCCACCACCTCACTGGCGATGATGGCTGAGTCTAAAATCTGACGGCCCCCAATAAAAGCATTTTGCGACTCCAAAATAACCCCATCCAGAACACCTCGCATCCTAGCAGCAAGGACCTTTGCGATTAACTTTTACACACATCCAACAAGACTAATCGGTCTGAAGTCCTTAATGTCTTTCACCTCTCCTTTCTTTGGGAGGAGAGATAAATGTAGCATTAAGAGACTTCACAAAACAACCCTCCTCATGAAAAGCACTGAAGGTAGCCATCACGTCCTCCCGAACGATAGACCAACACTCAAGTAGAAAATGCATGGAGAACCCATCAGGACCAGGAGCTCTGTCCCCATTACATTGCTTCAGTGCTCTCAAAACCTCCTCCTCTAAGAACGGAAACTCCAGCCTATCCCTGTCCCCCTCGTTAATAGAGTCCAATATGAGCCCATCCAGATTCGGCCTCCAACTTTCGGTCTCAGTAAACAATCTCTGGTAATACGCGGGGATCCCTGAACAGAGCTCCTCCTTAGAAGAAAGCAATGAACCCTCCACCGACAAGCTCCTAATAAAATTCTTCCTCCTGCGGGCATTCGCAAAGCGATGAAAAAATTTCGTATTCCGATCCCCTTCTTTCAACCAAATAGCCCGAGATTTCTGCCTCCATGAGATTTCCTCCTTAATAGCAATCTCCTCGATATCTGCTAAACATTGCTCCCGCATCGACCTCCTAGCCTCCTCAATCCCCCCACTCAACTCAGCTCTGTCAATGTCATCAATCTCTGCTAAAATCATATTTCGCCGCCACACTAGATTGCCAAAAACCTCCCTATTGTGATAAGAGATGACTTCAAAAAACGCAATTTCGAAGCCAACACAAAACTCGGAGAACCTGGTCTCACAGGACAAGCCCACCATGCCAACACCTGCTGCTGAAAGTCCCCAGCCCTAAGCCACATGTTCTCAAGCCCTAAGCCACATGTTCACATGAGAACATGTGGCTTAGGGCCCATACACTCCTAAGAAAGCCCAGCAAAAACCGTCCTCAACCATAGAAAATGAATAAGAAATTGAGAAGCGCCCTACGCACGTAACTCTCATAGTGATCCACCTCATATCCCATAATACAATCACACCCCCTGAAGCACCACTCGATGCCAAAAAAGCCCATTCAACGAACCGATTTCCCCACAAACTTCGAACCATTCTGTCATTCATAACATCCATCTTCGTCTCCTGTAAACAAACAATATGTGCATTCCATCTTCCAAGTGTCATCCTAACAATCTTCCTTTTATTCGGGCAATTAAGACCCCGGACATTCCAAGATATGGTTTGTAACAACATGAGAAACAAAAAATTAACACCCCTACCCCTCTTGCGACCACCATTCCTTCCCCCTTCACTGCCCTGCGAACCACTGCATACTCCATCATAATTGAAAGTACACACCAAATTGCGTAGCTCCCTTTCGCCCTTCCAATATGACGGTGATCGATGAACCACCAATGCCCTATCATCCCCGCTACGCTCCTCTTCCGTATCCTCCACTAAAGCCAAAATTAAGTCTTCCCCTTTCGCTTTCGTCATACCAAACTCAACTCCTATCTTCGAAGCCACATTCACAACATTCTCTTTAACCCAATTTTCGGAAATAAAATCCGAACAATCAACCGCCACGGGTACCACATTTTCCATTACCTCCAAAGTCTTCAAACACAATTCATTAGCCTTTGAAATGACACCCTCAACATCAACAGAAACAAAAACCAATGCATCATCCTCCAAACAGTCCCTATCACTTAGGACCATATCCCTCTCTGCATTACAATTCTCCCCACAGTCAGTGCTCACCACCGAACACCCCCACTCATTGCCCGACTCCAAATCACCGAGAGAAGAACAATCTGACACCATACCAGGCCTGAACCTATCATTCCCCCCAGTGTCAACAAGAACCTATTGCAAAAGCTCACCATCACTAGTGCCACTCCTTGAACCCACTGATTTGTAACATTCGGAACAAGCATCGGCCCTTCCTTGCCTTTCCCTTTCTCCTCAATACTGCGCCAAACAAAACCTAGCTGTCGATGATCAAAGACAAAGTGTGCCAGGCCAGACCTTCGCGTCACACCCTTAGCCACTGCCGTCCTCAACCTCCTCCACGAGCCCCCATCAAGAGCCTCGCCATTCGTCGTCAACCTTGTCGTCTTTGATGGCGACCCAGAAACCCTTGCAATCGGCATCAAAATCAAATCAGAAACCCCTTCGTCGCGACTCAAACTGTAGTATTTGAGTCGGGATCCAGATCCGAGACAACATCATCACCCGGATCCGCCTGGATCGGGTCATCATTGGGTCGCTCCGAACCCAAAACCCTGGTTCCCCTTCCTACGACCCGCCCCTTCTTGTTGGGCTAGCCTGTGAAATTTAGCACGACCCACTAATGACTTCACGAACCCACCATTATCGAAAGGGCCCAAATCTTCAGGCCCACCCATAGTAGCCCAACCTTTGGCCCGACCCATGAAACGAGGATCTCTTCTCCTCCTTACAGCTTCAGAATTTGAATTCAAATGCAAGTGAGCCCGTGGTGGACCCCTCCTCCACCTACCCTCACCACGTGGCACATGATTATTTGACCTCCCAAAACACCCCACCACCTCACGCGTTTTCAGCCCGTTAGCTCCACGCGTCAACACGTTAGATCCACGCACCATTCCATAGTTCCCCATTCGCCTCTTGTCGTCATCCACAACATTACCCGACATCACCCCAGCCCTAACTCTAACTGAGAAGACAATTGGAGGAGTGGTCCGGGGTAACATCGACCAGCGGCTAGCCATCGACGGAGCACCAATCCTTCCTTAAAGCCTACTGAGCGTAACGTCAACCATTCTTGCTTGCGAAAAGTAAGCGGCCCAAACCCTCCTTCGAAGCTCTGTGTCGTCGGCACCACCACCATCGGTCAATCATCCATTACCGAGATCCAGAAACACAACACCTCGTCGTGAATGAAAACAAAAGGGAGGCTCGTCTTACCCGCGGTGACAAAGATGTCCACAATGTCCGGTTTGAACGAGTCCACCTTTTCCAAGCCTTTATACCCACCACACATATCCCCCACCTTCTTAAACATATCTAGACAACAAAGGTGAAGAGGAACACATTTAAGCACTATTCGTCGAACCTCCCTCTCTTGCCTTGGTCTCGTCATCCCAACTTCAATGGACCACGCATCAAGGATAAGGCGACACTACCCCCAATCACGTCGGTCGGAGCTCAGCACCTCCATAGCCACCGTCTTGGATGGAAAACAGAAGAGAAGAGACCCATCGTTAAGGTATGCCACTGAAAAACTAAAAGATACCCTCCAAACTCTCTTTGCCCATTTCTCCACCTTATCTACGTCTTCCTCCAAACTCTCTTTCGCAAGTACTCTTTTCTCATTTTAATTGAAGCTTCATCAATATAGAATGAGGGCCCTATTGGGGGGGTTGCATCCTTCACATCCCCTCCCCAATAGAATGAGGGCAAACTAGCAGCCTCTAGATAAGAGCACGCCATCACAGACCAAAGACAGAGAAAAGAAACAAAAAAGCACCCAAAGGACTATAACAAGAAGAATAGGTATCCAAGCTTACATATTTTATGTTTTGGATCAGAGTTGTTTACTATCAAAGTTTAAGGTAGCTCGTACAATGAATAAGCTATTTGGCATTTGGTTTATGCGTCCTAAACTCAGCATGCACTCCACATATCACATTCAGAGTATTGAAAGAAGTACCCATTTTGTATGGTGTGGTGACCGCTTTTTGACTTGTTCTATGCTATTGAAGATTGCCACTGATAGACACACCTTCGTAGCGGACTATTATCATCTTGATAAGGGGAGGATTACAAGGAATTGTTCGCTTTCAGCAAAATTTTCAACACTTGGAACTGGATGATGTCCATGGATTACTGGGGATCCTGTATAGACAAGAGTTGGATGGTGGAGGACAAAATTATCGTTTTTTGGGTCCCCTCTCCTCGATGAAGTTCACTGTTCGTTCTGTTTGGGTCTCTCCAACCTTCTAGGGATTGACTTCCCTTGAAAGATGGTTTGGCGTTCGAAGGCTCCTCTAAAAGTGGCCCTTCTTTGTCTCACAACTTTGCGTGGAAATATTTTCACATGTTAGTGTCAATTGGTGTTTGTATATGGAAAACGAACAGAGAGTCTGTTGATTCTTTTGCATTCTCTCGTGATGAAAGTTGGGGTATTATTATTGGTTCGTTTGGTGTTCAGCTGGTAATGCCCAGGTCCTCAAGGGCTTGTTTGATGTTTAGAGAGGATGTTAGGTAGAACACCACCCCGCTATTATATAAAAGTGGCACTCTTTTATTGTTGGTGGTGCATTTGAAAGGAGTGAAATAGTGATTTTTTTATGGAGAGGAAACTCCTATTGGGGCCTAAAAATACCTCATTGCTAGCAATCTTTTTTGTTCTGTTATGGGTAGAAATTGTACATCTATACAGAAGATGGCCAATTGTTTGGGCTCATTAGTCCTAAAGGACTGATCTTTTGGTACCCTTGGCCCTTAGGCTTCAAGTTGTTCCTTTGTACTGGGATTCGCTCTCCTTTTGAGTGCTTTTTATATACATCTTACTTATCAAAAAAATAAAGTAAAAAGGATGTTTAAGGATGTTTAGTTAAGATTTCTTTGTAAGAGTTGGGGAGACCACAATTCCAATTATTTGCATATTTTGATTCTTTGAAACCCATCACACATTTATAGAACGTTTTATGAAGAAAAAAAAAAACCTATGTGTTCGTGTATAGCTAATGTGAGAATGTTAAAAATAAATGGTAAGAACGACCTGATGAGATAGAGATACTATTAAGGATTAGATAAGGGAAAGAAGATTAGTGTAGCCGATCCCATTCGAATAACTAATACTAGAAACAAAGGAAATTTTGTATAGTTCATCTGCAAGAAACCCATGGAAAGGGAAAGAGAATAGGCATTAGGGAAGGATACAAACTTATTATCAAGTGACAAATATAATCATAGAAGAGTAGGAGAAAACGAAGTAGACTTATCATGATAGAAAAAATTGTGGATGTTAACTGAAAAGGGATAGGACAATTACTAATAAACAGTTTTAGAGACAACACCTTCATATATAATAAGTAGTTATGGTGGTGCACTAAACAAAGACACAAAGAGAGAGAGAGAGAACACTTTCATATATAATAAGTAGTTATGCACCACCACGCGTACTAAACGAAGAGAGAGAGAGACCAAATATGAAGTTTGCAACTGTATAAAGCAAACATAAAGACTCATCAGGGTGGGGACGGGAGAGAGGCCAAAACTTCAGAGTATTTCAACAGAAAATTTCTGAGATGAAGGTGTCAACTATTGGGGGGATATCAAAGACTTCTTCACCTACTATCATAAGATTATTGTGAAAAGAAACAAAGCTACAATGCTACATTGTTCTAATTATCGAGTAAATTAACTATAAGGAATGTTGTCCTAAAGGTTTCACTTTCTACGACATGATAGTTCGTTACAAAGTTACAATTAGACACCACGAGTCCATCTCTTATAGTAGTCCTCCCAATCAATTTAGTTTACAACCGCTTAAGGTTCTGTAAGAAAATTATATTCTAATAGTACTAACCTATATCAATAAATCATATATTTTACATTCTGCGATAACCATATCTATGGTCATAAGATATTTTAGTCCTCAAAAGCAATTGTTGTAACTTATGGTACATTTCACCAATTTAGAACCATCTACATCCAGTCTTAAGTTATGCAACTGTAACTTTTGTATATACCATGAACCATTTCAGGATGGACAAACCCTATGATACATGGTTTATTGTCCCTCAATGTAGGCAGCCACGAGGTTTAACTCACTTACCACGTATGAGGTACACTAGTGTGGAAGGTCATTAGGGGATAAGACCTAGTGTGGATATTATTAAGTGATAAGCACAGTGCCACACAGGCAGACATATTGGGTGGAGAATATACTGTATACAAACTTGCCGGGTACAGAGAAAAAATAGAGGTTTACCACATTGAAGTTGTGAAAGTAAGAGTGTGTAATTAAAGAAAGGCAAAAAAGCTACTTTAAGAAGAATTGAAACCATATAGGAATCTTCAACTTCAAAAATTATGGTAACATTGACATTATGAAGATTAGTAAAGAAATAATTCAGCAGGATCAAGACTTGGGAAGTACCAACACATTCAAGAAGTTAAGACAAGAAGGAAACTATGCTAGATGAAACTTCTATTAATGATGCCATGCTTGGACAAACAAAAATTGCTTAATTCGGATTGTAGCAATCAACGAAATTTTTGAAGTGTCAAACCAGTGTTAAAATGTTTAGAGATAAAAGTTAACGGGATATGACATAGCTCAAATGATTTTATAGTAAATCAATGAGTCGTTATCTAAAAACCTTAGGAGAGATTACTAAAGAAAAAGTTTGATAACTAATGTAGAGTATAAACTAATGTTAGAATGAAATAATGCATTGTCCGCCCAGAGGACTCCTAAAAGCAATATGTTGAAAGATAGGAGGATAATCGAATATGAATTATTCGGTTGACCCTACATAGCTAGAACAAAGCTTCAGTATGCAGTCTATTAATATACAGAAGATCTTATAAACGAAGTGCAACTAGTATCTTCATAACCGTCAGTAAGTGGGATGGATATACTGTGTCTCAGATGAGATGCAACTATCTAAATAAAGAACATCAGTCGGTTTTTTCCTCTTTGATTTTTTATGTTCTAACTATTTGGTCACCGCCAATTCTTGAAGTGCCCAACAGGTCTTATTTTCTCACCCAAATACCATTTGAGAACACCTTGTAACTTTAAGAGAACATTCTTACAACAATGCAATTTCACTTTAATAGGCAACAATAATAAATTTGTGAAAGGGGGATCAAAGAAAACGAACTAATATTGGACATATATAAGAATTTTGATAGTTTTAAGTATAAAAATATAAGAACAAATTAAACATATGTATGCAATTCAGTAACAAAAACAACAGCATCAAGGGTTCTCTACCTCGAAGAAGTTTCTCAAAGTTTTGCAGTTGCAACATAAAACCAGAGTTAGGAGCAGCCACTGGTCGTTTACTCTTCACAAGCTCCAGAGCCTGGGACATGCTCATACCGTGCTTTCTCATCAGATAAGCAACAACAATACTCACACTGCAAGGGAGAACAGTTTTTCAAAGATTAGCTACTAATGAGCTTTATTATGTGCTCAGAAATTCGCATAGCAAACTATCATTCCTTTTAAGCAGGCATGGCAGCTTTAAGATAACAGCAAAGTAGCAACAAAACCAATAGAATATGAAGAAAATCAAATTTTCAATGCTCGCATTTCTTTGAGTCCAAAGTAACATAATAGAATAAAATAGGGACGCTAGTAAAATTCTCTTCAGGGGATTCTAACAACTCTAACAAAAAGAAACCTGGCTTTGACAATTAGGGACCAACTTGCCAGTGCCGCAATGACCATATAATGACATTTCTTCACCAGAAATAAGATAATAATCCTGAAAAGCAAGCTAGAAAGGGTGTGAAAATCACCTTCTGGATTTCCCCACAAAGCAATGAACCAACACACCGCCACCAGTTCCTTTAGCTTCTTCAATGAACTCAAAACACTCATTAAAATACTGAGCTATATGTATATCGTCTCTGTCTGGGACTAATCAAACCACGATACCACCATAAGATTGTGAATAATATAAGCTTAAGAAGCTAAAAAGGCTTCAAATAAATTCAGAGCGATAGAAACTCCATAAGAATGACGAAGGAAAGTCATCATACAGCAATGAAAACAAAACCGAGCAAAATAACCAAATCAAAGTGGAAATAAAACTTTAAAACTGCTTTAAGAGAAGGTATAGTTCAAATGCGTTTTCATGCAAACTTCAAAAAAATAAAAAATAGAAGCAACTCAATACGTCAACAATATATATATATATATATATAGCTAGAGCATAAAACTTATTGTCAATCATTTCTTATAAATTCTAATATGACTCAAAAAACTGGAATTTCAATTATGAGAAGAGAATTGATTCTGCCAAGGGGTGCAAATGTTGAAATATTTGTCCAACAGAAATAACACTTCTTCACTAATATCAGAAATTTCTACCTTCGATAAGTTTGTATTTGAAATCATCTGGATGAGCAGGTGGCAATGAATTAGCTACAGTCAAAATGTGAGTGACATTCAAGCATTTCAATGCTCTCTTGTTATTTGCAGCAGCAAAGGAACCCAAAAAGAGACCCTAAGAATCCACGAAAATTGAACAGGTCGTAAAAATTGCCAAAAGGAATGAAGGTTACCAATGAAGTAAGAAAGAAAATAGAAATGTGAATTGTGCACTAAAAAAGGAAGATTATCAGCTCAGAATTATTTACCTCTTCAATTTGGCAAGGAACGTCATCCTCTTTAATGATTTTTATCGCATATATAGCTTGCCAAGCTGCTGCAATTTTTTCCCTATACATTTCATCAGTTCCTTCAACTGCTAGAAAATAGGACAACTTTACCTCTCACTTTTCCTTTCTACCCTTTAAACCGGTACTCTGGTCATTAACAAATTCAGGATTATTCAAGAATTAACAATTTCCTTTGAACTTTGAATTTGTTCAAAGCAGGTTCAGATTCATGAAAAGAAACAACTTACACAGGCATCCAAAATAAGAACAAAGAAGACCAATGAACTCTCCTATTACACATGATACACTTTTTACCAAATTAATAAAGCTACTAACTCCCGTTTTCTACCATATTTGGGTTTGTCCCTATTCTGGAATATTTGTAGCAGTAAATTTTGTTCTCACAAAATCAAAATATGGATGAACATCTGAGATTGTTAATACCACACAAATTGCAACTATTAAAAGAACTACCTAAACAAAATTGCAGTAACTCTGTTACTTCCGGATCATAATCCTAATTAAAAGCCAGAAAAGGGTATCAGGCATAGACCCCTGAACATATGTGGTCGGGAATATAAGAGTTCACTTCCTTTTAGTAAGTACAGTTGACAAACATCTGTCATCTACGACATTAGGAATTCTAGTTTTCCTTTATTTAGCTCAATGATATCAACTATTATTGTCCATAAATTTTAATGCAGAAATGGCAGATTAAGGTATACCGTCCTGAAAACCTACTCTATCTGTTATCCAATTATATGCATTCCTCTGACATTGGGGATATTATACCAATCAAAACAAAATTGGACGACATCCGTAGTGTATTAAATTTTTATGTTTATTTTCATTTTCATTCAGAAAGGGTAGAAAAAGAAAAGAAAAAAAAATCAATTCAACTACAGTAATTATTTAAAAATTTTAATTCAAGCAGAATGCAGACAAGAGAATCAATAAGATGGAAAGGAATGATTATACAAATATACACCTAAAGGCTAAAACAGCATGAGAGAACCCTGCAGTATTGGAAAACGTCTCTCTCAAGAGGACCTTTGCCAACAAATATACACCTTAATGTTGTCATCCAGTTCAGATAGTTTGGTTTGGTCATGCTCTTGTAAAATCAAGTGTACCTATATTGCCCCCTCTGGTGTTATGCCACTTGTAATTTTACTTTTATTTGTCACAGGACCAGCCCTAAGCTTCAAAAATAGGATTCATGCGATAAGTAATTAAAGCGGATAACTTCAACATGTTGCAAAAAATATACTACACTTCTCCACTTTGAATATGATCCAGAGATAAAAATAAATAAATAAAAACATTACAACACAATAAACTGAATACAACTCCAGGAATAAACTCAATATAAAAAATAGCAACAAATAGTATATAATTAAATTAAGACTGCTCTCCCAAGATCAATGCTGATAGTTTTCTATAACAGAAGAAATTATGTGACCTATCCCACACTAACAAATTGCAAGTTTTAAAACTGGATTTTTTTCAATAGGACCATCTGGTACCATTCTATACTTCCCAAGAACCTACATCCACACAGGCACATACAAGTACATTAACTACATACACACCCAATCATATTATACACACACATGCATAACTACAATCACATTATATATGCACATACACACACTGACACACACAATCACAATCACATTATATATGTACACACAAATTCACAATCGCTTTATACACACAAAATCACCCTCGCACTATACACAAACACACACAATCACTATATATACAGAGACACGCAGTCACTGTATATACAGAGACACTCACTCTCCTTGCATATACATACACGCAATCAGACACGATCAAATTCTACATCCACATACAATCACATTATACATCGACACAATCATATCATAAAAACACACACACACAATCATATTATATATACTCAAAGTCACATTATATATACTCTCACACACAATCACATTCATGCTATATATAACTTCACCAAAAGAAAACGAAATCAAGAATCAAACACGGACTGTCACAACAACCCTAACCCTAGAAAGATCGTAATCACCATCAAACAAACCACAATTACTGTACAAAAACGATACAATCAAATACCAAAAAATGCACATACTCCGATCGATGAGCCCTTTTCGCCGAACTCGAGAGTAGTAGAGAGAAGAAATAAGACTCGGTGAATAATTTTGTTTGATTTGTAATCATGAGAGTCCTCTGTTTATATATATAAGGCCTGTTTCGCACCTGTTTTGCCTTGGACGGTAGGACCCAATTGTTTTAAAAAATGTTTCGAAAATTGGCCACAATTCAAAAGAATAATTTTGTTTGATTTGTGATTATGAAAATAACTCTCTAGTTATTAAAATAAAATTAATAGATTATATAGGGTGGGTTTGGATAGTCTGTTTTTTGTATTTGTTTTCTATCTTTAAATATAAAAACTGTTTTTGTATTTGTCTTTGTTTTTTTCAGCAAAAAACAAAAAACCAAAAAGCGTTTGGATAAAAATTTGTATTGAAAAATAAAATGGTATTGGTGGGCGGCGGTGACCGGTGACGGCGGGGGGCGGTGGTGGTGGGTGACTGGCGGCGGTGGGGCCCGGCGGCGACCGGAGGTGGTGGGGGTCGGCGGCGACTAGTGGCGGGGGGTGGTGGTGGTTGGTGGCGGCGGTGGCGGAGGTGGTACCCTAAACAGTGAAAAAACTCAAAAACAATTAAAAGTTGTATTTAGTATTTTTATCACTTTTACACACTATTCACAGAAAACAGTTTTCTTGGGGAAAAAAAAGTGAACAGTAAACACGTTTGCCAAACGTGTTTTTTTTTTGAACTCGGTGAACAGTAAAAAAACAAAAACTGTTTTCCGTATCCAAACGGGGCCATAAAGATTCCGTTTTATCCAAATTATTTTTAGAAAAACTCAATTATTCAAATATGTGTTTCAAAAAGTTGCCTCTATTGTTCTCTGAAAATAATTTTAATTTACCAATGGCCTTTTGATCTGATGATATTTTCATTCATTTTCAAATTGGGCGATGTTTAAGGTTTGAGCCTTATAGGATTTATGTGGGTGTGTGAGTTCCTTAACATTTAAAATAATAATAATAATAATTTTAATTTATTAAATTTTCGAGAATTATTTTAAGAGTCACAAACCGATCACAAGTGCAAAGCCTGTTTGATTTACAGTTCGAAAAATAATTATTAAGAACTCTATAAACTGAAAACAGAAGACAATTTTCTAAAAATATATTATTTTATAACTGAATTTTTTTAAATGGTTGACACTTTGTATACTTTTCAGAATTTCAATTTTCATAAAACAAGTAACTGTTCTCAGTTATAAACCTAGTAGCTGTTTGTTGTTTAATATTGAAGTGTAACGCCCAAAACAAGTGTGACCACTTATAAGTTATATATCTATTATGTCACTTAAGTCAAAGTACAACATTAGTTTGTGTCCTTCCTTATGAGTTATGATCTCTACCAAGAATCAATTCCATTTTAACCTTAGAGATGTTTCTTTCTTTCTTCTTCTTTTTTATTTGTTCAATTAACTGCCTTCGTTTCTACTACAAGCATTTTCATGAAAGCATTGTCATTATTATGAGAATAACGATGAGAGATTTATGGCTTATGTTTTTCAATGATTTGAGAACCCTAGATGTTGAATTTAAAATTTCTTTTTGGGTAAAAATTATGTTATTTATTATATATTTTCAAAAGAAGGCGTTTGATTATTCAATTCTTTTACCTAAGTTTGTTGCTAGGCCGGGCTTGGAATGCATCTCTAAAAACAATTCCCAAAAATTGTTTTTAGAAAATCTGGACAAAGTAATTTTTAATAATTTTACTTTGAAAACCCGCTTAATTCAAAAAAATAAAAAATATTTGTCAAGAAAATAACAAAACAAAGCACAATATATGCTTGATTGTTATAAACAAAAAAAGTAGACTATAACACAGAATATTTTGGACGTTACTGTATTCATTTATTTGCTATTTTAAAAATTGTTATATTCTTATAAAGTATTTTTTTCAACTAATAAGTCAAAGTCTCTAACTACAAAATATGATAAAAATAGAATACAAAAGGTAAAAAAGTAAAATATGCTTACTAATAAATTGAACCGTCTTCAATTAGAAGTTGCTTATAGGTAAAAAGTTTGATAGTCATTTTTTAAAGAAAAAACTACTTATAAGTAAAGTTAGGGAAGCTAAATTAGTGATTAATCTATAATAATTTTTTATCTTTCATTTTGATAAGCTTAAGCAATATAATTCAAATAGATCAAGAATCATTATTGAGTGCCAAAAGACTCTCCAAACTCTTTTGTACAAGTACCAAAATATCCTTCATTTTATTATATAATATATTTTTTATAATTTTGCCACGGATTAAAACCATACATCTCCAAATAAGCCCTAAAATTACATATAAATATAAATAAGATCTAAGTTACAAATCAATTTATTTTAAAGTTCTATTTTTCACTATAATAAAGTTAAGTAAATTAATTACATAAGCATCAACAATTATTTTTGAGAATCAAAGTGCCCTTCAGACTCTTTTTCACAAATGCTAAAATATATTTTTTGTAAATTATGCAACTCATTCTCCTAAATTTCATTTTATTCAACATATATAAGGCATGGACCTGTAGTGTGACCAGTGGGGGCCACCGCCCCTATTGAATTTTTTTTTTTAGCTTTTATACCACCAAACTTAACATGTTTTATGATTATGCCCCCACTGAACTTTTGTTTTTATGATTATGCCCCCACTAAAACTTGATATATTTCTTATTTATTCTCAGTATATTTTTTTCCCTTAAATACACTCCCACTGATAGAGTTTTCTAGGTCTGTTAGTGTATAAAACTTCTCTGTTTTCACGAAATTGCGTCCATTATTTGTGTTTGGAGCCAGCGTCAATGATTAGAGATACATGAAGAAAAACGATAAAGGCAACAAGCATCATTGTAAAAATATATTACAGTCTTACACATCATACATTATGTTTATTAGGCAAGAAAATCTTCCATCACCCGTCCATGATGCACAAGACCGATTCTCCTCAATTCCAACATCATTCAACTGATCTTCTTTCCTCTTTCATTCGTATATATTCATAGTATAATCTTAGCATTTATTTACAATATACTTTCCCTGTAAATCTTTTATTTCCTTGTACGTTTCTCCTATACTCTGTATATATTGTAATGAATAAAGATCAATAAACATAATTCAAACCATTCTCTTATTACCCTTATATGGTATTAGAGCAAACAAAATCTCTAACAAGAATTGAAACTTCAATGGCAACAGAAGGCTCACTCTCCATCACCACCATGTCAGTTGTCCAAAACAATTCGATAATGTCAAACTCGCCAATCCCTCTCATGGCGTTCAACTCTACTCAATTGCCATTAAAGCTCACATCAATCAATTACCCCTCATGGAAAGCTCAATTCGATGCACACCTCCTAGGCTATGATTTTCTTGGTTTTATTGATGGCTCTTATCCATGTCCATCACATACCATTGAAGAAAAGGGTAGGAGAATTCCAAACCCAGCTTATCAATATTGGGTACGCTAAGACAAAATTTTGTTCTTGGCTATTTAGATACCTGTCATGCCCCGAATTTCCTAGGATTCCAAAACCCGAACCTAAGAGCTAAGAAAGTGAATGTGGAAGAAAATAAAATGGAATAAAATCCCTCAAGTCGTAAAATACCCGTACAAGGGTACTATGGAATTAAAACATCTCAAAGATGTGAAATGGATAACACGGGATCAAAAGAAGGTAAACCGAAACAATCGATGCCCTAACAAAAACGTTGGAACACCCTATGTTCAACCAAGGGTAAATGGCCATTAGGAGGGTAAAATGGTAAGTTCCAATTACAACCACAAAGTTTGGACCTAGCACAAGCCATAGGAACAAACGAAAACAAAATCCAATGTGTGAGGTGGAAACTACAACGTTTTGAAATCAACATTTCTACGCTTAAGGTCCGAAAATCTACCTTCAACTTCAATCGACCATTTCTCACTCAAACATGACTCAAATGAAGTGATTCAAAATCCTAAACACAAGATCTTAAAGTCAGCTTTCTAAAAAGCTAAAGAACACATTCATCCGACAAGCGTAGCACGAGATATGACCGAATTACTGAACACTGTACGCAGAGTGCGCGAGCTGTAGTCGACTGAAAGAACCTTTAGTCGACTACAAGGAGCATTTAGTCGATTGAAACAACCTTTAGTCGACTACAAGGAGTATCTAGTCAACTGAAACAAGTAAATAGTCGACTAGATCAGTCAGAAGCTTGCGGAAATGGAAGTTTGAGGATTCAATCAACTACTCAAAGCCCTAGTCGACTACAAGGAGGGTTCTAGTCGACTAAGCCAAGAAAGAAGTCGACTAAACCATGCCAAAGCTAAGAGAGAAATGTACTGAAATGGAATGGTGAAGACTTAGTCGGCTACCTTAAAACTCAACTCAACTACAAGTCTGCAGAAGGGGAAAATTTGTCTCTACACCATCATGAACACTTATAGGATGCTACTGATATTTCCGAAACTCAAGAACTAGAAAGAAACAATTATTTTCCTCGAAATCTTTTACTTGAATTTTTGTAAAAATTATCCGTCTTGCCCCCGGTTTCCGTTTTGAGCAAACCTCCGACTTTAAAATCAAAAAAATTCTTTCAAACAACTTCAAATTAGTTCAAAACACAAAGTTTTAGTCGGGTTTACGGGGGTAGGCAAAAACGGGTTTTTCCATCCAAAACGAAAGGATTGGTTTGAAAACTCAGAAAAACGTTGTTTTGGCCGAATACCAAATAATCACATTCAAGACAAATAATTCATTTCACACTCAAAATTCCAAATAAAAGGGTTCTATATTTTCATTATAGCGCCCTAAGGCGAAACATACTAGAGTTTGCTTAAAATAAATATTTCCATGATTCGGCACCGAAGTGCCCCAAAAGAATATAATCTCCGCGCCTAGTGCTCCAAGGGATGTACATCAATACCAACATCTCGGCTAACATGCTAGCCGGATTAAAATAAAATAGTTTTAACTTCATTGAAGTACTAAACAAAATAAGCACATGTATACAACGTCTATCAATGCTCTACAAAAGTACTCCGCCTCCATATACGCAAAAAGGACAGAACCAACACCGAGTCTCTACCAGAAGACTACGGACCTCCCAAATGTGAATCATCACCTGAAAAAAATGTATATAATGTGGGGTGAGCTCACTAGCCCATTAGAGGAAGCATCATTGCCTCAATCTCTGTAGTCCGAGTGGTACAACCCACCCAAGATGCATGCAACTAATCATAGGCCGGTCTCTTGTTCCACATGGCTCTCACGCCAATTCGGAACCCCATCAAACCCAACAAACAAGTTCCCCAACATGCTCACAACATAATTTATCACAATTTTAACATGCTTTCATTATTAAAATCACAATCACATATGTATAATAATTAAGATGGAAGGCGACTGACACCCCCATTACACGCACACAAAAACACACCCTTCCCAAGGATGAACGGATCATTCTCCACCATTCCCCTGAGGATACAGGCTCACTAGGGATTGGTAGACTCATCGTACCGTTCTTCCCAAGTGCTTTTGACACTTCACACTTTTAACTAAGGAAGACGTCATCCATGACGCGGTCGTGCGCATAGGCTTTGGACGATATGTCCTCCCCCTATCGTCTGTGTTTCTCGGCTTTTTAGTTCCGTATGAGCAAGAAGCACCCCCTGGCCAGTTGTTTCGACGATCCAAACACAAGACGACTCTCACAAAATTTACGCAAAATGTAGGAACCAATCCCCATGTTTTCACACTACGTGGCACACTCAAAATGCATCAAGGTTCATAATTTCCACCTTATGCCATCACAATACATACTTGTTCTTTATGCTATATATTGTAATCAATTTAACATCATGCTCATAATTTCACCAATTTAAGTAATAATCCACAATAAACATAAAAATCACATACTCATACTTTTCAAGGGCCCTAGTTCTTCGTCTAAGTTGTCAAGACCCAACTCGCATATATATATATATGGCATATATACACATAGACGCACACACCCTCGTACAAAAACTAAAGCAACTCATTTTTCCCCTACCTCAATCCAAGCAATTAATAAGCAAGAGGGTGTCAAGCAATCCGCCCAATTGACGCCAACAACAACCGAGTCAAGAATTTCCAAGAGGGCTTCAAGGAGGTGATTTTCGAGAAATTGAGTCAAAGGTCTCCCAAGCCTTCAAGCAACATTAAAACAAATATGGATTCTTAACTAGTGATTTTTAGTAGCAACAACCGATTAAAAATCAAGAATTCAATGTAAGGCTAAAAACCCTAAAATGGCTAAACTATGGTTTCGTGAAAAGGAAGAATCAAGAGGAAAGGGACTCACCAATCAATCCAACACAAGATAGACTATGTGGACATCAAGCAAGCTTGAACCAATGCTTTCCCGAAATGGTATTTTCAAGTCTCCTCAAGCTAATATCAATTTCAATGGAAGGGAGAGTTATAAGAATGGACCAACAACAATTATAACCATGAAAATTCCGAAAATCTATAAGAATAAAAGAAAGCATTCCAAGAAAATAAAAGCTAGGTTTTCAATTCAAAGGGAGAAATCAATGAAAATGATGAAGGAGCTTACCAATCATCAACACCAATTGTGGACAAGGAAACACCAACAAGACCCAAGCTTCAAGCTACCATCAACAAGGCTAGAGGTGGAAGTCTTGTGCATCCATGGAGGAAGAGAGAGAGATGTAACAAAAGAAATGGGGAAGAAGAGAGAAAAACGTGTGAAGTGAGAATGGTATGGAGTGTTTTGTGGTTAGCAAGACTCTACTAATGTGTAGAGATACACCAATAATTGACTTCTCAATCCAATGGCTAGAAATGAAGATGGGTAAATATAGAGTGATCCAATGGCTAATAGGAAGACAACACTAAAGGTGGTGGTGAAATGTCTAAGTTATCCACCCCTTTATCACTTAATCACAACCCTTGCCATTATGAACTCAATTTACTATTTTGCCCAAGTCTTCTACACAACTATAATATTGCCACTCTATATCTCCCCTACACTTAGTCAATAATTCTCTACAAAATCCACTAACTCAATACATGGAAAATTTCTAGTTTACGCTTTTGTCGTTAAATTTTTTTTTTCCAAACGTTCCCATTATCTTCAGATATTTACGAAATGAAATATAACATATAACATGTAACTCAAATTTCCAATTTCACATAATTCATGTAAGCACGTCAACATGTTAGGCACATAAGCACATAAACACTTAATTGTTTAACAAATAAATGAAAATAATTTTTTTAAATTAGCACGTAAAAATACCAGACGCTACAATACCACTGCCATCACTCTGGTGGCATCCACTGGCTCCTCTCAACAAGCCTAGAAAAAACTTGAAGGGCTTTATGCTAGCAAGTCTACTTCTCGTGTTATGGGACTTCAAGAGAGTCTGATGAAACTCAATCGTGGGGATTCCCCTGTAGCAGATTATCTCAGATTTGTAAAAGAGTATTGTTGATGATTTGGCTTTGGCGGGTGCTCCACTTGATGATCTAGTTATGCATGTTTTAAATGGCCTGCGTACATTATTTGATCCAATTTTTGTTGTTGTTCGTGCTAGAGATTCAATCATCTCCTTTGAGGAACTCTTCGAAAAACTCACATAATATGAAGCCTATCTCAAGCGAGAGAATATACAGATTGTTCATACCCCTATGACCGCCAACAACACACGCTACAACTCAAACAACAATCACAATGGAAAGAAGAGTTATGATTAAGCACGAAATGGTTCCATACCAAACAAAAATGACAATCGTTCTTTCAACAACAATAATTTTGGAAACAGGAATCCTAATATTACTTGTCAGTTCTGTAGCAAACGAGGTCATGCAGCCAAGTAATGCTATCATGCCAAACAAATCTTACTGCGAGAAAATACACCTACTGCCAATCATGCCGCCATAAATGGTGGAAACAATGGCTCATCCTCAGGCTGGTTAGTTGATTTCGGTGTTTCTTATCATGTTACAACTAATCTAAGTGATCTTTCCCTTCACGAACCCTGTGAAGGACCTGATGGTATAGTCATTGGCGACGGTACAGGACTTTCTACCACACATACTGGTTTCTCTTCTCTCAACTGATCCTCTAAATCTTTTTCACTAAATAATGTTCTTTGCGTACCTACAATGCATAAGAATTTAATTTTCGCCTCTCAATTTTGTCATCCAAATAAAATATCTATTGAATTTTTTCCATCTTATTTTGTTATGAAGGATCTTACCACGGGGGCAATGCTCACACAAGGAAAGAACATGAATAATGTGTATGAATTGCCAGCTATAAGGGAGGCACCATCGGGGTCCAAATTTGCTTGTGTAGGAATCAAGGCGTCTTTTGACAGTTGGCACAATCGACTTGGCCATCCCTCAACCAAAATTATTGGCCAATTGGTGTCCAATAAAAGCCTCCCTTTACTTGCCAGCTAATCTAAGTCTAGCATATTTTGTGATTCTTGTCTCTGTAGTAAGTCATAAACAATCTTTCGGTACTTCTTCTTTTAAAAGTCAAATTTTTTTTGATTTAGTTTATTCAGACGTTTGGGGACCTTCTCTAATAAAATCAATTGATGGTTTTTCTTATTATGTTTTGTTTGTTGACCATTATACCAAGTATTGTTGGTTATATCCCATGGAAAAATCTGATATTTTCTCCGTATTTGCATACTTTAAAGTAATGGTGGAAAAATTCTTTCAAACTTCTATTGTCACTATTTACATTGATGGTGGTGGTAAATATGAAGGACTTAAAACTCTTGTCCAATCCCATGGAATTCAAAATTTAGTTTCTCTACCCTACACTCCACAACATGTTTCTTCCGATGAACATCGTCATGGACACATTATTGAAACAAGTTTATCTCTCCTTCATAAAGCATCCACGCCTCTCTTTTTGGTCTCATGCCTTTCAAACCACTGTATACTTGATCAAAAGACTTCTCACACCTATCCTTGATCTTAATACCCCATTTGAATCACTTTTTCACTCCTCTCCCAACTACTTTAAACTTCAATTTTTTGAATCTTTGCTACCCCCGGTTGCATCTATATACTACTCACAAACTTGAATCACGCTTTAGACCATATGTTTTTCTTGGTTACTCCAATCAACATTCTGCTTACAAATGTTATGATTCTTCTCGAAATAAAATATTCATTTCGCGGTATGTCGTCTTTGTTGAAGAGCAATTTCCCCTCAAAAAAACCTCCACCCCATCTTGGCCTTATTTAACCCCTCGGACTTTAGCTTCCCCATCACTTGCCAATTTAGTCACTCAAATTTCTATACCCGAATCTCCGCTAAACCAGCCCACAAATCTCACATCCCCTGATTCTCTCACCAATAAATCAGCGTCATTACTCCCATAATCCTCTCCACCAAAATCTCCCTCACAATCCTCTATACATCTCTCAGTGTCAACTTCTCCTCATGTGTCCATCAAACCTGTTTTTGCTGATTTTTCTCCTTCAAAATAACATTCTTCTACGAAGTCCACTGCTTCTTCAAATATGTCAGGTTAACCTCATCTCTTGTCTCAAAACATTTCCTCTACTAGTGATAATCAAATGACTCGTTCTTCATCTACATCATCTCTAACCCTTCCCAGTGCAACATCTTTGTCTCTCAGGTATGATTCTAATTTTCAATTTACTTTACCAAATATTCATCACCTTCTTAATGACACAAACCAACACCCTATGCAAACTCATAGCAAAACTCACACATTTCAACCCAAACACATCAATCTTTTCACTAAACACCTTATTCCCACTCCCATTGAACCAACTTGTGTTTCTCAAGCACTCAAAGATCCACAATGAAGGGCTGTTATGTGTGATGAAATTAATGCCTTGCTTCGTAATGGCACTTGGGATCTTGTTTTTCCTTAAGCAATGCATAATATCATCGAGTGCAAATGGGTGTTTTGTATTAAGCGAAAGTCAGATGGAAGCATTAAGCGGTATAAAGCTCGGCTTGTTGCTAAAAGTTTCCATCAACGTGTTGGTCTTGACTATCATGATACTTTTAGTCTAGTTGTTAAACCGGCCACCATTCGAATTTTTCTCGCCTTGGTTATTCACCGTGAATGGTGTGTGTAATAACTCGATGTTAACAATGCCTTCTTACATGACACAATCTCTGAAGAAGTCTATATGTCTCAACCCCCTGGTTTTGTTGATAGCTCTCAACCTCATGCAGTGTGTCGCCTTCGTAAAGCACTTTATGGTCTCAAACAAGCTCCGAGAGCTTGGTTTCATGAGCTCAAGTCGTTTGTTATCTCCTACGATTTTATTAACTCCAAGACTGATTCATCCCTATTTGTGTATTGCTCCAACTCTGATATTATCTATTTCTTGGTGTATGTTGATGACCTTCTTGTGATAGGAAACTCAACTTTGCTCATTTCTGGCTTTGTTCAAACTCTTTCAAGCAAGTTCTCTCACAAGGATCTTGGAGATTTAAATTTTTTTCTTGGGGTTGAAGCTATTCCAACCAAGTCTGGTATCTTTTTAACATAACACAAGTACATTTGGGATTTGTTAGCCAAGACAAATATGACCGGGGCCAAAGACTCCAACATGCCCATGTCTTCTTCTACTAAATTGATTCTCAATGATGGTTCCTCATCCGCTGATGTTAAGCTTTATTGGAGTGTTATTGGAGGATTGTAGTATTTCTCACTTACTCGACCTGATCTTGCTTAATCTGTTAATAAATTAGCTCAGTTTATACATGCTCCAACTCCTCTTCATTGGAAAGCTGTTAAACGTCTCTTGCGTTACCTTAAGCACACAATATATTTTAGGCTCCATCTTCAACACCACAAGTCCTTTGATCTTGTTGCTCATTTGAATGTCGATTGGGCTTGAAACTATGATGATCTTATCTCCATCTCAGCCTATGTTATCTATCTTGGTGGTAATCCTATCTCCTGATGTTCTAAAAAGTAAAGAACGGTTATTTGATCTTCTATCAAAGTTGAGTATAGAATAGTCGCTTCTACTATTGCCGAATTGGCATGGACTCAAAATCTGCTTCATGAGCTTGGTGTCTCTCTTTTGCATCCTCCTAAACTTTTTTGTGACAATTTGGGAGCTACGTATTTATGTGTAAATCCTGTATTTCACTCTTGTATGAAACATATCGCTTTTGATTATCACTTTGTAAGAGATAAAGTTGCTAATGGTTCACTTCAGGTTGCTTATGTCTCTACTCAGGATCAATTCGCAGATGTTCTTACCAAATAACTTTCACAGGCTTGGTTTGCTTATCTTCGATCCAATATCGATGTCTTCGATGGCAGCACCATCTTATGGGGGCATATTAGGCAAGATAATATTCCATCACCCGTCCATGATGCACGAGACTAGTTTTCTTCAATTCCAGCATCATTCAACTGATCTTTTTTCCTATTTCATTTGTATATATTCATTGTATAATCTTAGCATTTATTTACAATATACTTTCCCTGTAAAGATTTTATTTCCTTGTACGTTTCTCATATACTCTGTATATATTGTAATGAATAAATATCAATAAACACGATTCAAATCATTCTCTGCATTTATTTCCTTGTTTTGAAGTTAGGTCATTTGTTTATATAAATAACAATGTAGACTTTATTTTTATAGATGATAATATGATTATATGTGTTATGTATGGTGTGACTCTTTGTTTTAAGTATTGTATACCTAGTTCTCTTATTGTTGAAATTTTATTTCCATTTTGCAGGATTTCTTTTATTTTGAATAGATTATTGTTATAATCAATTTAATTGGTACTCTGGTTATTGATGCTACAAATAATACTTCTTTGCTTGTTGTTAAAGATCAAATTCTTGCAAAATCAATGTTGGTTCCATTAATGCATGTTGGTGTCAAAACAACATTAAACAGTTGCTTGGCCATTTGAGCTTATGTCATTGCGAGATGACCCACATAAGTCTGGATATACACTTTTTTTATTTCGAAAGCAACCTTCGTTGCTTATTCTATAAAATATAAATGTTCATGTCATTAAATATTTTTAATTCAATCACATTTTAAATTATAAAATGACATATTTATAATTATAATTATAATATACATAAATGTTGGTGTATATGTTTATACACCATTTGATTAAGGTTCATGGAAATCTGGAGTGAAATTCGACTAGAGAGGATTAAAGTTCCTCGCTCTTTACACATATAATTTGTTATTTATGAATCTCCCATCATGGTTTGTAATGCTATATTTTGCCAACTGATTCTGGTGGGTTAGGAAAGCTGTCTGGTTATGCATGGTAGTGTAGTAACACACGTTTATGAATATTCGCTCAAGCAATTTTGGTTTGTACTTTAAAATTTAAACAGGGCTAAGTTGGAGAGATATGTTCTCAATCCATGACCAAAACTCTAAAAACATTATATAACTAAAAGAAAAAAAATATTTTGGTACTTTTAGAAAAGAGTTTGGAGGGCATTTAGGCTCTCAATAATGATTATTGATGTAAGATCCTGAATATTTTTCTATAAAGTATTTGCTTCTAGTATAGCTTATTCATGTGAACTTTTATTCTAATATTTTAGTTAATTAATATTCTGGGAGAGAAAAAAAAAGAAAAAGAAAAGGTTCGATTTAGGAGGCTGATTGGTAATTTAATTTGGTTGTCTATGAAATATATTTTGTCTATGTTGTAAGTGTTATGGATTAGTGCATGTAGTAACATATTTATTTAATTTTTCCTAGAATCAGATATAAGGAGGTTGGTTGTAACTTGATGGATATCTCTAAGTAGTATAGTACTTAAATATATAGCGTGGAAGAAATAAAGTTACCTATGCATATATAAGTGGGTCTTGGTGTATGAATTTTGTTTATATATTTTATATGTGATATAATAGATATAATAGATGCTAGAACATATTCATTTCACATTTGATCACTTATATGAGATTAGCCATTTTGATACACAAATTCACACATGAGCACATATACATGTGACCATAAGGGGATGGGTAATTGAAGAGTGGGTGATTTTATTGCTCTAGTGATGAAATTAAATTACATGGTACAAGTTCCTTTATGTGAGTATGATAACGTGCCAGAAAACCCATTGACTAATGCGAGGAAGTGAAAAATTGATGAGTCATCACATGGGTTTCTCTCTCTTAAGACACATATTCGTAGAAATTGAATTAGGTGTGGTCGAGCCTTTTCAAACCGCCTCACAACCCTCTTTCACCTATTACATCACAATAGCCAAAGTTTAAAGGGAAGAGAAAAAGGGGATGGTCATGTCCATCTTTTGTTGGCGACACTGGTGCATGAATTGATAGCAAGAAATTAGTAAATGGGAAGGGAAATCTTCACCAGTTCTACAACCCTTCACTCGATTTCACAGTAAGAGGTAGGGGGTTTACCCTTTCAAAAATTATTTATATATAGATATATATAGTGTTTCTAAAACTGGGGGAAATAGATAAATTTTTAAAATCTCTACAAATTTATGCTGTGATTTAAGCTTGTGTTCTCTTTTGTTAGTTTTATAGAACTGTTATGGGTAATGATTCTTGATATTTGTAATTGGGTGCCTATATGAATTTCTATTTTAATTTGGGCATGTATAGGATGAAAATCTGATTATGTACTTTATGGCTTCCTTGTATATGTAAACCTTCCAGACATGTTTAGAGATGCTACAAGATGAGTTAATGGGTACATGTTTAGAGATTATATTCATGTGTTGGGCTTATTTGTTGATGATACTGTATATGTAAGGAAGTTTTGTTTTGTTAATATCTTTGAGTGAATCCATGGTTATATGTTTATTTGTTTCTATAACCATGTTTAGTGTATAATTGTTAATTTAGGGCTTTATTTATTGATTTGTAATTTATTGTTATTAATCTGATGGTGTATTGCTAAGATTAATTGTTTTGTAATATTAACTTGTGAAGGTTGGTATTGAGATGAATTGGGTGAACATGTGTGTATTCTGATTGAATTGAAGGTTTATCTTCACATATTGAGTCTGGATATGAATTTATTTCTTGGGGTTTGAGATTGGTATTCTGAACTGCGTGGACTGAGGTATTGTTGTTGGTAATTGATAAATTGAGCTTGGTTTGATATATGTGTGATAAATTTGTTTAATCTAACTTTATGGATGCGGGTAAAATGGGTAGTACGGTGAAGGGCACTGTCCTCGGGATTACGGTATCCTTAGGGGCACTGTCCTAGGGTTAAAGGGTCCTGAAAAGGAAATTATAACTTACGTCAAAGGGCACAATCATGGGGTTCAAAGGTCCCCGAAAGGAAACCATAACTTACGTGTTGGGGCATGATCCCAGGGTTGAAGGGTCCCTAAAAGGGTTCAAGATAGGATTTTGGGGCGTGGGGAAATTTATCGAACCTTATGGGTTCGGACAGGTTTGATTTTATTATTGATATTGTTCTACCAGTGTTTTACTGTGTTATATGATTTGCTTGTGTGGTATTTGTTATCTGTTGGATTTATTAGATAATATACTTTCTACTTGGCTTTAGAGCTCACCCCTATATATTTCCCTTCCCCAGATGCAGGTCCCAATGGACGTTAGTTGTAGCCGTGTAGCAATGACCTGATGTTCTTCTACTCAGTTGATAGTTGGTGTAGATGTTTAGGAGTAGAGGATTTTGTAATATATTTTATATATATTTTCTTTTGGCTTGTAATCGCTTGACAGTTGTAAAATACCATTGTTTGTAAACTTCTTATGTAATATATGGTGTTTAAAATAGATTTATGTTTGAAATAAAATCAAGATGACGTGTGGCGGGTTGTTAGATTTGGTTGGATTTGAGATTTGGAAATGAATATTTTTTTATATATTTTGTATACGGGCATATTTTATTGCTTCTGAAAGTTAATATTTTAAAGGACATGCCGCCCAAATTTTTTCTAAATGTACTTTTAATTAAACAGAAGTTTTTCAGGAATTGAAAAGAATAAATTCTCAAGATAAAATTGTATTTTTTTCAAAATAACCTATTTACTATTTTTAAAACCTTAACCCCACAGATCACACATCGGGTTTTGGGTCTTAAAATTCGGGGCGTGATAATTGATCTACTTGTAATTAATTTTTTCAAAAAAAATCTCATAATGAAAAACAAAAAGTCAATATAGACTATTTTGTAATATAGCTCTCTTAATTTTACCTATACGTAATTTTTCATTTTTTAAATCTTTTCTTTTGGACTCAACTTTAGGCCCAACTGTCATGCCCCGTCATTCGTAAACCCGAATAGAGTCCATAAATAATGACACGCGATGCCAAAAATAAATAAAGTTCAAAATAAATAATTTCTTAGACCACTTTTTTTTAGAAAAAATACATTTCTAAACTCATATTAGGGGTAAAATAGTCATTTCAGACTTTAGAAGATCATAAAAGTAGACAAAATTCAAAAAGGAGTGAAAAGAATGAAATGACACTCCAAACGGACCATTCCAACGCCATATGTTTGCCTAGGGTTAAAACAGTCATTTAAGGGGCAAAATCGAAATTTCAAAGTTCAAATGTCTAAACCCAACATAGGAGAAATCATAGGAACAAACGGAACTCAATTTGAGTCAACGAGGCGAGGGATATGAATTTTAAAAGTATGGGAGAAAATCTGCAAAAACATGTTGGAGGTGAACAGTAGTCGTAAGCTATTGGTCTGCAGAATAGAAAAACAAGATTTTGAAGCCAAAATGTGATTTTTTTGTATACGGCCTCTGTTTTCAACACTATCGGTCCCAAAATTTCATAAATAATGTAAAAGTGAGTTTTTAGTTTTCAAAAACTGAAAATAGCTGTCGGAGCCCGGTGAGGCGCGGAAAACGAGATTTTCTCTAAAACTTTTGGAATGATGAGTTTGGAAAATGTACAAAAAACAAGTTTTTGAGTCAAAACTCACATAATACGTATATTCATATCTCAATATCATCATTCACTTGAAAAGTCCCAAACGTAAGCTCGAAAACTCATAAAACACAAATTTTCCAAAATATACATTCTTTAGCAAAATAAACATAAAGTGTTTCAAAGTCTCAAAATACACATATTTTCATAATTAAGGCTAACAGCTTAGCCCGCCAAAAGAATAGATACATGCCCTTATTCACTTTTAAATACCAAAATATCTCAGGTATAAAATACATTAAGCGCCCAAAATACACAAAAGATGACTTAGTGCTTCAATTGCTAACCCGGACCTCCTAAAGTCCATCATTTGTAATGTCATAACCTGAAAATTATTAAATAAGGGATGAGCTTCAACTAGCTCAATAAGAGATGCGTCCCCACATCGATCTCGGCCGTCCGAGTGGTACAACCCAACCCGTGTGCATGCTACTAAACCTAGGTCGGTCCAATTGTCCCACATGGCACGTGTGCCAATCCGGGACCCCGTCGTACCCACAAACAACCCTACATGCTCAACAAATAATCAACATACAAGATATCCGGAAATAAACAACAATAAATATCAATGCAAGTGATAGGATGAAATGTGACGCTAATGCATAACCCTATTAGTAAGGAACACGGATATCAAATGTCGTCATTCTTAAATAGCTTGGGGACAACAAGCCCGACTGGAACAACCACAGGTTTGGACATAGTCCTCCCCCACCTCTCGTTTTTGGGAGATACTAGCTCCGCCGGTCACGAGAAACCGACTGACCAGTTGTTGCGATTATCCAAACGGTCTCAAAACCACAAGGTCCATGAATGCAACATGAAAATAATACCAACATTCAAATGCACATACTCTTACATTTCATTCAAATATGCATCATGCTTCCATATTCATAAATATAAATCTTATCTTTCAATTAAAGATCACTAATCATTCCCACAAGTATATACCAAGCAATGTATCATAAATCAAACATTTAAAAGGGGGCCTAGAGCATGTTTCTAGATTATGACTCAACTAGTATGTATAAATATACATACAAAGACGCACACACCCACGTAACCAGAAAACAAAATGGAGCTTCAACCCCTACCTCAAGTCCAATGCCAACTAGTCCGCAAGAGCAAGCAAAAGAGTTCCCAAAAGCTAACCAAAAGGTCTCCAAAAGATTGCACCAATTCTCCAAAATTGTTCCAGGCTACCAAGTATGAACAAGGAGAATAAATAAGCTCGAGAATATGAATTTTGTCAAGAGTTATCAAAGTAAGAATCCAAAGTCTTTCGAACGGATTTATAAACTCAAGATTAGGGTTTGAAATGAATTTTAGTTCAAAATGGCACAAAGGCTTTCAAGAATTTGTCATCAATTCCATTAGTGATTAATATAGTCAAAAGAGTCTTTTTAGCAAGAATTTACAAGAATATAATTAAGTTGGAAAAAGAGTGTAGAGATTTCCAAATCCACAAGTTAGGACTCCAAAATAAATTTAAGATCAACATAGCACAAAGTGGAAGAGAAAGGGTTCAATTGAGCTTTAATAACAAGGAAATATCATAAACAAAGCATGTTTTCAAGGATTATAAAAGACTTCCAAGAATTCACAAATTAGGATTGATAAAGGAAGGAAGTACAAAATCAAACTCACTTACCAATTTGAGATTCCAAGTAGGAGTTGATGTAAAGAGGACTCACTAAATCCTCTTGTCAACATCTTTAAGAAAAGGAAACAATAAATCAAATTATTTCACAAAGGTAAGAGGAAATGGAATTTATAAGATTTATGAACATGAGAATCATAAGAATAGAAATGTCTTACAAATGTTTGAGACTAAATGATCATTCAACAATTATGTGGTTGAAGCCTATACCATATTTCCAGAAGAGAGGGGAAGAAAATTGTAAAACTTGAGCATGGGATAGTGGCCCTAGAGGTGGCCGATCCTGGTGAGGCAAATGAGGGTTTTGAATCTGCCGAATTGGAGAGGAATCAAGGAAGTGGCTAAGTCTTGTGTGGTGTGTTGAAAAGTGATTGTCTAGAACTCATATATATATATAGAACTTTCCACCCCATACCCTTCTAATCCAAGGGCTCACAAGAAATATGGGAAAAATGAGATGGAGAGATGCAACAAGAGCTTGATACCTAAGCATTTTCTAGATGAGTCTACCAATCTCTTTGCAAAATGACTAGAATTACCCTTTGACTAAAATGGGTAAAAAAGGGAAGAGAGGGGAGAATTGACATTTCCCAATTTCTCATTCTCAAATATACCTAACCAACTTAATAGAAATTACCACAATGACATGCTCTTATAGACTAAGGTTAGTAGGAGCAACACTTAGAAAATTTTCTAGAAAAACTCACTAACACAACTTTACACAAAATCTCAAAAATATCCCTATGCGCAAAAATTTCGAAACCAATTTCTAAATTCCTTATTTAGCGTAACGAAGTAGACGCAACTTTCAGATTCAAAATTGGGCACTCCGGGGACCTACTTCCACCATACGTTTTTCTTAGGTTCCCGGGTTGTCAGATAACGGAAACGCTAAAATAAAATAAAATCCGAATTCAGAAAAATCTCAAACTTTAAATCTCGCATATACGACATCTATAAATACATCTAATATTATTTTATTAAATAAAATAATAAAATAATCGCGAAAAATTTACTTGTAATTTTGGAAAATAACGGGACGTTACACCAACCATCTCTTGGGCCTATCATAACATTACAACAATCTTAATAAGCAGATCGAGAATCACAATCACAATCTTCGCCCAACTTTTAAATTCTTTATTATGAAAAAAAATTACTTGATTCAATAAAGTGTGGGTCCCATTGGGTAAAAATAAAAAAAAGTTATCAGGGGTAGTTTTGGGTATGTTTTAGTAGAAAAGCCATGGGGTAGGTTTTAATATTTTTTGTCAATCTTGTATTTTAGTACACATTACCCAGATTTATTAATAGTTGTCAATCCTAATGTTTCGCCTATGCATAGGCCTACTTATGTGATTTCCCCAATCCATACAGTACGTTAATTAAAAATAATGACTCCAAAATCGTGATGTGATATAAGCGTATTGAACCCAACATTGTAGTGCTAATGATTGCATAATATATTTGTGTCATTCAACATATTTGGTGATTCTTTATAGATATGTACCTATTGTAATATATGTCTGACCTATATGGCAGTATCTACCATACATTAAATAAAATACAAGTTTTATATAATTGTACTGTCATATATAGAGTTTAAATTTATAAAAAAAACTAATATTAAATACAAATCAAATGTTATAATATATATAATTTATAAATTCATATATATACATTGTAACAAAGATTGATAAAATTTTTGTTATAAATTTAATATTTGATTAATATAACTGATAATATATATTAAAAGTTCATAGGTAATTTATTAAAACATAATTAAATATTCATACATATACATTGTAACAAAGATTGATAAAAGTTTTGTTATAAATTTAATATTTGATTAATTAATTGATAATATATATTAAAAGTTCATAGGAAATTTATTAAGACATAAGTAAATAAATTATTTGGTGAGTGATGTATAGGTATATGGGTTGTTTTTAGGAGGGGTAGTTTATGTGGTATATAGTAGTAGGGATGGCAACGGGTCGGGTTTGGTACGGGTTTAGCAAATACCATTACCACCCCATTTAAAAATTACTAATACCAAACCCACCCCAAACCCGTGACGGGTTGGAATCGGTAATACCATTACCATCCCGTCGGTATAATCGGGTTCCATCGGGTTACCATCGGTAATAAAATGGCATGAACATTTTTCATCTTGTTCTTTAAATTAATTTTTTTTTTCTTTTTCCTGCTGTTGTTTGTACATCAAGTGTACATGTCACCTGTGATTCACATATACATACAACTTATTACCATGTTTGGCCATATATATACAAGTTATGCATTTTGTCACCAGTGACAATATATATACAACTTATGCATTTTGTAACTGCTTATACAACTTAGACAACTTATGCATTCTGTAACAACTTATGCATTTTGTCACCAGTAGATATAAATCAATATTCAAGGCTAGCGAAAATCAGTATACAAATTTGCTAAGAAGCATTCAAAACACCATATAAATCAGTATTCAAAGAGGCTAACGGAAAACAGCAACCCGACAAAATCCAAAAATAGCAAAATCCAGCAGCTATAAAGTTTACCATGGTCATATATCTTCCAGGTGAAGTCACAAACTTTAAATCAATGAAAATCTAGAAACAAATACTTCAAGCTTATAAATACATTTAAATATAAACAGCAACCAACAAAGTAACAACCTCAAAAAAAAAAAAAAAAATCAAGATGCACTACCTCTAAATTAGTAATTTAACAGCCATTTCTTTCAAACCACAGACATCCCTTGAAAGCAGTTTATACTACTGAAATGAACCATTACACTAATGGCTGCATTTTCTATTTCTAATCATGTAAGCAATCACAAGGTTCGGTAATCACATCAATCTCATCTACTGTTAATTATATATATATATATATATATATATATGTGTGTGTGTGTATTACCTGAACTGCGAAGAGCACAAGGAGAGGGAAGAGGCGGTCCTGTAGAGAATCGAGATGGTGACGGGGAGACCACAAACAGAGAATTGTTTCTTCAGCCAGATCTAGCCCCTAAGGCTTGACATTTGAGAAAGAGTTTTAGTTGTCTGAGACTCTGATAGAGCGGCGTTTGAGAGTTGAGATAGATGATATCATGTATCAAATTAGGTTTAAACTTGACTTGAGTTTGGGTAATGGGGTTTGTTTGGGCATAGGAGTAGGATTGTCCACTATAGGATTAGGATTGTTTGGGTACAAGTTTTAGACTATCCTAGGATTTATAAAATTTTAAAATTTTATCTTTATTGATATTTTATATTTTTAAACGTAATTAAATATATATAAATCAAATTATCCTTATATTAGTATAGGATTTAAATAATTTAATTGATTGAAATTGATTAAATCTCCAATAAAAATCTCAACTCAAAATAGTGAAATTAAATTAAACTGAGTAAATTCTCTAATTTAAATTAGATTAATTGTGTTCAATTGAGTGAAATAAATAAAATACCCAACACAAAGTAATGAAATTAAGTTCAATTGAGTAAATTGCCTAATTTAAATTAGATTAATTGAGTTCAATTGAGTGAAATTGACAAGATCTCCAACACAAAGTAGTGAAATTGAGTGAAATTAAATTCAATTAAGTAAATCCCCAACTCAAATTGGTTAAATTCACTTCAACGAAACTGATAAAATTCCCAATTTAAATTAGTGAAATTGGTTTCAACTTAATGAAATTGAGTGAATCCCTAATTCAAATTAGTCTAATTGATAGATTTCTCAACTCAAAGTAGTGAAATTAAGTTTAATTGAGTAAATTTCCTAATTCAAATTAGTTTAATTATGTTCAATATAGTGAAATTGAACAAATCCCCAACACAAAATAATGAAATTAAGTTCAATTGAGTAAATTGCCTAATTTAAATTAGATTAATTGAGTTTATTTGAGTGAAATTGACAAGATCCCCAACACAAAGTAGTGAAATTGAGTGAAATTAAATTCAATTAAGTAAATCCCTGACTCAAATTGGTTAAATTCACTTCAACGAAACTGATAAAATTCCCAATTTAAATTAGTGAAATTGGTTTCAACTTAATGAAATTGAGTGAATCCCTAATTCAAATTAGTCTAATTGATAAATTTCTCAACTTAAGATAGTGAAATTAAGTTCAATTGAATAAATTTCCTAATTCAAATTAGTTTAATTATGTTCAATATAGCGAAATTGAACAAATCCTCAACACAAAGTAAAATTAAATAAAGACCCCAATTTAAAATAGTGAAATTGACTTCAATTAATTAAAATTAAGTAAATAATCCAATTTAAACTAGTTTGATTATATTCAATTGAGTGAAATTGATAAAATTCACAACTTAAAGTAGTTAAATTGAGTGAAATTAAGTTTAATTGATGAAAATCTCCAACTCAAAGTAATTAAATTGAGTAAAATTGACAAGGTTCCTAATTTATATTACTGAAATTGATTTTAATTGGAGGAAATTGAATAAACTGGCGGGTTACCAACGGGTTTTTAGCGGGGCGGGTCGGGGTCGGGTTCTCGCAGGGCGGGTTACCACCGGGTTCTTAGCGGGTCGGGTCGGGTCGGGTTCGGGTTCTACCGGGTCGGGTTGCCGCCGGGTTCTTAATGGGTCGGTTTCGGGTCGGGTTACCGACAGGTTTCACAGGAAACCCAAACCCGACCCTAACCCGTTTCGGGTTTTCAATTTTCATACCAAACCTGCTCCAAACCCGTTTATATGTGTACCGTCGGGTTCTTAACAGATCGGATCGGGTCGGAAACCCGCCGGGTCGGGCCATTTTGCCATCCCTATATAGTAGTACTATGGCAATAAAAAAAAAGTTACTCAAACTGAATCCACAATCCACTACTCACTTGGTTGGTGCAATCAGGGTCATTGGATCCTCACTTTATTGAATCAAGTGAGATGTACACTTGAGGGGATTTTTCCTCCTTTATTATAGGGTGAAATATATATTACAACTTTGAACTTTGCATTTTTTGCGTAAAAAATTTGTGCTCAAAAGTCAAAACACCCCTACAATTTTCACTTTTGTTCAATCGTTTTAGACTTCAAGGGTGTTTTGTGCCCACTAGAGTTAATTTAGGTCCCGTTTGGGAGGTGATTCGTGATTCGAAATAAAAGGAAAGCGAATTGTAGAAAATCATGTGTTGCAGATTTTTTTGAAGGGGAATCATATTTGGTGCTGATGATTCTGGTTTGAAAAAAATGAAAGCTAAATCATGGAAAACATGTTTGGTGAAATTACTGATTCAATAAAATTTGAAAACAAAACATGTTTGGTGACTTCAAATGATCTGAGATTCTGATTTTTTGGTTAATACATTGAATAGATATATATGTTCTAAGAATTAAAAAAAAAATGGATATTGTAAATAAATTATTTTTTCCTAAACTATAATATTGGATCAAAGTTAAATTGTATTACACAATTAATCAATTAGTTCTCATATTCCATTTGAAGATATAATGTCTTATTCCATTTAAAAAAATTTGACAATATGGTTCTTAAACCATAATGGAGAACTTAAACCAAGCACATACAAGTATAGTTATAGTAGTAATACAGTCATCCCAAATAGTTAAACATACTTATACAATCATCCCAAATAAAATAAAACATAGTCATCCCAAATTAAAATATAGTTTTTTTTACAGTCATTCAAAATAAAGTCTAATAAATCAATACATGCAGCTTAAATATCCTTCACCCAAGCTAGCCTGACCTCATTTGAACTGGTCATAAAGAAAGCGTTCCAAATTGGACTATCATACAAGGCCTTAATGGCCCAGAGATAATGGGTCATATCCACTACATCAATTGACTTCAAATTCTCATTACACTACATGAACAACTTGCAAGGGTCTTTGTCAGAATAATCTGGGGATTGTACCTCATCATCATTCATCTCCCGAGATCCAACATGACCCGATGAAGATTAAAGGCCAAAAGATGTTATCATCTTATCGGTGTTTTGGGTGTTAGTTTCATTCATAGCAAAATCATTTTTTTCAATTGTGGACATCATAGCAGAAGCAACGGAGGAAAAACTGTTAGCTTTCATGGATTTCTTAGGAGCGGGTACCGGAGAATGAGTGAATTCAATCTCATCATCCTCCAAACCCAAGTTGGTAAAACTTAGAGAATCATGGCTGGAGGACGTATGAGACATTGGGGGTAACCTAGTGAAAGGCTAAAAAAAAATCTCGGAAGCTGTAGTGCCTCCAAAAATGTTTGTCATTTGGGTTTAATATGGATATCATTTTTTCTTGAAAGTACTACAACCATGAATCACCTACAATGTTATAAAGTACATTGTATATTAATTAATATGAATTTAGAAAGCTTGTGAATTTCAGTTAATTTAATGTTAACTAGTACTACTAACCTCAGACAACCTCTCCCATCTCTCCATTTCGACTATGACCATACCGGTGGTACTGTCATAACCTACTCTAGTTTCAGCCAAGAGTTTGTTGAAATCCTGATATACTTTCCTCAACCATCTTATCTTGTTCCTAAGTCGCGTCTTGTTATAAACATTCCCCGTTGCTTCAAGTAACCCTTTTGATAAATTATCCCAGCCCACTGACTTACATCTGGCTTCTGATTGATTACCCGCCTTCACTTTAGCTCCTCACATTAGTTTTCTGCCCCACTTCTACATTTTTTTCAATTTCAACATTGTCTTCCACTCCCAAACCATTGTTTTGAGTTCCAACATTGTTTTCATTCGTGGCCATCTAAGAAAAAATTTACAACAACATTCTACAAATTAGGAGTAACAATAATGAATTGAATTTATCAACTGTTCTCCCTAAAAACAAATTTAGGAACAACAATAAAAATAGAGTATATTGTTTGTAGCTAGGTGTTAGCCCTTTGAAGACTTGGGGGTGGGGGCTTTGCCTTTGTGACATGGGTAAAGGCCCCAATGTAACACCCATGTGAAATGGGGGCTGGGAATGACACTTAGAGTGACATTGGTTGGCACTTGGAGTAGCATTGGAAATGAAGCCAGAAAATAAAGTAAGTGTTGGAGAAAAGTCAAGAGATTATGATTCCTCAAGCATAACATGAATCTATAAAATGAGGTTATTGGGATTTATTGGGATTTTCCATTATGACTCCTCAGACGGGGTTAATATCTGTTCTGGTCATAGTGACTTTTGTATATTCTATATATATATGGGGGAGTGTGAGCTTGACTTCAGCAGGCATCCAACAACCTAGCAAGGCCTTGGCAAGCCTTGGCTAGGGCGTGTGTGGGGAAGCCTAATGGCATGTGTAAGCATGGTTTGACAACACTTTGGTTGGCAGCATGGGTCCGTGATGATAGTGCGGTGCTGATGACAATATGGGCACTTGTGTGTGCGTTTAGCTTGGCTAGCCTTGCGTGTCATGCCCACTATTGTGCTAACTTGCCATTGGGTAAGGATTACCTTAACTTGGCATGTGTTGGAGTACATACAATGTGTGTGGCTTGGTAAGCCATGCACACATCAAGTCTTGGCAATGCTAACTTGTCTTTGACAATGCCGTGACACCACTGATGGTTGACTTCGAAATGCAATGAGTGGCATGGAGTCTTAATATTGGCATGACATGGCGTAATGCATGCCATGACATGGGCGTGGCTTAGAGCATGCCCAACTTGGTAACACTTGTGTGTGGCAAGAAGGCAATAATGCAAGCAAGCTAAGAAATACACCAAGGCATATGCTTGACATAGTTTGGTGTGGTACTGAAATGCATCAACACAACATAGGTGGCATTCAGACAAGGAAGGCCTATGTGGCATGGCAGTTCCAGAGATCTAGGGACAGTTGATGCAGTTTGCTAACATGGATGTGGTTGCAACTACTTGGCATATGTGGCACAAGGCTGGCTATGCCAGCACACTTATGGGAGGGGTTGTCTCCCAAATCCTAGGAGGAAAGTTGTATAGATAGTTTTGTGTATGTATAGTCTATATATGCCCTAAGGAGATTCTGTAATTGGTAAGGAATGTTTGGTTTGTAACTTCAATTGCAGAAATAGGTGTTCCTTTTGTACTATTTGAGATATATAGTGAAAAGGTTGGAGGTGTGAACCTCTGTAAATTATTGTGTGTTCCTTTATTACTTGTATGTTATCCATATTCTGTATATTTGGCTAAGTGTTAAGTGTGGCTGACTTGGTGTGCAATCAAGACCATCATAGGGCAAAATTTGTGACTTGAAAATTGGACCTTGTGACACTAGGGACATAGTAAAATAGATATTACTGTCTTGCTGACATTTCTCTTTCAAATTGGCAGGCTTATTATAGGGACAAAAAACAATTAATATATACGGAGAATATTGAGATTTTATTTTCATATGTTGCAGATACCCATTTTAGGATTCATCTTGGTGAGCTCAACTTTTGAAGGTCTTTAATCCAAGCAAAGGTATATATTTGTATATATATGAATATATACATAATACTCTTTCCTTTTTTTTTCTTTTTGTATTTAACTTTTTTTTTTGGGTATTAGACCCAATAATTGAACATTTTAATTGATTTAATTAATTATTTTTTAAAGGAATCATCAATGGAGGGCAAGTATGGGTTGTACAGGCAAATAAGTGGTAGTTAGATATCCATGAGTTTGAGAAGTGAAGAATTGGAAGAAGAAAAAGTATGGGATGTATTGGGGAACAAAAGAAGGCATTTAATATCCCAAATTGGTACATCCTCCTCTACTACTAGTGTTGCTCCTAAATTTCCCCAATTTTCCAATTTTCCGAAACCCTAAATTCCCCAATTTTCCCCAAAAATCAGACCGAAACCTTAATTCCCAAATTTTCCCCAAAATCAGACAGAAACCCTAATTCTTATATCGAGAGAGAGAAAGAGCTTATAGTTGGGTCGCGATCCACAAGCGTTGAGCCCTCAGTCGCTAGGAAGAAGGGGATGAGAGATGAAGCGTTT
The DNA here is from genome assembly GCA_963922005.1 of Cornus suecica. Classification (NCBI taxonomy): domain Eukaryota; kingdom Viridiplantae; phylum Streptophyta; class Magnoliopsida; order Cornales; family Cornaceae; genus Cornus; species Cornus suecica. Next base: position 22,576,745 of record OY998241.1, read on the forward strand.
GAAAATCCACAATAATAATAAAAAATGCATAAAGTGCAAATAACCCCCCTAAACTATAGTAAGTATTGAAAAGAACTCTCTGAACAATAATTTGTGCACAAAACCCCTAGACTATGACCTTTTGTTGTAAATTGCCCCAATTTCTTTAAAAAAAATCATAAGTGACCATAAAGCCCTTTTATTGAATTATACTTATACATTTTTCTTACTAACATAGAGTAGAGAATTATTTATATGATTTTGATAGTATATTCTCCATGAAAGTTTGCATAGATTTACATAATTTTTAAAATTAATTAATTAAATAATGATTTTAGATTGTTTAAATAAAATTAAGTAAGATTTTAAAATGATTAAGTAATTACTCACATTATTTATATATATGTAGATGCAGGTTTTTGCTCTACCCTCGAATGAATTTTATTGAAGCTCTAAGACTGTATTTATACAAGAGTGAATGGGTTTCTTGGCTTATTCTGATTATGATCAAATCCCTTTATTTCAGGAATTTGATTTCCTTTTACAATTCAATCACTATTTTCCTTATCTAATTGAATCTTTGGCTTTAGCCCCAAGTTAAACTAACTTATGGGCTATAGCCAGTTGAGCCTAATATATGACCAGATATAAGCTTTTCCATATTGGGTTTTCAACCTTTCTCTAATAGGCCCAAATTTGCATGTCTCTTGGATGGTTACCATTGGGCTTTCACTTTGATGGACCAGGAAATTTGGCCCTTGCACTAGCCCCTTTGGATCTGACCCCATGTCCTATGGGCCTGACCCAAATGTTGGTTTTAATCAAGTGTTTTTCCGTTTCTTAGTATATACATACAGATGTATATACTCAATCAAGAGTTGTCCGCTGATGTCACCACAATAATAACTTCAAATTACGTGCAGATTTTGAATTGAATTTGACAGCTAGATTCCCTCAAATGAAGGGTAGGTATGTCTTGACAAAGCTGCAACGCCTCAGCCCCATTTAATGCACCTTTTGGACGTACCTTCTCATATCCTAAGTCTATGGGCAACCCTGATCTTCCTGATAAGGTCATGGGCATGATGATGAAGGTAAATCTTCCTTCTTTTCTCCTCATCGCTTTACTTCTATTTTATACTTTATCATTTGAGGCATCTGACCATTTTTGCCTTTAATTTTTTGCAAGCCTTCTACTGTGTTGGGGCTCTATGCCTCAATAGTGAGTCCTATACAAAGGAGGTGGCTCATCAGATTGACGAGGTGACCCGTCTCAAGGCTGCTCTGGCCCTGGCGGAGGCGAAGAAGACTCTGTTAGCCAAAGAGAAGACAACTCTGGTGGAGGAGAACGCTGGCCTGAAGGAGAGTAGGGCCAAGGCTAATGCTGAGATTAAGGCTCTCTAACATCGCCTGACCCTTTTCTCACTCTGAGCTGGAGATGTGCAGACAAGGGGGTCTGACATGCACCATCGCTACCAGGATCTCTACAATCATGTTACAGGGCAATTCTGGCATAGCAGTTTTATCAATGCTCTTAAGGAACCTAAACAGAGGAAGCCCAAAGATCATGAGGTTATAGATGCTCATCTGAATGTGGCGCCTCCATACAAAGGTTCAGAAGCTACTGCTGCTGAGAACCAATTCTTGGAGTTCTTTGTTGGGACAATACCTATGGATCCCCAAAACTCTGAGGCCCCAGCCCTTCCTACCACATAAATTGTGGATATCTTCGGGCCAGGGTTCAATGTTAAGTCCAAGGCCTAGGCCCACTCTACCCCTTGACAGATGCAAGGGATGGTGATAAAGCCACGATATGGATCTCGTTATCGCCTTGAGTTGCAATATATCTCATATGTGTCTCTACCATCTCCACAATAGGACCACCTTGGCTTTTCTTTCTGTTTTGATGTTTTTATTTTACCTCTGAGCATTTGTAGCCCCTTGGGAAATTTTTTGTAATATATGTCTTTATACATGTTTTATTTTAATGAAAACTTCTTTTATTTGATTTATTGTGAATCTATCAAAGTTTGTATGTCCTAATTGATACTTGTTTTACCAGTATATATATGCCTCTGGCATACAAGCTTTTGTTCGATTATAAATTTGATTAAATTAAATTCAAGAATAAAACTCCTTTTTGGTTGGCTCAGGCATATGCCTCTGCCACTTTTGTACTTAGGAATGAATTCGTCTTAGGTTGGCTCAAGCATATGTCTCTGCCATTTTGTACTTAGGAATGAGTTCCTCTTAGGTTGACTCAGGAATATGCCTTTACCACCTTTGTACTTAGGAATGAATTCCTTTTAGTTTGGCTCAGGCATATGCCTCTACCATTTTGTACTTAGGAATGCTTTCCTTTTTCTTTTTGTGTTTTGTCTGAATTGAAGGGAAAGTAGATATTGACAATCAATTGCTTGAATGTAAGAATAGGCTTTAGCCTTTTTTATTAATAGTATAAGAAATTAAATTTTAGCATGAATAGCCTCTGTCAGGCTCAGAAAACGAAAATCTAACTAATGATAGTACCTCTTCAGTCTGGAGGCATTTTGTGAATGGGGTTCCATGCGCCCATTTGACTTTCTTAAGAGGTATGCTCCTTTACTAATGACTTAAGTCAAGGTGTAGGGTTTTTCCCAATTTTCGCGAAGCTTTTCTATGACGCCAATTTTTTTCCTGAGGACCATGTCCCCAACCTGGAATTCACGCCTCTTTACCTTCTGGTTATAGCTCCTTCTGATCCTCTGATGATATTTGGCCAGTCTAGTGGCTGCCTTTTCACGCTTTTCCTCCAGAGTATTGAGAGCATGTTCTAAGTTCTGATTATCTTGATCTTCTTGGTAATTTTCAGTTCTGATAGTTGGGACTATATTTTCTGTCGGGATAATGACTTTTACTCCATATGTCATGGAAAATGGAGTCTCCCCGGTGGGAAACCTTGGAGTAGTCATGTATGCCCATAAAACTTCTGGTAATTTGTCCGACCAAAGTCTTTTGGCATCCTCCAGCTTCTTTTTTAGGATGTTTAAAATTAATTTATTGGACCTTTCTGCTTGACCATTGCCTTCCGGGTACCCAACTGAGGATGTCTTTAATTGGATGTCATGCTACTCACAGAAGGCTCTGGTCCATTTGTTGTCCAAGTTCAACCTGTTGTCGATCATAATCACCCTGGGAGCCCCAAAGAGGCATATGATGTTTGTTCATATGAACTTGATCACGTGCCCGTGTGTGATGATTGAGTATGACTCTGCCTCTACCCACTTGGTAAAATAATCCGTAGCTATGAGTGCCAGCTTGACCTCCCTTAAAGATTTTGGCAGTGGCCCCACTATATCGATCCCCCACTGAGCGAAAGGGTGTGGATTAAGAGTGGGGTTGAAAAGTTCTGGTGGAGGGTGTATACTGTCACCATGAGTCTAGCATTTATGGCATCTTCTAAGAAAGGCTTCTGTATCTTGAGAAAGGTAGGGCCAGAAATAACCTTGGTTGAGGACTTTGTGGGCAAGGGACCTCCCTCTTGAGTGATTTTTGCATGTTCCTCCATGTATCTCCTTTATAATGGATCTGGTTTCCGACGGGGTAGGGCATCTAAGGTATGGTCCTCCAAAGGACCTTTTGTATAGCCTTGTATTGATTAGCGAGTATCTGGCAGATTTCATGCAAAATTTTCGTACTTCAGGATTTTTTTCAAGCAGGGTCCCATCCCTCAAGTAAGATACAATGGGGTCCATCCAGCTGGGTTCCCAAGGTATTATGCAGACACTGACCAGCTGTTTAATACTTGGGATCTCAAGGTAATCTATTGGAGCCACCCTGGTCAGATCCTGAGTGTTAGATGATGCCATGTTAGCCAATCTGTCCACACTTTCATTCTACTCCCTTGGTATTTGCTCAAGGCTGAACTGATCAAAGCGGCTCAGCTTTGCCAGAGCTAGAGCCCTATAAGGTTCCATCTTTTCACCAGCTTCAAACTCTTCATTGACTTGTCTAACAACAAGCTGAGAGTTACAGTATATTTTGAGGCGTTTGATCTAAAGACTCCGGCATAGTCTGAGTCCTGCTAGCAATGCCTCATATTCGGTTTCATTGTTAAAGCTGAAAATTCCAGACGGACTGACTGTTGGATTCTGGTACAATCAGACGTTATGACTTCCAAACCTATTCCAGCCCCCGATGCTCCGACTGACCCGTCGATAAACAGACTCCATTCTGGCTCCTCTGGTTCCTGATGCTCCAACTCTGGTTCTATTTCCAGAAGGAAGTATGTTAGGGCCTGCCCTTTGATAGCTGTCCTAGGTACATAAGTGATGTCTAAGGCTCCTAACTCAATTGCCCATCTGGTTATTCTCCCTATCATGTCAGGTTTATACATTATTGCCCTGATGGGGAATGATGTTGGGACAACGATTGGTTGTGTCTCAAAGTAGTGCCTGAGCCTTCTTTTGGCGTTTACTAATGATAGGATCATCTGCTTTGTGGCAATGTACCTTGTTTTAGGGTCTGTCAGGGACTTGCTAGTGTAGAAGACCAGGGTCCAGCGAGTCTTTTCCTCTTTGACCAGTACTGCACTTGTGGAGGAGATTGATACTGTTAGGTAAAGGTGCAGTGTCTCTCCTGGCTCTGGAGAAATTAGCACCAGAGGGCTCACGAGGTACTCTTTTAACTTTTGAAGTGCTTGGGACTGCTCTGGTCCCCAGACGTTACCTTTCCCTGCTTTAATGGCTTGAAAGAACGGTCTGCATTTATCTGTGAGTCTGGAGACAAACCTGCTCAATGCGGCTACCCTTCCAATAAGGGTCTGGATTTCCTTCCGAGTTTTGGGTTCTTCCGTGTTCATTAGGTCTTTGACCTAAGTTGGGCTAGCTTCTATGCCAATTTTGCTCACTACATGGCCTAGAAACTGTCCAGAAGAAACTTCGAAAGAGCACTTGGAAGGGTTGAGTCTCATCCCATAGCTTGTGACTGCTTGAAATACTTCCTTCAGGTGCTGAAGGTGATCCTCCTTCTTCTTGCTTTTGACCACCGTGTCATCAATGTACGCTATACTATTTGGCCCATCAGGTGGCCAAAAACTCTTTTCACCAGCCTCTGGTAGGTAACACCTACATTTTTTTATTCCAAAAGGCATTACTTTATAACAAAAAGTACATTCCTTTATGATAAATGATGTTTTATCCTCGTTGGCTGAGTTCATGGGATCTGATTATATCCAGAGTATGCGTCTAAAAATGAAAGTCGCTTGTATCCTACTATAACATCCACCATCTGGTCAATTTTTGGCAGGGGGGAGCGGTCTTTTAGGAAGACCTTATTTAGGTTGGTGAAGTCAATACAAATCCTCCATTTCCAATTCTTTTTCCTGATGACAACCACATTAGAGAGCCAAGTGGGGTACCTGACCTCCCTAATGAACCCAACTTCCAGTAATTTGTTGACTTCCTCAGCTATGATTTGGTTTCTTTCCATTCCAAACTGCCGTTGCCTTTGCTTTATTGGTCTGACATCTAGGTCGACGTTGAGGTTACGTTGTGCGACGGAGGGATCTATACCCGACATGTCCAGATGTGACGAAGCAAATATGTCTATGTTATCCTGTAATAGTTTAATCAGATCTACTTTCTCAATGGTTGAAATAATATACCCAATGAATGTGGTTCTGCCATCTCCAAAAGGGCTGATATCTACTTCTTGGAGTTGCTCTGTCGTGATCTGACCCTCCCGACCCACCTCGAAAAGGTTAATCTGTAATTGTTATTTCTCCTTTTACTTGGAACTTTCTTGCCCCTCCTCTTTAGTCCATGTATTCAAGTTCTTCATGGTTCCTGCGTAGCATTCCTTTGCTGCCACTTTATCTCCTGGAATATCGATTATATCTACCTCGTTAGGGTCAAAGCATCACACAACTTGATAAAGGGTTGAGGGCACCCCCTGCATTATGTGGATCCAGTCTCTACTCATCAGGAGATTATTTGACGGCTTGACATCCACTACCATGAAGTTCTCTTTTAATGTCCTTCTGGCGGCTGATACAGACAACTGAATGATCCCAATCAGCTCCACCCTTCGTCCGTCAAATCTAGCGAGGGGGACTCTTACGGGGTGCATATGGTTGATATCTACCCCAAGTTTGTTGAAGGCCCATTTAGTCATGATATTTGTGCTGCTACCGGGATCTACCATAACTCTTTTGACCAACCAATTGGCCACCAAAAGTGAAATGACTAGAGGGTCCTCGTGGGGCAGTTGCACATTCCTCAGGTCGGTCTCATTAAAGCTAATCTGGGACTTTTCCTTTCTGTTAGAGGTCTGACATATCTCGCCAATTCTTCTGAGCTTGTGTGCCTGGCGCATCTGGGATCTCTTGACCCCTTTAGTCTCCTCGGTTGTATGTCCGCCATATGAATCACCCGTACTGGTTGGCCTGCCTGGGTATTGTTCTGAGGGGCATTTGTCTGACGCTCTGCTTGGATATGGTATTTTGCCACATATTCAGCTAATTCTCCCTTTGTAATCATGGCCTCCACTTGCCTGCACAGGTTCCGAAAATCATTGGTATGATGGTTGTACACACTATGGAAGGCACAGTGTTTGGTCATGTCCCTCTGCTCCATAGGTTGCCTCATTGGTAGAGGGGATCTGAATATTCTCTTTCCTTTCTTATCTTGGTAGAACTTATTGAGACTTATTTTGAGGGGAGTTACTTTTTCCTCCACCCTTTGCTTTTTATCAGCTGGCTTGTTTGATGAGGAGGCAGGTGTTTGGCGGGCTGGTTTTTGGTTTTTAATGCGATCCTTCTTGCGAGCCTCGACGAGAACCATGGTTACCCTTTTCTGTTTTACCGTCTCTTCCTCCTCAATTCTATGGTATCCCTGGGCTCTGGAATTTAGCTCCCCAATGTTACTGGGGGGCCTTTTTACCAGAGAGGTGTGAAACTTTGTGCCAGGGATCAGGGCCATCCTGCATGCCTCCACTGCCAAAAGTTGATCGCATTGGTCGATAGAAGACATCTCTCTTGTGAATTTGGATAAGAAGCTCTGAAGACTTTCATCTTTTTCTTTAGTCATAGTGAACATGATGGAAATGGTTTTATTTTGCCTATGATTACCATAATATTGTGCTATGAAAAGTTCACACAGTTTACTCCAACTCCCAATGGATCCAGGAGGTTGCTTCCTGAACCATAGGAATGGTGGCTCTATTAGGCTAGTGAGGAACACGTTACACATCAGGGCTTCATCCTTCTTCCAGGTAGTCATCTTGGTCTAATACTGGTAGATGTGGTCCGTCGGGTCATTCGTTCCATCATAAAGAGTGAAAGTTGGCAACCTGAACTTCTTTAGGTATTCGGCCTGATCTATTTCATCTGTGAAATGTGACTTGATCATGTTGACAGCTGCGTTGGCTGCCAAGTATTTCATGGAGGGGGCCTGAGCCCTCATGCCTCAAGGATCTGCCTCTGGATCTTTTCAGCCATATCTTCCAGATCTTTCATAGTTGGTGGTTGTCGAGGCAACGGAACTTGGGCTCGAAGGACAGAGTTTTCTTCTTGATGGTCATCAGCTGCTCTGCTGCTTGTTCCTTCTTAATTGTTGTTGTTCTCGTCTCCTTCATTCCTGGGACTAGAGCGGCTGGATTCGAAACCTGACCCTGCCTCTGGCAAAACTCAGCATTCTGTCGTTCTAGTTCTTCGTTTCTCCTTTCTACCGTTGCCAACCTCTCCATGATTGCTTGAATTTGGGCAGCTTGGGCGTAACTTGCTTCGGCCAACGCGGAGGTTCTTGTGTCTACCATGGCTATTCTTTAGAGAGTTTTGGTGAGGGAATGAAGGAAATAAGAGAAGGAATGGAGAAGGGCGAGAAACTTAGGTGAGAAAGAAGATCAATAAACATTCGTTTCCTACAGACGGCGCCAAAGTGTAGATGTAGTTTTTTGCTCTACCCTCGAATGAATTTTATTGAAGCTCTATGGCTGTATTTATTCAAGAGTGAATGAGTTTCTTGGCTCATTATAATTAGGATCAAATCCCTTTATTTCAGGGATTTGATTTCCTTTTACAATTCAATAACTATTTCCTTATCTCATTGAATCTTTGACTTTAACCTCAAGTTAAACTGACATATGGGCTAAAGTCAGTTGGGCCTAATATGTGACCGGTTATAAGCTTTTCGATATTGGGCTTTCAACCTTTCTCCAACAGGTCCAAATCTGTCTGTCTTTTGGATGGTTACCATTGGGCATTCACTTTGATGTCCAGGAGATTTGACCCTTACAATATATGATACAATTTGTTTTTGTTATTTAAGTAATTTATAAAATTCTTTATGAATGTATATCTTAGGTTAACTTTTTTTTTTTTAGCATTTGAAAAATTTAAACTTAGGGTAATAAGTTTTATACATTAAATCAAACTAAATTTTAATAACAAGTTTATTACTCAAAAATAAGTAGCTATAACTTATACTTTTTTTTTCTTTTATTTTTGAAAGTATACTTAATGCAAATACAATTAAGGTGAATGGTAGAATTAATATATTAAAAGAGAAAAAAAAAATAGTGGTATAATTTGAAGAGTGGACAAATTTATTAAGAATGGTAGGATGGTCTTTTGTAATGGAATATGAGCTTATTGCAACAATTTGATAGTTCTGGGGTGATTTTTAGTTTAGGGGGATTAGTTGCAAAACTAAGATAATTCAGGAGGAGGGTTTATTACACTTTACCCAATAAAATGATCATTGATGGCAACCATTATAACACAACACGATTTCGAGGTCTCATTCATCGTGAGAAGTGATTCACCAATTAAAGCTTTAAATTGTTGTACATGTTGCAAAGACACTGGCAAAAATCTGAAAAATGAAAAGCCGCAATATAATATCAGCATCAAAAGAACAGCAAGGAAATATCACAGTTTCCATTTCTAAGCAAACATCTATGTAAATTTCAGCAACTTGAGGGTGTCAATTTCAGTAGCAAACATGTCAATTTCAGCAACAAACATGTAAATTTCAACAAGCAAACATATGAAATTAAGCAGGTAGTCATAAAATACATAAACAACCATTAATCCCAAATAAAACATTGTGCTACAGTTATCCGAAATAAAAATGAAACATAGTCTTTCGAAACATAGACAATCATTAATCCCAAATCATACACTAAAGATACTCCATCCAAATCCGCCTAGTGACATCATCATTCGCCATAAACCATTCCCTCCACTCCACATCTGCCTTAAGGGTCATAAGAACCTTGAAGTAAAGGGTGTTATCCAACTCCATTAAATTCAAGATATTTGTACACTGAATGAACAAACCTTTGGCAGAATTGTCTGGAGATTCAACCTCTTGCTCATTCATCTCCGAGTGTGCTGTACGAACTGATATCAACAGAACATATCAGTACATGTATCACTTGCAGTCAAATATTCCACATGTTTTATACTTACATTGTACCAAAAGAAATGAAGAGATAAAGGTAAAAATAAAAAAGAACTACACTTGACTTTATTGATCAAATTTATTGATGCTTTTTTGTCCAACATTCAGAATCCTTGACCACATGGGTAGATAACAATTTCACTAATCTCACTAATTTGCCATCATCAAAGATATCTCCTCTATTGTCCTTTTTAGAAAGAAAAAAAAAATCTGATCTGCTCCTCAAACTCAATTCTCGTAATACATGTTTTCAAAAATAGTTCTCAAGTCCTCATGAATCTACCATCAGTAGATTGCCTTCGTTTATTTTTCGTAACCACATGATGGCATGCAAAAATCATGGGACTGCTCATTTATACTATCCCATCCCGATCTCGGCCATTCTTCTTCGGAATGGTATTCCTAGCCCCGGTGAAGAAGCCTTGCGAGAGGACTTTGAAGTAAATGAAGCCATGCTGAATCGAATGAAGCTTGTCGTTGCCGAAGATGGGACTATCTCTCATCGTGCGCCTCCTCCTCCTCCACCGCAGCCTTTCGATGCTGCTGGTCCATCCAGCTCTGTCCCACAGGGTCTTGACTCGCTCGACTTGCCATTTGACCTTCCTGACTTTGGTGATGATGTTCAAACTGATCTTCTGAAGGAAATTCTTGCCACGGGCAAACGAACTGAGAGGTTGGTCAACCGCCTTGTTGCGAATGTCGCCGACCTTCGCATCAAGTCTGGACTCCCTCCTTTTGATGATGACAAAGGGGGAGAAAATGATGATGGAAATGAAGAGGGTGGAAATGATGGAAATGAAGAGGGTGGAAATGGTGGAAATGAAGAAGGCATATGAGGAAGGGCGTTTTTAGTTTTTTGTTGTCTTGTGTAGTCTTTTGTTGTCTAGTACTACATGTTTGTTTTCCCTTATCTTTTTGCTTTATTTTTATCATCACCCATTAGGGCAAGCACTGTACTTCATGTTTATTTTAAAATGCTAATGATAAATATTAAATGGTTTATCTTTCTTTTTATCATTACTCTCAAAATTATAAAATAATATGAATCATGTAATGCATATATTGAGGGGGAGTATCACTTGATACTTCACCATTTCCGGACAAACACGGAATGTTTTGTCATCATCAAAAAGGGGGAAATTGTTGGCTTTGAAATTTATTTCAAACAATAAATCTTATTTTGATGATAACAAATCATTTGAGAGTGTTTGGTACTAATAATTATTGAGTTATGTATTTCAGCCAGAACAGGAAAACCTGCTTTGGAAAAGAAAGTGCGAATACAAAAGCATAAAGAGAAACTAGAATTGAAGTGCAAAATCGAGATACAACTTGAAGACTCAAGATTCGGGGTAGATAGGTCGGGGTGCGATCAATTGTAATAAGGTATTTTATATGTTGATAAAATACTATAAGCTCAAGTGATAAACCAGACTTAAAATGAACCTTAATCAGTTTAGGGATACTTCATCAGTCCTGTTCGGAAGTCGACTCTCACACAAAAAGAAGTCGACTGCTTCAAGTCGAAGGTATTAAGCTTATGAACCATTCTTCGGAAGTCGACTCTCGAGGTAGGGAAGCCGACTCTAAGGACAGGGAAGCCGACTCTCCATATGCTGGAAGTCGACTCCTTTAAGACGAAAGAAATCATGTTTTGAACCATCTTTCGGAAGTCGACTCTCGAGTTATGAAAGTCGACTCTCAAAGTCTGGGAAGCCGACTCTCCATATGTTGGAAGTCGACTTCTTCAAGACGAAAGATAACCTGTTTAAACACTCTTTGGGCAGCCGACTCTCAAAGTCTGGAAGCCTACTCTCGAGGTTGGGAAGCCGACTCTCCATGTGTTGGAAGTCGACTTCTTGAGGACGAAGGTTATCACATTCAAAACTCTTATTGGGCAGTCGACTCTCGACAAATGGGAAGTCGACTCTTGATGCAATCAAACGGTTATGTCAGGCATATTCTTGCCCATAACCTGATGTTTGATTCGTGTCCCAAAAGTTTTATTCTCTCATTCCTAAAACCCTAATATTTTCGTATATATAGAATGAGATAATAGAGTGAAAGACTAAGAAAGCCTAGTGTGAGAAAAGCCTAAATATTCACCATCTTCTTCTCTCATAACTTTTCTAGAAAAACCATTGAAAGCAAGATTTGTAAAGCTTGATTTCCAACTCATATACTACAAGTTTTGAAACTCTAGATTTGAGTCTGTGTCTATTCTCTTGAGCATATTTATTGAAACCATTCATTAGAGAATATTCATCTAGAGTTTATTCTTCTTTGGTAAATCACTAAAAGAACACTTGAGCTTATATTATTTCATCCTCCATAAAAACCTTAGGGTTTTTGAGTGTTTAGTTCTTGAGTGATTCCTTGTGTTATAAAAGGATTGTGATCATTGAGTGAGTGAAGCTCATTGATCTTGAAGAGGGGTTTGTCCTCTTACTTGTGTGACGGGCTTGTTAGCTCGTGTGTAAAGGTTTGCTATTCCACCTGTGAAGGAAGAGCCATAGTGAAAGGATCGGGAAAAGTCTCAAGAAGGGGTTCTTGAGCCGAGGACTAGGAGTTACCGAACCTCGAAAAATCGCGGTGTCAATTTCTCTATCTCTATCTCTTTACTTTAATATTTTGCATGCAATATTTGTTTCAATATTTTGTATGCTATAATTGATCTTGAGATAATTAGATTAATTAAATTGAAAATTATTTATTAAAGGAATTGATTAATTTGTATAGCTTGATCTATTATCGAAAAGATTTAGAAATAACTTTTAAAACCCTATTCACCCCCCCTCTAGGGTTATTTAGTGACTAACAATTGGTATCAGAGCCTAATCTCTACTTGTTTTAGACTTAACCGTCTTAGAGAACGATCATGGCCTCTAACTTAGTCACTCATGTTGAAGGACAATCAAACAATAGGCCCCCTTGGTTTGATGGATCAAACTATAGCTATTGGAAAACTGGGATGATTGATTTCCTTCAAGCTATTGACTACCAAATTTGGCAAGTCATTGTTGATGGACCTTTTGTTATAACCAAAGTTGTTGATGGTAAAACAATTCCTAAATTGCCAAATGAATGGGATAATGATGAACGTAGGCTTATGTCATTTAATGCTAAAGCCAAGGTCAACCTAAATTGTGCTTTAAGCCCAAATGAATTTAATCGTGTCTCCACGTGTACTACGGCAAAAGAAATGTGGGATAAGCTTGAAATAACCTATGAAGGAACCTCTCAAGTGAGAGAATCAAAAATTGATATACTCATGCATGAATATGAATTATTTACCATGAAGGATGATGAAAGTATAAATTCAATGATGTCTCGTTTTACTAATATTTTGAATGGACTAAAGCATCTTGGTAGAATTATTCCTAGATCCGATGCCTCACGCAAAGTCCTTAGAAGACTTCCGGTCAAATGGGACGCAAAGGTAACGGCAATCAAAGAAGCTCACGATCTCAATATCATGAGCATTGACGAGATTTTCGGATCCCTTCTCACTTGGGAAATCACTCTCAAATCTCGAGAGGAAGACTCCAAGCCTAGAAAAGGTATAGCTTTACAAGCCTCCACCAAAAATGAAGTCAATGAGCAAATTGAAGAAGAAGTAGATGAAGACATTGCATTAATTACCCAAAAATTCAAGAAATTTCTTCAAAGAAAGAAAGCCAATGGTGGGAGATTCATAAGGCGGAAAGAACAAAGAGGCGAACCTAGCAAGAGGGAGCCTCCAACATGCTTCAACTGTCGGAAGCCGGGGCACTATAAGTCCGATTGTTTCAAGCTCAAAAAGGAAAACGAGAAAATGCCAAATAAGATGACTATGAATGCTACATGGGACGATTATGACTCATGTGAATCGGAGGAAGAAGAAAATGGCGAGGAAATGGCAAACATTTGTCTTATGGCAAAGGAAGATGAGGTATATCTAAACTCTCATACTTTAGATATGTCTAAATTATCATATGAAGAAATTCTTAACTCTTATAATGAACTACAAGATGCATTTGAAGAGTTGCATGAAGAGTTTGAAAAGTTAGCAAATAAACACATAAAACTCAAGAAAATAAAATCATCATGTAGCTCTACTTGTTCCATTGCATCAAGTTCCATTGCATCAAGTGTAACGGATGATAAGAATATTGAATTAGAGAAAGAAAATGTTTCCTTGAAAAAGACCATTGATGATCAAATTAACATTTTGGCAAAATTTACAAAGGGAAAAGAAAACCTAAGCATCATGTTAGGAAGACAAAGAAGATCATTTGACAAAAGTGGCTTAGGTATGATGCATTTGACAAAGATGCACTTCTATTGAAAAAGAGAAAATCTTTAAGGCATACTTTTTCAAAACAATCATCTCACTCAACCTCAATTGATCACAACTATGTTAGTTGTTATTATTGCAAGAAAAATGGTCATAAGGCAAATGCATGCTTTCTAAGGAAAAAGAAAGTTGCATCACAAATGTTTTGGGTTCCAAAAGGAACCATTGCATATCTACAAACAAAAGAAAATATTGTAACTAAAACGTTTTGGGTTCCAAAAGGAACTATTGCATCTTTTTCTAACCTTAGTGGACCCAAAGTAAAATTGGGTACCAATGAACTTCAATCACTTTTGTAGATATGTTTGAAGTCCGCTTCAAAGGATAAATGGTTCCTTGATAGCGGATGCTCAAGGCATATGACGGGGGACAAATCAATATTCAACTCTCTTAAATCCTATGAAGGAGGAAATGTTACTTTCGGGGACAATTCGAAAGGCAAAATCATTGGAATTGGCTCCATCGGTATATCTTCATCTCTCTCTATAGATAATGTTTTATTAGTTGATGGTTTGAAGCACAACTTGTTTAGTATTAGTCAATTATGTGACAAAGGCTATGATGTTATTTTTAGGTCAAATGCATGCGTAGTTGAGAAAGATGGGAAGCAATTATTCAATGCTAAACGAAATGGAAACTTGTATACTATGTTGCTATGTGAATTGCATGAACAAGATGTTAAATGTTTTGTCACATCTAGTGAAAATAGTTGGTTATGGCATAGACGTTTAGGACATGCTAGTATGGACCTCATTCATCGTTTATCCAAAAATGATTTAGTCAAAGGCCTCCCGAAGACTAAATTTTCAAAAGATAAAGTTTGTAGCGCATGTCAAGTAGGTAAACAAGTTAAGTCTTCTTTCAAGAGAAAGAAAGACATTACCTCTTCAAGACCATTAGAACTACTTCATATGGATCTTTTCGGTCCGGAGAGAACGGCCAGCTTAGCCGGGAAACTCTATGTACTTGTTATTGTTGATGACTACTCTAGATTTACTTGGGTTCACTTTCTTGCTCACAAAAATGAAACTCACTCCATTCTTGGTAAATTTTATAGATTCATCCAAAATGAAAAAGATTTGAAAATCAAGAAAATTAGAAGTGATAGAGGTAGAGAATTTGATAATCAAGATCTAGAGAAATTATGTGATGAACTTGGTGTATCTCATGATCTCTCGGCTCCAAGATCTCCTCAACAAAATGGGGTAGTTGAAAGGAAGAATAGATCTTTACAAGAAATGGTTAGAACCATGCTAAACGAACACAACCTTCCTCGAAGTCTTTGGGCGGAAGCGGTAAATACCGCTTGTCATATAATTAATCGTGTCATTATTCGAATGATTTTGGGAAAAACACCCTATGAGTTGTGGAAAGGTCAAAAGCCCAATATTGGGTATTTCAAAGTGTTTGGGTGTAAATGTTTTGTGCTAAATGATAAAGACAACTTAGGAAAATTCGACTCCAAATCGGATGAAGCAATTTTCCTTGGTTACTCTTCAAGAAGTAAAGCTTTTCGTGTTTTTAACAAGAGGACTCTAACCATGGTTGAGTCAATTCACGTTGTCTTTGATGAATCACCACCACCTCCATCACCTAGAATTGAACTAGATGAAGATGAAGTTGTAGGAATTGAGAATAGTTCAAATAATCTTGATATCTCCAACTCATCAAGTAGTCAAGAGGAAAAGAGTGAAGTCAAGCATCAATCAAATGATAACTTGACAAACTTAATTCCAAATGAATGGAGGATTGTACACAATCATCCTCTTGATCAAGTCATAGGCAATCCGTCAAAAGGGGTTAGCACTAGATCTCAACTTTGAGACTTTTGTAATTACATGGCATTTGTGTCCCATATCGAACCCAAGAACTTCCACGATGCTCAATGTGATGATTCTTGGATTGTTGTCATGCAAGAGGAACTAAATCAATTTGAACGCAATCAAGTTTGGCATTTAGTTCCTAAACCCGAAAATCAAACTATAATTGGTACAAAATGGGTTTTTCGAAATAAAAAGGATGAAAATGGAGTGATCATTCGAAATAAAGCAAGATTGGTAGCTCAAGGATATAATCAAGAGGAAGGCATTGATTACGATGAAACTTTTGCACCCGTAGCTAGATTAGAAGCAATTAGAATGCTTCTTGCATTTGCATCATCTAGAAACTTCACTCTTTATCAAATGGATGTCAAAAGTGCTTTCTTAAATGGTGTCATAGAAGAAGAAGTTTTTGTAAAGCAACCACCCGGTTTTGAAAATGATTTTTTTCCAAATCATGTCTTCAAATTGACCAAGGCTCTATATGGTTTAAAGCAAGCTCCTAGAGCTTGGTATGAAAGACTTAGTGGTTTTTTGATTCAAAATGGTTTTTCAAGAGGAAAAGTTGATAACACACTTTTTACAAAAACTATTAAGAAAAATTTGTTGATTGTCCAAATATATGTTGACGACATTATATTCGGCTCAACAAATGATTCTCTTTGTAAAAAATTCGCTACAAGTATGCAAAATGAATTTGAAATGAGCATGATGGGTGAGTTGAACTTCTTTCTAGGTTTGCAAATCAAACAAAGTTCGGATGGCTTATTTGTTAGCCAATCCAAATATACAAAAGATTTGCTAAAGCGATTTGGTATGGAGGTTACCAAACATGCCATAACTCCTATGAGTACCTCTATTAAGCTTGACAAAGATGAAAATGGTAAATGTGTTGATATCACTAGATATAGAGGTATGATCGGTAGTTTGCTTTACTTAACTGGAAGTAGACCGGATATAATGTTTAGTGTGTGCTTATGTGCTCGTTTTCAATCTAATCCTAAGGAATCTCACTTGTTAGCCGTAAAACGCATTTTTCGCTATCTTAGTGGTACAATAAACTTAGGACTTTGGTATCCACGTGGCACTTCCCTCGATCTTATTAGTTATTCGGACACCGATTTTGCGAGATGTAAAGTTGATCGAAAAAGTACAAGCGGCACATGTCATTTTCTAGGGCACTCCTTAGTTTCATGGTCAAGTAAAAAGCAAAATTCCGTTGCCTTATCTACGGCCGAAGCCGAATATGTTGCGGCCGGTAATAGTTGTGCTCAAACTCTTTATATTAAGCAACAATTACTTGATTTCGACCTTGTCTTCGATCATGTGCCTATTAAATGTGACAACACTAGTGCTATTTGCATTTCTAAGAATCCTATTCAACACTCCCGCACTAAGCACATTGAGATTAGGCATCATTTTTTGCGTGATCACGTTGCTAAAGGTGACGTTGAATTGGTGTTTATTGACACTAAAAATCAACTAGCCGACATTTTCACTAAACCTCTCCCGGACGAACCATTCTCAAAAATTCGTAGGGAAATCGGGATGGCCATGGATTTTGATGTTCTTGTTTAAATTTAGAAGATTAAAAAAAAAAAAAAAAAAAAAATCTTTCGACCTATTGCAGTAGACTTCCTTCATGTCAGAAGTCGACTCTCGAAATATCAGCAGTAGACTTCCTCTAGGTCAAGAGTCGACTCGCACTAGGGTAAGAGTTGACTTCCAAGAGTCGACTTCACGGTACTAGAAGTCGACTTCCGAAATCCAGAAGTCGACTTCCCAAGTGTTTTTCTTCAAAACGAACTGGTGCTTCGTCTTCTCCGTTCATCCCCTTCTTCCACTACCTCAAACCCACGTTCATTAACCACCATTAAATCACATTCATCCCACTTTCTTCCCTATTTACTCTATTTAAACCCACATTCATCATTCTATCACATATATCCAAACATCTCTGCACATATATACAGTTATATATACATATATATACCGAAATCCTTACCTTCCTCACTATGCTGATCCTTATCCTTGCTCTGGCAACTCTCATGGCTCCTCCTCGCTCTTCCGGATCCGGTTCTCTACGGAAACGCTCACGCACTAACACTTCTCCTCCTCCTCCTCCTCGCGCTGCCGATGAAGCTGACGATGAAGAGACCCATGTTCCAAAGGATCTCTCCGAAATCCTTCCTAGCGAGAACGCCCGAGCTATCTTTGAGGCACATTTTGTTAATCGTACTGTGGCAAGAACGAGGATTGTAAGACGAGCCACTTGCGAACTCCTTCGACTTCGTGTGTTCAACCTGTTCCAGCAGATGGGATGGGGTTTCTTTGTCTCTCTTGACATTCTTCTCTATCCTAGGCTTGTGAAGGCATTCTATGCCACTCTCCGTCAACGCGGTCCTACCGACACTTACGAAGCCACTGTGGCAGGCAAGTATTTTCAATTTAATGAAAATAATTTGAACGAATGGTTTCATCTTCCATCAGGAGGACTTCGCCTCTATGTTAGTAATTTGTGGCACAATGGACCAAACTTTCAACCCATAGATGCAATTAATGTTATCTGCCATAGCCCCAGCTCAGTCATTCCCACCGCTCGCCTGCATTCTCACATGCTCAATCCTGAGGCTCGGATTGTGCATAATGTTGTCACACACACCATTCTGCCAAAATCCGGAAGCCGTACTTTTGTCTCCTTCTCTGAAGCCTTCATTGTCTTTTGCGTTATCACGGGGCGAAGTCTCAATCTCGCCCACATTGTTCGTAACCACATGATGGCATGCAAAAATCATGGGACTGCTCATTTATACTATCCCATCCCGATCTCGGCCATTCTTCTTCGGAATGGTATTCCTAGCCCCGGTGAAGAAGCCTTGCGAGAGGACTTTGAAGTAAATGAAGCCATGCTGAATCGAATGAAGCTTGTCGTTGCCGAAGATGGGACTATCTCTCATCGTGCGCCTCCTCCTCCTCCACCGCAGCCTTTCGATGCTGCTGGTCCATCCAGCTCTGTCCCACAGGGTCTTGACTCGCTCGACTTGCCATTTGACCTTCCTGACTTTGGTGATGATGTTCAAACTGATCTTCTGAAGGAAATTCTTGCCACGGGCAAACGAACTGAGAGGTTGGTCAACCGCCTTGTTGCGAATGTCGCCGACCTTCGCATCAAGTCTGGACTCCCTCCTTTTGATGATGACAAAGGGGGAGAAAATGATGATGGAAATGAAGAGGGTGGAAATGATGGAAATGAAGAGGGTGGAAATGGTGGAAATGAAGAAGGCATATGAGGAAGGGCGTTTTTAGTTTTTTTGTTGTCTTGTGTAGTCTTTTGTTGTCTAGTACTACATGTTTGTTTTCCCTTATCTTTTTGCTTTATTTTTATCATCACCCATTAGGGCAAGCACTGTACTTCATGTTTATTTTAAAATGCTAATGATAAATATTAAATGGTTTATCTTTCTTTTTATCATTACTCTCAAAATTATAAAATAATATGAATCATGTAATGCATATATTGAGGGGGAGTATCACTTGATACTTCACCATTTCCGGACAAACACGGAATGTTTTGTCATCATCAAAAAGGGGGAAATTGTTGGCTTTGAAATTTATTTCAAACAATAAATCTTATTTTGATGATAACAAATCATTTGAGAGTGTTTGGTACTAATAATTATTGAGTTATGTATTTCAGCCAGAACAGGAAAACCTGCTTTGGAAAAGAAAGTGCGAATACAAAAGCATAAAGAGAAACTAGAATTGAAGTGCAAAATCGAGATACAACTTGAAGACTCAAGATTCGGGGTAGATAGGTCGGGGTGCGATCAATTGTAATAAGGTATTTTATATGTTGATAAAATACTATAAGCTCAAGTGATAAACCAGACTTAAAATGAACCTTAATCAGTTTAGGGATACTTCATCAGTCCTGTTCGGAAGTCGACTCTCACACAAAAAGAAGTCGACTGCTTCAAGTCGAAGGTATTAAGCTTATGAACCATTCTTCGGAAGTCGACTCTCGAGGTAGGGAAGCCGACTCTAAGGACAGGGAAGCCGACTCTCCATATGCTGGAAGTCGACTCCTTTAAGACGAAAGAAATCATGTTTTGAACCATCTTTCGGAAGTCGACTCTCGAGTTATGAAAGTCGACTCTCAAAGTCTGGGAAGCCGACTCTCCATATGTTGGAAGTCGACTTCTTCAAGACGAAAGATAACCTGTTTAAACACTCTTTGGGCAGCCGACTCTCAAAGTCTGGAAGCCTACTCTCGAGGTTGGGAAGCCGACTCTCCATGTGTTGGAAGTCGACTTCTTGAGGACGAAGGTTATCACATTCAAAACTCTTATTGGGCAGTCGACTCTCGACAAATGGGAAGTCGACTCTTGATGCAATCAAACGGTTATGTCAGGCATATTCTTGCCCATAACCTGATGTTTGATTCGTGTCCCAAAAGTTTTATTCTCTCATTCCTAAAACCCTAATATTTTCGTATATATAGAATGAGATAATAGAGTGAAAGACTAAGAAAGCCTAGTGTGAGAAAAGCCTAAATATTCACCATCTTCTTCTCTCATAACTTTTCTAGAAAAACCATTGAAAGCAAGATTTGTAAAGCTTGATTTCCAACTCATATACTACAAGTTTTGAAACTCTAGATTTGAGTCTGTGTCTATTCTCTTGAGCATATTTATTGAAACCATTCATTAGAGAATATTCATCTAGAGTTTATTCTTCTTTGGTAAATCACTAAAAGAACACTTGAGCTTATATTATTTCATCCTCCATAAAAACCTTAGGGTTTTTGAGTGTTTAGTTCTTGAGTGATTCCTTGTGTTATAAAAGGATTGTGATCATTGAGTGAGTGAAGCTCATTGATCTTGAAGAGGGGTTTGTCCTCTTACTTGTGTGACGGGCTTGTTAGCTCGTGTGTAAAGGTTTGCTATTACACCTGTGAAGGAAGAGCCATAGTGAAAGGATCGGGAAAAGTCTCAAGAAGGGGTTCTTGAGCCGAGGACTAGGAGTTACCGAACCTCGAAAAATCGCGGTGTCAATTTCTCTATCTCTATCTCTTTACTTTAATATTTTGCATGCAATATTTGTTTCAATATTTTGTATGCTATAATTGATCTTGAGATAATTAGATTAATTAAATTGAAAATTATTTATTAAAGGAATTGATTAATTTGTATAGCTTGATCTATTATCGAAAAGATTTAGAAATAACTTTTAAAACTCTATTCACCCCCCCTCTAGGGTTATTTAGTGACTAACAGTATTCATTACAATTAGCTATACTTCAAATTTCACAAAAGATAAACGGAAACCCCAGATTTGTTAAGCTGAAACCCTAAATTAGCTATACTTCAAATTACAATTGTTGATTAAGAACAATGTTGACAAAAAAACCAAAAGATACTGCCATATGTATACAACACACATACACAGGTAAATATGTATACAACCATATGTATAATTTTTCTTATACAAACTCGAACCCTAGAATGAGAGGCGAAGAGAAAACGAGCATACCTCAAATTGAAGACGCAGATAATTCGATCTAGGGTTTGGGTCGTGGAAGAGGTTGTCGCTGCGAAGAAGAAGCGATTTGTTGCAGATAATCGAAGACAGTCTCTGTCGTGCAGTGCTGTGAACAATATGAGCCCGATAGAAAATTTTCAACGCGACCTAGGGTACAGGGTCGTGGAGTGCCGCAAACAAGAGAAGAGGAGGATTACGCGATCTAGGAAACAGGGTCGTGAAGTGCTGCGAACAAGAGAAGATGAGTATCGCAATCTCTAGGGTTTGGGTATCAGACCATGTTTTTGTTGAAGACAATGTTGGGTCTTCGAATTGGACTCACAGTTGGACAAAAATGTGTTTTTGGTTTATGCATTTGGACCAATTGGACCCATCATTTTTTTAGGTCCAAAAACAAGCCTTCGGTCTTCCTTTGGTCTCAATTGGACTGGGTCCAAAAAGTGAGATCATGTCTTGTCAAATATGGTCTGGTCTCTAAAATCCCAGACCAAACCAAGACCAAATGGACTCAGCCCGGTTACCAAACAGGGCCTTAGAGACCAATTCACATTCTCTCAAAATGTGACAAAGTTTCATAAACACGTCTACATCAATAATATCAAAGCAACCACCACGATCATCATTCAGTCATTTCCATAACATACTCGTGATCTGGTAACGTTGAAGTTCGCTTGTGTACCTACCTTGGAGTTAAAAGAATTTTTCATGTTCATACAACAATTTCAAAAACATCATGTCTAACAAATCATCATCATCATCATCATCATCATCATCATCATCATCATCATCACTAGACAATGAAGACGATGTCACTCCAGTTTGGGCAATCCATCTTGATTTGCAAACAACCCACCCAACCAAACTTGTCATTTCAATAACCGGTATGAATTGTTATATAAGTAATTAAATTATGCGAAATTAATATAAATCATAACAAATTGTCGTTCATAAACAAACTAATAAAATATTAACAACATAAAACGTAATAAATTGTCATCCTATACAAGCCCATAAAATATAATAAATTGTCTAAAGAATAAAATTAACATAAGATCAAATGCATACCTAGAGTGTGCAGAAAAAATTGTTCAAAAACACATCAAACCGAATAAAATTTTCAAGTCACATGCGTTCATAAACAAACTCATAAAATGTAACCACAAGTAAGCTTTTCCATCTAGCTTCTCAACCAAGCTTGCTTCCTCTCAATAGGCATCTGAAAGAACATTTCTCTATAGCACACTTCCTTGAACTTTTATCTTGTCTTCAAATATGTTTCATCATCTAACCTTTTCCAGTTGAGAAACACATTCAATGCAACTAGGAACGGAATATTGACCACGATTTAGGCTATTCCCTCTTGATTTTGTTTCTTTTACTGCTTTGCCTTAGCTAAAGAAACTTCAATCCTTATTAAAAATATAATAAAATATATTAAAAAAATTATACTAAATTGGATAAAAATTGAACTACATCAATATTTAACCTACAAATATCTTCGCCAACTTTCTTCATCCACAGTCACAGTATTTGTTTTGTTTCTGAATCCCAGCCAACCACAGTCGGATCACTCAATAGAATAAAAAACTCGCGATACTTAATGTGTATCTATGAAGCACGGACACTTCGTCTAGGGTTGCCGTGTCCATGTCGGACACATGAACACGCCAAAAACGTGTCCTGAAAGTTTTTAAAATTGGACACTTGGAGGACACTCAGGAGACACGCGATGGATCGGTTGATTCCATATAAGATAGAGGACTTATGGAGCCGGTAATTTGGTGGGTCACTTATGGAACTTCAACACCCCTATTCCAATACTCTCATCTTGTGAGAGGAATTGGATCACCTATTCATTTATCCACTCTTTGAAGAGGAACAAGATAACACCACAAAGTGCCGAAAATTTGATATTTGTACATTCCAATCTCCATATTCTATCAAGAATTTTTTTACAATATAACGAAGGAGAGAGACTAAGATGTGAGATGTTGGGGGAAATGCATTTGATTCCTTGGATGATAGTAGAATGAAGAATTTTAAACATGTCAGATATTTCTTTTAACCTATTTGTTTATTTATGTTTGTAAGTTTATTTGGTTCTCATTATTTAAGTGATAAATGAAGTATTTGTGTCATATAATATGTATATATAAAACAAAATTATGTTTTTTTTATAGACGTGTCCGAGGCGTGTCATGTCTTATTTTTTAAAAAACTTACCGTATCGCCGTGTCCGTGCTTCATAGATGTGTATCTAACCAATTATATGGTTATTTTAGTTATTTTAGACTATAAATCGGGTAGTCCTTTTCTGAAACTGCTCCTTAATTTATTTCTAACATTTTTCAACGAATACCAAGTTTCCTTTGTACCTCATCAACTATACATCAAAATTTTGTATTTTCTAGTCCAAAGAGCTCACTCCTTGACATCAAAAATTTTAGGAGTCCTCTAAACAAGATATAAAAAGAATCCGAGGCAAAAAGAAAACTACAAGATAAGTAAGTAATTGTATAAAAAAGCACATTCTTTAGATAAGCTTGATATATATATATACAACATTGAATAGCTAAAAGAAATACTATAGTGGTGTATTAACACATAGAGTCCGTTTGGTTGTGCGGATTTGGAATTGCATTGGAATTGGAATTTCATGGTATTCCAATTCCACAAATGCAATTCCAAACACATTGTTTGGTTAAGTCTTGGAATTCAAGTGTAATTGAATTTCAATCCCAAACTCAATTTGAATGTAAAAGATGATAAATTTAAAATTAAATTAGACAACATAGATAAATATGTGCATATATAGGTATAACTATGTAAGTATATGCATTAATATATATGCGTGTGTATGTTTGTATGTGGATGTGTATATATGTGTGAGTTTATATGTATGCATTTATGTGTGTGTTTGTGGCTATATATTTGTGTGTATGTGTATTCATATTTGTATATATATGAGTTTATGGGTACATATATTTGCATACGTATATATATACATACGTATATATATACATATATGTATATATGTTTGTATATATGTATGTATATATATAGGTCTTTATGTATATATATATATATATATATTGGTTGTGGTGGTGAAAAGTTAGTTGTTAGAAAGAGTATTTACCGGGTCAAGATGGGAAGAAGACGTGAAACTGAAAATCACAACTTCTCCTATAGAATTCAAGTTATGGAATTCAAGGTATTTTATTATATCCAAACAGTGGATTTGGAATTGGAGCTCCCAATTCCAAATCCAAGACTCCAATTTCATGCTGCCAAATGGACTCATAGTTTAAACCAAATTATATAGTTTAAATCTATTTACTTTTCGATCACATACAGAAAAAATGAAGATGAATCTCGTCTAAAATTATCAAAACATTAGTTTACTTTTTATTTATGTGTTTTTGCTTATTGAAGTTGAATACCGTCTAAAACTATCAGATATAAATGATCTATATTACATACATACTCAATGCTTTAATTTATTTAATTAGTGTTTAGATTGAATTATGTGGGTGCTAAGTTGATCTATAATGCATGTATAGTTAGGTACGGATTTACCCTAGAAATGTCATCAAGTTCTTAACAAAGAAAGAGAAAAAATTGTTGTGAGACAAAGAATAGATTCCGGATGGGAACAAGGGATGGAGGATGGGAAACCTAAAGAAGTTTGGTATTGCAGTGGTTCCTGTTATGGGGGTATTTATAGGTACACACATCATTTAGCGTGTACTCGTATCAATGTTGAGCCATGTCCTCAAGTGCCATTTAACAACACCTGATAACTTCACTTTAAATAATAATATGTAAGAGAACATCTTAAAACAATACTCCCTCCGTCCCAAAGTAAGTGTCCACTTTCATAACTTTATCCGTCCCAAAATAAGTGTTCAGTTTCAAATCTCAATGCAATATAATCCTATACTTTCCCAACTTATCCCTCTTCATTAACTTCAAAAAATAATGGCCCCCACTAAAAACTAAAACTATATTATATTTTTAAAGGGCAAAATTGAAAACACAATATACCCCAAATTATTTTGAAAAGTCAAATGTAGACACTTATTTTGGGACAAAGGAGTACAATTTTCCTTTCCTAGGCACAATTTTAACAATCTGAAAAAGGGATCAGATAAAGCCAGCTATGTGTTGAACGTATATCATGATTTTGATAGTTTTAAGTATAAAATTATATGAAAAGGGCCAAAATTCAAACATCTTTATCCAGTTCAGAGCATTAAGGGTTCTCTACCTTGAAGAAGTTTCTCAAACTTTTGCAGTTGCAACATAAAGCCAGTATTAGGAGCAGCCACAGGTCGCTTACTCTCCACATGGTCCAGGGCCTGGGACACGCTCATACCATGCTTTCTCATCAGATAAGCGACAACAATACTCACACTGCAAGGGAGAACAGTTTTTCACAGATTAATTAGCTTTTATCAGCTTTATTATGCGTTCAGAAACTCACATACCAAACTATCTTTCCTTTTAAACAGGCATGGCAGCTTTCTGGAGAACAACAAAATAGTAACAAAACCATTAGAATATGAAGAAAATAAAATTTCCGATGCTTGAATTTCTTTGAGTCCAAAAAATAAAAGAATACAAGTACGGACACGTAAAAAAATCAAAGTGTCCATAGAGGCATTGGCACAGCCTGCTCATGTCAGACACGCTAAAATTTGGTTCTAACATTTTTCCTTCTTGGATACGCAATGGACATGCGAGGGACACACTGCGAGCCTGCGAGTACACAACAGACAAGCCGCACACCAGACATGCGCCATGGACCTACCAAATGGTGAAACCATCAAAAGTATAATATTTTTATACGAAAAGCAGCAAGCAGTTTGTTTACTTGCACTTTTTATCCTTATTCACTGTTCAAAATTGTAGAAGATATCGAGAAGAAAATAATAGGAATCTTGCTTTCTTTTGCGACCAATCTTCGAACTTCAATTGTCAGCAAATCTTTCTTTGCTTCGATAATATATCATCCTCTGTCTTTTTAATTTTTTCCCGCTTTTGTTTTGTCCTCTTCTACCTACTACAAATATGTCAACTACAATAGTCCAGGCTAAGCTCAGGCATGGCCAATCTATGTGCACTGAACCTAGCTCAAAAATCTAATTGCCAGCCAACTTGTTACATTTAGACAGTCACAACAGTATATTTCCACTGCCATTCTTTTGAAAGTTCTAAATGTATCGTGTTTATCCTAGATTAGTCAATGCCACCGTAGGGGATTTAAACAACTATAGTACAAAATGCAAACTGGCTTTGACAATTAGGGACCAACTTGCCAGCGCAGCAATGAAAATAATCTTCAAAAGCAAACTACAAAGGGTATAAAAATCACCTTCTGGATCTCCCCATTAAGCAATGAACTAACACACCACTACCCGTTCCTTTAGCTTCTTCAATAAACTCAAAACACTCATTGAAATACTGAGCTATATGTACGTCGCCTCTGTCTTGTACTACTCAAACCCAATAACACCATAAGATTGTGAAGAAGATCAGCTTAAGAGGCTAAAGAAGGCTTCAAATAAATTCCAAACAATAGAAACTTTATAAGAGTGAAGAAAGAAAGCCATCACACAGCAATGAAAACAAAACCAAGGAAAATAACCAAATCAAAGTGGAATTAAAATTCAAGGCTGCTTCAAGAGAAGGTATAGTTGAAAAAAGCTATTAACACACACTTCAATAAATAAATAAATAAAAACAACTCAATACTGCAAAATAATAATAATCATAATCGTAATAAAATTATAGCAAGAGCATAAAACTTATTGCCAATCATTTCTTACATATGCAAATATGATCAAAATATTTGTCCAAGACATAACACTTCTTCACTAATATCAGAAATTTCTACCTCCAATAAGTTTGTATTTGAAATCATCTGGATGAGAAGGTGGCAATGAATTAGCTACTGTCAAGACGTGAGTGACATTCAAGCTTTTCAATGCTCTCTTGTTATTTGCAGCATCAAATGAACCCAAAAAGAGACCCTAAGAATCCACGAAAATTGAAAAGGTCATAAAAATTACGAAAATAAATGAAGATTAACAATGAAGGACAAAAGAAAATAGAAATATGAATTGTGCACTAAAAAAGGAAGATCATGAGCTCATAATTGTTTACCTCTTCAATTTGGCAAGGAACGTCATCCTTTGTAATGATTTTTTCCGCAGACATAGCTTAACAGGACAGCTTTGCCTATCTCTTTTCCTTTCTCCCCTTTAAAATGGTACTCTGGTTGTTAACAATTTCAGGATTATTCCACAATTAACAATTTCCTTTTGAACTTTGAATTTGTTCAAAGCAGGTTCAGACTTATGAGAAGAAGCAACCTCCGCAGGAATCCAAAAATAAGAGCAAAGAATCATAAAAAATATTAAACTCGCAAAGTCATATGCCGCATCATTGAACACTCCTATTATACATGACACTCTTTTTACCAAATTCATAAAGCAAAAAACTGCCATTTTCTACCATTTATGGGCTTCTCCCTATTCCGATTATACACACACATACACAACTACAATCACATTATATATGCGCGCAAACTCACAATCATAATAACATTATATATGTACCCATACCAAATCACAATCGTTTTATACACGCACAATTTTTTTTAGGTAAGTAAGAAAATATATAAAAAAAAAAACAAAGGAGAAGTACAAAAATACTAGAGGCATTCCCCAAGGCCATTTCAACAGTTAGCAATGAGCTCCAAAAGTGCCCAACCAAACATACAAACTCAATAAAAGGAGAAACAATAATACAAAACAGAAAAAAAAAAAAAAAAAAAAAAAAGCTACCATAGAAACAGAAAGGCCCAACCCATGAACAAGTCAAAAAATAACTCAAAAACTAACTCACTCAAGACATATGACAAATTTGGATCATTGATCAATTAAGGTGTTTTCTCGATTCCGTGGTAAAGTTATGTGGGTTTTGAGGATTCTGGGGGAATATAGGTTGAATAGGTTGTAGAGGGTGGTTGTGTGATAGGGCTATTGGACAGTTTGTTGGTGGTAATACTGGGCAACTAGGGGATTTGAATACGAAGAAAGGATTGCTTTGGGAGTGCTCAAAGAAGGATGATGGCAAATTAATCTTTGGCAATCTGTTTGGCATTAGGACACTCACATTTCTTGATTGAGAATAGTCTCAATCGAATAGCATTTATGGCAGCATTCAAGGTTTGGGCTGGAGGTACACACTTTCCTTCAAAAAGTCTCTTGTTTCTATACACACAATTACCATCGCACTATACACAAAAACACACAAAATCACTATATAGGCAAAGACACCAATCACTATATATACAGACACGCACAAGTTCACAACCGTAAAATATGCATACGCACACACTCATTCCATATACACACTCACAGAAAATCATACAATCACATCATACATCAACACAAGATCGCATT
Source organism: Cornus suecica (assembly GCA_963922005.1). Taxonomy (NCBI): domain Eukaryota; kingdom Viridiplantae; phylum Streptophyta; class Magnoliopsida; order Cornales; family Cornaceae; genus Cornus; species Cornus suecica. The sequence goes on from OY998241.1 coordinate 22,605,333, forward strand.
ACATACACACAATCACATTATAAACACACACTTCCAGTCGCACTATGTATGCACACACTCACAATCACCTTATATAGACATTACACACACAATCACATTCATGCTATATGTAACTTCACCAAAAGAAAACAAAATCAACGATCAAACACAATCACAATAGCAAGATACACAACAGCACACACAATCACTATATAGACAAAGACACCAATAACTATAAGCCTAGATATACAGACACGCACAACCATTATATATGCATACACTCCCACGCACAACCACGAAATCAAACAATCAGACACAATCACATTGTGCATCAAGAATCGAACACGGACTAACATAACAACCCTAACCCTAGAAAGATGAACATCAAACAAACCATAATTACAGTAGAAAAATGATACAATCAAATACGAAATGCACATACATTCAACGGTCGTTAAAGAATCGCAAGTTCGATCGATGAGCCTTTTTCGCCCAACTCGAGTGTAGTAGTGAGCAGGCCCTTTTATCCCCTTTTTTTAAAAAAAAAAATTGAAAAAATTTAAAGCATAAAAATGTTTTTTTTTTTTTTTAAAAAAAAGAATTTGTCTTATTATTGTCTGAAAATAGTTTTATTTTTTTTGAATTTTCGAGAATAGTTCAGGAGTTACAAACCGATGTATGATTTATATTTCTGAAAAACTAATTTTTTTTGAGAATGAATCAAGCATACTCTTTGTATACTTTTCCAAATTTCAGTTTTCATAAAAGAGATGACTGGTTTTAGTTATAAAGGCAGCATTTTTGTTGTTTTAATTATAATTGTAACCCTCACAACAATCTAGTATAGCGCTCAAAATAAGTGCGTCCATTTATATCAAATATATAGAAAAAAATAAAAATATTTTACATTATTTGTGTCGATATTTTCTCTCATTTATATAGTCATAGGGCTATTCTTGGGAACGAAAAATTGAAAAACTCCCATTAACTAGAAACAAAATACAATATTTATTCGGTGTCCTTCCTTAGGATCTCTTTCAAGAATGACCTTCATTTTAACCTTACATGTAATCAATTTCGAAGAACAAGACTTGGTTGTTTATTTCTTCTTCTTTTTTTTATTTGTTCGTAACTACCTTTGTTTCTATTGTAAGGGTCTGTTTGGGAATGATTTTAGGCCTTGGTTTTGGTTTTGGTTCCAAATTTGAAGACCAAAATCATGTTTGGCACAAGTTGGTTTTTAATTTAAGAGAAAAATCATTCAAAAATTATCAAAAACCAGTCATTATTGTTGACTCTCTCTCTCTCTCTATATGTTATTTCTCATTTTATTTATTTGTTCAAATTATATATATATTATTTTGATTTTAATTACTTTTTTCATATTGATATATCTGAAATTTATATTAAATTTTAAAATTTATTTCTGTATTTTTTAAATTTATTTCTTTATTTTATGTAATATATATTTTTTGAATTTAATAAAAATTCATAGAAATTTAAATATTGTTTTCTCGAATTTTATATATTGTTTTCAAATTTTATATATTTTTTCTTATTTTAAATATTTCTTTCAAATTTTATATATTATTTTTGAATTTTATAATTTTATATGATTTTTGAATTATATATATTTTTTCGACTTTAAAATATATATTTTGAATTTTATATATAATTTTCACATTTTAAAATATTTTTTTCAATTATATATATATTTTTTGAATTTAAAAAAAATATATATTTAAATATTGTTTTCTCGAATTTTATATATATATTTTCAAATTATATATATATTTTTTCTTATTTTAAATATTTTTTTCAAATTTTATATATTATTTTCTAATTTTTTATTTATTTTAAAATTTTATATATTTTATTTTCAAATTGTAATTTTTTTTGAATTTTTTATATTTTTCCGAATTTAATATAATTTTTTTGAATTTTAAATATTTCTTTCAAATTTTATATATTATTTTGGAATTTTATAATGTTATATGATTTTTGAATTTTATATATTTGTTTCGAATCTATATATATTTCCCCATTTTATATATATTTTTCCTAAATTTTTAAAATTTTTCAGAATTTAATGTAATTTTTCAGATTTTTATATATTTTTTGAATTATATATATTTTTTCGAATTTAATATATATTATTTGAATTTTATATATAATTTTCACATTTTAAAATATTTTTTACAATTATATATATATATTTTCTGAATTCAAAAAAAAAATAGAAATTTAAATATTGTTTTCGGGAATTTTATATATATTTTTAAGTATATATATATTTTCATTTTAATATTTTTTTCCAATTTTATATATATATTTTTAATACATATTAATATATATATATATAATAATATTTGGACCAAGAGCAGACAAGATCACCAAGACCAAACATGGTTTTAAATTTACCTAAAACCATCCAAGACTAGACAAGATCACCAAAACCAAAATCACAAGACCAATACTGAAACCAAGTTTCCAAACAGGCCCTAAGGGTCCGTTTGGGAACCATTGTTTTTGTTTTTGTTTTGAGAACAAAAAAACAAGAACAATTCTTGTTCTTGTTCTTATTTTCTCACCCAAGAGAACAAGAACAAAAAACATGTTTGGGGACAAAAAATACACATATTCTTTCACAATTTTTCCTCTCTACCACAATTCATTTTTTTTGAAAAATCTCAAAAAGAACAAAAAAACAAGTTTTTGTTGTTCCCTTGTTTTTTCTACTATTCACGAAAACAGTTTCCAAATTGAGAACAGAACAAACAGTAAAAAGGGTTGCCAAACATGTTCTGTTCTCCTGAACAGTGCCAAAAAACAAAAAACAGAACAAAAACACAGTTTCCAAACGGGGCCTAAGTGTTATTATAAAAGTTTTTATCAGAGATTTATGACTTATATTTTTCAATAATTTGGGAAATATAGATGTCGAATTTTGAAAAAAATAAATTGGTTAAAATTATGATATTTATTTATATTTTCAAAAGAATTTGTTTAATTAGTCAATTTTTTTTAACATCAGTTTAAAACCCTAGGCCCCCCATAGAATGCATCTCCAAAAACAATTCTCAAAAACTGAACAAAGAATCAATTTTTACTTTATTTTAGTTTGAAAACCGGTTTGGTTCACGAAAATACCAAACATTTGTCAAAATAATAATAAAAAAATCATAAAATATGCTTTATTGTTATAAAGTGAAAAGTAAACTACAACATAAAGAATATTTTGGACATTACTAATTCATTTATTTTGCTACTTGTAAAATACATGGAATCACAAAATATGTTATTTTTCAATTAATACATCAAAGTCTCAGACTTCAAAATATGGTAAGAATATAATACAAAAATCACATTTTCCTCCAACTTTTATGTTCTTTTTAAAATCAAATGCATATAACACCCCTAAAGTTTTCACTTTTGGAAAAAATATATATATAATTGTGCTCAAAGCACCCCTACAATTTTCGCATTGCGCCATCAGAGACCTCTATTAAGGGTTAAATTATCATAGTTTTGCTTTAATTCCTTTTTGTTTTAAAACATCCACATCTCTATATATATTTTGTAATGAAAAAGCAAAATATGCTCTCTCTCTCTCTCTCTCGAACTTTTCATACATTCCTCTTACTTATGCAACCACATATTTTTCCTTTTAGATAACAAAAGTCTTTTTTCATATGTTATTTTTTATGATTCAAATTATTAATTATAGTGTCTCCAAACAATAAAGAGGAAACTGGAAAAAACATGAAAAGAAAAAGGAAGAGAGAAGGGTAAAAACATTGTCAAAATGAATCCATATATACGCGCACATATATTCATGTATCTACACATACAAACAGAATAACCCCCAAATGTAAGCTCAGTTAATCACTGTACTTTGGGCAGCTGACATGTATAAATTGCATGGTTCCATCCAATTGTATGTGTGTCTTTGAACAAATCATATTCTCTCGAAATGTGACAAAACAAGTACCACGATCATCATTCAGTCACTCCAAAACATACTCGTGACCTGTTATCAACGTTGAGCCATGTCCTCAAGTGTCATTTAAGAACACTGATTAACTTCACTTTAAATAATATGTAAGAGAACATCTTAAAAACAATACAATTTCCTTTTCCTAGGCGCTATTTTAACAATCTAAAAAAGGAATCAGATAAAACGTATATCATGATTTTGATAGTTTTAAGTATAAAATTATAAGAAAATGGTCATATTCAAACATCTTATCCAATTTAGTAAGAAAAACAACAACATTAAGGCCCCGTTTGGATACAGAAAAACAGTTTTTGTTTTTTTACTATTTACCGAGTTCAAAAAAAAAACACGTTTGGCAAATGAGTTTACTGTTCACTTTTTTTTCCCCAAGAAAACTGTTTTCTGTGAATAGTGTGTAAAAGTGGTAAAAATACCAAATACAACTTTTAATTGTTTTTTGAGTTTTTTCACTATTTAGGGTACCATCTCCGCCACCGCCGCCACCAACCACCACCACTCCCGCCACCAGTCGTCGCCGCCGGCCCCCACCACCTCCGGTCGTCGCCGGCCGCCGCCGGCCCCCACCGCCGCCGCCTCCAGCCACCGCCAGTCACCCACCACCACCGCCCCCCGCCGCCACCGGTCACCGCCGCCCACCAATACCATTTTATTTTTCAATACAAATTTTCATTCAAACGCTTTTTTGTTTTTAGTTTTTTGCTGAAAAAAACAAAGACAAATACAAAAACAGTTTTTATATTTGAAGATAGAAAATAAATACAAAAAACAGATTATCCAAACCGACCTAAGAATTCTCTACCTTGGAAAAGTTTCTCAAAATTTTGATGTCCGCCTGGAGCATAAAGCCAAGATTAGGACCAGCCACTGGTCTTGTACTCTTCACATGCTGCAGAGCCTGGGACACGCTCATACCGTGCTTTCTCATCAGATAGGCAACAACAATAGTCACGCTGCAAGGGAGAACAGTTTTTCACATATTAGCTTTATTATGTGTTGAGAAATTCACAAAATAAACTATAATTCCTTTTTATCAGGCATGCTGGCTTTTAGGAGAACAGCAAAATAACAACAAAATCAGTAGAATACGCTAAATATAAAATTTTCGATGCTTGCATTTCTTTGAGTTTAAAATAACATAATAAAACAGAAGTACGGACACTAGTAAAAAATCGAAGTGTCCATAGAGGCATTGGGCACAGCCTGCTCATGTCAGACATGCCAAAAAAGATTATGTTCTAACATTTTTCCATCTTGGATATGCAGCGGACATGCATGGAACACGCTGCCAACACACAATAGACAAGCCACGCGCCATGGACCTACCAAAAGTATGTTCAATTCTTCGCAATGCTACAGGTGTGAACCATTAAAAGTGAAATTTTTTGTACGAAATGCGGCAAGCAATTTGTTTGCTTGCACTTTTATCCTAATTCACTGTTCAAAATTGTATAAGATTGGGAGAAGAAAAATAATAGGAATCTTGCTTTCTTTTGCAACCAATCTTCGAACTTCAATGTCAGCAAATCTTTCTCTGCTTTGATAATTCATCATCCTCTATCTTTTTCATTTTTTCTGCTTTTCTTTTGTTCTCTTCTGCCTACTACAAATATGTCAACGACAATAGTAAAGGCAAAGCTCCGGCATGAGCAATCTATATGCACTGAACCTAGCTCAAACATCTAATTGTCAGCCAACTTGTTTCATTTAGACAATAACAATAGTATATTTCCACATCATTATTTTCAAAGTTCTAAGTGCTTCTTTGGTAGACTGTGTGGAGTTGGTTTTTGGTTTTGGTTTGGTTGGAGTTGGGTTGGTTAAAGTTGGTGTGGTTTTATTTTGGTTTTGATGTGAGAAAAAGTGATGCTGAAAAATCAAACCATGTTTGGTAGAGTTGGTATGGGTTGAAATTCTGAATATTAATATATTAATAAATATTAATATTAATATATTTTAAAATATATTAATATATGAGTTTCACATTTTATTTATTAATAAATATTAATATATATTAATTTTATTTATTAATATATTAATATATGGGTTTCACATTTTATTTATTAATAAATATTTATATTAATATATTAATATTAAAATATATTAATATTTTAATATTTTTTAATATATTAATATATTTAATTTTTCATAAATATTTAATTTTTCAGAATATTTAATTTTTTGAAATTTATTAATATCAAAAATGAATTTGCTACAGTGTTGGTACCAAAACCAAAACCACGAACCATCAAAAATGATGGTTCCAAATTTTGGCTCATTCCTTCACAAAAGTTGCACCATGGAATTGCTACAGTGTCTACTCCAAATTTTCACACCATTTGCCAAACATGGAGTGAAGCAAAATTTTCAAACCAAACCCAAAATTTTGGCTCCACTCCATTTGTCAAACATGCACTAAATGTATTATGATTAGGGGTAGAAGATTTTTATCACACTATCTCACTTATACAATATTTTATAAATACACTTAGGGTTCTCGCAACTGCAGTATTCGAATAACGTTTCCGACTACACTTAGGTCTCTCGCGATTGTCGCACTTGCACAACGGCAATTTTTGCCGAAAACACAAAGATGGATGTTATTTTCATTTTTTTCAATATTTACATGTTTAATGTATTTTTTTAATAATTTTTTAACACTTCAATTTTTTTTAGGCACGTGAAGTCTTATGTATGAGAGTTTCACATGTGACATCGCCTAGGGCCTCAACGAATTTTAGGATTTTCAGGGCCGGCCCTGGATTTAATCCGAATCCGATTAGCCGAATATGGATTGAAAATAAAATTCGATAACCCGATTACGATCCGAATCCAATAATCCAATTTCTTAACAAATTTAATTTGAATTTATAATAAACCGATCCAATATAAATATATATATATTAATATAAATTTAATATTTTTATGATATATATTTAATAATATATCTATATATAAATTCTAAAGTAATTAGTATCTATATATAATATATATGTTGTAATGAGATTTTACTTTAATACATAATTATTTAAATGCGGGATCAATATGCTACCATGATAGTTTACTTAAATACCCATATGTATATTATATATTACATAATACTCCTAATATATATATACCACTATGAACCCTAATTAGAGCTGGCAATTTCGGGTTATGGGTCGTGTTCGTGTCGGGTCGAAATCGTGTCGTTACTATACGTGTCGTGTCGTATTCGGGTCGACCCACGAGTCGACTCATGTAAATTATGTAATTCATTTAGTCTATTTATTATAATATTTTAAATTAAATTTGACATAATCCAATACGAAATAAATTATTTAACCTATTATCAACAAAATTAATTTGATTTTGACACGATCCAGTACTATTTTATTGATATATTTCAATTCATGACCAATTAAAGAAGAGAAAAATATAAAAATAAAGATAAATATAAACAGTAATCGTGTCAAACGTGTCGTGTTCGGGTTGACCCTTATATTCTCGTGTCGACCCATTTAAGGCCTTAAACCGTGTCGTGTCGTGTCGAGTTTTCGTGTCGTGTCCAATTTTGACAGTCCTAACCCTAATCAGTAATCAATAATCCTCTCAAAGTCTTACCCTTACTCATGAGCGCAGACACACACACATCTGCTTTGCTCGACTCACCGCACCCACCGCCGCTATGCTTGCCGCCCAGTGCCATCAGAGATCTGATAGATTATCTATCTCAGACTTTCTCCCTCTCCATCTCCCTCTCTCTCTACAAGCACATACATGTATATATAGTTATATATCTTATATAAGCATGTATATATGTATATCTTTTAAATATATAAGTAAAAGTATAGATATGTATAGATCAGTTGTTTTTAGGGAATTTGTATATTCTATATGTAATATGTTGATCTTTAATTTTATTTTTATGTTTGGAAAATTGTAATCAACCCGAAATTCTTCTCATTTTTTCTCTGCGAATTCCACATTTTCAAAGGCCTCCTCATCCCCTCTCAATCTATTTATCAGATTGGAGATCCGACCAAACAGATAATAGGATATGGATTGATTATACAAAAATTCATCGGGTTATCGGATCGGGTTGAGCTTTGCGCTATCGGATTCGGATCGAATTGACCTCGATCCGGTCTGAATCTGATCTGTTGACATGTCTAGTTTTAAGGGGTCAAATTGTAATTATTCGAACTAGAGGAGGTCAAACTCTAATAAATCCAAATAACAAAGAGTCAAACTGTAATTTACCCTATATATATACCCATATGTATATAAATCTACCTAAAAATATATATGTATATATATGAGTGTATATAAACATATGTATATATATCTACCAAAAAATGGAACCAACATACCATCTCCATCTTCGACGGCGAACCAACACACTACCACCATCATCTCTGACGATGGCAACAACAATACCACCACCACTGTGACGGCGTAAAAACCACCACCATCTTAGAAACCCATTTCATGGAACATCAGAGGCGGTAAATGAGACGATGTTGGGAAAGAAGAAGAGGGTGGTTGAGAAATTCGGGATATGGGTTTTGAAATTGATGAAAAGAAAAAGAAAAAGGGTTTTGATGGTGGGTATGGTGGTGGTTCAAGCCAATGTCACTCTTTCGCTATCTTCATCAAAACCGATTTTTAAAAACAAATTTTCTGGTAAATTTGGTTATCATAATCTTTTTTTTTTTGTAAATTTGATCATGGTAAACTAGAAACATATATATATATATATATATATATATATATATATATATATATATATATATATATATATTGGTAAATTTGATTATTGTAGAATTTTTTATTTTGCTAAATTTAGTTAGGGATAATATCACTTATCTCCCCTATACTAAAGCATAATTACACGCAGTAAAATATCAAACACCTCCCTTTGTACAATCAGAAAATAAGTCCGGTAGAATATGATAGTTAAGTGACTTAAATACCCTCTATTCTATTTTTATAACATTTATAAAATCTTATAAAGAATTGCAAAAGTACTGAATTGCCCTTATGTGGTTTAGATGAGAATTTGATATTTTTGTTCATTTCATTCATCCCCACCTTGTTTTTTTCTCATCCATAACACAAAGAAAGGTAGGGAAGAAAACGGGGAAAGTCCTTATGCTTCTTCACTCCGGATTATCTCTCAAACCGCTTATCACAACCTCAAATAAAAGACCAAATTTTCTTCTCACCTAACCCATCTCTTTGGTAACCAAATCTTTGAAATACAACTCCAAGAGAGAGGAGAAAATAAATGGGTCAACATATGGAGAGATGGAGAAGAGAAAATGAAGGCAACATGATCTTTAGAGAGGGAGTGGAACTGGGTTTAGAGAGAGAGTGACAAGGTTATGGGTTTGGTGGAGGAATCAGCAATTGAGGCATTTTGTAATTGTAGAGAGATGGGACAGAGGAGGAGGTTGAGGGGGGTGGTGGGTGATGGAGAGGGGTTGGATGGATAGATGGAGGGATGTGGAAGCAAGGGGCATAATCTATTTGCTTGAATATGCTATGAAGGTTGTAGGGAGAGAAATGGAGAGAGAGGGGTGTATATATATCTATATATATATTTGTTTTGGGATAATAACTTAGGATATATATATATGGGGTATGTAAGTAATTTTAATTATAAAAGTAAGAATTAAAATGCCATTGAAATATATCAAGGGCAAATGAGGAATTTCAGGAAATTTTTTTAACTTTAATCACAAAAAAGTTTAATTTCCGGCATTGACTAAGAACCGGAAGGGGAAAATTGATATCCGGAGCTATCCTTGAAGGAGATTTTTGATATTTTAGAAACGTTAAGGTTGCCGCGTGAAATTATGTTTTATGATAAGTGTCAAATGTTGTCCATTTTAGGCCCCTAACTCATTATTGTTACGTCTTATTATTACTTTATTTGGTATTTTTATGCGGTTTGTGTGTTAAAATAAATTTCAGGAGCTTAACGAATAAACAAGCTAACTTTGGTGAATTAACCAAAGACATGCTTGTATCTAACCACAAACAGAGCAAAAGAGAAGTTTTCAAGCAAAAATTATATCTCGGAAGGAAAAAATGTCATTTTTCGGAGTCGTAACTTTGGGAAACATACCAAAGGAGGCGAGGGGGTTCTAACAGAGCAATAAACAAAAAAAGTGGTTTCCAAGTATTTTGCTATGCTTGAGTTACGCTTACAGTAGCTAAAAGTGCCTAGAAATATCAAAAACTACGCTCAAGCTATGCTTATGGATTTTGGCGTACGACTAAGCTACGCTTAAATGTAGCTCCCCTACACTTAAGCGTAGGGGCCAAGGGGTAGATGATAGCTGGGAATTTGAGTCCCAATCCGATTTGAACTCTTTTGACATACCTTTGACTCCAACACCTCTAAACATGTGTATATGACATATTATACATCAGATTGAAGGGTTTGACTCATATTTGAGGAGAAACACATCAAAGAGGAATTCTACTCGAGTGGGACAAGTTGAATACAAGCAGAAAACTTCTCAATCACTTCTATAAATACCAAGGTCTACTACAGATCTTAGGAGCTTCGAATTTACATAATTTCCAGAGCACTATATCTGGAGATATATATCTTTAAAAGAAGGGAGTCATTCAAGACCTAGAGATCTGAAGAAGAAGATCATGGAGGTTGTTTCTACCTCAACGATGCATTCACCCACCGCCATGAGCAACTAATTCGGTATCTAGGGTTTTCTAGCAAAACCCTAGCCAAGTAATCTAGTTTATTTATTTGTTTCAATTGTAATGAGGGAAAACTGTGACCACACTGTGATGATTGTGTAGATCTGTGACCTTAGTTATTCATGACACAAGATTTTATATTTATTCTAATTCTTATCTTAGATTGAATGAATACATTATCTCAACCAATCATGTTATCTTAAACATATCGTGATTTTCTACACAATGGTGCTTCACACTTGAAACCCAAGATTTACACAGGTCATGCCTCGGCGAGGTGATACAGACATCCTTTAGTTTAAATTCATGTTGTAGGAGTAGATTAGAGTAAATTAAATGGTATGTACTAGTCACACTCTGTCCGGAGATGGGTTGTAGTGAATTCGGTGGATAATATCCTTTTTGGGACGTATTCGACTATTTGCGATACGATCTGATTCATGGTGATGGATCGCCCTCTCACAATTGAGCAAGTAGATAGCTATGTTATGCGGTTAGTGGTGGAGCATGAAAACTCTAGTTTTTCTCTACCATGATCATAATCACAATTTAAATACTATTTTTAGTTAATCATTAGTTATAGATCTAGAAAACAAATCAAACCTTTTTCAAACTATAATTCAATACTTTTTAGATTGCTAAAGTGAATAATCCAAGTCTCTGTGGGATCGATAATCCCTTTCTCAATCCGATTTGTATTATAATACGATTCGTGCGCTTGCGATAGGTAAAACCTTATCGTCATAAGGGGCCGTTCTTAAACACTATTTTTAACCCCGTTCGACGTGCATTAAGTTTTTGGCGCCGTTGCCGGGGACTTGGCATAATTCTTAGCTTTAGTAGTTTAGTAGTATTGCATTATTGTAATGTACTTAAAGTTGGAATTTTTGTGTGATTGGCGGGTACTCTGAAAAGCATAAAGGGATTTAGCGGAGTAGTGAAAGTTGCGTCGTTTGACCTCTTGTGAGTTTTAGTTTAGCTTAATTCCCTGCATAATTTTAGATTTTTTCTATTAATAATTAGAATAATTTAGAAGTAGTTAGTTTTATTTTCATAAATAAAATAAATAAATAAAAATTCGTATTATGCATGAGCGATCGGCAATCCCATTTCGATCCTAACACTAAATTAACACCTTTTGATCTGGAAATCGAGAGAACTTTTTGAAGGAATTGTCGAGCTAGATTAGAAGAGCTTCGAAGGAAGTTGGATTTTGAGGGGATGGTGAACCGCAATACAGCAGCGCAATGAGCCCCAGCTACGTCCTTGAAGGGGTACTATGCACATTCAACTCATGAATCATATGCTGAATTTCCAGAAGATGAGGGGGTCAAGCACTATGAGATCAAATCTAGTGTTATCAACATGTTGCCCAAATTTTATGGACTTAGAAATATGGATCCATATCAACATGTTCACGAGTTCATAGAGATGACTTCAACTATAAAAATCGAGAATCTTAGCACTCATGCGTTGCGTGCACGATTATTTCCCTTTTCCTTGAAAGAAAAAGCTAAAAGATGGTATATTAATTTGGATAGGGATATAAAAATTACTTAGGAAACCCTAAAAGCTGAATTTTTAGATAAACATTTTTCGATAGGTAGAACCCATGAAGCGCAACACGTAATTACCTGCTTTAGAGAATTGCCTAGTGATCAATTCCACAATGCATGGGATAGATTTAATGAGATTTTGCGGAAGTACCCCCATCACAAATTTGTTGAGCAGGATATTGTGCGTAACTTCTATCTTAGACTTAATGAGACTCATAAAAATTTGATAGATGCAGCAGTGGGAGGTCAGTTTACACTGACGCTTGTGGACGAAGTCTTGAAGCTGTTTGATAATGTGAACGACAACTCGCTCCAACACGAGTCTGAAATGTGCTCTAGGGATGGAGTTGAAAGGAAATCTGACAAGATCTTTAGTGTCGAAAGAGATGATGGCGTTAGAGAACAAGTAGACACATTAGGATAAAAACTTGATAAGTTCATTAATCTGAGCCAATCAACTCCGAGAGAAGTCTTATAAATAAGATCTGACCATTCCCAAAGTGAGTATCAGGGTAACGAAATAGTTGCCGCAGATGTGAATGCAGCATGGACCAACTCGAACATGTTTGGTAAATTGATCTTGACTTGTCGTAATGTATAATTCGGGTTGGCGTAATCATCTAAATTTATCATATTGTTCTCAGAATATGGAAAATCCCCAGCCAAGGTTCAATCAGAACCAACAGTCGTTCAATTCACAATGATCATAAAAGAATCGTAATTTTCAGCCTAATTCTCAAGTAACCCGTCCTACTAATTACCAAATGCAAAGAAGTCAAACCCCACCACCTAGACCACCTGGCTTCTTTGATAGTGATCTGGAAGAGACCTTGTGAGGCTTGCAGAACATGATGTGCTCTCACTCCCAAGCCATTTCAAAGTTAGAAACCCAAATGGGGCAACTATCTAACACGTTGAATAAACGAGAGGATGGAAGATTACAAAGCCAGACGGTGGCAAATCCAAAGAGTAGACAAACGATGGAACTTGATTCATTTACTGAAAATACTTATGAGATAGTCCAAGCCATCACGCCTTTAAGAAGTGGAAAGGAAGTGAAGAATAGGATTGAGTAGCAGTATGAAGAAAGAACGGGCAATCATAAGGTGGCTGGAGAAGTACAGAAAGATCAACCTCATGAGGAGGAAGATATAGATCAAACATTACTAAAAGAGCCGGATAGGGCAAGTTATGAGGACGTAACACCATTTCCTCAATGTCTTCGAGAGTCGACCAGATATGGTAAGCATAAAGAGACAGACATGTTGGAAACATTACGACAAGTCAAGATCAATTTACCTCTATTAGATATCATAACCCAAATACCAGCCTATGTTATGTTTCTAAAGGACTTCTGCACTCAAAAGAGAAAAATTAGATTAAAGGTCCTGAAGAAAATTCTATTGCCTGAACAAGTGAATTCATTGTTATTAAGTAACACACCACCTAAGAGGAAAGATCCCGGTGCTCCCACTATTCCATGTGTCATTGGTGACCAGGAAATTGGTAGAGCTCTTCTTGATCTAGGTACATGTGTTAACTTACTTCCATATTCAATCTATCAGCAGCTAGGGTTGGGAGAGCTTAGTCCTACCTCGATAGTGCTTCAATTAGTAGATAGATCAATCAAGCAAGCGAGAGGGATTCTGGAAGATGTCATCATTCAGGTAGACAATTTCTACTTTTCGGTAGATTTTATAATTCTCGATACAGAACCAGTTTAGGACTTGAAGAAATATATCCATGTGATATTAGGAAGACTGTTTTTAGCTACGGCTAATACGTGTATCAATTGCAGAACATGGGCTATGGATTTATCTTTTAGAAACCTGAAGGTGCGAATGAATGTGTTTGATGCCAATGATCAACTCCCGGAGTCAATCAAATGTTTTTATATTGACAAGATGGATGATATAGTAGAGGATTTTGCACCAAGGATGCAAGAGAAAGATGAGTTAGAGTCGTTGATGACTGGAGTAAGGTTGGAGACTGAACCAGACGACTAGGATGAACAAATAAGGCTGAATAATGAGGATATTGTTGAAATAGAGGTTGCATTATATGCCCAGCCATGGAAAGTGCCAATTGAGCCACTTCCCACACTCTTAAATACACCACCAAGGAATTGCCTGAGAAGCTTAAATATGTCTTTTTAGGACCGGATGAGACTCTTCCTGTAATTATTTCATCAAAGCTGACAAAAGAACATAAATTGAGTCTACTTGAGGTCTTAAGTGATAATAAATAGGCGATATGATGGAGTGTTGCTGATCTTAGATGAATAGATCCCTCAATTTTCATGCACCGCATACATTTAGAGGAGACTGCAAAACCATCAAGGGAAACGCAACGGAGATTGAACCCAAGTATAAAAGATATGGTGATGAAGGAGGTTGTGAAGTTTCTAGATGCGGGTATCATATACCCCATATTTGATAGTACATGGGTGAGCCCTACACATGTGGTACCAAAGAAATTAAGTATCACAATTGTGCCTTACTCTAAAGGTGAGTTGATCCCACAACGCACCACCACTGGGTGGCGTGTTTGCATTGACTATAGAAAACTCAACTCACATACTAGGAAAGATCATTTTTCATTGTCGTTTATTGATCAAATCCTAGAAAGGTTTGACGAACATAACTATTATTGCTTTTTTTATGGATATTCCGGTTACAACCAAGTGGCGATTGATCATGTTGATCAAAAGAAAATCACTTTCACATGTCTATATGGTACGTTTGCGTACAGAAAAATGCCCTTTGGTTTGTGTAATACGCTAGCTACATTCCAAAGGTGTATGATGTCAATATTCTCTGATATGGTAAAGAAATTCTTAAAAGTGTTCATGGATGATTTCTCAGTCTTTGGGGTAACCTTTGAGGACTGTTTGAAACATCTGGCACTCATGCTCAAAAGATGTAGAGAGACTTACTTGATTTTGAGTTGGGAAAAGAGCCATTTCATGGTTCAAGAAGGTATAGGACTCGTCTATATAATATCAAAAAGGGGATTGAGGTAGACAAGGAAAAAGTTGAGCTTATTTCAAAATTGGCTTGCCACGTCTGCTAAGCAGATAAGATCATTTTCGGGCCATGCCGGATTTTATAGACGATTTATTAAAGATTTTAGTAAGATCGCCCAACCACTATGTAACTTATTAGCTAAAGATGCGGCCTTTGTCTTTGACGAAGAGTGTCTTTGTGCTTTTGAGGAGCTTCGTACACAACTCTCTACAACCCCAATCATGCGACTAATGGATTGGTCTCTATCTCTTGAGTTGATGTGTGACGCTTCAGATTATACCGTAGGAACGGTATTGGGACAGAGAAAGGATAAGTTGTCATACGCGGTATATTATGCTAGTAAGACTCTGAATGATGCACAAATAAATTACACAACAATAGAGAAAGAGTTGCTAGTAGTTGTGTTTACCTTGGATAAATTCAGATCATAATTATTAGGAACCAATATGGTAATATATTTGGATCATGCAGCATTAAGACATTTGCTGAAAAAGAAAGACTCCAAACCCATGCTTATTCGATGGATTTTATTGTTATAAGAATTTGATTTGGAGATAAAAGACAAAAAAGGTTCGGAGAATATAGTAGCAGACCATTTATCAAGGATCGTTGTGGAAACTACAAAGGAAAGTGTTCCTCTTAAGGATACATTCATAGATGAACATCTATTCAGTGTGGCAGTTGTGGAAGAGATACCAGGGTATGCTGATATTGTCAATTACAAAGCCACGGGTCAAATTCCGAAAGGTTGGTCTAAGAGTGATAGAGGTTGATTCTTCAGCCAAGTTAAATTCTATATCTGAGATATTCCGTGATTTTACAAATATTGCTCTAATCAGATTATCAGAAAGTGTGTTCCTGGAAGTGAAGTGGAGAATATCTTGAGATTTTGCCACGTGCTAGAATGTGGGAAGTATTTTAGAGCTCAAAAGACAGGCTATAGGGTGTTACACAGTGGGTTCTATTGGTCGACCATATTCAAATATGAATTTGAATATTGTAAAGCATTTGTGCGATGTCAGAAAGTTGGGATCTATATCTCAACGGGATATGATGCCTCTGACCTCGATTTTGGTCATTGAATTATTTGATGTATGGGTATAGACTTCATGGGACCATTTCCAAAAATGGGTGAGAAATAGTACATACTCGTAGGGGTTGACTATGTGTCAAAATGGGTAAAAGTTGTAGCTACTTCACACGCTGACCATAAGGTAGTTGTGGAGTTTGTATATTCGAATATTTTGTCAAGATTTGGTATACCACGTGTGATAATTAGTGACGACGGAAAACATTTTGATAACCGGTTTCTCGGTGGTCTATGTCGGAAGTACGACATCACTCATAAGATTGGTAGGCCATATCACCCCCAAACGAGTGGACACATGGAGATTTTTAATAGGGAAGTGAAGCGCATTTTGGAGAAAATAGTGCGTGTGGATTCGAAGGATTGACCTCTGAGGCTGAATGATGCACTGTGAGCTTATAGGACCGCTTACAAGACTCCGATAGGTATGACACCTTATCAGCTTGTTTACGGTAAAATGTGTCACCTCCCTGTTGATCTAGAGCACCGAGCATATTAGGCAGTTCGAAGGTTGAACTTTGACCTGAAAAAATATGGTGCTTTACGGAAACTTCAACTTGCAAAGCTTGAGGAGCTTCGTAATAATACGTATGACAATTCTTGGATTTATAAAGCTCGAACGAAGGCGTTTCACAAAAAACATATTCGGAAAATTACTTTGAGCCCGGCCAGAAGGGGTGGCTGTTTAATTCGAGACTTAAGTTGTTTCTTGGTAAGCTTCAATCAAGATGGGATGGACCGTATGAAATTACAAAGGTTTACCCCCATGGAGCAGTAAAACTCGATGATCCAGAGAAAGGAAAAAGATTTACGGTGAATGGTTACAGGCTTAAGCATTATTTTGATATTCAACTAGTTGATTGTGTTGTCAAGTTGATCGATTTGACCGATCCGACACACAAACATGATCCCGGATATTGAGAAATGGCAACGTCGCGCCAACGACGCTAAACATTGGTACTAGGGGATGAAATTTTGTTTTTTAAACCTAGTCTTGTAGTTTGTATTTTAGTTTGTTACTCCTAAGATCGAGTCGTAGTATCATTATTGTCACGCTAGGTGTGGTGAAATATTTAATGAGGTGTATGGATGACGTGGAGAGTGAATGCACTGAATGATACATGAGAAGAGATGGGGATTTGATTATACCTACGCTTAAGCGTAGGCTGGAGCTTTAAACTCCAGCCGACGCGACCCTGTTTTTAAATATGGGGGGATAAAACATTTCCTGCCCGCTCTATTCTTCATCAAACTCTCCTAAAACACTCTCAATCCATCCCTAAAGTAATTTTAAACCAATCCAACCCAATCTTGCGTCAGATCCATTCTTTGATCATCCGGATTCGCGTAAAGAACTCGAAGAGTCTCGGAAACCAAAATTTGGAGAAATCATCAAATCGGTTGATTCGGTGAGATTTTCTTCTATGTTTATGTTTATAATTACTCTTTTAATCATTCTAAACTTGTATTGATGAACGAATCCCGTTGAAAAAATGTTTTAATCCATTTCTCAAAGTTGTGATTATAGACTTAGAGAACGGGTTGAAAGTTTAAATTTTCCGAGTGTTTTTTATTTGGGGGTTTATTTAAACGTTATATTAGGTTAAATTAGAAATGGTTTTGAGTTTGATTCGGTGTCCGGAACGATTCGTTTATAATCTTTGAAAATCTCAACTGTAGGGATGAAGACAAGAGGTCATGGGGCTGCGCATACTTCGCGAGTGAGACAGACGTCTCCTGACCCGGCACCAGTAGCTCAACCACCTAGGGCACGTAGACGAGTGGTTATGTCATCATCCTCCTCCACATCATCATCATCTTCGGAGCCGATCCACGATGACTCTATAGACACGGCTACAGTTCGCAACCACAGCCAGAGCCGTATGCGACTAGTGGTCAGGGGCAGGGGACGTTGGAGTCTCTTAGGTCGACGGACCCTGAGGACACAATGGAGCATATGTTGGACCAAGCTATGGCAAGGGGGTATAGGATTAAGATGACGTACTCTGAGGAGGTTTTTTAGAGAGAGAAGGTACCGACATGGATTATTCGGTGTCTCTGAGTACGACGATTGCTGTCAATTTTATCCCCTCCTTCTACTTCAGTTTTTCTGGATCCGATCTGAGAGTTCTGGCTTCACATGCAACATTATAGAGGAGAGCTTCGGTTAGAGACCAAGATGAGAGGGGTACGGTTCGAGATTATACCACGGAGTATCTCAAAGGCATAGGGTACTCCGGATGAGTTCCCACCGGAGTTGGTGGGTAATGTTTTGCCTCTACTTGAGCCATTTCCGGCATTGACTGAGATCGTCCGACTACAGTGCGAGGGGAACTATGGAGACGACAGGAACAACTGCACGAATAAGTCGGATTATCATCCAAAGTTGTGGTTCTTGGACACTGTTTTGTGATCCCAGATACATCCACAGGGGCACGCAACTCAGAGATGGCAGTTATGTTTGATATTACGTTATGCCTTTGAGTTCGTCATTGGATCTCTATTCCTCATATTTTATGGAAAGGCCTATACCAGCATTACACAGATACACAGAGTACGACCAAGGTCGGGAAGAGCGAATTTCAGATGATATTCCGACCTTAGTTATGCGATTGATAACTGATGATGGTGTAGAGATAGACGAGGAGGTGGATGTGGATAGGTATATTCCTGGTGTCTACACAACGTGGCTATGGAGGAACTACCGGTCGAGACTAGGTAGAGTGTTAGTGTTATAGAGAAGGCCGATGGTAGCTCTTGTTGGAGTTGTGCCTCCTGATATGTCTGTTGGGATTGAGGTTGTACATGATGATGTCGTGCAACCTTAAGGAGATAGGGTATAGGCCGCGTATAGAGAGATGCCTCAGGTGTCTGCCGATGCTCCAGTTATTCTTACTTATGCAAAGTTTGACGAGTTACTTGCGGGGCAGGAGATGCTGAGAGATGAGTTAAACCAGGATAGAGAGAAAAGTCATTTGTTTATAGAGGAGTATAGGGATGGATAAAGGATAACCTTGATAGATATGTAGATGCGACGAGAGGAGATTACACAGCTCTGACGTGATCAGAGAGAGGTGCATGGCATATTACAGGCGTAGATGTTTCACATGGGACTTGATCCACCATCACCATCTGATGAGGATGATTAGTTTAGTTGTAGTATAGTTTTTACTATTTTTGTCGTTTAGTATCACTCGAGTGGAATTGTTAGGCGAATATTCTGTTATAATGCGATATATGTTACCGCCTAAACGATCAATCTCTAAGTGTAGTTTTGTTTTTTTATTTTTATAAAACTACAAATTTTCATATTCATGTGATAGTATTGCTTATGTTGTACATTCCCAAGACTATGATGATACATGCATTGAATGTGATATGATTTTTGGGGTTCGGTTGAGCTTCGACTTCACACAATGAGGACATGTGTGTGTTTAAGTTTGGGGGAGTGCAAGTTCGTATTGTACGGTGATATTGAAGCATTGATATGGTAAGTGTGTAAAAGAAAACATACCCGAAAAAAAAAGAGAAAAAAATAACCAATATGTGCCTACGATTGAGCGTAGCCCATAAGCGTAGCTTGCTACGCTTGGCTAGGGGTGGCAATTCGTGTCAACGGGTCGTGTTCATGTCGGGTCGAAATTGTGTCGTTATTATACGTGTCGTGTTAGTGTCGTGTCGTATTCGTGTCGTGTTCGGGTCGACCCATGTAAATTATGTAACTCATTTAGCCTATTTATTATAATATTTTAAATTAAATTTGACATAATCCAACACGAAATAAATTATTTAACCTATTATCAACAAAATTAAATTGATTTTAACACAATCCAGTACTATTTTATTGATATATTTTAATTCATGACCAATTAGAGAAGAGAAAAATATAAAAATAAAGATAAATATAAACAGTAATCGTGTCAAACGTGCCGTGTTTGGATTATCCGTGTCGTGTTCGGGTTGACCCTTATATTCTCGTGTCGACCCATTTAAGGCCTTAAACCATGTCGTGTCGTGTTCGTGTTCGTGTCGGGTCGTGTCGGGTTTTCGTGTCGTGTCCAATGTTGCCATCCCTACGCTTGGCCCTACGCTTAAGCGTAAGGACCATCGTAGCCTATCTAGAAAATTTTAAAAATTGCCAGAACAAGGGGGTTTTCAGATCGTTTTGTGTTTGTACTGTATTAGGGTTTAATTAGGAATAATTTTTAGGATTTAAATAGGAATTTAGAGAAAAATCCTAGTTCGAGTAGGAGACGGAATCCAAGTACATGTTAAAGTTGGATTGATTGTTTCATTCCATTCTCCAACTCTAGCGATGATTCTAATTTCTTTTCCCTATAGAATACGAATCATTCATCTATAAATATAACCTTAAGGGTTCATTATTTCCGTAATTCAATACAAAAGCTTGTGAGGGAAAGCATAGAGAGATGTTTTCTTCTTCTTCTTTTTCTTCTTTTTCTCCTTTTCTGGGTGAGAATGCACATGAGAGAGAAAATGATTATGAAATTGAATCTGATCCAGAGGAGATATTTGGATATAGTGTTGCCTTAGAGATAGTAGATACGAGGAAGATGAACGGGTATTTGGACAAGGAAAGTACAAATATGCAAGCTTCAAGAGCACCAAGGATGCGTACAACGTTTTAGTCGTTTATGAAGTGTCGACTTCACTACGAATTTATGTTTATTTCAGAGATGATGAGATATCCACTAATAGCACTGGGAATGAAAATCCTAAAAGAAAGAGGATTGGAAAATCTAGAGAGTCCGGCGGGATTGAAAGTGTATCCAAACTTGGTTCGGAGAGTCTATGAGATGATGACTATGGAAGGACCGGAGGGACGAGAAATAATAAAGGTGAAGATTGATTAATGGAGTGACCCTATAGTGGTGGATGAAGAAGTAGTGTCGAAAATTTAGAAGATACCACTTGGGTGTCCGGATCACCTAAAAATAGTCCCGAAGGAATGGTCACTCACGGAGGTGGATATGATCATGGAGATATGTGATATACATATTCCAAAATACACGAACGTGAGTGTAGATTGATATCATACGAATCCGGACCTATTATACCTAGATTGTGTGCTTACATCACAAGTGTGACAAAACCCTAGAACAAGTTGGAGAGGGTACACGATTATTAAAGTGCTATATTGTATGCTTAAGGGATATTAGATAGAGGTGCCAGAATTGATTATGGGCAACATGATTATGGTGCAACGAATTGTGAGTGGAAAGGTGAAAGGCCGGGATTTGATGGAGTTTTACCTCCCATATCCTATTTTGATATCAAGGATTCTTGAAGAGCAATTGGGTTATCAGTTGGGAGAGATGAATGAGAAGTGTTTATCGTTCACAAAGCATTACCAAGAAGCGGATTTTGAATGGCTTGAAGTGGATTCGACTATTAAGGCTTCTTGGGGACGTTTTTCAAGTGGAAGTGAATTGATAGGTGCTAAATGTTTACCATTTTAGGCCCCTATCTTGCTATTGTTACGTCTCTACATTCCATTATTTGATACTTTTATGTCGTTTGTGTGTCTAAGCGTATTTCGGGAGCTTAATGAAGAAAACGAGCTAACTTTGGTGAATTAACTAGAGAAGTGCTTGTGTCTATTTTAAGAGGAGAGCTAAAGAGATATTTTCAAGAGAAAAGTGTCTCCAGGAGGGAAAAAACGTCATTTTTTGGAGCCGCAACTTCTAGAATCATAACAAAGGAGTCGAGGGGGTTCAAACAGAGCAATTATCAAGAAAAATGGTTTTCAAGGATTTTGCTACACCTACAGTAGCTAAAAGTGGCTATAAAGTGCCATTTCTACGCTAGATCTACGCTTCAAGCGTAGCTCCCTACGCTTCAAGCATAGCCACAGTGTTTTTAGCAAAGTTTTTCAGCCAACTTCGGACGGCCATATCTCGGTCAAAATAGGTCCAAATTAAGTGATTCTTAAGCCTAAACTCAAGAGCTTGAAGTTAGATTTCCAACAAAAAATGTACGCCTCTATCCGAGTTGTGTAGCTCCAAGTATAATCAAAAGAGTGAGACGTGCCTGCAGAAAAAGCTAAAAATTTCAAATTCAGGCTGAAATTCTAGTTTAACCTGAATTGATCTGTTTTGACCCGGATGACTTTGTATTCAACTCCAAAACTTCCAAGCATGTGTATATGACATATTATACATCATATTGAAGGGTTTTGCTCAGTTCGGTATGAAATTACGAAAAATAGGAATCCTACTCTCAATAGGAGAAGTCTAATGCAAGTTAGGGTTTTCCTCGGCTTTGTCTATAAATACCAAGGTCTACTATAGATTTTGGAGAGCTTCAATTCACATAATTTCCAGAGCACTATCTCTGGAAATTCATATCATTTAAAGGAAGGAGCCTTTCAAGACCTAGAGATCCGGAGAAGAAGATCATTGAGGGCATTTCTACATCAATGATGCAGTCTCCTTCCACCATGAGTAACTAATTCGGTATGTAGAGTTTTCTAGCAAAACCAAGCCAAGTAATATAATTCTTTTATTTGTTTCAATTGTAATGAGGGGAAACTGTGACCAAACTGTTATGATTGTATAGAACAGAGATCGTAGTTATTCGTGACACAATATCTTATATTTGTTTTTAATTATTGTCTTAGATTGAATGAATATATTTTATTAACCAATCATGTTATCATAAAAATAGTGTGATTTTCTACAACAATGGTGTTTAATACTTGAAACCCTAGGTTTATACAAGTCATGCATCGGCGAGGTGATATAGACATGCTTTAATTTAATTTTATGTTATAGGAGTAGATTAAAGTAATGTAGATGGAACGTACTAGTCACACTTTGTCCGAAGATGGGTTATAGCGAATCCGGTGGACAATATCATTTTTGGGACATATTCGACTATTTGCGATACGATCTGATTCACAGTGTTGCATCTCCCTTTTGCAATTGAACAAGTAGATAATTATATTATGCGGTTAGTGGTGGAGTAAGGAAATCCTAGTTTTTATCTCTACTGTTCTTGTTTTAATCTATCTTTACTTACTTTATTAGTTAACTAGTTCAGAAATTAAAATCAACAAACTATACTTTTATCGCATTTTAATAGTATTATTTTATGATAATTCAGAATACGACTTAGTTTCTGTGGGATCGATAACCTTTCTCAAGCTGAACTGTACTACAATACGATTCGTGCACTCGCGATAGGTAAAACCTAAGTCATCCTAAGGGATCGTTCTTAACCATTATTTTCGTCACCCCTGACGGCACATCATGAATAATGAGTTGTAGGAGTAAGGAATGAATAGGAATCATATTTGGATTAGGATTTGTAGGATTAGTTTATTTTTAATTTGGTAGATAGGTTGCAATTTTCAATTCTTAGGGATTATAGGCCCTTAAGGTCAAATCATTTCAATTTCAATTTTGTAGGATTGTAGGCCTTTAAGGCCAAATCATTGTTTATTTTATTCAATAAAAGAATCATTCCTTGTGCTATATTGAGTAATAATTTCCAAAAAACGATGATTTATTTCTTTTTCGCTTGCTATGATATTGGATATGTGTGCTTTATTGAAATTTTTTACAGATAACTCGATTCAAGTTTAGGGGGAGAACGTGTATAAAGAGAGGAAATTCTGGAATTGCGCTTCAAGGGTAAATATATTCTTTCTCGTGAGTATGATTGTGAACCATGAAGACATAGTTTAATTTAAGTTTGGGGGGAAGGTATAGTTAGTATAAGGAATGATTGAAAAATAGTGAAAAATTGAAAAAAAAAAATCTTTATTTTTACGCATGAGTATTTTGCATTACAAGTTGCTTGAGTTGTCTATAATGTATGAGTAGTAGGTGATACGATATTCCCGTTCATGAGAGTAATCATTAGATTGAGTTAGTGAGGTGATGTAATTGTACAGAGGTGAATGAATTAGTGAAATTGAAACCAAAAAGGACGATCTTGACCTATAAGCACATGCACATATTCACTATGGTATGATTAGTTAATATTTGACTATGAAAAAAGGATAAGGGGAGTAGTATAGAGGAAATCTGAATTTTGTTTTCGAAAATATAAAAATAAAATACAAAAAGTAGTTATTCGATCTGAGTAATCGGGCCTCCTACCATAAAGTAAGAGTGTTTGCGTCAAAAGGGGAGAAAACTAATGAGCATAAATCCCAAGTAAGAAGCTCGGACCCAGTTGGTTGGGACTAAAAGTCCTTGCTGGAAAGTTTGGAGCTTAGAAAGATAAAAAGGGATAAAGTGGAAAAGATGGAAAGAAGGAGTTTCACATATAAAATGGCAAAGTCTGATTGATGTACCATAGGAGAATGTTCACAAAAACATGGAAAGTTGTCCGGATTGGGAGTAGAGATAAACGAAGTTATTTCCTTTAGTGGGGATCATTCTCAACATTAGCTCGAGATAGTTGTTATTTGGTAGTGAGTGAGAATGTTTGTATCCATGTTATCTTATACATTGTATCATGACTTAATTAATGAGTATGTGAATGCATGAATGTGTGAGAATGAATAATGGAGAAGTTGTGGGTAGTATAGCTAACACTCACGAGACTTAACTCGTCCACTCCGCGTTGCCAAGGAGTTTAAAAGGCTTGTTACACATGCTAAGTGTAATTGTCGACCCTCATGAAAGTAAGGAATTAATGTAGAGTAGTTAGATTAGAAAATCATCATGAGGTGTTTTCAAAGTTCTCATGTGTTCATTGCTAAGAGACTATCAATATGTAAGTTTGGGGGTGTGATAGGTGCCAAATGTTATCCATTTTAGGTCCCTAACTCACTATTGTTACGTCTTATCATTACATTATTTGGTATTTTTATACGGTTTGTGTGTTAAAGCGTGTTTTAGGAGCTTAACGAAGAAACGAGCTAACTTTGGTGAATTAACCAAAGACATGCTTATATATATCCACAAACAGAGCAAAAGAGGAGTTTTCAAGCAAAAAATGTCTCTCGGAGGGAAAAAATGACATTTTTTGGAGCCGTAACTTCAGGAAACATACCAAAGGAGTCGAAGGGGTTATAACGGAACAATAAACAAGAAAAGTGGTTTACAAGTATTTTGCTACACTTACAGTAGCTAAAAGTGCCTAGAAATATCAAAAACTACGCTTGTGGATTTTGGCATACATCTAAGCTACACTTAAGTGTAGCTCCCCTACGCTTAAACGTAGGGGCCAAGCGTAGAGGATAGCTAGGAATTTGAGTCCCGATCCGATTTGAACTCTTTTGACATACATTCGACTCCAACACCTTTAAACACGTGTATATGACATATTATACATCAAATTAAAAGATTTGGCTCAGATTTGAGGATAAACATATCAAAGATGAATTCTACTCAAATGGGACAAGTTGAATATAAGTATAACTCTTCTCAATCACTTCTATAAATACTAAGGTCTACTACAAATCTTAGGAGCTTCGAATTTACATAATTTCTAGAGTACTATCTCTGAAGATTTACATCTTTAAAAGAAATAAGTCATTCAAGATCTAGAGATCCGGAGAAGAAGATCATGGAGGTCGTTTCTAAATCAACGATGCATTCACCCACCACCATCAACAACTAATTTAGTATCTAGGGATTTCTAGCAAAACTCTAGCCAAGTAATGTAGTTTATTTATTTGTTTCAATTGTAACGAGGGGAAACTGTGACCACACTATGATGATTGTATAGATCTGTGATCATTCGTGACACGGGATTTTATATTTATTCTAATTCTTGTCTTAGATTGAATGAATACATTATCTTAACCAATCATGTTATCTTACACATATGGTGATTTTCTACACAATGGTGCTTAACACTTGAAACCCTAGATTTACATAGGGCATACTTCGGTGAGGTGATACATGCATGCTTTAGTTTAAATTCATGATGTAGGAGTACATTAGAGTAAAGTAAATGGCATATACTAGTCACACTCTGTCCGGAGATGGGTTGTAGCGAATCCGGTGGATAGTATCCTTTTTGGGAAGTATTCGACTATTTGCGGTACGATCTGATTCATGGTGATGGATCGCCCTCTTGCAATTGAACAAATAGATAGCTATATTATGCAATTAGTAGTGGAGCATGAAAATCCTAGTTTTTCTCTACCTTGATCACAATCACAATTTAAAATACTATTTTTAGTTAATCATTAGTTATAGATCTCAAAAAAAAATCAATACTATAATTCAATACTTTTTAGATTGCTAGAGTGAATAATACAAGTCTTTGTGGGATCGATATTCCCTTTCTCTAGCCAATTTGTACTACAATACGATTCGTGCGCTTGCGATAGGTAAAATCTTGTCTTCATAAGGGGTCGTTCTTAAACATTATTTTTAACCCTGTTCGACGTGCATCGCTTTAGTACAAAGGAGGTTAGTGATATTATCTCAATTTAGTTATGGTAAACTAGAAAAATCTAAAAATAAATAAAAATTGTAAATTTGATTATGGTAAATTAGAAATATTATGATTTGTTTGGTAACTTTTTTTTGGTCATCTTGGTATGTAGATTTAACTACATGCATATATATATACAAGGCATTGTTTTCTATTGTAAAACTTAAAGTAAGGGGCAAAAGGGTCTTTACATTAACTGAAGGGTAATATAGTGATTTCCCCCTAAAAATGGCTTTGATCGGGGTTTATTGTGTTGAAAGTTTGACGAAATGGGAAAAGTGTAACCAATAACCAAACTAGAATAGGTCAAACCGTAATTGTCCAAACAAGATGGTAGAAAGTGTAACATGTCCAAACAAGAGGGGTGAAAGTATAATTTATCCGTGAAATAATTAGATATTTAATTATATACACTATTTGAACAACATTTATGTATCATCCCTCTATATTTTCTAATTAAAATAAATTAACATGATAATAAAATAAATGTATAGTAAATTATAAAAACTATTTCCACATAGCATAAAATAATCTCGTGCACTTCTTATTTTTAATTGTTATTGAAAAACAAAAAGTATATAGAAAACAATGACAACTGCAATATAGTATTTTTTTTAAAGAAACAAAAAACTGCAATATAGTATTGTGAATCATTAAATTACAATAATAACATTCCACAACAACGTAGATGGAAAACAAGTTTCTAATAATTTGTATTAATTCAGTTTAGTTTATAATATTATATTATAAAAAGTTCACATAAAATTTGATTTGATTTATAATAATCTATTTTATTCTAAAAACTTCAATTAAAATTATTTTTGTGAAGACAAATTTTGAATTTTTTAGTAAAAAAGGTCTGCTAACGGAAAACGAGTTGAGGCTGAATAGGAAAACCAAAGTCACTTTTGGAACCGTACTTCGTACATCTAACACGTGTCAAGTCCTGCGGGAACACGCATTGTAAACGGACACGAGCTGCTATGCCGAATTCTTCACTTGCCATCAGGGATCGAGACAAAAAACTGCTCAAATTTTAGCAAAAGCTGCTCTACAGGATTTTGAAACTTTTAAAAACACTATTACACAATTTACACAAGTATATATATATATATATATATATATATGTATGATAGAGAGGAAATGTATTAATTTCACAAATTTCAAAGTTTAAATTATAGCAAACCTATACTAACCCTATTATTATAATATTTTTCTATAATTTCCCAATAATTATAAATAAATAAATCAGTGATGCAAACAATTATTCGTTAACACTAATATATTTAAATTACGCCAATAATACTTTAAAATACTAAATTTTCACTAATCACATGTTAGCAAGAATATACTTTAAAGACATGTTTTTTTTTTTAATGGTAAGAAGAATATATTAAAAATAAAAATGGCCCAAAGCCTTACAAAAAGCTAAGGGGCATACCCCGAAAAACAATACGGAATCCAAATTTCCACCAAAGGAAAAAATAAATAAGTTGAATGAAAATACAAATCAACCTAAAATAACAACCCAAAGGAGTAGTAATGGAACAACAAGCCCAACCCTTACACTTTAAGGACATTGATAATACTTATAGTGCCAGTGTTCGCTAATATTATACGGAGTTAATACTTACGTCATTGATAACAAAACCAAAAGGCCATACAGACGGATTAAGAACAATATATAAGAATAAATTAATTAATTTATAAAAAAGATCATACGACCTACACTTTTCATAAGGTAGATAACCTAAAAAATAAGGCCATTTACGATAAATAAACATTGTTTTATTAGATGGTGAAATAACGAATTGATATTTCTTCAAATCCGACCATATATCCTGGATTTCATAGAATTTTGTAAAACATCTATTTCTTGTCAAATCCTTTAAAATCCTAATTAATTTTTTTTGAAATTCCATTGTGTCCAAACAACCTAAATCCAAATCCAATTCCAATTTCAAATCCAGTCAAATTCCTACCTTCCAAACATAGTGAAGGAAGGCCCGAACATGCTCAGTATTTTTTTATTTTTTTATTTTCAAGGCAAGAAAGTTAATGGCGTGTGTAGCTCGAACCCCATGCTTGGATCCAAGTTCTTTAAAAAATTTGTGAAAGGTTTTAAAAAAGTTGGCCACAGTTCAGGTTTGTTCTTAAACAAATCTTTAGTTTTTGTAAATTGAAGAATCTCGAAACCATATGAAAGATCTGTGTAATGGCCAAAATTCATGGCCCATCAAAGAAGAAGGCCAAAGATAATTATCCAAGAAAGATGAGTAGATCGGGCCTATTAGCGAAGAATAAAGCCCATTTAGAAAATGCCCATCACTGTTCGTGTTACAGACCCAATTGACTTTAGCCCTTAAAGTCATTTTAACTTGGGGCAAAAGCCAGAGGTTAAATTAGATAAGGAAAAGAAAGAGTTGGAATTATAAAGGGAAATCAAATCCCTATAATAAAGGGATTTGATCCCAATCCTAATGGGCCAAGACCCATCTTGTTCTCATATAAATATGGTCATAAGAGCCTCAATAAAGCATTTGAGTGTTTGAGCAAAAAACTGCATCTACACTTTGGTGTCGTCTGTGGGAACGAAAGTTATTTTTATTGATCTTCTTTCTTACCTACGATTCTCATCCTTCTCCATTCCTTTTCTCATTTCCCTCCTTCCCTCACCAAAACACTCTAAAGAATAGCCATGGTAGACACAAGAACCTCCGTGTTGGCCGAAGCAAGCAACGCCCAAGATTTAAGCAATCATGGAGAGATTAGCGGCAGTAGAAAGGAGAAATGAAGAACTGGAACAACAGAACGCTGAACTTCGCCAGAGGCAGGCTCAGGCTCCAAATCCAGCTAACCCAATAGATCCGAATAATGCCGCCAACAACGGGACGGTTAACCGAGATCCACCCAGGAACGAAGGAGATGAGAACAACAATAATCAAAAAGGAACGAGCAGCAGAGCAGCTCACCGCTAGCAAGAAGATAACTCTTCCCTTCGAGCACAAGTTCCTCTGCCTTAGTAGCCACCAACAATGAAAGATCTGGAAGATATGGCTGAAAGGATTCAGAGGCAGGTCCTTGATGGCATGAGGGCTCAGTCCCCCTCCATGAAGGATTTGGCAGCCAACACAGCAGTCGATATGATTATATCGCCTTTCACAGATGAAATAGATCAAGCCAAGTATCCAAAGAAGTTTAGGTTGCCGAGTTTTACTCTTTATGATGGAACGAAGGATCCTACGGACCATATCTACCAGTATCAAACCAAGATGACTGCCTAGAAGAAAGATGAGGCCCTGATGTCTAACGTATTCCCTACCAGCCTGACAGAGACACCGCTTCTGTAGTTCAGGAAGCAACCCCCTAGATCAATTGGGAGTTGGAATAAACTATGTGAACTTTTCATAGCATAGTATTATGGTAACCACAGGCAAAAGAAAACAATTTCCAGTCTGTTCACTATGACTCAGGAAAAAAATAAAATTCTACAGAGCTTCTTATCCAGATTCATAAGGGAGATGCCTTCTATCAACCAGTGTGATCAGTTGTCGGTAGTAGAGGCATGTAGGATGACCCTGATTCTTGGCACCCAGTTTCATGCCTCATTGGTAAAGAGTCCCCCCCCCCCCCAACAACATTGGAGAGTTAAATTCTAGAGCCTAAGGTTACCTCAGAATCGAAGAGGATGAAACAATTAGGTGAAAAAAAATAGTTATGGTTACTATTGAAGCCCGCACAAAGGATAGTATCAAGGATCATAAATCAGCCCGCCCAGTGCCTACCTCCTTATCAAGCAAACCAGTTGATAAGAAAGAGAGGGTGGAAGAAAATCTGACCCCCCTCAGAACCACTCTCAACAAGCTCTACTAAGATAAGAAAGGAAAATGAATATTTAGACCCCTTCTGTCAATGAGGCAACCCATTGAGCAGAGGGACATGACCAAGCATTATGCCTTCCACAGTAAGTATGGACATCATACCAATGATTGTCGAAACCTGTGCAAACAGGTAAAGGTGATGATTGCAAAAAGAGAATTAACTGAGTACGTGGTAAAAGATCAGACCCGTGTAGAACATCAGACGAATCTGCCACAGAACAACACCCAGGTAGGGCAGCCAGTTCGGGTGATCCATATGGTACAGGGCGAACATATCGAAGAATAGACTGAAGGAGTCATGAAATCCCAGATGCGTCAGATGCACAAACTCAGAAGAATCGGTGAAGTGTGCTAAACATCCAATAGAAAGGAGGAGTCCCAAATCATCTTCAATGAGACCGACCTGAGGAATATGCAAGTGCCTCATGAGGACCCTCTGGTTATTTCACTTAAAGTGGCTAACTGTTTGGTCAAAAGAGTCATGATAGACCCTAATAGTAGCACAAACATTATGACTAAGTGGGTTTTTGATAAACTTGGGGTATACATCAACCAGATGCATCCCGCCAAAGTTCCTTTCGTCGGGTTTGATGGGCGAAGAGTGGAGCCAATCGGGGTCATCCAGTTGTCCGTATCAGCTGCCAGAAGGATATTAAAGGAAAATTTCATGGTGGTGGATGTTAAGCCATCATACAATCTACTGATGGGCAGAGGCTAGATTCACAGGATACAGGGGATACCCTCAACCCTTCATCAGGTCATGAGATACATCGACACCAACGGGGTGGACATAATAGATATCCCAGAGGACCAGGTGGCAGCAAATGAGTGCTATGCAGTAACCTTGAAGAATTTGAGTACGTGGAATAGGCCAGAGAATGAGGGGCATGAAAGTTCCAAGCAGATAGAGAAATAACAATTACAGATTGATCTTTTTAAAGAGGGTAGGGAGGGTCAGATCATGACATAGCCGCTCTAGGAGGTAGACGCCAGCCCCACTAGAGATGGCAGAACCACATTCATTAGGTCTACTCTTTCAACTACCAAGAAAGTAGATCTGATCAAGCTATTGCAAGACAATATGGACATATTAGCTTGGTCACATTTGGACATGCCAAATATAGATCCCTCCATAGCGCAACACAACCTCAATGTCGACCCTGAAGCCAAACCTAAAAAACAGAAGTAGAGGCGGTTCGAAGTGGAAAAAAATTAAATCATATCTGAGGAAGTCAGCAAGTTACTGGAAGTTGGGTTCATTAGGGAGGTCAGGTACCCCAGTTGGCTCTCCAATATGGTTGTCGTCATGAAGAAGAATGGGAAATGGAGGGTCTGTATTGACTTCACCAACCTAAACAAGGTCTGCCCTAAAAACTGCTTCCCCCTGCCAAAAATTAACCAGATGGTAGACGTTACAGTAGGATACAAGCGACTCTCACTTCTAAATGCATACTCTCGATACAACCAGATCCCCATGAACTCAGCTGATGAGGAGAAAACCTCCTTTATCACAGAGGAATGTACTTTTTGTTATAAAGTAGTGCCTTTTGGACTAAAAAATGCAGGTGCTAACTACCAGAGGCTGGTGGAAAGAGTTTTTGGCCACTTGATGGGCGAAACAGTAGAGGCATACATTGATGACACAGTGGTCAAAAGCAAGAGGAAAGAGGACCACCTTCAGCACATGAGGGAGGTATT
Organism: Cornus suecica; assembly: GCA_963922005.1. Taxonomy (NCBI): domain Eukaryota; kingdom Viridiplantae; phylum Streptophyta; class Magnoliopsida; order Cornales; family Cornaceae; genus Cornus; species Cornus suecica. The sequence goes on from OY998241.1 coordinate 22,637,708, forward strand.
TGAAGCAGTCAGACTCTATGGGATGAGGCCCAACCCCTCAAAGTGCTCCTTTGGGGTCTCATCTGGCCAGTTCTTGGGCCATATAGTGAACAGAACGGGGATAGAGCCCAACCCGGCTCAGGTAAAAGCCTTAATACACATATAAGAGCCCATAACCGAGAAGGAAATCCAGACCCTCATAGGAAGAGTGGCCGCGCTAAGCATATTCATTTCCAGACTCACGGACAAGTGCAGACCTTTCTTCCAAGCCATCAAAGTAGGAAAAAGCAACGTTTGGGAACCCGAACAGACCCATGCACTCCAAAAGTTGAAAGAGTACCTAGTGAACCCTTCAGTCTTAATTTCTCCAGAGGCAGGGGAAATATTACACCTCTACCTCGTAGTTTCAACCTCTTCTACAAGCGTTGCACTAGTAAAGGAGGAGAAATCATGTTAGACCCCGATCTTTTACACCGGCAAGTCCCTGTCTGACCCAGAAACAAGATACACCACCACTGAGTGAGTAATATTGTCCCTAGTTAATGCCAAAAGAAGGCTCATACATTACTTTGAGACATACCCCATAATTGTCCCAACAACATTCCCCATCAGAGCGATAATGTCTAAACCTGACCTGACAGGGAGAATTACCAAATAGGCAATTGAGTAGGGAGCCTTCGACATTACTTATGTACCGAGGAAAACTATCAAGGGGCAAGCCCTAGCAGATTTCCTTCTAAAAGCAGAACTAGAGTTGGAGCATCAGAAACCAGAGGAGTCTGTATGTCGACGGATCAGTCGGAGCATCAGGGGCTGGAGTAAGTCTGGAAGTCACAATGTCGGATGTTACCAAAATTCAGTAATCAATCCATCTGGAATTTCCAGCCTCCAATAATGAAACCGAGTATGAGGCACTGTTAACAGGACTCACACTGTGCCAAAATCTCCAGATCAAATACCTCAAACTATACAGTGACTCTCAATTTGTTTTTAGATAAGTTAATGGAGAGTATGAAGCTGGTGAAAAGATGGAACCTTATAGGGCTCTAACTCTGGTAGAGCAGAGCCACTTTGATCAGTTCAGCCTTGAATAAATACCAAGGGAACAGAATGAAAGTGCGGATAGATTGGACAACATGGGATCATCTAATACTCAGGAACTGACTAGGGTGGCCCTAATTGATTACCTTGAGATCCCAAGTATTGAGCAACCAACCAATGTTTGCATAATAGCTTGGGAACCCAACTGGATGGACCCCATCGTATCTTACCTAAGGGATGAAACCTTGCCAGAAAGCAAACTTGAGGCCATAGATTCTAATGAAATCCTCCAGGTACACCCTGATTAATGGGAAGTTATACCGAAATTCCTTTGGAGGACCATACCTCAGGTGTCTTACCTCCTCAGAAGCTAGAGCCATCATGAAGGAGATACATGAGGGAACGTGTGGAATTCATTCAGGAGGGAGGTCCCTCACTCATAAAGTGATTAATCAGGGATACTTCTGGCCCTACCTGTCTCAAGACACAAAACATTTTGTCAGAAGATGCAACAAATGCCAGATACATGGAGATAGCATTCATCCTCCACCAGAGCTCCTCAATCCCACACTTAATCCATATCCCTTTGCCCAGTGGGGGATTGATATAGTGGGACCACTCCCAAAAGCTTTAAAGGAGGTTAAACTATCACTAATAGCCACAGATTACTTCACCAAGTGGGTGGAGGAAGAGTCCTACTTAGTAATCACACACAAGCATGTAATCAAGTTCATCTGGACAAATATCATATGTCATTTCGGAACACCCAGAGTAATTATGATCGATAACGGTTTGAACTTGGACAACCGGTGGACTAGAGCTTTTTTTTATCAGCATGACATTCAACTCAAGACTTCATCAGTTGGGTATCCAGACTAAAGAGGTACTATCCCTAGATAGATTTTTCAGCTTTTAAAATTTGACAGGGGCAATTCACGTCCACATTATTTGTCATTTATCCATCTACAATGAATAAAAGAGGCTAAAGCCTAATTTCATTATTTTAAATGTACTACTCTAGTAATAAATTGCCAATACATCACTACTTTATTCCTAAGTTATTGTAAGAACATTTATAGTATTTGTAAGAACATTTATAGTATTATTTATGTTTGGCATGTTCTAGACAATAACCATGTTGAGTGAATTACCGTGTTGAGTGAATTGTGGAGTCGAAAAGGTTTAATAGGCGTTAACAAGCTTCATCAAAATCAAATCAAGCCTAAAGAAGTGAAGAAAACAAGAGAATTGAAGAGGAAGCAAGTTTGAGTAAAAAGTGTCTCCCGAAGGGCAGAAGTGTCATTTTTACGGGTTGTAACTTCAAGAATCATTACAAGGGAGTCGAGGAGGTTCAAATGGCACAACTATCAAGAAAAGTTGGTTCCGAGTATTTTGATGTATCTGACCTATGCCCATAGCAACAAAAAATGGCTAGAAAGTGAGTTTTCTACGCCTGAAGCAGACGCGGCCATTTTGGCCCTACGCCCTAGACGTAAGCAAGCTATGCCCCAGACATAGGGTTCTGGCGAGTTATGATGCTTGAAATTCTTGTTTTGCTTGAAAGACCTAGATTCTAAAAAATCTACACATCACCTTGTGCAACATGGTTGCTTAGATCCATTTGAGAAATAGAGTCGTCTGAGTGCGGAGATCGGAGCAGGAGGCTTCGTGGTTCATTGATCTGTTGAAAAGTGGAGCCGTCAAAGCATGGAGCGGAGCGAGAGCTTCATGGAGTTCGAGTGATTCAAGTTCGTCAGACGTCGAGTGCAGAAAGGCAAATCAGGAGTGATTTGTAAGCCTAAAGCTTTATAGAGTTTGTGTACTACTTGATTAATAGTGCATCGATACCCGAGTGTATCCGTGGTTTTTATTTAGAGTCTTTCCAAGGTTTTCCACGTAAAAATATCGTGTGTCTCTATTGCTTTATTTTATGCACTTAGATTTATCTTTGCATGATTTATCTTGATAGAGAATTGGATTAAAATTAACTTTTCCGTAATTATTTTTTATTTGTCAATAAATCCACAAAAAGCCTATTCACCCCCCCCCCCCCTCTAGGCTATTTTCATTGATCGTCTAGGTAATTTCAATTGGTATCAGAGCGTGGTTTCCCCGTTTTAGGTTAACGACCTAGGGTTAGATTTTGAACTTAGACGATGGAGATGCCTCATGAAAGAGGTTCTGTATCTAGGTCCCCCTGGTTTGATGGCTCAAATTACACGTATTGGAAAGTGAGAATGAGAGCATTTTTGAAATCGTTAGATGAGAGAGCTTGGCTTGTTGTAGAGGTAGGATATTCATCTCCTATTATGATGGATGCAATGACTAATAAATCATAACCAAAACCATCGAGTGAATGAACTACTGCTGAGACAAACAGTGCTAATTGAAACTCCAAAGCATTGAATGTTTTATACACCACTGTGACTGAGAGTGAGTTTAAGAGAATTGCCATGTGCAAAATTGCCAAAGAAACTTGGGATATTCTCCAAGTAACTCATGAAGGAACTTTAAAAGTTAAGCAATCAAAACTCCAAATTCTAAATTCACAATTTGAACAGCTTAGAATGGAGGATGGAAGTTTTGGTGACTTTGAGGCTAGATTAACTGACATAGTAACTAGTTGTCACAATATAGGAGAGCCCATTACCGAGACTACCATAGTGAAGAAAATTCTTAGGTCTCTACCTGAATTTTTTTGGTATAAGGTTACTGTCATATCTGAAATCATGAGTTTCAAAGATATTAAACTTAAAGAATTGGCAAGGCATATAAAATCATATGAGATGGAGATGTGTGCTCAATCCTCTAAGAAGTCAAGTGGCATCAAAGAGAAAAACATAGCTTTTAAAACCACTATGGAGGATCCTAGTGAGTTTGATGAGGAGGGTGATAGTAGACTAAGACAGATTGACATGATCATGAAGCAGTTTCATAAGTTTTTAAAATCTTCTTATGGTCAAGAATTGATTAAAGGAAAATTTTTTTGAGATAAATCATATGATTTTAAAAATAAAAAGGTCCAAAATTGGAATAACAAGATTGATTCTAAAAGGAAGAAACCTTAATGTTTTGAGTGTCAAGGGTTCGGTCACATAGCTATTGAGTGCGCCAATAAGTCGAAAAGGACAAAAGGTCTAGCTGTTACTTGGAGTGATGGATTAGATGTTGGAATAACTAATGACTCTGCTGATTCTGACGTGGCTAATGAGTCTGAGAATTTCATCGTGTTTGCTACATAGAGTAAGAAGGTTGATTAAATTGCTGCAAGTTGGGAAATGTCTGAAGATGAAGATTCTGAGGATAATGAAGATCGTGGGGACTCATATGAAGATGCGTACAATAAACTTTATGAAAAGTCTACACATCTTAGAAACATCTTCTCAAAATATATAGTTCAATTCAAAAATGTTGATAAGGAGATACAGTCCTAAAGAGAAGAGTTGACCAAGTCTGAGCAAGAAAGGACTCAGGCTTTTAAGAGGGTAGATGGTCTCAATGAGGAATTAAGAACTCTGAGATTGGATTTGAGTGAGAAATCTACAAGGATTAGGGGTTTGGAAAAGGAATTGAAGAATGCTAACTCAACTATCCATAAATGGTCTAGTGGAACTCTTAAGCTTAATCATATGTTGAGAATGGGAAAATCTGTAGGGAATATAAAGGGGTTGGGGTTCAAATGAACAACAGGTGATTCTAACATCATTTCCAAAACAACCTTTGTTAGAGCTTCCCAATTAGCATCTAATTCTTCTCAAGGTAAGTCTGATAGGAATCTTAATGCTCGATCTTATGTCAGAAAACCAGTTGATAGTAAGCATTTCTTTAACTCTAGGTTCAATAGGGGTTCGAACAATGGTTTTCAAAGGTTTATTCCAGTATGTCATCACTGTGGAGTGAAAGGTCATATCTGACCCATGTGTTCAAAGTTAAGAGAAGAAACTTTGAAATCAGAGTGGAAGCATATAACTCAAAAAGGATCTAATGTTGAAAATCAAATTCGGGTGTTGAATGAAGAGGTGAAGAGGTTGTCTAGGCTAGAAAATAGAGCACCGAGAATTAAACAAGTGTGGGTTAGGAAAGATGAACTACATTGTTTGGTTGTTCATACTGCATATAGAGCGTGTGACGCTAATTCTGAGAAAATGTCTTGAGTATATATCCACAGATTTTCAGTTGACAGACATCACTACAAAAACATTAGATTTTCAAAAGCATGTGCATCTTAGAAAATCTAGTGGCATGTTATCATTAGGATAGATGGCTTCATATGTATCATTCTAGGATTATCTTACATTATCATTTATCCTAGAATTGATACATTATCATGTATTTTTTATTTATGCATTTTATTATTTTTTATTATGCATGCATCATGTTTTGATACTATTAGGATTTTTCATGCATACATTGTGACAAAAAATGCCATAAAAATTATAAAAAAAAAATTCTTAGTATGTTGAGTTTGGCTAAGGGTACAAATGGTTGTCATATTTCACTCTATTCTCGTATTTACTTTTCTTATTATGCTTATAGGAATTGGAGTTGTTAGTTTGACCTGAGGTTATGAGTTATTCACTTAACATGTTTAAGTACTATTTTTAAAACTTATTAACTTTGGATGCTTGTTTTACTTCGGAGATGACTGTAATACTTATTGAAACTTTTAGTATTTTTCATCTAATCCGAAGTGATATATAGGTTCATGAGATATGCTAGATTGATCTATGATTTGAAATACCTTTTTCATGCTTATTAATGTTGGGGTAATGTTGAAAGAGGAAATAATAAATTATAGAAATGCAAAAAGTAGTTTTTCGATCTGAGTAATCGGGTCTCCTACCACAAAGTAGCAGAGTGTTCGCGTAAAAAGGGGAGAAGACTAATGAACATAAATCCCAAGGAAGAAGCTCGGACCCAGTTAGTCGGGACTAAAAATCCTCACTAGAAAGTCCGGATCTTAGAAAAATAAAAAGGGATAAGGTGAAAAGGTGGAAAAAATAAATTGTGTTTCCTTTATTTAGCAATAAGGTCAGAGCTAAAGATTTGACTTCTAGTTTAAGTTTTGGACTGAAGTATCATCACGGTTAGTGAGGAGATTATTAGAATTAATACGTATTGGTTTCATCTTAGTTGTTTGCTTGCACTTGAATATTTTTCATAAATGCAAATGTTATGTAAAGTTTGTCTTGTGACTGCTTATATCTACAATGTACGTGTGCTAATTTTCTTCATAGTCATGTGTATAATAGCTAAGTCAAATATACGAATATGATGTGTTAATGATTAGCTCGTTGTCTTTACTGCCTTGCTCACATGTTTCTAAGAACAAAAATATATTTTTTTGTTGAGCATTTTACATTCATGCATTAGCCGTAAGTTTATGCATTGTAGAGATTTATGCTAATTGAGAATCTGAATATAATCTTATAGATTATTTTATCTTATTACTTAGTGCTTGGCTTAGATTCTCTAGAGTCTTCTCTGTGATCATTTCCCTATGTTTACATTTTGAGGATTTCCCTAAGTTTTGATTGGTATATCTTTGCTTGTCATTTCAGTGACAAAAGGGGGAGAAGTATTTAGCAAGGGGGAGAGATTGTTTGGTTAAGAGGGAGAAAGTTTTTAATTGATGGGGAGTATATTCTCAGGGGGAGAGAATGTCTATGATGATCATTATGCTTACGTTGTTCTTATGTTATTCTTATGATCATTATATTGGTTTATATATGTTTTCCACACTTGTTTTTCATGGTATGTTGTTTAGTGTTATGGTTATAGGATTAGAAGATCGCCATGAGGACAATATGATATTCTATGTCTATGTTTGTTGGTGTGTGTTCATAGGTATAAATATTATTTTGTTATTTGTGAGGATATCTTTGTAAAGCATGGTTTTATCTCAAAAATTTCAAGGGTCATTTATAGTATTTGTAAGAATATTTATAGTATTATTTGTGTCTGGCATGTTCTAAACAATAACCATGTTGAGTGAATTGTCATGTTGAGTGAATTGTGGAGTCGGGAAGGTTTAATAAGCATTGACAAGCTTTATCAAAATCAAATCAAGCCTAAAGAAGTGAAGAAAATAAGAGAATTGAAGAGGAAACAAGTTTGAGTAAAAAGTGCTTCCCGAAGGGCAAAAACGTCATTTTTACTAGCTGTAACTTCAAGAATCATTACAAGGGAGTCGAGGAGGTTCAAATGGCACAACTATTAAGAAAAGTTGATTCCAAGTATTTTGATGTATCTGACCTACGCCCACAGCAACAAAAAGTGGCTAGAAAGTGAGTTTTCTACGCCTGAAGTAGATGCGGCCATTTTGGCCCTACGCCCTAGACGTAGGCAAGCTACGCCCCAGGCATGGGGTTCTGGCGAGTTATGATGCTAGAAATTCCTGTTTTGCCCCCGACTTGTTCTCCTTTGAGGTGGCTGCGACTTTATACCTTGAGATACGTTCCATACATAGTATATACATAAGAGAATAGGGTTTTACTTGGTTTGGTATGAAATTATGAAAAATGGAAAGATTAGGGTTTCTCCTTAGCATTGTCTATAAATACCAAGGTCTTCTATACATGTGAGGTAGCCCTAGAGCCTTTGAGCCTTTGAGAGATCTCTGCAAGTTTTCTCCAGATTCATATTCATCTACAGGGATAGAGATAAAGAGAGAAAAATATCATTAAGTGATTCTATATGTTCTAGTTATCTCTTGTTTAGGGTTTGTTCAATTGTGCTTCTACATCAATAATCTTATGTACAATTGAAAGACCTAGATTCTGAAAAATCTACACATCACCTTGTGTAACATGGTTGCTTAGATCTGTTTGAGAAACGAAGCCGTCTGAGTGCGGAGATTGGAGCAGGAGGCTTCGTGGTTCATTGATCTATAGAGAAGCGGAGCCGTCAGAGTATGGAGCGGAGCGAGAGCTTCGTGGAGCGTGAGTGATTCAAGTTCGTTAGACGTCGAGTGGAGAAAGGCAGATCATGAGTGATTTATAAGTCTAAAGCTTTATAGAGTCGGTGTACTACTTGACTCATAGTGCATCGATACCCGAGCGTATCCGTGGTTTTTACTTGGAGTCTTTCCAAGGTTTTCCATGTAAAAATATCGTGTGTCTCTATTGCTTTATTTTATACACTTAGATTTATCTTTGCATGATTTATCATGATAGAGAATTGGATTAAAATTAACTTTTTCGTAATTATTTTTAATTTGTCAATAAATCCACAAAAATCCTATTCACACCCCCCCCCTCCCTCTCTAAGCTATTTTCATTGATCGTCTAGGTAATTTCAATTGGTATCAGAGCATGGTTGCCCCGTTTTAGGTTAATGACCTAGGGTTAGATTCTGAACTTAGACGATGGAGATGTCTCGTGAAGGAGGATCCGTATCTAGGTCCCCCTAATGAGAGGAATTTATTCCTAAGTCATTAGAATTGCAAAGGCATATGCCTGACCCGATGCAAAAGTGGAATTTATTCCTAATTCATTAAAATGTCAGAGGCATATGCCTGGACCTTCACAAAGAGGAATTTATTCGTAAGTTATGAAATGATTTTCGAACCATGAAAAAAGGACTTTATTCCTAAGTTCACCCCTATTCAAATTTGCAATCAAACCAAAAAATTATATGCCTGAGGCATACACTGGTGAGATAAATATTAGTTGAAGGCATACAAATTTTGGCAAGATTCAAATTAATCGAACATAAGATCATTCATGAATAAAAAATCTCCATTAAAGCTTGTATTACAAAAATTTGCCTAAGGGACAACAAGTGTCCAGAGGCAAAATATAAAAAGAGGGAAGATCAAGATTGTCCTATTGAATAAGAGATAGTGCCACGGATTAGATATATTATAACTCAAGGCAAGAACAAGATCCGTATTGTGGCTCTGTCAACATCCTTTGCAAATCCCAATCGGGCCTAGGTCTTAGACCGAACACTGAACTCTGGCTCAAAGGAATCCATGACCTTTGTACGAGGAAGGGCTGGAGCCTCAGAATTATGAGGGTCAGCAGATCAGCAGTCGGGTCCCCTAAAAGGAACTTCAAGAAGAGCTCCTCAGTTGGACAGGGGTCAAGAACCTTGTAAGGATTCTGAATCCCAAGATGAGCATCCATAGCATCAGCATCCTTAGGGTTCCTTTTCTCTGGTTCTTTCAGAGCATTAACAAAACCACTACGCCATAACTTACCAGCAACACTATTGTTGAAAATCTCATAGCGAGAGTGCATAATCAACCCTCATTTCCTGCACATCTACAACTCAGATTGGCCAAGGGTTAGGCAATACTTGAGGTCCTCGTTCTCAGTGTTCACCTAGGCTCTGCCCTCCCTTAAAACTGCCATATCCTCCTTCAGAGTGGCAGCCTCTTGCACCCGCATAGTTTCCCTCTCGTCTACCAGGGTCAGGGCAGCTTTGAGGTGGGTCACCTCTTTAGTCTGATGAGCTAGCTCATCAGTACGGGTCTGGTGATTTTAGCACAAAGCCCCCACTTTTAGCACAAAGCCCCCACAGTGTAAAATGCCCGCAAAAATTCAAGGTAGAAATTGTCAGGGGTCAAAAATGATGTCAAATAGAAAAAAGAGAAAGGTAAAAAGAAAAGGGGAAATCTACCTTCATCATCATGCCCATTACCCTGTTTAGTAGTTCTGGACCATCGAGGGCCTTAAAAGCGTCCAAGTATTCCATATTCCATATGGACTTGGCCCTATCAGTCATACCCTCCATGGTGGTGGGGACTAGGGCTCTCCCCCCTCCTCTCCAACCTTTTTTTTGTAACTTCTTCCTCTTCGAAGACCTATCTTTGGTAGATGGGCGAGCACGAGGTGAAAAAGAATGAGGTAAGGAAGGGGCAGCAATTTGGCCTCCAGCAGACCCAGATGTTAGGGACACAACTGAGACTAGGGTAGGAGTTCCTTGAGTAGCAGGGTCTGAGGCAGTGTCCAGATCAGCATCCAAAAGTTTGGGGCGGCTCAGGCAAATCATGTCTGTTGTGGATCCAAGATGGGATATACCCTACAAATTGGCAGGAGTCAAAAGATCGATACACAGCGGACGATCAGACCAAAGCTTTCTCCTAAGCACTTTAACCCTTTTGTAGACCCTATTGGAGTATGAGTCCTTACAATCAACACCAAAAGACTCATTTATATATTCTTCCCTATGTAGGTCACACTCATAGCACAAACAAGAAATCATATGACCATGAAGGATATTGTAGGGTTTAAATTTGCCAAGGCCAAAGGTGATAGGTGCTCAAAAGTATCCATTTTGACCCTTCAACTCACTATTGTTACGTCATTTCATTCCATTATTTGGTATTTTTATGTTGTTTGTGTGTTAAAGCATGTTTCAGGAGCTTAACAAAGAAATGAAGCTAACTTTGGGGAATTAACTGAAGTGCATGTTTTTTCTATTCAAAGTGGAGAGTCAAAGAGGCAGTTCGAGACAAAAATGGCTCCCGGGGGGCAAATTTGGCATTTTCAGAAGCCGTTATCTTCACTAAAAAGTATCGCGGGTTCAAGGCGGTCGTTTCGGTACATTCATGGAGAAAAGTGATTTTGAAGAAAACACCTACGCTTGTGCCTATGCTTTCAGTTTCAAAAAATGGCTGGAAATCACATTTTTATGCTTGAACCTACGCTTGAAGTGTAGGTCAGCTATGCTTGAACCATAGCGTACCTGCGGCAACTTGTGGAGGGTTTTGATGGTTTTTGCCTGTTCTACCCCCGGTTCAACTCCAAGACGTGGTTGCGACTCCAGATCTCTATATACATGTATATACACACATATATATCTGATTTTAGGGTTTTGTGAGGTTTAGTCTGAAATGACTGAAAAATGATCTTTCGACACCATTGGCTATATATACACGATCATATATCAGAGAGAAGGGGGTTGGTCGTTGATTTTGGTGGGTTCATTAGTTCTTACGTTCATATTCAGACTTGCTACTATTGAGAGCCATATTCAAACCTAGAGATCCGAAGAAGAAGACAATGGAGATTGTTTCTACATCAGCGATGCAGTCACCTTTCACCATGGCCAACTAACTCGGTATCTAGGGTTTTCTAGCAAAACCCTAGCTAAGTAATGTAGTTCTTTCATTATTTTCAATTGTAACGAGGGGAAACTGCTGACCATATTGTGATGATTATAGTAGTTATTGCAATATAAAATTTTATGCTTGTTATAAATTATTGTCTTAGATGGAATGAATGTATTATTATACATAACTATGATTAATCAATATGAGCAGGAACTCAGATGCTTAATTATGATTTTCTACACAATGGTGGTAATGAAACTTGAAACCCTAGGTTGACACAAGCCATGCCTTGGCGATTTAAGATAGACATGTTTTAGTTTATTTTCATGCATTACGAGTATATTAGAGTAATATAATTAGCATGCACTAGTTAGGTTAGTCATGAGATGGGTTGTCGCAATCCGGTTGATGGTACTCCTTTTTGGGGTTGTATTTAGCTATTTGCGGTACGACCTAATTCACAATTATGGATCGCCCTCTTATAGTTGATACAGTGAGGAACTATATTATACGGTTAGTGGTGGAGCAATGAAAACCCTAATTTTCTCTTTCATCTGAATCACAACCAATTTACTTTGTTTTCTATATAATTTTAGTTAAAATAGATAATTTGGTCTTTGACCACCCAAACAAACCAATTTTCAAAAAATATAACTCATTGTTTTTTAATTTCTAAAGTGAACAATCTCAGTCTCAGTGGGATCGATATTCCTTACTCATGCCATTGCTATTTTACAATCAATACGTGCACTTACGTAGGGTAAAACCTAGCGTCGTTAAGGTGTCATTTTTAACCACATATTTTTACGTCGAGCTATTGAAGATCGTCAACATCAGTTAGAAGAAAAGGCGATGGGTGACCAAAAAGCCAACCCGCCAAGGGCACCAGAGACATCACTGAAAGGATATTATGCACCCGATGCATACAACTCCTATGTTGGTTTTCCAGAGGAAAAAGGAGCGAAGTACTTTGAGATCAAGACAAGCGTGATTAATATGCTTCCAAAATTTTCAGGTCTTAGAATAGAGGACCCATACCAGCACATCAATGATTTCCTAGAGGGAGCCTCTACTATTAGGTATGACAATCTGTCCAAAAATGACTTGCGAGTAAGATTATTTCCTTGGTGATTTAAAGAGAGCTAAAAGATGGTACATCAAATTAGCAAAAGAAATTAAAATTGATTGGGAAGCCCTTAATAAAGAATTCATTGAAAAGCATTATCCCATAGGAAAGACTTCCAAAGCACAAGATGCAATGAAAAGCTTTAAGCAGTTACCTGGTGAACATTTTCATGATGGTTGGGAGATATATAATGAAATTTTGTATAAATGTCCCCACCATAGGTTTTCTGAACAGGATATTGCTAAAAAAATTTACATGGGACTTGGAGATGCGCATAAGAATTTGATAGATGCAACAACAAAGGGTCAGTTTATCTTGAAGCCAACTAAAGAACTTTTGAAGATATTTGATAATATCAATGAAAACACAATTCAATATCAATCTGGGTTAAGGTCTAGAGGTGGATAACAGGATAGTAGATCTGAGAAATCTTATGTTGTGAAACATGATGATGTGAGAGATACTATGGCATTGTTTGGAGAGAAATTAGAAATAATTGAAAAGTTTATGCAACGAAGTCATTCCCCTCCGAAAGAGACGTTTGAAGTAGAAGCTGAGTACTCTCAAAATGAGTGTTAGGAGATAATGGTTGTTGAGGCCAATGCATCATCGAACTATTCTAATTTTTCTCATTTCACCAATTCATACAGCTTAAATGCTTGAAATCATCCACTCATATCCTATAAATCTACAAATATGGATAATCCACCATCAAGGCCCCAACAAGGACAATCATCCAATCAACAACCAAGGTTCACAGATAGACAACAGTCATATAACCCACAACTAAGATTCACAGAGAGACAACAATCATACAACCAATAACCAAGGTTCCAACAGAGTCAACAATCATTCGAATCACAACCAACATTCATGGCTAAAAATTCCCAGTCCAATTACCTACCCAGAACATCCAATAATTCCCAAGTTTTCCAATCATTCAATAATTCTCAAGCTCTTCAGTCATTCAATAATTCTCAAGATCTTCAGTCATTCAATAATAATCAGGTTGTGCAACCATATAACTACCAAACCCGGCCTCAAAGAAGCCAAACTCCTCCACCCGATTTCTAGATTAGTAGGTTAGAGCAGGTTATACTAGACATTCATAACAAGCTAGGCATTCATACCCAATCATTGGCGCACCTGCATATGTAGATGGGCCAAATAGCTAATGAGATGAATGTAAGAGAACCGGGAACATTACCTAGTCATTATCTCGCTAACCCAAGACCACAACAAGCACTATAGCTTGGATCATTTGTCAATGAACCTAATGAGATGGTTCAAGCAATCACGACTCTAAGAAGTGGAACGGAAGTGGAGAGTATTGTTGAGGAGGAACATGAAGAGAGGTTGCAGAAAAAAAAGGAAGCCGAATGAGCACAAAGGAAGGAAGTTGAAGAAAAACAAAGAAATGAGGCTGAAATAGTCCAGAAGGATCAACCATCAGTGGAAGACAATGTCGATCAAACATTACTTGAAGAGCCAGAAATGTCAAGATACGAGGAGGCAACGTTATTCCCTCAGCATCTGAGAGAGCTGGCTAAGTACGGGAAGCTGAAAGAATCTGATATGTTGGAAACATTTTGATAAATCAAGATTAATTTACCTCTCTTAGATGTAATCGCCCAAATACCGCCTTACGCTAAGTTTTTCAAGGATTTTTGCACCCAGAAACAAAATAGCAGAGCGAAGAATCCAACAAAAACACTCTTAACTGAGCAAGTAAGTTCACTTCTTTTAAGTGATACTCCACCTAAGAGGAAAGATCCCGGTGTTCCCACTATTCGATGTGTCATAGGTGACCATAAAATCGGTAAAGCTCTTCTTGATCTAGATGCGAGTATTAACTTGTTTCCTTATTCAATCTACCAATAGCTAGGGTTGGGTTAGCTCAGTCCTACTGAGGTCGTACTTCAATTTGTTGATCAATCAATCAAACGGGTAAGATGAATGTTTGAAGATGTTATTATTCAAGTGGGCAAGTTTTATTTTCTGATTAATTTATACAGAACCTGTCCCTGACTCAAAGAAACATATTTCGGTGATATTAGGAAGACCATTCTTAGCCACGACAATTGCATGCATTAACTGCATAACAGAAGCCATGGATTTGACTTTTGGAAATATGAAGATTAGGATGAATGTATTTGAAGGAAGCCGCCAATTGCCTGAATTGGGGGGATGTTTCCAGATTAATGAATGCGATGAACTTGATGATATCATTGTAGATTTTGCAACTCAAATTCTGGAGGAAGATGAGCTGGAGTCATTTATGACCAGAGAGTGGCCAGACCAGGAAATTACTGATTGGGAGGCATAGTTGAAGTTGCAAAATGAAGAGCTTGATGAGATAGAGACAACCTTATACACTCAACCATGGCGGGAGCCGGTTGAACCACTTCCGATAGTTTTAAATACTCCAGCAATTTGATCCCTAACTATTTCTCCTACCTTGGAACTCAAGGAACTGCCTGAAAAGCTAAAATAAGTTTTCTTCAGACCCGATGAGACTCTTCATGTGATTATCCCTTCAAAACTGACAGAAAAATAGGAATCAAGTCTGGTCGAAGTCTTGAGTAAGAACAAAAAGGCAATAGGATGGAGTGTTACTGACTTGAAAGGCATAGACCCCTCGATTTGCATGTTTTATATACATCTTAAGGAGGATGTAAAGCCATCGAGAGAAATGCAACTAAAGTTGAATCCAAATATGAAAGAGGTGGTGATGAAAGAAGTGGTGAAATTGCTAGATGCGGGTATCATCTACCCCATTTCTGATAGCACATGGGTAAGTCCAACTCAGGTGGTGCCGAAGAAGTCTGGTATCACAGTGGTGCCAAACTCAAATGGTGAGCTAATTCCACAACGCATGACTACATGATGGCGTGTGTGTATTGATTATAGGAAGCTCAACCTGAACACCAGAAATGATCATTTTCCTTTGTCGTTCATCGATCAAATCCTAGAGAGGTTAGCTAGGTAGAACTATTATTACTTTCTATATGGGTATTTCGGCAACAACCAAGTGGCGATTGATCATATTGATCAGGAGAAAACCACTTTTACTTATCCGTATGGCACTTTTGCGTATAGACGGATGCCTTTTGATTTATGTAATGCACCAACAATATTTCAAAGGTGTATGATGGCTATCTTCTCTAACATGGTAGAGAAATTTCTTGAAGTGTTCATGGATGGCTTCTCTATTTTTGGAGAAACCTTTGAAGATTGTTTAAAACATCTAGAACTGGTGCTTAAGAGATGCAAAGAGACGAATGTGATCCTAAGTTGGGAAAAGAGTCATTTTATGGTTCAAGAGGGGATAGTGTTGGGCCATATTATATCAAAGCAAGGGATAGAGGTAAATAAAGCAAAAGTTGAATTAATTTCAAAATTGCCTCCTCCCACATCTGTTAAACATATACGCTCTTTTCTGGACCATCTCGGGTTTTAACAAAGGTTTATTAAAGATTTTAGCAAGATCGCCCGACCGTTGTGCAACTTATTGGCTAAGGATGCGACCTTTATATTTGATGAAGAGTGTTTTCATGCCTTTGAGGAGTTGCATACTCAACTCTCAACAACCCCAATTATTCGTCCTCCAAATTGGTCTCTACCATTTAAGCGCATGTATGATGCTTCTGATTATGCTATTGGAGTTGTATTAGGTCGGAGAAAGAATAAGTTGCCATATGTGATTTACTATGTCAGTAGGACTCTGAATGATGCTCAAATGAACTACACAACTACCGAGAAGGAAATTGCTGACAATTGTGTTTGCTTTGGATAAATTTCGATCATATTTATTGGGCACCAAGGTTGTTATGTATTCGGATCATACCGCGTTGAGTCATTTGCTAACCAAGAAGGACTCTAAACCTAGACTGATCCGGTGTATTCGGAGAAAGAATAAGTTGCCATATGTGATTTACTATGTCAGTAGGACTCTGAATGATGCTCAAATGAACTACACAACTACCGAGAAGGAAATTGCTGACAATTGTGTTTGCTTTGGATAAATTTTGATCATATTTATTGGGCACCAAGGTTGTTATGTATTCGGATCATACCGCGTTGAGTCATTTGCTAACCAAGAAGGACTCTAAACCTAGACTGATCCGGTGTATTCTGTTGTTGCAAGAATTTGACCTGGAAATCAAAGACAATAAGGGTTCGGAGAATGTTATTGCAGATCATTTGTTGAGGATTATAGTCGAGTCCGCAAAAGAAACTACTCCTCTTAAGGATTCATTCCCGGATGAACATCTGTTCAATATGGCTGTTGTGGAACAAACACCGTGGTATGTTGACATTGTCAATTATAAAGTCACATGTCGAATTCCAAAAGGATGGTCTAAAAATGAGAAAGACTAATTCTTCAGCCAAGTCAAATTCTATATCTGGGATAATCCACGGCTATACAAGTATTGCTCTTATCAGATTATCAGAAAATATATCCTAGAGAGTGAGGTGCAAAAGCATATTGACATTTTGTCACACGCTGGAATGTGGAGGGCATTTCGAAGCGCAGAAGATAACTCATAAGGTACTGCATAGTGGATTTTACTGGCCCACCATATTCAAATATGCTTTTAAATATTACAAAGCGTGCCTGAGATGTGAAAAGTTGGGATCCATATCCCGACGAGATATGATGACTCTAACCCCAATTCTGATTGTGGAATTATTTGATGTATGGGGTATTGATTTCATGGGACCATTTTCGAAAGTAGATAAGAAAGAGTACATACTTGTGGGGGTTGATTATGTTTCGAAATGATTAGAAGCTATAGCCACCAAACATGATGACCATGAAATGGTGGAAGAGTTTGTGAAATTGAACATTTTCTCAAGATTTGGTATACCACGAGTGTTGATTAGTGATGGTGGAAGCCATTTTGACAACCAATTTCTTCATACTTTATGTGAGAAGTACGGTGTCACTCATAGAATTGGTACGCCTTATCACCCCCAATCATAAGGGCAAGTGGAGGTTTCAAATAGGGAGATCAAAAACATTTTGGAAAAGATAATACGTCCAAATTTGAAGGATTGGCCGAGAAGGTTGAATGATGCACTGTGGGCATATAGGACTGCGATTAAAACGCCAATTAGTATGACACCATATAGACTAGTATATGGTAAAGCGTGTCATCTCCCTGTAGAGCTGGAACACCGAGCATATTGGGTTGTTCAAAGATTAAATTTTGATATAAATAAGATCGGTGCACAGCGAAAATTCCAACTTCAGGAGCTTGAGGAGTTGAGAATGATGCATATGAAAACTCTCGAATTTATAAGGCTCGAACAAAGGCGTTTCATGATAAACATATTAGAAATAAATTTTTTGAGCCTGGTCAAAAGGTGTGGCTGTTTAATTCGAGACTCAAGTTGTTTCCTGGTAAGCTCTAATCGAGATGGGATGGGCCTTACAAGATTACAAAGTTTTTCCCCTATGGAGCCGTGGAGCTCGATGATCCTGACACTGGAAAGAAGTTTGTCGTGAATAGGCAGAGATTAAAGCATTATATAGAGGTTCGACCAGTTGAGTGTGTGGTGGAAACGATCAATCTAACTGAACCACCACCCGAGCTGGATAAGCTTGATTCGAAGTATTGAGAGGCAGCAACGTCGCACCAAAGAAGTTAAATATTGGTACTATGTGATTGAGAGTAGCTTTTGATCCTAGTTTGTACTTGTAGATGGTAATTTAGTTGGTTTCTATATTTTTTAGTTTGTAAAATCAAGTTCGTAAAATCAAGTCGTGAAATCATCGTCATCTAAGTAGGAACGTTTAATTAATCATAAAAGTATATAGGGATGTGTAGGAAGCTTTAGGATTGCATGGATTAAGAAACAGAGTGAAACGGAGACATGAAAATATTTTTGGTCCTAGGGACCTACGCTTCAAGCGTAGGCCCAGCTACGGTACAAGCATAGTGACGGGCCTGTTATAAAACATACCCGTCAGGCCATTCTATTTCAAACTCATTTCTCTCCCTTATTTCTCCATCGATTCTCCCGCGGTTTATTTCTACCGTCTACTCATCTGATTCCTCATCATTCCTTGACGTAGGATCGTTAGATTAGTTGGTGAGTTGTCCGGATTCGCGTGAACTCAAAAAGTCTCCAAATCTTAATTTTGGGAGAATCATCATTTTGTTCGATTCGGTGAGTTTTGTTCCATTATTTTGATTTCAAATGAATTATTTAACTATTCTAAACTAGTATTGATGAATGAGTCCAATTGATCCATTTTCAAAAAAGTTAGTTTTTCGTCTTCGAAAGCGGATTGAATATCGAATTTTTGGGATGAAGACTTGTTTAACTGTCATATTGGATATATTTAGATATAGTTTGAGTTTTATTCGGTGTCCGGCACATTATCACTTACTTTTTGAAAATTCCATATTGTTAGCATGGCTACAATGAAGGGTGCAACGAGGCGAGTGGCCGAGGTGGCCAGACCAGTAGAGCAAGATGTTCGGCAGAGATTGAGATCATCATATCCAAGTACCTATTCGTCTCCGAAGTACATGTGCCTTGAGACCATAGTATGTCGACTCGGCATCATCATCTTCATCATCTTTTGAGGCGGAGGTGCTCGAGTCCACCACATAGGGTTGTGATCTTCACCTGCCATATGGTAGGCTTATAGTAGGGCCAGTTGCCCTACGCGCACCATCTTCGCCACCTGTAACTGAGCAGATGGATGAGGATACCGAGAGTGATAGTGGTGCACAAGAGGATGATGTTGATCAGGGAGATGATGGCGGTCATCCGAATGAGAGGGTACCTGAGCCACCATTAGAGGGTGACCCGGATGTTTTGACTACTTTTCTACCAGTCCCCCGGACAACGTCGATTGAGGATTTTGTAGATCGGGCGATCCAGAAGAAATATCAATAGGAGCGCACTTATTTGGTAGCGGTGTTTGAGGGGATACAACCAGTACCTGCTTGGACGATAGGCCGACTGAGGGCCCGCCATTTACTACCTATTCTTACCCCGACCACCTTGCATATTTACGAAGATATGATCCATGAGTTTTGGCTTCATATGCAGTATTATAGTAGGGGGACGAGACTACAGACAGTGGTCTGAGGTATTGAGTTTGAGATTACACCCAGTCTATTGTTGCTGCATGAGGTATTCCTAACGAGTGTCCGCAAGAGTTAGCTGTGAATTCCCGCCTATAACAAAGGCACTCCCTTCTATTGCCAACCTTATTGTACTTCAGACTACAGGGGAGTGGGCTGATAGGCATATTGTTGGCTTTGAAATTTACTTTCGGCAAACAATTCCAAAATTGATGATAACAAACCATTGAAGAGTGTTTGATACTAATGAATTTTCGAGCTTAAGTTTTCAGCAAAAGACAGGTGAACAACTCGGAAAACAAACTCGGAAAGAAAACGACTCGGAAAGCAAGTTCGGAAAGAAAGCTTGAATTAAAGCGAAAGGCCGTAAAAGAAATTGAAGCGCAAATGGAAAATCAACGGCAAAGGTGAAAGTCGAAGACTCAAGACTTGGGGTAGATAGGTCGGGAAGCGATCATTGTAACAAGGTAATTTTATGCGTCGATTTTATCATATAAGCTCAAGTATAAAATGAACCAAATTCAAATAAAATGAAAAACGCTTTACCAAACTTAAACGGAAAGAAAAATATTTTTATTAAATGTTTTTCATGTTTGAGTCGACTAAAATGAGCCTGTGTATTTTCTACTAGTCGACTAAAATGATCAGTAGCTATAGGTTTTTCATCCACATCAAAAGAGTCGACTGAAAAGAGCTTGAGTCGACTAGACTACTTCATGTAGTCGACTAGAACTCATTCTAGTCGACTAGATGGTCCAAAGTAGTCGACTAGAACTCAATCTAGTCGACTAGATGGTCCATTGTAGTCGACTACAACAGAGAAGCAGTCGACTAGAAGATCCTCAAAACCTGCAGATTCTTCAGAAAACATTTCCCATGTTTTGTGGACTTTATTCAATGGTATTCAAACGGCTCTTATCTTTCAAATACTATAATCATTCTTCAAAACCCTAATGCTATGCTATATATAGAATGAGATGTGTATATTGAAGTTTAAGAGATTGAAATACAAGAAGAAACAAAGCTATCAAAAAATTCTGCAGAAATTTTTCTCTACAAAAGCCATTGAAACCAAGCTTTGAAAATCTGATTTTCTCCAAGTTTCTTTGAAAATCAAAACCTCTAGTATCTCTTCTTATTCTCCAAATATCATTCATTGATCATACCCTTTGAGAATACATTTCTAGAGCTATTGTAAAATCACCAAAAACACTTGAGCTTATATTGATTTATCTTCCATAAACACCTTTGGGTTTTGAGTGTTTTTGTTCTTGAGTGATTTTATTGATTACATACGAATTTGTAATCTCGGACAAGTGAAGTCCACCGATTGTTTAAGAGAGGATTGTTCTCTTGATTGAGGGACAAGCTCGAGAGGCTTGTGTTGTAAAGGTTTGCCATTCCACCTGTGAATGAAGGGCCATAGTGAAAGGATCGGGAAAAGTCTCAAGAAGGGGTTCTTGAGCCGAGGAGTAGGAGTTACCGAACCTCGAAAAAATCACGGTGTCAAATCTCTCTATCTCTTTCTCTTTACTTAATTATTTTGCATGCCATAAATTGCTTGAATATCTTGTATGATATCTTGTCTTGAAATTAATAGTTAGAGAAGTTCAAATTAAATCATTCACTTACTTATTGTGATATAGTTTTTATTTGAGAGTGTTCTAATCTCGAAAAGAATTAGACCTAATTTTTGAACACCCTATTCACCCCCCCCCCCCCCTCTAGGGTTAATTAGTGACTAACACATATGAACTGCACGAAGAAAGTGAACTATCACCCAATGCTCTGGTTTTGGGATGTGATAGTTTTGTCCCAGATTTTTCCTCATAGTCATACTACCATGTGCTATGCGCCATTTTTGGCCCTCCATTATGCTTTTGAGTTCGAGAGGTGGATTTCGATTCCACAGATCTTATGGGGGGCTAGTATGCACATTACATCCACTTGTGTAAGGAGACTAAGGTCAAGCAGTGTTTATTTAAGGTCCGATTCCCGTGCCAAGTGATGAAGTTGATGTTCAATGTCGGGATCGTGATGGATTACGCTGAGCAAAACATGTTAAACAATATAGCTACGTATTCCAAAGGGATATAGACAGGTGCGTGGACCCGATTTCATGGTGATGTTGTTTTAGCGCAGAGACCGAGGTTTGGTCCACTACTAGCCCAGGATGTTGGGAAGGCTGATGAGGGTGTGGCTTAGGATGCTCAGGGCATTGATGATGATGATGAGATGCCCCAAATGTCGGCCACTGAGGAGAAGGTTGTTATGTCACAGGCGTCTGCGGGTAGTACTTGTTACCTTGTCACAGGCTCAGTTCGGTGCCCTTAGAGCAAAGATCCAGGGGCTAGAACATCTACTCACTTAGGAGAGACAAGCCCGTAGACGTGATCAGAGGCGGTTATATCATCAGATTGACAGTATGAGGTAGCATATGGGTGTGCACATTCCACTTACACCACCGACCTCTGATGACGAGGCTTAGTGTAGTTTTAGTATAGATTTTTGTTTTATTTTTATTTCATTTTTGGTGCATTAGGGATAAATTGTAGAGCGGATAGTTTGTGATAAGGCTTTATGTGGCCGCTTTAACGATTATTCTATAAATGTTTTTATTTTATAAAAAGACAGTTTTAAAATTTATTTTATCGAGTTATATGTATCCCAAGATTTTTACATTTACATTGTGTGTGCTGATATTTTGAATTATTTCAAGTTTTTCAATCGCACTATAAGGACATTTGTGCGTATAAGTTTAGGGGTGCGTGTGTTCGTAGTTGGTTGTGAAGGTTTGTTATTTTGAAAAAAAAAAATTCCAAGCCAAGCCTATACTTGAAGAGTTTGCTACCACGAGGATGATTTTGCAAAAGTGAAAATTTGACCCGTTTGCAGGGTGTTTTGGCCTGAGTTGTATGTGTACTTGTACTAGGACTTAGTATAGGGCATTTTTAGGCTTTAGATAGGAGGTTTTAGAGTAATCCTAGTCCGATAAGGAAGTGGAATGGAAATACAAGTTGGAGTTGGATCATGAGTTGTTTCTATTTTCCTATTCAACCAAGGGTTCTAAATCCTTTTCCTTTTTGATTCTAAGACATCCATCTATAAATACACCTATAGAGAAGGCACAATTCATAACAATTGAGTTATACAGATAGATTCTCTTATTCGTTTCTTTCTTCTTCTTCTTCTTTCTATCCCGGGAGTGTGAGGATGGATGATGATAATGAGAATTATTCTGACCCGGAGGAGGACGAACCGTATGTAGAGGCCAAAAGTTCAAGTAATGGAGCAACAAGACAGAAATGAAGAAGATTCATACCAAAATCGTTTCTGAAGTGCAGGCTGCAATTTGAAGAAGTGTTTTGTCTCGAGAAGATGAATGAGTATTAACTGTACCCAGGAGGAAAATCCTTAAGGAACGAGGATTGTAAAGTTTAGAGCAACCGGCGGGAGAAAAGGTGTATCCGGGCTTGGTTCGAAGATTATATCAAAACATGACAATTACCGGACCACCAGAATTTGAGGTTATGTCGACTAAAGTGACTCAATGGAGTACTTCAATAGTGATAGGAAAGAGAAGTATTGTCGATGCGTGGAATATACTGATTGGTAGTCTGAGACACTTGGAAGGCAAACTAAAGGAGTACCCTCCGGTATGGCCCCATACGTATGAGGAGATGGTGAGAGATTTGTGTGCTATGTCAGATCCAGGAGATAAGACATGTGAAAATTGGTAGTTGAAGTTGGATTTGGTTTATTTGGATTGTGTCATTGTGGCTCAAATTCGACCGAATACTCGGAATAGTGTGAGGGAACACACGATGCTTAGAACATTGTATGCCCTAACTCATAAGTATATGGTGTGTATTCCGATAGTGATAATGGCCGAGATGTCGGTTTCTCGAGAAGTTGTGAGTAAAGAATGGACGGGTGCTGATGAATTTGAACATTATCTTCCATACCCGTTTCTATTATCGAAGATCATTGCAGAGCAATTGGGTGATAAGATAGAGAGCTGGATAAGAGGCGAGGGACAATTATGAAGATATATCCAAAGGAGGACCTTGCTAAATTGAAAGAGACAATGGGCTTCCGGATATGGTTAAAGAGTGCCATGGTTAGTGATAAAGAAAATAAGGAGGATGGATACTAAGTAGGGCTAGGTTTAGAATTAGGTTTTGATTTGTTTTATTGTGTTTTGGTTTTTTTTTTTTTTTTTTAGTGACAGTAGACCCTTAGGGCCACGTCTTTATCTTTATCTTTGCTTTTATTCTTATTTTCTTTTCTTTTTATTTTTATAGGATTGTAGGCCCTTAAGGACAAATCATTTGAAAAATAATAATAAAAAAAAAAGAATTTTTAATTCCTTGAAAATTTGTGTAAAATTATAGATATTTTTGAAATTTATTTTTCCCTTGTTATGATTGTGGGTATTTGTGTTTTGTTGCATATATTTACAGATTATCCATATCCATTCCTATGTATTTTGTTTTTTTTTACCATGAGGACATGATCTCATTTAAGTTTGGGGGTGAGGGTATAGGATTACAAGAAAGGAAATTTTTGGGAAATTTTGAAATTTGAAAATTTTTGGAGCAGTTCTTTGTTTTCACGCAAGATTGATTTGCATTACAATTTGATTGAGTTCATGTTTATGATGTATGAGTAGTATGTAATGTGATATTTCCATTCATGAGAGTAATGATTAGATCGAGTTAGTGGAGTGATGTGGTTTTACATGGGTGAGTGAATGAATGAAATTGAAATAAAAAATGATGACTTTGACCTATTAGCACAAGCACACATTCACTATGAGAAATAAGTTGATCTTTGACTATGTAGTTAGAAAATTAATTTTGCCACAATAAAAGGGGAGAATGGGAGATGTTATGGTTAAAATGGAGAAAATTGAAATTTTTTTGAGAAAATAAAATGCAAAAAGCAGTTTTTCAATCTGAGTAACAGGGCCATGGTATCACCAATATCACTGTTCGCGTTTAAAGGGGAGAAGACTGATGAGCATAAATCCCATGGAAAAAGCTCAGGCCCAGTTGGTAAGGACTGAAAAATCCCCGCTGGAAAGTCTGGAGACTTAGAAAGACAAAAAGGGATAAAAGTGGAAAGATAGAAAGATATGTTTTTATCAAAAATGATAAAAATTTTGATCAATGAAGTAGGAGAAGAGAAATTGAAATATCATAGTCGAGTGTTCATAAGATCACGAAAGGTTGTCTTGATTGAGAGTATAAAGTAGCGAAATCATTCACTTTAGTGGGAATCATTCATGATGCGAAGCTCGATATAATTATTGTTCGGTAGTGAGTGGGAGTATTTGTATCCGTACTGTCTTTTACATTATATTTTGACTTAATTGAACTTGTGTGTGGACTCATAAATGCGTGATTATAGAGAACTGGGATGTTTGTGGGTACCATCACTGGAAACCTTCACGAGACTTCACTCGTCCAATAGGGGTAACCTAGGGGGTTTAAAAGGCTTGTTATACGTGCTAAGTGTAATTGTCGACCCTCACGAAAGCAAGAGATTAGGTTAGATTAGTTGGAGTAGATAGAAAAGAAATCATCACAAGAAAGTTCCCTGAGTTTATTGCTAAAGGACGAGCAATATATAAGTTTGGGGGTGTGATAGTGCTCAAAAGTATCTATTTTGACCCCTTAACTCACTATTGTTACGTCATTTCATTCCATTATTTGGTATTTTTATATTGTTTGTGTGTTAAAGCATGTTTCAGGAGTTTAACGAAGAAATTGAGCTAACTTCGGTGAATTAACTGAAGTGTATGTTCTTTCTATTCAAAGAGGTAGTTCGAGACAAAAATGGCTCCCGGAGGGCAAAAACGGTATTTTCAGAAGTCGTCATCTTCAGCAAAATGTATCGTGGGTTAAAGGCAGTTGTTTCGGTGCATTCACGAAGAAAATTGGTTTTGAAGAAAACACCTACGCTTGTGCCTACGCTTTCAGTTTCAAAAAGTGGCTGGAAATCACATTTTTACGCTTGAAGGTACGCTTGTACCTACAATTGAAGCGTAAGTCAGGTACGCTTGAAGCGTATCTGCGGCAACTTGTTGAGGTTTTCGATGGTTTTTGCCTGTTCTACCCCCGGTTCGACTCCAAGACGTGGTTGCGACTCCAGACCTCTATATACATCTATACACACACACACACACACACACACACATATATATATATATATATATATATATAATATTTTAGGGTTTTGTGATGTTTAGTGTGAAATGACTAAAAATGACATTTCTACAACATTGGCTATATATACACGATCATATATCAGAGAGAAGGGGTTGGTTGTTGATTTTAGTGGGTTCATTAGTTCTCACGTTCATATTCAGACTTGTTATTTTTGAGAGCCATATTCAAACCTAGAGATCCGAAGAAGAAGACCATGGAGATTATTTCTACATCAGTGATGCATACACCTTTTACCATGTCCAACTAACTCGGTATCTATAGCCAAGTAATGTAGTTATTTCATTGTTTTTAATTGTAATGAGGGGAAACTATTGACCATACTGTGATGATTGTAGTAGTTAAGAGACCATACTGATTTGCAATATAAAATTTTATGTTTGTTTTAAATTCTTGTCTTAGATGGAATGAATGTATTATTTTACACAACTATGATTATTCAATATGAGCAGGAACTCGGATGCTTAATTATGGTTTTCTACATAATGGTGGTAATGAAACTTGAAACCCTAGGTTGACACAAGCCATGCCTTGGCGATTTAATATAGAAATGTTTTAGTTTATTTTCATGTATTAGGAGTAGATTAGAGTAATATAATTGACATGCACTAGTTAGGTCAGTCATGAGGTGAGTTATCGCAATCCGGTTGATGGTACTCCTTTTTGGGGTCGTATTTAGCTATTTACGGTACAACCTGATTCACAGTTATGGATCGCCCTCTTACAGTTGATACAGTGATGAACTATATTATGCGGTTAGTGGTGGAGCGATGAAAACCCTAATTTTCTCTCTCATCTGAATCACAACCAATTTACTTTGCTTTCTATATAATTTTAGTTAAAATAGATAATTTGGTCTTTGACCACCCAAACAAACCCATTTTCAGAAAATATAACTCATTGTTTTTTAATTGCTAAAGTGAACAATCTCAGTATCTGTGGGATCGATATCCTTTACTCAAGCCATTATTATTTTACAATCGATACATGCGCTTGCGTAGGGTAAAACCAAGTGTCGTTAAGATGTCATTTTTAACCACATACGTTTACACACCTGACGTCACACCAAAAGGCACTGGGGATTGAGAAAACATAATAGTGGGGATAAAACCAGGGACCTTTAATCAGAACCATTCTCTCTTTCCACCCCTTTTCATAGTCATTGGTCCTCGCACAAATGTCTCTGCCTTTGAAAAGGTAGAACATGAACCTTCCCACATTACTAGAAATTTCCAAGAACTGATAACACAACAAAAGGTCGTCAAATCCCAAATGAAATCCATGGTCACGATTTTCCAGGATTAGCATGGAGACAATTCTGAAGAAAATGGGGTTAACCTGTAAAGAGGCTACTCCCAGAATGAAGAAAATAAAGTGGAAGAGGGGGTGAAGGGGCAACCTGACCAATTTGACCTGATTATAAGACAAAAGAAGGTCATGGGTGGCAACTCCATCCCCTTGAGTAAAGTTTAACTCGGGGTCATAGGCCTCAATCCTTACTTCATCAAGAGGCTTCACTAATTTCTTAAGGGATTTGATGCTAGGGGTTCTACGTTGTTCAACAGGAAGTTTATTAGGTTTATATGAGGGGGATTCTTCGGTGTCATCAGTATGTTCATCTTCCTGAGGGAGGACAGGGAGTTCCTCAGTATGACTCTTAACGGATTCCCCATGGGAGAGGGGAGCCAATGCCTCGCTAACACTGATGGAACTGATATAAGATTCAGACATAGTAAAAAAAAGACAAAGTTTCAAGATACTTACTGAAACAGAAGATATAGCTGGAGAAGATCACCAGAGGAAACTATGAAGCCCAGAAAAAAAATGAAAATCAGAAAGTACGAGCAAATGCAAGAAGCAATTGGCAAGCAAATAGAGTAAAAGGGTTCACAATTCTGAAGAAGTTCCAAGTGTTAGGTAAAACAAGGTTTTATAGAGGCGGATAGGTGCGTTCAAAGGGTGCATTTAGTGGGGCTAGAGGCTTTGTGGCTTTTCAAAAGGGGCAGACATGACGATTGATGGAATCAAGCCGTCATCTTAAATTTGAAACCCACATATAATCCAAGTCATGATTACGATGACGACAACAAGATAATTCACGAGTATATGTGTATATATTTGTATGTATATACTAAGAAACAAAATGCCACATCTCAAACCTAATATTTGGGTCAGGCCCATGGGACATTGGGTCTGGCCCAAAGGGGCTAGTGTAACGGCCAAAATTCATGGCCTATCAAAGAAGAAGCCCAAAGACAATTATCCAAGAAAGATGAGTAAATCGGGCCTATTGGCAAAGAATAAAGCCCATTTAGAAAAGGCACATCACTGTTCGTGTTACAGACTCAATTAGCTTTAGCCCTTAAAGTCATTTTAACTTGGGGCAAAAGCCAAAGGTTAAATCAGATAAGGAAAAGAAATAGTTAGAATTGTAAAGGGAAATCAAATCCCTATAATAAAGGGATTTGATCCCAATCATAATGGGCCAAGACCCATCTTGTTCTCATATAAATATGGACATAAGAGTCTCAATAAAGCATTCGAGTGTTTGAGCAAAAAACTGCATCTACAATCTGATTTAGTTTAATTTAAAAACAAATTAGAAAACTCGATTACAAAAATATTTGTTTTCAACAAACTTTCTTTTATAGTTATCCGAAATAGTTTATAAGTTATTAGCATTTTCGAGAACTGTTTTCAGAATTTCAAATCTATCCACAGGCTAGCTTGATTTACATTTCTAAAAATAATTGTTAAGAATTCTAAAAATTGACTTTAAAAAATATTTTTGAAGGTTTTAGACTAATGAATCAAGTGTATTGCTATTTTCATTTTCAAATTTAGCAGTTTTTTTGTTGTTTAATAATTGTAGCGCCTAAAACAAATAAACTCATTCAAACCAAGTATATAACCAAAAAATATATATTTCATGTCATTTGCGTCGATATTTTCTCTCTTTTGTATATTCTTATGGTAAATTTTGGCAACAAAGAGCTGAATACTCGGATCAAATTAGAGTAAAAATAAAACGTTAGTTCGATATCCCTCCTTAGGATCTCTTTGGATAATGACCTACATTTTGACTTTGTATCTAATCAATTTCAAGATACAATGACATAGTTGTGTTTTTTTTAGACTTGTTCGAAAAACAACCTTCTTTTATACTAGAAGTGTACTTATGAAAACATTTTTTTGTCATTGATGTGATAACACCGGGAGATTATTGACTTATATTTTAAATTATTTGAAAACGATAGATCTTAAATTTTAGCTTTGTTTTTTTTATTAAAGATGTCATTTATTATATCCTTTGAAAAGAGTTTATTTCATTTGTCAAATTTTACCTCCTTTTAGTGAAAACCTTAGGCCTTCTTGGAATGCATCTCCAAAAATTTATTTTCAAAAACTGTCCTTAGATAATCTATTTAAACAAAATAAATATGCCACTATATCATATAAAATGAAGAGATACCTCCAAGTGTGATACACCTCTATAATTTTATGGTGCAATCTTCCTCGTATACATGGACAATAAATTGATTTAGGTGCATATATGTTAAATTAATTAATGTTGGACTACCAATTTACTTACACAGGAGTCACCACTTCTTAAACCTAATTGATGTTAAGTAAATTGCTTGCGTCTATCTCAACTAAAGTAAATAATGGCAATATTACTAAAACCCGTCTCAATAATGGACATGTGGGTACCAAAATCTGCAAGACAATCCACTCCCATGATTCTATGGTTAACTTCATTTACACCCCATCAAATTTGATTTTACTTCAATCACACTCTCCCAAATTAAGAATCTTCATTTACACTTCTTATTTTTTCAAAATTTTGATGTCTTAGCAATAATTTGCAATGAAAATCGTCAATATATATGTGTATTTAAATATGTGTTTGTAAAAATTAAAAGAATAAACTAGTTTCCAAACACATTTAATTTTTTTTATATGAATTTCAAACTTTTCAAAAAATATATATATATGACATTCAATTCTTTTTATTATGAATATGTGAAAATTGAATATGTTAGTTCTAATCCGTTAATAAATTGAATAATTTGTGTATATAATAAATTTTGATATAATATTTTAGTTTAAAAATATAAATTTAAACTCTTAAAAAAGAGGAATAATTTTTTTTATAAATTTATGTTAAATTATTTAACAAATTATAGAATTATATTTAAATATCTTTTTATTTTTGAATTTTAAGAAATGAGAGGGGTCAAATTGATAAAAGTTATATCCTTGTTTCCAAACACCACCTTGTTAAGACATTGATGGTAGTTTAGGAATTTGAAAAAATAATCAAGATGATGTCATGCGTGAGGGGGTGTAAATGGTGTGAATTTGAAAAAATAAAAAATGTAAATGAAAATTCTAAAACTTGAAAATGTAAATTGAAGTAAAAACAAACTTGAGAGGGTATAAATGAAGTTAACCCATAATTTTAAAACTCAAAAGAAAGCACTTTGGAACAATATAATGTTATTATACAAATACTTCGACTATAATTTCGCGTTAGGATAGGAAAGGAGATCTACGGGAGTCCATGCTAGTGATGGGGGATTTGGTGTTTGTTTTTTTTTTTCATATTCAGTTCGCGGTACAGAGGTCAATACCGTCTTGTTACCCAGTTTGATCAATTTGGGCCTCCCCTTGTTGGGCCTCATCGACCCCAACCTTATGCTCAAATCGGGCCTTGGGCCTTTTTGGTATTGGGCCGGGCCTAGAATAGCCCCCACATGGTTGAACTCCCAATTCCATTATGGTTGACCACTCAAGTTGCACCTTTGATCACACAATTGCCATTTGTGTGAAAGGTGTTGCTTACTAATAATGCTTCGTAACCCTCCACCTAAAGTGCTTCAAGCACTATTCCCACCAAAGTGGTTCATGTTCCACCTATAACCATATCAATTACTAGGATTAATTAAAAATAAAAATAAAAATCTAACCCCATAAGATCTCCCTGTACCTAGATCTCAAAGAAATTATCTTTTGAGGATGTTACACGAATCGACAACTCGTTCATGTAATGTTAAGTCGCAATTTTACGAAAGGACAGAGATTTGAACCATATTCGATACACTTAATACAGTTAGTCCAGATATCAAAGATTTGTCCTACAAATCAACTCCGTTACGACCACCCGCGGGATTAACTAATAATACATTAATGCAATGACAATGACTTTTAAATTATTAAAGTAAGGGAAAATCTAGATATTTGGTCATTGTATACCATTCTCTTACCCTCAAATATTTATTAATACTTACGTGGAAAAGCTAATATGCAAAAATCGAAAGTTAGGTTCTTGCTTATGTAATTGGCCAATAATATATAAATATATATATGCACTCACATATAAAAGTTAAAAAGAGAGTTTGACGAACAAAAACTCAACTCGCGCCTAACACTAAAAAATTTCCTTTTGGAATCAGCTTTTCAGGTATGTAGGTGTGTGTATCTCTGTATCTAAATATTATATATATATATATATTGATCAACATGCACTTTCATATTGTATGAAGTGCTTATTGATTATTGATCTCTCACTCTCACACCCTGCTTTTACATGTCAACAGAAATTATAGTCAGATGCAAATTTGATATATTGATTTTATCTGTTTTTGTTGGTTAGGGCTTTGATCGCTGAATGAGATCAGGAAATCGAAGTGAAACGGAGCTTTGATTGGTACGTTTGGTGTGCTTGGGTCGATTATAGATTCAATTTTCGTATCTTTTATGCGATGATTTCTAGGGTTTGCTCTGTGACATGATTTTTTATATTGATCGTGAGGTTCACGTGAATTCTTATAGAATGATTATTGATCATAAACTTGAAAGTTATGTATGTGTGTGTGTGGTTTTGGGTGTGTGTACATGCATGCTGCTTGTATTTGATGAATCAAATGTTGGGTGTTTGATTTAGGTTAAGCTAATTCTCCTGGTGAAGTTGGGTCTTCATTATGTATCTATCTATCTATCTATATATTTGTAAGTTTTTTTTAATATTTTTTTATATATGTAATCAAGTTGGGTCTTCATTATATATGCTTTGATTCTTGATAAAAGTGTATATATAAAGCAAAAACTTGAATTAAGGTAAAAAAATGGTGGTGTCCTGTTTCAAATTCTGAGATTTTGAAGGAAATTCATTTTATTTTGGTGCTTTTATAATATTTGTAAAACTCCAAATTTATTTTCTATGTTGACTTTATCTTTGAATATTTTTTGTTTGGTTTTATGGATTACTAAACTAAAATTCTTTTAATGGAGTACTGATTACCAAAAAAAAAGGATCATCCTTAGGCCTTGTGTATGTTTTTTATTGTTATTCAGTTGGAGGGTCTCTTTTTTAAAACATTTTTGCCTTCAAAGGGTTGATCACCTTGGAAGGGAGCGTTCATGTAAAAGCCTTTGTCGAATAGAGTTATCGATAAATTGATACTTGGAAAAAACTAGATTTCAGAAATTCCCATTTGAGGAATATTCTTGGAAATAGGAATGGACAATTGGGGACTACTTACGAATCTGTGATGCTATAGGGTTGTTCCTGAAAATAGGGAAAGGACGGGGAAATTACTTGTAAAGTTTTTGATGGTCGATACGCTCACAATATTATAGAATGTGCCATTTGGTTTTTCTATATAAGCTGCATGTACTTCATATGAAAATGACCATAGATATGTAAACTAAGTTTCTGAAAAAGTTGTAAACAATCATTCATGTATATCATAGTTGAGAACCGTTATTATTGCATTTCTTAGTGGAATGACTGCAGGCTTCTTGGTTTATGTGATTGCAAGTCAAAATAACAAAATTGAAAAAGATGATAGGGAACATGACATGCTTCTCTATTTTAATTTTAGAGGAGGTTTTACATTTTTTTTTTTTGATAGGTAAATACTCACACACCCCATACACACACCCGCATGAGTCCCATAGGACTCGAACCCCTAACCTCCCACACACTCACACTTTGGGGAGGTTTTACATTAGTGGCAATTATAAGAGGTATTATATTCTAATCTAGATAGTGCAAAGGTAAATCATGTTGTTGTGGTTCAGAAGTTTGGGATATGTTGGTATTTTTGTGTGAGGAATTTCAAACAGGTGTGGTTACTGATTTAATCTTGGAGAGGCAAAAAGACCAAATTTGGGGAATTATAGAATTGTGGAGGGGATACATCAGATAACCAATCTGATGTAATTGAGTTTCTGTATAAAAGGAAGATATGAAAACTCAAATTCACTTGGAGGCTCTAGATTTCTGTTCCAAACTTGTGGACCCTATAATTTTATGGCTAAGCTGGCTACTATATTCTCAAAATCGTATTGCTAAATTTTACTTTTCCTTCCTTTGCTAGTCACTCTAAATTCTGCACAGTGATGATTTAGAACCATAGAAGAGACCAATATTAGAAGCAAGGGACATAAAAAGAGCAGAATTAGTGTCAAGCAAAGAAAAAGTCAAGTGGAGGAGAGAGTTATAATCTACCATGCAGGTTCTAGGTTGGCTGAGATGCTATGGCAGTCTAGATTGAAGTAAATTCTTGCAATGGAGATTTAAGTGATCCTTTTTTATGTAAATTAGTTACCAATAGATATGGACGAACAAACAATAGATATCACCTAGAGAACCTTATGTCAGGACTTATGTGAATTGGGTTATCAACAGATTGGACCACTTTTTAGCAGTATTTCTGCGAGAGCATATCATGATACAGGTCTTGCAAACTAAAGCTTATAGCAAGAGCAAGAATGAGGACATTACTGTCTACTCAAAACACCTTTATAGTGTTGTTTACGGTGAATGGGGTTTGGTGTTTAGCAATAATTGTGCCTTATGTTCGAATAACATGGTCTAGTGGTACAACATTTTAGTTTGATATAATAAGTATACATTCACCGTCAGCAAAACTGGAAATTGTAGACAGATTCAAGCATGGTAGGAACAGTACTATAATGGATGTTTAGCTAGCTCATCGATATTTTAACCAAAGTTATAATCAAATTCAGGTAGCCTTATGATTTCTCATTCTTCTTTGTCTTGTATGATTGATACTCCTGATAATTTGTTTCTTACGTGAATCATTTGCTTATAATGAATTCTTTTGATAGAAGTAGAATTACAATTCTATTTTCATATTTCTGTTAACTAGGCCTACAAGTTGGGCGGGCTCAACCCAGCCTAGCCCGAGAATTTTCGGGCTTGGGTCACTAAATTTGCAAATCGGGCCTAAATTGGGTTGGGTCAACATGGGCTTCAATATAAATATGGTTGGGTTGGGTTCAACCTGAACCCAACCCGAAACCCGATTTTTTAAAAAGTGAGTTATCTGAACCGTTGGATTGTGCAATCCAATGGCTGAAATGGAGTTATCAAATCTAACCCAATATATATATATATAAATATATCTATGCATATCATCAAACCCTAGCCCCTAAGCCTCCTCTACTTCCGCACCTCTGTCCATTGTTCTGCCGTATCTCCCCATCGTCCACCACCTCTGTCATGACCGGCTCTCTCTCCATCCTCTCTCTATTTGTTGTATGTATATATGTATATATATATTTGCCATATATGTATATCGTTATATTTTGATTTCTATGTAAATATATAGATCTTGTGATTTTTAACCAAAATATATATACATATCATAGTTGTTGGTTTGATTTGTAATACTATTTATATACATAAACATATACGTGTAATATGTACATAGAAACAATAAACCCATATATATATGTATATACATATAGATATACAAGAACATGAATTAGATCTTGATTTTGATTTGGATTTTTATAATTTTTTAAAGACAGAATTTTATTTTATTTTTGAAAAGTTAAGAAAAAGAAATTATTTGTAGAAAAGTTAAATTTCTTTATTCTATTTTGACATTATTAGTTACAGTTTTTTTTAATCTTAGAAGTTGATTTTTTTTAACAAAATTTTCTCGGTTTATATTTGTATATCCAGATTCAATTTTAAATGTTTATTTATATTTCAATTTTTGAAATATTTTTTTGTTATTTGGGTAACCCGTTGACCCGACCCGAGTATGTTGGGTTGGGTTTTACCCGGATTGGAATCCGGGTTGGGTCCGGCTGGGTTCATATACTCTCGGGTTTGTGCCGGGTTCGGGTTCGGGTCGGGTCGGGTAGACCCGAGTTGCACCCCTACTGTTAACCACTAATCTTTCTTGCTATTACCAATTTTAGGGGGCTTATCATAGTTAGGTCCATCTGGATCTTAAATCTTAAAAGGTTTATATTTGCAATTATATCTCACACACACAAAGTTTCTCACTAGTCAGTCAGTGACATAATAAAGAGCCTGCTAATCCATGTAATCAAAATTTGATCAGAATTCTAACACCAGTTCACTCTCTAATGTCAAGATCTGGGATTTGGAAGGATATTCCAGTGCAGATTTTAATACTCAAATATTGATTAGTAATGGATGGGAGATGACCCCTTCTAGATTAAGAAATATTGGTTTCATGGACATACTAAAATGAGATTGGCTGTTTCTGAAGAGCAGCTAGCCATAGATTCACCTTCATGCTGCTAGAAAAACATGCAAAGGAACTTCGGTTCTAAACACTTTATGTTACTTTGTAAAGAAACCTCAAACGTAAAATAGTTGTTTTAGATGTGAATTACCTTGGAAGCTTCTTGGCTTAAGCCAGTTTAATTTCGTTATGTTTTTTGATCTGCTCTGTTTTTTTTTTCCGGGTTTTAGCACTATCATTTAATCGATCTGCCAAAAAACTGCTCTTTTATTTATTTGGTCGTTTTAGGATTTTCCACATCAGGCCTGACCATATTCTTGTAAGAAATGCTTAGTACTCTCTCCCTTTGTTCTAATATATTTATTTTCTTGTTTCCACTTTTCACTGGAAAAGCCAGTGTTATAAAGATTTTCTTGTGAAGCTACTCAACTAAATGGATCAGCAAGGTCATGGGCAGCCCCCAGTCATGGGGGTGGTGGGCAGCACAGCACCGATGTCCTACAGTATGGGGCCATATCAGCCTAACCAAATGATGGGGCCCTCCGTCCCTGCCTCGGTTGGAGGATTTCAGTCTCCTACTCAAGCAGCAGCAGGTGTCTCTGCACCTTCATCACAGATTGCGCAACATCAACTTGCTTATCAGCACATCCACCAGCAGCAGCAACAGCAGTTGCAGCAACAACTTCAGAACTTCTGGGCAAAACAGTACCAAGAAATTGAGCAGACAACTGACTTTAAGAACCATAGTCTGCCATTGGCTAGGATTAAGAAAATCATGAAAGCAGATGAGGATGTAAGAATGATATCTGCTGAAGCTCCTGTCATATTTGCCAGGGCCTGTGAAATGTTCATCCTTGAACTGACACTGCGTTCGTGGAACCACACAGAAGAGAACAAAAGGAGGACGCTTCAAAAGAATGATATTGCAGCAGCCATCACAAGGACTGATATATTCGATTTCTTGGTCGATATTGTACCAAGGGAGGATTTGAAAGATGAAGTGCTAACTTCAATGCCAAGAGGGACTCTTCCAGTTGGAGGTCCACCTGACGGTCATCCTTACTATTATATGCCACCACAGCATGCTCAACAGGCTGGAGCTCCAGGAATTTTTGTTGGTAAGCCTGTGGATCAAGCCCTGTACGGTCAGCAGCCGTATCCTTACATGGCTCAGCAGACCTGGCCGCAGCAACAGCAACCTAATGAAGAATCTTAGGCTGGGAGGGAATGGCTGAACCTGATAATTATTATAAGTTTGAATGTTAAAAAAAGATTTCATTCTTACAGTTGAAGATTGAATGCTTTTAAAGATCTTGTGGAACTGTTCTTTTTGTTCTAATTATTACAATTATTATTAGATTTTATGTCTTAGATTTTGTTATCGTCCTTTGTTACATCTTTCCCATTTTTGTTAAAATGCATACTCTGGCATCATAGTTAACTGGAGCTCATCGTTTTCTCGTATGTATTGTGGGTTTTCTACATCCTTTTCTTCAGCTGTAAAATTCCTTGTTAAGGTGGTAAAGAGCTGCAATCTTCATATCGTGTCTGCTACCTGCATGTGCAACGAGGCCCGAGGCTAGTTGGTATACTATGATATGAAATTGCTGTTCATCTTCTTCTAGGGTAAGGGTCCTGTCTCATTGACTTCTCAAATCATAGATGGTTTTAACATTTTTTTTTTTTCTCTTCTTCTTTTCTGTTGATAATTTTCTCTTCATGTATAAACTGATGTTCTGATAAAATAGCTTCTGGTAACATTCAGTAACAAGAAAAGTTAATAGTGAATAACTGGACAAATAGTTGCAGAGTTAGTTACCTTCACATATGTTACAGATGTTCTCAATAGAATTTAGTCTTACCTGCATTCCACAAGTGTTTTACTTCGTCTTTGCTGAAATAATATTACAAAGACCTATGATACTTGCTCCGAATTATATAGGGAATTGGGACAGTGAATATATATCAACTTTTGGATGAAGTATTGTGGGACTCAAAATATATTTGTATTTATCCATCGAACTGTCGATACGTATTCACTGTCCCAATTCTCTTTATTAGCAATTCAGCGTAAGAAACATTTTCCTATTACAAAATTCTTGCCTACTTGTGCATTAGAACTTAGAATCGCAGTGCTAACTTGTACTACTTTTTATTGTGCATTTATTTTCCTATACATGTACATGGTTTTTCAGGTTAACAGTAACATGAACTATGTATGATATATCGGTTTGCCACATATCATAATTTTCATGCTAGACTTGCTAGTGCACAAAACCTGTAGTGATCTTGTGCTGTGGGCTTTCGGCAATTGTTAGTTGCTCTTGCATTATTGTATAGCTTTATGCTTTTTAACTGCCCCTTTGATAATAGTTTAGCTTACATGTTCAAATGGATGGACCTTGTGTATTCTCAGCAGTGACATTGGTGTTTATAGTCATTTGCAGCCTATTCTTCTTTTCAAGGGAAAAACAGCGATTTATACCACAATGACTACTGACTTTTATGCAGGTATAGGTGTCTGATATATATATATATATATATATGTGTATGTATATATATATCCATGTATGTAAGCTTTGCTCAACAGTTTGAATATGTGCTAATGCTACATCTATCTGGTTGTTCCATAACAAAGATTTCAGTTTCAGGAAATGTTTTTTAAGCATTGGAATCAAGACTTGAGAAATAATTGGAAGTAATTGGATCAGTGTCAAGTACAATCAATGATGTGCTTGGAGGCTGAATGTTGAGAGTACTGCTCTCCAGTAATTACTAACTGCCGTGTGTATGTTTTAGGTCAGACTTATCATCATACTTGTTACATCCATTGTTGACCGTATACGTTACATATTGTTTGGTTCGTAATATTTTTCGAAGGTATTGAGATTATTACGCAACATCCAAGAAGTTTGATATTATCCGAGTCCATTATACCGTTACCGATACTACGACCAAAACTACATATCGTCCGGTTCGTAATATCTCTGGAATGTACTGAGACTATTACGCAATATCCTCCGATACTCTTTTTTAAATTTGATATTATCCGAGTGCGACCAAAACTAATAGCGCGACCGCAAGCCATGGTTACTTCTCCTTATCCTGTCAAAAATTGCAGCCTCTGGTAGTGTGGAAAAATTGGAGTACATGCTTGTTTGGATATTTAAAATTTCATGTCCCCATCATATACTGTTGTCTCTCTGCTCTTTACATTTCTTCCACCCTTTTTTCATTTTTTTCTTCTTTTTCTTCAATTGAAAGAAGCAATGGGAAAACCAATGGCATAAAATCTACAAAGCAGGAAGGGTTTTTGGTGTTCAGTTTTATTTAATAAATAAAATTGCAGGAGTCCCTGAGAATTCAGTGTTTTCAGGAGTACCATAAAGTATTTTGAAAATTAAATACTGAAATTTTTTAAGTCATGTAAAGCTTAACCATGTAAGACCCTTGCCTCAATCTAGGAACTTTATTATTATTATTTTTATTAATGAAACTAACAGTTGCTATTCTAGCTGAAATTTGGGCATCCGTTGTGGTTTTATCATAATTTCACCCAGTTGTTAAATCTCATTTCAAATTGTGATTGCACAAACACAAAAAAGAAAAAAGAAAAAAAAATGTTAAACAAAAGTCCAGTGAATTTGGGATTTTAAATAGGGAAATACTTGGTTTAGGTAATGTAAGGAGGTACTTCCTTCTTACAAGTGATGTGGTCCAATAAATTATTTACATGTGACTAAAAAAAATATTGAAAATATTGTCATAGTTATACCATCTTTAAATTTTAAGACCAAGCAAATTTTAATGATAAAAATATTCTGAAACTTAGGGAAATATATTTGAATTATTGGACATGTGTAAATTTTTTATCGTCCCATAATACGTGTAAGGAGGCCTGAGGCCCTTTTAAATATCACAACTAAGATGATGATTATAAGTGAGGAAAATATTACCGAGTTATTTTGTTTATAGTAGGGATTACCTGCCTCTAATCTAACCCTGGTTTTGATTACCAATATATAAATTATTGACTTTAAAAATTGAAACATATTCACATAGTTACTAGTCAACAACCCGAATCTGATTCTGACTTTCACATATATATTATTTCGGAATTTATTCTATATGCTTATAGTCGGTCAACCATATTTTAAAATCTTGATAATCTCTTTACAATTATTTTATATTCATACATACACTATCAGTTTTCATTTGTTTTTAAATTTTAATTAGTAGGAATAACTACACCCATGGCTAATCGGAATAATTTATTCGTGTATATTATTAGGTGAATTGAAATTTTATATTTTGGGTTAAGCATGATTAACCTCTCAATTCGCTTGAGTTATATTCATCCATCTTCATATTATGTGGTATGCATTTGTAGTACTTTTCAAAAGTGTCAATCATTGCGTAACATCGATACCCTCACATTTAATATTGATATTATTCAAACACGTTATACGATTATCGTGATCGCCATCTAAATCAATATCGAGATTACGAATCATGATTACAATCTAGTGCATAGATAAGGAAAATAATTTGGTATCTAAGTTTCTTTTTCACAATATGGGGCCATATTTTCAAGTAATCGTTGATTAGCATCTCTTTGGTTACCAAATGTCACGCGCCTCCAAATTCTAGCACAAAAAACTCACACCTTAAACTAGATTAAGATGCATGACACTAACTAATATCCTTATAATTCATGAGTTAACAATAATTAAACTCTATCGATAACAAATTTAATTATTAATTGAGAGTCAAGTCTAATATATATAATGACAAATTAATACACATGTCACATGATAATATTTTTTCTTATTATAATAGTCTTAATAAAGACAATACTAAGCAAAAGAAATAATAACAACTCGAGCTAGACCTTGAATCTATCACATCTTCATGCTAATTAACGATTATTTGAAAATACCAAAGGTGTGAGCTCACAAGCAAAATAATCACCTAAATTATTGTACATTCGCAACTAATTCTCCTAAACTCCAAATAAACTCTCATGAATTATCAATGTGTTGTAATTAGACCACATTTGATTACAAAAGACTATCTTGCCATTCTTATAATTTTTTTTAGCTCTTTTAATGATGCAACTAATATTCTCTTGTATAAGGTATTAATTAATACCATTTACCTTAACTGTATTAGAGTAAATTAGTTTAATTTATTAAAATAATCAACATTATTGATAAATTAATTTAAAATTTATGTGAAAAATTATGCTAATATGAATGGAGAACATGCCCTCAAATTAATATCAATTTATTTCATAATTTATGTCAATAAGAAAATTTATCAAGTATAAATTCAACAAAAAAGGTTATTATGGTCATTTAATTTATTTTTTAAAATAATAGAGTATTTTACATTAAAGTGATAGAATTTAAAAAGTTTCTTGCACAAACTATAATTCATGGAAGTTATTTGCAAATTTAACTCTAATAGAAGTTTTTTTTTTTTTTTTCCATCTTTACCATTTTTATTTAAAAAGTTGCCTAAGGTGGTACTGATGTGATGTTCCGTTCCATAGAGTTTTTGTTTATGTTTTTATACAGAATAAAAAGAGAAATAAAAGTCATTTTATGAAACTCGTACTTCCAATTTTTTCAAAAGATTCTTCCCAAGGCCAATGTACTCTTTTTAAAATTTTGTCAAATAACGTTCAAAACAATTTTTTCACAATAGAAACCAAAAAATAATTTTTGAAAACCGAATCCAAACATGACCTTATTCTATACCAC
The DNA here is from genome assembly GCA_963922005.1 of Cornus suecica. Taxonomy (NCBI): domain Eukaryota; kingdom Viridiplantae; phylum Streptophyta; class Magnoliopsida; order Cornales; family Cornaceae; genus Cornus; species Cornus suecica. Next base: position 22,678,551 of record OY998241.1, read on the forward strand.
ATGAGTCACAGCATTAGAGAGCAAATACTAAGGGCCCGTTTGGTAGGCGGTCCGGTCTGGTCTTATCTGGTCTGGTCTGGTCTTATCTGAGTGGTATTCTGAAAGTCTGTTTGGTAAAACTGTCTGGTCTTATGGTCTTATTTAAGCTGTTTGGTCTTATGTTTGGAAAATAATACAAAAAATAATAAAATAATATATAAAATTCAAAAAATATATTAAGTATGAAAAATATATAAAATTTGAAAATAATATAAGAAATTCAAAAATAATATATTTTTCAAATTTTATAAATTATTTCGAATTTTTATATTATTTTTTGAATTTTATATATTATTTTTGATTTTTTATATTATTTTCAATTTATTTTATATTTTCTCATATATATATATATATATATATATGTATCTAATTTTGTATATTATTTTTGAATTTTATATTTTTTTCAAATTTTATACATTATTTCAAATTTTTTATATTATTTTTCAAAACTTATATATTATTTTTTAAATTATATATATATTTAAAATTTTATATATTAATTTTTATTTTTATATATATTTTTTGAATTTAATACATTATTTTAAAAAAATTATATTATTTTTCAAATTTTATATATTATTTTCGAATTTTATACATTATTTTTGATTTTTTCTATTATTTTGGAATTTTTTTATTTTCCCAAATTTTAAATATAGTTTTTGCATTTTATATATTAATTTTGAATTTTATATATATATTTCAAATTTTTTATATTATTTTTTTAATTTTATATATTATTTTCAAATTTTATGATTACATGTGTTAAGAGAATTGTATATAAGATCACTTGAGACCATCATTTTTGATTGTCTCAAATTATCCCTTTTGGTCCCAAATGATCTTTATTTTTTTAAAATCGTATTGTCAAACAGTATCTGGTCCCAAAAAAATTATTATGAGACCGAAGCACATGAGACCGGATCGAGAACCAACCGGGGCCTAATAAACTGCATGGGTTACATTGCAAAAAAGCTAAAAACTATAGTTGCGCACAATTTCAAATGCCGTATTCTATTTCGAGTTTTATTTTATTTTTTGAAAAAAACGATCTCATCCCTTTTTCCCTCCCCCAACTCTCTCTCTCTCTCTCTCCACTCTCACACTACATGAAACTCCCACAGCCCTAGTTTTTCTCCGGCAGTCCAAACTCTCTCACAATCTCATCCAAACCCCCAAAAATACATCATTTCACATCCCCATGCAAGATTTCATTGGCTCAGTCCGTCGGTCCCTTGTTTTCAAGCCGACCGGCGGCGACGATGGCGGCGGCGGCGGTGCATTCGGAGGCTTGGTGGAGAAGATCGGTTCCAGTATACGTAGATCGAGGGTCGGACTTTTCCCGAAGCCACCGGTTCGCGCGCTGCCTGCGATTTCGAAGCCCGATGCGCCGCCGATCCGGTGGAGGAAAGGTGAATTGATCGGATGTGGCGCGTTTGGGAGGGTTTATATGGGGATGAATCTCGATTCCGGAGAACTACTTGCGGTGAAGCAGGTTGAATTTTGTATTTTGTAGGATTTGTTTTTGTTGGAATTGGTGAAAGTATTGATTTTGGTGTTTGTGTTTTTGATTTTGATGTGTTTGGTGGTTAATTGTGCAGGTTTCGATTGCGGCGAACAGTGCTTCGAAGGAGAAAACTCAGGTAAAACACGAAAACCCTATAATTTTGGTCTCGGACTAGAGCTCGGAATGAGGGTGGAGTTCACTTCACATGAATTGCTATTTAATGTATATAATATGTTTGTGCAAGCCACACACTCATGTGAATTGATGTATGTTCACTTATATACGTAATATCCTATGCACATGAGGGGATACTCTTCCTCATTTGTCACATTTCTATGGTGTTGTACGACGTGACAAAGGAGGGCGGAGATCACTTCATGTGAAGTGGTATTCAATATGTTTGTGCGAGCTGCACACTCAGGTGAAGTGAGGTCTCGTTCAGCTCTATACGCGATGTCTATGCACAGGAGGGGATACTAGTCCTACTTTGTCACAGCCCTCTGGTTGTTGTAGGACGTGACAAAGGAGGGTGGAGATCACTTCAGGCGAAGTGGTAATTAATTTGCAAGCCACACACTCATGTGAGGTATTGTTCACCCATACACACAAGATGTCCTGTGGAGAGGAGGGGATCCTCTTCCTACTACATTTCGGTAGTAGTTTGATGGATTTTGTACTTTTCTTACTGTTTATAACTTTGTACTTTTAGTTCATTACTTTAACGTTCCAAGGCAGTTACATTTTGTTGAATTGGAGAAATAAATTAGTGTGGTTGCTTGTTTTTTGTTTTTTTTGTTGGTAGGCCCACATTAAAGAGCTCGAGGAAGAAGTGAAGCTTCTAAAGAATCTCTCACATACTAATATAGTTGTGAGTTTGATATATTATGATAGATGAACAGTTTTTATTTTTTTGGTTTTGTTTTTGTTTAAAGTATTATAAAGTTTTTGTTTTGGTTCTCAGAGGTATTTGGGAACAGCTAGAGAGGATGAATCGTTGAATATATTGTTGGAATTTGTTCCTGGTGGATCAATTTCATCACTTCTCGGGAAATTTGGATCCTTCCCGGAGTCTGTAAGTTCTATCCACATACTGAAATTGCAAAATTGAAAATCTTCCCTGATCTGTTTGTTTAACATTTGTTAGATGTATGTAAATTATCACATTACCATGGTAATGGGTTGTTTGGGGTGTGGAGTATTTCCCTGAACCTATTTGGTTAGCAGGGTGTTAAAATAAGCTTGATATAGTTAATATAAAGCAAAAGGAGGAAAAACCCATGTTGAACATCTACTCTTGACGCTTGAATTTCTTATAAGTTTTGGTTCTATTATGTACTTTTAAGTATTTGATATATGAATTTGTTCGTGATTGGTACATCGGGCAGGTTATAAGAATGTACACGAAGCAGTTGTTGTTGGGACTGGAGTACCTTCATAAAAATGGAATAATGCACAGGGACATCAAGGTTCCTTCACTTTCACGTTAACAAGTTTTGTAATACGGAAAGCTTAACCTCTCTATTTCTCTCATGTAATGAGTACTTGATGCAGGGGGCAAACATTCTTGTTGATAACAAGGGGTGCATTAAACTTGCAGACTTTGGAGCATCCAAGAAAGTTGTCGAACTCGTATGAAAATTGTTTACTCTGTTTGCTTTCAATTACTGATTTGTTTTGTTATTTTTTTTTTCTCTCATTTAATGTTTTATTCTATTACTGAAAACGAAATCCTGTAAAAGTGTTGCATCAAATTGGAGGTTTGTCTGTTTGTACAGGCTACTATGACTGGTGCGAAGTCAATGAAGGGTACTCCATATTGGATGGCTCCCGAAGTTATTCTCCAGACTGGGCATAGCTTGTGAGTATAATAAGCACAGATTTTCTTATAGCTGACCAGTTTCAACTTCTGTCTCAATGTGGTGCTTATAATTTTATTTAGTTTATTTAAGATGGATTATACTTCTTCAGATAACTCTTTTGAAACGATTAAAATGGTTCAGCTTTCCTAATGCCAGTAGGTTACAGGGTCTATCCTTGAGATATTTTATGAGTCTAAATAATACAACAAAATAACACATCAGTTACCAATGGCCTTGTGGTCTAATGGTATTTCCATTCCTCCCCAAAATTGGGAGAGGTCTGGGGTTCGAGCCCTATAGGGCTCATGTGGGGGTGTGTGAGTGTGTGGGGGTGTGAGTTCCTTAACATTCAAAAAGAAAAAAAAAAAAAACACATCAGCAGTATAATTCTGGTAAGTAATCAAACCCTTGTTTCACTACACACTATGCACTGAGATAGCTAGAAAAATCCATCTGTGCCAGTATAACTGCGCTTAGGTTCACATCTTCTTATAATCAGTCCCTGCTCTTGTGTTTAGTTGCATTTGTTTCATGTTAAATTGGTTCATGTGAATATATTTAGCATCTTCTTGAAAAGACTGAATCAAATCATATGTGATCCACTGTTGTCACCATTTTGTTTTACTGATGTCAAATTAAAAAGATCCTTAAAAAGGATTTAGAAGGTTACATCAAGAGTCTTGAACCAATCTTGATTCTTTTTGTGGAAATCAACCTTTGTGGTTCATTTGCTGATTTCAAAGTCAAATTTGTATGGTAAACAAGGCTCACAAGTCATAATTACTTGCAATAATTTATCTTTAACAAGTGACTGCAAACAAATAAACATATAGATACATTTCAGAAGTCGTCATATACTTTTAGTGGATGTTGTTCAGAGCACTGCAGGGTGCCTTTTTCATTATGACCTTCCAAATATTGATATTGTTAGAAATTAGTCCCTTTCATAAGGAATCAATTTCCTTTCTTTGACATAGCGGAAGCAAACAACAAATAACATGTGGAATCCAACTAACAAACAACAAAATATTACAAACAATACATGATATTTCACATGGTTCGGTCACAAACAGGCCTACATCCACTGAGATAAGATATTTCACTAGGAAGACATATTACGTAGGCACATACAACACCCTCAATTTGGTGCACACAACACCTTTACATAGGCGCACACAACACCTTCACACCCTCTTCCTCTCTTTTCTCCTCTTCTCTATCTCAAACATTTTTTTTTTGGGATAAGTAAGGAAGTGTATTAAAAGCACTCAAATGGGGAGTGCGTCCCAAGAAACAAAAGAGGGGCCCTAGTTTATTTTACCATCGCAACCTTGAATATTAGCACAAAGATCTATCTGAAGGCCAAAAAGCAAGAATAAGGTATGTCTTTCCTTCCTTCATATACACCTTTTAGTGGCCATGAAATGGTTGACGAAGAAGGAACTTCCCCCTTCCTCATTCTTTTTCGTTTCCTATTTCTTCGCTAACAAATAATGGGAACTTTCTCCGTACCTTCTTCCCCAACCTTTGCTTCCTCTCATTCTTCCCTCCATTCCATGGAACACCCCCGTTGGTTTGAAATTGGTTAAAAAGTCCAGTTTATTTCTGATATATGTTTACTTTAGTTTCTAAATAAATTATTATAGAAAATAGAGTGGTTGAATGGTCATCACCTCTTTGCGAATTTTATAATCCCTGTATCTACCTAAAAATTAGATCAAATCTTAATGATTCCTAGGTTTTTTTCATTCACATAGTTAAATGATTTTTGTTTAGTGTTTAATTCTATTATATATCCAGTTATCTACTCTTGTTCAGTGTACCTTAAAAAATCCTTGCAATATACCTAGTATCCACACGCTTATGGTTGGCTATATTACTTCTGTCTTATGATTTGTCTGTTTAAATGTCATAATTTCAGTTAAATTATATCCTGTCGTATTTTCTTCGAAGTAGAGCGACATAGGATCTTCTGTGTTCATGTTAGAAAATATGAAGCTCTATTTGGTGAAATTAAAACAAACGAAATCTGTTCCATATAAATATGGAAAGTTTCTACAATGCTTAAAAAAAGTTGGCTAAGATTGAAATCATTCATCTTGAAGAACTTTCAATTCTTTCAAGACTTGCATGTGAGGCGGGCATTTACATTCGGTGAACAAAGTGTATTTTTTTTTTCATTTCTTTGACTAGTATAAAGTGCTAAGTCCAAAAAAATTCTTACGAGTGAATCAATTCAATTTTTATTTATATCTTTTTGTTGTTGGACAAAAAAGTCATGCTTTTACAGGTATAGGTGATTTCACTATCGGATTAATTTTGTTGTTTAGTTTGTTTGGTATTTGTATTATTTCTGTTGTGATGAGTTGAGATTTTTATTACACTCTATTTTTTATAGTACTTTTATGGCTAGGAAATTACTGCTTGGTTGAACATATGTGGTTGATTAATTCTCTTGGCATTTTATTGTTTTTCAGTACTCTTTTCTAAAGAATATCTTCATTGGTCGTGGAATGACCTACTTATGGTTTTTTTTTTCTGTATAGTTTGTTACATGAATGTTTTTTCCCCTTCTTTCACCCTAACATCACCCTTAATGCCGAGCAGTGAGCATATCTGAAAATTTTGGTCGGTCCCTGTGTTGTTACATGATGTTTTATTTCTTTTTTTCTCTATTTCACCTTAACATCACCCTCAGCTGTTGGTTCCTTGGCATATCCATGGTTACGTCCACTCAAAACACACAAGCCCTATATTTGTGTACTCCTTGTCCCCCCCATCTCCAGTGTGGACCATGTTTCTTCTCTTTCTTTAGTTCATTATATGCTTTCATTCTCTTCTCCTAAGACTTATATATACCCTGCATTCATGCAATATATGTGATCATTCAAGCTCATCCATGGCTAGTTAATTCTTCAGTTCGGCGGATATATGGAGTGTGGGATGTACGGTTATTGAGATGGCTACTGGAAAACCACCTTGGAGCCAGCAGTATCAGGAGGTATATACTAAAAACCACTATTTTAATGTTATTTTCCTACTGAATTATTAAGTTTTGCCATTAACTGGCTTTGTGGAAATGTTCTCCCTCTGTTTGTGAACTAAGAAATTTGTGTTGTTTTCAGGTTGCTGCTCTCTTTCATATTGGAACAACTAAATCACATCCACCGATACCTGAGCATCTCTCTGATGAGGCAAAAGATTTTCTGTTAAAATGTCTACAGAAGTACATTCTTGATTCCTGTTACCCAGTTTTTTTTTTTTTCTTTTTCTTATTCCCTTACTTGTTGTTTTGCTCTTCAATTAAGCAATAAGGCTGTTTGGTCCATTGTTGAAATTTCAAATCTTATCTACTTTTTTTTCTTTCTCTAATGTAACCAATATCGTGTGGCAGGGAACCGAACTTGAGGCCTGTTGCGTCAGATCTGCTGCAGGTATTTCTCTGCAACATGCCATTTTTCTATGTCAATGTTTATTGAGTAAGCATATACAACATAGGTACATATAAGTACTTGGTACGTCATTGTGAAGTTCTTGTTCCTAAAATTTTTGGTAGTTTTGCTGAAGGGTTTATGTATTTCAATTACACCCTTTCTAATGGTTTAAGTTTTTAGCATAAATGATTGTTAACATGGTATCAGAAACAACGGTCTATAGTTCAAACCTCATTGTAACCTTGAAAATCAAAGTCAAATCAGCTTACACGCGAGGATATATATATATATATATATATATATATTAATTACACCCTCTCTAATAGCTGGCGTTTTCAGAGTAAATGGTTATGAAGAACTATAAGTATGCATGTTTCAAAACTGATTTTCATTTTCCTTTTCCTTTTTTCAGCATCCATTTGTTACTGGGGAGTATCAGGGAACACATCCTGTATTTCGCACTTCAGTTCTGGTCAGTATAACTACATGAACATTTCTTAGTTTCGAAATGGAGCAGTACCTTGACCATTATTTTGCCAATCATTTCAATCCTACAATCATCAGGGGAATTCAGGAAATCAGATGGCAACACCTGCAATGGACTTAAAGAAATCGTAAGTGTTTTCATATTATAGTTGTGGATGTTCTCAAGAGACTTGTTCTCAGATGTTTCAGATAATGACTCTTGAGGATGTATTGATGCAGCAGCATGAACCCTGACACCTGGATGACGGGTACAAAATTGAATCAATCCCATAATATGGGCAGTTTGAGGTGCTCAACTACATACCCCGAGAAGTTCTCAGCAAGAGGAGCGCTTTGGGGATCAAGCAATTATGATGACGATGACATGTGTCAGATAGATGATAAAGATGATTTTTTGGGTGTAGAATCCATAAAGTTCAGTTCTGTGTTAGTTTCTGATGATCCAAACAAGGTGAGTTTTGTTTATGTGCTTCAATAAGCATGAAGTTTGCATTCGTTGAAGCCTTTACTAACTGATGAACTTACTTATGAAATAGAGTTTTAACCCTATGTCGGAGCCCAATGATGATTGGCCATGCAAATTTGATGAAAGTCCGGACTTAGGGAGAAGTAAAACAAGCTTATTTTCTGGTCAAACAATTAATCAAGCTACAGACATCACTGAAGATCTTGGTAATGGTGATAATTTCTCATTCCCTAGTGGGCCTGTTGCAGCAGAGGATGATGATGAAGTTACCGAGTCAAAAATTAGGGCCTTCCTTGACGAAAAGGTACCACTATTTTCCCCACCGGTTTCTTACTATGAATTAATTAGGAGATTTTGATGTTCTTGTATTTAAATTTACACTTTGCCATACTTGATATATCTATAGCACTGAATTGTAATGTTTTTAACTTCATAAATTACTTCAGGCTTTAGACTTGAAGAAGCTGCAAACACCTTTGTATGAAGAGTTTTACAACTCACTGAATGCTTCCGCCCCCTCATCAAATGCTGATGGGAACGAAAACAAAGAAAATTATACGGATAATTTGCACTTGCCTCCTAAAAGCAGGTCACCCAAACGTCTGCCTAGCAGAAGACTTTCTGCGGTAGTTGATTTTGCCTATTCTACTAGCCCAACTTCCCATTCTAAACGTGTATCAAATGTTGGAGGTTTGGCTGATCAAATTCCTCAGGAAGGTCAGTCACCCAAGCGTAGTGAATGGAAGGAAATTCTTCTTGACAGACAGCAGGAGCCAGTTAGTCCAAGGTTTGTGACTAATGTTTTATGCTTTTATTAATCTATTTTCCCTTAAGGATGTTTGTGTTTTCCTGTTTGGCACTTTGAGAGTGATTTTTTTCTGCCGGCAGTGCAAGCTTCTCCGAGAGACAGAGAAGATGGAAAGAGGAGCTTGATGCAGAGCTCGAAAGGAAACGAGGCAAGTGTGTGTTTTTTAGTTCTAAATGTGATTCTGTGAGGCTTGCTATGGTATATTTCTCTCCAGCTTGTTAGGTTTTAGGTCCTCGAACTGTAGAACATGTAAGAACTCAATCCTTAAATTCTTTCAATATATTTCCAGCTTAGTAAAATGGATCCCTTATTATACAGAACTAATGCAACAAAAGGATATAAAAGATTTTTATGTACAAATATTATAAACTCAAGATACTATAGGTGCATGTATAACCATTGTAATTGGACACATTCCATACCATGTCCTGAGAGTTTTGCCTCTGACGGGTGCATTTTTCCTTTTGAAAGAGTTTATTTAACATAGGTTGCACCTTTCTGCATTCTGCTTAACAAAATTGTTTAACATCCATTGAAACAGCATTCTTGAGTGGCTTATGATGCACTGTTTAGTGATATATAAAAACGTTATTATGATGTGTAGCTGGTTGCATTGTAGATCAACTTATTTATTCAGAAAATATTGGATTATTGCAATGTATCACATGATATTAGCTCAATACATTCCCAACACGTGCATATCTTCCCTAATGGTTTTATTTTTTTTTTTTATTTTTTTTTGGGCATAAATCAACAGAGGTCCAGAGGCTTCTCCTAGCATTTGCGACATGGTTGTAATGAGTTGATAGAAAAGATAACCCTCCCTTTGAACGTAAACCTTTGTCATACAAGTTCTGCAATAATTAAATAAAAATTGTATATATTTGCTCATTGTAACCAAATATCTTTATTTTCTTAACTACATCAAAATCAAATTTACGAACATGTTATTCAAGAATGCATGAAGACAATCATAGGGTTGGTAATACTCCCTCCGTCCCATCTTAGTACTCCATTCTCTAAACTATAGTTGTCCTAAAATAGTTGCCCAGTTTCAAATATAACTTTTTACTTCCCCAAATTATCCCTTTTGTTGAATTGATAATACCGGGTCCTAGTAAAGAAAAGACAAACAGGGTGAAAGATGGAAGTTAATGTACTGTCAGTGCAACAAAATATAATGAAATTTGATCCCTAAAAAAGTCAAAACTTCAGACACGGACAATTATTTTGGGATGGAGGGAGTGTAACATTGTGGAGTAGAGTTTGTTTGTCTAAATTGGATTTAGTTTCTATCCATGTCTGTGTTTAAAGAGTTAGATGCGAACAATTTTTTGTACCTTAGATACCAGACTATCAGTTTACTGTGTTTGCAATTTTTTTTATTCCTTTGCAATATTTGGACAAAATGATGCATCAGTATCCCTATGAATGCTTCTTAAAGTTTCACTCTAAACTTTTTGATTTTTGACGATCTCTATTGTTAACTACCAACTACTTTAAAAACTTAAATTGTTAGAAATTGTATAATTTAAATATAAAATCCTTCAACATGCCCTCAGGTGTGGCCTTTTTTTTGGTCTAACACGTGAAACAACAATTTTTCAACAAAGGGTAGCGGTGAGGTTTGAACACAAGACCTTTGGAAGCTTTTAGAGCAGTTGGGTTGTTAAGGTATTAGAGACAGACCCAGTCCTTGATCCGGTGCCACGCCAAGCACCGGCCCGGGTGAAGGCCAGGTCGGGCAGGCAGGCTGGTCTCGAGTTAGGATGGGGGAGAATGTTATAGTAGTCCATTTGTCCCACATCAGATGCGGATGGGAAAGTGAATGTGTATATAGATTGTTGGATGTTAGCCTTACCCATCAGCTTAAGATTTTAGGTCAAATCGCGAAGCATCCACCCGTCACAATTGATATCTGTGTTGGGTGGTCTTGGGCCTCTCTCAACCCTAAAAGCTAGCTCAAAGGGTGAGACTTTCCCTCACATTTATAAAGTGACCACCAGCCCCTTCCATAATAGATCTGGGACAATCTTCCCCTCACACATCGGGCCTTGGGTTGGAGAAGAGACAATCCGTTTCTCCCGGGAACTATTAGGCCTAGACTTGTTGGTAACATGGGCTCTGATGCCATGTTAATTACCAACTATTCTAAAAGCTTAAGATGTTGGAGAGGGTATAATTTAAATATTTAATCCTTCAACATCTGCCAGTTTTTCCTGCAACTCTATCATTCTATTGTTGTTGTGTATGACTCTACATATTTGCAAATATGCACGTGCAGAATACCGACCAACAACATCCTTACGGTGGTATTATATGGTTTAATGTACCTGGAGATCTGCAATTGTGGTATATCCTTCTTAATGATATTTTGTTCCTAGAGCAGTACACATTCTGAAATTCTCCCGGGGATGGGGATGTAAGGCCAGCTAGTAAACTCCTACCCTTCTTGATGAAGCCCCTTCCATCTATATTTCCATCCCTCTTACCAAGTGGATCATGAGGGAGGGAGGGAAATCTTTGCTTCCACATAATTGCTTCTTCCATCATTTCTCCCATTCCATCTGATGAGTCTATATTACATACATACAATATCCCCATATTTATATTTGTTAGTAGGTAAATAAATATTTAATTCACTATTTTATTATGTATATTGTTAGAAATTTGATCCCTTTTACTTGGAATCAATTTCCTTTCTTTAACGCAGCGGAAACAAACAACATGTGAAGATCCAAACAACAAACAACAAAATACTACAAACAACACACTATTTAACGTGGTTCGGCCTCAACCTAGCCTACAACATGGAGAGAAGATATTTCATTAGGAAGACATTACATAAACGCACACAACACCCTCGCTTTGGTGTACACAACACCTTTACATAGGAGCATACAACACCCTCACTTTGGTGCGCACAACACTTTTTCACTCCTATCTTCCTCTTCTCTACTTCAAACATGAAGTATACTCCCATATATATATGCAACTGAGGCAGCGATGTGAGCATAGGCTGTAAAAGGCGGCAATTGAACTTCATGGGCAAGTAATTTGCAATGACTCATAGCCCACTCTTCTAGCCAATGGAATTATTATAAATCAGCCCATAACTTTAGCCAATGGGGCTACTACAAATCAGCCCACAATTCCAGCCAATAGAACTACTACAACTCAGCTTTACTTCATCACAAAGGCTGGCTTTTTCTTCTCACTAAGGCTGCCCTTTTGACTGTTCAAAGACTGCATCTTATGGTTGCCCTTTTGACTATTCAAAAGGCCACATTATAAGGCTGCCCTTTTGATTATTCAAAAGGCCATATCATACCACCAATTACAACCACACACATCACATAACCAATAGAATTTCGCCACATCCTAACATATATCTTTTTATTTTCATATAGGTATAGAATGATAAAACAAAATAAAAAGAGACAAAAACAAGATAAAAAAAGAAGGAAAAACCGACCAGTTCCTAACCTGTCATTCTCACCACATTCAATAGAGGACTTCTCCATTCTTGCAAAGTGTTGAAATTAGTGTAATATTGATTTACTAACTTTCTGGTTAGCAGTCCTATATATATATATATAAATATTAGGGCAACACATAGATGGGTACACAAAAATCATATGGGCCTGACCCATATTGGGTCAAGCCTAAAGACACCCACACACTATAACTAACACTCCCCCTCAAACTAGAGCATAGATATTAATCATGCCCAACTTGTTACATATATAAGAAACCCGATTGCCCATAAGAGATTTAGTAAACACATCTGCTAGCTGATCACTGGTCTTCACATGCTTCAAAGAGATCTATCCACCTTGTAGCTTATCCCGCACAAAATGACAATCCACTTCAATATGCTTTGTTCTTTCATGAAAAACAGGATTAAAGGCAATATGTATAGCTGCTTGATTATCACACCACAACTGCGACGGTTCGAGGACTTGTAACCAAGCTCATCGAGAAGTTGTTGCAAATATATCACCTCACTAGTTAAGTGAGCCAATTCACGATACTCTGATTTAGCACTGGAGCGAGCCACTAAGTTCTGTTTCTTGCTCTTCCAGGAAATCAAATTACCACCAACGAACATATAGTAACCTGTAGTAGATTTCTTGTCACACGGGGATCCTGCCCAATCAGTATCCGAAAATCCTTTAATCCGCATATGGCCAAAGTTATTATGCAATACTCCTCGACGTGGAGTACCTTTAATATATCGTAGAATATGAATCACTGCATCCCAATGCGGAACACGAGGCGCTGTCATAAACTGACTGACCACACTTACAGGAAAGGCAATATCAGGACGGGTTACTGCAAGATAATTAAGCTTCCCAACCAAACGTCTATAACGCTCAGGATCAGAGAACACATTTCCATCTTCTCCAGATAATTTAACTCCGGGAGCCATAGGAGTATCACAAGGTTAGCACTCATCATCCCAGTGTCACGTAACAGATCTAGAACATATTTTCGTTGAGAGAGAAATATTCCTCGTTTGCTACGGGCCACCTCAACTCCCAAGAAATAACGAAGACAACCAAGATCCTTTGTCTGAAACCGAGTCTGCAGAAATGCTTTTAGTGAAGAAATACCTGCACCATCGCTGCCAGTGATCACAATGTCATCAACATAAACAAGTAAAATGCTACCTGCATCCGACTGGCGATAAAAGACTGAGTGATCTTTGGCTGCCCGCTTAAGACCAAACTCTAAAATAACATCACTAAAGCGCCCAAACCATGCGCGCGGGGATTGTTTCAAACCATATAGAGACTTCTTCAGACGGCAAACAAGATCAGACTCCCCTGAGCAACAAAACCAGGTGGTTGCTCCAAATAAACTTCCTCTTGGAGATCACCATGCATGAACGCATTCTTAACATCTAATTGATGGAGCGACGAACCAGACGTAGCTGCAAGAAAAATAATGAGGCGTACAGATGCAAATTTAGCCATAGGAGAAAAAGTATTAATATAATCCACCCCATAAGTCTGAGCATAGCCTTTTGCCACTAGGCGAGCCTTGAGTCTAGCTACAGAACCATCTGGATTCGTTTTAACAACATATACCCATTTACAACCAATAGGTCTTTTGCCCGGTGGGAGGGGTACCAAGTCCCAAGTATGATTGGCCTCTAGGGCGAACATTTCATCCTGCATCGCTGCTCGCCAATTTGAGGAAGAGAGAGCCTCGGATAGATTTTGAGGCACATAAATAGAGTCCAGAGCTGATACGAAAGCCTGTAATGATGAAGAAACACCTGCATAGGAGAGGGTCGCAGAGACGGGATAACTAACATAACTGCGCTTACCCTTCCAAAGAGCAATAGGCAAATCATCGTCAGATGTCTGAACTGGCACTGGAGGATCAGAGGACGAAGAGTTTGATGTAGCAGGGGGCGGCTCAAGATCAGATACGGGAGTAGAACCAAACACCTGACGTGGTCCACGGACATATGCCTGGAGGGGAGGACACATAGGCTGAACTGAGTGAATTGAGGGGACAGATGTGACACGAATCAAGTCATAGACCAAAAACTCATCAACTTGCGGTGTGGGAGGTGGATCCGCGGACGAAAGATGTGACGAGAAGGAAGAAGACTTATGAAAAACTACATCTGATGACACTAGGTACCGTCCCAACTTAGGAGAGAAACACCGATAGCCCTTTTGAGTACGTGAGTATCCCGGAAATATGCATCGTAAGGACTTGGGATCAAGTTTAGTCATCTGAGGTCGAATATCCCGAATATAGCAGGTGCATCTAAATATGCGTAATGGGAGAGAATGAATAGACTGGATAGGAAATAATACTTTATGTGGAATCTCCCCCTTAAGAACAGACGATGGCATCCGATTGATCAAATATGTTGTAATCAATACTGCGTCGCTCCAAAATATTTTTGGGACTCTCATATGAAACATAAGTGCCCGAGCAACTTCCATAATATGTTAATTTTTACGTTCATCAACTCCATTTTATTGGGGGGTATCTGGACATGAAGACTGGTGAATGATACCCTCTTGGGTCATGAATGATGTAAAGAGAGACGAAAAATATTCACGTGCGTTGTCACTACACAACGTGCGAATAGACACAAAACTTATTACGAATTTCATTGTAAAAAGCACAAAAGACAGAAAAAATCTGGAAATAACCAAGTCACAGAACGTTGTTTTATTAGATATAACCAAGTAACATGGGAATAATCATCCACAAATGTAACAAAATAACGGAACCCAGATTTAGACTGAACTGGACATGGACCCCAAACATCAGAATGAACTAGATCAAATGGAGCACATGCTCGTTTATTTATCCTAGACACTTATGACACGCGATGATGTTTCGCGAACTGACACGACTCACAAAACAACTCTGGTAAGGACTGAAAAGCTGGATATAGACGCTTGAAACTAGGGAGAGCAGGATGACCAAGGCGACAGTGAAGGTCGAAAGGAGTGGATGACACACCAGAACACGCCATGGATATTGGTTCCTCATCTAGCACGTAGAGTCCTCCTAAAGTGCGACGACCCCTACCAATCGTCCTCTTCGTCGAACGATCCTGAAATTCACAATATTCATCATAGAAAATTACACAACAATTAAGTCATTTGGTTAGTGCACTGACAAAAATCAGATTAAAAGGAAGATCAGGCAAATATAAAACGGATGACAATTGTAAACTAGGTGTAGGAGATGCTTTCCCAATCTCTCGAACAACAATATATGATCTGTCAGCCACCCGAACATCGGGAAGAGATGATGTAAGAGAATATGCACTCAGTATAACAGTGGTGCCAGTTATATGGTCTGAAGCTCCAGAATCAATAATCCATGCCCGAGGAGAAGCTGAAAGTCAAGTAGTATATGGACCCATCTGAGCAACAGTAGCAGATATAGAGGCCTGATTAGATAACAAACGAGAGTACTCCTCAGCGGATAAAGTCACACGACCATCATCAACAGTAGTATCCTGGGTAAATTGATCAGTCCCGGATATCATATTTGCGGACCGAACATTAGGTGGTTTACTATGTAACTTCCAGCATATG
Organism: Cornus suecica; assembly: GCA_963922005.1. Classification (NCBI taxonomy): domain Eukaryota; kingdom Viridiplantae; phylum Streptophyta; class Magnoliopsida; order Cornales; family Cornaceae; genus Cornus; species Cornus suecica. The sequence continues at coordinate 22,694,229 of OY998241.1, forward strand.
TCACGCATATGACCAATGCCACCACAGTGAAAACAAGCAATTCAACCATCTGGTCCACGTCCTCCTTGATCCCCACGGCCCCCTCGTTTTCCCCCAGCACTTCCTCCGGATTGACCTGCTAGGGCAGTCCTATCACCATTATCACTGAATCCTGAAGATTGACGAGTAGAGCGTTGAGCCCTAGAATATGCCTCTGTAAGTGAAGTTTCGCTACTCGCTAGAATCTGAGACCGAGCCGATTCATATTCAGGTTTTAAACCACTCAGGAACGCAAGAATAATCAACTGCTCTCTTTGTTTCTGCATCTGATGAATATCTGAAGTAATAGGCATCAACATATTAAATTCTTCATATATTTTCTTGAACGAAGCGAAATAATCACTGATATTTTTCATTTGCTCAGTGCGGAATAGGGACTGACATACATCATATAATTTGTTCATATCATCTCGGCCAGAATATAGAATTTGTAGATACTCCCACAACTCTTAACTGAATCACAGTGGGTAACCAACATGGCTACCTTTGGCTCCATTGAATTGATAGGTTGGTTATATAACCGTGCATCATCACGTAACCAAATCTTATAACCTGTAGGGTCAAATTGTTTGTTCATGAATTCAACAGTACGATGATCTTCCTTATCCATACCACGAATAGCAAAAAGAATAATCTTTCTCCAATGCTGGAAATTAGATCTATCCAAACGTTGATCTGTAAGCTTGGTAGAGGCAGAAACAATCTCAGAAATAATGGGCTTGTTGTTGTTCTCAACATCCCTACCGTCGGAAGACGACAAATCCGCCATAATAAAATCTTAAATAAAAAAAATCCAGAGATGACTCTGCGAATCGAAATAGAAAAACTAACAAGGCGGAACCACACCCTTAATCACATAAACAAGGGGGAACCGCACCCCTATATATATCAAGACAACTTTTCAGTCAAGGACCCATTACGAATTAGGGTTTCATGATCGGAATTACGAAAACAGACTGCGTAGCGGAATTTGCCTTCACAAAAAAAAAAAAACAAGGGTTAAGGTTTGTGTGGGTTAGGGAAGAAGGATGGTGATTAGGGTTAGGGTTTTTTGAGAAGAGAGTTTTTCAAACTTCGGTGTCTGGCTCTGATACCATGTTGAAATTAGTGTAATATTGACTTACTAACTTTTTGGTTAGCAGTCCTATATATATATATATAAATATTAAGGCAACATATAGATGGATACACAAAATCATATGGGCCTGACCCATATTGGGTCAAGCCCAAAGACACCCACACACTATAACTAACACAAAGAAAAGAAGATACGTGTATGTAGATATATGTGTGTTTGTGAGAAAGTTGGTTGAAGAAATAATTGGTTGAGATATGTTGGTTAGAGACTAATGGCTGGAGGAAGGAAAATGTGGCCAATGAAAATTGGTTTTTATCATGCATGCTTTCAATGTCACTTAAAACAATGTCATCTTTAAGGTTGAAATGGGAAGCAAAACTAATTGCAAGAGATGGCTCATGGGGGGGGGGGGCTACATAATTGACAGTTATGATGTGTAACTATACCTCAACTAAGGTTGAGGAGGAAATCATCATAAATAAAATAATTTTTTCTTAATCTTTTATTAAGTTCTGTGTATGTGTTAATGTTTATGGTTTTTGCTTCATAAAATTAATTAATTTAAATTCTTAACTACAATAAATATCAAAAGATAGATTTTCCTTCGCTTTAAAGTTTAAAAGTCTAAGCATCATAAAATCAAATATTTTACTTTTAAAAATCACAAATCCAAGCTAGATTAATTGTAATAAGATTTCTTAACTACTATAAATATATTAGTAGTTAAGAATTTAAAGCAATTAATTGTATGAAGCGAAATCATAAACATCAAAATCCTACAAGTGGATTTTTAAAAGATTAAGAGAAATTTATTTTATTAATGGTTGTTTCCTCATCAACCTTAGTTGAGGAATTAATTTTACATCATAATAAAGTACAAATAACTATAAATTGTGATAGAAAATTAAGACAATAGAACCCAAATTATGTAGCTCCTCCACTGGCCCTTTGCTGCTCCGTTCCCCCTTTTCCTCTAGTTCCAAGAATACCTTATATACACACTATATGATCCACTTGCCCTCTGTTATCTCTTGCAATTTTTTTTTTGCTTGCCATTTCAGCCTTAAAGATGAAATTGCTTTAGGTGACATTGAAAGCATGCATGATAAAAACCAATTTTCTCCAGTCACATTTTCCTTTCTCCAACCACTAGTCTCTAACCAACCTTTCTCAACCAATTATTTCTTCAACCAACTTTCTCACAAACACACATATACATCTACATAAACATATCTTCTCTTCCTTGCACGATTGAAGAAGTCCTCCACCGAATGTGGTGGGAATGACAGGTTCGGAACTAGTCGGTTTTTCCTTCTTTTTTTCTCTCTTGTTTTCGTCTCTTTTTATTCTCTTTTATCATTCCATACCTATATGAAAATAAAATCACATCTAAAATAAAATTTTAAATTAAATATCTATTTACCTACTACCAAATTTATATTTGGGGATAAAATATGTATGTAATATACACTCATCACCATCCACTTGTCCAGTGATCACAGTAAAGCAAAACACAAAAATATAAAAACGAAGTGTCTGACATAGATAGTTTTCACTTCTGTTCATCGTTTGAAAAATGTATAAAACAGTAATAAAGAACGATTGACGCGAAATCGTGAACTACAATTTACAGACTTACGCCTTTCTTTTTATGTACTACTATCAGGGCAAGCGGTAGTCAGAAAATAGATGGTTTCCTGCCATATGACGCATTGAAGTGAGACCGACATCACTCCCGCTTTAGTGCATCTAGTGGCTGGAAGCCTGAAAATCATTCTGGTTCCATTTTCTGCCGATCTCTTCGATTGAGGAAGCATTTTGCGTACACTTTTGTTCATGTCTTACCATGCTCAACCATTTGGATTTCTGTTTCAGAGTGAGTAAGAGGGACATGCATGTTACCAAATGTACAATCCAACCATTATGCCAGGTTCAGAAGCCTGGTAGAGTGGAGCTTGGGCATATTTCTACTTGGTTTCTTTAACAATTGAGCTTCATACTGACCTGAATTTATTAATTCAGTCAAGGAACCAAGCTAATTGTGAACTAAGTGAGATTGAGGATCTCATGAACGTTCTTGAACCATATTTAGTATGTATGTTGCTGGAGTCATGAGAGTACACTGTGATTTACACGATTTTGTTTATTTTTTACATCCAATTTACACAGAATAGAATGGCGAATCCTGGGATATGCATTACTCTGTAGGAATATGTTATTTTTCATCAATATATAAGCTGGATGTTGGAAGCAGTTTTAGACAGTACCGTCACTTGACATGAAAATTCCACCCGTAGAATCAAATTTTTGATAGTGTTTGTCACTTGACACAAATTTGTGTGGAAGTAGTAAACGGTTTTCACATGTATCTTTTTCTACTAAGGTTGGAGAGCAAAATGGTACTTCGATTTTCATGACTTGTATGTCGGCTTGCATTAGCAAGGTGTATAGATCACTTAACTACAAGTCTAATCTGACTGACATTCGAAGTTTCATATTGCAGAGATGATGCGCCAGGCAGGTGTAGCAAAGACATCATCTCCTAAGGACCGAATTATGAATCGGCAGAGAGATAAAATACGTCTTTTTGCATCTCCCGGCAAGTGAATGTATGTCTCCTTTTATTTTTCGTTGAATTTGAATGAAAACATGTATTTGCTCATCTGAATATCATGCCAGTTCAGTTTTTGCCTATTCCAGCTCTTCTCTGAAAATGAGAATTGAAACTGAACTTGTTGGAGGGAAGGACATCTTGAGTGAGGTTTCGACTGTAAATTGGGAAAGCAAGTGTTTATGATCTTCATTTGCAGACATATTGATGGATGTCAGTGCATTGCAGAAATGATCAGGCTTCCTCATATAGTTCTTATGTATGTATCTTTTTGTTTTGTGAGAATGTCATTCAATAATATTGAAAGTGGCTACTGGTCATATCTGCATCCATTGTAGGTTGTGTGACCGCCCAATCCACTGTATCGAGTCCGTGGTTCACCCAGGAAATATCACACAAAGTGTATCACTATATCGTTTGTAAATTTATTTTTTATTTGTGAAAGTTAAGCATTTGTAACATGCATGTAATTGCAGAATATGAAAAGAAAAGTATGAGTTTGGATACAACATATGACAATCTTCATTTTATGTTGGAAGTTGTGTCTGGAACTCCTATTCCAATTAGGATTCTATTTTCAGAGTTTTATTATTTAAAACAATTTTTTGTTAGAGAAGAAGTCTTGTTCTATAAGGAGTTGCAATCCCTGTCCAACAAGGAATTGAGTTTACATGTAATACTCGTGCATCAAGGAATTGAGTTTTAGCCTAGGTTTTGGGTTGAGAATGATGAGATTGGGGAAGATGTAATCTCATGAGGGAGATCATGGGTAGAGATAGATTTACAAGGTTGGATAGAGTGAACACCGATGAACAATGTGTACGAATTTTAGTGAAATTTCTTTCTCATCCATGAACATAGCCCGATTTCGGGTGAACTATATAAATCTTGTATGACAGTTTCAATGGGGTGTAGGCCTTCTGAAAGGTAAATGAGACTCAGGTCGGACGGAGATCGGCCCTTGAGTAAAATGGTAGAATGGATGAAAGTTCCCCATCTTTGCCAAGACTCTTGAAAGCATCTCGTGAACAAGAAAGAGAGGAGGCGAGAATTGAGTTATGTTTGTGAATCACAATGATCTTTGGGATTCCGTGTCTAAGAATAGGCGACTTTAATAAGTTTGATAATCATATCCTCTCCAAGACTCTGGGGGGGATTCGTGTTGATGTTGTGTCGGGTTGAGATTAACCTAATTCAACTCACATGTTATTCGTGTCGATACATGTAATCCATTTAACTTATTTATTATAATATATTAAATTAAATTTTGACACGATCCAACACGAAACGAATTATTTAATCTATTATTAGTAAAATTAAATTGAATTTGATACGATCCAGTAATGATTTATTGATATATTTTAATCCATGACCAATTAGAATAGAAAAAAAAATAAAAATAAATATAATCGTGTCAAACGTGTCGTGTTCGGGTTACTCGTGTCGTGTTCAGGTCGATCCTTATATTTTTGTGTTGTGTTCGGGTCGACCCTTATACAGTTTCAACCCTTTTATGGTCAACCCTAACTCTTTTAATTCATGTCGCCTTCGTGTCGTATCTCATTTTAGTAGCTTACAACGACCAAGATACGAAGGTGGAGCACTCGCAATATACCATGCTATATTACGATAACAGGGCAACATTGCATATAGCACCATGCATGTCACGAAATTCAAGGATTGTAATTGTGACTTAGATGAAGAGAAGATGAACAATGAACTAAAAAACAAATCAGAAGCCGAGATCAACTTCGAAACACGACCATCAATACCACACCTTATCGAGTACACAACGGAACAACATATACACAAACACACAGACAAAACACACGCTGACACACACACAACAATGAACAATCTCAACCTGGGATTGAAAGAAAGAATCAGAAAGGCCCTCGATAGTGGCACTGAACCCTTCTCAAAATGAAAAGAGAATAAATGACCTCAAAGACCTTGTGGAGAGGGTCCCAAAGAACCCCAAAAAATCCCCAAAGAACTTTCGGACTAATCTCGAAAAATCAACAAAAGTTAGTCATTGGCCAACCATCGTGGGTCAACCTTAAAAATGATCAAACATGAGCATGCTAAGACCCTTGTGTAACTATTATTTGTGTAATGAACTTCCCGAATTATCACATTGTGTTGCAGAATGCCCCATTATTCTCAAAAGAATTATAAATGACCAAAATGTCATTTGTTATTCAATTACACTTAATAAAGTTTTCAAATTAACATAGATTTTTAAATAATTGCTGCTAATTTGATTGTAAATCTTCATTCAAATTGATTAGATAATGCTTTTAAGTTGTTTGAATAAAAATTGAGTATTTTTTTAAAAAATGATTAAGTAATTACTCAGACTATTTTTATATATAACATATGGTCTTGTATATGTAGGCAATGGCATAGAGAGGCCCTTTTCAGTCTTTTCACACTAAAACTCATGCAAACCCTAACTTCTCATATATATAAGTGTATATACATAGATACAGAGGTCTGTAATTGCAGGCACGTCTTCCAATTAAGCCGGAGGTGAAACAGGAAAAATCCATGAAAAATCATCAAAACATTGCCGCACCTACACTTCGAGCATAGGTCCCAAGCGTACCTCCAAGTGTTGATCCAAGCGTAGAAATGTGATTTCCAGCCACTTTTTGAAACTGGAAGCGTAGGCAAAATCGTAGGTATTTTGTGGAAAATCACTTTTCTCTGTAAATGCACCAAAACGTCCGTCTCGAATCCACGATACTTTTTGTTGAAGATGACGGCTTCTGAAAATGCCGTTTTTGCCCTCCGGGAACCATTTTTGTCTTGTACTACCCCTTTAACTCTCTTCTTCGATAGAAAGAACTTACTCTTCAGTTAATTCACCAAAGTTAGCTCCATTTCTTCATTAAGCTCCTGAAACATGTCTTAACACGCAAATGCAATAAAAATACCAAATAATGAAATGAAAGAACGTAACAATAGTTAGTTAAGGGGTCAAAATGACTAGTATTTGACACATATCACACCCCCAAACTTACGTATGCTAGTCCCTTAGCAATAAACTCAAGGAACTTTTCTTGTGATGATCTTTTTAATCTAACTACTCTAACTATTCTAACTAATCTAACCTAATCCCTTATTTTCGTGAGGGTCAATGATTACACTTAGCACGTGTAAAAAGGATTTTGAACCCTTAGGTTGCCCCTAGTGGACGAGTGAAGTCTCGTGAAGGTTTCCAGTGATGGTACCTACAAACATCTCAATTCTCTATAACCACACAGTCATGAGTTCACACACAAATTCAATTCAGTAGTGATACACTACAAAAGACAGCATGGATTTAAATATTCCCACTCACTACCGAACAACAATTATATCAAGCTTCGAGTCATGAATGGTTCCCACTAAAGTGAATGATTTTGCTACATTGTACTCTAAATTCAGACAACCTTCGTGATCTTGTGAACACTCGACTATGATATTTTAGTTTATCTTCTCGTATTTCATTGATCAAAGTTTACCATTTTTAATAAAAAAAAAACATATTTCCATCTTTCCACTTTTCATCCCTTTTTGTCTTTCTAAGTCTCTAGACTTTCCAGCGAGGATTTTTAGTCCCGACTAACTCCACCTGAGTTTCTTATATGGGATTTATGCTCATTAGTTTTCTCCCTGTTTTACGCGAATAGTGATATTGGTGATACCAAAGCCCGGTTACTCAGATCGAAGAACTACTTTTTGCATTTTATTTTCTCAATTAATTTTTATTAATTTCCTCCATTTCAACCATAACATCTCCTTTTCTCCTCTTTTACTGTGGTAAAATTATTTTTTCAACTACATAGTCAAAGATCAACTTATTTCCCATAGTGAATGTGTGCTTGTGCTTATAGGTCAAAGTCGTCTTTCTTAATTTCAATTTCACTCATTCACTCACCTATGTAAAACCATATCACTTCACCCACTCAATCTAATCATTACTCTCATGAATGGGAATATCACATTACATACTACTCATGCATCATATACAAAAATTTAATCAACTTGTAATGCAAAACATTCATGAGTGAAAACAAATAATTGCTCCAAAATTTTAAAATTTCAAAATTTTCCGAAACTTTTCCATTCCTTGTAATACTATACCCTCACCCCCAAACTTAAATCAGACCATGTCCTCATGGTCAAAAATAATATACGAGAACATATACAGTTACCCTCAAAGCTCAATTCTGGATTCCAAAGCAAAGCATGAATCCCCTCCCCCAAACTTGATTTAGATCACCTGTAGATATCATCAACAAAGCACAAATACCTAATCATAGAAAGGGAAAATAAATTTCATCATAAACATCCAAAAATCAACACATGTTTCAATGAATCAAAGATTTTATTATATTTTAGAGAGCATACATAATAATAAAATAATAATAATAAATTGATTTTTCATTAAGGACCTACAATCCAAAAATGATATAAAATAAACAAAGACGTAGCCTTAGGAGTCTACCGCCCCTAAAAACAAAATAAAACATAAACAAAAATCCTAAACCTAAATCTAAAACTTAATCTTTCTCATCTTCTTCATCACATGACACGACGATTTTCAACCATATCCGGCAGTCTGTAGTCTTTTTCAAAATTTCCAAATCTTCCTCTGGATATATCTTCATAATTGTGCACCGCATCTCATCCAACTCCTTCATCCTATCATCCAACTGCTGGGCAAAGATCTTTGATAATAGAAACGGGTATGGAAGATAATGTTCAAATCTATCGGCACCCGCCTATTCTCTATTCATAATTGCTCGGGCAATCGACATCTCAACCATAATCAATGTTTTAATACACACTTCATACCCATGAGTTAGGCATAATAAGTTCTAAGCATAGAGTGATCTCTCTTACTAGTCTGATTATTGGGGCGAAGTTGAGCCGCAACGACACAATCCAAATAAAGAAGAGTCGATTTCAACAACCAATTATCACACGTCCAATCTCTTGGATCTGATACTGTACATAATTCCCGAACCATCTCATCATCCTTATGTGGCCATACTATAGGATGTTCCTTCAATATTCCTTGTAAGTTTGTTGGAGTACCAATTGGTATATTCCACGCATCGGCAATACTTCTTCTTCCAATCACAATAAGAGCACTTCACTGAGTTACGACCATAACCTCAAATCCTGGTTGTCCCAAAATTGTCATATTTTCATAGAATTTTTAAACCAACCCGGATACACCTTTTCACCTGCCGGTTTTTCTTTAAGGATTTTCTTTACAGACACAACTAATACTCGGTTCATCCTCTTTGGATGAAGTATCTCCTCAAATTGCAACCTACACTGCAAAAAATATTTTGGTGTAGTTCGGCTTCCATTCCGACTCGTAGCTCCTTCATTCGTGCTCTTCATATCCACATATGGTTTCGTACCTTCTATGAATTGCTTTGAGTCAGAATAATCTTAATTAGCATTATCCATACTAACCCCCCTTGAGATAGATAGAATAGGAGAACAACTGAAGAAGAATATCTATTGTAATGCTCACTCCTTGAGAATTGCACATTGTGAATTGTTTCTACTCTATGGATGTATTTATAGATGGATGTAGTAGAATTAGAAGAGAAAAATTATTTAAAACCCTTAGCTGACTAGAAAAGGGGAAGCAATAATTATCCAACTCCAACTTGTATTTGTTTTTCGTCTCCTTGTCAGATTAGGATTACTCTAAAAGGTCTACAAAAATCCTAAAAATAACTTCAACAAATCCTAATACAAGTACAAGTACAAACCAGGCCAAAACACCCCGAAAACAGGTCAAATTTACAAATTTTCAAAACTCTCTAGCTGAACCTTACGCTTCAAGTGTACGCTTAGGCCTGAAAAACAATTTTTTTTAAATCACAGTTCTCCGATTAAACCACTGCAGATACACCCCCAAACTTGAACGCACAAATGTCCTCAAAATACGAGATAAAATTTTGAAACAAAATCAAGCTATCAGCATAAGTAAAATAATCGTGAAATTTCCGGGGATATATCAAATAATTTGATTGAATCATCAAAAATGCAATTTTAGAAACTATAAAAATATCAAGAACATTTAGAAGATAATCGTTCAAGCGGTCACATCAGCCCTATATGAAATTATTCGCTCGACAATTTATCTCTAATATGAAATAAAAATAAAAATATAACAAAAACCTAACTAACACTAAGCTAAGACTCATCATCAGAGGGCGGTGGTGTAGGTGGAAACGGCACACCCACATGCTGACACATACAGTCAAATCTATGAAATAACCGCCTTTGATCCCTTTGTCGGCGCACTGTCTCCTATTGTTGTGCTTGTCTATCCTCTACCTTACTCTACTCTATCCCCTGTATCCATGCTATAATAGTGTTAAACTGAGCCTGTGATAGAGTAACCGTACCACCCGCAGGTGCATTTGGCATCACGACCTCCTCAGCAGCAGCTGGCATCTGTGGCATCTCAACCTCGTGAACCATAAAGGTATCATCCTTCGCTATGCCGGTATCAGCCTAGCCTATATCATTAGCCTGAGCCTGCACATCTAGTGCCTGTACTACATCGAACAATGGTCGGCATCGCATAATATCATTTGCATGCACCCTAGTCTAGACACTAGTTCACATTCCTCTGGCGTACGGAGTACCATCCCTATATCTATTGCGCTCGGCCGCATCTAACTCGATCCCGGAATCCATCATAATCTTCATCACTAGGCACAGTAATCGAATCTGAAATCTACATAGCTTAACCTTGGACACCTTGCGCAGATGAACATAGTGCGCATATGGGCCTCCCCACAAAATCTGTGGAATAGAAATCCACCTCTCGAGCTGAAATGCGTAGTGAAGAGCCGGGAATGGCGCAAAGCATATAGTAATGTGGCTGTGTGGCAGAATCTAAGATCGAACTATCACATCCCAAAATCATAGAATATGATAATAATCCATCTTCTTTGTACAGTTCCGATGCTCATCGGCCCATTGCCCGTGTAATACCCCGTAATTTTTATTTATTTATATTGGATATATTTAATTAAATTAATTAATTAATTATAAGTTAATTAGTTGGGCTTATTAGCTAATGGGCTATAATATATTTTTGGGCCCATCGGAAGGATTAAATATATATATATATTTTTATATAACCAAAATAAAACCCTAAGATAGTCATACATTTTTTATCAGCCGATTCTATAGAGGGAGAGTAGAGAGAGAGCTCTGTGAAAGAGGAGAGGAAACAACGATCGATCTACAGTTGTGTGTGATTTGGTTCTTAAATCAGGCAAGTAGAATGTTCTTCTCTTCCCTTTTGAACTCATAATCTTAACATCTATGTGGCCTGGTTATATGATGTTGTGTATACTTATATCTATAGATTTGTAACTGATATTATATATATATATATTCGTTATACTAGTTGGAAGTCTTGATCTGTTAATTAAATATTTAATATGAGTAAATAGATTTGAATGATTTATATATTATTTCGGAAACACATATATATGTATAAATTTAGAATTGACGGGTGTAGGTGACGATCATATGAGTTTGTACTAGGGATGATTCCCATGTGAAGGTTTTTGTGCGTGTAACATAGTTGGGTATAGGAATTTAATATTGGGTTTTTGTTCATATATAGATGACTTTCTGAACTAGGATTATTTTATATTAACTATATAGGAAGTCACCTTTTACTTTTATTGTTTTTGTCATACATATGTGAGTCAATGGATCTGTAAACATGAGGATTTGCATGCTTGGTTGTTTTATATATATATGTATATATATATGCGGTAACCTTGTGTAAATAGCAAAAGTTAAGGAGTTAGAATTGTGATACAAGGATGGTAATGACAGATAATAGTCTTCAGGTTTAAAATTCGTGCATATATACATGAGGTTATGAAATTTAGACTTATAAATCACATGATGGGCGACTGAGTAATGATTGGAATGGCTTATAGCTAGCAATCTGGTGATTAAGTATTAGGATGACGTGAGCTTTGTTTTAGGTGGATAAATGGAGTAAATGAATTTGGTACTAAATAAAAATGAACTTATACTTTTGGGGTGAGTAAATTTTGGAAGACGATATATATATATAATTTGTTTACTGTGTGTTTAATTTATTTGTGTGAATAAATGTTCGAATAATTTTCTGTGTATATATATTTATATATTATTTTATGTGATTGTGGAATGGAGGAAACCATGGTGAGTTGACTACTAAGTCAGTCTCATCTATACCATAGTTGACTAGTCACGATATTGATAAGTTATCGGGTACGTGGTTATGGTTAGGCATGGTTAAGTTGCTTATTTATTTGTGAATTAATTATGGTTGCACTTATTTGTTTTGTTTATGGATTTGTGATTTAATCATGATTGCGCATTATTTGTTTTACATATTTATTTATTTATTTATCTATTTATTTTGGAAGATAGTTATTTAGGAGGTGGTATTTAAAGTTATAGGAATTATTGTAATTTCTATTATATATGGTCGGGATAGATGATAGGATTATTGGTACTCTGTTTGGGATCATGTAGAGTCTACTTTACTCGTGGGTCTGACCCACCATTGTTAACATTTCAGGTCCTCGGTAGTTCCAGTCACAGGGTTAAGGGTTCATCTCGTTTCTTCTTGAGTTATTCAGCTTTTTGCTTTGTTTCAATGTAGGGACTCTATATTAATATTTTCTTCCGGATTTATATTTTCGTTTATGGTTTTAGGGGTCCATAGATATGGGATTCCCGAGTTGTATCCTTTCGGGATTTGGATTTCTAAATTTGTTTATTCATGGGAATTAAACTTTTGAGACTCTGTTGTTTCTTAAATATGTCTTTTGCTTCTGTGCTCGTTTATTATTGAGTGTTGATGTACCTTAGTTTTCGGTATAGGCCTGGCCAACCTATGCATGAAAATTAGGGGGTATCACAGCCCGGCAGTCTATAGTACAACCAAATCAGAAATAGACGGTAGTGCCACAAGCATAGGAGAAAACTCAGCAGCCAAATCGGGCGGACACTCGTCCGGAATACCCCAGGCCTCAACAATAGTCTGGGGGGTAATCTCTATCTCTGTACCATGGACCACATTCAGTAGTCTCTTCTCCCTACTGAAGTGGCGCATGTGTAGCTAAAACTCCCGAATCATATCCTCGCATATGTGCGGGGTTGCCGGGGCTAGAATAGGCAAAAGACGTCGGGCCCTCAATCGGCCGATCATCCAAGCTAACACTGGCTGTAAATCCCCAAATATCCTCAATAAGTATGTCATCTGTTGCTGATAGCCCTTCCGGAGAGCCCAGTCTAGTAAACGCTCAACTGATGATGCCCGAGGTACCGACAAAAATGAGGTCAAAACTTCAGGATCACCCTCTACTGGTGGCTTCGGCACCCTCTCTTTAACCCTATCATCCCTATCGCCCTCATCAGTGTCATCCCCCTGCTGAATATGATCATCCTCTATATCCTCATCCATCTGCTAGGCCTGTTGCTCCAGCATAGGTGGCGGTGATGGTGCCTTTGGAACAAATGGCTCAACCACCAAGAGACATGTAGTAATAAGATGTTGCGCCCCTGTGTCGAGCTTTCCATCTCCTCTACCTCAAATGATAAGGAAGACGAGGATGCCAAATCGACATATTCTGATCTCCTAGTGCGCGTGATACGGTGGCGAACAGGTGATGGTGCAGGTGACGATGACCTCGACCTCTGTCGTATTAGTGGATAAGCCACAACGGCAGCCTGAGCCACTCGCCTCGCCGATATCTTTGTCGGTGTCATGCCTACAATAGGGAATTTTCAAAAAGTAAGAAATAATGAACCGGACACCGAATCAAACTCAAACTATATCTAAATATATCCAATACGACGATTAAACAAGCCGTCATCCAAAAAATTCAATATTCAATCTGATTCCGAAGTGGAAAATCTCAAACTTTTAGAAAACGGATCAAAACATGATTTTAATCGGTCTCGTTCATCAATACTAGTTTAGAATAGTTAACTAAGTCATATGAAATCACAATAATGGAACAAAACTCACCAAATCGCGATAAACAATGGATTTCCAAAAATTGAATTTCAGTGACTTTTCGAGTTCTTCACGCGAATCCGGTCGAATCACCAACTATTCTAATGATCCGTTGTCAATGAATGATGAGGAATTGAATGGGTAAATAGTAGGATCAAACCTATCGAAGAATGGTGGAGAATTGAGAGAGAAAATAGAGTTTGAATGAAATGGAGGAGGGAACACTGTAGTGACCTGTTTATAACAGGCCTGCGCAGCTACGCTTGAAGCGTAGGCCCCTGACCCAAATTTTGAATTTTGTTCTCTTCTTTATCATCTCATCCCATCTTTCAACTCCACACTTCTTAAATGATTCATAGGCCCCATGTACACCATACTTAAATGATGGTGGCCTTGCAACTCGATTTTACGGACTCGATCTTAAATGCCGAAATAAGTAAATTACCATCTAAAAATACAAACTAGGCGTCAAAGCAACTCTTCTCTACCTAGTACCAATGTTTAACATCGTTGGAATGATGTTGTCGCTTCTCAATACTCCAGATCAAGTTTATCTAGCCCGGGTGGTGGTTTAGTCAAATTGATCGTTTCTACCACATACTCAACTGGTCGAACCTCTATATAATGTTTCAATCTCTGCCATTCACAAAAAACGTCTTTCCAGTGTCAAGATCATAGAGCTCCACTGCTCCACGGGGAAAAACCTTTGTAATCTTGTATGGCCCATCCCATCTTGACTGAAGCTTACCAGGAAACAACTTGAGTCTCGATTTAAACAACCAAACCTTTTTGTCGGGATCAAAAATGTTCTTTTTGATGTGCTTATCATGGAATGCTTTTGTTCGAGCCTTATAAATTTGAGAATTTTCATATGCATCATTTCTCAACTCCTTAAGCTCTTGCAGTTGGAGTTTCTGCTACACACCGGCTATCTTTATATCGAAATTCAATCTTCGAACAACCCAATATGCTCGGTGTTCCAGCTCTACAGGGAGATGGTAAGCTTTAGCATACACAAGACGATATGGTAACATACCAATTGGTGTCTTAAATGCAGTTTTGTACGCCCAAAGTGCATCATTTAGCCTTCGCGACCAATCCTTCAAATCCGGATGCACCATTTTCTCCAAAATATTTTTAATCTCCATATTATAAACCTCCACTTGACCTTGTGATTGGGGGTGACTTGGCATACCAATTCTATGAGTGATACCATACTTCTCGCACAGAGCGAAAAAAAACTGGTTGTCAAAATGGCTTCCACCATTACTGATCAGAACTCTCGGCATACCAAATCATGAGAAAATGTTCAATTTTATGAATTTTTCCACCATGTCATGAACAACACGTTTGGTGGCTATTGCTTCTACCCATTTCGGAACATAATCAACCCCCACAAGTATATACTCCTTCTTATTTGCTTTTGGAAATGGTCCCATGAAATCAATACCCCATACATCAAACAATTCTACAATCAGAATCGAGGTTTAAGGCATCATGTCTCTTCAAGATATGGATCCAAGCTTTTAACACTGCAGACACGTTTTACAAAATTCAACTGCATCCTTGAATATGGACGGCCAGTAAAATCCACTCTACAGCATCTTATAAGCTATCTTCTGAGCTCCGAAATGCCCTCCATACTCTAGTGTGTGATAAAAGGTAAGTATGCTTTGCACCTCACTTTCGGGGACACATTTCCTGATAATCTTATCAGAGCAATACTTGTACAAATGCGGATTATCCCAGATATAAAATTTTACTTGGCTGAAGAATTGGTCTTTCTTATTCTTAGACCATCTTTTTGGAATTCGACCTGTGGCTTTATAACTAACAATGTCAGCATACCACGGTATTTGTTCCACCATAGCGACACTGAACAGATGTTCATCAGAGAAAAAATCCTTAAGAGGAGTAATTTTCTTTGTGGACTCAATAATAATCCTTGATAAATGATCCGCAACAACATTTTCTGAACCCTTCTTATCTTTGATTTCCAGATCGAATTCTTGCACCAACAGAATCCACCGAATCAGTCGGGGCTTAGAATCTTTCTTTGTCAGAAAATGCCTCAAAGCGACATGATCCGAGTAAACGACAACCTTGGTGCCTAATAAATATGATCGAAATTTATCTAAGGCGAAAATAACTGCCAGCAACTCCTTCTCGGTTGTTGTGTAGTTCATATGAGCTTCATTTAAAGTCCTACTGGCATAGTAAATAGCATATGGCAACTTTTATTTTCTTTGACCCAACACAACTCCTATGGCGTAGTCATATGCATCACACATGAGCTCAAATGATATAGACTAGTCTGGCGAACGAATAATCGGGGCTGATGATAGTTGAGCATGCAGCTCCTCAAAGGCGTGAAGACACTTTTCGTCAAAAATGAAAGTAGCATCCATAGCCAATAAGTTGCATAGCGGTGGGGCGATTTTGCTGAAATCTTTAATAAACCTTCGGTAAAACCCGACATGTCCTAGAAAAAAAACGTATCTGGTTAACAGATGTGGGAGGAGGTAGTTTTGAAATGAAATCCACTTTTGCTTTATCGACCTTTATCCCTCACTTCGATACAATATAGCCTAGTACTATCCCCTCTTGAACCATGAAATGGCTCTTTCCCCAACTTAGGATCAGATTAGTTTTTGGTTTCCCCAAAAATTGAAAAATCATCCATAAATACTTCAAGAAATTTCTCTACCATGTTAGAGAATATAGACATCATACACCGCTGGAATGTTGTTGGCGCATTACATAAACCGAACAACATTTGTCTATAAGCAAACGTGCCATACAGACAAGTAAATGTGGTTTTCTCCTGATCAACAGGGTCAATTGCCACCTGCTTATAGCCGGAATTCCCATCTAAAAAGAAATATTAGCTCTGCCCGGCTAATCTTTCCAGGATTTGATCAGTGAATGGTAGTGGAAAATGATCTTTCCTGGTATTCATATTGAATTTTTTGTAATCAATACACACATGCTATCCCGTGGTCGTGCGTTGTGGAATTAGCTCACCTGTTGAGTTTGGCACCACTGTGATGCCCAACTTCTTAGGCACCACCTGAGTTGGACTTACCCATGTTGTAACACCCCGTGTTATTTTACCTTTTTCCTTAAATTAATTCTAATTTAATTTCGTTTATGACGTCACTTCTTCTTGACGCATTGTTTATTCATGGTATTTCGCGTGTAAATTTTTCGCGTTTAGTTTTAAAGTCGACTGGACGACATTACGGTTTCTCTTTGACGACTTCAAGAGTTATTGTTACCGACTATGCTGTTTCCTTTCGACGTTTAGCATTAGTGCTTCGACTGGATGGCAACACGTTTTATTGGATTGGGCTTGTTAGGTGTTCCGAAATTTGGGTTCCTACCCCGGTGTATCTATTTCGGGTTATATTATTTATTTAGAGTCCCGTGGAATTACCAGTTCGCGTGATCACACTTGGGAGTTGGTCCGTTATAATTTTGGACTAATTATGCCTATATAGATTATTGCAAATAATTATATAGAGGTGGGGTTATTTTGTGATTATGGATATTAAGAGGGTAACTTTTGCAATATAGCATATATATGTATATATGTATACATATCTGATCAACTCCCGCACACCTCCATCTTCTCCATCCTTTCAGGCGAGACTGAACCATCAACTCCTTTTTCATCATCGATCATGGAGAGAGAGAGAGAGGTCGGCTGAGAGAGAGAGAGAGCTGGAGGTCGCGCGCAGAGGCGCGACCTAGTAGTGATGGGTCGCCGGTCAGAGGCGACACGACGATGGTCCAGGGGTGGCGACGATGCAATGTGGGTTACCACGAGCTGGAGGAGGTGAAGCAGGGTCGGAGAGGTGGTGGTGCTTGGTCGCGCAGGGGAGCAACAGCAGTTCGCGCGACAGAAGGTGTTCGGCCGAAAATTTGGGCGGCGATTTGGTCCACTTCCCGATGTCGGATGACCGCGATTTTCTGAGGGTAGCTTTGTATCGGTGCTAGGTATGTCATACTAAAATTTTGTAAATTTCTATGTAGCGGTTTGTTGGAAAATCGCGTTTATAGGTTATAATTTTTGTTTGGGTTATTTTAGATTTACCCAAATTGATTAACCTATTGCTAATGGGCTTTGTATTTATTGTATAGGTTATCGAGGTGGACATTTCGGTATATTTGAAATATTATTCGGTGACTTTGGTCAGCGGGCTCCATATACGGGTGCCGATACTGTTCACGGTGGGCCGTTTCGGGCTGTTCTGTAAGCGTAAATTAAGGTGGGAAATTTTATTCTCACTTCCGTATCATTGAAGTGATTTCGGTGTGCAAACCCGTATTTATTTTAATTTAGATATATTAAATTATGAATTTAAATATCTATAATTGAGTTAGAATCGAGGCAGGACTTAGGAATTAATTTGAGAAATTAATTAAATTATTTTTCTGCTAAACTAAATAAATTCCTATTTGAATTGAATAAGAATAGGTGGCTTAATAACCCCTTGTGAATTAAATGGGTTAGTAGAATTTTGTAAAAGTTAGACGTGAACTTAGAACGCTATATTAGTTCCCTTTTTACTGTGTTAGGGGATATGTGAACGTGAGGGACTAGAAAACTTAGACGTTATGCTAGGTTCCCCTTACAATACGTGGATTATTTGCTTTAATTGTTTTAACAACATGTTAAGAGAAATTGAAATATTTTTTCCTAGAGAATTAAAGGAAATAGATTGTTTAAAATATGAATTGTACATGAACTTGCTTCCATGTGATTTAAATGTCTTTATTGTAATTTAAAAGCATGTTAAAGAGATTATGAGATTCATGTTGGTATCATGTGGATATTTTCATGAATATGAGGCATTACATATTTATGTTGAGGCATGATTTTTATTGGATACACCATGTCGTTTGAGTACATAGGTGTTGGTGCATGTAGTGCATGGGTTCACCTTTTGCAGAGAAAAATCATTTGGTTTGGTTTACCTCATTTGCGTGTGGTGCTTGAGTAGACTTGTGTTTGGATCGTCGTAACAACTGGCCAGGGGGTGCTACTTTGCTCCCACGGAACTAATCTTTCGAGAAACGCAGACGCTAGGGGGAACTTGTTCTAATCCTAGGTGCACGACTGGGTCGTGGTGGACGTCTGCCTTGCTTAAAAGTGTGAAGTGTAAAAAGCATTTGGGAAAAACTGTATGATGACTCTACCTTCCTTAGTAAGTTTGTATCCTCAGGGGAATGGCGGAGAATGATCCGTTCACCCTTGGGAAGGGTGTGTTTTTGTGTGTGTATCACAGGTGGTGTGTGATTCACATTACATTGCATAGTATTTATGTGATTTCATTGACATGTATATGTGATGTTGGAGCAGGTTTATTATGTGCTATTATTTCTTTGGATTTTGGAGCATGTTAATCATGAATATTGCAAATAATTCATATTTTTATAAAATGCTCAACTGAAAACGAATAATGTGAAAACATGAATTAAATGCAGTAATTGAAAAAGTATAATGAGTTATATTCTTATACTTATGATTATATATTTTTGTGCCTTGGGGGAGGTTAAGTATATTGGTGTATTGACCTATGTGGTTAGTTGAGGTTGGTGATGGACTATAGAGTTGATTTTGAGTTGATGCCTCAGAGAAGGCGGTTAATAGTTTTGTGATTGTGGTTAGTTGTGTGACCTTGTTGGAGATTTGAGGTCAGGGATTGATTTTAGTATCAATTGAGATTTGAGGCCTTAGAGAAGGTGGGTGATGAGATTGTGGACTTAGTGGATGTTGTAGTATAGACCTTTAGGTGCCTTTCACCTTTCGAGGAATGGGTTATCAACTGTACTTTGAGAATTTGATTGGGTTAGAAGAGGTTATGGTTGAGGTGATTTTATTATGTACTTAGGGTATTGTAGTGTTGTTTCTTATGCTTAGTTCATTCCTCTAAGCATTCCTTGTATTGTGTTTTGTACACTAGTATGTGATTGTTGACTTATATGTTACTCCTTGAGTCTTCGGTTACGGCGTGGTGCCGAACCTCTTCCTTGTGTTATCATTTGGTTTCGTGGGGTTGGAAATGGATAGTTGTGTTCCGTGAACACAATGTAGTACTCTGCCTTCCTTGTCCTCTTGGGCATTATAGGAATCCGTAGAGTTGTGCTCACAATTATTTGGCTGTCTTTCGGAAACGGTGTTTTCTAAGTTTTGAAATAAACTATTTGTATTTAACAGGAAAAACCCGTTTTCGCCTACCCCCATAGAAATTAAAAGTTTTAGCACTTTATAAAATGATCATAGGATCTTCTTTAAAAATATTTTTAACTTCTAAAAGTCGGTGATGGCGACTGACGGAGACCGGGGGCAAGATGATCATTTTTACTATATGGTTTCTTAAAGGAAAACTATTTTATTACTTATCTCGAGATTCTGAGATTTCGAGACTTCTTTGTCAAAATCTCGTCCTGTAGAGTTTTTAAAAATTGTTTCTTGTTTCACCTTTTCTTTGGATCATGTCTAAGTCTCGAGTTTGAGGCTTGGTGTTGTTCAGTGCGTACATATAGTGTTGCCTTTCACTTCTTCTTGGTTGTTGATGTCACCACCTAGGTGATTTGAGTTTTCGTATGTTTGGGGCATGGATGCCGAATGAATTGGTTCAAGTTTTAAAACATTTTCCTTAAAAACTATTGAATCTTTGGGATTCATCTTTTTATAACTTTCACTCTCGGCCATTCGCTTTTGGTTTCCTTGTTCGGGTGTTTTCCCGAAACACTTGTGGTATTCTTAACCTTGACATTGTTGTATCGGTTATCATTGGGACTTCTTTTCCCTTGCTTTATGGTATTGATGAAGAGATATGATTGAGGTGATCCAGTCCTTGAGAGGTAGAATTTCTCTAGGAATGGGAAGAGGTTTGTTATATATATATATATTGTACAAATATATATATATATAGATGACGATTGTGTTACTACGCAAGGACGTGAGTGCTTTTCCTCCTGTGTTTTCGAGGAGTGAGTTATGAGTATTCCTTGGTACTAGTGGTGGATTTTGATCCCTGTGGATATTAGAGGTGAGTGTGTTTTCCCTCTGTTTGGATCTTCGGGTTAGCGTTGTGAGCGCTTGATGATTTGTTAGATTGGACCTAGGTGTCGTGTACCTAGTGTACGTTGTGAGAGTAGTGTAGACTACCAGTGTTGGTACGTGGAGTACGAGTCTTAGTCGTACCTTATAGACTCATATTGTGTGCTTATATATATGTATATATATATATCCCCGATTTATACTCGTTTATGGTAGCATATGAGTACGTGCCTTGGGTTTTTCGTGGCTAGGTAATGTTGTGGGCTATGTATCTTGCTAGATAGTTTAGCATTACTTAAACAGTTAGAGGATGTGGTAGTTAGGATATCATTTTTCTCATTGACCTTATTTGCTCACAGGGGTATTTCATCGCCCCCTGGTATTCCACTCCAGGTTGCAGGAAATGTTGCGGCTACGGGCAGCATGCGGTGCCATTGCAGTTTTCTTTTATTTTCCTTGTTACAGGTTTTGGAGTTGCACAGGGTGATGCGATTACGGTTGCAGTACGACTGGTTTGGGAAGGATAGTTATCTTCTGTCAGCTTCTTTACCCATGTTTTGTGGGATTGTCATATATTTCTCTTGGGAGCCAGTCTATTGGCATATCCCTTTTGGTGTATCTTTTATTTTCCGGTATTTATTATTTTGAGGATGTTATTGTATCTATTCTGCACTGCCATGTGCATTTATGTTTCTTATTCGAGCATTTGTAGCTCTGTTGATTATAGAGGGTTGTGTAGGAGTTAGTGGTTTCTTTCCACTACCTCGGCCCTAGTAGGATTGATGAATGTTGGGCCTGTGAGCCAATGATATTATCGAACTATTATTGGCAGGTTATTCTGTTGTGGTTGGGTGTCCGGATGCTCCATTTACAAATGGAACTCTGCCGGATTTTCATTAGATTCCGCTACTTTGTTCTATCATTCATTTGGGTATGAAATACACCATTTTTATCATTATTCCATACATTTTCATGGTTAATGATATCTTAGTTGGTCGTTGGTATTAAGGATCACATCCTGGATTCCTTGGATGTCATAGTTCGGGAGTCTTAGGAATTTAGGGCCGTGTCAGTTTGGTATCAGATAATACTATTGAGTTTCTATTATTCGTTTAGGAATGGAATATATTTTTCATTTTTATTCCATTTATTTTCTTGTTATTGTTGACTCTAGTGGTTGTTTGACTGACGTCATCCCTTGGAAATTCGCTGATTCTCTGGATTGGAGTTTCGGGAATTTTAGGGGCGTGACACATGTGCTGTTAGAGATAAGATAAATTATACATGCATTTAGTAATTTTACCACTTCTTTCATCACCACATCTTTCATATTGGGATTCAGCCTCCGCTGCATCTTTCTTGATGGCTTTGCATCCTCCTGAAGGTGTATGCGATGCATACAAATCGAAGGGTCTATGCCTTTCAAATCAGCAACACTCCATCCTATTGTCTATTTGTTCTCACTTAGAACCTTGAGTAAACTCAATTCTTGTTTCTCTGTCAATTTCGAAGATATAATTACAGGAAGAGTCTCATCGGATCCCAAGAAAACATACTTCATTTTTTCAGGAAATTTCTTGAGTTCTAAGGCAGGAGGAGTATTTAGAGATGGAATTGGTGGAATATTTAAAACTATTGGAAGTGGTTCAACTGGCTCCCACCATGGTTGAGCGTATAATGTAGTCTCCATTGCATCCAGCTCTTCATTTTGCAGCTTCAAATATGCCTCCCAATCAGCAACTTCCTCATTTGGACTTTCTCCAGTCATAAATGACTCAAGCTCATCTCCTTCCAAGATTTGAGTTGCAAAATCTGATATAATATCATCCAGTTCATCACACTCATTAATTTGAAAACATTACCCAGATTCAGGCAAGTGGTGACTTCCTTCGAACACATTCATCATGACCATCATATTGGCAAATGTCAGGTCCATGGCTCCGGGTTCTGTAATTGATGCATGCATTTGCCGTAGCTAAGAATGGTCTTCCCAATATTTATGGAATGTGCTTATTCGTATCAGGGACCGGTTCTTTATCCAGGACCACAAAGTCAAATGGAAAATAAAACTTGCACACTTGCACAATGACATCTTCAAGCACTCATCTTGCCTATTTGATTGATCGATCAGCGAATTATAGTACAACCGATGTGGGACTGAGCTCACCCAACCCTAGATATTGGTAGACTGAATAAGGAAGTAAGTTAATACTTGCACCTAGATCAAAAAGAGCTATACCAATTTTTTGGTCACCAATGACACATGGAATAGTGGGAGCACCGGATCTTTCCTCTTACGTGGAGTGTCTCTTAAAGCAATGAACTCACTTGCTCAGTCAAGAGTATTTTTGTTGGATTCTTTGCTCTCTTTTTCCGCTTCTGAGTGCAAAGATTCTTGAAAAACTTAGCATAAGATGGTATTTGGGCGATTACATATAAGAGAGGTAAATTTATCTTGATTTATCAGAATGTATCTAATATATCAAATTCTTTCATCTTTCCGTACTTTTCTGGCTCTCTAAGACGTTGAGGAAATGGTGTTGCCTCCTCATAATGCGCTCTTTCTGGCTCTTCAAGTAATGTTTCATCAACATTTTCCTCCATCGATGGTTGGTCTTTTTGCGTTCTTTCAGCCTCTTTCCTTTCTGTTTCCTTCATCTGCTCTTCTTTAGCTTCTTCCCCTTCTCTTGTTCTGCTTCCTTTGTTCTTTGCAACCTTTCTTCATGCTCTGCCTCAACTCGATTCTCCACTTCCTTCCTACTTCTCAGAGTCGTGATTGCTTGAACCGACTCATGAGGATTATTAGCGAAAGATCCAATCTCCAATGCTTGTTGTGACTTAGGGTTGACTTGGCAGTTTTCCTAGCTCTCTCACATTCCTCTCATTAGCCATTTGGCCCATCTGCATGTGCAGTTGTGCTAAAGATTGAGTATGAATGCCTAGCTTGTTATGAATGTCCATTATGACCTGCTCTAGCCGACTAGTTTGGAAACCGGGTGGAGGAGTTTGGCTTCTTGGTGGCTGGGGTTGGTAGTTATAGGGTTAAATAACCTGATTGTTATTGAATGGATGAAGCTCTTGTGAATTATTGAATGGTTGTAGAGCTTGTGAATGATTGGAAGGCTATAAGGCTTGGTTGTTATTGAATGGCTGGAGGGCTTGGGAATTATTAGATCTTCTCGGTTGGTAGTTGGATTGAGAATTTCTAGCCATGATTGTTAGCTGGGAGTCAAATGATTGCAGATTGTTGAAACCTCGGCGGTTGGCCATATGATTGTTGTCTTTCAGTATACCTCGGCTGTTGGTTGTATGACTGCTGTCTTTTTATCAACCTTGGTTGTTAATTGTATGATTTCCCTTTTTGGAATTTTCGTGATGGATTTTCCACATTGGTAGATTTATATAACATGAGTGGGTGATTTATGGCATTAGAGTTGTATGAATTGGTGAAAGGAGCATTATTAGAATAGTTCCACGATGCATTGGCATTAGCAACCATTATCTCCTGACACACAATTTGAGAATACTCAGCTTTAACTACATATGTCTCTCTAGAAGGGGAATGATTTCGCTGAAGAATTTATTAATTCTCTCTAATCTCTCTCCGAACAATGCCATAGTATCTCTCATATCATCATTATACACAACATAATATTTTTTGAATCTCCTATCCTGTTGTCCACCTCTAGACCTCAACTCAGATTGGTATTGGATTGTGTTTTCATTGATATTATCAAATATATCCAAAAGTTCTTTAGCTAGCTTTAGAGTAAACTAACCCAGCGTGGCCGCATCTACCAAGGTCTTATGAGTTTCACTAAGTCCCATGTAGAAATATTTAGCAATATCTTGGTCGGAAAACCTATGATGGGGGCATTTATACAAAATTTCATTATCTTTTTCATATGCATCATGAAAATGTTCGCCAGGCAATTGCCTAAAGCTTTTAATTGCATCTTGTGCTTCTAAGGTTTTTCCTATTGGATAGTGCTTTTCTATGAATTCTCTCTTAAGGGCTTCCCAATCAATTTTTATTTCTCTTGCTAATTTGATGTACCATCTCTTAGCTCTCTCTTTCAATTACCAAGGGAATAATCTCACTGCAAGTCATTTTTGGGCAAATTGTCAAACCTAATAGTAGAGGCTACCTCTAGAAAATCATTTATGTGCTGGTATGGGTCCTCTATCCTAAGGCCTGAAAATTTTGGAAGCATATTGATCATGCTTGTCTTGATCTCAAAGTGTTTTGCTCTTTCTTCTTCTAGAAAATCTGCATAGGAGTCATACGCATTAGGTGCGTAATATCCCTTCAATGATGTCTCTAGTGCCCTCGGTGGGACGGGTATGTGTTCGCCCATTGCTTCTTTTTGCTCATGATGACACTGTTCAATAGATCGACATAAACGATGGAGAGTCTTTTCTATCTCAGGATCGTACTTGACTAATGCATTTCTTAAATTAGAACGGGTCAGTCTATCGGTCACACGCTACTCAAACAACTATTTATTTATTTATATTTTGTTTTTGAATTTTTTCTGAAATAAAATCTAATCTAACTTAACTACTTCTAAATTACAGAAATTAAAGCAAGAATTAATATGCAAAAATCTAGGTAATTAGAAATCATAAAAGTTCCAAACGCAGCTTTAGAAGTTTTGCTCTTCCCTTCCACGCTTTTCAGAGTACCTGTTAATCACACAAAAATCTCACTTTAGCTACATTTACAATAACGCAATGCAAATAAAATACTAAAGCTATTGAACAATGCTTAGTCCCCGGCAACGGTGCCAAAAACTTGATGTTGTGTCAGGTGTACAAAAATATGTGGTTAAAAATAATACCTGAACGACTATAGGTTTTACCTTATGCAAGAGCACATATCAATTGTAGAATAGCAAAGCGGTTTGAGTAAGGGATATCGACCCCACAGAGACTAAGATTGTTCAATTTAATAATTTAGAAACATTGAATTATATTTTCTAAAAGCTTGTTTGTTTGGGTGGTAGAAAGACCAAATTATCTATTTTAACTAAAATTATCTAGAAAGTAAGTAAATTGGTTGTGATTCCGATGAGAGAGAAAACTAGGGTTTTCATCACTCCACCACTAACCGCATAATATAGTTCATTACTGTTTCAACTGTAAGAGGACAATCCATAACTGTGAATCAGGTCATATCGCAAATAGCTACAAACAACCCCAAAAAGGAGTACTATCAACCGGATCGTGACAACCCGACTCATGACTAACGTAACTAGTACATGCCAATAATATTACTCTAATCTACTTCTAATGCATGAAAATAAACTAAAGCATGTCTATATTAAATCGCCAAGACACGACCTGTGTCAACCTAGGGTTTCAAGTTTCATTACCACCATATTGAATAATCATAATTGTGCAAAATAATATATTTATTACATCTAAGACAAGAATTTAGAACAAACATAGAATTTTCTATTAAAAATAATAGAAAACCCTAGATACCGAGTTAGTGTGCCATGGTAGAAGGTGAAATGTTCTCCATAATCTTCTTCTTCGGATCTCTAGGTTTGAATATGGCTCTCAACAGCAGCAAGTCTAATGAATGAACCTCTTGAATCAATGTCTCACAGAACTCTCCAACTCAACCTGTATATCAGCATCAGAATCATTTATATATCTCCTTCACGTCTGATGTATGGTCTTGTATATATAGGCAATGGAATAAAAATGCCCTTTTTAGTCTTTTCACTCTCCAAAATCATCAAAATCCTAAATATAAGTGTATATACACGTATACAAAGGTCTGGAGTCGTGGACACGTCTTCCAATTAAGCCTGGACTGAAATAGGAAAAATCATGCAAAAATCCTCAAAATGGCCGCACTTGCGCTTGGAGGCTATGCTTCAAGCGTAGGTCCAAGCATAAATTTTGCAATTCTTGCCACTTTTTGGTATTGGAAGTGTAGGCACAAGCGTAGGATTTTTATGGAAAATCACTTTTCTCCGTGAATGTGCCAGAACGTCCATCTCGAACTCGCAATAATTTTTATTGAAGATGACGGCTTCTGAAAATGCCATTTTTGCCCTCCGGGAACCATTTTTTCTCCGATTGCCTCTTTGTCTCTCCTCTTGGATAGAAAGAACACACTCTTAATTCAACGAAGTTAGCTCCATTTCTTCATTAAGTTCCTAAAATGTGCTTTAACACGCAGACAACATAAAAATACCAAATAATGAAATGAAAGAACATAACAATAGTGAGTTAAGGGGTCAAAATGACTAATATTTGACACCTATCGAAAAGATGATGTAGTGGCAGATGCATTGAGTCGCAAGTCACGGGCATCGTTGTCTAACATCTTTGTTCGTGAGTGGTAGATGATGGAGGACATCGCGGAGTTGGGTCTTCAGTTCCGTTCCGTGATAGTGGGGAGTCACTAGTGACTTTATTTAGTATGGTGGCACAACCTTACTTATGAGTCATGTGATTGAGGCTCAGGGACAGGATGATAGCATTGCTTTAGTTCGCACTCGTATTGCTGGTGACGAGGTCATGGATGACTAGGTTTTCCACTCCGATGGAGGTTATTGTTTTAGGGGTTTACTCTATGTACCGCAAACTTGCCATGAAGAGGTTTTGTGAGAGTTTCATAGTTCCAAGCTTGTTGTTCATCCAGGTGGCATGAAGATGTATCATAATCTTCGGCGTCATTAGTAGTGGCGAGGAATAAAGAAATTAGTTACAGATTTTGTGAGTCGTTGTCTTACTTGTCAGTAGGTTAAGGTTAAGCACCGAGGACCTGCTGGATTGCTAAATCCGTTACCGATTCCTGAATGGAAATGGGAGCATATTTGCATGGACTTCATGACAGGGTTACCAAAGATGAAGAATCAGATGAATATAATGTGGGTGATCGTTGATTGATTGACAAAGACTGCACATTTTTTACCTATCTGTGAGACGGATAATATAGAGATTCTTAGTAGGCTATACGTGAAGGAGATTGTCAAGCTTCACGGGGTTTCGGTGACTATTGTTTCTGATCAAGATTCGCGATTCACGTCACAATTTTGGGAGGCTTTTCAGAAAGTCTTGGATACGCAATTACAGTTTAGTACCGCTTTCCATACTCAGATGGACGGTTAGTCAGAGTGTACCATTCAGATCCAGGAGGACATGCTTCGTGCTTGTGCTATTGATTTTAGAAGCAATTGGGAGGATCATCTTCATTTAGCGAAATTCGCGTACAACAACAATTATCAGTCTAGTATTAAGATGGCACCTTTTAAGGCATTGTACGGTAGACTGTGTCGTCCACCGACTTATTGGGTCTAGGTTGGTGATTTTGCGCTTTTAGGACCTGATATGGTTCATGAGGCAACCGAGAATATTAGGATTACTCGATAGCATTTGGTTATGGCACAGAGCCGACAGAAGAGCTATGTGGATCGGCGTAGGCATCATTTGTTCTTTAAGGTCGGAGATCACATGTTTCTAAAGGTCTTACCTCGGAAGGGCTTGATGCGATTCGGGAAGAGCGGAAAGCTTTCTCCGCGTTTTATTGAACCTTTTGAGATTCTTGATCATGTCGGCGAGGTGGTGCATCGTTTAGCGTTGCCATCATAATTGTTGAGGGTTCATGATGTTTTTCATGTTTCTATGTTTTGCAAGTACGAGCCGGATCCTTCTCATGTATTAAGTTGGGTTGATGTCAATGTTGCCGATGACGTGTCCAATAAGGAGCGACCTGTGAGGATCTTGGATGCTCGAGAGCAAGTTTTACGGGGCAAAACTATTCCATTAGTTAAGGTCTTGTGGCACCATCGCGGAGTCGAGGAGGCAACTTAGGAGCGTGAGCGTGAAGTTCGGAAAAAAAATACCCGGACTTGTATTCTACTATAGGTACCTCTTGATTTCGAGGGCGAAATCTCCTAAGGTGTGGAGGTTGTAACGTCTAGTATTTTTACGTGTTAATTAAAACTTTTATTTATACAATTAAGTGCTTATATGATTATGTGCTTAATGTGTTTATGTGCTTTGCATGACTTACATGTTGTATCTGATTTAAAAATTGTAAGTTGCATGTTGTATTTTCATTTTGAGAATAATGAATATTGTTGAAAATGATTTTGGGAACGAAATGGCCGAAGGATAAATGAGTAATTTCACATTTTGAGCACATAGTGGAAAGTGTAGAGATTTTGGCTAAGTGTTGGGGCATGAATGACATTTTGGTAATTAGAGAGGATGACAAGGGGTAAATGGGTATTTAAGAGTCTTGGTGTCACTCTTATAAATAACCCTAAGTTGGGAAAATATTGGTCATTTTACACTTTTGGAGTGGTGTCTCATTTCTAGCCCTTGATCTTCTTCTCCCATCTTTGTTCTCAACCCTTGGATTATAGGGCCTTGTTTGGTTGGCACTCAAATGCAATAAACCATTATTCTTGGTCTGTCATTTGGCAAGACTTCATGTCTACCTTTGGATCATCTCCTCATTTTTCTTGCCTTATCCTCAACCCTTGGATGGTGAAAAGGTGAGTGGAGAATATCTACAACCTTTTAGGGTTAGCCACTTTGCAAAACTTCACTCATCTCACAAACTCTTGCTCTCTCTTCCTCTTCTTGCTAAGTTGGGGATACTTCTTGGTGGTGTTCTTGAAAAACTTTGGTAAGTCTTCTAATTCACTCTAGGGTTTGTTGCTAGAACCCTAGTTCTCATGTTTTTGAGTTCTTGAGTTGATATTGATTTGAGTCTTCTCTTATTCATGTTTATGAAAGGTTGAGTTTCTTTCATCTACCATAGCTCTTGAGTTTCACCTTGTGAAGAAGCTAGTGGTGAGTTCCATAACTTATACTCTTAAGATTCTATTTCTCCATAAAACCCTAAAATTGAAATCATTAGGGTTTGAATTGATTCTTGTGGTTGGAGCCACTTTTGCATAATTTTTTGTTTTCTTGTGACACCATAGTAAATCTTGTTGTTCATGTGGTGTGTTGATAGTTGGGAGCTATTATATTGAACCCTTGGAGTGGTAACTTGAGTTGGAGCTCTTTTGGGCATTTTTGAATAAGCTTGCTTGGAATTGAGGTAGGGGAAAATGAATTGTGTTCGTCTTTGTACGAGGGTGTGTGCATCTATGTGTATATATATATATGCGAGTTGGGTCTTGACAACTTAGACAATTATTTAGGCCCTTGAGAACATGATTTTGTGATATGAATTCATGTTGTGGTTTATTGCTTATTAAATGTGAAATTGTAAGCATTGTGATAATATGAGTATAATATATTGTGTAATGAAATGAGCATGTATTGTGGTAGAGAATGTTGACAAATATTGCTTATAATTATGAACTTGCTTATAAATATGGAAGTGTAAGCATTGTGTTGAGTTGGATACAGTATAATGCAAATTAAGATAAACATGTATTGTGATGGCATATGGTTGTGAGTGAAGACCTTGATGCATTTTGGGTACCATGTAGTGTCAAAAACATGGGTGTTGGTTTTGGGTTGTTGTGTTTTGGATTGTCATAACAACTGGCCAAGGGGTGCTTCTCGCTCTTACAGAACTAATATTCCGAGAAACTAAGATGATAGGGGGAGGACTTGTTCCAAATCCTATGTCACGACCGCATCATGTTGATGGTCTTCCGTGTTAAAAGTGTCAAGTGTCAAAAGCACTTGTGAAGAATAGGTACGATAAATCTACCTCCCCTTATAAGAATAAATTCAAGGGTTAGAGAATGATCCCATTGACCCTTAGAGTAGGGTGTGTATTTGTGTGTGTACCAAAGGTGTATTGGTCGCATTACATCTTAACTGCCATATATATGTGATTGTGGTTTGGATGACTAAAACATACTATAATTGTGAATAATTATGTTGTGAGCATGTTTGGGAACTTATTTGTTAGGTTCGATGGGGTTCCGGATTGGCGTGAGAGCCATATGGAACAAGAGACCGACCTAGGGTTAGTGGCATGAACCTTGGTTGGGTTGTACCACTTGAACTACCGAGATTGAGGCGATGATGCTTCCTTTACTTGGCTAGTGAGTTGACCCCACGAATTATATATTTTTCAAGTGGTGATTCCTTTCTGGGAGGTCCGTAGTCTCTCGGTAGATACACGGTGTTGATTTCGCCATTTTGTGCATAAAAAGGCAAACTACTTATTTTGTAGAGCATTAGTGTAACTCACATATATGACTATGCTCCTTTTCTTGTAAACTTGTAAACAAATGTTAAACTACTTTATTTTGACCCGGCTAGCATGTTAGTCGAGGTGTTATTGTCAATGTACATCCCTTGAAGCGCTATGCACGGGGATTATATTTTTTTGGTGCACTTCGGTGCCAGATTGTGCAAATACGTATTGTGAACAAACTATAGCATGTTTCGCCTTAGAGTGCTATAATGTCAACATTGAATCCTTTCATTTGGAGTTGTGAATATGAAGTGGACTATTTGCCATGGAATGTGATTATTAGGTGTTTGCCGAAAATGACATTTTTTTCTATATTTTCAAACCAATCCTTTTCGATTTGAATGGAAAAACCCATTTTCGCCTACCCCCGTAACCCTGACTAAAACTTTGTGTTTTGAAATGGTTTGAAGTTGTTTGAAAATAATTTGAGATTTTAAAGTCGGTGGTCTACTAAAAACAGAGACCAGGGGCAAGACGGATATCTTTTACGGAAATTCAAGTAAGAGATTTTGACAAAAATAATTGTTTCTCGCTAGTTTTTGAGTTCATGGAATATTATTAGCATCATCAAAGTTCCCTAATAGTTTTGAGGCTATCCTCCATGTTCCATAAGAGTTCAAGGTGGTTTAGAGTCATTTTTCCACTTTTTCAAACCCTTGTAGTCGACTGGGCCTTTAGGCAGTCGACTGAGCCTTGAAAAATTCAGTTTCTACACAATTTTGGTTAGCCATGACCTTGGGCAGTCAACTGCCTACTTGGTGCAGTCGACTACAGGCCTCCTTGCAATCGACTGAAGGTTTCTTTTAGTCGACTATAGCTTGTGCACATTTAGACCACTGTTCACTATTTCGGTTATATCTCGATATACGGGTGTCGTATGGAGGTGTTCTTTAGCTTTAGAGAAAGCTGACTTCAAGCTCTTGTGTTTAGGATTTTTAATCGCTTCATTTATGTCATTTTTGAGTGCATAATGGTCATTTGAAGTTGACGGTAGATTTTGGACCTTAAACGTAGCAATGTCGATTTTCAAAATGTTGTAGTTTCCACCTCACACCTTCGATTATGGTTTCGTTTGTTCCTATGGCTTATGCTAGGTCAAAACTTTATAGTTGTAGTTGGAAATTACTATTTTACCCTTTAAATGACCATTTTACCCTTGGTTGAACATAAGATGTTCCAACGTTTCGATTTACCTTCTTTTCGATCACTTGTGATCTTTTTGGCATCTTTGAGATGTTAGATGTCTATTTTAACCCTTGTACGGGTATTTGATGACTTAAAAGGATTTTGTTTGGTTTTATTACTTCCGCATTCACTCCGTTAGCTCTTAGGCTCAGGTTTTGGAGTCCTAGGAAATTTGGGTCGTGACACACATGACTGAAAATAAGTCATTGTTTTGTTATTTCAAAAGCAGTAATGTTGGAACTGCTACTTTTGGTAGTGGAATAAAATTTAGAGTTTTAGGAAAGGGCACCATTGTTGCTGCTAGTTTACCTAGATTAGAAGATGTTTATTATGTTAAGGGCCTAAAGGCAAATTTGCTTAGCATTAGACAAATATGCAATAATAACCATAATTTCAATTTCACTTCCGATAAATATTATATATTGATTCTTTTGGAAATTGTGTTATGAAAGGTATCCGTACATATGATAATCGTTATTACATTTTCCCTAAACTATATTCTAAGAAAGGCCTAGAGTTTATATCCACAGATTCTCAGTCGACAGACATCTGTACAAAACCATTAGATTTTCAAAAGCATGTGATTCTTAGAAAATCTAGTAGCATTTTCTCATTAGAATAGATATCTTCATATGTATCATTCTAGGAATATCTTGCATTATTTTTTATCCTAGAATTGATACATTAACATGTTTTTTTTTATATTGATATATTAACATGCATTTTTTTATTATGTTTATTATAATGCATTTTTATATTTTGGTTATTATCAAGCATGCATCATATTTTACTATTATAATTAGGATTGTTCATGCATGCATCATGACAAAAATAAATAAATAAATAAATATATTAGCTTGTTGAGCATGGCAAGGATACAAAGTGTTGTCATTTTTCATTCTATTCTCTTATTTATTTATCTATTTATGCTTATGAGAATTGGAAATTGTTGGCCACATATTGACACCTAGAGGGGGGGGGGGGGGGGTGAATAGGGTCAATTACAAACTTTGAGTCTTTTTCGGTTTGACTTTGTTTTAACAAATGTAATCTTTGTAGAGCTCTAGTCAAACACTTAGTCAGATAGATAATTCTTAAGTGACTACCTCATTTCATACTTTGAATCATGAACAATGAATTGCATTACCAAATATATACGTAATTTATTCAAGAATGAGAACTAGTTCAAGCATTCAATTATTCATTTCAATTAAATATGTATAAGCCCTTTTCTCACATATGTATAGAAATAATGCATAGTGTTATTTGTCATAAAGAATACTTTGAAGAGTTTATGAAAAGTAATTAAACAATTTGTGCATATAAACTATTAAGAAGTATGACATATTCAATATGCATTGTGTCAAACACTTGTGGTGCATATGAACATTTTATGCTAAGGTGTGTTGAATATGAATTTTATCAACCACTTGGTGTGCACATGGATTATATCTAAATGAGATGGTAGTCTAAGCTATAATCCAATTATGTTCACAATTAAATTCATTTCAACTATGTCTTTTCCTAACCTCTTCATTGATACACAAACACAAGCAATTCCATACCATTAATATATAAAGCTCAAGATTATAAATGGCAATTGATTTTAAAGTAAAGAGATAAGGGTTAGAGAAAATACACACCATAGACACCGAGATTTTTACATGGTTCAACTGAATCTTTGGTCTACGTTCATGCCTTGAGATAACCTCCCAAGGATTCCACTATCGTGCTTTTCTTACGGGGGTAAAAAGCAATCCCTCACATATCCTTCTTTTTGGGTGAATGAGCAAACCCATACATGTTCCTTCTTGCAGGTGAAGAGTCAACCTTGCTCACCCTTGCGGGTGGAGAGCCAACCTAATCCTCTTTTTTTAAGGTAGAGAAAAACCTTTACAAAGTTTCAACAAGCCCATCCCATGCCAAGACAACTTCTTGGACTTTCACTCACAAAGAATAAGAATGGAATTTGAGTGTACAACATTTTCTCTCAATAGATAGATATGAAAATTCAAATCTCACTTCCTCACGTACTTAGAGTCATAAATGAAATACTCAATTGAAAAGCTTAACTCAAGTATGAAGAATGAATCACAAGTGTATGATATGAATGATGCTCATGGTGATTCCTATAGAAGAGATTTCTACCCAACAATAATTTCAACCATTATGCCCAAAGTGGTAGATTTTCACTCATACTCTTCTCTCCCTCTTCTCTTAAGCATTTTTGGCTCATATAAGGCATATATATAGCATAGGAACACAATATAGCCGTTTGGGGGTGTTTTGGGAAGGTTTGGAACACTTTGGATCCGAAACTAGCCGTTAGAATTCAAATTTCGGATGATGCAGTTGACTGGGTGTTTTGGGGCAGTCGACTGGGTCTTCAAAAATTCATTCCAAAATTTATTTTTAGCTCTCTGACTCAGCCAGTCGACTGGCCTTCTTGGCCCAGTCGACTGGGTTGTTTAGCCCAGTTTTGACACAGTTCACTCTTTTGGTCATAACTGGAGTTCCATAACTCAGATGAAGGCTTTATTTATTGTTTTGGAAAGAAGACTTCAAGCTCTTAATTTTAGCCATTTGAATCACTCCATTTGACCCATTGTTGAGTTTACTATGGTCATTTGAATGTGACACTTCATTTTAAACTTCTAACCCACTTGATGGTTTTTCGTGAAATCTTTTGGGATTTTTCCGAAATGACTTAGACACACTCCTAGGATGTCTTAGAAACTTATTAAGGTCCTTGACATGCCGAAAGTAAATATTAAGATTATAAAATATTTTTCCAATTTAAACAAATTCTCAATATTAAACAAAAGTTTTTCATGGTTTAACAATTTTGTTCAAAGCTTTAATATGCATCCAAAATACATTTCAAGTGATATGAGTTAATTTAATGGTTCTAGGACAACATCTTTGTTGAGTTCTTCCATACCTTATGAAAGCTTGAACTAACTCAACTTTAGAAAATACTAAATGATGTTCATAGTCTAATGCTAATGATGCAAGGACACATGAATGATATGCATGATCCTATATGCTATATGGTCAAGAGTTGATCTTTCAAATAAGTTATTTCAAAAATAAATTTACATTTAATCTAGCACTCACCCAAGACTATTTTACCCATTTCATTGAACTTCAATTTCTTTGAACTTTAGGTTGATGTCTCCATCCTTGTCTCCAATGTCTTTTGAGCTCTAAGCACCTTTGCTTGATCTTCTCATGGATCCACTAGCTCTCTTGAGTTTATCTTGAATCAATAACCTATTAAGCATAACTCAAGTAGACATTAAATTCACCACATTCAATGGTTTGTTATCATCAAAATGTCATGTTTACCCATGGTGGAAAACCTTGGGTCAACAGAAATTTTAGCCAGACCTGAGGATTTGAGAAGTTCACTCGACATGCTTTAATAATATTTTTTAAATACATATATATCTCTCTAATATTGGGTGCTTGTTTCACTTTGGTTTGAGGTTATTGTAATGCCTACTGAGACTGTTAGTGTTTCTTATCTAACCTAAAGTGATCTGTAAGTTCATAAGCTAGGCTATATTAATCCATGCTTTTGAATACCTATTGCATGCTCATGAATGTTGGGGGAATGTTGAAAGAATAAAGATAATGAAATAATGAAGTATGTGAATGTCTCTTTAAAACCACTTAGAAAAATGGTCCGTATGTTGAGTAACCGGGTCTCAGGACTTCAACAAGTATTGAGTATTTACGTAAAAATGTAGACGTGATTATGTTAAATTTTCAATCTGAGTAATCGGGCCTATTGCCTCAGTAAGCATTGAGTGTTCGCGTAAAAATGGGGGAAAAATTAAAAAATATAAGCAGGGGTACAAAGAAAAAATTATGAGACGAAAAGAAGGAAAGAAACGTATTTCCGTGAAAATGCAATAAGGTTCAAGTAGAAGATTTGATTTCTAGCTTGAGTTTTTGGATTGAATTATCATCAGGGTTGGTGAGGAGATTATCAGAATTAGTGTGTATTGCTCTCACCTTACCTGTGTGCTTGCACCTAAATATTTTCATTTATACAAATGCTAAATAAAGCATGACTTGTGAAATCTTATGTCTACAAGGTATTTGTGCTATTTTCCTTCAGTACCGTGTGTATAAAGGATAAGTTAATATTGAGAATGTGGTTGTGTTAGTGATTAGCTCATTGTCTCTACATCCCTGCTCACAAGTTTCTTAAAATAAAATTTTTATTTTCTTCATGACATTATGCATTCATGCATTAGAATTAGGGTCATGCATTGTAGAGATGGTTGTCATTTGAGAATCAAGATATGAACTTGTAGAGTCCTTTGTCTATTTTCTCATTTTTCCCTTTGTTTACAGATTGAGTAATTCTCTGCTTTTCTTTCCCATTGGTTGCAATTTTAGTTTATATTGATCTTACTTTGCTTGGCATTTCAGTGTCGAAAATGGGGAGAGAAGATGTATTTAGGGGGGGAGGTTATCTATTTAGGGGGAGCGATTATCTATTTAGGGGGAGCGAATTATGTGCCAATTGGGAGAGATTAATTGTTAAGGAGGAGTAAATTTTCAAGGGGAGCGGATTAAGTTATATTTTGGATATGCTTGCTTGGTTTATTTTAAAGAGATTACACCGTTATGATAATTATGCTTATTGATATTGATATTATTCTTAGGATCATTATATTTGTTTATTCTTGTTAATTGTTTTCCACACTTGTTTTTCATGATATGTTTGCTCAGTGTTGTGGTTGCAGGAATTGGTAGATTGTCATGAGATCAATATACTGGTCTCGGTCTATGTTTGTTCGTGTGTCTTCATAGGTCTAGATTTAATTTTGTATCTCGTGGGGATATCTTTGTAAAACATGGTTTCGACTCAGAAATGCTAATGGGAAGATTGTAAGAATATTTTTATATTAGCATGTCTAGTCAACAACCATGTTGGGTAGTTTAGGTATTTTGGAGCATATAATCGCAGAATAATTAATTATTAAAATTCAGGATCCACCGATCGATCGGCAGCACCAACATTGAAATTCGTGCAAAACTGTATTGATAGAATTCTAGCTCCTTGTACAAGCATATTGAGGGACAAACTGGTCCATTCACATCTATTACTTGGTCTTCACACCAAGTCTTTTTGGAGTGCAAACAAAGAAATATTATTCCATAATTGAAGATTTCTATTCCATAATTGAAGACTTCTATCTCTATAAATATGAGGAGATATCGAGAAGAGATGACAAGCTTTGAGAGCTCTGTAATTCTTCTACAGAAAATATCTATCTGCAGACAAAGAAAGAGACAAAAATATTGATTGATCATTCTCTTCTAGTTCTCTCTAGTTTTTAGGGTGATCCAATTGTGCAACAGCAGTTGTGATTATTATGCACAATTAGGTGACTTAGATATTGAAAAATCTACA
This sequence comes from Cornus suecica, assembly GCA_963922005.1. NCBI lineage: Eukaryota > Viridiplantae > Streptophyta > Magnoliopsida > Cornales > Cornaceae > Cornus > Cornus suecica. The sequence continues at coordinate 22,731,903 of OY998241.1, forward strand.
CACCATATGTTGCACTGTGTTTGATTTGATCCGTGAGAAGCGGAGTCATCAGAGTACGGAGATCAGAGCAGGAGGCTTCGTGGTAGCGCGAGTGAATCAACAACTTTCATACGTCTAGTGTATAACGGCAAATCAGGAGCTATTGTAAGCCCCGTCATCATAGAGTCTGTATAAATTTTGATTCATAGTGTATCGATACCAGACGGTATCCGTGGTTTTTACTTTGAGTTTTTTTCTAAGGTTTTCCATGTAAAAAATATGTGTTATTTTACTACTTAAAATTATGTTATTATATTATTATTGGTTGATTAATATTAATTGTGAAGAGGATTAATTTGTGTGAAGTAATAAACAATAATAACCAATCATCAATCAGCAGACGTATTACTATTCCCAATAGTGATCCATTGTAACAATACGCGATCGATCGGTGGCACAAGTGATCGATCGGGGTACTGCGATCGATCGATAGAGTAAATGAGAAACAAACACGAACCTTAATTGGCACACTAGCGATCGATCGTGAGTTAACTGGGCGTTTTATTATAGGTTGCTATAATAAATTGACTCCACACTTTTGGATAACTATCATATCCTATGTATCATAATATTGATTCTAGGACATCAATAGTTTATTTTTTCCTAGAAAAATCTTTAGAATAAAAATTCAATATTTTAATTAATAAATCATTATTTTTATTAAAGATATCTTTTTAATTAAAAACTATTTTATCTCTGATAAATATTATTAGTATTAGAAAAGTTTTTTTAATGACCTATTTATTCTGATTAAATTAAATATTTCTTAAATAATTTTAATTGGTCATTAAATTTATAAAAAACCTATTCACCCCCTCGAGGCCTAGTTCACCGTCTTCTAGGTAATTAAGCAGCTTGTTGGTAAATGCAACGCAATCTATGTGAAGAACATAAATTGTTAGTAAATGCAACGCAATTTAGCTCTAGCTTGTTGGTAAATGCAACGCAATCTATGTGAAGAACATAAATTGTTAGTAAATGCAACGCAATTTAGCTATGCTTTAGCAGGATTCAAGGTCAGTGTTCAGAAATTTCAACTTATATTGTTGAACTGGATAGTTAATACAACAATTCAATCAAATTGATTTTGGATACAGTGTTCAAAAATGAAAATAAAAATTAAATAAAAAGAAATGAAAAAACAAATTTGTTATTATTACTTAAGCAATGTAGTAAAAATTGTTATTATTGTATAAGCAATGTAATGCAGTTGTTAATCTATATGTAAAGCATGCTCTAGGGCAGTTTGACACTAAGGTCCTGTTTGACATAGTTTTTTCTTCAGGCTTTCTGCAAAAGAGAAAGAAAAGCAGAAGCTGTTTAGAGAAGATGGTATCCCCTTTTTTAAAAAAATCTTCTTCCAATGCCCAAAAGCTCTTCTAATTTTTTTTGTCAAACACCATTTAAAACAGTTTTTCCCTTCAGGAAGCCAAAAGCATCGTTTGAAAAATCAATCCAAACATGGCCTAAGGGTGAGAGGAGATAAAAATGAAATATAACAAAACAGTTATAGAGAGAGAGACATAAAATGTCCCTTACATGTCTTTCCCGGACTTTTTGCAAGTATTGAAAAATCAACCATCCATTCCTGAAAAAATGCCCAAATATTGTTCTCTAATACCAACCTCAACTTTCCCCCAAAATTCATAATCAAACATGCACCCCACGTTCCATTGCTCAAAAAAAGTAAACTACAAAAACTACTCAAACTACCACCCTTTCTCTCAACTATGGAAAATCCATAAAACCCTTCTCCATTTCAAATCTAGCCTCCCCTTTGAGGAATAGGATTTTTCTTCATTTCTCTTCTACAACATTCATATACTGGGTTACTCTCCAAGACTCTTTTCCTGATGCTTTTATTCCCTCCACTAGTGATGGCACCAAGAGCTCATTTTCCCCTCATTTAATTCCCTCACCCTCCCAAACCACAGTACCTTTTGTTACCATTTCTTGCACTCACCCCCCCCCCCCCCCTTCTAGCCTCCTCTGATGATGCTATCAAGGAAAAAACCACCAATGAACCTTCCATGGAGGATGTTTCTGGCAACCACATTGAAACCGCCTATGATACTGCCACCTCCTCTTTTATGGACCCCCCATTTGCCACCTTGCCCAATGACATGACCTCCAAAAGGAAAAAAAGAAAGAATAAGAAGGAGGTCCCTCCTATCTTAGGCTTCACTGGGTTACTCTCCAAGACTCTTTCCAAATGATCTTTGGATCATGGAACATTAGGGGGCTCAATTCCCCCTCAAAACAGTTAGAAATCAGGAAACTTATCCAGGACAATAACTTTATGCTTATTGCTATAATGGAAACTAAGATTCAATAGGCCCATGCCCTCTCTATTGCTGCCTTCATTGAGCCTTCTTGCCAGCTCTTACACAACTACACCCACTCTTCTTTGGGGAGACTATGGATCCTTTTCAGCCCCTCCATCCTTTATGTCCAAATGATCAGTGCCTCTGCTCAATCCATCCATCTCATGATTGAGGATCTTTCCTCCCATGAATGATTTTTTGCTACCTTTGTTTATCCATTCAACTCTGATGCTCAAAGAAAGCCTCTTTGGCTTCAGCTTACTGATAGAGCAGTCTCTATGAGCTCCCAACCTTGGATCACCATTGGGGACTTCAATACCACCATCCATTCTTCTGAAACCTTTGGTGGTCATGGTAAATAGAACAAGGGAATCCATGATTTCGGGCACTGTTTGCACGATGCTGAGCTTTCTGACCTCAGATTCAGAGGTATTTTCCACTCTTGGACAAACAAAAGGAGTGGCATTGCCAATATCTCCAAGAAGCTGGACAGGGCCCTGGTCAATAAGCACTGGATGGCAAACTTGCCTTTGTTTGAGTGTGTTTTCCAACCCTATGGAGTGTCGGATCATGCCCCTGTGATTATTAACAGTGGCAATCCTAAGCCTAAAAGAATCATCCCATTCAAATTCTTCAATTAGATAGCTGATCACAATGATTTTTTGCCTATTGTTAGTGAGATATGGAACAACAGGATTGAAGGGAACTATATGTTTCAAGTTGTAAGGAAGTTGAAGCTTCTTAAACCTAAGCTTAAAGCTCTCAACACCAAACACTTTAGCAACATCTCCTTGAGAGTTAAGGAATGTAAGGCTGCCCTAGACATTTGTCAAACCAGATTGGACCAAAACCTAACTGATGAAGCAGCTAGATTGGAAGAGGGGGAGTTGTTGACTGCCTATTGTAATCTTGCAAAGGCTGAGGAGCAATTCTTTTTACAAAAGTCCAGAATCCTTTGGCTCAATGAAGGGGACAGGAATACTAGTTTTTTCATGAAAACTTTCAGTTCAAGATGCAATAGAAAGAAGATTACTTCTCTCACCCTCAATGATGGCACCCACACCAACTCTCTTCCTTGTATTAAAAAGGAAGCCACTAAACATTTCAAGTCTTTGCTTGGCTCTAACTCTTTTTGCTATCTAGGGATTGAAGCCATTAAGCAATGCTACTCTAAAACCATTCCTTCTAAATTCATGCATTCTTTTACTGAAATTCCTTCTAATGAGGAGATAAAAGCTTGTTTTTTCAATCTCCATAGGTCTAAAAGCCCTGGGCGTAATGGTTACAATGCCCTATTCTTCAAGAGGACTTGGCACATTGTGGGCAATGATGTAACCTTAGCTATCAAAGATGTTTTCCACAATGGTCAGTTTTTCAAACAGATTAACTCTACCTCCCCTACACTTGTCCCTAAAAAGCAAAGCCCTACTTCTATGAATGACTTTAGGCCCATCAGTTGTTGCAACACTATTTATAAAGTCATCTCTAAGCTTCTCGCCAATAAACTTCAAAATGTGTTCCCCCACTTCATTGACAAAAACCAAACAGCCTTCATCAAGGATAGGAGGATTGGGGATGGCTTCTTTCTTGCACAAGAATTGCTTTATGGGTATCATCACTCCTCTGGTATACCTAAATTCACCCTAAAAATTGATCTTCACACGGCCTTTGATTCCCTTGACTGGAGCTTTATCCTTGACACTCTTCATTCTCTCAGCTTCCCTCCTTGTTTCATCCTTTGGATCAAGGCTTGTATTTGCAGCCCTTCCTTATCCATCTCTATTAATGGGGAGTTGGTGGGTTATTTCAAGGGTGAAAAGGGCTTAAGACAATGTGACCCCATCTCCCCTTTTTTGTTTGTCATTGCCATAGATGTTCTTTCATCCAGCCTAAAAAAAGCCATTTCTGATGAGCCTCTTTTCAAATACCACTGGAGATGCAAACAAATCAAGCTCACCCACATGTGCTTTGCTGATGACCTTATGGTCTTCTGCAATGGTGATGTTATCTCTCTTGGGGTGATCACCAAAGGACTATCCTATTTCTACAAGCTTTCTGGCCTTGAGCCCAACAATGTTAAAAGCTCCATATTTCTTTCTGGTGTCCCTTCCTTGGACCTGACCAATCTAACTAGAATGGTTAATTTCCCTGAGGGCATATTTCCCTTCACCTACCTAGGGTTCCCCCTCTCCTCTTCAAGAGTTAAAACAAATGAGCACAACTCCCTCATCTCCAAGATTACTGGTAGAGTCTCTAACTGGACCTCCAAGTTTTTATCCTTTGCAGGAAGGCTTCAACTCATTAAAGCTATTCTCATTGGAATGCACATGCATTGGGCCTCCCATATGATCCTTCCCTTCATGGTCATCAAGTCCATCAACTCTATCCTTAGAAACTTCTTATGGTCGGGCAATGTGGAGCAACATAGAGGTGCCAAAATGAGCTAGTCAAACACTTGCAAACCTAAAAAATATGGGGGGTTTGGTATTCCAAATCTTTCTCACCTCAACAGGGTTGCCAACCTCAAACATATCTGGAATATTTTCTGCAATGAAGGGCAATCTTGCTTGACATGATGGGTAAAAGCCAACCTCAATAGGAATAAGAGCTTCTGGGTAATTCAGCCCTCACCTCTTAGCTCTTGCAACTGGAGAAGTCTCTTGAAATTTAGAGGAATCGCTAAACTTTTCATAAATCACCATGTGGGTGATGGTAAAAACATTTCTCTTTGGCATGATAAATGGCTTTCTATTAGGGCTCTTGATGATTTCATTGATAGAAGAGACTTGCGCAATGGGCTTGGCAGTGATTGCTCGAAGGTTAGTAGGCTGCTCAGGAGAGGGGATTGGAGAACCCCTTTGCTCTCTCTCCTTCTCTGTTAACGACTGTTTCAGGTTCCTTCCTCCTATCCATCTTGGCTCAAGTGATAGTGTTTCATGGACCTTATCTGCTAATGGTAAGTTCAGCTTTAAGATCACTTTTCTTGCCCTCCAGCCACCCATGGATGCCTGCCCTCTTTACCATTCATTATGGTACTCTAAATGTATTCCAAGCCATTCATTCATTACTTGGCTTGCTATCAATGGTTGGCTTAGTACCAAAGATAGGCCTGGAAATTCTGTTGGTGCTCATGCTCTCTGCCCTCTCTGCATGGCTGAAGATGAGTGCCACTCCCATCTATTTTTCAACTGCAACTATTCTTTCAGAGTTTGGCTTTGGTGTATGGAAAAATGTGGTGTTTATCTTGGTAACAAATACTTGCTTTCCATTACTGCCTCTGAATTATGGAAGCCTTCCATTACTGCATGAATGCAACCGTGTATTTCCTATGGAGGGAAATAAATTCTAGAATCTTTGCTCTAAAAGCTTCCCATTCCAAGGCTGTTTGTTCCTCTATTGAGCACTGTGTGAGGTCAAGGTTGTTGTCTTTGAAATTCCTCAGCACTGCTTTGCACAGGGATATAGCTGGTGCTTGGAACCTCCCATGCTCTGTTATGGACAGTAGTGATTAGCAGTTGATTTTTTTGTTTTGCTTTCCTATTGTTAGCATCCTCTTTGAGTTTTTGCTCATTTAGGGTGGTTTGCTTTGGAGCTTGCTCCTCCTGCGGTGGGGTTTCCCTCCCTGTGTATAGTTTTTTCTCTTTGGTTTATGAAAATTTATTTACCAAAAAAAAAAACATTCATATACTGTTCATTCTTCATTATATATATATATATATATATATATATATATATATATATATATCTTTGTACATGCACTTCATTATTGGCATGTTGGTCCGTTGTTCTTTATCGTAAAGAGGATCACTACAAGATTTATGACCTTTTTCGACACATTTTTACTGGCGTTTTTTTTAAGTGCCGAAAAAAGTAGTTTTTACCGGCACTTTTGTGGAAAATGTCACTGATTTCTGGCATTTTGAAAAAACATGCCGGAAAAGGTGGCGACACTTTGCAATAAGTGCCGGTAAATAATGATAAAATTTCAAAAATAAAACTATTGCCAAATTTTAAACCTGAGACATGGGTGTGAGACCCAACCACAATGACCAATTAAGCAATAACGCATTTACTTATATTTTTATGGTCATTAACTTGAACTATTTTTGTAAACAGCGACACTTTTCAATAAGTGCCGATAAATAATGATAAAATTTCAAAAATAAAAACAATTGCCAAGTTTCGAACCTTAGATGTTTGTTTAGGGCTTGTTTGGGAAGTGGTTTGGTTTGGTTTGTCTGGTTTGGTTTGGTTGCTTATCTGAAACTCTGTTTGGTAAGCGGTTTGGTCTATCTGGTCTGGTCTGAGAAAACTAGAATTTATATATATAACTTTGAATTTTATATATATATTGTAAATGAACTGTTATATATTATTTTCGAATTTTATATATTGTAAATGAACTTTTATATATTTTTTCAAATTTTATATTATTTTCAAAATTTATTTATATTTTCGAATTTTATATTTATTTTTTCAAAATGTATATATATTTCAAAATTTATATTTTATATATATATTTTTGAATTATATATATTATTTTATTTTCGAATTTTAATGTGTATATTATTTTTTTTAATGTTATTTTTGAATTTTATATTTTTTCAATGTTATTATTTTCAATGCATGAATTATATATATATATATATAGTCGAGAGAGAGAGAGAGAGAGGAAAAGTCAAAACTGGCTGGTCGAACACCTCAAAAACCATCATATAGATGGTCTTGGTTTTTGCCAATTTTGGGCCCGTTGGTTTTGTTTGGTCTTTTTTCAATAATAGAAACCAAGTCCACCAAACATGGTTTTGTCTGAGAAATAAAGACAAGACCAGACTAAATGGGCCAAAAACCACCAAACAAACAGGGCCTAAATGTTTATATATCATATTTATTTTAACGTCCAGTATTTTTACGTATTAATTAAAAATTTTATTTAAATAATTAAGTGCTTAAGTGATTATGTGATTAATCTGTTTATGTTCTTAGCATGACTTACATGTTTTATGTGATATTAAAATTGTAAGTTGCATGTTGTATTTTGATTTTGAGAAAATGAAAATTATTGAAAACGATTTCGGGAAAGAAATGGCCAAAAGATAAATGAGTAATTTCATATTTTAAGTATTTAGTGGAAAGTGTAAAGATTTTGGCTAAGTGTTGGGGCATGAGTGACATGTTGGTAATTAGAGAGGATGACAAGGGGTAAAAGGGTATTTAAGAGTCATGATGACACTCTTGTAAATAACCCTAAGTTGGGAAGATATTGTCATTTTACACTTTTGGAGTGGTATCTCATTTCTAGCCATTGATCTTCTTCTCCCATCTTTGTTCCCAACTCTTGGATCATAGGGCCTTGTTTGGTTGACATTCAAATGCAATAATCCATTATTCTTGGTCTTTCATTTGACAAGACTTCATGTCTACACTTGGATCATCTATTCATTTTTCTTGCATTATTCTCAACCCTTGGATGGGGAGAAGGTGAGTGGAGAATCTCTACAACCTTTAGGGTTAGCAACTTTAAAAGACTTCACTCGTCTCACAAACTCTTGCTCTATCTTCCTCTTCTTGCTAAGTTGGGGATACTTCTTGGTGGTCTTCTTGAAAAACTTTGGTAAGTCTTCTAATTCACTCTAGGGTTTGTTGCTAGAACCTTAGTTCTCATGTTTTTGAGTTCTTGAGTTGATATTGATTTGGGTCTTCTCTTATTCATGTTTATGAAAGGTTGAGTTGCTTTCATCTACCATAGCTCTTGAGTTTCACCTTGTGAAGAAGCTAGTGGTGAGTTCCATAACTTATACTCTTAAGATTCTATTTCTCCATATAACCCTAAAATTGAAATCAATAGGGTTTGAATTGATTCTTGTGGTTGGAGCCACTTTTGTATAATTTTTGGTTTTCTTGTGACACCATAGTAAATCTTGTTGTTCATGTGGTGTGTTGATAGTTGGGAGCTATTATATTGAACCCTTGGAGTGGTAACTTGAGTTGGACCTCTTTTGGGCATTCTTGAATAGGCTTGCTTGGAATTGAGGTAGGGGAAAAATGAATTGTATTCGTCTTTGTACGAGGGTGTGTGTCTATGTGTATATACACCGTATATATATATATATGCGAGTTGAGTCTGATTTAGGTCCTTGAGAACATGATTTTGTGATATGAATTCATGTTGTGGTTTGTTGCTTATTAAATGTGAAATTTTAAGCATTGTGATGATGTGAGTGCAATATACGGCCTAATAAAATGAGCATGTATTATGAAAGAGCATGTTGAGAAGAATTTCTATAAATGTGAACTTGCTTATAAATATGAAATTGTAAGCCTTGTGATAATTTGGATCCAATATAATGCTAATTGATTGGAGCATGTATTATGATGACATATGGTTGTGATTGAGAACCTTCATTCATTTTGGGGTACACCATATAGTGTCAAAAACATGGGTGTCGGTTTATATGTGTGAGTAGTCTTGTGTCGAATCGTCACAACAACTGGTCAGGAGGTGTTCCCAACTTACGAAACTAATGTGTCCGGGAATGGGGTATAGGGTGATTCATCTCATTTTCAAAGTTGTGGGTCATCTCGTGTATTCAATATACGAATCTTTAGTCACGAGTCGTCTCGTGCAACCGCCTTCCTTGTTGAAAGTAAGAAGTGTCAAAATCACTTGGGAAGAACTCATTGTGAATGGGTAGAGTGCGTATTCGTTAACATGAATTGGGCAAAGTGTGTAATGTAAGGTGTGTTGAGTCATATTGCACTTAAACTATCATATATGTATGATTATGATATTGATATTGATGTATGCTATAATTGTGAATAATTATGATGTGATCATGTTAGGGAACTTGTTTGTTGGGTTCGATAGGATTCCGGATTGGCGTGAAAACCGTGTGGAACAAGAGACCGACCTAGGGTTAGTGGCATGAACTTTGGTTGGGTGGTACCACTCGGACTACCGAGATTGAGGCGATAACGCTTCCTCTACTCGACTAGTGAGCTCACCCCACGACTTATATATTTTTCAGATGGTGATTCCTTTCTGGGAGGCCCGTAGTCTCTCGGTAGATACACGATGTTGATTTAACCATTTTGTGCATAAGGAGACAAACTACTTATTTTGTAGAGCATTAGTGTAACTCACATATATAACTATGCTCATTTTGTTGTAAACATGTAAATAAATGTTCAACTATTGTATTTTGACCTGGCTAGCATGTTAGTCGAGGTGTTATTGTCGATGTACATCCTTTGAAGCGCTATGCACGGGGATTATATTTTTTTGGTGCACTTCGGTGCCAGATTGTGCAAATACGTATTGTGAACAAACTATAGCATGTTTCGCCTTAGAGTGCTATAATGTCAACATTGAATCCTTTCATTTGGAGTTGTGAATATGAAGTGGACTATTTGCCATGGAATGTGATTATTAGGTGTTTGCCGAAAATGACATTTTTTTTCTATATTTTCAAACCAATCCTTTTCGATTTGAATGGAAAAACCCATTTTCGCCTACCCCCGTAACCCTGACTAAAACTTTGTGTTTTAAAATGATTTGAAGTTGTTTGAAAAGAATTTGAGATTTTAAAGTCGGTGGTCTACTAAAAACAGAGACCAGGGGCAAGACTGATATCTTTTACGGAAATTCAAGTAAGAGATTTTGACAAAAATAATTGTTTCTCGCTAGTTTTTGAGTTCATGGAATATTATTAGCATCCTAAAAGTTCCCTAATAGTTTTGAGGCTATCCTCCATGTTCCATAAGAGTTCAAGGTGGTTTAGAGTCATTTTTCCACTTTTTCAAACCCTTGTAGTCTACTGGGCCTTTAGGCAGTCGACTGAGCCTTGAAAAATTCAGTTTCTACACAATTTTGGTTAGCCACGACCTTGGGCAATCAACTACCTACTTGGTGCATTCGACTGCAGGCCTCCTTGTAGTCGATTGAAGGTTTCTTGTAGTCAACTACAGCTCACGCACATTTCGACCACTGTTCACTATTTCAGTCATATCTCGAGCTACAGGTGTCGGATGGAGGTGTTCTTTTGCTTTTTAGAAATCTACCTTTAAGCTCTTGTGTTTAGAATGTCGCGTCGCTTAATTTGAGTCATTTTTTAGTGCGTAATGATCGTTTGAATTTGACAGTAGATTTTGGACCTTAAATGTCACGCCCCAAATTTCCTAGGACTCTAAACCCGAGCCTAAGAGTTAAGGGAGTGAATGCGGAAGAAAATAGAAATGAAATAAAATCCATTTAAGTCGTAAAATACCTATAAATAGGTAAAATAGACCTACAACATCTCAAAGATGGCAAAAAGATCCCACGGGATCGGAAAAGAAGTAAACCGAACACTCGGTACCTGGAACGGAATATTCTGACCCACCATGTTTACCCAAGGGTAAAATGGTCAAATCAGGGATGAAATAGTGATTTCCAACTACGCCTACAAACTTTGGACCTAGCACAAGCAGTGCGAACAAACGGAACTAAATTTGAAGTCACGAGCAAAGAGATATTAATTTTCGAAAGTGGTGCCAGACAACACCGACCCAAAACTAAAGCTGAGGTACCCCTCTTTCACCAAGGGTAAGATAGTCATTTTAGAGTTAAACTGGTCATTTAGAATTTTATTCCTATAATTTGGATATAGGAGAGCCCATAGAAACAAACGGGACCTAAATCGAAGGTGCGAGGTGGGAGAAATGAATTTCCGAAAATGGTCGAAACAATGCTGAATGTCCGAGAGTAGACTGCCCGTGTACGAGAGTCGACTTCCCAATGTCGAGAGTCGACTCTCCAATGTCGAGAGTCGACTACCCTAAGACGAAGCTAAAGGAAAAAGAAGCTGCAATGTCATATTTCCGGCAGTCGGCTTCCGGCTCTTCGGAAGTCGACTGCTTCAATACGAAGCTTCAAAAATGACCCAAAGAGTGATTGAATTCTCAACTAAAAACATTTCTCCAACCTATATTTGATTGATGCACATTTAATCTATGATTCAAGTCATCCTAATACAACATGAACTTTGAACAAAAATACCCATTTAAGGTTCGTAAAGTTATCCGTCTTGCCCCCGGTCTCCGCTTTAAATATCACTGGTTTCTAAGATTCAAAATCTTTGAAAAATGAGTTTAAGGCCATTTCTAAAACAAGAAAATTTACCGGCTACGGGGGTAGGCGAAAACGGGTTTTTCTATTCAAATCGAAAAGGGTTAGTTTGAAAACCTAGAAAAATGCCATTTTCGGCTAAACACCTAATACTCACATTTCATGGCAATCATCCAATTCATAACTCCAAGTAAAATATTCAAGAGTGATATTTAAACGCTCTAAGGCGAAACATGTTATAGTTGTTCAAAGTACACAATCCGGCACCGAAGTGCACCAAAAGAATACAATCCCCGCGCATAGCGCTCCAAGGGATATACATGGACCATACCACCTCTGCTAACATGCTAGCCGGATCAAAATAATATAGTCTTACAAGTTCGGTTTACATATGAAAAAGGAACATATTTATCGGCCTAACGCCCAACAAAAATAAAAGTGTGGTCCGCCTCCCATGCACAAAAGGGCGGACATACATCCACACGTCCACGGATAGACTACGGAACTCTCCCTACAGGATCATCACCTGAAAAATATATAAGGCGTGGGGTGAGCTCACTAGCCCAGTAGAGGAAGCGTCATTGCCTCCATCTCGGTAGTCCGAGTGGTTCAACCCAACCAAGGTTCATGCCACTAACCCTAGGTCGGTATCTTGTCCCACATGGCTCTCACGCCAATCCGGAACCCCTTCAAACCCCACAAACAAGTCCCCCAACATGCTCACATCATAATTATTCAAAATTATCGCATGCCTTGACAAGATTATCACAATTACATATATGACATATGAGTGCAATGTGACTCAACCCATGGTACACCTTCTTAACCCGTGAAACTCAATGCACAACCCAGTTACGACATTGAAATCCGGAAACGGATGCACAACCCCGTTGCGACTTCATATGCACAACCCCGTTGCGACTTCAAATGCACAACACGGTTGTGACTTCATACGCACAACCCGGTTGTGACTTCATATGCACAACCCGGTTGCGACTTCATATGCACAACCCGGTTGCGACTTCATAATCCAAAGACTCGTGGACAACACGAATAAACCTACACCCATGTTTTGCCACTACATGATGTACCCCAAAATGCATGAAGGTTCTCAATCATAACCACATGCTATCTCAATACATGCTTCTATCAAATAACATTATATTGGATCCAAATATTACAAGGCTCATCATTTCACAATTAATAAGCAAGTTCACATTTATAGTAACATTTCTCAACATGCTCTTTTATTAGGCCATATGTTACACCACCATCATCACAATACTTACAATTTCATATTTAGTAAAAAATAAACCACAACATGAATTTATATCATAAAATCATGTTCTCAAGGGCCTAAATCATAGTCTAAGCTATCAAGACGAACTTGTATATATATATACGACATATATACACATAGACGCACACACCCTCATACAAAAACAAAGACAAATCGTTTTTTCCCTACCTCAATTCTAAGCAAGAGCACCAAGAACAAGCAAGGTCTCCAAGAGTGATTCGAATCCACCCAACCTCTTCCAAAGCCAACACTAAGCTCTACCCAACCGATAGTTAAGCTTCAATGGAGTTTCAAGCAAGAGTTATAGATAGACAACTCCATAAATCAAAAATTGAATACAAGAATCTAATAATAGAAGCTAGGGTTTGAAACTAGAAATTCCAAAGGATTAGAAATTACTTACCAAGATTTGGCTCAAAAGAAAGCTTGGAGCACCAACATCCACTTTCATGCACAAACCTTCCTCAAATTCTCATCACAAGGAAGAGAGAATTTGACAACTTGAAGAAGAAGGAGTGAAATGAGGGAGAACTTAGCAAGAACCTTATGAGAGAAGATAGATATTTGTGTGGATGAAAGAATGTCTTGCAAATGGGAGAAACTCATAAGTGTAGAGATTCTCCACTAACCCTACTTAAATCCAAGGGTCCAAAATGAAGCTAGGAAAGAAAAGAATGAATCCAATGGCTTGGAATAAGTCTTGCCAAGTGGAAGACTTTTTACACAATTCACAAAACTCATTATTTTGCCAAACAAGGCCTTATCATCCAAGGGCTTAGAAAAAAGATGGAAATCAACAAACCATCCAATGGTTGAGAAAAAGTCTTGTCAAGTGGATGACCAAGAATAATGGATTATTCCATTTAAGTGCCAACCAAACAAGGCCTTATGATCCAAGGGTCCAAAACAAAGATGGGAGAATGAGATCAAGGGCTAGGAATTAGACAACACATGAAAGGTGGAAATGACCAAAATCTTCCAAAGTTAGGGTTAATTACAAGAGTGTCATCAAGACTCTTAAATACCCTTTTACCCCTTGTCATCCTCTCTAATTACCAAAACGCCACTCATGCCCTAATTCTCACCCAAAATCTCTACACTTCCCACTAAGTGTCCCAAATGTGAAATTACTCATTTACCCCTCGGTCATTTCTTTCTCGAAATCGTTCTCAATAATTTCCATTAAATTCAAAATGAAAATTCAACATGCTACGTACAATTTTTATAACACGTAAAACATGTAAGGCATGCTAAAACAACTAAACACATTAAGCACATAAGCACATAATTGTTTAAATAAAATTTTTAAATTAACTCGTAAAAATACCGGATGTTACATTAAATGTAGCATTGCCGATTTTCAAAATATTTTAGTTTCCACCTCACACCTTTCGATTTTGGTTCCGTTTGTTCCAATGGCTTGTGTTATGTCCAAACTTTGTAGTTGTAGTTGGAAATTACTATTTTACAATTGAAATGACTATTTTACCCTTGGTTGAACATAGGGTGGTCCAACGTTTCGGTGCAGGTATCGATTGTTTCAGTTTATCTTCTTTTAATCCCTTGTGATCTTTTTGGCATCTTTGAGATGTTGTATGTCTATTTTACCCTTGTACGGGTACTTGATGACTTAAATGGATTTTATTTCATTTTATTACTTCCGCATTCACTCCTTTAGCTCTTAGGCTCAGGTTGTGGAGTCCTAGGAAATTTGGGGCGTGACATTTATTCTTTACATTTTATAGAAATATGTTATATTTCATACGTTTTAAATTTAAAGCAATAACATTTCAGTCCATTTGGTCAAGATACTTTTTATACACTTAAAGGTGTTGAGTTCGATTCTCAGCAGATGTACGTGTGGATTTTGTCAAGCCCACTAAGGGAAGAGCCCGCTAGCCCAACAAAGGAAGAAGCCCGAAAGAAAGGCCCACCCCAAAGGCCCATTTCGTGAAATACTCTAGAACAAACTTGAGGAACAAGCTAGTGACGTGGCAAAAGGACAAAAATGATGTAAGTAAGAGAATGTTGCCCTAATGGACTCAAAGCCCAAGAAGGGAATGTATATAAGGAAAGCCAAATCTGAATAAAACATTATATTCTTATGTGGTGCATTTTTTGGCATTTACAGAAGACAAATTAATTGTGTGTTCTTTTTTTTTTTTTTTTGTTTTTTAGGTACATAAATATAAGTTAGTCGTATTTAAATATACAAGATATATAAAATAATAAAAGAATTCTATTGTAGTCCAGTTGGTTAGGATTGAAGTTTTCATCTCCCAAGTCTGGGGCTCGAATCACCTGCGAACTCACCTTTCTTTTTATTATTTTAAAACAGTTAGCAACACTTTTACCGGCGCTTTTTTAAAAAGTGTTAGTACTATAAGGCCCTGTTTCTTTTGTGGTTTTTGACTCATTTGGTCTGGTCTTGTCTTTGTTTCTTATATCAAACCATGTTTGGTGTGCTCGATTTCTATTATTGAAACAAGACCAAACAAAACCAACGGGCCCAAAATAGGCAAAAACCAAAACCATAGATATGATGGTTTTTGAGGTGTTCAATCGCCATTTTTTACTTTTCCTCTCTCTCTCTCGACTATATATATATGAGCCGCCATTTTTGACTTCTCTCTTTCTCTTGACTATATATATATATATATATATATATATATATATAATTCATGCATTGAAAAAAATAAAATTGAAAAAATATAAAATTCAAAAATAACATTGAAAAAAATAATATACACATTAAAATTCGAAAATAAAATAATATATATAATTAAAATATATATAGAATATAAAATTTTAAAAAAAATATAAATTTTGAAATGCGTATATAAATTTCGAAAAATATATATAAAATTTGAAATAAATATATAAAATTCGAAAATAATATAAAATTTGAATTTTTTTATAAAAGTTAATTTACAATATATAAAATTCGAAAATAACATATAAAATTAAAAAATATATATATAATTCAAAGTTATATATATAAAGTTCTAGTTTTCTTAGATCAGACTAGACCGCTTACCAAACAGAGTTTCAGATAAACAATCAGACCAACCGGTGTGGTGTTGGTTTTTGGTTTTGGTTTGGGTTTGGTGTGGTTTTATTCTTAGCTGAAACCATGTTTGGTGCAGATGATTTTGGTGTGAGAAAAAATGAAGCTGAAAAATCAAACCATGTTTGGTAGAGTTGGTATGAGCTGAAATTCTAAAACCAAATCATGTTTGGTAACTTGGAATGGTTTGACATTTTATTTATTTATAATAAAATTTTGTAAATATATATGTTTTAAAAAAAATATATAGATAAATAAAAATACATTAAGGATTAATTGTTTTTAACAAATATTATTAATATTGGATAATAATATTTCACCATATTGCAAGAATTATTCAATTTAAAAAAAAAATTGGCATCACCTCCCCATAAATTATTCAGTACATTGATATTATACCTGTCACAGATAATAAAACTAAAAAATTAAAATATATTAAATTTTCAGGAATATATTTTATACCTATCCAAAATTATGTTGCATTAGTATTTTCAACTATTAAAAAACAACTATAGTTAAAAATATGAAACCTGAAATTACCATACTTCAATTTTTGGTGGCCAAAATATCTAAGCTAAAAACAGTGTGTTATGAGGGATGTGGGTTTATATTATATGGTGTCAATTT
The DNA here is from genome assembly GCA_963922005.1 of Cornus suecica. NCBI lineage: Eukaryota > Viridiplantae > Streptophyta > Magnoliopsida > Cornales > Cornaceae > Cornus > Cornus suecica. Next base: position 22,748,366 of record OY998241.1, read on the forward strand.
TTTGTTTTCTTGTTAGTTGTTATTTTATTCTATATATATATATATATATATATACACACACACACCATATGGGTCATTGGAAGTGTCAAATTGACTGTTCTAGGACATTATTCTAAAAAAATAAAGAAATAAAAAATAAAGACAAAATAAAATCGACAAGAGGGAGGCACCATCAACATCAATTATGGTTTTGAGCTGAAACCATCAATAATTTGGGGTGGAGCTACAGTACCAAAATCAAGACAACCCATGTCATGAGATGGTTGGTACACCATGTCATGAGATTGTTGGTACATCAATAATTTGGTAAACCATCTTTCACCACTGTTGACCCAGAATCAAGGTACTCAAATATGGGTTGGGTTACTCTTTTCAGCCCAAAACCATAAAAATGGCACCAAAACCATCTACCAAACACCACCTTAGGGTTAGATCTACACCGTTTCATCTTCATCTGCATCTAACTCTCTCTATATTTATATTTCGCCATCTCTTTCTCTCTATATATCACCATCTCATTATCTCTCTATATCATCATTGATCACTCTCTCTCTGATCGTCAGCTCTCAAACTCTATCTGATCGTTAGCTCTCTTTGATCGTCAACTATCATGAAAGGCCTCCAAAAGTATAGATTTGTTGATTAAATGAATTGTTAGGGTTACGATTAATGAATTTTGGAGTTTGACTTGTCGAGTGTAAATACGTATATTTATATGTATATATTATGCTAGTTAGTCTCTTCTAGGGCTTATCGAGTATAAATCGTATTGGATCTGTGTTGTGTTTCGATTATCCTTAATTCATTATAATTTGTTGCTAAGACGAAAGTCCCAAAATTAGGCGAATTTTTGTGTTCTTGCTTAGTTGATTAAACGGATTATTAGGCTTTCGGTGAATGAATTTTGGAATTCGGCTTGTCCAGTGTAAATATGTATATATATATATATATATTAATATTCATATATCGTTAACTAGTATCTTTCTACATTCTCTCAACAATTATATAAGTTGATTGTTAATTTCTTCAGTTAGCTGATCATGTAATTTAATTAGTATTCTTATTCAAGCTTTATTATCCCATGGTACTGACTTCTATTAAACATTGTTTGACAATATTACTTCAGTTTTTTTGTTTCAAGAAAAATAAAACAAAAAGTTTACAAACAATGTAAATACGTATATTTATATGTATATATTATGCTAGTTAGTCTCTTCTCTGTGTAATTCTAGATTCTCATTTATTTAGTTTACAAATAGTTTTTATAATGACCAATATATATACATATATATATGTATATACATATATACATATATATATATATGTATGTATGTATGTATGTATTAGGGGTGGATACTGATCAGATTGGACTGGATTTAGGATATTTTGGATTCGATCCACTACTATCGAATTTTCAACTTTCGGAACCAATCTAATCCATTTATCTAACGAAACCAATCCAAACCGGACCGCGGTGAACCGGATTGGTTCGGATCGATTTTGCGGATTGAAACATAAACCTATATTAGCTAAATTGAAAAAATAAATTCATACACTGCGCAATATTATGTGACCTGATAGGTGCCGAATGTTGTCCATTCTAGGCCCCTAACTTGCTATTGTTACGTTTTATTATTCCATTATTTGGTATTTTTATGTGGTTTGCATGTTTAAGCGTGTTTCAGAAACTTAATGAAGAAAACGAGCTAACTTTGGTGAATTAACCAAGGATGTGCTTGTGTCTATTCAAGAAGAGAGCAAAAGAGGAGTTTTCAAGCAAAACGTGTCTCCCGGAGGATAAAAATGACATTTTTCGGAGCCGAAACTTCAGGAAACATACCAACGGAGTCGAGGGGGTTCTAACAGAGTAAGAATCGGAAAAAGTGGTTTCCATGAATTTCCCTACGCATGAGCTACGTTGACAGTAGCTAAAAGTGGCTAGAAACATTAAAATTATGCACGAGATATGCACGGGAAAAAGGTCCTACACTTGGAGCTACGCTCAAGAGTAGCAACCCCTAAGCTCAAGCACGCATTCCCGTACTACCTTCAAAAGTCGTCAAATATTAGTTATGGCTACAAAAGTAAAATTGAATTTAGTTAATTATTAACAAATAATTATAAATAAATTACAGTGAATAAATAAATTATATTTAATTATAGTGAAAAAATAAAGCATACTTGAATAAATAAAATATATTTAACCAATCTTGTGCACAAATTAAGACTTCAATAACTTTAGGGGAAAGAGAACTACGAAATTGATCAAGGACACGACCCCCGTGCTAAAGGCTGACTCAGAAGCAACAATTGAAATAGGAATAGCTACGATGTCACGAGCAACTTTGGATAGAATTTCATACCTTGAAGAATTTACTTTCCACCAATTCAAGATGTCAAAAGTTGAGTTTTTTTTTTTTGAATGTTAAGGAACTCACACACCCATACATAAGCCCTATAGAGCTCGAACCCCAGACCTCTCCCAATTTGGGGAGGAATGGAAATACCATTAGACCACAAGGCCATTGGTTTGAGTTTTCATTCTTCCAAGTACTTTCTTCCAAATACCTCTACACTTCCGATTTATTTCCCCCACTTCCTAGTTTCTCCAATTGTTCCAAATATGTTATTCGTGCTATGTCGGTTACACTTGAACTACTACTTGCACCACTACTTGATTTATCACCTTCCATTGACTAAGAAACTTGATTCGAAGATGAAATACCCCCAAAGTTTGCATACTCTAGATAAATCCGATTTAATACCGTCATTACCTTATTAATTTGACCATTCACTTTGTTAGAATCAATTGATTTCAATTGAGTGAAATTGCTAAAATCCTCAATTCAAAGTAGTGAAATTGAGTTTAATTGATAAAACCCCCAATTCAAAGTAGTGAAATTGACTTTAATTGAGTGAAATTGAATAAATCTCTCAATTCAAAGTAGTTTAATTGAATAAAATTGGTGAAATCCCCAACACAAAGGAATGAAATTAAGTTCAATTGAGTAAATCCCCAACTCAAAGTAGTTAAATTGACTGTAATTGAGTGAAATTGATAAAATCCTCAATTTAAATTAGTGAAATTGACTTTAATTGAGTGAAATTGAGTAAATCCCCCAATTCAAAGTAGTTTAATTGAGTTCAATTGAGTGAAATTGATAAAATCCTCAACTCAAATGAGTGAAATTGAGTGAAATTTTCAATTGATCTAGTAAATCCCTAACTCAAAGTAGTTAAATAGACTTTAATTAAGTGAAATTAATAAAATCCCCAATTTTAATTAGTGAAATTGACTTTAATGGAATGAAATTGAGTAAATTCTCAATTCAAAGTAGTTTAATTGAGTAAAATTGAAAACATCCCCAATTTTAAGTAGTGTAATTGAGTGAAATTAATTAAATCCCCAATTAAAAGTAGTTAAATTGAGTACATTCCAATTCAAAGTAGTGAAATTGAGTGAAAAGTAAATCCCATTTTTAAAGAAGATATAAATCTTTAAATAATACATTGTGAGAATAGTATAGATATAATTAGATATGGTATTATGATTTAGTTTGAAATAGTATATTAGTGATATAAGATATTATAATTTAGTTTAAAATACAATATTATGTGATATATTATTAATATAAATATATTAAAATACATGTGAATAATACCGGACTGGACGGGATTAATCGGATTATCAAAACTCAAATCCAGAACCGATCCGTAAAATATTGGATTCGGTAGTTTTGGATCCATATCCAATCCAATCCACAATGAAACCTATCCAAAATATCAGGACCGGATTGGACGGATTGGATTTTCGGATTCGCCGAATTTTTGTCCACCCCTAGTATGTATATATGTTTTTCCTTGTGCTTGGGTTCTGCTCGGTTAAATTTTTTATTATCCTTCTCATGCCTAGTTATTGGCCTATATTTAGTAGTAGTGGTATCATATCATAATTGGCAGTTTTCAGAGGTATTGGGTTTCCAGATCAAAACACTTGTCATCTGATTTATTTTCAGCAAATTAGGTATGTTTCAGTAAATAGAAAGGAAAATAAACCGTCCATGAAAACTCGTAAAATGTAAATGGCTTAGGCAATTGCCGATCAAAATGATCCTAATATAAGTTGACTACTTGTTGAAAGGTGTTAACAGTGCTCCAGTCTTGGCTTCTCACTCTTTTGCCGCGTGGTGGTTTAAATCCAGAATCATACAGTTCAATGTGTTGATAGAATACCAGATTATAAATTGCATTTTGATTAATATTTTTTTTGAGACTCTATTTTGTGTGTGTGAACTTGCAGAGATAAGGATGAAGACTATGATTCTGCTTCATCATATGATCCTGATAGTTCAGATGAGGAGTCCGGCGAGGTGCTCGGCGGGGAGCCCTGTTGTAAATCACTAATGGTGATTAAAACTACCCAGGATACACACTTAATTGAGATGAAAAACGAACTTATATTTCAAAAACTCACACTCTTTCAAAATACAATCTTTTTCTCTCTTTTTCTTTCTCACACCTCTATTCTTATGGTCTAGCTTCTGATTTACTACACTACCATACACTCTGTATATATAGAACTGAAACTAAAACAAGACAAACAACAAATCACCATTTGCCGTTATTCTTGACTTTGGTGGATGTTATCTTCACGCATGCTTTTACTCACGCATGGTTTATCTGCAGCTTATTTGGACTTGTGGTAAGTGCATGCATGTAGATATGTATCAAGTTTATTTTCAACATTCCCCCTTAAACTTGATTCTCCATACTTCTGCATCTCTAAACACCATCTCTAGTCTTGTGGACTTATTTCGGAATTTCTCCATTCCTTGCAACAGTTTTTGCCTCTCTCTCGACCAGTTTTGCTCAGAGATGGTTGACTCTCTTCTTCATAGTCAAGTCCACGACTAGTGACAAGCACCTCGAACTGAACCGAGTCGACCTGCCTGAACTCTAAAGAGATACCATTTTATTTCCCTGCACTTCCTCTTCCTGGATCCATTACCGAGGCATTACATTCCTTCCTCAGACCATTGAACTTGTCTGGCTTCACTTTTCTACTTTTGTAGTCTTTTATGGACAGGCGAGTTTTGTATCTCTGAACTTCGCCTTTTCCATTTCTTGTCTTATGGACGCACTTCAACCCAGTTGACTTATGATCTTTTAGTGGACTACACTGCTTCTTCTCTATGGTGAACTTCTCTTCATCCATATCTGTCTTCTTTCTGGTCCAGTATCTTTCACCCGGATCCACTTCTGACTTCTTTCTGGTCCAGTATCTTTCACCCGGATCCACTTCTGACTTCTTTCTGTCAGGTACGGGAGCAATTTGTGTCACTGTTGGTGGCACTGCTTCAACCTTATCTTGTGGCACTATTGGTGACACTTCTTCTGCTTCATTCTCTTCTTCTTCAATCACGAGCTCCTTGGGCTCCGTTTCTTCTTCAAATATCCAGCTAACAGGATTCCCATATTGAGCCATCAATAACATTCTGTTTAGCTCATCTGTGTCTTTCTCTGCAAAGTACACATGTTCGTCATTTTCATCTTCTTCTGTTAGCTCACTTCTGCATTCACGGACATAGTGGCCATATATGTTGCAGTTATAACACTTCACTTTTCTTTTCCCATCTTCACCTTCTCGTCCTTGATAGCCACGACCTCTACCTCGACCTCTTTGTGAATTTTTTCATTTCTCTTTTCTGGCTGAGAACTTTGACTGCAGGACTCGCTCGTCCTCTGGGATACTTGAGGAATTCTTCTTGTCGATTCGCTGTTCATGGATTTCTAGTGTGGCTTGTAACTCGTCAACCGTCATGCCATCCAAATCCTTCGATTCTTCAATGGCTACAACCACGAACTCAAATTTTGAATTGAGCGATCTCATTATCTTTTCGAGCACACGTACATCTTCAATCTCTTCTCCACATCCTCTGATCTGATTCACAATTGTCAATATTCGGGTAAAGTACTCAGAAATTGACTCTCTTTCTTTCATCTGCAGCAATTCAAATTCCCCCCTTAGACCTTGAAGTCTAATTTTTATCGTCTTTTCAATTCCTCGATTTGTTTTACGAAGAATTTCCCAAGCTTGCTTGGCGGTGTTGGTGGCGGAGATCTTCTCAAAACTTGCTTCATCTACACTTTGATAAAGCAGGTATAACGCCTTCTTGTCCTTTCGTCTTTCTTCTTCAAGCTCGGTCTGTTGGACCTGGCTTAGATTATCTACTTTTTCGGGTTCGTCATACCCGGTATCAATCACATCCCACAAATCTTGTGAGGCTAGAAGGACTCTCATCATGGTACACCACTTCTCGTAATTATCTTTGTTCAGTCGCGGAAGCTGGGGCTGAAAGAAATTGCTGGAGGACGCCATCGGATTTACTTAAGCACTTGAGGTGCTTATTTCTGAAAATCGGTGCAGAATCTGGTCAAACCGATCGCACGGTTGCGTCCGGAGCGTTCCGTTTAGTCAAGAACGACTCTTCGTTTGCTCAAATCGGAGTTAAAATGACCCCGGAACGGACAAAATACCACTTAGGGGCAATTCTGTAATTTCCAGAATATTTGCTGACGTGGCAGTGACACGTGTCGGCTCCTGATTGGGCCATGTGTCGGCTGGTGGTTGGTGCCACGTGCCGGCTGGTAGTTGGTGCCACGTGTCTGCTTTCTTATAGGGCCACGTGTCAACTGATGGTTGGGACACGTGGCTGATGACGTCACGCGACGTGGCTGGGCGCGTGTGGCGCGTGTGCGCGTGGCTGTGCGTGGGCCAACGCGCTGGCTGGAGGTTGAAGATGACCTTGCGTGTGGCTGAGAGTGGTCTTCACTCGCCGATGTTCCGGCCGCGCGTGAGGGCGCTTCCTTGGAGATTTTCGCTTGATTTCTTCGGGGCTACGTTCCTGCTGGAACGAAGAAGCTAGGTATGTGTTCAAAATTGTGTTTTGAACACCTATGATTTGCGAATATGCTTTGACTGTTTTTTTTTTTTTTCTGGGCTTGCTCAAGCTTCACCAAGCTCTGATACCATGTTGTAAATCACTAATGGTGATTAAAACTATCCAGGATACACACTTAATTGAGATGAAAAACGAACTTATATTTCAAAAACTCACACTCTTTCAAAATACAATCTTTTTCTCTCTTTTTCTTTCTCACACCTCTATTCTTATGGTCTAGCTTCTGATTTACTACACTACCATACACTATGTATATATAGAACTGAAACTAAAATAAGACAAACAACAAATCACCATTTGCCGTTATTCTTGACTTTGGTGGATGTTATCTTGACGCATGCTTTTACTCACGCATGGTTTATCTGCATCTTATTTGGACTTGTGGTAAGTGCATGCATGTAGATATGTATCAAGTTTATTTTCAACAGGCCCGACGAGGAGGTCGGACTGCTATCAAAGAATAAACAAGGGTTTTCCCGTTCCCTAAAATCTAAGAAAAGGACTCAGAAGATTATTGTGAGGTTATTGAAAATGCATAAATTTTATCATATTTTTAAAAGTTGAATTTGTGTATGTTAGTATACGAGTAATATTAGTGTTTCTCCGTATGTTTTATGGGTATGCTAATGAAGTTGTGCTTTTTTGTTTTTGGCTTCTATTGTAGTTTAAATGAAAGAGGGCAGCCCGATCGGCCCGAGTCTTCCGAGTATGCCAATTTCTTGGGCACGCTTGTGAAAAATGGGATGAGAGCTCCATTGTGTTTCAATGATTGGAGATACTTCCCTCGGAAATTGAAACGCGACATGTGGCATGAAGTTACGGTAAATGTTAACTTTGACTTTGTTCCGTAACATTACATACATATATATATATATATGTCTGATGCATATTATATTTTTACCCATGCGTTCAATTCAGAAAATCATTCTTCATTTTCTATTCTTATTCTAGCACCTGACATACTAGGGAGACTGTATTTCTGTACACTCAATAGTACTGGTTTTTAGTGCTCCATTAGAAATTTTCGTCTTCATCATATAGAAAGCTCTCTATATATATATATCCACACACACGTGTCATATGGTGTTTCTGATTCAAATTGCTATTGTTGTTATTGTAATTGTGATTTAATTGCTGGATTTTTTGGGTTAGGGTTGGGGTGGGGGTGGTTTTAGTGGTTTTGATTGGGTAAAACTAGGGTTTCCTATGTTCAAACGAGGCATGATTTTTTGGAATTTGCTCAGATTATTGTCTTGTTTATATGGCTAATGTGCCAAAAACGCATTATAAATACGGGGTTATGATTTTTTGTTAGTTTTATTTTATTTTTATTTTTTTAATTGAGCAGTTTTGGGGGGGGGGGGGGGGGGGGGGGGGGGGGGGGGGGGGTGGGGGTGGTTCAGTAAGAGGCATATTATACAAATGGGACTTCTCCTAAAGACCCAACAAATAAGGTAAACTTAACATGTCATGGTATAAACTTACTTATTACAATTTCATATATATACTTCTTAAATTAAAGATAACATTAAAAATAAATTAATATGATAAAACATACCTTTGTGTCTTCTAAACAAAAAACAATTTTTGGGAAAGATGATAAGGAAACTCACTCTCCCATGTGATCAATACTTGTGAAACGAACAATAAAACCCTAATATTATAAGGTTGGGATTAATGTGTCATTAAAAATTTGTTTTTGTAATTATGGAGGGTAATATTGCCATTTTAAAAATAAAACTTACGATACTATCATTTCTCTCCAAATCTTCTCACTTTTGGGAGGATGGGATTTGGAGGGATAAGCTATCCCTCTAAATCATTTCTTTTCTCTCCATGGTGTCCAAACATACTTTTGTCTACTCTTTCTTTTTTTATCTCCCCAAATCCTTTCAAATCATTCAATCCAAATCAACCCTTTAGAGTCTCATATTTTATGTTTTAATTTATATTTTTTAATGTTTTTATTATTTTTTCTATAAATTTTTTATTGTGTTTATTCGAGCAGTTTATGGGTTCAGAAAGAGGCATAACTTTTTTTGAGAATTTGGTCATTTTGAAGAAATGAAAGTGTCTGTAAAAGATGGTTGTTCTTGTTTGGATGGCCAATGTGCCAAACACATTGTAAAGAGGGTAGATGGTCAATCTAAGTGAGGTATCTTCCCTTTTGATCTCTTCCTCTAAAGTTGATCTCGGGTAATGTGCTGTTTAGGGGTGCAAGTTGGGCGGCTCAACCCGAACCCGACACCAACCCGAATTCAAGTAAACCCAGCCTAACCCAACCCGAAGTCTAAATAGGGTTGGTATGAACCCGACCATTTCGGGTCGGGTTGGGGCGGTTCGGGTTTTTAGTTTTAAAAAAAAAAAAAGGAAAAAGGGGAAGGGGAAAATTGAAACTGAATTATGTGGTTTAGAATTAGAAGAAAATATTATTTTAAAAAAAATAGAATAAAGTTCTAAGATTAGAGAAAAAATGTAAGAATAATGCAAAAAATAAAAAATCTGTATGTGCATATATTACCCATGTATTATAAAGTTGATAAAATCAACCAACCCTTCACATATATATATATATATATATATATATGATAAAAATCACAAGATCTAATGTGTGTATATATACATATCTATATAGAAATTAAATTATGAGGAAAAATTGAAAATGATTCTAAATATGTAAGGTTTTAAGATGGAGAAAATTTTGTTTGGGGAAAAAAAATAAAGTTCTAAGATAAGAAAAAAATTGAAACTAAAATGAGTTATCTTCACTTTTTTGATAATGACATTATGAATTAAGTAACTGCTTTCTGCTCACAAGTTGAGGGGGAACATGGAAGTAAATAGTTTCAGTTGCAGAAAGAGTTAGTCATATTCTTCATTCTTGACTGTATTTCTGTATTAAATTGTTTACCAGATACAGCTTTTTGTAGGATAAGTATGAGATTGAAGATAGGGCGAAAAAGTGGACATTGGCTTCGCTTGGGAAAAAATGGAGGGATTTCAAATCTGAGCTAAAGGAAAAGTATTATGATATTTGTAGGATAAGTATTATGGTTGCTGGCTATCCCACCAACCACAACGCGTTAGTAAGGAGGACTGGGAGTATCTTGTAAAAATTTTTGGTTCCAAGGAAGGAGTTGTAAAAAACTCATTTTTTACTTCTTGCATTACCTTTCAATTCCAGTAATATCATATGCAACTAGTTATTAAATATCGAGCATTGTTTTAATATTTTAGAGCCGAAGTGAGCGAAATAAAAGAAGTCGCTCTCAGCAAAATATGCCGCATACTACCCGGACAATGAGTTTTGCCCGAAAGGAGAAATTGGTATGTATCTTCCCTCTTTTCTGTAGCTTTGTTTGTTTTGGAAGTCTGTTTGTGTAGTAGTCCTATGTGTCACTTTCATGAATCTGTAGGTTGGATTGTCCATGGATATGTAATATACAATGTTTCTACGTTTTGTTCTAAATGCTTTTCTTTGTAAAAACTGTGTTTTTTTTTTAAGTTGTTAAATATCTTATGTTACATGTTGATATAACAGTTTAATATCATATTGACATATTGCTTAAAGAGCTTTGATAATGATGCAAATTTTGTTCTTGGAATATAGGGGGAAATTTTGAGAAAAAGTGAAGCGACGATGTTCTTTCATTTCATAATTTTTTTGGACAATTGTTAGTTTTTCAACTTCATTAAGGAGATGTTTTTTTCTTTAATAATTAAGTGTACTGAACGTTAGGTTTGTTTGATTTATATGAGTATTATTTCCCTTGGGGAAATGAAAATAGGCTACTTGTCATATATGGTGCAAATACAAGAGCAAACTTATTTTATTTTCATCTATGAGCAAACTAAAGGATTCAGTTAGTACAATACTATAGCAGAAGAAGCAAACACATACTATTGCTTTTTGAATCCATAATTCGACGAACATATTCTAACTAATATTTTTCTCCATGTCCTTTATTCCGGCTACTACTAGCTCTTGACTATTCATGCGTGCCAGAATTTATGTTATCAATATATGTATCAAACAAAACACCCAACTGATTAGGTCCAATTGGTTGGGTGATCTAGAAGATCTGTTTATCTTTTTCATTTGGCCCTGATGAGAGGACTTTACTTCTATTCGTAGTTTGAATTGATTGCAATGAAATCAATTGTGAGAGAAATGAATCAAGTAAAAGGCAAGCGATATACATTTATTGAAGTCCAAAGTAAGTTCATAAACTCTGGATAGTGCTAGCTGCAAAAGGTGGGTAAATTAGTGTAATCTGACCGAAAGAAATGATGTTGCAAGGCTAACTAAAGTAGAAGGAATTAAAGGGCATGACCTACTGATGCAAGGATGAAGTATACCAGTACTATGACTATGGCTACTCAACAACCTGAGAACTTATTGAAGTGTAGTGTATGTACAAGTTACCTGCTCATCCTATTGAACCTCATATTTCGCAGTTGTGACATATATTAGTAACTGATTTTTCATTGCAGACTCGGTTAGAAGAACTCTCCAAAACTCAAGCAAATTGTCCATCTTCTTCAAGAGGCCCCACTGATGATTTGTATGCTCAAGTGATGGGAGAAGAGCAAGGGGGGTGTGTTAGGATGTACGGTTTGGGGGTTACACCAACGGACATTTGCGGGGCAACTCCTACAAAAGTTGAACTTATGAGAAAGAATTAAGGAACTTGAGGCAGAACTGAAAGATCTTAAACAGACCGTGATGAGTCAGAGTGAACAGTTGATGAGTGAGAGTGAACAATTATTGGTAATGCAACAACAAATTGCCATACTTTTCAGCAACGGCCCATTGGACAGGTAAAATTTCACTTGCCATCTAAAACATTCCATAGGTGAGTAAGATTCATGAAACTCTCCAGTAGATAGGTATATACATGTTGCACACATTTGTAATGAAGAACATGAAATCCACACAAGTCATTATATCATTGTTTCTATTTTCATGTTCATTCAATTTTCGTTTGGCCTGTTGATTGTAGTTTTACCTTCCAATTAATTTGTCACTCTTATTGTGGTTTTGGAAATCAATATGTGTGTTGATGTACTTCATTGTTATACTTGCAGTACTTCATCAATATGAGAGGTAGTTCTGGAGGGGGTATTTCCTTGATTGGCTGCATGCAAAGGAGACTCTATATGTTTTTGTTCATTTAAAGCAGTACTTCTGTGTTTTTCTTTTTGCTTGTAATGAACTTGTTTGTGCTTGGTGTTTGTAGAAAATTAATGGATTATGTGTATATTTTTAGAGATACATATAATTTGTTGAATTTCAAGTATTTTCCTTTTTTTAAAACATTGATCAGTAATTATGAGAATTAACAGAATTCTAAACTTTTTTTAAAAAAAATCTGCTTTTACCGGCAAATTTCGCCGGTTACAGCGTTTAAAAAGTGCCAGCATTCACCAGTATTTAATGAGAACTGCCGGAAAAAACTTACCAGTGGTGGCTACCTCGGTGGAATTTTTCACCGCGGGTAAACTGCAGGTGATGTTTTTACCAGCGGTTATTTTAATTTTTACGGGCACTTAAAAGTTCCAGTAATATGAAGAAATCTTGTAGTGGATGTTCGGACTTCCACCACGACAGGCACATAGTTTGATCCTCGAGGATTCAAACGAAGGAGATGACTTGGAGCACAATAGCATACAGTTTAGAAGTCATGGTGCAACAACTGCACGGGTCCAGAAAATTGGATCGGTGTTTAGCCGATCAGATGATAAGGGTCCAGTATCGCGCTTGAGCAGGGAAGGCAATGCAGGAAGTCTCCAAGGCAACAGGCAGCCTTCAGGTAATATATATATATATATCATAGTACATTGCATTTTGATGATACACACTAATATATAATGCATTTTATCAATTCTGCACAATGCACATGATATGCAAATTTAAAAGGTGTAAATAAGTTAAGATAAGTTAGATCAATTCAACACATGATATGCAAAGGTGAATGTCTTCCATGTGTCATGTGTGTCAATCTTGCCAACTAGACATAAAACTAACCATTTGATTTTAAGGTGAATGTCTTCCATGTGTGTGAATCAACATTGGAGAGCAAGTGCACTTTAGCAACTTCTGAAGATATGGAACAAGTTCGTTCGCTTCAATTATCCTGCAAATTTTATTTTTTAGCTCCGTTTAATCATGCATGCTATTGTGTGAGGCTATTTGATTTAATATATATATATATATATATATATATATATATATATATATGAGCTTCACTTAAGTTGTGTATGAAGGAGAGTACCACATAGTTGAGTATGAACATTAAAGAGGTAACCGAAGAAATCACCTTCACTTATATTATGAATGGATGAGACTAAAATATATGGTTTAACATTCACACACACACACACACACACATATATATATATATCACTTTAATCAATTTTGTTGAGTTGAATGAATTATGCAGCATGAAATCGCTGAGGTAGCCAGAGATGAACAAATTATAGAGGTAAACCAGAGAGAGGATATAATAGAAGAAATTCAAACCGAGGAGGCTTTAACCAGAAGTCCTGCAAGGGAAAAAGGTGGACGTATCACCATGCCCTTCATCTTCGGTAATCTCGTTTATACTTGTTTTATAAGAATAACTTGGAACTTTCTTTGTGTAAATCTTGATTCAAAAATCAATGTCATTGCGGTAATTTGTGCAGCAAATGAGATTTCCGAGAAGTTCGGAATGATTGGTTTTGGGACCAACATGACTACCTACCTTACACAACAGCTCCACATACCGTTTACCCAAGCAATCACAAACCTCACCTATGCTGGTTCCACAGCAGGCTTGACACCTTTGCTGGGGGCCTTTGTGGCTGACGCATATGTTGGACGGTTCTGGACCATAACAATTGCCTCGATCACAAACCTAATAGTAAGCTCTCGCTCTCTCTCATATATATATATATACATTAGTTGATTTAGACTGTATTTTTAAACAACTCTAAAATATTTATCAGTCATTATTTATGCATGCATTTGGTTGCCTAGTTACTATTTGATAAAAGATTAATTGTAAGAATTTAGCATATGAAAGCTAAAGCTTAGCATATTCTTCTAGGGGATGATATTGTTACTACTATCAGCAACGATACCGGAGTTGAGGCCTCCACCCTGTGAAGGCCATGAAAAGTGCCAAAAGGCGAACTCAGGCCAATTGGCAATTGTTTATCTCTCTCTCTCACTGACAGCGTTGGGGGCTGGGGGAATCCGGCCTTGTGTAGCAGCTTTTGGGGCAGATCAGTGGGATGAAACAAACGGTCAAGAAGACAATATTAATAAGACAAAAGACACTAAGATGACGAATTTTTTCAATTGGTACTATTTGGTCATGGGGATACCCATACTCCTCGGAATGACGTTGACAGTGTATATTCAAGACCATGTCGGATGGGGATGGGGATTCGGAATCCCTATCATATCTATGGCTCTATCCATCATTGTCTTCGTTTCCGGATATTGTTTGTACCGACAGATAGCCCCTGCAGGTAGCCCCTACACAAGGTTGTTACAAGTGGTCGTTTCTGCAACAAGGAAGAGAAATCTGAACATGGTTGCTGATCACATGTCTCTCTATGTGAATGAAGAGCTTGATGTTTATGTAGCTGCCCATGAGACCCTTGTTCACACTGAAAAATTGGGGCAAGTCCCTCTGCCTCTCTTGGTTTGTTTTGTGTAGATGGTATGAATAGGCACTGGACATGACATTTTAACCTGTTAGATTACCACCACAATTTTCTTCTATTTTCTTACGAGTTTGGAATACCTCTAATTTGTCATTGGTAAAAACATGATCAAATTTTCTTCTCATGCAACACTTGTAAATTATTCATATACTTGAAGGGTAAGGTATATAATTCTAATTATCTGTGATGTGGTACAGATTTTTTGATAAGGCAGCTATCATCACTGAAGAAGACAACATCCTATCACCCAACCTATGGAGGCTAGCTACCGTGCATAGAGTTGAAGAATTGAAATTAATTTTACGAATGTTACCAATATGGTTCTCTGCGATATTCCTTCACGTTGCCACTGCCCAACAGAGTAATTTTGCATTCAAACAAGCCCTAAGCATGGACAGACATATGAGCAAGACCTTCTTAATCCCAACAAGCTCGATGGGAGTCTTCTCCGTTCTGGCAATGCTGGCCACGACTATCTTATACATCACTGTCTTCGTCCCAATAACACGAAGATTCACAGGTGTAGAGCGGGGTATCTCCTACTTTCAGCGGATGGGAATAGGCATTGTTGTTCACATATTAGCCACCCTAGTTGCTGGCTTCATTGAAGTGAAACGCAAACAGGCGGCTCTCACTTATAGTAGTATTCCGATGACTGTCTTCTGGCTCGTGCCACAGCACGCCCTTCATGGAGTTGCTGAGTCATTCATGTCAATTGGACACCTTGAGTTCTGCTACGACCAGACACCAGACAGCATGAGGGCCACCGCAGGGGCTTTCTTCTGGATAGCAGACTCCGTTGGAGCATTACTCAGTACCATTTTGCTGTCAATAGTGCACAAATGTAGTGCTGGCGCTCATGGGGAAAATTGGCTACCGGACGGCAACTTGAATAAAGGGAAGTTAGAATACGTCTATTGGTTAACAACATTGCTCCTGCTTGCAAATTTATTTTACTACATGTATTGCACAACGTTCTACACCTTGCAAGGAAATCACGATGAAGATGTAGAGCCTGATTAAGTCTCTTAACCAACAGACGTATGTAATAAACTTTCCCTCTTTGTTTACATATCTAAAAACCCTGCTACGAAAAAAGGTTTCGATTTCATTGTCTATATAAATTTACAACACAAAATTCATGAGTGACCAAAGTATGTTCTTTCCACTCAAAATTAACCATATAATATGAAAAATTAATATCAATGCCTTTGTGGTCATGCGAATTTCACCTATTTGGGAATTGTATATTAGTGGAGGATCGATCTCTTGCATATTTTCACAATATTTCCACAATATATATATATATATATATGGTGGCTTTGGCTTCTTGTGTGCAGTTGTCTTTGGGTTGCGCTCCTGTTATGAGTGCTTTTATGAAGGAAAAAGATAAAATTATGACTCCGAGAGTTGAGCTCTTGCCTGCTCTCACTATTTTTAAAGTTTAAACTGTTCCAAGAGGGTGTGAATTTGATAATTAAATCCTCTGACATGTGTTGAACATTGATATGTTTTATTCTACTCTCTGCAGTTGCCACCTCCCGTCACGCCCCGAAAATCCTAAGATACTCGAACCGGAGCACCCAAGGATCCCGGATGTGATGCATAATAAAGCAACCTCTACTAAAACATCAATAACAGGGAATACATGGAACAATGGTATAAATAATTGATTTCATACATAACTAAATGAAAGCTGATACCAAAGAATACAAGACACGTCGAGGTGCCGAATGAAATACAACTGCATACTGTTACAACGATACAAAATACATGGAAGGGATATGCCAACAAGCTTACTCCCAAGAGATAAAATGGCAATCCCAAAAGAGTCTAAAAAGGGATACAAGGAAATAAAAGGAACAATTGCTAAAGAAACGTCTGAATTCACCGGAGTTGTTGCCGCTCCGCCTGGAACCTGCAACTGATGGTGGGGGAGGGGTGGTGAGCACGAATTCCCAGTAGGAAAAACCCTAACTATCGCATTCCCTAACTGTCCAAGAAGTGCTAACCAACCCGTATACATGCATCTAACCTAGGTTGGTCCGTTGTCTCACATGGCACTCACGCCAATCCGAGACCCCTGAATAAATCCCTCTAATCCCGTACCATGCATAAGAAGGCAAGGCACATAACAAGTAACAAATCTCAACCACTTAGTCACATAGCGCACACACACACTCCTATACATACAAGTATATATAAGGATATATATATATATAAATGTATGTACGTATATATATAAATAAACTACCTAGGTCACCCCAAGGTACAACTAAATCCATCCCGCCACACTCCATCTCCAGTAGTCTAGGCTACACACGAATCTGTGCACCAAACACATAACACTCAAGTCCCCAAAATCAATCACCAAAGTGCTCACAACACGCAACCGAGAACCCAAAAGAGGTTCTCAAACCACTCCCTAAAATCACAGGAGGGAAACACTCACATCCTTGCATACAACTACAACCATGATCACAATATATATGCCATCATCAATCCACCCTTAGAGAGATCCACTATCATAACTAATCCCCTCAATCCTACCACCTCATCAACGACATGTCACTACACATGGCAGAATAACTCACAATCACCAACACTTGGACCATGGATAAGAAAGATAAGGGATCACATGGACTCGACTTGACGGCTTTACGATTTCTCCTTGACGACTTCGTGGACTTTCTTGTTGTCAACTACTCGGTTTCCTTTTGACGTTTAACGCTTGTACTTCGACTGGGTGGTGCCACATTTTGTTTGCCAAACATTTAAAGGTTCTAATGTTTTAGTTCATAGCCCGAGTTATTTATATCGGTTATTATTGTCTATTTGGCGCCCCGTCGATTTTCGGGTTTCCGTGATTACGTTTGGGTGTTCATGGTATATTTTTTGGGATTTATTGTAATTATATATATATTTAAATTGAAATTATATATATATATATATATATTTTTGGGTAATTATATATATGTATATATATATACCGATGAGAGAGAGAGAGTCATTTGTTCTCCTTCCTTGTTGCGACGACGGGCTCGTTCTTCTCCACCTCTCATCTTCATCTTCTCTAATTAGCTATCTCTGATCACCATCTTCATTATCGATCTATTATAGAGTGAAAAAAGAGAGAGAAGTCGGGTTGAGAGAGAGGGGGTTGGGTTGAGGTTGCTGGAGCCTTTGGACGACGGCGATGGCGTGACTGAGGAGTGGTAGCGACAACACGAGGTGGTGCGCAGGTGGTGGTGTTTCAGCCGCACGTGGAGATGCGACTAGGTGAGGGCTTCAGGTAGGGTTTGAGGTCGCCGGACTTGGAAGGACCACGACGAGGGTCAGCGATGGTGTGGTGGCGTACTGGTGGTGGTGGGACAACCGGTGGAGCAGGTCACGTATGGCAGAGGCGAAGACTCGACTTCGGCCAGGTGGTTTCGGCTCCAGATAGGGTTGGTCTGTACTTCGTTGGGTGTGAAACTCAGAGGAAAGGTGCGTCTCCATGTCGTGAACAACTTACTCAAATTTGGTACGAAACTGTTGAGCAATTTGTCGGGAAATCGAGAAAATAGGTTAGAAAATTATTTCGGTATTTCTTAAATTTGTTCATTTCCGTTTAACTATTGTTAATGGACTTCAGCTATGTTGTGTAGGGCGCCAAGAAAATCGTTTTGGTCCGAGTGGAAATTAATTTGGACGATGTTTGTCGATGGGTCCCATTTTCGAGCGCCGACACTATTTATCGATGGGTCCTGAGTTTGGATGTGGACGCGTTTTGGAGTTGAATTTAGCACGCGTATTATGGTGAGAGTCCCTCTAATCCTCTCACTTTTGGCTACATAGGAATGGGCCTTCCAAAACCCTAGACTTATTGCATGGTAATATTATGATTTGAGCATGCTAGTTATATGATATGATTTATTAATCCTGTTTAGGATTAATTATCATGCTTGTATGTATATATATATAGATATACGAGGATGTGTATATATGTAGGAGTTTGTGTTGTGGCCTTTATAGTAGTTTGGGCTAGTTCCATCTAGGTGATTGGAAATAGTAGCGCTAGACGTCGTTTAGTGTATACAAGTAGGCGCGGTTGTGTACGTTTCCATTTTCTTTGATTAGGGGAACCGAGTATGAATTTATGTGATTTATGTGATGTGACATCTCAAATTAGAACGTTATTCTCGTTCTCCTATACTTGTGGATTATTGCTTTAATTAATTTAAAAGCATGTTAAAAGAAATGAAATTGATATCTTTATGGACCATTGCTTTAATTGAATTAAAAGCATGTTAACAGAAATGAAATTGATATCCTTGTGGAAAAATGCATATATTTGAGTAATTATGATCATGTTAATGAATTGGGCATAATATGTTGCATAATGATATAGATGCATGTACTATGATGATGCATGGTTTATATTGAGGCCCTTTATGCATATTGAGTACACTTTGTCGTGTTGAGTGCATGGGTGTTGGTCTATGCGGGTCGTGTAACCATGTGTGAGTTGACTTGTGTCGGATAGTTTAATGTTTTCATAAATATGATGAGATACATATATGTGAAGTCGGATAGCCGCAACAACTGGCCAAGTGGTGCTTCTCGCTCCAATGGAACTAGTCTTCCGAGAAATAAAGACAATGGGGGAGGACTTGTTTCAAACTCATGTTCACGGACTGTGTTTCGTGTTTTCGATATTCCTAGTTGAGTCTGCATATCTCTCAAGGGAATGATCATGGCGAACTTCTCTACATTCTTTCATGACCTGATAGTCTTAAAAGTGAATGGTCAGAGGAATGATATCCGTTGACCCTTAGTGGATAGGGTATGTGGTTGTGTGTGTACCATGAGGTGATGTTGAGTCACATTGCATTCATGTTGCCATTATGTGATTCCATTCGACATGTAGATCATGATATCATTACATGTGATTTTAGAGCATGTTTATTATGAATTTCGATAAATAAATTCATATTTTAATATAATGCTCAACTTAAAGTGGATACGTGAAAATATGATTTACATGCAATAATTGTTAAATTATAATGAAATGTAAATTCTTATACTTGTGGTTATGTACTTTTATGCCCTTTGAGGGTTAAGTATGTTGGGCTATTGACCTTTTTGGATAGTTGAGGTTAGTGATAGATTTTAGCATCAACTGTGAGTTAAGGCCTTAGAGAAGGTGGGTGATGAAATTGTGAACCTAGTTGATTGTGTAGTATAGGCCTTTAGATGTCTTTCACCTTTGGAGGAATGGATTATCATCCGTACTTTTGAGATTTTGGTTGAATTAGACTAGGTGACAATTGAACTTAGTTGTTTTTGTGGCAATGGCCATTTAGGACCCTTTGCATCCTTAGTGATTGTGTATGTCCTTGGAGTTGTAGTCACTCTTATTAGGCTATCATTCAGAAAACGACGTTTTTCATGTTTTGAAAACAAACTCTTTCGTATTTAAAAATAAACCCATTTTCACTCAATCCCGTAGCCACGACAAGTTTTCGTACTTTAAAAAGTGATCTTAGGATCCTCTATAAAAGTATTTTTTAACTTCTAAAATTCGGTGATGGCGAATGACCAAGACCGGGGGTAAGACGATCATTTTTTTGTGTGGATTCTTAAAGAAAACCTACTTTATAAAAATGACCGAGACCGAGGGCAAGACGATTAATTTTTTGGGGGCATTTTTCACATTTCATGATGTCTTGTTTACTTTTGGTGTTCAGTACGTGTAAATTTTTCATGTTTACGTTTAAAGTCTACTGGACGACTTTACGATTTCTCCTTGACGACTTCGTGGACTTTCTTGTTGCTGACTAAGTGGTTTTGTTTAGATGTTTGTCGTTAGTACTTTGACTGGTGGTGACCCTAGACTTGTTATTTCAGGTTACTTTATTTATCTAGAGTTTCGTTATTATTATGGGTTCACATAGTATTATTTTTGGGTTCCTGGTACATTTTTAGGATTTATTGTATACGTATACATTATAAATTAAAATTATATATATGTTTGGGTATTTATTGGGTATCTATATATTTATTTTTATTTAAATATATATAAATATATATGTATATGCATATATTAGTGAAGAGAGAGGAGGAGCCGACCTCATTTTCTTTTCCATCATCATCGATTAGCTTCCTCTCCTTCTTTTTCTTCACGATGGCCTCAACTCTTCCATTAGTTCTTGCCGCCGGCGAATGGGGGAGGGAAAGGGACAGAGAGAGAGTCGCACCTGAAGGTACGCAACCTGGTGGTGTTGGGTCACCGAAAAATGGAGCGACGACGGCAGCTGAGGTAGCTGGAAGTGGCATGCAGGTGGTGGGTTGAAGCTCCGGCAGCCGCGCGTGACAGCAGTAACACGTCTGTCTAGGTGATTTTAGCACCAGATGGGCTGGTCCGAGCTCCGATTGATCTAAAATTTGGAGGGTTGATGCGTCTTGGTGTTGTACATGACATACTCAAATTTGACGCGAAACCGTTGAGCGGTTTGTCGGGAATTCACAATTATAGGTATGAATTTTCATTTGGTTTTTCCTAGATTTGTTAAATTATGTTTGGATATTGCTAATGGGCTTAGACTGTGTTGAATAGGGCATCAAGGCGGATGTTTCGGTCAGAGCAGAAATTCATTCGGATAACTTTTGTCGGTAGGCCCCACTTTAGGACACCGATACTGTTCACGGTGGGCTCCACTTCGGGCGTGAACGTTTTGGGACAAAATCGAGTGTGCGTCTTATGCAACGTGTTGGTATATCTAGCTCGGTCGTGGGCATGGTGGTTAGTCCGTAGGCACGCGTCATGAGGTAGCGAAATCACTATCTATTTCAAATGACTCTAGACTTATTTGTGTATTATGTGCATGTTATAATTTGATTTGGATATACATTATTGTTTATATTATATCGGTAATTGTAGAATTTTACTTGAATGATTATGTGTGGGATAGATGAACTTTTATTTTTGGTGAATATTGAAAGTAAGGACTTAATTTTATATATATATATACATGAGAAATATATATATCAGTATAAGAGTCGGTGTAGTAGCCTTAAAGGCGTAAAAGGCTAGCTTCTAGGATGGGTATAAATTCATGGACACTAGGTATGTCTAGTTATATTTATGTAATAGGCGTGTATGGTTAATTATGTGTATGGTTAATTATCTTATGCCCTTTGATATCGAGATTTTTGTTGCAATTAAAACTTGAATTGGAAATGAAATTGAGTATGTATTAATGTGAATAATTTACCGTGATTTTCATGAACTTAGACGCTGCTCTAGTTCCCTTTTATTTTTCTCGTAAATTATAAATAATTGATAAATTTAGAACATGAATTGTGCATAAGATTCTATCCTTGTGAATTAATGTTTTATTATGATTTAAAAGCATGTTAAAGGATATGTGGCATTCATGTTAGCATTCTTGAGAATATTGTTCATAAATATGATGAAATACATATTCGTGTTGATGCATGGTTCATTTGAGATATAGTTGCATATTGAGTACACCTTTTGCGTTGTCATTCAATTGGTGTCGGTTTAAGCTCAGTCGTGTAACCATGTGTGAGTAGACTTGTATTGGATAATCGCAACAACTGGCCATAGGGTGGTCCCAACCTACGAAACTAGTATGTCCGAGAATTGTGGTATAGGGTTGGTTGCGCCACTCTCAAAGTCGCGAGCAGGGCTTGTGCATTCAATCTTCGGATCATATGGCCAGGGGGTGTTCCTAACCTACGAAACTACTATGTCCGAGAATTGTGGTATAGGGTTGGTTGGGCCACCGGGTGGAGTGCACCACTCTCAAAGTCGCGAGCGGAGCTTGTGCATTCGATCTTCGAATCATTTATCACAGTGGGACTATGTAGGCAACACTTATATCCGTTGACCCTAGTGGACAAGGTGTGTACCATGAGGTGGTATTGAGTCACATTACATTCATATTGCCATTATGTGATTCTATTCAACATGTAGATAATGATATCATTACATATGATTTTGGAGCATGTTTAATGTGGATCTTGATATTTTAAATTCACATGTTATTTAAATGCTCAATGAAGTTGGATAATATGAAAATATGATTTACATGCCTTACCTTTAAAGTATAATGAAATCTAAATTCTTATACTTGTGATTATGTACTTTTATACCCTTAAATGGTTAAGTATGTTGGTGTAGTAGCTCAAGCCTCATGTCCTTTCTGCCATGTACAGACTGAAGATAGGGGTCATTTGTTCTTCCAGTGTGGGTTCTCAAGACAGATTTGGCAAGTGCTAAAGGTTAAAGGTATGAGAAGTTGGCCAGAGGGTACTTGGGATAGTCTCTTTCAATGCGTGTGCTCTAGATTGAGGGATAAATATTTCTCTTCTGTGTTTAATAAGCTTATGTTCTCTGTTGCAATTTATGCTATTTGGATGGAGATGAATAGGAGAGTGTTTAAAGGAGAATTTGACACTGCTGATGCTATTTTACATAGAGTTATTCAAAGGGTGAGGGACTCTTTATTTCCTCTGTCTGGTTTTGCTTCTTCTTCTCTCAACCAGGAGTTGGTGCTAGAGTGGAGTCTACCTTCATCTTTATTATTATGATCCTGTATGGTTGGCTTTATTTTGTGTGGGTTTGGTTTGTATGTTATGGTTTCTCTATGAGATGGTTCTTGGAGTCTGGTGATGTGTGTGTTTCAGTTATGAGTTGTATAGCTAGGGTTTTCTTCTTCCTATGGTGGGTGTATGGTTTTCATATAGAGTGGTGGATACCTGGGGGATGCCTCAATGGTAAATGTATGGCTTTATAGCCTGGTTCTTATTAATACAACAACTGATCTTTTCAAAAAAAAAAAACGCTTTTTCATAAATGCTTAATAAGGTATATATGCATGTTACCATATATATAATGCCTTAATAGATTTAGTTTATGATATGGAGAGGAAAGACAAGGAGGTATATACTTTAGTTGTGTTTGTGTTGGTATTGATTCTAATAAATCATTCAACAGCTTCGTGCATGATTGAGTGTGATGTGAGATGTCCTACTTTTTCATGGGAGCTATTGGTCAATTACTATTAGGATTGCGTAAAGCAGAATTGTAACCCTCCTCCTTTGGACCATACTGCGAACTCCGCTAATTCCCCAAGTTTCCACAAATGAATAGATGTCACAAGTCTTATGCCCTAATTTAATGATATAAGTTCCCAAAATGCTTCTATTAGTGCACAAGAAGTAAATTGAAGCTACTATTTCAAATGGTTCTCAACTCCCTAAATATGTATATTAAGCAAGTCAAAATAGTGATTTCTATACCTCCCTAAATATGCATGATGTGGTCTGAATAGTTTGATTTGCTTTGATATGAAAATTCGCGTTCAGTTTCATTTTATTTTAATTTTTTTCTATAATTTCTTATTTGATTTGAATATTTTTGTCAAGTACATAATTGTAGACAATCTATTAGGGAATGTGTTTAGTGTATTACCTCAAATACCTGTTACCAGATATCAAAAGAATTGTTACCAAATTGGAACAGTGCTTTGGAAGTTGAAATTGCCTCGCCTTTTTTCATTTTTGGTGTAATAGAAAGTAGCTTGAACTCTATTTTTATTTTTCTTTCCTTACAAAAGGCATTGGACAGTAGTAGTGAGAGAGATGAACATACATTTGGTTTTGTATTTTTTATCGTAGATATAAATTTTATTTTGTAATTGTCGGTAAGCATAACTTGTTTCAGTTTTCATTCGAAATTATTTATTGGAGAAGTGGGGATTCTACAGGTTTTGTGGCATTCTTGTTTGAAGAATTTACAGTGGTTTAGTATCAATTTTGTTGGAGAAGTTTAATCCATATGGCAGCAGTCATAACTCATGAAAAAGGCTTACCATATGGCAACAGTTGTGACTGCTGCTATAGAGGTGAGTTTATGGCTTGATTGTTGCCAATGGTGGCACCTAAGGCAGCAATCATAATCATAACTGCTGTCATATATCCGATACCTATGGCAACAATGCTTTAGACAGCAAATAACTTTCGTAGCAAATATTTGTTGTCATAAGCTAAGGTGGCAGTTTTTGTGGCTTTATCTGCTCCAATACACCAAATTTGTAGTGAATATTGATGATGTGGAGATAGTTCTTGAACATATGGGTATTACGGAAGGATACACTCATTACTACCATGGCGGCAGTATCAGCGGTCATCAGACCCATCATGGTTTCAATATTCTCAGCTCCACTAGTCGCCGCTACCACTACCTCCTCCTCCTGAATGACCATCTGGTCGGTTATATTTGGAGAGAAGTGATCACTTTTCTAGTACGTTAATATTTAGCATAGTTGTTTTCCTTCATTTTCTAATGGAATTCCCTTTTGTAGCTCTCTTTTGTAGATTTAATTCTTTGTAGGTGTAGGACGGATGTTCTACATTGATCTATATATTTTGTCTATTCTGTACAATCGGAGTTACTATTTGTTGTATGTAATATGTACAGTTGGGCTAGATTAATGGCAACTTTCTTTGTGATGATGTATTCTAAGTTTGTGGTGGTTATTTGATTCACGCGGGTTCAATCACATCTTCAATTTATTGTGCAAATTACTCTAGGTAAAAAAAATTTGGTGACTGTCAAACTGTCAATAATAACAAATAACAAAAGAAATTCAAAAATATTAGTGACAAATATAAACCGTTTTTAATAAGTATTTGAGACTGCAAAATTTTTGTATTAGAGGAAATTCACACCATTGTGAATCACACATCTGTGACAGTGCGAACTGTCACTAATAATCTAAGTAATGGTGACAGTGCTTACAATCACTGAAAGTAACCCATTAGCGATGTTTCTAAAATCAACACTAATACTTTATTAGAGACACTCTAAAGCGTCACTAATAATACAAGTTTTAGTGATAGTATTTTACCATCACAAAAGATTATTTGTGACACAGTTATTAGTGACAGTGCTCTTTCAATTTTAGTGACAGTTTTATGAACTTTAGAGACAGCTTTGCCCGTCTCTACAATAAAGATTTCTTGTAGCAATCATTTTTTTTTTATCTTCTCTTCACCCTCGGTCCTTCAATTTTGGACTATGACAGTTTGGTATCAGTGTTGATTGTTCAGTTTCTTGTCTTGTTATGATTTCCTTTCCTTTCCTTCTCTATTTCCTACATCATCTTCGGAGTTATTGGATTTCGGGACGTGACAACTTGGTATCATAGTTGATTGTTCAGTTTCTTGTCTTGTTATGATTTCCTTTCCTTTCATTTTCTCTTACCTACATCACATTCGTAGTCCTTGAATTTCGGGGCATGACACTCCCTCTTAGGAATACTATGCATTACCATCAATGCTCAGTGGGGGCATCGGCCACCACTATATTTCTTTTTACTTGAATGATTTAATATGACTTTTAACTTTCTTCAAAATATGAAAATGCCCAAATTCTATTATTCATAAAATTTCCTCCCCCACTCATTTCATTATCTCAATTAATTATTTACATTTTCTTTACAATATATTCATGCATCATTAGATTATACACATGTGAAAAAAAGCTAAAGAGGAAATCATCTCATTTTTTTTGTTCTTTCCATACTTCCCCATATTCTTGGCAACATAAATGTCACCAACATAATTAAAAGGTCAAAAGATCCTTATCTCAGGTAGTCTAAAGAAGGTGAACGTAATTGAAAGATATAAGAGTCTTTATTTTATACAAGCATATATGTGTATGTATGTGAGAATATGACTCAAGAGAAGAGTCATGCATGATGCATGTGAATGCATGAAATGACGAAATCCACAAGAAGCTTCTTGGCTTGAGTGAGCAAGTTGAAAACCAACTCCTATGCCAGCAAATGATGGTTATCATTTTGGCTACCTCTTAACCCAATCTCAGAGCCTATATATATGGGGTGTATACATGTTGTATATTCAGTGTGAATGGCCACAACTCTTAGAGAGTTGTGAGGATATAGAGAAACCAAGATATATATATTGAGCTACTCCGTGGACGTACCCGTTTTTGGGGAACCACGTTAATATCTATGTATATATGTGTTTGTGTGTGTGTGGTTTGAGTAGATCCTAGAAATAGGGCACAACAATTGGTATCAGAGCAAGTTTGGTTCAAAACAGAGTCGTTTCTTTTGACTCTATTTCGAACCCGTACACTCACCAACACACAACACCAAGCATACACGAAGGCAACCCATCTCCCAAGGAATAATTTTCTGTTGAAAACAGGGGAAACCACCACCGCACGCGCCTCCACGCGTGACCTGAAGGTAGGCGCGTGAGACGGCCTCGTTGTGACGCGCCCACGCATCATCTACCTCTAGACGCGCGTGAGGCCCACGCGCAATACGCGGGTCATGCGCCACCACGTCAGCATGTGACGTGGCCCAGTGTTTGCTTGACACGTGCACCACTAAGATGGTGCCACGTGGTGCCACAGGATGGATGCCAAGTGTCTCTAATAGGAGACTGCCACGTGTTCTAGTTAGTGAATGCTATGTGGCTCCAACCAATCACCGCCACGTGGCCCAGCTAGAGGCTGCCACATGGCACCAGTGAGATGTTGCCACGTGGCATGACCAGGGCTGCCACGTGGGCCAACCAGAGTCAGCCACGTGTCATGGCATGGGGCTGGCACGTGGGCCAATATGTAGCTGACACGTGGCACAGTTGGGCTGCAACGTGGACCAAAGAGATACTACCACGTCATCAGTGAAGGGTGAAATTACAGATTTTCCCTCCGTCACTATTTTGGTTGTTTCGAGCCCGTTTTAAGTCCGATTTGAGCAAACGAAAAGTCGTTTCTCGCTAATTTGACCGTTCCGGATCCAACCGTGAGCTCCATTTTTCCATTTAAGAAAAGGAAAATTGGAAAAACCGAGTTTTAATTTCTATTGCTCCAGTTTGAAGAGTACATTCATCAATTTATGGTTCCGGTGTTTCATACGACTGAAGCATCGGAGACTGAGCAATCCGAAGTACAAATAGCAGAGTTTGAAAACGGGTTTTGTTTAGTATTGCTCCTGTTTGGTGACGTACCATCATCAATTTATTGTTCCTGTGTTTCATACAGTTGAAACAAGGAGACCGAGCAATCTATTCAGAGAATCAGGGTTGTCAAATCTCAGGACGAGTGGTTCTAAGAGGAGAATCATGATGTCAAATGCAAAGTTGAGGTGAAGAAATTGGACACAGTTAAACTTTGGCATGTGACAATGCGAATGTTCCAGATTTACAGCTTCGAGAACGTGGAGGATAAGCCTTGGATACCAAGAGTCAGGACTTCTCGTGATCAGAGACAGTGGAGGATCAACCTTGGAGGCGTCCGAACTTCTCATAATCAGAGATAGTGGAGAATAAGCCTTGGAGACCAAGGGCCAGGACTTCTCGGATGAAGGAAGATTGGAAATTCGTAAATCATTAAGCTTGCAGAAAAATCAGACAATAATCAAGTTTGGCATAAAGAGCTCAAGGGGAGGTGAAGGATCAAGGGTCCCATCTCCAGGGCAGGGCATTAGTTTGCGGCTAAGGTATTATCAGTAAAGACTAGTACGACCTAGTGCTTTACTGAGGTGGAGATTTATTCCGACAGTTGGAGATTTGCTCAGACATACCAACTCCATGAAGCCTAGTACGACCTAGCCTTCAATCAGCTCTACAATACGACTTGTATGAGAGAGCGGTATCCAGAAGAGCAGATTCAACAAGCAGTTCAAGAAGGGATTGTTCAAAGTGGTCTCTCGTAAGAGATCTTTAGTACCGGTAACAAGTCAGAAGCTGTGGGGAGGTGAGGAGAAATCCCATCTCCAGTACCGGTAGCAAATGTTATCTCCAGTACCAATAGCGGTAGCCAGTTAGCAACTGAAGTGGAGGTGAAGAATGTTTCATCTCCAGTACTAGGAAATCCAGTACCAGTACCAGTAACCATTCTAGCAGTTGATCATCCTGAAAGTGGAAATGATATCAAGAAGAGTCAACAGCTAGAGAGAGTAGGTGAAGGCGAGGTCTCCAGTAAGAGATCTCCAGCACCAATGTTCCAGTCAACAACACAGCAGTTGAGGGACAGGTCTCCAGTTAGACATCTCCAGTACCGGTAGTCCACTCAGCAGCTGAGGAGAGATGAAGAGAAGTGTCATCTCTAGAACCAGGGAAACGAGTCAGAAGCTGAGGTTGAGATGAAGAGTGTTCCATCTCAAGTACCGGGAATACAGTACCGAGAAGCAACAACTCAATTTAAGAGATGAGTGTTCCATCTCAAGTACCGGGAAACAAGTACCGGGAAATAAGTGAGTCAGCAGCTGAAGGGAGGTGAAGAGTGTTCCATCCCCAGTACCAGGAAATTAGTCAACAACTAAGGGAGATGAAGAGGAGTTCCATCTCAAGCATCGGTAGTCTAGTCACCAGCTGAGGGGATTTGAGGAAGTGTTCCATATCCAGTACCAGGAAGCGAGTACCGGGAAATCCGTCAACAACTCAGGTTGAGGTGGATTGGATCTATCTCCAGTATCGGTAGTCAGTCAGTAAACCTCTGACCAGAAGAGATCTCCAGTAAGAGAACTCAGTTGAGGTGGAGGATCTATGGTCCCATCTCTAGTACCGTGAGACCAATGAGTAATCAGACTGACCAGAAGAGGTCTCCAGTAAGAGATCTCCAGCATCAATGACTCAGCAGCAAGATGACTCAATTGAGGTGGATGATCCATCTCCAGAACCGGTGATCAGTCAATAGCTAGAAGCTATTGACATCAACAGATCCAGAAGAGAGGCAATATAGCTTATGCACTTCCAATGACATACGATGATGTCACGTACATGGACAAAGATGCAGTACAGAGTACTGATGATACGAAGTGGAAGGATGCAGTGAATGACGAGATGAAGTCATTTCACCATAATCAGACTTGGAAGCTACTCCAGCTTTCTAAAGGGAATGAAAGCTATCAGATGCAAATGGGTTTATGCCAAGGTGATTCCGGCATAAACAACATCTCTCAGGGAACAGAGCACAGAGCGCATAAAGGCGCATTGAAGTAGTGTCAATCAGTTGACTCAGTCGGAGGACTCAGTCATTGGACTCTTTCGTCGTGGTGGAGATTTGTGAGAATATGACTCAAGAGAAGAGTCATGCATGATGCATGTGAAGGCATGAAATGACGAAATCCACAAGAAGCTTCTTGGCTTGAGTGAGCAAGTTGAAAACCAACTCCTATGCCAGCAAATGATGGTTTTCATTTTTGGCTACCTCTTAACCCAATCTTAGACCCTATATATATGGGGTGTATACATGTTGTATATTTAGTATGAATGGCCACAACTCTTAGAGAGTTGTGAGGATGGAGAGAAACCAAGATATATATATATTGAGCTACTCCGTGGACGTACCCGTTTTTGGGGAACCACGTTAATATCTGTGTGTATATGTGTTTGTGTGTGTGTGGTTTGAGTAGATCCTAGAAATAGGGCACAACAATGTATATATATATGTGTGTGTATTTGTGTATTTTAAAAAATTAAATTACTCACACAAACGGATATATAAAGTACACAACCGTTTCTTGTCAAACGATTCACAAAAAATAAATGTTTATTATTATTACATTATAATTAAATTAAATATACTCTTTCTTTTTTTTTCCTCTAACATCCCTCCCCCCTCTCAAGAAAAACGCACACAAACACACACCAAAAATAATTGACATAAAGATATATATGTGGTTAAGCCAAATCAGTCTACGTCCATAGAGAGCATTGTTTCACTATAATCAATAAGAGGATTACAAGGGGATGATCCGTAGATCATACACAAGCACACACAGTATGTATACTCACGCCTGTATCACCGAAATAATATAAGCTTATATTATTCTTGACTCTTACTGGTGTTTCACTCACACCAAGAAGAATAATTTCAATCTATATATCTTCTTCATTCTCTCTCTTTGTACCTAGAATACTATAGGAATAACCCATATATATATAGGAGAGGCTAGGCTGGAGGACAAGTCAATTGATATCCCATACCAATTACAATAGGTGTCAATTTAAGTCAAAATCTTTAATTCCTGAAACTGGGCTACCGAGTACTCGGTGGTTGTTCAATGGCTACGCAGGTTTGTGTAACCTTCTGCCATTTTTCCTCTCTAGTGCGCAAGTTCACACGATTGCATACTTACTGAGTACTCGGTGGATGGTGAGAACTCCACCGAGTACTCGGGGGTTCTTCACCGCAACCTTTTCTTTTGACTTCTTTTGCTCCAATTCTCTTCTCAGTCCTTGAAGGAAAGGAGTCATCATTGTTAAGAGATCTCTCTTTGGAAATGCCTCCTTCTATATCAATGATAAGAAAATATTAGCTATTTCGCCCAATCCTTTTACGGGCTCTATGCAAATTTATAAGTTGTAAATTAGTTGAGTAGTGAGAATTTAAAAGTTGTATATTAGTTAAAATAAGTTAGTTCAATTTAGCGCATGATATGTAAGTGAAATTTTGGAAGACTATACGAGGAACAAATTATATGGAAGGTTTTTTTTTTTTTTTTTTTTTTGGTACAGAGATGTTGTTAGCAAAAAAGAAATATAACTAATTTACTTTTCCTCTCAATCGTGCCAACTAAACATAAAACTAACCGTTTGTATTTAAGGTGAATGTCTTCCATGTGTCATGTGTGTCAATCAACATTGGAGCTCCTAATATCTGCACTCTTTAAGACTAAAGTATCTATAATAACCCTTTTTCATAAATGTTTAACATGGTATGTTTTTTTTAGGAGAGTTTAACATGGTATGTTAGCATATATATAATGCCTTATAATGTAATATTTTTAGCATGCCATGAATTGTTTAATAGATTTAATTTACGATATGGAGAGGAAAGACAACGAAGTGTATACTTTAGTTGTGTTTGTGTTGATGTTGATAAATCCTTCAACAGCTTTGTGCATGACAGAGTGTGATGTGGGATATCGTATCTTCTAATGGGAGCTATTGGTTAATTGTTAGTCGGATTGCGTAAAGTAGAATTGTAATCCTCCTCCTTTGGATCATACTGCGAACCCTGCTAATTCCCCGAACTCCACAATGGTATTTTCTCCCTCTCTAACACAAACACACTAACACTATATCTAACAGAAACACACATAACATACGCTTATCATGATGCCTAAATCCAAATTTTAATATGCATAATTTTATTTTGCAAATATTAAAAATAAAAATAAAAAGGTGCCAGAAAAATTGTTAAAAAATCACCATAATAAGATAGGAATGTCTATTTATTAGTTCTGCCTACATGTGTATCCTACTCTAGTAGTGTTTTAATTCCTATAGTTATTGACCCAATTATTGTTATAACTGGTACAACTATAATATTATAGATATAATCATCTAGTTAAATGTATGTACTTTTCTCTCTGTTTATCTCTTTCCAACGTATTTTCTCTAGTATTATTTTTATCAATTGTTATGGAATGAATAGGAGGAGCAAGAAGAATATTATATTGTACTATTATATATAACACAAACACACTAACTCTATATCTAACAGAAACACACAAAGTACATGATGCCTAAATCCACATTCTAATATGCACAATTTTATTTTGCAGATGCTAAAAATAAAAAAAAAAGGTACGAGAAAATTGTTAAAAAAATCACCATAATATAAGATAGGAATATATATCTATTTATTAGTTGCCTACAGCTGTACCCTGTCAATGTTAATAAGGTTGGCAAACATGCTCAATATGAAATAAGAAGGATAACTTATTAGCAATAATATTTTCTCTCTCTTAGAGTTTGTTTGTTTATTTTTGTTTTCCTTCTAAACAGGCAAGTTCCAACATAAACAAAAAGAGACAAATAAACTCTAAGAGAAATAAAGGATTATTGTGATTAAGTTATCCTTCTTATTTCATATTGAACTTGTTTGCCAACCTTATTAACATTGATAGGATACAGATGTAGACATAACTAATAAATAGATATATATTCCTATCTTATATTATGGTAT
This sequence comes from Cornus suecica, assembly GCA_963922005.1. Lineage (NCBI taxonomy): Eukaryota > Viridiplantae > Streptophyta > Magnoliopsida > Cornales > Cornaceae > Cornus > Cornus suecica. The sequence goes on from OY998241.1 coordinate 22,781,069, forward strand.
TTTTTTAACCATTTTCTTGCACCTTTTTTTATATTTTTAGCATCTGCAAAATTGTGCATATTAGAATTTGGATTTAGGCATCATGTACTCTGTGTGTTATGTGTGTTTCTGTTAGATATAGTGTTAGTGTGTTTGTGTTAGAAAGGGGAAAAACCCATTGTGGGCTCGGGGAATTAGTCGAGTTCGCAATATGCTCCAATGAAGGAGGGTTACAATTCTGCTTTCCGCAATCTGAATAGCAATTGACCAATAGCTCCCATGAGAAGGTACGACATCCCGCATCACACTTTTTCATGCACGAAGCTTTTGAATGATTTATCAACATCAACACCAACACAAACACAACTTAAATTTATACTTAATTGTCTTTCCTCTTATCGTAAACTAAATTTATCAATCAACTCACGGTATGTTAAAAATATTACATTAAGGCATTATATATATGGTAACATATATACCTTGTTAAGCATTTATGAAAAAGGGTTAACTCACACACATGACATATATGGAAGACATTCACCTTAAAATCGAATGGTTAGTTTTATGTTTAGTTGGCAAGATAATTAGCTATATTTCCTTTTTACTAACAACATATCTATATACCCAAAAAAACATCATGTAGTCTTCTAAAATTTCACAAGCAAATCATGTGCTAAATTGAGCTAACTTATCTTGACTAATTTACAACTTTTAAATTTTCACAGCTCAACTAATTAATTTACAGGAAAAGTTAATTGACACACATGACACGTGGAAGACATTAAGTAATATTTATGTTATTTATATCAACCCATAGCTTATATACATTTTATATAGAATCATACAGTTCTCTTGAATTTTGAAAGTAAATTACACTAAAAATTAACATTTTTGTTTTCGTTAAGCTTTTAATTAATTAATTATGGTAATATAGGCTTGTTAAGGGAGTTCAACTGTTCCAAGTATACTATTTTATTATCTTTCACATGATATCAATTTTCTTGAAACTGAAGCATTATTTGAGAAGCATATGCATAACTTTCTGCATGACCAGAGAACTCAAATGAATTTTTTGTTTAAAGTATTTTTTGTGTGTGTTCTTGCAATCAAACAATAATAATCATCTACTATAATAGTATAATATAACATTCTTCTTGCTCCTCCTATTCATTCCATAATAATTGATAAAAATAATACTAGAGAAAATACGTTGGAAAGAGATAAACAGAGAGACAAGTACATACATTTAACTAGATGATTATATCTATAATATTATAGTTGAACCAGTCATAACAGTAATTGGGTCAATAACTATAGGAATTAACACACTACTAGAGTAGGATACAGATGTAGGCAGAACTAATAAATAAAGGAAAATGTTTGGTCCTCACCAGTGAGGATCAACTTGGTTCTCACCCCTTATTTGGACCAATATAATTAAAACACGTGGCATATATTAATTAAAAAACATAAATGGGTATTACCCATTATTTATGGAATTCAACCCGGATTTGAATTATTATTTTTTCTCTTATTCACTTAAAAAAAAAATCTCATGGGCAGTTTAACGTCTACATATGCGTGTACACTTATTTGTATATATAGATTGATATATGCATGTACACTTTTATTTATATATAGATTGATACATATATATATATATGCTATGTATATTGCAATTGAATCTAAAGGATGATAAAAAAATTTGTGTTATTTCTGTAATATCATCAATTTGGTGCGGTGAGCGGCACTTTACACACGAGATTTCTGACTTTTTTCTCCAAATTTCTATACTTCAATCACTTTATTTTTATTTTTTCTTATTTGTGTTCATAATATTTTGTATCCAATTCATTTATATATTTTTGGATTTTATGAAATATGGAAAAGTACCATCACAATATCGAATAATATTCGTGGATTGTGACTTTTTTCTTATTTGTGTTTAAGGAAAGTGTACATGCATATATATATGACGTTAAACTGCCCATGAGATTTTTTTTTTTAAGTGAATAAGTGAAAAAAGAATAATTCAAATCCGGGTTGAATTCCATAAACAATGGGTAATACCCATTTATGTTTTTTAATTAATATATGCCACGTGTTTTAATTCTATTGGTCTAACTAAGGGGTGATGACCAAGTTGGTCCTCACTAGTGAGGACCCAAGTATTGTCCATAAATAAATATTCCTATCTTATTATGGTGATTTTTTAACAATTTTAATGGCACCTTTTTATTTTTATTTTTAATATCTACAAAATAAAATTGTGCATATTAGAATTTGGATTTAGGCATCATGATAAGGGTATGTTATGTGTGTTTCTGTTAGATATAGTGTTAATGTGATTGTGTTAGAGAGGGAGAAAATACCATTGTGGAATTCAGGTAATTAGCAGGCTTCGCAGTATGCTCCAAAGGAAAAAGATTACAATTCCGCTTTACGCAATCCAAATAGCAATTGACCAATAACTTCCATTAGAAAGTACGATATCCCACATCACACTCTGTAATGCACGAAGTTGTTAAAGAATTTATCAACATCAACATCAACATCAACATCAACATTAACACAAACACAACTAAAGTATACACTTCGTTGTCTTTCCTCTCCATATAGTAAACTAAATCTATTGAACAACTCATGGCATGCTAAAAATATTACATTATAAGGCGTTATATATATTGGTAACACACCATGTTAAACTCTCCTAAAAAAAACATACCATGTTAAACATTTATGAAAAAGGGTTATTATAGATACTTTAATGTCACAAATGCTTGTATTAAAGAGTGCAGATATTAGGAACTCCAATGTTGATTGACACACATGACACATGGAAGACATTCACCTTAAAAACGAATGGTTAGTTTTATGTTTAGTTGGCACGATTGAGAGGAAAAGTTAATTAGTTATATTTATTTTTTGCTAACAACATCTCTATACCAAAAAATAACTTCCAATAGAATTTGTTCCTCATATAGTCTTCCAAATTTTCACTTACATATCATGTGCTAAATTGAACTAGCTTATTTTAACTAATTTACAACTTTTAAATTTTCACAACTCAACTAATTTATTACTTCTAAATTTGCATAGAGCGGGTAAAAGGCTTGGGCGAAATAGCTAATATTTTCTTATCATTGATATAGAAGGAGGCATTTCCAAAGAGAGATCCATTGGCTCCATAGTAATTTTTATTTTTTATTTTTTAGTTTGTAAGTAACGGTGGTATCCGAACCAACTTATGCGAACCTCGACTAATCCCAGAATAACCAACCACCAGTTCAACCCTCCAGTGGAGCTATCCGTTCGGGTTAACTCCATAGTATTTTTTATATACATGGTATCAACTTCTATTACACACTCTATGGTAATCAGTCACAAATTCAGGAAATTTCCTTTTTTCTTGAGAGGGGGGAGGGATGTTCAGAGGAAAACAAAGAAAGAGTATATTTAATTTAATTAAAAAGTAATAATAATAAACATTGATTTTTTGTGAATCGTTTGACAAGAAACGGTTGTGTACTTTATATATCCGTTTGTGTGAGTAATTTAATTTTTGAAAATACACAAACACACACATATATATACACAAACACACACATATATATATGCTTGTATGAAATAAAGACGCTTATATCTTTCAATTACCTTCACCTTCTTTAGACTACCTGAGATAAGGATCTTTTGACCTTTTAATTGTGTTGGTGACATTTAGATTGACATGAATATGGGGCAATATAGATAGAAGAAAAAAAAGAAGAGATGATTTCCTCTTTAGCTTTTTTTAACGTGTATAATCTAATGATGCATTAATATATGGTAAAGAAAATGTAAATAATTAAATGAGATAATAAATGAGTGGGGGAGGAAATTTTATGAATAATAGAATTTGGGTATTTTCATATATTTTAAGAAAATTAAAAGTTATATTAAATGATTGAAGTAAAAGAAATATAGTGGTGGCCGATGCCCCCATTGATGGTAATGCATAGTATTCCTAAGAGGAATCTCATGCCCCGAAATTCAAAGACTTCCAAGGTGATGTAGGGAAGAGAAAATGAAAGGAAAAGAAACAAAAATAAAAAAAGAAATTGAACAATCAACTCTGATATCAAGCTGGCATGCACTGAAATCCAATAACTCGAAGATGATGTAGGAAAGAGAAAAGAAAACCATAACAATACAAGAAACTGGACAATCAGCTCTGATACCAAGCTATCATATTCCAAAATTGAAGGACTGAGGGTGAAGTGAAGATAAAAAGAAATGATTGCTACAAAAAATTTTGATTTTAGAGAAGGGCAAAATTGTCTCTAAAGTTCATAAAACTTTCACTAAAATGAAAGAGCACCGTCACTAATAACTGTGTCACATATAACTTTTGTGATGGTAAAATACTGTCACTAAAACCAGTACTATTAGTGACCCTTTAGAGTGTCTCTAATGAAGTATTAGTGTTGATTTTAGAACCATCCCTAATGAGGTACTTTCAGTGACAATTAGCATTGTCACCATTATTTAGATTATTAGTGACACTATGCACGGTCACAAATGTGTGATTCACAATGGTGTGAACTACCTCTAATACTAAGTTTTACAGTCTCGAATACTTATTAAAAATGGTTTATATTTGTCACTAATATTTTTGTTTTTCTTTTGTTATTAATTATTAGTTACAGTTTCACTGTCACCAATAAATATATATATATATATTACCTAGATTAATTTGCACCATAAACTCAACATATGATTGAACACATGAATCAAATAACCACCACAAATAACCCATGAATCAGAGAAAGTTGCCATTAATCTAGCCCAACTGTACATATTACACACAACTGTACAAAGTATATACTACGGTGTCTTTCCTCTCCATAATCGTCAACTAAATCTATTAAACAACTCACGTTATGCTAAAAATATTCCGTTAAGGCATTATATATATGGTAACATAAAAACTTGTTAAGCATTTATGAAAAAGGGTTAATTGACACACATGACACATGGAAGACATTCAAAGTGTTAGTTTTATGTTTAGTTGACAAGATAATTAGTTATATTTCCTATTTACTAACAACATCTATATACATAAAATACATTATGTAGCTAACTTATCTTGACTAATTTACAACTTTTAAATTTGCACAACTCAACTAATTAATTTAAGGAAAAGTTAATTGACACACATGACACGTGGAAGACATTAAGTAATATTTATGCTATTTATATCAACCAGTAGGTTCCAATTAATGGTGAGGGTTTATTGAATAATAATTTAGTAGGAAAATAATAAATTTATTCTTGGATCAAACTCGGTTTGTCAAGCTCTTAACCAGGCCGGCCCTGAAATTTAAAAAATGCGTAGAGGCCCAATGTGAGATCAAATGTGAGGCCCCCTATACATAAGGTTTCGCAAATTTAAAAAGTTAGGCTTATGCTCTTTTTTCAGTATCAATAAACTTACCTGAAAAAAAACTTAAAAAATGATAATTGTGAGAAAAAATATTAAAACAAATACATTAAATATACTAATATTTAAAAATTTGAAAACAACCTCCATCTTGATGTTGTTATGAAAAGTTGTTGTTGTGTGTGTGGGTGCGACAGTTGCGAAAACTCAAATATAGTTACGTGAAAAATTATTGTCGTTGAGCTAGTGCGACAGTCGCAGCTGTAGTCATTAAACGTTGTGCGAATGCGACAAGAATTTTCTAGCCCTAATTAAAATAATAGTTTGATTTAAATTATATTTTAGATTGAAAAAATAAAGATATTTTTTTTGTATATAGTAATAGTAAATGAAATATAAAATTTTGGGTCTTACCTTGTGAAATTGGTTTTGTATTTAATACAAATTGGGCTGTTAAATAAATTTTAACATATTGAGACCCTAAATTGTGTAAATTATATTAGGCTTTATTTTGAGTTGGACTGAAAAATTAATTAATTTTTTTAAGGGTTATAAAAATATTAATTTTTTTAAAATTAAAAATACTTAAATAAAATTGGAGCCCCCTTGTACAGGAGGCCAGGCCGGCCCTGCTCTTAACCCACTTCCTACCTGAATAAAGGTCAGTTGAGAAATCTGAACCCGAGTAATTAAATACTATCCGAAGGTCAAGCTCACACTTCAGTTTGGGTTTAGCTAGGCTGGGTTAGGTTGAACCAGATCTAATTGCTGCTTCTATCTTTCATACTGCGGCTAGGTACTCTCTCTCTCTCTCTCTCTATATATATATATATATATATTATGAATTTTAGGTACATGTGTTGGGTGTGCAGATGTGTCCTAGTGTTGTTTTACATGAAATCTCCAAACTCAATGACACCACAACTCGACTGAATGTTACTGGTATTTACTATATATATATATATATCTTTTATCTTCTAGAAGTGGTAGTTTCAAACTCATTTTATAGCAGTAATTAATGTTACACAGAGTAGTAATTAAGAAAATATTATATATGTACAATTAAGTTATAAACTTGCAACATTGCAGATGCATGTCCTACCGCATGCGTCAGATAATTATTAATCCACTTTTACTGTTGAGCATCAAACATAGGTACATTAATTGTGCATGTTTTTTTTTCTTTTCTTTTTTTCCCGAAAAGTAAAACATGGGATAACATTGTGCATGTTTTACGAGTTCATGTAACATAACTTTTTATATCTGGTTGGGATGAATTGGGAGCTAGCGTAATTGCTTTTAAAGCCGTGGTATTACTGCTCAGAATATATTTATATCAATATATATTATTTTTATAGTCTTCTATGTCACTGCTTCAAGCATGGGTTTGGGTCTAAATAATAGGAATAAGAATATTTGTGTTTAAATTGTATTTAAAATTTTAAAGTTGTCGGTGCTCAAATATAGATCAGGCCATATATTTTTATTTATTATTATTATTATGTTTTGTTTTATCGGTCTATGGTAAGAAAGCTTAATAAATTTTGTACCCCTCCAAATTAGAGGTCCTAGGGACTGCTTAGCCAGGTAGTCCATGGTCCGTCTTCATTCGATTCTCTACCCTTCAAAATATAATTTGATTGCTATAAATATATATATATGGTTACGCTTTTATTTATGTCAATAAAATAAATATAAAAAGTGAGTATTTTTATTTTGTTCGATCTCATCATTTATATATATATATATATATATATTTTTGCATGTATTGATTTCTATATATAGGAATAAATTTGAAGTTGGCATGAGAAATTAATGTGCTCAAGTTGAGCACCAATTCCATATATCAAGACAAGATCTGCATTGTTGATGGATGATAGTGGACCTATTAGAATTCCCATATCCCACCAAAATTTTTACACCAAGGGTACCAAGCATTTACTTGTGAATATTTCATCATCTACCTTGACAATTTGCTAGATTACAAAATATTGCAGTTCCATAAGCATAACATGTAATGAATAATTTTTTAAATTTGCTTGTTGTGGTGTCTTGATGTTAATATTTTTTTTCTTATTTTGTTTTCATGTTTTTATTGATTTGTATTTATTTTGTTTCCATATCTGTGATAGTGTTGACATTTGATTTTTTTATTATTATTATTTTTAACTCTATTGGTTTGAGAGGTGATGGTGAATCCGTATCTTATTATCTCCACACAGAAAATTTCTTTATTGAATATATTTTTCGTACATTAGGATCCATTCAATAAAGTAATTTCTATTATAGCATTTCAAGGTTACTATTGAAATTGATATGTATCCATCAACTGGTTAAATAAGTTCTATTGACAGGGAAAGTGATGGTGAATCCGTCTCTTATTATCTCCATTCAGAAAATCCGTAATTGCCTTTAACCTTAAAATCGAATGGTTAGTTGGCAAGATTGACAGGGAAAGTTAATTAGTTATATTTCCTTTTTATGTTAATTAGTTTTCCCAAAACATAAGGAAAAATTATACATAGGTAATGTTAAGAGATCTAAATTAAAAATTAGTAAACATAAAGTTTCATATTTCATTTTGATAAATTTAAGCAAACTATGTTGAGTCACGTGAATTTTAATTTATGTTTTGTTAAGCTACTTTCCTAGTCAATAGGAGTATGTTGTTAATGGAGTAGTGTTGAACTATTTTTTCTGCAAGAGTCCTAGTCTCTAGGAAATTGTTAATAAGGAGTTAGTCTTTAGCTAGTATTAATAAGGAAGTTTGTTTCCTGATTTTTAGCTTTTGCCCGTTGGTGTATTTGCCTATATAATGGCAACTTATTTAATGAATGATATGTGTGCAGTTTACAACTCCCTCTGCAATTAGTACTCTTCTATCTTTACACAAATATACTTTACTTTGTATCAGTGGTATCAGAGCGAGGTTGAGAGAGAGTAAGAAAAGTAAAGTCAAGAGGGAGTGTTCGTGAGATAGAGTAGCAGCAGCTTCACTTCTATTGCACCTTGTTTCATTGCCTCATCAACAATGTCTTCTGAAAATTTTGTGCAGCCTGCAATTCCACGCTTTGATGGTCATTACAATCATTGGAGCATGCTAATGGAGAATTTCTTGAGATCTAAAGAGTATTGGTATATTGTTGAGGTTGGAATAACAGAACCAACAGCAGGCGCAATACAAACAGACCAGCAGAGAATTGATCTTGAAGGACAGAAGCTGAAAGATCTCAAGGCAAAGAACTATCTCTTCCAGGCTATAGATCGTTCGGTATTGGAAACCATTCTTTCCAAGGACACCTCCAAGCAGATTTGGGATTCCATGAAGAAGAAGTACCAAGGATCAGCAAGGGAAAAGAGGCAGCAGCTTCAAGCACTTCGTTCGGAGTTTGAAATGCTTAGAATGAAATCCGGAGAGAGTGTTACAGATTATTTCTCAAGGACGATGGCAATCGTCAACAAGATGCGGATCCATGGCGACAAGACAGAGGATGTCACTGTCATTGAGAAGATTCTTCGATCCATGACACCAAAATTCAATTTTGTTGTCTGTTCCATAGAGGAATCCAAGGATATTGATCAATTTTCAATTGATGAATTACAGGGTTCGTTGTTGGTTCATGAGCAGAAAATTAACCAGCAGGAGAAGGAGGAACAAGCATTGAAAGTCTCAAATGACAACAATTCTCCAGCATTAACAAAAGGAAAAGGCAGAGGCAGAGGAAACAAGGATCGTAGAAATCAACAACAGCACCAACACCAAAAGTCAGAAGATTATCGCTTTCATGGTTCTCAAGGGAGAGGAAGAGGCCGAGGCAGCCATCATTCTGCCACTTACAAACAAAGGCCAGCAGACAAATCCAATATTGAGTGCTTCAGGTGCCATAGGTATGGTCATTTTTCATCTGAATGTCGAACAAACTTAAATAAGGAGTATGGTGAAAAGACTAACTTTGCAGAGAAGCAAGAGGAAGTTGTCTCTCTTTTAATGGCATGCCATTCTAAGGAAGAAACTCACAAAAATTTGTGGTACTTGGATACGGGATGTAGCAATCACATGTGTGGAGAGAAGTCTGTATTTTCTGAATTAGATGAGTCATTTCGGACTACTGTAAAGTTTGGAGATAACTCAACAGTTTCCGTTATGGGCAAAGGAAATGTAACAATCCGGACCAAAGAAAAAGAAAATTCTGCTCAAATTGTTTCTAATGTTTTCTTTGTTCCAGATTTGAAAACGAATTTGCTTAGTATTGGGCAACTTCAGGAGAAGGGATATGAGATCGTTATTAAAGACGGAGTTTGCCGAATTCAAGATTCAAAGAAGGGCTTAATTGCTCAAGTTTACATGACTACAAATCGTATGTTTCCTTTGCATCTCTATAACACTACAAATATGTGTTTCTCTGTCAAATTAAAGGATCTAGCATGGCTTTGGCATTTTCGTTATGGGCATCTAAATTTTGGTGGACTCAAGACGTTACACTAGAAAAATATGGTGACTGGTCTACCTCAAATTGACTGCCCTAAACAAGTTTGTGAAGAATGTGTTGTTAGCAAACAACATCGCAATCAATTTCCACAAGGAAAATCATGGAGAGCAAAGAAAGCATTGGAGTTGGTACATTCTGATCTGTGCGGGCCAATAAATCCATCTTCTAATGGAGGTAAAAGATATATAATTACCTTCATTGACGATTATAGTCGAAAGATATGGGTCTATTTTTTGCAGGAAAAATCTGAAGCTTTTGTAGCCTTTAGAAACTTTAAAGCACTTGTTGAGAGAGAAGTTGGAAGTCCAATAAAAGTTCTTCGCACTGATCGCGGGGGAGAATACAACTCACACGACTTTGTAAATTTTTGTGAGATCCATGGAATCAAAAGACAACTTACAGCTGTGTACACGCCTTAACAGAACGGTGTTTGCGAAAGAAAAAATCGCACTATTATGAATATGGTGCGGAGTCTTTTGACGAGAAGTGGCATTCCGAAAAATTTCTGGCCTGAAGTAGTTGATTGGAGCATTCATATATTGAATAGAAGTCCAACTCTAGCTGTTCAAAATATGACACCGGAGGAAGCATGGAGCGGTCGAAGACCAACAGTAGATTATTTCAGAATTTTTGGGTGTATTGCTTATGCCCATATTCCAAATGAGAAGAGGAAGAAGCTAGACGACAAGGGAGTAAAATGCATTTTTCTTGGTGTTAGTAACCAATCAAAAGCTTATAAGCTTTACAATCCTGACACTAAGAAAATTGTTATTAGTCGTGACGTAATTTTTGATGAAGAAAGGTTCTGGAAATGGGATGAAAACACTACCAAACAACAAATACAAGCTGATTTTGATGGTGGAAATGAAGAAGAAAGACATCAGCCCCTTCAACAACAAAATCCAGCAGTTTCTGTACCCGAAAATCCACTAAATGAAGCTCCAACTGCAGCTGAAACTTCACGAACAGGAGCAGAATTTGATGACCAGATTAATACAGTAGCAAGTTCACGTTCTCAACGTGTTCGAAAGAGGCCCTCATGGATGTCAGATTATAAGGTAACTGGAATTGACCAATCTGAAGATTCAATTACTCACTTTGCTCTATTTTCAAATTTTGATCCAGTGAATTTCGAAGAGGCCATCAAAGAATTAAAGTGGCGGAAGGCTATGGATGTTGAGATTGCGGCAATTGAAAGAAACAACACTTGGGAGTTGACAGAGCTTCCAAAAGGGCAGAAGACCATTGGCGTTAAGTGGGTCTACAAGACAAAACTAAAGGAGAACGGCGAAATTGACAAATATAAGGCGCGGTTGGTAGCGAAAGGCTATAAACAAGAGTTCGGTGTTGATTATAACGAAGTTTTTGCTCCTATTGTACGACATGATACAATCAGATTGATGATGGCATTGGCAGCTCAAAACTCATGGTCTATCTTTCAATTGGACGTGAAATCAGCATTCTTGCATTGTGATCTGCAAGAACAGGTATTTATCGATCAACCTCCTGGTTATGTGAAGCTTGGAAGTGAGTATAAGGTGTATAAATTAAAAAAGGCACTATATGGACTAAAACAAGCTCCAAGAGCTTGGTATAGTCGTATAGATGCTTATTTTTCTAAGGAGGGATTTCAGAAATGTCAATATTAGCATACACTTTTTACAAAGATTGAAGATGGAGGAAAAATTCTCATTGTTTGCTTATATGTAGATGATCTTATTTTCACTGGAAGTGATAGGATGATGTTTGAAAATTTTAAGAAGTCCATGATGCTTGAATTTGATATGACTGATCTTGGAATGATGCATTACTTTCTTGGCTTAGAAGTAGTGCAATCTGTTGATGGTATATTTATTTCTCAAAAGAAATATGTACGAGAGATTTTAGACCGATTTAAAATGAAGGATTGTAATTCGGTTTCAACTCCAACTGAACTTGGTTTGAAGCTCACAAAGAATGGATTAGAAAGGAAGGTGGATCCTACTCTTTACAAACAAATTGTTGGGAGTCTTATGTATTTGACAGCAACAAGGCCAGATATCATGCATGCCGTGAGCCTTATTAGCAGGTACATGGAAAAACCAGCATAACAACATCTCGCAGCTGCCAAGAGGATCTTCCGATATTTGAAGGGTACGGCTGATTTTGGGTTGCTCTACAAGAAGGGAGAAAAATCAGATTTGATTGGGTTTACTGATAGTGATTATGCTGGAGATATAGATGATCGAAAAAGCACTTCAGGATATGTTTTTATGTTGGGATCAGCAGCTGTTTCGTGGTCATCAAAGAAGCAGCCCATTGTCACTTTGTCAACCACAGAAGCTGAATTTGTTGCTGCAACTTCATGTGTCTGTCAAGCTATTTGGTTGAAGAAAATTCTTGAAGAGCTACACTTCAAACAACAGGGATCAACAACAATCTTTTGTGATAGCAGTTCAACAATAAAACTTTCAAAAAATCCTGTTCTCCATGGACGAAGCAAGCATATAGATGTGAAGTATCACTTCTTAAGGGATCTCACGAATGATAAAGTTATTGATCTCATTTATTGCAGGAGTGAAGATCAAGTTGCTGATATATTAACCAAGCCCCTCAAATTTTCTACGTTTCAGAAGTTGAGGAAGTTGCTTGGTGTTTGCACTTCAGATTATTCAAATTGAAGGAGGGGCTTCGAAGGTGACTCTTATTAAATTGAATGTTTATAACATCAGTTTAAAGGAGGGTTTGTTGAGTCACGTGAATTTTAATTTATGTTTTGTTAAGCTACTTTCCTAGTCAATAGGAGTCTGTTGTTAATGGAGTAGTGTTGAACTATTTTTTCTGCAAGAGTCCTAGTCTCTAGGAAATTGTTAATAAGGAGTTAGTCTTTAGCTAGTATTAATAAGGAAGTTTGTTTCCTGATTTTTAGCTTTTGCCCGTTAGTGTATTTGCCTATATAATGGCAACTTATTTAATGAATGATATGTGTGCAGTTTACAACTCCCTCTGCAATTAGTACTCTTTTATCTTTACACAAATATACTTTACTTTGTATCAAACTAATTACATAATTACATATTGGTAAACAATTATTATTGATGTCCAAAATATCCTCAAAACACTTATTTAAAAATACCAATTAAAATACCCACTTCCTCCACGGTCCCTCATCTCTTCCTCCGCCACTCCCCGCCATACCCACCACCAAACCATTCCAATCGGATTAATGATTGTTATAAATTTTAAAAACCCAATGTGTGATTTGAAATTGAAAGATGTGATTTTCTTTCTATTACTATGACAGCTAAGCTAGCTTGATAATTACGAACAAGGATGAAAAATGAAAAATAAAAATGCTCTTATAAATGAAAGTTTTTGAAATAAAGATTGAAAAGCTGAAAAGTTAGAATGAAAACTGTAATAATAGGAGTGCTTGGTTTAATATTTTTCAAACAAAACTTAGTTATTCTATTTTCTTATTACAAACCAAGAACCCCGCTATTATGGTTAATTCGATTTTTAGTTTTTATTTATTTGCTTTTCTTAGATTAAATATTTATTATTTTCTTTGATAGCATCTCTCTCTTGCTGATGTTGGTTAAATAGTTCAATTAAAGCTCCATTGGAACTTGTTTAACTAACAAACTGAACTGACGTGTGACTTGCCCGTTGTGACCGGCTTCTATTGTAGCTTCAAAGTATCAACTTGGTTTTTTGGGTTATTTTGGGTTGCAGTTGAGAAAAGTATTTGGATTTCACAATTCTGACGCATACGAAACCGATAATTTTGAATCTATAGATTTAATTGAAAAAAACTAATTTATACCCTCATTTGCAGTTAACTTACATGTACATCGATGGTGAGTGAAGAGGTGGTGGAGGGATGGAAGAGGAGGATGAGTATTTTGGTACTTTTATATAAATGTTTGGAGGGTATTTTGTGTTACCAAAAATCCCGCCACATGGCGTCCTACCATTGATGCATTTTAATAAATGCGAACACCAATTATTGAGCAAACATGTGCCACAGTCGAAAAGAAACAAAAGTCGCACATTGGAAGAATGACATCTAACAAACATATCTTATGACCTCGCAAATACAAAGTATGGTGGAAAGAGTTGTTATATAATTCTTATAATTAAGGGATTTGTGGAGGTGATTACACATTTAAAAGAAATAATGTGCTATATTCAAGGTTACTAAGTTGCATGTAACTAATCTTGCCTTAATTAATGTTAGATTCATTAGTGTACTTACCATATTTCATCATTCTTTTGAAATCCTTTTACTCTTCCAGAGTCTGGCACGCCCACATCTACCGGAGAATAAATTTGTTCGAACATTTAGGACATCAATAATGATTGTTTACCTATATTTGTTTAAGTTTAATAAAATGCAATATGCAATTTAATGTTTACTATTTTGTAATTTAGATCTCTAATATCACTTGTATGTAGTTTTTCCAAAAAAAAACTTCCATAGAATCCTTTCCTCATGTAGTCTTCCACGGTAAAAGGCTTGGGCAAAATAGCTAATATTTTGTTATCATTGTTATAGAAGGAGGCATTTCCAAAGAGAGATCCATTGGCTATGTAGCAAGTGAGAATCGAACCGAACCTGGGACTCTAATGATTTTTTGAGGCACTAGATCCTTGCATTTTCTCAACTGAGCTACGTGTTTCGGTTAACTCCATACAGGGGCAGAGCTAGGATTTCAAGTTAGGGGGGGCCAAACTATGAACGAACTTTTTTATATAATATAAATATATTTTACATAAAAAGTATTTAACCATTGATTATATCGGTTGCATCGTATAACTTGCTACATTTTGACCTATTTGTATTTTATATTAAAAAAAATGGTGTGTTTGATCATTTCCGGGAAAAAAAAACACAACTGAAATACTACTATCAAATTTGAACTTGAATTTTTTTCAAAGAATAACTATAATCTATAATAGAATCTAAACTAAAAGTTCGAACGATTTCTTTTTCAATACTAGTATTCGAGTAACTATAAGAGAGGTTTTCCATCTTGTGTTAAAATTATGTTTTGACAAGTTTTATCGTAAAAATAAATTCTTTTAGAATATTTCAGGTACCAATTTGCTTAGCTCTTCTACCAGTCTCGAATTTATTAGAAGTTTTCAAATGAATATTTCTAATAACTTGAACAAACTACAAATCATCATAATTCATATTATTTATTTAAAAAATATTGAACATTTTCAAACTCATTTTATGATATAATCAAGAATAACATGTGGATAATTAAAATCTAAAGTGAGATAAAATTGAAATTTAATTCCTCAATAAGGTTGGAATGGAAATAAATTACTACAAAACTACCATTTTTTTATTTGTAATATGTTTGATCTAAGCTTTGCTTTTTATATTTTTTAATTAGGGCTGAAAAAGACTATTTTTATTGTTTATTTTATAAATGATTCGGCCTATAACTATTTAATGGGGGACAACCTACAAATATATGAAATATTTACCCAAAAAAAAACCGATATTTTTTTTTATTCATATTTGTAGGTTGTCCCCCCATTAAAACCTATATTTAATTTTTTAAAATACAGCTATATTATTTCGTATATATACTAGCATAGAATACGTGTGATGCATGTGTTCAAAAGTTATATTATTTCGTAGTGCAACTTATTTTTTTAATCATAAACATAGAATTAGTTAATTTAGTTTTTTAAAAAACAAAAATACATACACGTTTTGTATTACAACATACCAAATGTGAATGTACGGAACCCAATTTATTCTTTGAATCAATTAACATACCAAATAACAAAATAAAATATTAATTATGTTATTTTTTATCAAACGATAAATTTGATCCCCCAAAAAAGGAAAAACAAAACAATAATTCTTGCTAAGAAGAATACCCATGTTGTGGCAATTTCACCGAGAAGGTAATGGGTGTTGCACCAAATGTTGGTGATTGTTTCTTATTGCAAGTGAATGCAATGAAAATACCCAAAAATAACGAATAATGAAACAATTCATATATTGCACCGCAAGGTGTGAAGCGATCTTGTACTAAACAAAACAACTTTCACTTTCCATAACCAAAATAAAATAAAGTAAACCTGTATTACTCCGTATTATTTTCCTTTTTCCTGAAATTATTTATGATTTAATTTCAGTTATGACGTCACTTGTTCATGACGTTCTGGTTATCTTAGTATTTCGTACGTGTAAATTTTTCACGTTTAGTTTTAAAGTCGACAGGACGACATTATGGTTTCTCTTTGACGACTTCGAGAATTCTTGTTACCGACTACGCGGTTTCGTTTCGACGTTTAGCATTAGTGTTTCGACTGGATAGCGACACGTTTGATTTGATCGGGCTTGTTAGGTGTTCCGGTTGTTGGGTTCTTACTCCGACGTATTTCTTCCGGACTATTTTTAGTTAATTGGTGTCTCGTGAAATTACCAGTTCGCGTGATCACACTTAGGAGTTGGTCCGTTATAATTTTAGATTAATTATGCCTATATAGGTTATTGCAAATAATTATATAGAGGTGGGGTTGTTTTATAATTATGGATGTTTAGAGGGTTACTTGTGCAATTTAGTATATATATGTATATACATATACACAGATCTGGGCTCCTTTCTTCTCCTCTTCTCTCCACGCAACACATAGCTTCTCGTCCTTCTCCATGGCAGACGATCGACACACACACACAGAGCAGTCGGGGAGGAAGAGGTGAGGTCGCGCAGTCGCGACCTAGGCTAGTGGTTACCGGCTGAAGTAGCGGCGACGACAGCTGGAGTCGGGTCGGCAACAGCGTGGTGGCATCGCACAGGAGTCTTCGACAGCTGGTGGTGATGCGACAACATAGTGGTGGGTCGCGCAATGGTGACGCGCGATAGGGGCGGAGCAGGCCGGTTCGGCCGGAGATTCGGGCTGCCGGTTCGACGACTTTCGTTGGTCCGATGAATGCGATTTTTGGTGAGTAGCTTCGTCTCTGCTTAGTGTTCATCATACTAAAATTTTGTAATTTTCCGTTGAGCGGTTTATCGGGAAATCGCATTTATAGGTTAGAATATTTGTTTGAGTTATTTTAGATTTACCCAAATTGATTAACCTATTACTAATGGGCTTCGTATATATCATATAGGTTGTCGAGGCGGACATTTCGGTATATTTGGAATAGTTTTTGGGAGACTTTGGTCGGCGGGCTCTATATTCGGGCGCCGGTACTGTTCACGATGGGCCGTTTGGGGCTGTTCTGTAAGCGTAAATTTAGGTAAGAAATTTTATTCTCACTTTCGTATCATTGACGTGGTTTGGGTGTGCAAACCCGTATTTATTTTAATTTAGATATATTAAATTATGAATTTAAAATATCTAAAATTGGGTTAGAATCGAAGTAGGACTTAGAAATTAATTAAATTATTTTCCTACGAAATTAAATAAATTCCTATTTGAATTGAAAGATAATAGGTGGCTTAGTAACCACTGAGAATTAAAATGGGTTAGTAAAATTTGTAAAAGTTAGATGTGGACTTAGAACGCGATATTAGTCCCCTTTTTACTGTGTTAGGGGATATGTAGACATAAGGGACGTGAAAACTTAGACGTTATGCTAGGTTCCCATTATGATACGTGGATTAATTGCTTTAACTGCATTAAAATCATGTTAAGAGAAATTGAAATATTTTTCCTAAAAAATTAAAGGAAATATATTATTTAAAACATGAATTGTACATGAACTTGTTTCCATGTGATTTAAATGTCTTTATTGTATTTTAAAAGCATGTTAAAGAGATTATGAGATTCATGTTGGTATCATGTGGATATTTTCATAAATAAGATGCATTACATATTTATGTTGAGGCATGCTTTATGCATATTGAGTACACCGTGTCGTGTGAGTACATGGGTGTTGATGCATGTAGTGCATGCATTACAGTTTGTGTATGACGCGTGAGTAGACTTGTGTTTGGATCGTCGTAACAACTGGCCAGGAGGTGCTTCTTGCTCCTACAGAACTAATCTTCCGAGAAATACAGACGATAGGGGGAGGATTTGTCCAAATCCTATGTGCGCGACGGGGGTCGTGGATAATGTCTTCCTAAATAAAAGTGTAAGTGTCAAAAGCACTTGGGAAGAACGGTATGATGAGTCTACCTTCCTCAGTGAGCTGTATCCTCATGGGAATGGTAGAGAATGATCCGTTCACCCATGGGAAGGGTGTGTTTTTTGTGTGTGTACCACGGGTGGTGTTGAGTCACATTGCATTGCATAGCATTTGTGTGATTTCATTTGACATGTATATGTGATATTATTACATGTGATGTTGGAGCAGGTTTATTATGTGCTATTATTACCTGTGGATTTTTAGAGCATGTTAGTGATGAATATTGCGAAATAAATTCATATTTTTATAAAATGCTCAACTCGAAGTGAATAATGTGAAAACATGAATTAAATGCGGAAATTATTAAAGTATAATGAAACGTATATTTTATACTTGTGATTATATACTTTTGTGCCCTTGGGGGAGGTTAAGTATATTGGCGTAGTGACCTCTGTGGATAATTGAGGTTAGTGATGGACTGTAGAGTCGATTCTATGTTGAGGCCTTAGAGAAGGCGGTTAATAGTTTTGTGATTGTGGTTAGTTGTGTGATCTCTTTAGAGATTTGATGTAAGGGATTGATTCTAGTGTCAATTGAGATTCAAGGCCTTAGAGAAGGCGGGTGATGAGATTGTGAACTTAGTGGATGTTGTTGTATAGGCCTTTAGGTGTCTTTCACCTTTTGAGGAATGGGTTATCAACCATATTTTGATATTTTGATTGGGGTAGAAGAAGTTATGGTTGAGGTGTTTATCAAGTACTTGGGGTACTGTATTGTTGTAGCATTGTTTGTTATGCTTAATTCATTCTCCTAAGCATTCCTTGTATGGTGTTTTGTACACTAGTATGTGATTGTTGGCTTATATGTCATTCCTTGAGCCGTCGGTTACGGCGTGGTGCCGAACCTCTTCCTTATGTTGTCATTTGATTTCGTGGGGTTGGAAACAGATAGTTGTGTTCCGTGAACCCAATGTAGTACTCTTCCTTCCTTGTCCTCTTGGACATTATAGGAATCCGTGGAGTTGTGTTCACTCTTATTTGGCTGTCTTTCGGAAACGGTGTTTTCTAAGTCTTAAAATAAATTCTTTGTATTTAAAAGGAAAAACCCATTTTCGCCTACCCCCATAGCCACGAAAATTTTTAGCACTTTATAAAATGATCTTAGGATCTTCTTTAAAAAGATTTTTAACTTTTAAAAGTCGGTGATGACGACTGTCGGAGACCGGGGGCAAGATGGTCATTTTTACTGTGTGGTTTCTTAAAGGAAAACTATTTTATTACTTTTCTAGAGATTCTGAGATTTCGAGACTTCTTTCTCAAGATCTCGACCTGTAAAGTTTTGAAAGGTGTTTTCTTGTTCACTTTTTCTTCTGATCATTTTTAAGTCTCGGGTTTGAGGTTTGTTGTTGTCAGTGCACACATATAGTGTTGCCCTTCCCTTATTCTTGGTTATTTGATGTCACCACCTAAGTGATTTGAGTTTTCGTACGTTAGGGGCATGGATGCCGAATTGATTGGTTCGAGTTTTAAAACATTTTTTAAAAAGTATTAAATCCCCGGGATTCATCCTTTTTTATAACTTTCACTCTCCGCCATTCGCTTTTGGTTTCCTTGTTCGGGTGTTTTCACTAAACACTTGGGGTGTTCTTAACCTTGACGTTGTTGTCTTGGTTATCTGTTGGTTTAGTATTGGGACTTCTTTTCCCTTCCTTGGTTCCTTGACTTTTATGGGGTTGTCATGAGAGTAGTGTTCAGGTACTTTTCGAGATTCAACCGTTTAACGTTCCTTATCCATAATGAGTGTTGATGATTTATTGACCTTGTTGGAGATAGCATTTGAGGTTTTCATAGGGTGATATGATGAGGTGATTCCATCATTAAGAGGTAGATTTTCTCTAGGAATGGGATGAGGTTTGTTATATTTATATTGTACATATATATAAATGACGATTGTGTTAGTACGCAAGGACGTGAGTGTTTTTCCTTATGTGTTTTCAGGGAGTGAGTTATGAGTATTCCTTGGTACTAATGGTGGATTTTGATCTTTGTGGATATTAGAGGTGAGAGTGATTCCCTCTATTTGAACACTACAAGAAAATTGGCTTTTTGGGACATTCAAAACTGTTGCTAAAAGTGCCTAAACTGTCGCCAATACTCCAAAAAGACCGTCGCAAAAACTAGCATCGTAAAAAGTATTTCTCGACCTTCGCTAAAAATAATAATATTAGCGACCCTTGTACTGTCGCAAAAAAATTAAAATTAGCGACGGTTCGACCGTGCCTAAAAACACATTATTAGAGACGGTTGGACTGTGCCTAAAAACACATTATTAGAGATGCTTATACCGTGCCTAAAAACACATTATTAGCGACGCTTATACTGTGCCTAAAAACACACTAATAGAGACGCTTATACCGTGTCTAAAACGTATCATTAGTGACGCTTATAGCGTGCCTAAAAACACACTAATAACGATGCTTATACCGTGCCTAAAACATATTATTAGCGATGCTTAGACCGTGCCTAAAACACATTATTAGTGAC
Source organism: Cornus suecica (assembly GCA_963922005.1). Taxonomy (NCBI): domain Eukaryota; kingdom Viridiplantae; phylum Streptophyta; class Magnoliopsida; order Cornales; family Cornaceae; genus Cornus; species Cornus suecica. The sequence continues at coordinate 22,801,586 of OY998241.1, forward strand.
GCTTATACCGTCCTTAAAAACACAGTATTACAGACGCTACTATCGTGCCTAAAAACAAACCAATAGCGACACATTTACCATCGCTAAAAGGTAGATTATTAAGGTCTAATAGATGATTTTTTTCTCCTCATTGGCTTGTTTTAGGAATATACTACATTTTATCTTGTTCTTTTAAACCACTACTGCCTGTTAAATCTCAATACATACTAGAATTTAAAGGAACTACTAATATCATCAAATGACAAAGTATGTAAATAAAGTAAAACACTTGATATATATAGAATTTTTTGTCTCAGCTAACACCTATAAACAAAAATAGGTACAAAAGAAATTGAAGTATAAGAAAGCTTCAACATCATAGTGATATTCCAACGCTGATGACACCATACCATACCAAATTCAAGTGATGCATATCACTACATGTCTTAGTTAGCAAAAAACAAAATATGGTAAAGATGTTATAGATCACTAAAAGAACTCCCCAAAAATTATATGTGCATTTAAACATGCACACATTTTTCACTAAGGTGGTGGTGGTGTTGGTGTTGGTGGTGATGGTGCTGGTGCTGGTGGTGCTGGTGCTGGGGACTGGTGCTGCTGAGAATACTGGAACCATGCCGGCGGCTGCTAGTACTGAAACCATGGTGGTGGCGATGACTGAAAGTGAGTGTCTTGTGATCGCACTTGGTGATGTGGAGATTATGATGAAATTTGCTGACAGTATTGGAGAAACCACTGTAGAGGTTCATTTTGTTGGGCAAGCTCCTTATTTCAAAATGATCTCTGGGAAGGATGATGTGAATTCTGATGGATATGACTTGCAAAGGACCTGTTGAAGAAACTTTAGTATCATAGAAACTTTTGTCTACAATTATCCCTAAAACAAAAATGGATGAGTTCAATCCCATTTCCCTAATGAACCTTTGTCACATGTTCGCCTCAGAGAAATGCAATTAGGGAAGGCGAGTTGCAGTACACAAAGTAATGCATTGTAATACCTCTATTGGTGTGAGCATCTTCTTTTCACTGATCTTATCATATTTCTGCTTCTTTGTACCCGCTTTTAATCCCTGCCAGGGTAGGCTGACGCCCAGCAATACAGTACAACCACCTCAGGACAATACTAAAGAAATTAACAAACTAAACAAGTAGATAATAAACAAAGTATAAAATCAAGAAAACACAGACGGTCAAATAAGCAGTATTTCAACCTTCCCCTAAGAAAATACACAAGTACATAACCAAGAGATTCCAAATCATCTCTTCTGCTCTGTTTTGGAAACATAGCAAAATATGATATAATGTTGAATGTGATGCCAAATTTTAATAAATATGTATAAGAGATATAGAACTTGCCGACTCCAAGGTGAGTGTTAACGCTAGCATAACGAGCAGTGCCTGTAAGCTTTTTGTTTTCCCTGTGAAAATAGATATAAACTTGATGCTTAAATATGCAGCCCCATATACGTGCACTAATGCACCAATAAAATACGAAGAAATGACATAAAGCAGAATTCATGCAAATTTTCAAATAACACCACTTTAAGAAAATTATTATAATACTAAATCCAAATCAAAATCTATTTTAAGTACTAAATCCCCGACAAACGTGTCTTAGAATTTCAAAGAAGAAGGACATTCATTCACCGGCCACGGAACGAGTAGAGATGCAAGGCAATATAACTTTGTCATTTTAAATTCCAATAATGATTGTGATCAATGCCTAAATTAATATATACTATGTGCCACAAATTTTCAGAATCCAAACTATATACATTAATAAATGTCCTATAATCCATGAAATATGCATAACTGTTAGGTACATATGTTACCAATCAATTATATATGATTCTTTTTATCAAAGATGCGTATAAGGTGAGATTTAATAGTGGAATGGTCATGGGGAATATTGATGCATGAGTGCGCTGCTGTAATAGTAAAATGGAGGAGGAAAAGAAGAACAATAGGAAGAGGTAGAAGCAATCTGACAAATAATAACACAATCAGTGACTTCTTGAGGCCAACCATATAATCAGTAGACAATATTCGATTAAAAACTGTCAAGAGTGCCAACTATTTTGTGTGTGCAAGGAAAACCATGTAAAAAGAAAGAAAGAAAAAATGAACAGAAGATACACAAAAATAGACCACTACCAACCGCAACATTGTGTGGCATGTTAAGACCCAAAGAAAAGCCTTAGCACATATCTTGTAATCGACTACAAAACTATGAAGTACGGTCCACACAAAATTGAAAAGTATGAACAAAGAAACCAACCAGGCAACAAGAACTGCAGAAAATCATGATGCAGTTTCTTCTTCTCCTAATAATTTACAATGCAATGCAATGTGGAAAATAATAAAGGTAATACCTGTATGGTATGTGCTTATGAGTTTGAAGATCCCTATACTTCTTTGCAAGGCCATAATGGATGACGTAAACCTATGGAATGATCAGCAAACAGAAGTACAGATTTAGAAAATTATGAAGCAACTCCCTTGAGGACACAATTCAAAGCACATTTGATACAAAGATTCTGCCTCTTAATAGATTCCAAGTCCATAGATAGATACATCATGGATAAACATTATAGTGACTCCAGGGTGATAATTAAAAAGGTATTGCAAACATTATGACGGAACTCCAAGGTGCACTGGGCTACAATGAAGTCAAGGTTGACTCACTAAAGCAAGAGAGGGAGAGGAGAGAGGGTCTTCTTTGCATCTAAGGAAGGATAAGCAATGAAGTCAAGCTTGCTGACAGTATTGGAGAAACCACTGTGAAGGTCTTCTTTGCATCTAAGGAAGGATAAAGGAGTTTGATGTATTGAGGAAAAAAATCCCAGAGATCATTTTGAAATTAGACAGCTTCCTTGCGGAAAAAGAAAATTTACCTCCATTAAGAAACAATGGTGAGGGTCTTGACAGCTTAATGCTTCCTCTCAGGAACCTTGTTCTGGAAAATGATCAACTCAGACACTCACTTACAGATAAGAAAAAAGAAGTGAACTGTCTTTTGACACAGGTTTCTGATGCTGACGAGAAGATGTTACAACATTGTTTGACAGAGACAGACTTGCTAAAAGTGATAGAATATCTTAGATCTTCTGTAGAAGATACACGTATCAAAGCTTTTGTTAGTGAAGAGGTAAATATATGTATTGTTAGGGAAATGATGTCCCAGGTCAAATGTGGCACAAAAGAGTCGGAGTCGAAGTGTATTGAAGATTCAAATTAGTGACAGTAAAACCAACACAACACGCATTATGGTTCGCTATATCATTCTATACGTTACATTCCTAACATTTTTGAAAGGAACCAACACCATTACTTACTACTTAGCACCAATATTGACTTTTAAAACTAATATCCGATTCCGCTATATAGTTATCGCAATCAATAACCCATAGTGATCCACTTAGAATTAGACACCAAAAATAAAGGAACCAATAGAGCATTGACTTCTATGGGTGCTAATGCAACAAAGATAATATAATTAGTAGAGCACATAAAGTAGACCTCGGCTTAAACTAAGATTAATTTCAATTTGCTACATGATGACTGCTTCCTAATTTCAGTGCATTTACTGCAGAAGGTATTGGGCGTTGTTATAGGTTTGGAAATTTTCAATGCTTCTAATTGTGATGGGGGAAAGTTACTGCAAGAGATACCTTTGCGTGTTTTATCCTAATTTCAGTGCATGAGTTTCGAAGGATGAAACGGAAGCAGGTGCTTGAGCTAGTTTCTTTAGTGCTTCTCTATTACCAGGGTTCAAGGTACCAACAGCTTGCTCTGGAATTGTTCTTTTTGTGTAATTAATACTTCATCTATAAGGATTTGTTCGATTTTTGATAACTCTATTCGGAAAAAATCAAAACAGATAGATTTTGTAAAATGCTTATAAGAAAGCTTGAGAGAAAAAATCAAACCAAAAAGATTTTGGATAGTGCTAATAAGAAAGCTCGAGAGTTGAGATACAGACATCAAACACCAGTCAACATAAAAAAGGTGTTGCTATAAAATCCAAATAATTAGAAAAATACTAAAAAATGACAGTAAACGGGCTGTGCTTGACAATGGGAATGCAAAACAAAAAACTAATATAAAGGAATGAATTAGAAATTCTTACATCGGACAAAAAAATGAAAGAGCCGATACGACGTCAACTGCAAAGAAAACGAGCCAAAAATGATAAATATATATATTAGAATAAACAATAAGCATGTGTGCAGAGAAATAATTGATATATAAATATCAAATTGTAAATTGTGCAAAATACCAATATAGTTTGTAAAATGTGTAAATAATAGATTCTAATTCAAATTGTGTATATAACTACCGCACAATTATGATATTTTTGCAATAATATCAGTACATTTGAGGTGTGACATCTAGATAAATGGAGTCCATAGGTGGTTTATGATGTATAGTACTTTGTATATGCGGAACAAAATTTATCAACCTCAAAAATTCACCAAAAACAAATAAGATTTGATTTTCCCAACTATATTCTATATTGTAACAAACATGCTTTTTTTGTGATTTTTTTTTGTAAAATTGTCGCTAATAGTTAAATTTGTGATAATAATAGTAGTACTTTTATAATTTGACAACAAAATAATCTTCCCGTTTTTTAGTGCATACCCTAATGTTAATATTATCTTCAGGCATCAAGTTGACTACTCTTCTATAAAGCTACTAACCATATTGAGGACTTGCTTGATTTAATTTTTTTCAAAACAATTTTCAAAAATTGATAAAACAAGAAAACATGTTCAAAATATTTTATGAAAACATACATGCACGACCTACAATGTAGATATGTCCCCCGCAAGATCTATATTACATACATAATTATATTGTTTTTTGAAAATAATTAATATTATAGAGGTAAAAATAATAAAATTGCCACCTACAAAGTTACCAAAAGCTCATTTGTATTGCCTCAAAGTATTTCCATAATATCGCTACAAAGATAAGCCCCTTCACATTATTTTCTGAGTGTGTCCCTATATTTTTATATAGTTTTTGAATTATTTATTAGTTCGTTGAAAACATAAAACAGAACTAAGAAGGCCTGCATAACTTTTCAATTATCTTGTTAGATATAGAGGTTTAACTAACAGTAAAGTACTATATATATATATATATATGTGTACTCTATGTATGTAGTTGATGAGCAATCACCTTGAGAAGCAACAAGTAGAGCTGGAGAGTCAGCAGGCGATGACTGAGCTGACGCTTGTGGGACAGCGACAGGAACAACCACAACCACCACAACAAAACCTCCTGCAACCACATTATGGTGAAAGTAAGGAAAATATGAGCAATTAAAATCATTACACAGACATTACCACAATCAAGAGCTATGCACAAAATATTCTAAATGAGAGAATACACAGGTATAAGTGTTGAGATCAAATAAACTCAGTAAGTATGAAGTAAAAAATAGAAAAAGGTCATTATAAATTTCAAAAAAGGAAAAAACTTGAGAAATTATCTTTTTAAGTTTCAATCAATTTGGTCTGTTAATAAATCTATTCAGTGAATCTATATCTACTGTACAATATATATCAGAAGCTTAGTTAGATTCTAAATTTGTATGCATAATGAAACAAAGCTGCTTCAAAGGCGTAAATTCTTTAATTGACAAAACCTTCAAATTTTTCAAAGAACCAAAAACAAAATAAAGATATATGCCTTCAATTCTTTCACAGTAGACCCAAAAGAAACACATATGTCAATTCTTCCATAGAACTAAAAGAAATATGTAAAAAAAACCCCCGAAGAAAACGAAAGCTATATGGCATACATAATCTTCAATATACATACATATATGTATAGGTTAGTCAACCTTCTCAAATACTCTGACAAGGAAAAGAAATTAGGGTTAATTCCCCTTAGAAAAGAGGAATTAGGGTTGATATGTGCCGATAAAACAAACCTAATCCTAGCCAAAAAGAAGAAAAATGACGCCCAATCTTCCAATACAGAATCAAATAGCAAGAATTAACAACAAATGCAAAATTGATTGGCCAATCTTGAGCAATTGTCAACAAAATGAAACCCATTTCCAGTATGAAGTAGAAATGACCAAATCCACACACAAAAAAACAAATAAAACCCTTATTAATCAAATCGAAAGAAAATCCATATCAGTAAAAAGTCCGAACAACTGTGACCAAAAGAGAAATCAAGAATATGAAATCTGTAACACCCTGTGTTATTTTCCTTTTTCCTGAAATTAATTCTGATTTATTTTCGGTTATGACGTCACTTGTTCATGAAATTCTGGTTATCCTTTGTATTTTGCGTGTAAATTTTTCGCGTTAAGTTTTAAAGTCGATTGGATGACACTACGCGAGTTCTTGTTGTCGATTACGCGGGTTCGTTTCGAAGTTTAGTGTTTGGAGTTTCGACGAAGCGACTAGACGTTTAGTTTATTCGACGTATAGTGTTCTGACGTTTGGGTTCCTATCAAGGTGTATTATTTTGGGTTATTTTAGTTATTGGGCGTCTCGTTATTATTTCGGGTTTGCGAGATTACGTTTGGGTGTTCCCGGTATTTATTGGGATCTATTGTATATATATATATATTTAATTGTAATTATATATATATTGTTTTGGAGTTAGTTTGTAATTTTGGATAAAAGGAGGGTCATTTGTGCAATTAGGTTATATATGTATATACACGTACACAGATCTGTAGCTACTTCTACATGGCGTCTGCAACTCCTTCCTTCTCCTCCTTTGCCGTCAATCTGCTCCTCTTATATGGCTGACAAATTCCTTTTCCTTTCCTTCAACAAATCGTGAGAGAGAGAGAGGAGTTGTGTGAGAGTTGGGAGAGGGAGCTGCACAAGAGAGAGAAGTGGCCATGCGGAGGTCGACGACAGCGGCGACGTGCAGAGGTTGAGTCGTCGACGGTAGGTGGTGGCTGCTGGTGGGTCGCGCAGCAACGACGCGCGTGGCAGAGGCGAGCAACGTCAGTTCTGGCCGAAACTTCATCCTGCAGTTTCGGAAGCTTCCCGTTGTTGGTTTAAGCTGAGTTTTGGAGGGTAGCTTATCCTAGATGTCAGGTACGACGTGTGAAAATTTCGTAATTTTCCGTTGAGCAGTTTGTCAGAAAATTTGATTTGAAGTTTCGAATTTTCATTTAGGTTATTTTAGATTTACCCAAATTAATTAACCTATTGCTAATGGGCTTTGTATATATCCATATAGGTTGTCGAGACGGATATTTGGGTATATTCAAAATATTTTTTGGATTACTATATTCGGGTGCCAGTACTGTTCACGGTGGGCCGTTTCGGGCTGTTCTGTAAGAGTACTTTCAGGTGGGAAATTTTATTCTCACTTCCATATCGTTGACGTGGTTTGGGTGTGCAAACTCATATTTATTTTAATATAGATATATTAAATTTTGAATTTAAATATCTATAATTTGGTTAGAATCGAGGCAGGAATTAGAAATTAATTGGATAAATTAATTAAATTATTTTTCTGCATAATTAAATTAATACCTATTTGAATTGAAACATAATAGGTGACTTAGTAACCCCTTGAGGATTTAAAATGGGTTCGTAAAATTCGTAAAAGTTAGACGTGAACGTAGAACGCGTTATTAGTTCCCTTTTTATTGTGTTAGGGGATATGTGAACGTGAGGGACGTGAAAACATAGACGTTATGCCAGGTTCCCCTTGTGATACGTGGAATATTGTTTTAAGGGAATTAAAATCATGTTTAATGAATGAACTTGTATACTTATGAATTGAAGTATAATTCGATGAATTGCAAGTATGATCATGTGATATAATTGTTTGTCATGGTTTATTGCTTTAGTGACGTAAAAGCATGTTAGAGAAAATTGTTCATAAATATGATGCATTACATATTTATTACATGTGGATTATTGGAAAAGGTTTATTATGTGCTATTATTACCTGTGGATTTTGGAGCATGTTAATTATGAATATTGCAACATAAATTAATATTTTAATAAAATGTTCATCTGAAAGTGAATAATGTGAAAGAATATAATTACATGCAGTAATTATTGAAGTATAATCAAATGAATATTTTTATACTTGCTATTATATACGTTTGTGCCCTTGGGGGGAGGTTAAGTATACGTGTAGTGACCTCTGTGGATAGTTGAGGTTAGTGGTGGACTGTGGTGTCGATTTTGAGGTTTTGAGTGCGGTTAGACGAGGTTGTGATTGAACCTGTCTAGTTGAGTGACAATGGTCTCTTGATTCTGTTAGTAATCTAGAGAGTTAGTATCGAATGTGAAATTGAGGTTATAATGAATTGGAAGAGGTATGTAATTGTTGACTTATATGTCACTCCTTGAGTTGTCGGTTACATCGTAGTGCCGAACCTCTTCCTCGTGCTATCATTTGATTTTGTGGAGTTGGAAATGGATTGTTGTGTTCCGTGAGTCCAACGTATTGTTTTTCCTTCATTGTCCTCTTGGACATTATAGGAATCCTTGGAGTTGTAGTCACTCTTATCTGGCTGTCTGTCGGAAACAGAGTTTTTTCAAAGTTTTGAAAACAAACTCATTGTATTTAAAAGAAAAACTCATTTTCGCCTACCCCCGTAGCCAGGATAGGCGAACGACGGAGACCGGGGGCAATACCGTCATTTTCATTGTGTGGATTTTTAAAGAAAACCTATTATATATAAATTCTAGAGATTCTGAGGTTACGAGACTTCTTTCTTAAGAACCTCGACCAGTAGTGTTTTGAAAGGTGGTTTCTTGTTTCACCTTGTTTCGGATCATTTCTATGTCTCGGGTATGAGGCTTGGTGTTGTTTAGTGCACATATATAGTGTTGCCTTTCACTTATTCTTGGTTGTTGATGTCACCACCTAGGTGATTTGAGTTGTTACACACGTTTTTCTAGTTAGCGTTGTGAGCGCTTGATGATTGGTTAGATTTGACATGAGTGTCGTGTACCTAGTGTACGTTGGTGAGAGTAGTATAGACTACCGGTGTTGGTACTTGGAGTACGAGTCTTAGTCGTATCTTATAGGCTCATGTTGTGTATTTATATATATATATGTATATATATATATTTATCCCTGATATATATACTCGTTTACGGTAGCATGTGAGCACGTACCTTGGATTTTCGTGGCTGGGTTATGTTGTGGGCTATGTATCTCAGTGGGTGGTTTAGCATTACCTAAACTATTAGAGGATGTGGTAGTTAGGATATCCTTTCCTACTGAGCTTATTTGCTCACAGGGGAATTTCATTTGCCCCCTGGTATTCCACGCCAGGTTGCAGGAAATATACGGCTATGGGCAGGATGCAGTGCAACAGTTGTCTTCTTTAGTTTTCTTGTTACAGGTTTTGGAGTTGCGTAGGGTGATGCGGTTACTATTGCAACACGACTGGTTTGTGGGACGATAGTTATCTGCTGTCAGTTTCTTTACCCATTTGGTATGGGATTGTTATATATTTTTCTTGGGAGCTAGTCTGTTGGCATATCCCTATTGGTGTATCTTTATTCTTGTATTTATTATTTCAGGAGGTTATTGTATCTATTTGGCACTGCCATGTGCATTTCTGTGTTCTTATTCGAGCATTTGTTGCTCTGTTGATTATAGAGGGTTGTGTAAGGGTTTTGGTTTCTTTCCATTCCCTCAGCCCTAGTAGGATTGATGAATGTTGGGACTGTGAGCCATTGATATTATCGAACTGTTATTGGTAGGTTATTCTGTTGTGGTTGGGTGTCCGGATGTTCCATTTACAAACGGAACTCTGTCTGATTTTGGTTAGATTCCGCTGCTTTGTTCTATTATTCATTTGGATATGAAATATACCGTTTTATCATTATTCCATACGTTTTCATGGTTAATGATATCTTAGCTGGTTGCTCATTATAAGGTTCACACCCTGGATCCCTTGGATGTCCCAGTTCGGGAGTCTTTGGAATTTAGGGACGTGTCAGCATAGTATTAGAGCATTTTTACCCTTTTTTAGGTGTTTGATGACTGAAGGTCATTTGTTATCGTTTCTTTTTACTTCAGCATTCACTCCCTTTGCTTTTAGGCTCGGGTTTCGGAATCCTAGGAATTTAGGGCATGACAACATGGTATCAGAGCACTAGGTTTCACTGTCTTAGGGACGACGAGTGATGGTCTATGGTACGTTGACGTTAGATGTTCTCTACGATTTCCATCTGTGTTTTCTCTGTGTGCTTCCGGGTTTCAGTGTTTTCGTTGTGTGGCATTGAGGACGTGTCTTGCTAGATATATCCCATTGTGATTAAATTCCAACGGAGTAGGACCACTCCTCAATCGCTTTTTCTTTTCGTGCTCATTTCATGGGTTAGCTATCGAGGAATGTGAGTAGATCATTCGGTCTGATCAATCGGATGTGTCTCACGGACTAAGGTACTTCTTGATTTCGAGGACGAAATCTCTTAAGGTGGGAAGGTTGTAACACCCCGTGTTATTTTCCGTTTTCGTGAAATTAATTTTGATTTATTTTCGGTTATGACGTCACTTGTACATGACGTTCTGGTTATCCTTGGTATTTTGTGTGTAAATATTTCGCGTTTAGTTTTAAAGTCGACTGGACGACACTACGCGAGTTCTTGTTGCTGATTACGCGGGTTCATTTCGACGTTTAGGTTATTCGACGTATAGTGTTCCGACGTTTGGGTTCCTATCCCGGTGTATTATTTCGGGTTATTTTAGTTATTGGGCGCCCCGTTATTATTTCGGGTTTGCAAGATTACGTTTGGGTGTTCCCGGTATTTATTGGGATCTATTGTATATATATATATTTAATTGTAATTATATATATATTGTTTTGGGGTAAGTTTGTAATTTTGGATAAAAGGAGGGTTATTTGTGCAATTAGGTTATATATGTATATACACGTACATAGATCTGTAGCTACTTCTACATGGCGTCTGTAACTCCTTCCTTCTCCTCCTTTGCCGTCAATCTGCTCCTCTTAAATGGCTGACGAAATCCTTTTCCTTTCCTTCAACAAATCGTGAGAGAGAGAGAGAAGAGTTGTGTGAGAGTCGGGAGAGGGAGCTGCACGAGAGAGAGAAGCGGCCATGCAGAGGTCGACGGTGGCGGCGACGAGCAGAGGCAGCAACGGCAGCGACGTGTAGAGGTTGAGTCGTCGACGGCAGGTGGTGGCTGCTGGTGGGTCGTGCAGCGGCGACGCGCGTGGCAGAGGCGAGCAACGTTAGTTCTGGCTGAAACTTCGGCTTGCAGTTTCAGAAGCTTCCCGTTGTTGGTTTGGGCTGAGTTTTGGACGGTAGCTTGTCCTAGATGTCAGGTACGACATGTGAAAATTTCATAATTTTCCGTTGAGTAGTTTGTCGGAAACTTCGATTTGAAGTTTCGAATTTTCGTTTGGGTTCTTTTAGATTTACCCAAATTAATTAACCTATTGCTAATGGGCTTCGTATATATCTGTATAGGTTGTCGAGACGGATATTTCGGTATATTCGAAATATTTTTTGGATGACTTTGGTCGGCGGACTCTATATTCGGGTGCCAGTACTGTTCACGGTGGGCTGTTTCGGGCTATTCTGTAAGAGTACTTTCAGGTGGGAAATTTTATTCTCACTTCCATATCGTTGACGTGGTTTGGGTGTGCAAACTCATATTTATTTTAATATAGATATATTAAATTTTGAACTTAAATATCTATAATTTAGTTAGAATCGAGGCAGGAATTAGAAATTAATTGGATAAATTAATTAAATTATTTTTCTGCATAATTAAATTAATACCTATTTGAATTGGAACATAATAGGTGACTTAGTAACCCCTTGAGGATTTAAAATGGGTTCGTAAAATTCGTAAAAGTTAGACGTGGACTTAGAACGCGTTATTAGTTCCCTTTTTATTGTGTTAGGGATATGTGAACGTGAGGGACGTGAAAACAGAGACGTTATGCCAGGTTTCCCTTGTGATACGTAGAATATTGTTTTAAGGGAATTAAAATCATGTTTAATAAATGAACTTGTATACTTATGAATTGAAGTATAATTCGATGAATTTGAAGCATGATCATGTGATATAATTGCTTGTCGTGGTTTATTGCTTTAGTGACGTAAAAGCATGTTAGAGAATATTGTTCATAAATATGATGCATTACATATTTATTACATGTGGATTGTTGGAAAAGGTTTATTATGTGCTATTATTACCTGTGGATTTTGGAGCATGTTAATTATGAATATTGCAACATAAATTAATATTTTAATAAAATGCTCATCTGAAAGTGAATAATGTGAAAGAATATAATTACATGCAGTAATTATTGAAGTATAATGAAATGTATATTTTTATACTTGCGATTATATACCTTTGTGCCCTTGGGGGGAGGTTAAGTATATGTGTGTAGTGACCTCTGTGGATAGTTGAGGTTAGTGGTGGACTGTAGTGTCGATTCTGAGGTTTTGAGTGCAGTTAGACGAGGTTGTGATTGAACCTGTCTAGTTGAGTGACAATGGTCTCTTGATTCTGTTAGTAATCTAGAGAGTTAGTATCGAATGTGAAATTGAGGTTATAATGAATTGGAAGAGGTATGTAATTGTTGACTTATATGTCACTCCTTGAGTTGTCGGTTACTGCGTAGTGCCGAACCTCTTCCTCGTGCTATCATTTGATTTTGTGGAGTTGGAAACGGATTGTTGTGTTCCGTGAGTCCAACATATTGTTTTTCCTTCATTGTCCTTTTGGACATTATAGGAATCCTTGGAGTTGTAGTCGCTCTTATCTGGCTGTCTGTCGGAAACGGAGTTTTTTCAAAGTTTTGAAAACAAACTCATTGTATTTAAAAGAAAAACTCATTTTCGCCTACCCCCGTAGCCAGGACAGGCGAACGACGGAGACCGGGGGCAATACCGTCATTTTCATTGTGTGGATTTTTAAAGAAAACCTATTCTATATAAATTCTAGAGATTCTGAGGTTACGAGACTTCTTTCTTAAGAACCTCGACCAGTAGTGTTTTGAAAGGTGGTTTCTTGTTTCACCTTGTTTCGGATCATTTCTAAGTCTCGGGTATGAGGCTTGGTGTTGTTTAGTGCACATATATAGTGTTGCCTTTCACTTGTTCTTGGTTGTTGATGTCACCACCTAGGTGATTTGAGTTGTTACACTTTTTTCTGGTTAGCGTTGTGAGCGCTTGATGATTGGTTAGATTTGACATGAGTGTCGTGTACCTAGTGTACGTTGGTGAGAGTAGTATAGACTATCGGTGTTGGTACTTGAAGTACGAGTCTTAGTCGAATCTTATAGGCTCATGTTGTGTATTTATATATATATATATGTATATATATATTTATCCCTGATATATATACTCGTTTACGGTAGCATGTGAGCACGTACCTTAGTTTAGCTTTACCTAAACTATTAGAGGATATGGTAGTTAAGATATCCTTTCCCGTTGAGCTTATTTGATCACAGGGGAATTTCATTTGCCCCTTAGTATTCCACGCCAGGTTGCAGGAAATATACGGCTATGGGCAGGATACAGTGCAACGGCAGTCTTCTTTGGTTTTCTTGTTACAGGTTTTGGAGTTGCGCATGGTGATGCGGTTACGGTTGCAGCACGACTCGTTTGTGGGACGATAGTTATCTGCTGTCAGTTTCTTTACCCATTTTATATGGGATTGTTATATATTTCTCTTGGGAGCTAGTCTGTTGGCATATCCCTATTTGTGTATCTTTATTCCTGTATTTATTATTTCTGGAGGTTATTGTATCTATTTGGCACTGCCATATGCATTTCGGTATTCTTATTCGAGCATTTGTGGCTCTCTGGATTATAGAGGGTTGTGTAGGGGTTTTGGTTTGTTTCCACTACCTCGGCCCTAGTAAGATTGATGAATGTGTTGCTTGGAGGCCATTATTATTATCAAACTGTTATTGGCAGGTTATGTTGTTGTGGTTGGGTGTCCGGATGTTCCATTTACAAACGGAACTCTGCCGGATTTTCGTTAGATTCCGCTTCTTTGTTCTATAATTCATTTGGGTATGAAATATACCGTTTTATCATTATTCCATACGTTTTTATGGTTAATGATAGCTTAGGTGGTTGCTCATTATAAGGATCACACCCTGGATCCTTTGGATTTCCCAGATCGGGAGTCTTAGGAATTTAGGGACGTGTCTGCATGGTATTAGAGCATTTTTACCCTTTTTTGGGTGTTTGATGACTGAAGGTCATTTGTTCTCATTTCTTTTTACTTCCACATTCACTCCATTTGCTCTTAAGCTCGGGTTTCGGAGTCCTAGGAATTTGGGGCGTTACAAAATCAATATAAACCGTAAATACTATATCTATATTTATATAATATATTTAGAGAAAGAGTAGTGGATCATACTATGGATCTTAAAGAGAGAGAAATCGCCGAATGCTTTTCCTTCTTGTTGTTACTCCGCCCAATTTCAAACCCTAGCAAGCGACGTCACTGGTGTGTTGAGAGGTGAGTGTTTTGATCGCCATGAGAGTGAGAGCGTGTTGATGTGTGAGCTTAGCTAGGGTTACGAATTTGGTAAGTGTTGACAACAAGAACAAGGAGAATAACTAGACCCTTTAATTTGGTAAGTGTTGAGAGAAGTGGAATATACACAATTATTCAGACATGGTTAACGTACGTAGAACTCTCTCATCCGTGAAATATTTTTTTTTCTTTTTTTATTTTTCTTTTTTGGCTTAATATTTGGCACAAGTGTTTTTATTTGCCTTGTTTGGCGGCACTAAGTGGCGCTAAAAGATGCCAATTTTTGGGTTTCACAGCTTTGGGCTTTTGGCACGGTTCGAACTTAGTGTCACTAAAGATAGGGTCTTTAGGGACGATTTAACATTTTTATGACTAAAAATGTGGTCTTTAGGGACGGTTCTTAAGAGTGTCGCTAAAGGACCATCCCTAAAAGCTAATTTTCTTGTAGTGGAATCTTCTAGTTAGCGTTGTGAGCGCTTGATGATTTGTTAGATTGGATCTGGGTGTCGTGTACCTAGAGTACGTTGTGAGAGTAGTGTTGACTACTGGTGTTGGTACTTGGAGTACGAGTCTTGGTCGTACCTTATAGACTCATGTTGTGTACTTATATATATGTATATATATATATTACATATATGGTTACTTATTTACGGTAGTATATGAGTACGTGCCTTGGGGTTGCGTAGCTGGGATCTATTGGGCTATGTATCTTGCTAGATAGTTTAGCATTACCTAAACAGTCAGAGGATGTGGTAATTAGGATATCGTTTTTCCATTGAGCTTATTTGCTCACAGGGGTATTTCACCGCCCCTTGGTATTCCCACGCCAGGTTGTAGGAAATGTTGCGGTTACGGGCAGCATGCGGTGCAACGACATTTTTCTCTTATTTTCCTTGTTACAAGTTTTGGATTTGTGTTGGGTGATGCGATTACGGTTGCAGCGCAGCTGGTTTGGGGATGATAGTTATCTTTTGTCAGCTTCTTTACCCATGTTTTGTGGGATTGTCATATATTTCTCTTGGGAGCCAGTCTGTTGGCATATCCATATTGGTGTATATTTTATTTCCCTGTATTTATTATTTCAGGATGTCATTGTATCTATTTGGCACTCCCAAGTGCATTTCTGTATTCTTATTCGAGTATTTGTGGCTCTGTTGACTATAGAGGGTTGTGTAGGGGTTGGTGGTTTCTTTCCATTCCCTTGGCCCTAGTAGGATTGATGAATGTTGGGTCTGTGAGCCATTGATATTATGGAACTGTTATTGGCAGGTTATTCTGTTGTGGTTGGGTGTCCGGATGTTCCATTTACAAACGGAAGTCTGCCGGATTTTTGTTAGATTCCGCTGCTTTGTTCTATTATTCATTTGGGTATTAAATATATCGTTTTATCATTATTCCATACATTTTCATGGTTAATGTAATCTTAGCTGGTTGCTCATTATAAGGTTCACACCCTGGATCCCTTGGATGTCCCAGTTCGGGAGTCTTAGGAATTTAGGGACGTGTCAGTTGGTATCAGAGGATACTATTGAGTTTCTAGTATTCGATTAGGCATGGAGTATATTTTTCATTGTTATTCCATGTATTTTCTTGTTATTGTTGACTCTAGTGGTCGTTTGACTGACGTCATCCTTTGAAAATTCGCTGATTCTCTGGATTAGAGTTTCGGGAATTTTAGGGGCGTGACAAAACCTGTAAAAAGCAAAGCATCTAAATTAAATATAAATTATCCTATTTTTATTATAAGAAGATAAATTTGACACTTAAAAAAAAACTATTTTAAACTTCAAATGAATTGTTTTGAATCCTCTTACTTACGTTAACCAGATATTTTGAATTTGCGTTTTCTAACCATGAAGAGGTTGTAGGAGGCATTGTTTAGGGGTTTTGCAATTAGATTTGTAGTGATTATAAGAGGAGAAATTGAAAGGGTATAAAGTTATGTACATTTAATTACACATTTAATGAAAAATCTTGAATACAATTTCTTAAATGGTGTACATAAGCAATTGTAATCTCCCATATTTTTCTCTAGAGTTGTAGGTTAAATTCAATGTCTTGCATAAAAAACTAATAATTATTTAACTTATTTTAAATGACAAGAAAACGTTCAAGCATACATAGTATATTCATACTCTACAATAATGGATTGCATTAAATGTGTATTGAATAATATTTAAAATGATACTAATGATAGTATAATATCATCTTATACTTTTCGTTGTAATATTTTATTTATAAAATTATTTAGACCTTTTGCATTCTCTTATCGATTATATCTATACATTTTGAAAATTGTGTATATATATACCTATACATATTTATAATTGTGTATATATCTATACATAATTAAGCACAATAAATGCATAATTAAACACAATAAATGAATGATTAATTAGATTTTATTTTAAATTTTACTTGTTTAATTTAGAATACTAATAATAAATTTAAAAATAACAAAAAATGTATAAAAATATTGTTTGAAATTACCTAGACGATAGTGAAAACAGCCTGGGGGGGGGGGGGGGGGGGTATATGCTTTTTGTTGATTTTATGATCAATCAAAATTATTTAGCGGAAATTCAATTTTAATTAATCACAAATCCTAATTCTCAATTCAATTCACAAAAACAGATTAATCAAGCAAATATGAATATAAGTGCAGAAATTTAAATCATGAGAAGACACAGAGATTTTTATGTGGAAAACCTTGGAAAGACTCCAAGTAAAAATCACATATACGCTCGGGTATCGATGCACTATGAATCAAAGAATTTGTACAAACTTTATGAAAATAGAACTTACAACTGCTGTAATTTGATGTTCTTCACTTGACGTCTGAAACTCTAGATTCACTTGCGCTCCACGAAGCTTTCACTCTGACCTCTGTACTTTGACGGCTCTGTTTCTCAACAGATCAAAATCACCACGAAACCTCCTGCTTCAATCTCCGCGCTCTAATGACTCCGTTCTTCAACGGATCAACGCAACCACGTTGCTATAAATGGTGTAAGAATTTTTCAACAACTATACCATTCAATCGTTCATAGAAATCGTTGATGTAGAAGCATGATTGAAGACATCCAATAACAAGAGAGAACTTGTGTATCTCTAATCACTCAATAATATTCTCTCACCATATGTATATCTCTGTAAAAGAAGAAGATGAAGTTGTATAAAACTTGCAGAGAATTCTTAAAGACGTGCCTCCTCTTGTTGAATACTTGGGTATTTATAGATAATGATGATCCAAACCCTAAGTTTTCCTTTTCTCGTAATTTCACATCCAAACCCTATATTATGATGAATATAATGTATATAACACGGACTTTGATGTATATAAGTCGTGGACAAATCATAAAATCAACCCATGGACAAATCAGACATCGTAGCAAAATTTACCCAAAATCTTGTTGGACCTACGCTTGAAGCGTAGATGGCCTACATTTCAAGCGTAGGTCCAAGCGTACCTCCAAGCATAAAAAATGTGTTTTCCAGCCAATTTTTGAAACTGAAAGCGTAGGCATTTGTGTTAAAACCACTTTTCTTCGTAACTGCACCAAAATGACCCCCTTGAACCCACGATACTTTTTGTTTGAAGTGACGGCTTAGGAAAATGTCATTTTCGCCCTCTAAGAGACATTTTTCCTCAATATGCTCACTTTCGTGCTTCACTTGTATTATTCATTACTTCAGTGTTTGATTCTGCCTTTAACGAAACTTATCGATGTCATTGAAACCAAACCAACCTATCTAACACTCAACATGGTTATTGTCTAGAACATGTCATAAATACATAATACGTAAAAGTGTTCTTACAATCTCCCCTTTGGCATTTCTGAGACAAAACCATATTTTACAATATAGCCTCACAAATAACAACATAACATTTATACCTAAGAACACACACCAACAAACATAGATATAAACTGTCAGATTGCTTTCATGACGACCAATCCTGTAACCACAACATTGAACAAACCATTAATAGCATGTGTGGAAAACAAATATAAACCAACATAATGATCATCAGAAAATCATACCAACAATGCACACATAATGATCAACATTCTCCCCCTGAAAGTAAACTCCCCCTTGCTAAATACTTCTCCCTCTTAATCAAACAATCTTAACCAAACAATATCTCCCCCTTACTTAATACTTCTTCCCCTTTTTATCACTAAAATGTCAAGCAAAGAGAGTATATGCTATAACAACAATGAAGAGAGATGCAAGGAAGTATTCAAGGAAAAATATCAAGATGCAGAACTCTTATCAAATCATATCCAAATTCTCAAGGTAACAGAAATCTCTACTATGCATGAATGCAAACTGTCATGAATAAAAATAAAATAAAATATTTTTGTTTTTAAAAATCTGTGAGCAAGGGAGAAGAGACACAATGTCATTTTTAGAAAATGTCATGACCCTAATCAAGTTTTTGGCACCGTTGCCGGGGACTTGACATTATTCTTAGCTTTAGTAGTTTAGTAGTATTGCGTTATTGCAGTATTCTTAAAGTTGGAATTTTTCTGTGATTGACAGGTACTCTGTAAAACATGAAGGGATTTAGCGGAACAGTGAAAGTTGCGTTATTGGAGCTCTTGTGAGTTTTAGTTTAGTTTGATTTCGTGCATAATTTTAGCTTTATTTCTGTTAATATTTAGAATAGTTTAGAGGTAGTTAATTTTATTTTTGAAAAAAAGAAGAGTTTTTCGCCTAGTGCATGAGCGATCGACAATCACTTTTTGATCCCTACGCTGAATTGGTACCTTTTGATATGGAAAACGAAAGAACGTTTCGAAGGATTCGTCGAGCTAGGTTAGAAGAGCTTTGAAGGAGGTTGGGATGTGAAGGGATAGTGAATCTTAATGTAGCAGCACAACGAGCCCCACCTACATCTTTGATGGGATATTATGCACCTACAACCCATGAAGGGGTCAAGCACTATAAGATGAAATATAGTGTTATCAACATGTTGCCCAAAATTTATGGACTCAGAAATGAGGACCCATATCAACATGTTGACGAATTTATAGAGATGGCTTCGACCGCGAAAATCAAGAATCTTAGAATTCATGCGTTGCGTGTGCGATTATTTCCCTTTTCCTTGAAAGAAAAAGCTAAAATATGGTATATCATTTTGGATAGGGATGTAAAAATCACTTGGGAAACCTTAAAAGCTGAATTTCTAGAATATAATTTTCCAATTGGTAGAACCCATGAAGAGTAACACGCAATTACCTACTTTAGAGAATTGTCTGGTGAGCAATTCCACGATGCATGGGATAGATTCATTGAGATTTTGCGAAAGTGCCCCCATCATAAATTTGTTGAGCAAGATATTGTGCGTAACTTCTATCTTGGACTAGTTGCCACTCATAAAAATTTGATAGATACAACAGTGGGAGGTTAGTTCACAATGAAGCCAGTAGATGAAGTCTTTAAGTTGTTTGATAATGTGAGCGACAACTCGCTCCAACACGAGTAAAATATGCGTGCCAAAGATAGAGTTAAAAAGAAATCTGACAAGATCTTTAGTGTTGAGAGAGATGATGACATTAGAGATCAAATAGTCGCATTAGGACAGAAACTCGATAAGTTTATTAACCTGAGTCAATCAACCCAAAAAGAGGTCTTAGCAATAAGACCTAACCATTCCCAAAGTGAGTATCAGGGTAATGATACAGTTGCCGCTTATGTGAATGTAACATGGACCGACACAAACAATAATCCTTATTCAAATTCATATAATTCGAGTTGACATAATCATCCAAATTTATCATATCGATCTCAGAATGTGGAGAATCCTTAGCCAAGGTTCAATCAGAACCAACAGTCATTCAATTCCCAATAATAATACAGTAATCGTAATTTTCAGCCTAATCCTCAAGCAAACCATGCTACCAATTACCAACCACAAAGAAGTCAAACCCCACCACCTAAACCACTTGGCTTTTACGACAGTGAGCTGGAAGAGACCTTGCGAGGCTTGTAGAGCATGATGGGCTTTCACTCCCAAGCCATTTCTAATTTAGAAACCTAAATGGGGTAACTAGATAACACGTTGAATAGATGAGAGGATGGGAGATTGCCTTGCCAGCTAGTGGCGAATCCAAATAGTAGGCAAGCAAAACTTGGATCATTTACTGCAAATACTCATGAGACAGTCCAAGCCATTATGACTTTCAGAAGTGGAAAGGAGGTGGATAATAGGGTTGAGCAGTAGTATGAAGAAAAGACGGGCAAAGGGAAGGCAACTGAAGAGGTACAAAAAGATCAACCTCAGGAGGATGAAGATATAGATCAAACATTACTAGAAGAGCCAGAGAGGGAAAGTTATGAGGAGGTAACACCTTTTCCTCAACATCTTCGAGAGTCAACCAGATATGGTAACCATAAAGAGTTAGACATGTTGGACACATTCCGACAAGTCAAGATCAATTTGCCTCTCTTAGACATCATAGCCCAAATACCAGCCTATGCTAAGTTTTGAAGGACCTCTGCACGCAGAAAATAAAAAGTAGATCAAAGGTCCCGAAGAAAATTCTGTTGACTAAACAAGTGAGTTCATTGCTAATAAATAACACACCACCTAAGAAGAAAGATCTCGGTGCTCCCACTATTCCGCGTGTCATAGGTGACCAGAAAATTGTTATAGCTCTTCTTGATCTGGGTGTGAGTGTTAACTTACTTCCATATTCAGTCTATCAACAGCTAGGGTTGGGAGATCTCAGTCATACCTTAGTTGTGCATCAATTAACAGATAGATCGATCAAACAGGCGAGAGGGATTCTAAAAGATGTCATCGTTCAGGTGGACAAGTTCTACTCTCCGGTAGATTTTATAATTCTCGATACAGAACTTGTCCAATAGTCGAAGAAACATATCCCTGTAATATTAGGAAGACCATTTTTAGTGACGACTAATGCGTGTATCAATTGCAAAATAGGGGCTATGGATCTATCTTTTGGAAACCTAAAGGTGCGGATTAATTTGTTCGATGCCAATCATTAACTCCCGGAGTCAGTTAAAAGTTTTTATATTGATGATATGGATGATATAGTAGAGGAGTTCGCACCAAGGATGCTAGAGAAATATGAGTTAGAGTCGTTGATGACTGGAGTTAGGTTGGAGACTGAACCAGACGACTGGGATGAGCAAATAAGGCAAAATAAGGAAGATATTGCTGAAATTGAGACTGCATTATACGGTTATTCATGGAAAGTGTCGATTGAGCCACTTCCCACACTCTCGAGTACACCGCCAATACCATCTCTAATAACTCCTCCAACCTTGGAACTAAAGGAATTGCCTGAGAAGTTGAAATATGTATTTTTAGGGCCAGATGAGACTCTTCTTATAATTATTTCATCGAAGCTGACAAAAGAATAGGAATTAAGTCTAGTCAAGGTCTTAATTGAGAATAAAAAGGTGATAGGATGGAGTGTTGTTGATCTTAGAGGAATATATCCCTCGATTTGCATGCATTGCATACATTTAGAGAAGACTGCAAAACCATCAAGGGAAATGCAACGAAAACATGAAAGAGGTGGTGATGAAGGAGGTTGTGAAGTTGCCAGATGCGGGTATCATATACCCCATATCTGACAATACATGGATGAGTCTTACACAAGTGGTACCAAAGAAATCAGGTATCACAATTGTGTTTAACTCTAAAGGTGAGTTGATCCCACAGCGCACCACCACTAGGTGGCATGTTTGCATTGAATATAGAAAACTCAAGTCACACACTAGGAAATATCATTTTCTATTGCCATTTATTGATCAAATCCTAGAAAGATTGGCCGGACAGAGCTATTATTGCTTTTTGGATGGATATTCTGGTTACAACTAAATGGTGATTGATCCTGCTGATCAGGAGAAAACCACTTTAACATGCCCATATGGTACATTTACGTACAAAATAATGCCCTTTTGTTTGTGTAATGCGTCAGATACATTCCAGAGGTATATGATGTCAATATTCTCTGATATGGTAGAGAAATTCTTCGAAGTGTTCATAGATGATTTCTCGGTCTTTGGGGTAACCTTTGAGGACGGTTTGAAACATTTGGCACTCGTGCTCAAGAGATGTAGAGAGACTAACTTGATTTTGAGTTGGAAAAAGAGCCATTTCATGGTTCAAGAGAGTATAGTAGTTGGCCATATAGTATCGAAAAGAGGGATTGAGGTGGATAAGGTTAAAGTTGAGCTTATTTAAAAATTGTCTCCTCCCACGTCTGTTAAGCAGATAGGATCATTTTTGGGCCATGCCGATTTTTATTGACGATTTATTAAAGATTTTAGTAAGATCGTCCGACCACTATGAAACTTATTAGCTAAAGATGCAGACTTTATCTTTGATGAAGAGTGTCTTCGTGCTTTTGAGGAAATTCGTACACAACTCTCTACAACCCCAATCATGCGACCACCGGATTGGTCTCTAGCTTTTGAGCTAATGTGTGATGCTTCAGATTATGCCATAAGGGCAGTATTGGAACAGAGAAAGGAGAAGTTTCCATATGCGGTGTATTTATGCTACTAAGACTCTGAATGATGCATAGATAAATTATACAACAATAGAGAAAGAGTTGCTAGCAGTTGTTTTTGCCTTGGATAAATTCATATCATATTTATTGGGGACCAAGGTGGTAGTATATTCAGATCATGCAGCATTGAGAAATTTGCTGACAATGAAAGACTCCAAACCCAGGCTTATTCGATGGATTTTATTGTTGCAAGAATTTGATTTGGAGATAAAAGACAAAAAGGGTTCGGAGAATGTAGTAGCAGACCATTTATCAAGGATCGTTGTGGAAACTACAAAGGAAAGTGTTCCTATTAAGGATACATTCCCAGATGAACATCTGTTTAGTATGGCTATTGTGGAAGAGATACCGTGGTATGCTGATATTGTCAATTGCAAAGCTACGGGTAAAATTCCAAAAGGTTGGTCTAAGGGTGATAGAGACCGATTCTTTAGCCAAGTTAAATTCTATATCTGGGATAATCTGTGATTGTACAAGTATTGCTCTGATCATGTTTTCAGAAAGTGTGTTCCCGAAAGTGAAGTGGAGAGTATCTTAAGATTTTGCTATACGCTAGAATGTCGGGGGCATTTTGGAGCTCAAAAGATAGGCCATAAGGTATTGCAAAATGGGTTCTATTGGCAAACAATATTCAAGGATGCATTTGAATATTGTAAAACATGTGTTTGATGTCAGAAGTTGGGATCTATATCTCAACGTGATATGATGCCTCTGACCTAGATTTTGATCGTTGAATTATTTAATATATGTGGTATAGACTTCATGGGACCATTTCAAAAAGTAGGCGAGAAAGCGTACATACTCCTAGGGGTTGACTATGTGTCAAAATGAGTAAAAGTTATAGCTACTTCACACACCGACCATAAGGCAGTTGTGGAGTTTGTGTAGTCAAATATTTTGTTAAGATTCGGTATACCACGGGTGATAATAAGTGACGGGGGAAAGCATTTTGATAACCGTTTTCTTTGTGATCTATGTCGAAAGTACAGTGTCACTAATAAAATTGGTACGCCATATTACCCCTAAACGAGTGGACAAGTGGAGATTTCTAATAGGGAAATGAAGAATATTTTAGAGAAAATAGTGCGGATGGATTTAAAGGACTGGCCGTAGAGGATAAATGACACACTATGGGCTTATATGACCGCTTAAAGGACTGGCCGCAGAGGCTAAATGACGCACCATGGGCTTATAGAATCGCTTATAAGACTTTGATAGGTATGACACCATATCGGCTTGTTTACGGTAAATTGTGTCACCTCCTTGTTGAGCTAGTACATCGAGCATATTGGGTAGTTTAAAGGTTGAACTTTGATCTGAAAAGATCTGGCGCTCAACGGAAACTTCAACTTATAAAGCTTAAGGAACTATGTAATAATGCGTATGAGAATTCTCGGATTTATAAAGTTCAGACGAAGGCATTTTACGATAGATATATTCGGAAGAAGTCCTTTGAGCCTGGCCAGAGAGTGTGGCTGTTTAATTCGAGACTTAAGTTGTTTCATAGCAAGCTTCAATCAAGATGGGATGGACTGTATGAAATTATAAAGGTTTACCCCCATGGAGCAGTAGAACTCGATGATCCGGAAAAAGGAAAGATATTTACAGTGAATGGTCATAGGCTGATGCATTATTTTAATGTTCAACTAATGAAATGTGTTGTCGAGTCGATGGATTTGACCGATGCAATACACGAGCATGATCCCAGATGTTGAGAGACGGCAATGTCGTGGCAACGACGCTAAACATTAGTACTAGGGGATAAAATTGTGTTTTTGAACTTAGTTGTGTAGTTTGTATTTTAGTTCGTTAGTCGTAAGATCGAGTCATAAAATTATCATTGTCATGGTAGGTGTGGTGAAGTACTGAATGAAGTGTATGGAGTGTGTGGAGATTAGTTGCGCTTAACGATGTATGGAGAGATGAGGGATTTAAGCTAAAAAAATTTCTGAGCTAAGTGTAGGCTGGAGTTTCAAACTCCAACTTTCGCGACTCTGTATTTAAATATAGAGGCTTAAAACATTTCCCTCTCATTCTATTCTCCACCAAAATCTCTCAAACCACTCCCAAGTCAACCCTAAGGTGATTTCGACCTAGCCCACTTATATCTTGCATCAAATCCATTCCTGAATCGCCCGGATTCACATGAAGATCTCGAAGAGTCTCGGAAACCAAATTTTGGGGAAATCATCAACTCTTTTGATTCGATGAGTTTTTCTTTGATATTTGTGTTTCTAATTACTCTTTTAATCATTCTAAACTAGTATTGACGAACGAAGTCCGTCAAAAACATGTTTTAATCTATTTTTCAAAAGTTGAGAATATCGGCTTGAAGAACGGGTTGGATTGCAAAATTTGGAGTGTTTTTGATTTGGGGATTTGTTTAAACATCATATCGGGTTTATTTAGAAATGTTTTTGAGTTTGATTCGGTGTCCAAAATGATTTTCTTATTTTTCTTGAAAATGAGAATTGTAGAAATGTGGAGGAGGCCACAAACTAGGGGTGCGGGTTCTTCACGATCAAGACCGAGGTCGCCTGACCTGGTACCAACAGATAGGTCACCACCCAGGGCACGTATGTAACACCCCATGTTATTTTCCCTTTTTTCTGAAATTATTCCTGATTTATTTTTGGTTATGACATCACTTGTTCATGACGTCGTGGTTATTATTTGTGTTTCACGTTTAAATTTTTCACGTTTATGTTTATATTCGACTCTGCGGCTTAACAATTGTCTCTATAATGACTTCGTGGACTTTCTTTGGGGATTATGTGACTTGATGTGATGGTAGTGTTTCGAGCTTAGCGAAAGGTTTATGTGGGCTCTTGTTGTCGAGTAAGTGGATTCATTTTGACGCTTAGCGTTTGGTGCTTCGACTGGGTGGCGACATGATTTGTATGTCCGATGTTTAAGGTTCCGACTTACTGTTTCGGTTATGGCATTTAGTGATTTAGGGCTTCAACCTTTTTGTGTCCCCTTGTAAGTGGATTAGTACATGCCTTGTTTAGCTGGTGCGCTTAGGAGTATTCATATTCTTTTTTCTTGTTTTCTTTGTGTATATGTATGTGCTTTGTTTGTTTGACGTGGTTTCTTCTTCGTGTTTCTACGTGCCCCTATATGTTGATGTGACTATGCTTGATTATTGTTTTGGATTTCTTTTCGTGCCCTAGTTATTTGGATTTATTCTATGGGTTAGAGACGTAGCCTGGGTTCCGCAGGTTGGGTTTTATACCTCGGGTTATTTATTTCAGTTTATATTATTTATTGGTCATCCCGTTTACTTTTCGGGTTCGTGTGATTTTATTTCGAGGTTCCCGGTATATTTTTAGAATTTACTCTACATATATATATTATTAATTGGGAATATATATATATGGGTATTAAATTGGTATTTATGTATATATATAAATATAGGAAATTATATATATATATTGGATAGGAGATATTTTGTGAAGGAAAATGACACAGTTTCAGCTCTTCTACTACCTCTCTCGACCATGCCTTCTTTGCGAACTCTCATTCTCCTTCATCGTGATTAACTGACGCAGCTTCTTCTCTGACCACCATCTTCATCATCGATCTATTATAGAGAGGAAAATGAGAGGCAGATGAGAGGAGAGAGAGAGAAGTCGGGCTGAGAGAGAGAGGCCAGGTTTGTGTGACCTGGTGGTGCTGGAGGTCGCCGGAGATGGAGGACAGGGATGGCGTGGATGAGGAGTGGCGGTGATAGCTCGAGGTGGCTGATGTCCGCTCAGGGTGGCTAAAAATATGTGTTAAAAACACACCTTTAAGACGGACTAGGTTTTACCAATCGCAGCGCACGAGTGAATTGTAGTATAGAAATGGCTTGTGAAAGGTTATCGATCCTACAAAGACATGGTTATTCACTTCAGCAATTCAAAATTATTGAATTATATTTGAAAAAGAGTTTGATATGATTTCGAGAATTAAAACTAAAATTAACTAGGAAAGCAAGTAAATTGAGATTTTGATCAAGAGAGAGAAAACTAGGGTTTTCATTGCTCCACCACTAACTGCATAATATATTTCTCAATTTGTACAATTGTAAAAGGGCGATCTATAACTATGAATCAGGTCGTACCGCAAAGAATACGACCCCTAAAAGGATACTGTCAACCGGATTTGCTACAACCCATCTCCGAACAAAGTATGACTAGTGCATGCATACTACTTTTACTCTAATCTACTCTTACAACATGAAATTAAACTAAAGCATGTCTATATCATCTCCCCGAGGCATGACCTGTGTAAACCTAAGGTTTCGAGTGTTAAGGACCATTGTGTAGAAAATCATTGATTAAGCATCTGAGTTCCAGCCCATAGTAAATAATCATGATTGAGTAAAACAATATATTCATTCCATCCAAGACAAGAATTTATAATAAATATAGAGTTTTGTATAGAAAGTAGAAACGGTCTCTCATCTAAACCAATCATAATAGCTTCCCCTCGTTACAATTGAAGACAAATAAAAGAACTACATTACTTGGCTAGGGTTTTAGATGACAAAGACTGCATCGTTGATGTAAAATCACTCACCATGGCCTTCTTCTCCGGATCTCTAAATCTTGGGATAAATCTCCAGAGATTGCTCTGGAAATTATATGAACGAAGCCCCCTTAAACTGATATAAAGCTTGGTATTTATAAGTAAAGGCCGAGGGAAACCCTAATGGTTGCCCTTTTTGGTAATTTTACACACAACCTCATTAAAACCCTATATTCTGATGTATATATAAATATATTCACGTGCATTGAGGTGTAAAGTTATAGCCACCACAAGGAAAACAATTTAGGGGTAAAACAAACATTTCGCAGCTTATAAGTAGCCAGATCCCTACGCCTGAGGCGTAGTCCTGTTTTGCTTGCACCTGCTTCGGGCGTCGAAATGACACTTTCTAGCCACTTTTTGTTGCTGTGTACGTAGGTCAGCTTAGTTAAAATACTTGGAACGAACATTTGTTAATAATTGTGCCATTTAAACCTCCTCGACTCGCTTGTCATAATTCTTGAAGTTGCGGCTCAAAAAAATGAAGTTTCTGCCTTTCGGAAGCCACTTTTCTCTTGGAAACACCTCTTAAGCTCTTCTCTTGGATAGAAATAAGCATGCATTTGGTTAATTCACCAAAGTTAGCTATTTTTCTTCATAAAGCTTATGAAACACGCTTAAACAGACAAACGACATAAAAATACCAAATAATGGGATGAAAAGACTTATAAATAACAAGATAGGGGCTTAAAATGGACAATATTGAGCACCCATCACACCCCCAAACTTACACATTGCTAGTCCCTTAGCAATGAACTTAGGAAAATTATCTTGTGATGATCTTTATTCAAGCTACTCTATCTTACTCTATTATAATCTATTTACTCCCTTGGTTTGGTGAGGATTGACGATTACACTTACCACGTGTAACAAGTCTCTTAAAGCCATCGACAACACCAAGTGGACGAGTGACGTCTTGTGAGAGTTGAATATACTATCCATAACTTCTCCATTCTCTGTAATCACACAGTCATGAGTTCACACACGCATTAACCAAGTCATGATACAATGCATAAGATAATATGGATGCAAATACTCCCACTCATTACTGCACAATAACTATCTCGAGCTTCGTGTCATGAATGGTTCCCACTAAAGTAAAAGATTTCGTTACTTTCTACTCCCAATCCAGACAACCCTCCGTGTTTTGTGAACATTCTAATATAGTATTTCAATCTATCTTTTTCTACTTCATTGATCAAACTTTGCCATTTTCTTTTAAAAACTTATTCCTTCCATCATTCCACTTTTCATCCCATTTTGTCTTTCTAAGCTTCAAAATTTCCAGCGAGGATTTTTAATCCCAACCAACTGGGCCTTAGCTTCTTTATTGAGATTTATGGTCATTAGTTTTCTCCCCTTTTTACGCGAACACTCTGCTACTTTGATGTAGAAAGTTCGGTTACTCAGATCGAAGAACTATTTTTTGCATTTTAGTTTTCAAAATAAATTTTCAACTTTTTCTCCATTTCATCTATATCAACTCCCCATCTCCCATTTTATTGTGGCAAAATTACTTTTTCAACTACATAGTCAAAGATCAACTGTTTTCCCATAGTGAATGTGTGTTTGTGCTTATAGGTCAAAGTTGTCATTTTCGGTTTCAATTTTACTAATCTATTCACCGATGTAAAACCATATCACTTCACTTAGCTCGATCTAATCATTACTCTCATGAATGAGAATATTACATCACATACTACTCATGCATCATATACACAAACTTAATAACTTGTAATGCAAAATATTCATCTGTGAAAACAAATAATATCTTCAAAAAATTTCAATTTTTTTTAATCGTTCTCTATACTAACTATACAACCAACTATTCCTTCCCCCCCAAAATTAATTTAAACCATGTACTCATGGTTCTCGATAATACTCATGAGAAAGAATATAGTTATCCTTGAAGTGCAGTTCCGGAATTTTCTATCTTCATGCCCGTTCTCCTCCCCAAACTTGAATTGAGCTACCTATAGAAATATTCAACAAAGCACAAATACCCAATATCATAGCAAGGGAATAATAAATTCATTATTGCTTTCCGAAAATCATTTCTCAATATAGCACAAGGAATTGTTTTATTTTTTTTAATGAAATAAACAATGATTTGGCCTTAACGACCAACAATCTCTAAAAATTAAAATTGTCAAAAATTAAATGACCTACTATTCTACAAACCGAGGATAGAAACTAACTTTCACCACCTAGGACCAATGTTTAACATCGTTGGCACGACGTGGCCACTTACTCCTACCCCTCATCATAAACCTGACCCACCAAACTGACATATGCCATAGATTTCGGTCCTGGATCAATCTCCTCATAAATCTTCATTCGCTGATCATGCCTATTTAACCTCTCATTTCTGAATCCTACCTCTCTGTGGGGGTAAACTGATTTAACTCTAAATGGTCTGTCCCATCTGAATCAAATTTTACTTGGAAATAATTTCAGTCTCGAATTACACCGCCGTCCTTTTCGGCTGAGCTCAAAGAACTTAAGTTGAACATACTTAGCATGATACATTATTTTTTTTAATGAAATAAATCCTCACACAAATTTCTTAATCGCGGATCTTCCCAGGCATACAGCTTGTCTACCATGTTTATACTCAACACTCACTTATATGGAAAGGGATCCTTAAGAGGGGTGTCATCCTTGGTAGGCTCTATGACATTCCGTGGCAAATGATCAGCTCTAGCAGTCTTCACACCCATTTTCTCTTTCAGCACACTATCCTCTTGATCCTCAATTATCCCATACAACACCATCTCAGGAAGTGTATTTTCAGGCACCAATTCTTATGGAGGAATAAGTGGAGGTCCACCTGACTCTCTTGTTTCTCTTTCTGGCTGTGAGTACAATGCGGCTTCCAACGCAGTAATAACTTCCAAATTAGATTGTTGTTGGTCCTCCCAATTTTCAAACTTTGCCTCCGACTTTTTCATCACAGCCTCCAAATTATCTCTTACACTCCTCTAAGGTACGACTTTTGCAACCATCTTATCTATTTTAAAACACTTAGCTGGTTCAGTTAGTTGATGGTTGATATTAAAGACATTCATCCTCTTCTTCAAATTCCCAAAAGATATATCCATAGCCCTGTTCTACAATTAACGCACGCATTCACTGTAGCCAAAAATGATCTTCCTAGGATAACAGGGATATGTCTCCTTGATACGTGGTCAAGTTCCATGTCTAACACCACAAAGTCCACAAGATAGTAGAACTTTCCCACTTGAACAATGTTATCCTCAAGAATTCCTCTCAGTTGTTTAGATGATCTGTCTCCCAATTGAAGTACCACCAAAGATGGATTGAGCTCTCCCAACCCTAGTTGTTAATAGACTGAAAAAGATAATAAATTAACACTCACACCAAGGTCAAGAAGAGTTCTACCAATATTTTGGTCACCAATGACACAAGAAATAATAGGAGCACCGGGATCTTTCCTCTTAGGTGGAATATCACTTAGTAAGATTGAACTCACTTATTCAGTCAATAAAATCTTCTTCGGGACCTTAATCCTACTTTTCCTTTTTTGCATATAGAGGTGATCGGTTCTTAAACCTCGATTGGTTTAGGACACTAGGCTTGGGTAATAAATAATAATAATAATTATGTTGTGTGCAAATAAGCCCTTAAAGTTGACATTGTTTTCCCTATCGCAAGTGCACGAATCAATTATAGTATAGTATAAATGAAATAGGGTATATCGTATCTACAGAGACTAATGAATTCATTAATTCCCTATAATTATTGTAGCTAAATTATGAAAGATAATTTTGTTTATTTTGTTTTCTATAAAAAATTTGACAAGAAATAAAATAACATAAAAATAAAGATAGATTTTGGTTTTGGTGTTTGCAAACAGTGGAGATAAAGATCTAGGGTATTTCTAACTCCACCACTAACCTCATAATATATCCTCCTAATTATTTAATTGTAAAATGCGGTCCATCATATGTGAATCAGATATAGGATCGCAAGCATTGGCAAACCCTAATCCTAAAAAATGAACAATTAATTCATCATTGGCACAATCCATCTTTTATCGAGTATAACTAGTACATGTATCTACTCTAAACTACTTCTACTAACATAAATTAAAGACATGTCACTCGTTATCCCTTCAAAGCATGGTTTATCTAAATCAAAATTGCATGTTAATTAAAACCATTGTGTAGAAAATAATGAGTTAAACATTCAAGTTCTAGCCCATATTGAATAATCATGATTGTGCAAGATAAAATATTTATTCAAGCTAAGACATGACATAGAATAAATGAAGAATATTATATAAAATCAAACTTAATCACTCATCTACACAATCACCACATACCTTTCTTTTAATTTGCTCTTATACAATAAAAATAAGAAAGAGTCCACATTACTTGGCTAGGGCTTTGTTAAAAGCCCTAGATACTAATTTCATTGTTCATGGTCATGGCAGTTTGCATTGTTGATGTAGACGCGCCCACCATGGTTGTTCTTCTTGCACTAATCAACCACACCCACGCATTAAGACTCCAATATAACACGCTAATTTAACACACTCAAGCTTAAGGGAGACCCCTATCTTTTATAGAAAACGAAGCGTCTTTGTTTGGTAATCTGATTGCTTCACGGTTAAGTCAAGAATGTGTATCATGATACTCCTTGAAGAATGGTATTAAATCTTATCATATATGGTCAATATAGTGTCCAATATAGACTAGAGATCATCCCATATTGATTCTTGTCGAAACGGGTCCAACTATTGTATATACAAGTTGCTGATATGGCTTGGCCGTATTGGTCTTACCGAGTACTCGGTGAGTATTCCACCGAGTAGTCGGTGACTACACAATGGCGTGAGAATGCGCGTATGTCTGGAATTTCTCTCAAATTTGTATTACCGAGTACTTGGTGAAGGCACTACGGAGTAATCGGTAGCTCTCCACCTTGTATTTGCAGTTTTCATCTGCTTTGCTCCGTTTCTCTTCTCGGCTTTATTCCCCTTCACTCATTTTAGATCCTTGACTTATTTTTGGTCCTTCATAAGTCTTTTATCCATAGTTTTTGCTCTCAAACAATCTTGAGTCACAAATCTAGTTATTTAACCGAGTTAAACTCGGTTTACATAACATGGCCTGAAACGTCTTAAAACAAGAAAACCATATAAAATCACCAATATAATGATAAACATGAACATAAAAATGTATAATTAGGAGCCTTAAATATATGATATTTGTCTCCTATCTAACTAATCCTATTGTTTCGTGAAGGTGTACGATTACACTTACCACTTGTAACAAGCCTTTAAACCCCTCAACAATACTGAGTGAATGAGTGAAGTCTCATGAGGGTTAATTATACTACCCACAAATGCTTTCATTCTTCATTCTGGTATGCTCATGAAATCAAATAATCATTAATTATGCAAATGCTATAATATCGTCAGAATAAAATGCATACAAGTTATCCCCACTCACTAATACACAATAATTATCATGAATTAAATTTAAAATAATGGTCCCCATAGTAGTGAAATAAACATGCTAATTTCTACAGTCGATCCACATAGTTTTCTGTGTTTTTGAGAATATTATTTATAGTAGACTAATATCCCTTCTTTTACTTCATTGATCAAGTTTTTCCATGACACAACTTTAATATATATTTTTTCATTTTTATCCCTTTTTGTCTTTCTAAGTCTTCGGACTTTCCAACGAGGATTTTTAGTCCCAACCAACTGAGCCCGAACTTCTTCCATGGTATTTATGCTCATTAGTTTTCTCCCATTTTTATGCGAACAATGATATTGGTGATACCAAGGCCCAGTTACTCAAATCGAAGAACAGCTTTTTGCATTTTTGTTTCATATATTTCTTTTCTCGATACAACTTTTTCACATATATATATTTTATTTTATTCTTTACTACTCCCCTTCTCCCATTGTCATTGAAACAAAACTATTTTTCAACTACATAGTCAAAGGTCAACTAGTTGTCCCATAAAAAATGTGTGTGTGTGCTTTATTGGCCAAGACTATTTTTTTCAGTTTCAATTTTACATATTTATTCACTTATATGGACCACATCTTAAAAATTAATCTAATCAAACTATTACATACTCATGAGTGGGGTAGTTGCATACATAATATCTTTCTAGTCATAACATGTACACAAATTAACTCATATCAAATCTCAATCACATTTTTCGAATGAAAAACTTAATAATTTTTTTCAAAATTTTCAATTTTTTTATTTTCTCCTTCCCTTAAAGCATATAATAACTAATTCCTCTCCCCCAAACTTAAAGTGGACCATGTCCTCAAGGTATAAAAAAATAAAAAGAAAGTAGGGAAGAAATTGTTACCGCCCTTGAATAGTAATTTCGACTGCTTTGTTATATTGCTCATATCTCTCTCAAACTTGCTTTCGATGATCTATTAAAAAATAAAACACTATGCAATACTCAAGGTCATATCCAATAGAGAGAGAATAATTAAAATAAACCAAATATAAAACATGAAACACTTTTTCAAGGGAATGAAATTTTATTAATAAAAGCACACATGATTTGGCCTTAGGGGCCTACAATCCTAAAAACAATTTAAATTACAGAAAAATAAAATTAAAATAAAACCAATCCTAAACGGATTTGGTGGGAAAAATAATAAAACAAAAATAATGAAAAAGAAAATACTTAGACAGAGAATTCAACATCTATTCCCTATTCCTACGAATTATTCTTCATTCCACTCTATCCACTTTTGTTGATGTTGGTGTCTTCCTCTTCTTATGCATCTTTTTATTCCTCAAATAAATCTTGTTGGTAACTACACCACAAACTCTTCTCCTTATGGGTAAGTAAGTCCATAAAATTTCAATGATCGTAATCCTTAGCATACATAATCTCGGCTCCCATTGGTAGCTTAAACTCACCTCCCAATTGCTTAGTAATCATAGCTTGTATGAAGAACGGGAAAGGTAATTTCCAATCTTTGGCCCATGAACATGGTGTTGGAACTAACCATCTCCAATGAGTCACCATATGTTCATAAATAACCGAAGGAATAGACACCTAACGGTTAGTTCAAAATCGATAGAAAGTAGCTATCGCCTCATAGTCGCACTTATCCTTCCAATTTGACGGGTACACTTGCTTAGCCAATAAAGTATTCATAAACCACAATTGAGGGTCAAGCATAGCCCTAGGTATATTAAGAGCATAAGAAGTTGGTTTGTAATAGTCACAAATCTCTTGAACCAATTGGCGAAAAGAAGAATATGGAGCATAATATGGTCGGAATATGTAACACCCCGTGTTATTTTCCTTTTTCCTGAAATTAATTCTAATTTAATTTCAATAATGACGTCACTTGTTTTTGACGTATTGTTTATTCTTGGTATTTCGTACCTGTAAATTTTTCGCGTTTACTTTTAAAGTCGACTGGACGACATTCCGGTTTCTCTTGGACGAGTTCGTGAATTATCATTATCGACTACGCGGTATCGTTTCGACATTTAATGTTTAGTGCTTCGACTGGTTGGCGACACGTTTTAATTGATCGGGATTGTTAGGCGTTCCGACATTTGGGTTCCTAACCCGGTGTATTTCTTTCGGACTAATTTGGTTATTTGGCGTCCTGTGGACTTTCGGGTTGATGCAATATTATTTGGAGGCTTCCGGTAATTGTTGGGATTTGTTATATATATATATATATAATTATATATATATATTGAAGTGGGGTTATTTCGCAATTATGGACATCTGGAGGGTTGCTTTTGCAATTAGGTCATATATATATGTGTATGTATATATGTGTACAGATCTCCTTCTCCACACAAAATGATCTGCTCCCTCTTCTTCCTTCTCCTAGACGAATGACTGAACCTGCTCTCATCCTTCACCATTGTCGTCGGTTAACGAGAGGGAGAGAGAGAGAGAGAGAGAGGCCGGCTGAAGGAGGCGCGACCATGGAAGTCCGCCGTTGATGTAGCAGCAGTGAAGGCGAGGGCTATTGGGCTATGGACGGCGGCGGCGCTGGTGGCGAGAGGCGGCGGCACGAGTAGCGTGGGTCGCCGGGACTGGAGGTGCGCTGGTTCGCGTAGCAGCGCGTGAACAGGGGCGATTTTGGCTGAGCTTCGGCCAATTTTTCGGCGACCTTCCAGTGATCGGTTTGAGCCGATATTTGGTGAGTAGCTCCGTATATACGTAGTATTCGTCATACATTAATTTCGTGATTTTACGTTGAACGATTTGCCCATAAATCGTGTTTATAGGTTATAGTTTTCGTTTGGGTTAATTTAAATTTACTCAAATTAATTAACTTATTATTAATGGGCTTCATATATATCGTACAGGTTGTCAAGATGGACATTTTGATATATTCGAAATATTTTTCGGACGATTTTGGTCGGCAAGCTTCATATTCGGGCGCCGGTACTGTGCTGGTTCGGGCTATTCGGTAAACGTAAATTAGGTGGGAAATTATATTTCTCACTCCGCATTATTGAAGTAATTTAGGGGTGCAGACCCTTATTTAATTTAATATAGATATATTAAATCGTCAAATTAAATATCTATAATTCGTTTAGAATTGGAATTGGACTTAGGAATTAATTTAATAAAATTAATTAAATTATTTACTATGTAATTAAATAATTTCCTATATGAATCGAATAGGAATAGATGGCTTAGAATTTCCCTTGATTATTAAATGGACTAGAGAATTTTGTAAATGTTGGACGTGAGAAACTTAGACGCTATGCTAGGTTCCTTTTATTATACATGGATTATCTGTTTTAATTATTTTAAAGGCATGTTAAGGGAAATTGAAAATATTTCTAAAGAATTAAAGAAAATATATCTTTGAAAACATGAATTTTATATGAAATTTTTTTCATATGATTTAATTGCTTTATTGTATTTTAAAGCATGAAAAGAGATTTTGAGATTTATATTGATATTATCATGTGGGTATTCATAAATATGGTGCATTACATATTTATGTTGGACATGATTTTATTGCGTACACCATGTATTGTGAGACATGGGTGTTGGTGCATGTAGTGCATGGTTTCACCATTTGTAGAGAAATTCATTTGGTGTGGTCTACTTCCTTGGTGCGTGGTGCACGAGTAGACGTTTGTGTTTGGATCGTCGTGACAACTGGCCAGGGGGTGCTGCACCCACGGAACTAATCTTCTGAGAACGCAGACGACATAGGGGGATGACACATCGTCCAAGGCCCCATGTTCACGGCTGGGCCGTGGTGGACATCTTCCTTGGTTAAAAGTGTGAAGTGTCAAAAGCACTTGGGAAGAACGGGACGATAAGTCTACATTCCTTAGTGAGCTTGTATCCTCAGGGGAATTGTAGAGAATGATCCAGTACCCTTGGGAAGGGTGTGTTTTTGTGTGTGTGTACCACAGGCGGTTTGTGAGTACGGTGCGTTGCATATCATTATGTGATTTTATTGATATGTATGTATATATGATGTTGGAGCATGATTAATTATGAATACTGTAAAATAAATTCATACTTTATTAAATGCTCAGTTGAAAGTAATAAATGTGAAAGCATGAATTAAATGGGAAACTTGTTAAAGTATAAATGGAACGTGTATCTTTATACTTGTGAGTATTTACCTTATACCCTTGGGGGAGGTTATGTGTATTGGCATAGTGATTCTGTGGTTAGTTATGTGCTATCTAGATAGATTTAATGTTAGGGATTGATTTGAGTATCAATTGTGATTGAGGCCTTAGAGAAGGCGGTTAACTGTCTTGTGATTATGGTTAGTAGTCTTGTGATTGTGGTTAGTTGTGTGACCTTGTTAGATATTTGTGATCCGAGATTAATTTTAGTATCAGTTATGAATTGAGGCCTTAGAGAAGGCAGGTGATGAGATTGTGTGAGATTTGATTGATGAGAAGAGGTTATGGTTAAGTGACTTCATTAAGTACTTGGAGTGTTGTAAGTGTTGTGCCATTGTTTCTTATGCTTAGTTCATTCCCCTAAGCATTCCCTGTACTATGTGTTGTACGCTAGTACGTAGTCGTTGACTTGTATGTCATTCCTTGAGTCATTGGTTATGGCGTGGTGCCGAACCTCTTCTAGGTGTTATCGTTTGATTTCGTGAGGTTGTAAACGGATAGTTGTGTTCCTTGAACCCAATGTAGTACTCTTCTTTCCTTGTCCTCTCGGACATTATAGGAATCCGTAGAGTTCTGTTTTCTCTTATTTGGCTGTTATTTCGAAAACGGTGTTTTCTAAGTTTTGAAATAAACTCTTTATATTTAAAAGGAAAAATCCGTTTTCGCCTACCCCCGTAACAACTAAAAGTTTTAATACTTATAAAATGATCTTAGGATCTTCTTTAAAAATATTTTCAACTTTTAAAGGCCGGTGATGGCGACTGACGGAGACCGGGGGCAAGACGATCATTTTTACTGTGTGATTTCCTAAAAGAAAACTATTTTATTACTTGTCTCGGTTATCTTTTGGTTGACATTGGGACTTCTTTTTCCTTGCTTGGGTTCTTGACTCTTACGGGGTTTTTATTATCCATAGTGAGAGTGTTGGTGATTTATTGATATTGTTGGAGATAGCAATTGAGGTGTTTATGTGATGATATGATTGAGGTGACTTAGCCCTTGAGAGGTAGACTTTCTCTAGGAATGGGATGAGGTTTGTTATATATATAAATATATTGATGATGGTTGTGTTAGTACGCAAGGATGTGGGTGTTTTCCTTCCTGTGTTATCGGGGTGTGGGATTTGAGCTTTCCTTGGTACTAATGGTGGATTTTGATTCCTGTGGATGTTAGAGGCGAGTGTGATCTCCTCTGTTAGATCTTCTGATTTGTGTTGTGAGTAATTGATAATTTGTTAGGTTTGACCTGGATGTCGTATACCTAGCGTATGTTGGTGAGAGTAGTGTAGACTATCTGTGTTGGTACTTAGAGTACGAGTCTTAGTTGTACCTTGTAGACTCAGGTTGCATACTTATACATGTGTACTTGTATACACATGTATACATATGTACATATATATATACATATATATATATGTATATATATATATGTATATATATATACATATATATATATGTATCTCCGTTATATACTTACGTACGGTAGTATATGAGTGCGTACCTTGGGTTTTCGTGGCTGGGTTATGTTGTGGGCTATGTATCTCACTGGGTGGTTTAGCATTACCTAAACTATTAGAGGATGTGGTAGTTAGAGTATCATTTCCCACTGAGCTTCTTTGTTCACAGGGGTATTTCATTTGCCCCCTGGTATTCCCACGCCAGGTTGCAGGAAATATACGGCTATGGGCAGGATGCGGTGCAACGACAGTTTTCCTTGGTTTTCTTGTTACAGGTTTGGAGTTGCGCTGGGTGATGCGGTTACGGTTGCAGCGCAATAGGTTTGGGACGATAGTTTTCTGCGGATAGTTTCTTTACCCATGTTTGGTGGGATTGTCATGTATTTCTTTTGGGAGCCAGTCTGTTGGCATATCCCTATTGGTGTATTCTTTATTTTTCCTGTATTTATTCTTTCAGGATGTTGTTGTATCTATTCTGCACAGCTAGGTGCTTTACTGTATTCTTATTCGAGCATTTGTGGCTCTGTTGATTATAGAGGGTTTGGAGGGGTTTTGGTTTCTTTCCACTAGCTCGGCCCTAGTAGGATTGATGAATGTGGGGCTTGGAAGCCATTGTGTTTATTGAATTGCTTTGGGCAGGTTATTGTGTTGTGGTTGGTTGTCCGGATGTTCCATTTACAAACGGAACTCTGCCGGATTTTTGTTAGATTTCGCTGCTTTGTTTATTATCCATTTGGGTATTAAATATACCATTTCTATCATCAACCAATATGTTTTCATGGTTAATGATGTCTTAGTTGGTCATTCATGTTAGGGATCACATCCTGGATTCCTTGGATGTCCCTGTTCGGGAGTCTAAGGGATTTAGGAGCGTGTCTGTTGGTATCTGAGGATACTATTGAGTTCTAGTATTCTTTTTGGCGTGGAGTATATTTTTCATTGTTACTCCATGTATATTCTTGTTATTGTTGACTCTAGTGGTCGCTTGGCTTGCGTCACTCTTTCTGGGGCGTGACAACATGGTATCTGAGCATTCATTGCAACCCTTTTTCGGGTGTTGATGACTGAATGTCATTGGTTCTCATTTCTTTCACTTTCGTTCACTCCCTTAGTTCTTAGGCTCGGTTTTCTGAGTTCTAGGAAATTTGGGGCGTGACAGAATATACCTTCTAGCTCCGGAGGCTGTTTATGTGGTATTCCCCATGCCATAACAATTGCCTCAGCGGAAACTTCAATACTCCTGGTACCTACTTTAACGGTGGTACGAAGAATTTCATCATTCTCGACCTTCTCAAAACGCATATTGCTATAAAAATCATGAACAATGTTGGCAAAAGAAAAATCGTACGTTGGAGTTATCAATGGTGTTAACTTCCTCTCTTCTACCTTATCCATCGTCTTCATTATGGCCGGCTCTAGATATCTATCCGCATAAAACACACGTTCACATGCAATCTTACACGTGGCTAACGAATCTTGGGCTGCCATGTTGTTACAAGAAGAATGAATTCCTACTATTCTCTCTCTCTAAAAAGGGTGATGAATTGTGAAAGAATGAAGGGAAGAAACCCTATATTTATAACTGTTAAAGCTAGATCCTTTCCAAGAGAGGAATGATTCAATTTACAGTAGAAATATGGAATAGGAATCATTAGAATGGAAAGTATTGAAATGGTAATAAGATTTAGTAGCATATTTTCCATAGTTGAAAAGGATTTCATATTTATGGAAATTGTTATAAAATTCTCTTAGAAGCTACTAAAACTATATAATAAACTTATTATATTACAGTCAAAGTCTTAATTTGAAAGGAAAAATCAAAATACATAATTATTTATGTATTTTCGAAAATAATTATTTTTCCAGGATCCACCAAGTACTCGATGGGGAAACTACCGAGTACTCGATAGTCCTTGAACAAAAATTTTTCAAAATCTATTTTTTACTATTTGTTTATTTAATAAAAATATATATAAAATATATTTAAGAAGTCAATATATAAACTTAAATAAAATATTTGAAATAACATGATATAAATATATATATATATAATATAAATAATTATATAAAAAAAATGGAAATACGTATTTATATAAGTTAGAATTTTATAAAGATATTTTAGAAAAATCGTACTTTCTCCCCAAACTTATATCGTTATATACTTATAATTGAAAATTAGATAAAATCAAAATAATTTGTTCGCTAAATACCAAAATATCAATTTTCATTAATTTTCTAATATTTTTCGTTGGAGTTCGAGTACAAAAATTGCGAATAAAAAGAAATAAACTAAAAAGTGCAAAATAATGATTCATGGCCAGGCCTAAGGCAATATCAACAATATAAAAATCTATGCCGGCTCATCATCGACTACTTTCTCTATCCCAAGAATCGGACGGTGGTGGTGGATGAGAAGTAGAGCTGACGCCTAATTGCTCTATGATAGCTTGAAATCCTCGAGTCAACTCTGCTCGAATCTCAGCCTGCTCACGAAGAATCCGCTCCTAATGGGCTACCAAATCTGCATATTGTTACCTAGACAGAGATATTGTCTCCCTTTTCCTAGGTGGCTGAGGCATATCCTCATCAGTAGCCTCGTCATCGTCATCCCCTCCATCTGCTGCTTCCTCCCCAGCCTCAGAATCATCCTCCTCCTCAATATTTCCAGCGATCACCTCTAGGTCTCGACTCATCTTGCCGTTAGAATAGCTAAAGACTCCATAAGGCAATCGGCGAGGGGACGGGTCGCTCCTCCTCGCCCTCAACTAGTTGAATGTCAAGATGTCGTAAAATATCAGTGATGAGAGAAAGAATTGGAAGCTGCCACTTCTTCACCTTCATTGCCGCCTCATCAGAGAGCTCCTGCAACACGGTCTGCATAATCTGAAATATAACGCTCGATATCGAGACCTAGTGGCGAGAATAAAAACAATACAGCACCTCCCAAAAAATACCTTGCCTCTCCATGTAATGATTGCGAGGATGAACCTGATCGTAGAGCACGATATCCAGAAACCATAATTATTGGGGAATATACCTATTCCCCGCACATGTCGCGCTCTTCAGATCCCCATAGTGCCCCTGGTACATCTGCCGTACAATCTCATGAACGTCGGGGAATGGCTCCGGAGGTGGCTGAAATCTATCTTGTAACTCCTCTGGACACTCATCCAAAATGCCCCATATAGTCGCAATGAGGGCGGTATCGACTGTGAAAACTCGATCCCTCACCCTCGTAGTTAATTCGGTCGCCATATCATAAACTAGGTTGCGATAGATTTCGCGAACAATCTTGGGATAATACATACGCAACATCGGAGTCAACAACGACCTCAAACCTCGCTTCACCAACCTCTTCACACTTGATCTGGATTTTGGTCCATGTCGGAAGTTGGCATATTTGAAAGTGCGACCGAGCTAAAAATGCTTTGC
The DNA here is from genome assembly GCA_963922005.1 of Cornus suecica. Classification (NCBI taxonomy): domain Eukaryota; kingdom Viridiplantae; phylum Streptophyta; class Magnoliopsida; order Cornales; family Cornaceae; genus Cornus; species Cornus suecica. Next base: position 22,843,741 of record OY998241.1, read on the forward strand.
CAGTCCTATCTCCCGTGCCCTTTGGCATACGTCGGTCTCTCTTTGGTCTGTTGGTGCTCGAATCTCGGCACCTGTTGCCGATGAATCTTCATCCTCTATAGTTTTACTCTTCTTCTTGGGTGCTGTTTGAATGATTTCGAATGGATGAAGTGATTCGAATGAGATTGAAAGTGTGTATAAGCGCCTATATACATAGCTTCGAAAATGGGAGCTAAATGAGGGATTTATGCACATTTCTGAATGGAATAATGACAGGGTTTTAGTCGGATTTGGCTACTAATAAAGATCTGAAGATTGATTTGAGCTTTAACGGTAAAAAATTGGGGATTCTAGGGCAAAAACGAAGGTGTATATGTGTGTATATATATGATCAAAAATGGGAGAGAAAAGAGAGATTTTAGCTCGGATTGGAGAGAAATAAATGGTGGGTTTTAGTCTGATTAAGGCAAGGATGATGAATATGTGAGTGGTTTGGATCGAAATGAACAAAATGAGTGGATTTGGAGAGGAAAACAATCGTATATATATAAGTATATATATGTGTGTATTGTAGATAGATATATTCGTTTATAACTTAATTGGATGTTCGATTCTTGTTGGATCAAAAGTGATGAGGATATAGGAGAGTTAGGATGTAAGTTTTTGAGAAAGAAGATGAGTATTGGGTGATTTGCGAGGGGAGAAAAGAAACCCTATAAGAACTGCCGAGTTCTACCCAGTTTAGTTTGAATTTATGTCACCGAGTACTTGGTGAACATACTACCGAGTACTCGGTTGTTCATAGTTGCTGAAAAATTTCTTTCAAACTCCTTTTTAATTTTTTATTCATTTATTCACTCCAATACTTACTCCTATTGTTATACCTCATTTAAAATTAATAATAACATAAATTAACTAAGATTGATTAAACAAAAAGTAAGATAATTAAAATTATACCCCTCTAAGAGAACATGAACTCTCTTAGCCGGTGCCTAAACCTCAAAAATTATTACACTAATCCTAAAAACAACCTTCAAAATAAAATTATTCATAAAACATGAAAAAAGAATAGAAAATCTAATTAATATACAATTCCGGATTACCGGCGCCAATCTTTACCGTATTTGGCAAGACTGCGTCTAATTTGTATTATCCAACACGTTTTCTAACCACTACGCATCCACAAAATTTTGCTCTAAGTTTGGGAAGTAAGTTGTTAATCGGTGTCCATTGTGGTATTTAGTAATAAGCATGACATCTAGCAAATAATAATCATCATATAACTTACATCATTTAACAAACTTTATATTTATCTCATGTTTAATCTTTGTGTCCAATGATTCTTTTATCAACACATAAGGTAATGTGTCCTCCATCACCTCGTCAATCCCCTCAATTACATAGTATTCCTTTCTTTTATTATCGTGAACTCGTTCCTTGAGATATGGGGAAAATTGTTTCTTTAAATTCATATGATGTCTCAATTGACTTTTTAGGTTCTTTAGATTCTGATGTTGATAAATATATTTGTGTAGAACTGATTGGTATATTCGAGGTGATTGGTAGTGACTATTGGTTTTTGCCATGACTCTTCATATAGTGCTTTTTCTATAGCTGCGATGTCATCAAGGTTAGATTGTATTTGTTTATCCCAATCGATATTTATGAAATACTCCTTTACTTCAGGTAATTTATCCTTTCTAACCTCTACTTGTACCAACTCTTCTTGTGAGGTTTGTGAGGTTCATTATTTGCCTTGAATTGTTCCACTATTTGATTACAATCATCATCTTCATCCTCATAAGTTATATGGAATGGACTAGTTTCCTCTTTATTATTAAGGGATCCTAGCTCAACTATACTTTGGTCTATTGTATCAACTACCGCTTGACGTGGCCATTCCTATTCTCTTATATTTAAAGCACCAGCTTGTTGCCCTACCAGGGTTACTAACTTACCAAGGGATTGTGAATGAGAATGGAGTAATTGTGATTCGACTTCTAATGTGCTAAGGGCAGTCAAAATACTATCTTCAAATTTGCTTGACTGGGGAGGTAAACTTGGAATTAGATCTGGAACAAAATATCCATACTGAGGTTGATTTAAATCATATGAATAAAACTCTTGATTATCTAATTGTAAATATGAATTATCTATATTGTGTGTAATCTCCTCACACTCACGAGTGGTTTTTCTTTAATATTCCCTAGGGCTGCTAAAACTTTATCTTCAAAACTCAATGGCTTTTGGGGAAAATATTGATTTGACTCCTTAAATTGGAATTTACTAGATGGTTGAGGGTAGTACTCTTGATTATATGATGAAAAAACTATTCCTTGGTCATATAATTGATAGCTCGATGGTTGATTGAAATATCTTGGATCTTTATTTAAGCTTTGATATTGACTTCTCATGTATGGTTGGTGATATTAAAAACTGGGATCGTCTAGCAAACCCCGATTGTAAGTATTATGAAATGGAATATAGGCCGAATTGGTATAAGCGTTATACATTATATTTTTATTTTTTATTATTATTATATATATTTTTTATTTTTTAATATGAATAAATACAAGTAGAAGGAAAAAGAAGTAGAAATTAAGCAATAAAAGTAAAGTAGAATTGTGCAATAATGATAAATACACTTAAAACTCACAAACGGTCCAGCAAAACAATGGCCACCTGATTCTCTAGTTCTTCTTTTGCTTATTTCGGTGTACCTCGTCAAAACATAAAATTCAACTTTAAAAAGAAGAAAATAAAAATAAAGCAAATAAATAATCTAGCTATAATAATTATTTGGAAGTATAGAAAATCGTTAGTCCCCGGCAACGACACCAAAAACTTGATCGGTTCCCAAACCTCGATTGGTTTAGGACACTAGACTTGGGTAATAAATAATAATAATAATAATGTTGTGTGCAAATAAGTCCTTAAAGTTGACCTAGTTTTCCCTATCGCAAGTGCACGAATAAATTATAGTATAGTATAGATGAAATAAGGTATATCGTATCCATAGAGACTAATGAATTCACTGATTCCTTATAATTATTATTTTTTTTGATAAGCAGGTTAGTATTATAAAGAAAAATAACGGTTTAGAAGACCATACACATTCCAAGGGGCATTCCCCAGGTAAGAATACATATATGGAAACCCCAAATCCACCAAAGTAATAAAACCCAACATCTACCTCTTCCATTCCTATCCTCACTAGAATAAATGACACAATGACAAAGATACACATCTCTATTAAGCAAATTACTACATTAATAAAACCCATACAAGATACAACCGATCCTATGGATGTTGGGAAGATGCCACCTCCATAATGTACTTGAAAAACATATCGTCCTCAATTTCCCACGCCATTTGATAACCCTCAACAATATGAAGATCATATAATCAATAATCTTCATTGATAACAACTTCCCATCCTCTATAGCAACAAAACAACCTCCAATCATGCACGAAATATAGTATGTGGTTGTCCCCATGCAGCCGAGATATCCAGATTTCTATTTGTTCTTTTAACTCGCTGAATTGCACAAGCTCTAAGTGAAATTGATTCCACAATCTCCTTTTGTATTTGGGCTTCATTTCTGATCTCCTTTGCATACATTCTCTTGTTTCGCTCTTGCCAAATAGAGTAAATAGTAGCTGCGAAACAAAACATGGCAAGTATATGCTCCAAATCATTTTCCATAAGATGCACATTGCACCAATGAATGAAGGCTGTCCAAGGCAAGAGAGGAAAGAATAATCCAGTCCTTTGCTGAATATTGCTCCAAACTTGACCTGCAAAATCACACTAAAAGAAAAGATGTTGTCTCGATTCAATAGGCAGAGAACATAGCATGCATTGCTGATGTTGCACCAAATTCATTACCATCATTCTTTGTTGTGTCATTAATCTATCTTGAATCACAACCCAAAGATTAAATGCGTGTTTAGGGATATGATTTGGAAACCACACTGTGTGAACCCAATCCACTTTATTTCTGCCATTTCTGAGAACCTCCCATGCTGAACATATAGAATATTTACCTCTAGTTGGGTACCAAATAAACTTATTAGCATTGAGAATATTTGGAGGATCAAGGGCTTGAATATCCTCTCTCAATTGAATAAGCTCTAAAGATCTCGGAATGGGCAGATTCCAACCCTCCTCGTAGACCAAAGAAGAAACTTTTGCATCTCGAGGCAGCCCTGAGGCATATATGACCCTATGCCCCAATTGTTGCACTATAGAGCAGTCATAGACCCAATTATCATGCCATAAAGATATAGTTTCCCCATTCCCAACTCTGAATTTGAAGTGTCTTCGAAAATTCTCCCTCATGTCAAGCATCTTCCTCCACACCCATGAGCTTTTATCCGGAATCTTTAGAAGCCAAAAATTTCTGTTTTTAACTAACTCCTCCTTTGCCCAAAGAGCCCATAGATTTGAATGATTCCTTATAATTATTGTAGCTAAAGTATGGAAGATAATTTTGTTTGTTTTGTTTTCTATAACAAATTTGACAAGAAATAAAATAACATAAAAATAAAGATAGATTTTGGTTTTGGTGTTTAAAAATAGTGGCGAGAAAGATCTAGGGTATTTCTAACTCCACCACTAACCTCATAATATATCCTCCTAATTATTTAATTGTAAAAGGAGGTCTATCATATATGAATCAGATATAGGGTCGCAAGCATTGGCAAACCCTAATCCCACAAAAGGAACTATTAATCCATCATTGGCACAATCCATCTTTTACCAAGTATAACTAGTACATACATCTACTCTAAACTACTCCTACTAACATAAATTAAAGACATGTCACTCGTTACCCCTTCGATGCATGGTTTGTCTAAATCAAGATAGCATGTTAATTAAAACCATTGTGTAGAAAATCAAGAGTTAGCATCCGAGTTCTAACCCATATTGAATAACCATGATTGTGCAAGATAAAACATTCATTAAAGCTAAGACAAAACATAAAATAAATGAAGAATCTTATATAAAATCAAATGTAATCACTCATCTACATAATCATCACATAGACATCCTCCAGTTTCCCCTTGTACAATAAAAATAAGAAAGAGTCTACATTACTTGGCTAGGGCTTTATTGAAAACCCTAAATACCTATTTAGTTGTTCATGGTTGTGGTAGTCTGCATTGTTGATGTAAACGCGTCCACCATGGTTGTTCTTCTTGCAATAACCACCCACACCCACGTATTAAGACTCCAATATAATACGCTAATATAACACACTCAACCTTAAGGGAGACTCCTCTCTTTTAGAGAAAAAAAGGCGTATTTGTGTTAGTAATCTGATTGCTTAACGGTTAAGTCAGGAATGTGTATCGTGATATTCCTTGAAGAATGGTATTAAATCTCATCAAATATGGTCAATATAGTGTCTAATATAGACTAGATATCATCCTATATTAATTCTGGTCGAAACGGGTCCCACTTTTGTATATACAAATTGTTGATATAGCTTGGCCGTATTGGTCTTACCAAGTACTCGGTGAGAATTCCATCGAGTACTCAGTGATTGCACAATGGTGCGAGAATGCGCGTATGTCTCTGGAATTTCTCTCACATTTGTATTACTGAGTACTCGGTGAAGGCAGTACGGAGTATTCGGTAGCTCTCCACCTTTTACTTTCAGTTTTTATCTTCTTTGCTCCGTTTCTCTTATCCGCTTCATTCTTCTTTACTCCTTTTGTATCCTTGACTTATTTTTAGTTCTTAATAGGTCTTTTATTCTTAGTTTTGGCTCTCGAACAATCTTTAGTCACAAATCCAATTATTTCACCGAATTAAACTCGTTTTACATAACATGGCCTGAAACGTCTTAAAACACAAAAACCGTATAAAAGCACCAATATAATGATAAACATGAACATAACAATGATAATTATGAGCTTAAATATATGATATTTGGCTCCTATGAAGAGGTCCTTCAGAAATTTAGCATAGGGTGGAATTTGGGCGATAATGTCTAAGAGAGGTATATTGATATTGACTTGCCGGAATGTTTCCAACATGTCCTTCTCCTTATGCTTGCCATACAAAGTCGACTCTAAAAGACATTGAGTGTATGGTGTTGCATCCTCATAGTTTTCCCATATTGGGCTCTTCTGGTAATGTCTGATTAATTTCTTCATCCTCCTGGGATTGATCTATTTGAACCTCTTCAATTGCCTTTCGCTTATTTGTCCTCTCCTTAAACTACTGCTCAACTCTATTCTCCACCTCCTTTCCACTTCTCAGGGTAGTAACGACTTGGATTGTTTCATAACTAGGTGCCACAAATGAACCACGCTCCATTACTTGTTTACCATTTTGATTAGCCACCGGTTGACTATGTAATCTTCCATCTTCAATCCTATTTTCCGCACTATATAGTTGCTTGATTTGGGTTTGTACATTAGCAATGGATTGGGAATGAGAGTTCAACAATTGGACATGAGAATTCAACAATTGGATGGACGCCTAAATACTATTAGATTGATTTTTAAACTCATTAGATTGAATTATGAAATCTCTCAAGGCGCTCATCATCTCGTCCTCTAAACCAGGTGGTATAGATGGTGTATTTTGATGTTGAAACTAGGTTGATTTTGATCGAACTGTCGGACTGATTGAGTATTAATTGACTAAAAATTTTGAGTATGGAATGAAGGTTGTTGGCTTCTATTGAAATTTAGTTCAGAATTTTTAGTGTTCTGAGACTGATGGGAAATGTGTGGGCGATTCTGCCAACCCGAATTATATGAATTTGAAAAATGATTATTGTTCGGGTTGGTCCAAGCTGCATTTGCATCAGCGACAACTATCCTATTTCCCTGATATACATATTGGGAAGGGTTAGGACTTATTGTTAAGACTTCTTTAGGAGTTGACTGACATAGATTAATTAATTTATCAAACTTTTCTAACAATACGGCTATTCGTTCTCTGACATCGTCATCCTTTCTATCTATGATAAACGCATTGTCAGATCTTCTTTCAAATCTATCTCTCACTCGCATCTCAGATTCATATTGAATCAAATTATCACTCATGTTATCAAACAGCTCCAAGAGTTCTTTTGTTGGCGTCCGTGTAAACTAATCTCTCATGCTGCATCTATCAAATTTTTATGATCGGCATCAAGCCCAAGATAGAAATTACGCACAATATTTTGCTCCACAAACTTATGACGGGGGCACTTTCGTAGAATTTCATTGAATCTATTCCACGCGTCATGGAATTCCTCACCGTGCACTTCTCGGAAGCGAATTATCGCTTCCTATGCTTCATGGGTCCTACCTATGGGAAAGTATTTTTCTAAAAATTATGCTTTTAAGGTTTCCCAATCTATTTTAATATCCTTATCTAGAATGACATACCATCGTTTCGCTTTCTCTCTCAAAGAAAAAGGGAACAATCGCACACGCAAAGCATTCACACTTAGATTCTTAATTTTGATTGTAGAGGCCATTTCTAATAAATCATTAATATGCTGATACGGGTCCTCAGTCCCAAGTCCAAAGTACTTCGAAAGCATATTAATGACACTAGATTTGATCTCATAGTGCTTGACTCCATCTTATTCTGGAAATTCAGCATACGATTTGTACGTGGATTGCGAGTAATATCCCTTCAAAGATGTGGCTGGTGCCTTTCGCGTATTGGCATTATGGTCGGCCATCTCTTCTTGCTCCAACTGTCGATGACGCTCCAATTCCTTAGCTCGACAATTTTGATGAAAATTTTGTTCAATCTCAGGATCAAAGGGTACTAACGCAGTATTAGGGTCAAAAAGGGAACTCATATTGGTCATGCACTAAGCGAAAAAGCTTATTTCCCTTATTTTTTTCTTCTTTAATTTATGAAAATAGAATTAAATACTTCTAAATTACTCTACTTATCAACAAAAAATAAATCTAAAACGAAGTGTAAAATTAAGCTAATCTAAAACTCATAAGAGGTCTATCGACGCAACTTCACGCTGCTCCACTATCTCCCTTTATGCTTTTCAGAATACCTGTCAATCACAAAAAAAATCTAACCTTAGATATAATACAATAACTCAATACGAGTAAACTACTAAAGAAAATAATAATGCCAAGTCCCCGACAACAGCGCCAAAAACTTGATGTTCGCTCAGAGTAGCTAAAAATATATGTTAAGAACGGACCCTTAAGACGACCTAGGTTTTACCTATCGCAAACGCATGAGTTAATTGTAGTATAGAAACGGCTTGTGAAAGGTTATCGATCCCACAGAGACTTGGTTATTCACTTCAGCAATTCAAAAGTATTGAATTATGTTTGATATGATTTTGATATGATTTTGAGAATTAAAACTAAAATTAACTAATAAAACAAGTAAATTGAGATTCTGATCAAGAGAGAGAAAACTAGGGTTTTCATCGCTCCACCTTTAACCGCATAATATAGTTCTCAATTTGCACAATTGTAAGAGGGCGATTTATAACTGTGAATCAGGTCATACCACAAATAGTCGAATACGACCCTCAATAGGATACCATAAACCGGATTCGCTATAACCTATCTCCAGAAAGAGTATGACTAGTTCATGCATACTACTTTTACTCTAATTTATTCCTATAGTATGAAAGTAAACTAAAGCATGTCTATATCATCTCGCCGAGGCACGACCTGTGTAAACCTAGGGTTTCGAGTGTTAAGAACTATTGTGTAGAAAATCATGGATTAAGCATCCGAGTTCCAGCCCATAGTGAATAATCATGATTGAGTAAAATAGTATATTCATTCCATCTAAGACAAGAATTTAGAATAAATATAAAGTTTTGTATAAAAAATAGAAACGGTCTCTCATCTAAAACAATCATCACTGCATAGTAACAACTTCCCCTCATTACAATTGAAGACAAATAAAAAAACTACATTACTTGCCTAGGGTTTTTCTAGAAAACCCTAGATACTGAATTAGTTGATCATGGATGATGGAGACTGCATTGTTAATGTAGAATCGCTAGCCATGACCTTATTCTCCGGATCTCTAGGTCTTGTATGGATCCTCTTTGGGCTTAATCTCTAAAAATTGCTCTAGAAATTATATGAATGAAGCCCCCTCAAACTGATAAAAAACTTGGTATTTATAAGCAAAGGCTAATGGTTGACATTTTTGGTAATTTTACCCAGAACCTCATCAAAACCCTATATTTTGATGTATATATGTGTATATTCACGTGCATTGAGGTGTAAAGTGCCAACCACCACAAAGAAAACAAGTCAGGGGAAAAATAGACATTTCGCAGCTCATAAGTCGATTGAACCCTACGCCAGGGGCGTAGCTTGTTTTGCCTACGTCTGTTTCGGGCGTCGGAATATGACTTTCTAGCCACTTTTGTTGCTGTGGGCATAGGTCAGGTTAGTCAAAATACTTGGAACCAAGTTATCCTGATAATTGTGACATTTGAACCCCTTCGACTCGCTTGTTATGATTCTTGAAGTCGCGGCTCGAAAAAATAACGTTTCTGCCCTCCGTAAGCCGCTTTCTTCTTGAAAACACCTCTTAAGCTCTCCTCTCTAATAGAAAAAAGCACGTCTTTGGTTAATTCACCAAATTTAGCTATTTTTCTCCATTAAGCTCCTGAAACACGCTTAAACACACAAATGATATAAAAATACCAAATAATGGGATGAAAAGACTTACAAATTACAAGATAGGGGCTTAAAATGGATAATATTGAGCACCTATGAGTGGTACTAGGTGGTGGTGATCGCCATTGGAGGAGACGCGATTCGAGGTGGGTCTTGGCCTGGACTGGAGGTCGCCTGCTCAGGCGTCGGCTGGCTAGGAGGTGCTGGCCGCGACACATCATTGGCGCACCGGTGGTGGCGCTAGAGGAAGAGGTACAATCGAACGAGTTGTCCCGATTTTGGCCGGACTTCAGGTCACTAGATCGGGCTATTTCTAGCTCTAATGGTCATGAAATTTGGAGGGTAGTTATATTTTGATGTCATGTTCGACATACTTATATTTGGTACGAAACCATTGAGCGCTTTGTCGAGAAATCGATAAAATAGGTACGATTTTCCATTTAGTTTTTTTTTTCAGATTTGTTCAGCTTCCTTTGGAATCAGCTAAAGTGTTTTGATTATGTTGAATAAGTCGTCGAGGTGGTTGTTTTGGTCCGAGTGGGATTTAAATCATACAACTTTGGTCGGCGGGCCCCATTTTCGGGCACCGACACTATTCATGGTTAGCCCATTTCGGGGCTATTTTTGTAGCGTTGATTGAGGCGGGATATTTATATATATATATATATCTAACCTCACTCTTAGTGCATAGAAATGTTAATGTTTCCGATGTTGTTTGTTTATGTGCATATGATAGCATATGCCTGAGTACCTAGCTATAGACAGGACTTAGAAATTTTTATAAATTCGATGAGACACCTATAGGTGGATTAAATGAAGCCAGAGATAGAAATTCCCTTGAGTAATTAAATAAATAATATTTTTGAGAAATTAAAACCTACTTAAGTTACGTAAGAATAGGAGGCCTAGTACCCATTGAATTTAAAGTAGGTTGGTGGTATTTGTGCGAATTATACGTTAACTTAGAACGTGTTATTAGTTCCCCTTTGGATTATGTTTTACTGTAATTAAAGAATTTTAGGGGATATTTGGAAATGAACGACTTTAAGACTTAGACGCTATTTTATTTCCCTTTTATTTCACTCATAAATTATAAAGGAGTGGTAAATTTTGAACTGAATGTCCTTGAGATGGGTTTATCGTAATTGTTTATTTTAATTTAATCATAAGCATGCTAATATATTAAAATTGGCAAGAAATGTGTAATTGAGAAAATGGTTATGTGAAAGTGAGATAAGCATGCTTTGAAGTTAAAATGAGAATTTTACGATGCATCATTGTGCATTGGTTCATATGAGGCATATCTATGACATGATAGACACCATATCAATATTATCATCATTGGTGTTGTATTTCATGCCTAATGGATAATTTTGAGTGGACTTTTCGGATAGTCGCAACAACTGGCCAGGAGGTGTCTCCCGGGACCTACGGACTAGTAAGCCCGCTTAACAGGGGGCGTGTGAGGAATTTTGTTCTGAGCAATGTTTTATTTCCGGGTATACATATACATATACTCGTGGTTTATTTCCAGATATCCATATAGATACTCGTGGTTTGGCGACATTATGCCCATTTGTTTTAGTATATGGGGTTTACCCTTGAGTTGCATTAGCATTACATTGGCATTCACATTGAGTCTTCATTTGCCTGATAATTGACTATTGAGATTTCATGTTATTAATACCTATTGATATTAAGCATATGGATTTGGCTTATATTAAAATTTATATTATTCCCTTGGGTGCTATGGCGCAGTGGTTAGAATTGTGATGATATTTGTATATCCCATGTAATTGATAAAAAGTACTCAATGTGAATGAAGATTTAAGAACTTAAAGTTGGGAAGTAAAGAGTGTAATACTAATAAGAACTAGGGTTAATGGAGCCACGATTGACATATATTCGAGGTGGTTAAGTGAAACTAAGTAGAAAGAGGCCTTGTTGGCATAACGTTTCCCCTTAAGTCGGGATTGTATGCATATGCTATCTTTGAATGAAAAATTATGATAAACGAGTTCCCTTGGGCTAGGAGAGTGGCCAAGGGACGTAGTTTTGACCGTGAGTTCTAAGTTGTTTGGAGGGATAGTTGTGACTCGTGTTGGGCTTAAACACGTATGTTGTAACGGCCAAGTAGGCCCATTTGTGTAGGTCGGTGTATGAAATTATGAAGTTTTCGGTATACCACTCTAGTTGATGTTGAAAAATGGTTGATTTCGAGGTCTAACCAGGTATAATAGGTTAGCACTTTTCCTTTTCTCTAGACTTGCGTTGTTTTCAACTATGTATCTTATTTTACACCCCATTCTTGATTAAACTTTGGTCTGTCCTATGCTTTAAGGATCCATTGAATGTAAATTGAGGCACCCATAAGGGTTTAAGTTATCATACTCCCGAGTGGACGTTTGATGGTAGTTTTGAGATAGACTGGTAATGTTTGTGGACTGTATTGATCCTTTATTTGTGGTATAGTGATTTTAAAATATTAGGGTGATATTGAAGTCTTATGGTGATACTGGCAGGAATAGAATTGGTGGCCCTTAGTGCATACATTATGCACGCTCTTTTCATTATTTATTTGTCTTAGTCTCGGGTAGGGGACTTAATACTGATTTATGCACACGTAGTGTGAATCCGAGTATGATCAGTGGGTTCGGAGCCGTTGGAACCAAATAGATTTTAATGGGTCCTAAAGCTTTTTATTAAAAATCGGTTCAACATTTTTTGTAAAAAATCTGAGGGCTTCGACATCTATTTGGGACGGAATGACTCCGATACCTCTTTCATGTGCCTTAGTAGGGAGTGTGAATTGGAGAATGACTTCTGATTATCGAATTTGATCTAGCGATAGAGTTTTTCCACTCGTGTTACTTTCAAGGCTTAGATAGTAGTAGTGTGTCCAAGCCATATGACCACTAGTTAGTTTTATATTCCCTCTTTATTATAGGAGGCCTTGGAGAAATGATCATTTGAGTGAACGGATTATTTTAGTGATTATTATCGATAAAAGGTCAAAATTGAGGTAAAGGTTGTGAGAGTGAGACTCTCTAGGAATGATTTAATAACGGTGCTTTGTAGGGGTTGTGATTGAGTTGTGGGTGTGATTATGGTTATTCCCTTCTGGTAGTCCTAATGAGTGACCTATTTACCTCCTAGGAACTTTGAGTGGCGTGCTCGATGCACGATATGATGGATAGTTAGTTCTTGTAGTAACTCTAGATGAGAGTGCGTATTAGACTGGTTGCATATACGTTTATGTGGGTATGATTAGTTATCTACGGGGTTTTATGTATACATATGTTTATATATAAATGTGGATTTGACCTGTGTACATAGATTGATGATATCTTTATTGCTCTATGTTTTCTTGTGATTTTTGAGTATGTTTGAGGATTTATGAGATTATTTTGGGGTCTCGGATTGGCATGGGTGCCATGTGAGACAACTAACCGACCTAGGATAGATGCATGCACACGGGATGGTTAGCATTTCCTAGACGGCTATAGGTATGTTTTTATAGATATTTTTGTTGAGCACCCGAGGTTATGGTCAGCCTCACATAGGATTGCAGGTGGATGCAACATGAGACGTACAGCGGCGGTGGTATGGGTGATTTGGGATGCTTTTATTTAGATTTCCTCCTTTTATCTGTATCTATTATGGTGTATTCTTATTTCTATTGGGAGCCAGTCTGTTGGCCTATTCCCTTTTGGTGTATATTTTATTTCATGTATTTATTCTTTCGTGTGCCATTGTGTCTCTTCGGCATTGGCATGTGGGTTTCTTTGTAATTTTATTCGAGCATTGTGGCTATGTAGGTTCTAGAAGCGTTGTGTAGAGGTAGCGGTGATTTTTCTTTCGACTCCCATACCCCTAGTAAGTTTCTGGAATGTTGGGCTACGTGCCATTGTTATTATTGAACTTATTATGGGCAGGTTATTCTCTTATGTTGCTTTATGTTTTCTGGATGTTCCATTTATAAACAAAACTCTACCGGATTTTTGTTAGATTCCGCTATTGTGTTTCTATCACTCAGCTTGTGTATGGAATATGTATTTTTTGTCATTATTTTATGTATTTTGTTGTGGTTATTGATTCTAGTGGTCATTTTCAGTAACGTCATACCTCGGGATTTGTGGATTCTCCAAATGGGAGTCTTAAGAATAATGGGGCATGATAATGTAGACGATTGATTGTGTTTCTTTCCTCATCATTATCATCTTCGGAGGCGATACACAGTGAGCCTAGGGAGATAGCTGTCGTTTCACTGGTCCCTTCATCGCTAGTTTTACCACCTCCACCATAGTCAGAGTCGCAGGTGGCTGATTATGAGCATGGGATATGGAATTCCCTTTGACCGGTACATCTTACAAATACAGTGGAGGATTTATTGGATTGGGCTGTGGAGAAGGGGTACAATATTGAGAGGACGTACTCCGAAGAGGTTTTTAAGAGGGATGAGGTGTCGACATGGACTATCCGATGTCTCCGAGCATGATGTTTATTGCCAATTCTTTCACCTCCCTCTATTTTAGTTTGCCCGGATATGATCCGAGAGTTTTGGATGCACATGCAACATTACAACAAAGGGCTCAGGATGGAGACCGAGGTATGAGGTGTACGGTTCCGGATTATTCCTCAGAGTATAGCAAAGGTCTGGGGTATACCTGATGAGTGCCCACCGAAGTTGGTGGGTGATTTTATACCACTACCAGAGCTATTCCCTACATTGACAGAGATTGTTCGTTTACAATTCGAGGGGAATTTTGGAGATGACAGGAACAACTGCATGAAGAAGTCGGATTATCATCCGAGGTTATAGTTCCTTGACACGGTTATCCGTTCCCAGATTCAACCCTAGGGTCACGCGACTGAGAGGTGTCAGTTATTTCTGAGTTTACATTATACTTTTGAGTTTGGCCACTGTATCTCGATTCCTTAGATTCTATGGAGAGGCCTATAGTAGTGTTATGTTGATTTACGGATAGCGAACAAGGTCGGGTAGAGTAGATTTCATATGAGATTCCTGACTTTGGTCATGCGATTGATCACCGATGCTGGTGAAGAGATCAATGAGGAGGTGGATATGGACCGATATGTGTCTAGTGTCTACCGATGCTGGAGGAACTAGTGGTCGAGAGTGGGTGGAGAGTTAGTATTACAGAGGAGGCCGTTGTTGGCTCCTGCTGGGGTTGTGCCTCCTGATATGCCGGCTAAGCAAGAGGCTGGACATGATGATGTTGTGCCACCTCATGGAGAGAGGGTACAGGCTGTTAAGAGAGAGATGGCTCAGGCGCCTGCTGATGCGCTTGTTATTCTGACTCATGCACAGTTTGACAAGTTAATTGCAGGGCAGGTGGCACTAAGAGAGGAGGTACGACAGAATATAGAGAAGTCTCGTCGGCTTTGAGATGATTAGAGCTACACAGAGAGTAGTGCCAGCTCAATATTATCCATTTTAAGCCCCTATGTTCTATTTATTACGTCTTTTCATTCCATTATTTACAATTTTTATACCGTTTGTGTGTTTAAGCGTGTTTCAGGAGCTTAATAAAGAAAAATAGCTAAATTTGGTGAATTAACCAAATACATGTTCATTTCTATTCAAGAGGAGAATAAATAATCTATTTTCAAGAGAAAAGTGCCTCTCAGAAAGCGAAAACGTCATTTTTCGGAGCCGCGAAAGAGTGAGAGGTGTGCTGCAGAAAAAGCTGAAAATTTCAGATTTGGGCCAAAATCCTATTTTGACCCGGATTGATCCGTTTTGACCCGAATGACTTTGAGTTCTACCCCACCACCTCTAAACACATGTTTTAGACATATTATACATTATATTGAAGGATTTTGCTCAGTTTGGAAGGAAATCACATAAAAAAGGAATCATACTCTCGACATAAAAGGAAGGCAGTTTAGGGTTTCCCTTACCTTTGTCTAAATATTTCAAGGTCTGCTACATATTTTGGGGACTTCTTTCTACCCAATTTTCAAAGCTTTCTTTTTAGATTCATATCATAAAAAGGGAGGAGCCATTCAAGACCCCGAGATCCAAAGCAGAAGACCATGGAGGTTGTTTCTATAACAATGATGCAGTCACCTTCTACCACAAGCAACTAATTCGGTATCTAGGATTTTCTACCAAAACCCTAGCCAAGTAATGTAGTTCTTTTATTTGTTTTCAATTGTAACAAGAGGAAGCTGTTACCATACTGTGATGATTGATTGTAGATGTGTTAACATTTTTATTCTTGACACAATATTTTATATTTATTATTGATTCTTCTCTTAGATTGAATGAATATATCTTCTTACACAATCATGTTATCATAAACATAGTGTGATTTTCTACAAAAATGGTTCTTAACATTTGAAACCCTAGGTTTACACAGGCCATGCCTCGGTGAGATGATATAGACATGCTTTAGTTTAATTTCATATTGTAGGAGTTGATTAGAGTAAAGTAATTTGCATGCACTAGTCTTACTCAGTCTGAAGATGGGTTGTAGCAAATCTGATGGATAATATCCTTGTTGGGGTCGTATTCGACTATTTATGGTACGACCTGATTCATAGTTATGGATCTGCCTCTTGCAATTGAACAAGTAAAGAGTTATGTTATGCGGTTAGTGGTGGAGTATGGAAACCCTAAATTTTATTTCTATTCTTATTGTCTTAATCTATCTTTACTGCTTTATTAGTTAACTAGTTTAGAAATCAATACCAGAAAATCATATATTTTTATAGCAATTTAAGAGTATTATTTTACGAGAATTCAGAATACGATTTAGTCTCTGTGGGATCGATAACCTTTTACAAGCCATTTATGTACTACAATTGACTCATGCACTTGCAATAGGTAAAACCTAGGTCGTCTTAAGAGTGTGTTCTTAACATATATTTTTAGCCACCCCGGTGGTACATCTAGTATTTAGCGTCGTTGCCAAGGGCTAACACAGTTTTTGAATTTTAGTAATTTAGTATACTTGAATTGTTTGTATTTTATAATATTTAAAGTTGGATTCTGTGTTTGGCCGAGGTACACTGAATAGTGCGAAGGGAATGGACGGAGCAGTGACGATTGCATCGTTGGATCACTTGTGAGTTCTAGTGTAGCTTAATTTTACGCATAATCTTAGCTTTATTTTCTGTCCATAGTTAAAGTATTTAAAAACCATTAAGAAATTAAAAAATATATAAAAAAAAGCTGTAGTTTTTGTGTAAACTGTCAGAAAGTCCGATTTTCACAAAAGAAGAGAGGGTTTTTAGTAGGAAAGGGCCATTGAACAAAACTCATTGTACAATAGTGAGACCAGTTGGTTTTAGGCCGAAACACGTCGTTTAGGACCTCAAAACCACGATTGTGTGATTGTCAGAAAAAAAAAGAAAAGATGTGTAATGGTTATACCAATTCGGCGAATGTTCCATATTATAATTCATACAACCCGGATTGGAGAGATCTTTCTTTTCCAATACCAACAATCAGGTATAAGAAATTCATATTAAATCTTTAATGAAGATCCACAATATTTCGATTACGAATCACGGTATCAATCGTATAGTCAAGATTACTATCATCAACGATCTAATCAATTCCAATTTGAAGAGTCGAGTGCATATTTGCATCTGGAGCCATTGTCTTTTGCAGAAAGTTTCTTAGCAAAATTGAGTGAAGTCAGAGCAAGAGCAATCACCTGTCCAGAGTCATTGTCATCTGAAGAGAAATTCGTAGCATCTTTGGGCAAAATCAAAGCAACCCCTCGAGATTGTGAGGAGATCACATATACCCGAGACAATTCATACTTTCCTAACACTGAAAATCCTCAACCAAGTTTCAATAGAGGTCAACTACCATTAGTACTTAAGATTTTAAGTCCAATAATACCCAATTGTTTCGACCTTCCAACCAAAATCCACTCCAGTTCCAAAATCAAAATTTGATGCTTAGATCAACTAGTTATGGAGATAAATGATGAGCACCTTGAGAGAGATTGAAAACAAATTGACCACTATTGGTCAAGCTTTGATTAGGTTAGGAATTCAAGGAGAGTAATTAGTTGATGTTATAATGAGGATTTAGGAAAAGTTCGAAGATGAGGAAGATGGGTAAAGTGAAATAGAGGAACGTTGTGAAATGAAGAGTGACATTGCATATGATGAGAGTGTGCAAGCCATTCCTTTTCCACAAAAGCCAAAAGAGACACCATATGAACCTAAAACAATATTCACCCATTGTTTTGATTAGCTATGTTTTGAAGATAAACAAGGAGGATATGAGTACTATGTAATTGATGGGATTGATAAGGTAATGAATGACCTATTACCTGATTTTGTGGCAATAGAATTGTTGGACATAAGTACTAAAATTGGGATGAAGGTAAAGCATCACAAATGAGAGAAGGTATGTGATGATTATTATATGCTTGATGTCTTGCTTATTACTGAGTGTTCGCAATGGACACCATGGAATGATTTACTACCCACACTTGCTCCGCCATGTGGTGGAAGTGTGAAAGAGAGGAAGGCTGTTGGATAGCCCTTTACGGAGTTGTCGTGCGAAATACGTTAAACATTGGTCCTATGTTCTGAAAGTTAGTTTCTAGCCTCGGTTTGTAGAATAGTAGGTCATTTAATTTTTGCAAATTTCAATTTTTAGAGATTGTAGGCCCTTAAGTACAAATCTTTGCTTATTTTATTTCAATTTTATAGGATTGTTGGCCCTTAAGGCCAAATCATTTTAGTTTATTAAATTAAAAAAAAAAAGATAAAAAAGAAAAAGATTTTGAAAAAAAAATGTTATTAAATAAAAAAAATATTCATTGCTTGTGCTATATTGAGTAATGATTTCCGAAAAGCGATTATTATATTTCTTCTTCCCTTGCTATGATATTGGGTATGTGCACTTTGTTGAATATTTCTACAAGTAGCTCAATTCTGGTTTGGGGGGGAGAACGAACATGAAGATAGGAAATTCGGGAACTGCGCTTCAAGGGTAACTATATTCTTTCTCAGGAGTATGACGGTGAACTATGAGGACATGGTTTAATTTATGTTTGGGGGGAAGGTATAGGTTGTTGTATAGTTAGTATAAGGAATGATTTCAAAAATTTTGAAATTTTTTTGGAATAAATTCTTTGTTTTCACGCATGATTGCATTGCATTACAAGTTGATTGAGTTTGAGTTTGTGATGCATGAGTAGTATGTGTTGTTATATTCCTATTCATGGGTGTGATGATTAAATCAAGTTGAGTGAAGTGATGTGGATTTACATGAGTGAATAGATTAGTAAAATTGAAACCGAAAAGGACAACTTTGACCAATAACCACAAGCACACATTCGGTATGGGAAAAACAATTAATCTTTTACTATATAGTTAAAAAAATAATTTTGCCACAATAAAAAGGGAGAAGGGGTGATGATATGGTTGAAATGGAGAAAGTTGAAAATTTAATTTTTAAAAATAAAATGCAAAAAGTAGTTCTTCACTCTAAGTAATCGGGCCTTAGTATCACCAATATCATTTTTCATGTAAAAATGGGAGAAAACTAATGAGCATAAATCCCAATAAAGAAGTTAGGGCCTAGTTGGTTGGGATTAAAAATCCTCGCTGGAAAGTTTGGAGCTTAAAAAGTTAAAAAGGGATGAAAAGTGGAATGATGTAAGGAATAAGTTTTTAAAATAAATGTCAAAGTTTGATTAATGAAGTAGAAAAAGAAAGATTGAAATACTGTAGTAGAATGTTCACAAAACACAGAGGGTTGTTTGGATTTGGAGTAGAAAGTAACGAAATCTTTTACTTTAGTGGGAACCATTCATGACACGAAGCTGGAGATAGTTATTGTTCGGTAATGAATGGAAGTATTTGCATCCGTATTATCTTATGCATTGTATCATGACTTGGTTAATGTGTGTGTGAACTCATTACTGCGTGATTGCAGAGAATGGAGAAGTTATGCGTAGTATATCTAACCCTCACGAGACTTCACTCATGCACTCGGTGTTGCCGAGGGATTTAAATGGCTTGTTACACATGTTAAATGTAATCGTTGACCCTCACGAAAGCAAGAGAGTAGTGTAGATTAGTATACGTTAGTTAGGATAAAAATCATCACAAGGTAGTTTTCCTAGGTTCATTGCTAAGGGACTAGTAATATATAAGTTTGGGGGTGTGATAGGTGCTCAATATTGTCCATTTGAAACCCCTATCTAGCATTTGTTATATTTTTTCATTCCATTATTTGGTATTTTTATGCCGTTTGTATGTTTAAGCGTGTTTTAGGAGCTTAATGAAGAAAAATTGCTAACTTTGGTGAATTAAGCAAAGACATGTTCATTTTTATTCAAGAGGAGAACAAAAGAGGTGTTTTCAAGAGAAAAGTATCTCCTGGAGGATGAAAACATCATTTTTTGGAGCCGCAACTTCAAGAATCATACCAAGGGTTCGAAGGGGTTCAAACGGAGTAATTATAAAGAAAAGTGGTTTCCAAAGATTTTTCTATGCATCCAGTAGTTAAAAGTGGCTAGAAAGTTCCATTTCTACGCATGAGCTACGCTTGAAGTGTAGTTTCCTACGCTTGAAGCGTAGCTACAGTGTTTTCAGCAGAAAATTTCAGTTAAATTCGGGCGGCCATAGTTCGGTTAAAACAAGTCTAAATGGGGTGATTTTTGAACCTAACATCAAAATCTTGAAGTCAAATTTCCATAAAGATATTACATGCCTCCATCTAATGTATGTAGCTCCATATATGATCAAAAGAGTGAGAGATGTCCTGCACAAAACGCTGGAAATTTCAGATTCTGGCCAAAATCCTATTTCAACCTGGATTGATCTGTTTTGACCCGGATAACTTTGAGTTTGAACCCACCACCTCTAAACACATGTTTTAGACATATTATACATTATATTGAAGGGTTTTCTCAGTTTGGAAGAAAATCACATAAAAGAGGAATCCTACTCTCGACAGGAAAGGAAGGCAATTTAGGGTTTCCCTCACATTTGTCTATAAATACCAAGGTGTGCAACAGGTTTTGGGGACTTATTTTTACCCAATTTTCAGATCTTTCTTTTCTTATTCGTATCATAAAAAGGTAAGAGCCATTCAAGACCTGGAGATTCGGAAAAGAAGACTATGGAGGTTGTTTCTACATGAACGATGCAGTCACCTTCTACCATGAGCAACTAATTCGGCATCTAGGATTTTCTAGCAAAACCCTAGCCAAGTAATGTAGTTGTTTTATTTGTTTTAAATTATAATGAGGGGAAACCGTGACCATACTATGATGATTGATTGTACAAGTGTGAACATTTTTATTTTTGACACAAGATTTTATATTTATTCTTGATTCTTGTCATAGATTGAATGAATATATCTTCTTACACAATCACGTTGTCATAAACATAATGTGATTTTCTACAATAATGGTGCTTAATAGTTGAAACCCTAGGTTTACACAGGCCACGCCTCGGCGAGATGATATAGACATGCTTTAGTTTAATTTCATGCTATAAGAGTATATTAGAGTAAAGTAATTTGCATGCACTAGTCATACTCTGTTCGGAGATGGATAGTAGTGAATTCGGTGGATAGTATTGTCACGCCCCTAAATTCCTAGGACTCCGAAGCCCGAGCCTAAGACCTAAGGGAGTGATTGCGGAAGTAAAAAGAAACAAGAACCAAAAGACATTCAGTCATCAAACACCCACAAAGGGTTGCAATGAATGCCTAGATACCATGCTGTCACGCCCCTAAAGGGTGACGCAAACCAAGCGACTACTAGAGTCAACAATAACAAAGAAGTACATGGAATAACAATAAAAATATACTCCATGCCAACACGAATACTAAAAATACAAGAGTATCCTTAGATACCAACAGACACGCTCCTAAATCCCTAAGACTCCCGAACAGGGACATCCAAGGAATCCAGAATGTGATCCTTAACATGAATGACCAACTAAGACATCATTAACCGTGAAAACATATGGGTTAATGATAGATATGGTATATTTAATACCCAAATGACTAATAAAACTAAGCAGCGGAATCTAACGAAAATCCGGCAGAGTTCCGTTTGTAAATGGAACATCCGGACAACCAAACACAACACAATAACCTGCCCAAAGCAATTCAATAATCACAATGGCTTCCAAGCCCCACATTCATCAATCCTAATAGGGCCGAGGTAGTGGAAAGAAACCAAAACCCCTCCAAACCCTTTAACATCAACAGAGCCACAAATGCTCGAATAAAAATACAGAAGAGCACCTAACTGTGCGGAATAGATACAATACATCCTGAAAGAATAAATACAGGAAATAAAAGATACATCAACAGGGATAGGCCAACAGACTGGCTCCCAAAAGAAATACATGGCAAACCCATAACAAATGGGTAAGGAAAACTGAAAGCAGATACCTATCGTCCCCAAACCCAGTCGTGCTGCAACCGTAACCGCATCACCCAACGCAACTCCAAAACCTGTAACAAGGAAACAAAAGAAAGCTGCCGTTGCACTGCATCCTGCTCATAGCCGTATGTTTCCTGCAACCTGGCGTGGAATACCAGGGGGGCCAATGAAATTCCCTCCGTGAACAAATAAGCTCAGTGGGAAAAGATATCCTAACTACCACATCCTCTGATAGTTTAGGTAAAGCTAAACCGTCTAATAAGATAATAAATATAGCCCAACTAGTCCCATCCACGCAAACCCAAGTCACATGCTCATATACTATCGTAAACGAGTATACATAAGTATACAGGGAATATATATATATATATATATATATATACACATATATATATATATAAATACACAACATGAGTCTCTAAGACTCGTACTCCAAGTACCCAACACCAGTAGTCTACACTACTCTCATCAACGTACACTAGGTACACGATACTAAGGTCCAGTCTAACAAATCACCAAATTACTCACAACACAATTCCGAAGATCCAACCGAGGAGATCACACTCACCTCTAATATCCACAAGGAAACAAAATCCACCAATAGTACCAAGGAAGGCTCAAATCCTACACCCCGATAACACAGGAAGGAAAACACCCACGTCCTTGCGTACTAACACAACCATCATCAATATATATATATATATATACAATATATATATATAACAAATCTCATCCCTCTCCTAGAGTAAGTCTGTACCTCAAGGATGGGATCACCCCATCATCACACTATGCGAAAACCTCAATGCTATCTCCAACAAGTCCACAAGTCACCAACAGGATAAATCAATCACTAACACTTGCACTATAAGCTACAAGACCACCCGATCAATTCACTAAGAGTACAAGACCTCAACTCACAAGAACGACCACCAAAGGGTCACCAAAACGAAGCAAAGGAAAAGACTTCCCAATGCTAAACCAACAGATAACCGAGACAACAATGTCAAGGTTAAAACACCACAAGTGTTTAAGGAGAACACCTGGACAAGGAACCCAATCCACTCGGTATCCATGCCCATAACATGTGGAACAACTCGAATCACCTAAGTGGTGACGTCAAAACCAAGAAGAAAGGAAGGGCAACACTGTATGTGTGCACTGAACAACACCAAGCCTCATACCCGAGACATAGAAATGATAGGAAGCAAAGGTGAAACAATGGAACACCTTTCAAAACTCTACAAGATGAGATATTGAGAAAGAAGTCCCGAAATCTCAGAATCCCAAGAAAAGTAATAAAATAGTTTTCCTTTTAAGAAACCACACAGTAAAAATGACCGTCTTGCCCCCGGTCTCCGTCAGTTGCCATCACCGGCTTTTAAAAGTTGAAAATCTTTTTAAAGAAGATCCTAAGATCATTTTATAAAGTGTTGAAACTTTGCATTTCTACGGGGGTAGGCGAAAACGAGTTTTTCCTTTTAAATACAAAGAGTTTAGAAAACACCGTTTTCGAAATGACAGTCAAATAAGAGAAACACAACTCTATGAATTCCTATAATGCCCAAAAGGACAGTAAAGGAAGTACAACACGTTGGACTCACGGAAGACAACCATCCGTTTCCAACTCCACCAAATCAAATGACCACACATGGAAGAGGTTCGGCACCACGCCGTAACCGACAACTCAAGGAATGACATAGAAGTCAACGACTACGTACTAGCGTACAAAACACAGTACAAGGAATGCTTAGGGAATGAACTAAGCACTAGAACCAAGTCTGTCAACTACAGTACCTCGAGTACTTAATAAAGTCACTCAACCATAACCTCTTCTCACCAATCAAAATCTCAACTACAGTTGATAGCCTATTCCTCAAAAGTGAAAGACACCTAAAGGTCCATACTACAACTCACAATCTCATCACCCACCTTCTCCAAGGCCCTAATTCATAACTGATACTAAAATCAATCTCTAATCTCCAATCTCCAACACAGTCACACGACTAACCATAATCATCCCAAAGAGATTACTACACGAATATACTTAACCTCCCCTAAGGGTGCGAAAGTATATATACTCACAAGTATAAAATAAACATTTCATTATACTTGATTTATTACCACATGTAATCATTTTCTTTCACGTTAATCATTATCAACTGAGCATTTTACAAAGATATGAATTTAAATTCGCAATATTCATACACAACATGCTCTAAAATCCAACAGGCAATAATAACACATATTAAACCTGCTCCAACATCACATGTAATAATATCACGTATACATGTCAAATGAAATCACATAAATGCCATGCAAATACAATGTGACTCATACACCACCCTTTGCCCACATCACGTGGTTAACGAATACGCACTCCACCCATTTACAAGGAGAAAGAGTACAGCACCGATCCTTCCCAAGTGTTTTTGACACTACACTTTCAACAAGGAAGACGGTTGCACGAGAGCCCTACTTGCGACTCCCCTGCGAGAGCGGCGCATACCACCACGATGGGGCAGCAACCAACCCTATATCCAAATTCCGTAGGTGGGAGACACCTTTTCCTGCAATATACTCAGGACTCGAGAGTGGTGCATACCACCACGATGGGGTAGCAACCAACCCTATATCACCTTCTGGCTTTTTAGTTCCATAGGTGGGAGACACCTTTACCTGGCCAGTTGTTGCGACGATTCGACACAAAGACATCCCCACATGATTTCACAACCCACATATATCAACTCAATATGCATCTAGGTCTAAATGACAATCATGCCTCAATATAAATATGTAATGCATCATATTTATGTACAATATTCATATATAATTCACACGGCGCCCATCACAGGTTAACGGATACAATCCGACACAAAACCGTCCCTACAGGATACATACCCCTGTACTCAACATAAATATATAGTGCATCATATTTAAGCAATTACCCACATGGTACTATCAACATAATCTCATAATCTCCTTACATGCTTTAAAATACAATAAAGCATTTAAATCATATGAAAACAAATTCATATACAATTCATGTTTTCAAAATATATATTTTCTTTAATTCTTTAGAAAATATTTCAATTCCCTTATCATGCCTTTAAAATAAATTAAAGCAATTAATTCACGTATCGCAAAGGAACCTAGCACAACGTCTAAGTTTCCACGAATCTCTACTAACTCATTTAATTCTCAAGGGAAATTCTAAGCCATCTATTCCTATTCGATTCATATAGGAAATTATTTAATTACATAGGAAATAATTTAATTAATTTTCTTAAATTAATTCCTAAGTCCAATTCCGATTCTAAACGAATTATAGATATTTAAATTAACGATTTAATATATCTATATTAAATTAAATAAGGGTTTTGCACCCCTAAACTACTTCAATAATGCGGAGTGAGAAATAAAATTTCCCACCTAATTATACGTTACCGAACAGTCCGAAACAGCACAGTGTCGGCGCCCGAATATGAAGCCCGCCGACCAAAATTTTCCGATAATTATTTCGAATATATCAAAATGTCCGTCTTAACAACCTATACGATATATACGAAGCCCATTAATAATCGGTTAATTAATTGGGTTAAATCTAAAATACCCCAAACGAAATCTATAACCTATAAATGCGATTTCCGGGCAAATCGTTCATCCTAAAATCACGAAATTAATATATAACGAATACCATGAATATACGGAGCTACTCACCGAAAATCGGCTCAAACCGATCACCGGAAGTCATCGAACCGGCCACTCAAAGTCCGGCCGAACCGGTCCTGTCGAACGAACTGCACCACGGCTACAGTCGCCGACCCCTGTGCGACCACCAGCTTCGCCACTAGCTCGTCGTCACCACCCAGCACCGCCAGCTCGCCGCCGCTGCTCCCGCTCCAGGTCGCCGACCCTAGCTCCAGCCGCTACCGCCAATCGCAGCAAGCCAGCGACCCCAGCCGTGACCTCTCCGTCCGGTTTTCTCTCTCTCTCGCCTGACCGGCGATCATGGAGGATGGAGGCGTGAGGGAGTGGCTGTTGCTGCAGAAGAGAAGGAGAGGAAAGGAAGAGAAGCAGGTCTGTGGAGTTGCAGAGAATGGATTGGTGGTTGCGTATACACATCTACATATATATGTACTAATTGCACAACTAACCCTCAACTTCTCTATAATTGCAAAACGAACCCCACTTCAATATATATATAATTAAATATATATATATATAATAAATCCCAATTTATTACGGACCAACCCCCAAGTGTAGTTTACGTAACTGGTAATTACACGGGACACCAATTTACCAAATTAATCCGAAAGAATTATACCGGTTTAGAAATCCAACAACCGGAACACCAAGGAGGTAATTTAATACGCTTCACACCGGATCAGTAAAAGTACTAATACCGTGTAGTCAACAACAAGAACTCGCATAGTTGTCAAAGAGAAACCGTAAAGTCATCCGGTCAACTTTAAAAGTAAACGCGAAAAATTTACAGGTACCAAATACCAAGAATAAACAATACGTCATAACAAGTGACGTCATTATTGAAATTAAATTAAAATTAATTTCAGGAAAAAGGAATATAACACGGGGTGTTACAAGTTTCCTTTTTGGGGTCGTATTCAACAATTTGTTGTATGACCTGATTTAAAGTTATGGATTTCCCTCTTGCAATTGAGCAAGTATAGAGTTATGTTATGCGGTTAGTGGTGGAGTATGAAACCCTAGATTTTATTTCAATTATTCTTATCTTAATCTATCTTTACTGCTTTATTAGTTAACTAGTTCAGAAATCAAAACCAACGAATCATATTTTTTATTGCAATTTAAGAGTATTATTTTATGAGAATTCATAATACGACTTAGTCTATGTGGGAACGATAACCTTTCACAAGTCATTTCTATACTACAATTGACTCGTGCGCTTGCGATATGTAAAACCTAGGCTGTCTTAAGGGTGTGTTCTTAACACATATTTTTAACCACCCTTGCAGTACATCAAGTACCCCTGACAGATTCACAGATGAGACGAGGGAATTTTACACAGTTCAGATGTGGTCAGAGGGAGATATGTGGCCATTCACGGAGTCATATGCACTGTATAGGGGTCAATTGACTATAAATTATCTTAAGGGATTGTAGTAAAAAATATGAGATTTGACCCCTATTAAATTTTTTAAAACTTTTGCTTATTGTCTCTCAATTTCAAAGATTAGATAAAATTATTATGCTAAAAACTAAAAATACCTTGAAATTATATGTAATCTATACATTAATTTAATAAACTATTTAATGAAATCCTAATTTCCTTCTTATGGTTTATCTAACCCACAACTAAGAGTCCACAAGGTCACAACAACATCCCAAAACCTATTTAACCCAGCCCAAAATAACTTCTAATTTAATTAAAGCACAATCAACAAGGCCACAACCAACATCCCAAAACCCCTTATACCAAACCCACAATAACATCTAATTTAATTAAAACACAACCCACAAGGCTACAACCAACATCTCAAAGCTCATTTAACTCATCCCATAATAAATTTTAAATTAATTAAAGCACAACCCACAACTCACTTGTTTAATTGAACCCTAGTTTCTTTTACACAAGCAGAACTTTAGATCTCTCTCTCAATATAAGTTCTCTCTCAGCGACAGGGCGGAGCCACTCTTTGGCTAGGGGGCCATGGTCTCTCCCCAATATTTTTCAATTTTCTTAGCCTCAAAATTTATATATATTATAGATATATTTATAAAAATTGCATACGACCCCTCCAAGTTTTTTTTAAAAAATCATTTAATAACCAAAAAAATATAAATTTTACCAATAAATTTATAAAAAAAATTCATTGCCACCGCAAAAGTTTTTTTAAAAAATTCCTATGGAAACCTAAAAAAATATAAATTTTAACAATAAATTTATTAAAAATTATATTGGACCCTCTAGGTAATTTTCCTAGCTCCGCCCGTGCTCGGTGACAACATTTCTTTTAAAGATTAACCCCCCAATAAAAAATCTATGGCTCCATCCTTGTACGTGGCATCTTGCAGGCACAGATGTTTCACATGGGATTTGATCCACCATTGCCACCACCATTGTCTGATGAGGATGATTAGTTTAGTTGTAGTATAGTTTTACTTTTGTTTTACTATAGTATAATTGTTAGGCGGATATTCTATTACTATGCGATATATGTCATCGCCTAAATGATCGATCTCTAATTGTATTTTTTATTTTTGACTTTATAAAACTACAAATTTTCTTATACATGTGATAGTATTGCTAATGTTGTACATTCCCAAGATTATGATGATGCATGCGTTGAGTGTGATGTGATTTTTGAGGTTCAATTGCGCTTCGAAGTTACACAATGAAGACGTGTGTGTTTAAGTTTGGGGGAGTGTGAGTTCGTATTATATGAGGATATTATTAGAGCATGTGTACGGCGATTGGGTAGAAGAAAATAAACCGAAATTTTTTTATACAAAAGAAAACCAAGCCAAGTCTACGCTTAAACGTAGCCCATAAGCGTAGCAAGCTACGCTTGGCCCTACGCTTAAGCGTAGAGACCATCGTAGGAAAGCCCATAAAATTTAAAAATGTGCCCAAAAAAAGGATTTTCAAATGGTTTCGTGTTTGTACTGTATTAGGGTTTAATTAGGAATATGTTTTTGGAATTTTTAGGATTTAGATAGGAATTTTGAAAAAACTCCTAGTTCAAGTAGGAGATGGAATCCAAGTACATGTTAAAGTTGGTTTGATAGTTTGAGTCTATTCTCCAACTCCAGAGATGAATCAAATTCCTTTTCCCTATAGAATACAAATCATTTATCTAGAAATATAGGCTTAGGGCATCATAATTCCCACAATTCAATACAAAAGCTTGAGAGACATAAAAAGATGGTTTCTTCTTCTTCACCTTTTTCCGGTGAAAGTAGGAATGAGCAAGAGAGTGATTATCAGATTGAATCTAATTCGGAAGAGTTCTTAGAGATGATGCCGCTTTAGGGGTAGTCAATCCTAGAAGGGATAATGGATTTGTAGATGGAGAGGGTACAAATAGGCAAGTTCCAAGAGAACCACAAATTCATACAACACTTGTTGATTTCATGAAGTTCAAGCTTCAATACGAGTTAATGTTTCTCTTAGACGCAATGAAAAATATATTGGTAAAGCTCAGAGTGAAGTTGCTAAGAGAATGAGGGTTGGAGAATTTGGAGAGTTCGGCGGGCTTAAGGGTGTACCCAAATTTAGTTCGGAGGTTTTATGAAAGGATGACCATGAAAGGACCGGAGGGACGAGAAGTAATAAAAGTGAAGATTGATGAGTGGAGTGATCCGATAGTGGTTAATGAGGAGGTAGTTTAAAAATTTTGGAAAATACCATTTTTGTGTCCGAATCACTTACTTAAGAAGTTTAAGTTATTCCCGAAGGAATGGCCACTCTCGGAGGCGGATGTGATTATGGAGATATGTGATAGGCATATTCCAAAACGTACAGATGGGAGTGTGGATTATTATCTATTGTGCCCGGATTTATTGTATCTAGACTCTGTGCTGAAATCACAAGTATGTCAAAATCATATGACAAGTGGAGAGGACATACAATGATTAGAGTCTTATATTACATGCTTAAAGGATATTGGATCACAATATCAGAGTTGATCATGGGAAATATGATGATGGTGCAGCAAATTTTGAAAAAAGAGGTAGAAGGCAGGGATTTTATGGAGTTTTATTGCCCATATCCGTTTATGATGTATGAATAGTATGTGATGCGATATTCCCGCTGAAGAGAGTAATGATTAGATTGAGTTAGTGAAGTGATGTGGTTTTACATAGGTGAATTAGTGAAATTGAAATTGAAAAGGATGATCTTGACCTATAAGCACTTGCCCATATTCACTATGGGACAATTAATTGATCTTTGACTATGTAGTTGAAAAAATAGCTTTGCCACTATAAAAGGGGAGAAAGGGAGTTGAAATGGACGAAATTATAAATTTTTTGAAAATAAAAATAAAAATAAAATGTAAAAAGTAACCGGGCCTCTTACAACAAAATAACAGAGTGCTCGCGTAAAAAGGGGAGAAAACGAATGAGCATAAATCCCATGGAAGAAGCTAGGACCCAGTTGATTGGGACTAAAACTTCTCGTTGGAAACTTCGGAGCTTAGAAAGATCAAACGAGATAATGAAAAAGATGGAAAGAAGGTGAAATTACCTAGACGATAGTGAAAATAACCTAGATGGGGGGGTGAATTGGAATTTTATCGATTTTATGATCAATTAAAATTATATAGCAAAAATTCAATTTAATTAGTCATAAACTCTAATTTTCAATTCAATTCTCAAAATCTCATGAATCAAGCAAATATGAATATAAGTGCAGAAATTTAAATCATGAGAAGACAGAGAGATGTTTTTGTGGAAAAGTTTGGAAAGACTCCAAGTAAAAATCACAGATACACTCGGGTATCGATGCAGAATTTGTACAGACTCTATGAAAATATAACTTACAATTGCTGCAATTTTTTGTTCTTCACACGATGTCTGAAAGTCTAGCTTCACTCGTGCTACACGAAGCTTTCACTCCAATCTCTGTACTCTGACGGCTCTACTTCTGAATATATCAAAATCACCACGAAATCTTTGCTTAGATCTCCGCACACAAACGGCTCCGTTCTTCAATGGATCAAAGCAACCACGTTGCAATAGATGGTGTATGAAATTTTTCAGCAACTAAACCATTCAATTGTGCATAGAAATCAATGATGTAGAATCACGATTGAAGACGTCCAAAAAATAAGAGAAAACTTGTGTATCTCTAATCACTCAATAATATTATGTCACCATATGTATTTCTCTGTAGAAGAAGAAGATGAAGCTATAGAAAACTTGCAGAGAATTCTTAAAGACGTGTCTCCTCTTGTTGTAAACTTGGGTATTTATAGACAAAGATGATCCATACCCTAAGTTTACCCTTTCTCATAATTTCTTATCTGAACCCTATATTATGGAGATTATAATTTAATATAATGCACTTTGATGTATATAAGTCATGGTCATATCATAAAACCAACCCCCGAACAATTTGGACATCGTAGGCAAAATTTGGCAAAAACTTGTTGCAGCTACGCTTCAAGCGTAGCAGGGCCAATTCTTTAAGTGTAGGGGGGCTACACTTCAAGCGTAGATCCAAGTGTAAAAATATGTTTTCCAGCCACTTTTTGAAACTAAAAGCATAGGCTTAAGCGTAGAATTTTTGAAAATTTTATTCACAACTGCGCCAAAATGACCCTTTTGACCCCATGATACTTTTTGCTTGAAGTGACAGTTTTGGAAAATATCGTTTTCGCCCTCGAGGAGACATTTTTCCTCAATATGCTCACTTTCGTGCATCACTTGTATTCTTCATTACTTCAATGCTTGATTCTGCCTTTGATGAAGCTTATTGTTGTCATTGAAACCAAACCAACCTATCTAACACTCAACATAGTTATTGTCTAGAACATGCCATAAATAAACAATACACAAAAGTGTTCTTACAATCTCCCCCTTGGCATTTCTGAGACAAAACCATGTTTTACAATATAGCCTCACAAATAACAACATAACATCTATATCTATGAACACACACCAACAAACATAGATATAAATTATCACCTTGCTTCCATGACAACCAATCCTGTAACCACAACACTGAACAAACCATTAAACGCAAGTGTGGAAAACAGATATAAACCAACATAATGATCATAAAAAAATCATAATAACAATTCACACATAATAATCATCATTCTCCCCCTGAGAATAAACACCCCCTTGCTAAATACTTCAGCCTTATAATCAAGCAATCTTAACCAAACAATGAACTTTAATCAAGCAATCTCTCCCCCTTACTTAATACTTCTCCCCCTTTTTGTCACTCAAATGTCAAGCAAAGAGAGTATATGCCATAGCAACAATGTAGAGAGATGCAATGAAGTACTCAATGAAAAACATCAAGATATAGAACTCTTATCAGATCATATCCAAATTATCAGGGTATTAGACATCTTTACTATGCATGACCCTACTACTAATGCATGAATGCAAAATGTGATGAATAAAAAAAATAAAATATTTTTGTTTTTATAAATCTGTGAGCAAGGCAGTAGAGACACAAAGCCAATCATTAACACATCATATTCTCAGATTTAACTCGACCATTATATACATGGCATAGAAGAAAATCAGCACATATACCTTGTAAACTCAAGAATGCATAAGTCAAATTTTACAAATATATATATATATATGAAAATTCTTATATGCAAGCACTAAGGTAAGATGAAAACAATACATACTAAAGTTGATAATTTCCCCACCAACCGTGATGATAATTCAATCCAAGATCCAAGGTAGAAGGCAAAAATAAAAGATATTTTCTCTTTGTCACACAATTTCCTCCTTCTCATATTTTCAACTTTTTCACCATATCCCTTTTTGTCTTTCTAAGCTCCGGACTTTCCAGCAAGGATTTTAGTCCCAACCAACTATGCCTGAACTTTTTCCATAGGATTTATGCACATTAGTCTTCTCCCATTTTTACGCGAACACTTAATGCTTACTGAGGCAAGAGGCCTAGTTAGTCAGATTGAAGAACTATTTTTTGCATTTTTATATCACCACAACATTCATACACATACAAAGAATATTTCATGTATAAACCAATCTAGAATAACTCATGAACCTTTATACCACTTCGGGTTAAATAAAAAGAATTAACAAATTCAGTAGGCATTATAGTCATCACCGAAGCAACTAGTACCTAAGATTAAATTTGTGTAACATAAAATAATCATGCCAAGTGATCATCCAAAAATCTTAGGTCAGACTGATACCTCTACTTCACTTATGCATAATGAGACAAGTAAATGTGAAAATAGAGTAAAATATGACAAATTTTGTACTCTAGCCAAGCTCAACAATCGCAAAAAAATTATTTTCATTTATTTTAAAATAAAATGCATGCACGAATAAAAATAATACAAATGTATGATTACCTATCGATTTAGAGAAAAAAAAATGCAATGTGTTCCTAGAATGATAGATAAGAAGATATTTATTCTAAAGAAAGCATAGCAATAGATTTCCTAAGAGTAACATGTTTTTGAAAATCTAATGGTTTTGAAAAGATATTTGCCAAATGAGAATTTGTGGATATGAACTCTAGAGACCTTAACCATCTTAAACAAGATCACAAATGAAATGATGTCGAATATCTATATGTTTTGTCCTAGAATGTTGAACAGGATTTTTAGAAATATTTATCTCACTCATGTTATCACAAAACACAGTCATCGTGCCTTGATAAAAACCATAATCCCGTAACATTTGACGCATCCACAAAACCTGAGTACAACAACTACCAACTGTTATATACTCAGGCTCAGCAAGGGAAAGAGAAACACAATTCTACTTCTTGCTATGCAAACCAACTAAGCAATTACCAACATAGAAACACCCTCCACTAGTACTTTTTCTATCATCAACATTACCACAATCCCTAATTCATTGTTCCTTTAACATACTTGATAAACCTTTTCACAACAGTAATATGAGACTCCTTAGGACTTGCCTGGTAACGTGCACACAAACCAACAATAAAAGTAATATCAGGTCGACTGACAGCCAAATATAACAAACTCCTAATCATACTCCTATAAAGTATAAGGTCAACATCTTTGCCTTTAGTATATATGCTAAGCTTGACACTAGTACTCATAGGAGTGCGATCATCTTTAGCATTTTCCAAACCAAACTTCTTTACTAATTCCAAGGCATAACGAGTTTGAGAAACAAAAATCCCATCATTTATTTGCCTAACTTGAAGCCCTAGAAAGAAGTTCAATTCACCAATCATGCTCATATGAAATTCATGTCTCATTTGATCTCCAAAATAATGAGCAAGTTGATGAGAAGTGGAACCAAATACAATATCATCAACATAGATTTGAGCAACAGCTGAATCACTCTCAATTTTATGAATAAACAGTATTTTTTCCACTCCCCCTCAAGCAAACCTTTTCCCAACAGGTAATCAGTTAACCTTTTATGTCAAACTCTAGGAGCTTGCTTTAGCCCATACAACATCTTTTTCGCCCTGTAAACATGACTCGAACAATGAGGATCTTCAAACCCTTTGGAATGCTCCACATATACTTCCTCATGTAGAATGCCATTCAAGAATGCACTCTTTACATCGATCTGATACAACTTAAATCCAAGATGACAAGGGATAGCAAACAAAATCCGAATAGATGCAAGCCTAGAATCTAGAGCAAAAATCTCATAAAATCAATACTCTCCACTGAGTATATCGTTGAGCAACAAGACTAGCCTTATTCCTAACAACTGTACCATTTTCATCCTTTTTATTCTTGAAAATCCTATTGGTACCTATCACGTTTATCTCTTTCGGTCTAGGCACAAGATACCACACATCATTTTTAACAAACTGCTAAAGTACTTCTTGCATAGCATTTATCCGCTCACTATGTTGAAGAACTTCTTTGACATTTTTAGGTTCCAAGGAATATGTATAGAATGCATATGAAACCTCATTCCTATCCTTTCTCCATGTCACCATCATCTGATCAACAAATCCTATAACATTATCCAAAGGATGGTACAACTTTACCCTTGCAGATGGTTCTTTAGAAGGTGTAGGCTGAACATCACCAATTTGATCATGTGATTCTACAGGACTTGATGTATCATCATTAACCACATTATCCTCGTTTTCAACCTCAGAAGAATCATTATCCAATATAAAGAATGGCTCACCAAATTCCTCCTCAACAGACATTGGAGACTCATCAACATATGAGTCATCAACCTCTACATTCGTAGATTCCATCATAGATTAAGTTCTAAGGTTAAACACCCTATATGCTCGACAAGACAATGAATAACCCAAAAATATTCCTTCATCACTCTTAGACTCGAACTTCCCAATAGATTCACGATCTCTAAGAATATAACATTTTGTCCAAAAACCTTGAAATATTTCACATTGGGTTTCTTGTCATTCCACAGTTCATAAGGAGTTTTTAAGGTGTCAGACCTAAGATAAACTTTGTTTGAGGTGTAACACGCTGTGTTCACCGCCTTGGCCCAAAAATACCTAGGAACATTCCTACCTTATAGCATCACATTAGCCATTTCCTGAATAACCCTATTCTTCCTCTCAACTACTCCATTTTGTTGAGGAGTTTTAGGTGCTGAAAATTCAAGTTTTATTCCTCTCTCATCACAAAACACTTCAATTTATGAATTTTCAAACTCCCTTCCATGATAAGTCCTTACTTTAGAAATTGAATAATTCTTCTCAGTTTGAATTTTTAAACAAATCCTCTTAAAACGTTCAGGAGCATCAGACTTTTCACTCATAAATCCAACCCAAGCAAATCTAGAATAATCATCCACCATGACAAAAAAAATACTTATTTCCTCCTTTGCTCATGGTCCTAGTGGGACCTATTAAATCAATGTGCAACAACTCCAAAGGTCTAGAAGTACTAATGATATTAGTTTTCTTATACTAACATCTTACTTGTTTACCCTTCTTACAGGATCCACACACAATCCCTTTTTCATAACCAAGCTTAGGGACACCTTTAACTATTTTACACTTAGTGATTTTTATTAGATTACAAAAATTAACATGTCCCAATCGCTAATGCCAAATTTCAACTTCATCGAGTTTAGCTCTATTGCAAGACAATTTGGAATTAGGGACAATGCAATAACAATTATCAATCGAACGCATACCTTCCATCACACAATTTCCAGCTGAGTCAATGATTGAACACTTATCAGGAGAAAAATTAACAGTATGCTTGTTATCACACATCTGACTTATGCTTAACAAATTTGCTTTTAGACCTTCAACATAAAGCACATATTCTATTTTGGGTAGACCAGGAATCATAACCTTACCTTTTCCTTTAACATTTGACTTCTTTCCATCACCAAACGTTACTATCCCACCATGACATTCTTCAAGAAATCCAAAAAATGACATATCTCCAGTCATATGCCTCGAACATCCACTATCTAGATACCAAGAAGTAGATTTTCATGCTCTAAGAGCAGTGTGAGCTACAAGACAGTGTAGCTCACATTTGCGAATCCATGCCTTCTTCATCTTCGGAGCACCATTCGCCAATCTTGACAAATTCTTCATTTCTTCATTCAACATTTGAATTTGATCTTGAACATGGTCTCCATGTTGAACTCTTTGTTCCTTCACCGATTGCAGAGTCTTCCCTCTCAACTTCGAACACCTTGGTCGAATGTGACCACTGACACCACAGTAGTGATAAATAGGAACAAACCTCCGGGCTACATCAGTTGACCTCCTATGATATATCTAGGGGTAAGGAAAAACTTGTTTTCAACAGGTATTTTAACATAGGATTGAGCCGTAGTGTTGGCCTTGAAATTTATTCTCGGACAATAAATCCTATTTTGATATTAACAAAACATTTAAAGCGTGTTTAATACTAATGAATTATCGAGTTTATATTTTCAGCAAAAGACAGGTGAACGACTCAGAAATCAAACTCGAAAAGGAAACTACTCGAAAAACAAGCTCGGAAAGAAAGCTTGATTTAAAGCAAAAAGCTGTGAAAGAAATTGAAGCGCAAATGGAAAATCAATTTATTCAACGGCATAAGCGAAAGTCGAAGACTCAAGACTCGGGGTAGATAGGTCGGGGAGCGATCACTGTAACAAGGTAATTTTATGTGTCGATTTTATCGTATAAGCTCAAGTATAAAATGAACCGAACTCAAATGGAATGGAAAACGCTTTACCAAACTTAAATGGAAAGAAAAATATTTTTATTAAATATTTTTCATGTTGTAGTCGACTAGAATAGACCTGTGTATTTTCTAGTAGTCGACTAGAACAATCAGTAGCTATTGGTTTTTCATCCACATCAAAAGAGTCGACTGAATGACCATTGAGTCGACTAGACTACAAGAAGTAGTCGACTAGAACTCATTCTAGTCGACTAGATTAACCATTGTAGTCGACTAGAACTCAATCTAGTCGACTAGATGAAGCAATGTAGTCGACTCAAATGCAAAGGAGTCGACTAGTTCATCCTTAAAATCTGCAGATTTTTCAGAAAACATTTCCCCTGTTTTGTGGATTGTTTGTAATGGTGTTCAAACGGCTCTTGTCTTTCAATTACAATATTCACTCTTCAAAACCCTAATACAATGCTATATATAGAATGAGATGTGTATTGTGAAGACTAAGAGATTGAAATACAAAGAGAAAGAAAGCTAGCAAAAATTCTGCAGAAATTTTCTCTACAAAAGCCATTGAAACCAAGCTTTGAAAATCTGATTTTCTTCAAGTTTCTTTGAAAATCAAAACCTCTAGTATCTCTTCTTATTCTCCAAATATCATTCATTGATTATATCCTTTGAGAATACATTTCTAGAGCTATTATAAAATCACCAAAAACACTTGAGCTTATATTGATTTATCTTCCATAAAAACCTTTGGGTTTTGAGTGTTTTTGTTCTTGAGTGATTTTATTGATTACATACGAATTTGTAATCTCGGACAAGTGAAGTCCACCGATTGTTCAAGAGAGGGTTGTTCTCTTGATTGAGAGACAAGCTCGAGAGGCTTGTGTTGTAAAGGTTTGCCATTCCACCTGTGAAGGAAGGGCCATAGTGAAAGGATCGGGAAAAGTCTCAAGAAGGGGTTCTTGAGCCGAGGAGTAGGAGTTACCGAACCTCGAAAAATCACGGTGTCAATCTCTCTATCTCTCTCTCCTTATTTCATTCATTTGCATGATATATTTACTTGAATATCTTGTATGCTAATTAGTCTTGTGATTAGTTGTTAGATAAATTGAATTGAATTTATTCATTTGACTATTGAAGAAATTGAGTATTGATTATATATTGTTCCAATTTCGAAAAGGAGTAGAAATATTTTGAACACCCTATTCACCCCCCCTCTAGGGTTATTTAGTGACTAACAATTGGTATCAGAGCCTAATCTCTATTTTTTGGACTTAACCGTCTTAGAGAACGATCATGGCCTCACATTTAGTCACTCACGTTGAAGGACAATCTATTATTAGACCCCCTTGGTTTGATGGTTCAAACTATAGCTATTGGAAGACTAGAATGATAGACTTTCTTCAAGCTATTGATTTTCATATTTGGCAAGTTATTGTTGATGGACCTTTCACTATAACAAAAATAGTAAATGGAAAAACTATCCCCAAATTGCCCAACGAATGGGATAATTATGAACGTAGGCTTATGTCATTTAATGCTAAAGCTAAGGTGAATATAAATTGTGCCTTAAGTCCAAACGAATTTAATCGTGTCTCTACTTGCTCCACTGCAAAAGAAATGTGGGATAAACTTGAAGTAACTTATGAAGGTACTACTCAAGTTAGAGAATCTAAAATTGATATACTTATGCATGAATATGAATTATTTGCCATGAAGGAAGATGAAAATATTAATTCTATGATGTCTCGTTTCACTAACATTTTGAATGGACTAAAGCATCTTGGTAGAATTGTTCCTAGATCCGATGCGTCACGCAAAGTGCTTAGAAGTCTTCCGGCTAAATGGGATGCAAAGGTAACGGCAATCAAAGAAGCTCATGATCTCAACAACATGAGTCTTGATGAGATTTTCGGCTCTCTACTCACTTGGGAAATCACATTGAAATCTCGTGAAGACGACATCAAGCCAAGAAAAGGTATAGCTTTGCAAGCCTCTACCAAAAATGAAGACATTGAGCCGAATGAAGAAGAAGTGGATGAGGACATTGCTTTGCTCACTCAAGAATTCAAGAAATATCTTTAAAGAAAGAAAGCCAATAGTGGAAAATTCATGAGGAGAATCAAATCAAAAGGCGAGCCTAAGAAAAGGGAACCTCCAACGTGTTTCAATTATGGAAAGTCGGGACACTACAAAAGTGATTGCTTCAAGCTCGAAAAGGAGAACGAGAAAAGACCAAGCAAGATGGCTATGAATGCCACATGGGATGACTACGACTCATGTAACTCGGACGAGGAGGAAAATGGTGAAGAAATGGCAAACCCTTGTTTCACGGCAAATGAAGAAGAGGTACATTTAAATTCACATTCATTAGATAAAGATAAATTGTCATATGATGAACTTCTCTCTTCTTATGATGAATTACAAGATGCATTTGAAGAATTGCATGATGGATTTGAAAAGTTAGCTAGAAAATATATTCTTCTTAAGAAAGCTAAATCTTCATGTAGCTCTATTACTTCAAACTTAGAAGTTTCAAGCAATGACAAAAGCATAGAGCTAGAAAAGGAAAACAATCGGTTAAAAAATACTATAGATGATCAAATAAATGTCTTAGCTAAATTTACAAAAGGAAAGGAAAACCTTAGCATTATGTTGGGAAGACAAAGAGGATCATTTGATAAATGTGGTCTAGGGTATGATGCTTTTGACAAAGATGCAATTATCTTGAAAAAGAGGAAATCATTAAGGCATACATTTACAAGACAATCATCTCATGCATCCTCAAATGATTATAAGCATGTTACATGTTATTATTGCAAGAAAAAGGGACATAAAGCAAATGCATGTTTACTTAGGAAGAAGAAAGTGATAACAAAAATGATTTGGGTTCCAAAAGGAACCATTGCATGCTTGCATAGAAAGGAAAATGTTGTACCAAAAATGATTTGGGTTCCAAAAGGAACCATTGCATCTGTCTCTAACCCTAGTGGACCCAAGATAAATTGGGTACCAACAAATGTTACTTAAATTTGTTTTGTAGGTATGCTTGAAGTCTGCCTTAAAGGAAATGGCTTATTGGTAGTGGATGCTCAAGGCATATGATGGGAGACTAATCAAAATACATTTCTCTAAAAACTTATGAAGTAGGAAACGTAACTTTTGGAGACAACTCTAAAGGCAAAATTATAAGGATTGGCTCAATTGGTATATCTTCCACTCTTTATAGATAGCGTGTTTTTGGTTGATGGTTTGAAGCATAACTTATTTAGCATTAGTCAAATTGTGTGACAATGACTATGATGTTATTTTTAGGACCAATGCATGCTTAGTTAAGAAAGATGGGAATCAATTGTCAAATGCTAAAAGAAACGAAAATTTATACTATGTTGCTTTGAGAATGTTTTCATTGATTGATAAATGATCATTATTCATGTATCACATTCTTTTGTTTCTTGAAATTGCATGAGAAAAATGTCACATTGATTTAGAGTGAAATTATTTCAAAAGGGTGACTCTTATGGAAATATATTTTCATTGTACTTTCATATGTTCAAAGAATTTTGAAATGAAATGAATCTTCCAATGTGCTATAGCTTTACAAATCTTGAAAAAGGGCATATAATTTATTTTTGCTAATCAAGGGAAGTTATATTGGTTTTCTTGTTAATTCTTGATGATTGAACATGAATAATGCATATGGTTGTTTACTATGATTCATATATGAAATGGAGTCTCATTCCATTACTAATTTCATATTTGGTTCATTGACTTGATAATTAACCATGATCATATCTTACCATTTTGAATTGACAAATGCACTTCATGATAATGTTCTTAAATGATAAATTCAATTGAAGCATAATGGTTGTTGAAGATCATTCATTTTGTGCTAATATGCTTATAATGAATTATGACTAAAAATGTGCTAACACAAATGGACCCTAGAGCAAAAAGGGTACCAAAGAAAACCACTTGAGTGTGTCTTGTAGGTGTGGATTGATTCCTTACTCAAGATCAATTGATTCTTCAATTGTGATGCTATAACTCAAAAGGGGAGATGAAATTAAGGTTTCTCACAAAATGAGTGGACATTACAAATCATCTGCAAGCAACTCTATGTAAAATGGGTAAAGCTAGCATCATGGTACACATTTTCTATCCTCAATTACTAATGTGCTTTCATTGATGAGATTATACATGACATACATATGCTCATTCAAGTATGTTGAATCGTTATTGATATGTCATGGAATAAACTTGATGATTGGTAATAAGAGTGATTGGCTACTTGGTGCATACAATTGACTATGCTTTTGATGAATACTTGATAGTAGCTTGCTTTGAATTGACTTGGATATATGAAAGAAAGTCTTGATCATGCATGATTTCTAAAGAATATAGTCATGACCATCTCTAGACCATCAAAGCTATTTCACTTGATTTTGGTTGATTACTTGAGTAGCTATGTCTTATTTTTGTTCATGGGCCTTCATGATTTTAGTGCTTTATCTAAATTCTCTTGACATGACATATTGCACATTTATTTGAGGTGTTTAATTTTGAAGAGAAATTTGGACGGACTTGGAATATATGTTTAATCAAATATATCCTCACTAGTAAACCTCAAGAGAGCATAATTTCTTTGAATGATCTATCTAATGCAAATGAGAATAAGGAATATGTGATGAAATTCTATGCGATTAAATGATTCATCATCCTCTATTATATATCTTCTTGGTAATCATCCTAGAGGGATTTGCATAAAGATTTTCATGAAAATGATTTTCATGATAATTAGCCTTTGTTGTTTCAAATTGAAATCTTGGTTGAAGCTATTTAATATATGCTTGGATCTTTATTATGTAAAGGAACTATAGGTTTCTCTTTGAAGGAAGCATGTTGAAAAGATGGAGATTTTGTGCTCAAATGTTGCTATCTTGAATGTTTATTGGAAAAACATGATTCATGAGTTTTATGTGCACATATCATGAAAGACATACGTTTTTATTGTTCTTGCATTATTATGATTTTCTCAATGATATATAATATTTTCTATATCTTAAACTTTGATATCATTATCATACATGCATACTCTTGTATATCTTATAATGTATATTAATGTTGCATTCTATGTCTAATAATGGTAACCCAAGGTTTTGACCGTTATTATTCCAAGATCTTAACCAAGAAGGATACAGATTTTTCTTTGCACATATGAATGAAATTAAAATTCTAAAAATGCCACATGCCTCTTTGCATGAAATGTTTTTATCTAATGCATTCCTATATGAAAAATTTTCATGAAGTGATTCACAATGCTTTGAAATGTATTAGTTCTAGAAAATGGGTTTAAAACTATCATAAGCCGTATTTTTTTTGAAAAATGATCCAAGAGGGTGTTTTGAATGGCTTTAAGTGATTTTCTTATGGATGAAGGATATTTTAGAACCTATTGATAAACATTCTTTTTGTTGTTTATCATTTATAACTTGTCACAAATTTGGTTATAAGATTCATTGGAGTATTATGTTTACCAATTTTTGATGTGTTGTGTAAAGACGTTTATCACAAACATGCAATCTATTTCAAAATGAGCATGATAGATAAATTTATTTTCCTCTTGGGAAAAATACATTTAAGTGTCATGACATAATTTCAAATACTTTTTGACACTTCGGTTTTGGGATTATATGGTTTCCTTGGTTGACTACTCTTGGACTTAGATGTTTAGTAACATAATTAAGCCTAAATTATATGTTATCTTGGTTCATCTCTTATTATTTTAGATAAACATTTTTACCATATATATAAGAGATATATCTTGTGTTTCTAGCACTTGTGAAGATTACATATCTTTGCCATTACATTAAAAGTTTTCAAAGACATGCACTTATGAGAAATGAGATCACCTTCATGATTATAATTTTCTTCGTCAATATTCTCACAAAGTTTATCCAAAAGAACTCATTGTGTAAAATTTCATAAAGATATGGAAATGCCTTTGAACATTAGTGTGTTAGCATTTGTCTTGTGTATTTTTCACTTGCTTATTTTAGAATATTCTTTTCTTAGTCATCATCATGATTTTTACTCTATTCACATTACATGTTATGATTAGATGTTGCATATGTGTT
Source organism: Cornus suecica (assembly GCA_963922005.1). Taxonomy (NCBI): domain Eukaryota; kingdom Viridiplantae; phylum Streptophyta; class Magnoliopsida; order Cornales; family Cornaceae; genus Cornus; species Cornus suecica. Next base: position 22,886,713 of record OY998241.1, read on the forward strand.
TATTTATTTTCACGTGATTAAGATGAAGGTGTTGTTGACTTATTCTTAAGTGCTCATATATGATTTTAAGTGAATTTTCATACATGACTATGTGAGTTTAAATGATCTAGTGTTTGAGTGCTCTTTGTTTACATATAGTATGTTGAATACTTATGGTTTGAGCTTTAATTCAAAGACACATACTTGAACATTAAGTCACTTTTCATTTGAGTCATCAACTTAATATTTGTATTTGATTTATGAAAATCTATGTTGACCATATATCCTATTTGTCTATGAAAATCAAGCAAATGGTTTAGTCATCATTGATGACATGTGCTAACATGTCCTCATTGCCTTCATGAATGCAAAGTTATGTTTGTAATTTGATAATCATCTTAAGCATATTCATGAAATGTGTGGACATTATGAGATTGTATTACTTCGAATGATATATTATATGATCACAATTCATTTATGCAACTTGATTCTCTTCTTGTACTTGATTGTATTTACTCTTTTTAATGATGTCAAAGAAGGAGAAAATTAGTTGATGAGTATATGTTGTATGCACATTCTTAGGGGGAGCTTTGCTCCTTGGTGATAGGGGAAGAAATACCAAACTTTATACATATGACTATGTGCTTATTTTCAATCATGTGCCCTTTGCATGCGTTTTTACAAGCGTTATTTGTATGTCAAAGAATCCTTGTCATCATTCACGAACTAAGCATATCGAGATTAGGCATCATTTCTTATGTGATCAAATTGCAAAAATAGACGTTGTATTGGTTTTTATTAACACGAAAAATCAATTAGCGGACATTTTCACAAAGCGTTTTTCCGGAGGATTCTCTTTCAAAATTTGTAGAGAAATTGGGTTGGCTTTGGGCGTTGATGTATTAGCATGATAAATTCTTTATTCAAACGTCATTTCCCACCTTTTTATGTTGCCAAAGGGGGAGAAGTAAGTTGCTTTCATGTATCATGCTTTCGTGTATGTAAGTCATGTTTATGTGTGCCTCCATGCTAGTGTATGAAATTGCCAAAATATATTTACTAAGGGGGAGCATGTAATGCACACATTGAGGGGGAGGATCACTTGATACTTCACCATTTACACGTAAACACGAAATGTTTTGTCAACATCAAAAAGAGGGAGATTGTTGGCCTTGAAATTTATTCTCGGACAATAAATCCTATTTTGATATTAACAAAACATTTAAAGCGTGTTTAATACTAATGAATTATCTAGTTTATATTTTCAGCAAAAGACAGGTGAACGACTCAGAAATCAAACTCGAAAAGGAAACTACTCGAAAAACAAGCTCGGAAAGAAAGCTTGATTTAAAGCAAAAAGCTGTGAAAGAAATTGAAGCGCAAATGGAAAATCAATTTATTCAACGGCATAAGCGAAAGTCGAAGACTCAAGACTCGGGGTAGATAGGTCGGGGAGCGATCACTGTAACAAGGTAATTTTATGTGTCGATTTTATCGTATAAGCTCAAGTATAAAATGAACCGAACTCAAATGGAATGGAAAACGCTTTACCAAACTTAAATGGAAAGAAAAATATTTTTATTAAATATTTTTCATGTTGTAGTCGACTAGAATAGACCTGTGTATTTTCTAGTAGTCTACTAGAACAATCAGTAGCTATTGGTTTTTCATCCACATCAAAAGAGTCGACTGAATGACCATTGAGTCGACTAGACTACAAGAAGTAGTCGACTAGATTAACCATTGTAGTCGACTAGAACTCAATCTAGTCGACTAGATGAAGCAATGTAGTCGACTCAAATGCAAAGGAGTCGACTAGTTCATCCTTAAAATCTGCAGATTTTTCAGAAAACATTTCCCCTGTTTTGTGGATTGTTTGTAATGGTGTTCAAACGGCTCTTGTCTTTCAATTACAATATTCACTCTTCAAAACCCTAATACAATGCTATATATAGAATGAGATGTGTATTGTGAAGACTAAGAGATTGAAATACAAAGAGAAAGAAAGCTAGCAAAAATTCTGCAGAAATTTTCTCTACAAAAGCCATTGAAACCAAGCTTTGAAAATCTGATTTTCTTCAAGTTTCTTTGAAAATCAAAACCTCTAGTATCTCTTCTTATTCTCCAAATATCATTCATTGATTATATCCTTTGAGAATACATTTCTAGAGCTATTATAAAATCACCAAAAACACTTGAGCTTATATTGATTTATCTTCCATAAAAACCTTTGGGTTTTGAGTGTTTTTGTTCTTGAGTGATTTTATTGATTACATACGAATTTGTAATCTCGGACAAGTGAAGTCCACCGATTGTTCAAGAGAGGGTTGTTCTCTTGATTGAGAGACAAGCTCGAGAGGCTTGTGTTGTAAAGGTTTGCCATTCCACCTGTGAAGGAAGGGCCATAGTGAAAGGATCGGGAAAAGTCTCAAGAAGGGGTTCTTGAGCCGAGGAGTAGGAGTTACCGAACCTCGAAAAATCACGGTGTCAATCTCTCTATCTCTCTCTCCTTATTTCATTCATTTGCATGATATATTTACTTGAATATCTTGTATGCTAATTAGTCTTGTGATTAGTTGTTAGATAAATTGAATTGAATTTATTCATTTGACTATTGAAGAAATTGAGTATTGATTATATATTGTTCCAATTTCGAAAAGGAGTAGAAATATTTTGAACACCCTATTCACCCCCCCTTTAGGGTTATTTAGTGACTAACACGTAGGATTCCAATTTGAATTTTCTTTTGAAGAACTCGATGCTACATGGGAGGCCTTTACAAATTATGTTTTTGCAATGACATTCGAATTCTACATTACTCCAACAAAACCCAAACCTTTTGTATTTCCTACAGTTTTTCCAACACTTAACATATGATTAAGCTTAAGAGTTCCACTAGACCACTTCTGAATAGTCAAGTTAGCATTTTTCAACTCTTTTTCCAACTGTCAATCTTAGTAGATATCTCAACCAATTTCTTATTGAGACCATCTACTAACTTCAAAACCTCAGTCTTTTCAAGTTCAGACTTATTCAAATCCTCAATCAACTTGGCCTTTTAGGTCTGTAAGAGATTTGGGGTTTGAGAACTATTGGCTAATTCATCTTTTAAAGAATGCAATTCTTTGTCTATGTTAAGACATTTAGTCAACAGTTTCATGTGATTCTTGTGAAGTTGTATGGTCTTATCAAGTCATTTCTTATAACTCTTGAAGCGTTTCATCACAATCTCCATCACTCTCAGAACCTTCTTCTTCATACATCACCAAACTTGAAGCAACTTCTTTAAACTACTTGCTATGTGCAGGAAACACGGTGAAATTCTCAGAATCATCACCTACTTCTGATTCTGTGGCATCACTAGCTGATCCATTGTCAGAGTCATCATCCCAATTCACAGCTAATCCTTTGCATTTCTTCAAAGTGTTTGCACACTCTGCAGCTATGTGACCATATCTTTGACATTCAAAACATAGGGGTTTCTTCTTTTTAGGATCATACTTGTCCTTCCTATTTTGAGTTTTATTTATACTTCTAAACTCACCCAAATTATCCCCAAATTTTTGTCCTTGGCCATTCTATTTAGCCTTAACAAATTTGGTCAACCTCTTAGCAAACACGACAATATCATTCAGACTCAACTCACTTTCTTCATCAAGTTCAACCTAATGCTCCCTAGTGGTTTTGAAAGCTATGCTCTTCTCTTTTACCAACTTCCTTGACCTTCCGGCACTGGGCAGGCGTCAGCCCCCATACATGGTCTTACGACTTTGCGGAGACCTGTGTTTTTGGTAAACAGTCGCCTTGGCCATTCTATTTAGCCTTAACAAATTTGGTCAACCTCTTAGCAAACACGACAATATCATTCAGACTCAACTCACTTTCTTCATCAAGTTCAACCTAATGCTCCCTAGTGGTTTTGAAAGCTATGCTCTTCTCTTTTATGACACTTGCCTTCTTAGGGAGATTTTTGAATATCTCCATCTCATAAGATTTTAAATTTCCAGCCAATTCTTCAACCTTAATTTCTTTAAGACTCATTACCTCAGATATGACAGTCACCTTAGACCTAAAACGCTCAGGCAGAGAGCTAAAAATTTTCTTCACTATGGTAGTATCAGGAATAGGCTCACCTAGATTATGACATCCTGTAAAAATATCAGTTAATCTAGTCTCAAAGACTTCATCCTCCTCCATCTTTAGCTGTTCAAATTGAGAATTCAAAATTTGAAGCTTTGATTGTTTCACCTTCAACGTTCCTTCATGAGTGACATGGAGAATGTCCCAAGTTTCCTTGGAAATTACGCACGTAGCAATCCTCTTGAACTCACTCGGAGTTACAGCATTGTATAACACATTCAACGCCTTCGAGTTCTAATTCGCATTATTTGTCTCGGCAGTAGTCCACTTGCTCGACGGTTTTGGTGTTGATTCATTGGTTGCGTTGTCTTTCATAATATGAGGTGAATATCCTACTTCAACAGTATTCCACGCTCTTTCATCTAAAGATTTCAAAAATGCTCTCATCCTCACTTTTCAATATGTGTAATTTGACCCATCAAATAAAAGGCATCTAGATATGGAACCTATTTCACAAGGCATCTCCATCGTTCTAAGTTCACGATCTAACCCTAGGTAATTAACCTAAATTGGGACAACCTTGCTTTGATACCAATTGAAATTACCAACACGATAATGAGAACAGCCTAAAGGGGGGTGACTAGGTTTTTTGTCAATTTTATTATCAATGAAAATTATATAGCAGAAATTCAATTTTAATTAGTCACAAAATCTAATTCTCCATTCAATTCTCAAAATCAGATCAATCAAACAAATATGAAAATAAGTGCAGAAATTTAAATCATGGGAAGACACGGAGATTTTTATGTATATCTCACCATATGTATATCTCTGTAGAAGAAGAGGATAAAGTTGTAGAAAACTTGCAGAGAATTATTAAAGATGTGCCTCCTCTTGTTGTAGACTTGGGTATTTATAGACAAAGATTATCCAAACCCTAAGTTTGCCCTTTCTTGTAATTTCACATCCAAACCCTATATTCTGGTGAATATAATGTATATATGGAATGCATATTGATGTATATAAGTCGTGGTCATATCATAAAACCAACCCCCGAACAATTTGGACATCGTAGGCAAAATCTGGTAAAAACTTGTCGTAGCTACGCTTCAAGCATAGGTCCAAACATATCTCCAAGCGTAAAAATGTGTTTTCCAGCCACTTTTTGAAACTGAAAGCGTAGGCTTAAGCGTAGGTATTTTAGTCAAAACCACTTTTCTTCACAACTGCGCCAAAATGACCCTCTTGAACCAACGATATTTTTGCTTGAAGTGATGGCTTTGAAAAATATCATTTTCCCGCTCTAGGAGAAATTTTTCCTCAATATGCTCACTTTTGTGCTTTACTTGTATTATTTATTACTTTAATGTTTGATTTTGCCTTTGATGAAGCTTATCAATGTCATTGAAACCAAACCAACCTATCTAACACTCAACATTGTTATTGTCCAGAACATGCCATAAATAAACAATACACAAAAGTGTTCTTACAGAAGGAATGTTACATATGAAAATGCAAAGTTTGATCAATGAAGTAGAAGAAAAAAGATTAGTCTACTATAGTAAAATATTCACAAAAACATGAAATGTAGCGTCCGGTATTTTTACGTGCTAATTTAAATTTTTTATTAATGATAAAATGCATACGTGATTATGTGTTTAATGTGATTTTGTGCTTAATATGCTTATGTGTTTAGCATGACTTACATGTTTTATGTGATATTAAAAATTGTAAGTTGCGTGTTCTATTTTCATTTTGAGAATAATGAAAATTATTGGAAACGATTTCGGAAAAGAAATGACCGAAGGGTAAATTGGTATTTTCATATTTAGAGCACTTAGTGGAAAGTGTAGAGATTTGACTAAGTGTTGGGATGTCAATGACATGTTGGTAATTAGATAGGATGACAAGGGGTAAAAGTGTAATTAAGAGTCACAATTGCACTCTTGTAATTAACCCTAAGTTGAGAAGAAAGTAGTCATTTTACACTTTTATGTGGTGTCTCAATTCTAGCCATTGATCTCCTTCTCCCATCTTTATTCTCAACCCTTGGATCATAGGACCTTGCTTGGTTGGTACTTAAATGCAAGAATGCATTATTCTTAGTCTTTCACTTGGTAAGACTTCATGTGAACCCTTGGATCATTTATGCATTTTCCTTGCTTTATTCTCAACCCTTGGATAGTGAGAATTGTGAGTGGAGAATCTCTAAAAATCCATAAGTCTTTCATTGCAACACTTTTCTATTTCTCTACAAACCTATTTTCTCTCTACACTTCTCCTTCCCTCTTGTTCTTCATCACTTCCTCATTTGATTTCATCTAATTTCACTTGAAGTTTGAAGAAGTGTTCAACATGGGAATTGCTAGGGTTGCTCTCCTCTTCCATTTGCTCTAAGTATTGGGGTAAGTCTCTAACTCTTTTGAGTTTTCTAACTTCAAACCCTAGAGTGTATATTCTTGAAGTTATGTGATCAACTTTTGATTGTTGGGTTCCTTTTCTCTTGAATCTTATTAAGGACCATAAGCTGAACCTTTGCACCGAGTGTTTCGGTTATTGAAAGCTTGGAGTTCATCTTGTATTTTTGAGGTCACTTTTGGATTGGAGACTTTGGTAAGTGTCTTAACTATTTACTTTCTTTTGAGTATTCCCTTTATGAAACCCTAAAATAGAAATCATTAGGGTTTGAATTGATTATTGTGGTTGGAGCCACTTGTGTGTAAATTTTTGGTTTATTGTTGATGCCATAGTAATTTTGTGGTTTATGAATGGTGTATTGCTAGTTGGAAGCTATCCTATTGAACACTTGGAGTGGTAGCTTGGGTTGGACTTATTTTGGGCATTCTTAAGTAACTTGCTTGGAATTGAGGTAAGGGAAAAATGAATTATTTTCATCTTTGTACGAGGGTGTATGCGTCTATGTGTATATATGCCGTATATATATATGCGAGTTGAGTCTTGACAACTTAGACAATGAATTAGGCCCTTTAAAGCATGGTTGTGTGATATAAATTCTTGTTGGGATATATTACTTACAAATGTGAAATTGTAAGCATTGTGATAAATGGAATACAATATATTGCCTAATGAGAAAAACACATGTATTGTAATTGAGCATGTTGTGAACCATTGCTTGTAAGTGTGAAATTGTAAGCATGATAGTTATATTGAGTACAATATATTGCAAATGAGAAAATCATATATTGTGAGGGAACATGATTACTATTGGAAACCTTGATGCATATTGAGTACATTGTGTAGGGTTAAAATCATGGTGTTGGTATATGCGGGTCGTGTAATCATGTGTGGGTAGTCTTGTTCTGGATCATCGCAACAGCTGGCCAGTGGGTGTATCACACCTACGGAAATTAGTAAGTCCAAAAATGTGATACCAAGTTAGGAGTCGCAAGTTGGCTCCTCTCGTATTCTTGACATTTGGCATTTTGGCACACGGAGTTGCAAACAGGGCTCTCGTGCAACCGTCTTCCTTGTTGAAAGTGAAAGAGAGAAAATTCGCTTGGGAAGAATCGGTGCGGTACTCAACATTACTTGATGAGCTTGTATCCTCAAAACTAACTGGATAGAATATGTATTCATTAACATGTGTTGGGCAAAGTGGGTATCATGAGGTGTGTTAAGTTGCATTGCATTTAAATTGCTATATATATGTGATTGTGGTTTTGATGTTGAAGCATGCTATAATTTTGAATAATTATGATGTAAGCATGTTGGGGGAATTATTTGTTGGGTTCGATAGGGTTCCATATTGGCGTGAGAGCCATGTGGAACAAAAGACTGACCTAGGAGTAGTATCATGAACCTTGGGTGGGTTGTACCACTCGGACTATCCAGATTGGGGCAATGACGCTTCCTGTACTGGGCTAGTGAGCTCACCCCATGACATATTATATTTTTCAGGTGATAATCCCGTTACGGGATGTTCGTAGCCACTCGATGGATTATGGCATCTTGTCTATTCTTTTGTACTTATAGAGATGGACTTATCATGTTGTGATGTATAGGTGATACATGTATTCACATGTTTTCTTTTGTGAACTTGTAATCCAAATGATTAAATACTTATCTTTTCCCAGCTAATGTGTTAGCCGGGTAATTTGTATTTTTATATACGTCCCTCGGAGCGTTATGCGCGAGGATTCTTTTCTTTTGGTGCACTTCGGTGCCAACATTGTAAAAATATTATTTTAATCAAACTATGACATGTTTCGTCTTTGGGCGCTTGAATGTAGTTTTTGAATTGTTTTATTTAGAGTTGTGTAGTGGATTTTTGCTATAGAATAACATTATTAGGAAATTGGCTGAAAATGGCATTTTTTTAAGTTTTCAAACAAACCCTTCTTATTTTGAATGAAAACCCATTTTCGCCTACCCCCGTGACCTCGATTAAAACTTTGGACTTTAGAACATGATTTTGAGTCATTTGAAAATATTTTGGCACTTAAAAAGTTGGTAGGATGCTAAAACGAAAACCAAGGCAAAACGATCATTTTATTGCAATTTTTCACGAAATGAACTTTTTCTAAGCTTATTATTGTAATATAGAATTAGTTTAGAGGGGTTAAGGGTAATTTTTCAAAACTCAAAAAATGGTAGAGATTTTTGGTTCTATAGTAATGACTATAGAACCCGCACCTATGCTGCTCGACACAGCAAGCGCGTGCGACCGTTTTTAAAACTTTATATCTAGGGCTACGGAGCTCGAATCGAGGCAATTTTTATGGAGTTGGAACGCTGACATCTTGAAATTATGTTTAGGATTTTTAATCACACGAGTTAACATATTTTTGAGTGATTTATGTTCGTTTGAAGATGATGGTATATTTTAAACTTTTACATCTCGCGGTCTTTCTTTATAAATTTATATTTTTCAGGTGGCTTACCGGAATTCATTTCCGTTTCTTTCTATGGGCTTCTTTGAACCTCCTTTATCATATATATCTTCAGTTTTTTAGTGGTAGTCCAGGAGCCTCGGTTTTGGCACCCAAACGCTTGTTTTACCCATTTTTGTTTGGTTTTGGTCGGCGTTGTCCAATACCGTTTTCCAAAATTCATATCTCTAGTCTCGTGGCTTTGATTTGGTTTTGTTTGTTCCTAAGGCTTATGCTACATCCAAACCTTGTAGTTATACTTGTAAATTACCATTTTACCCCTGAATTGACCATTTTACCATTGGGCAAACATGGGTGTTGGAATGATCTGTTTACAAATCTGTTTAAGTCATTTCATTTCCTTTTCGATCCTGAGTGATCTTTTTGACATATTTGGGATATGAATTGACTATTTTACCCTTCAACGGGTATTTGACGACTTAATTAGATTTTATTTTGTTTCTTTTCACTTCCGCATTCACCCCCTTAGGTTTTAGGCTCGCCTTTTAGAGTCCTAGGAAATTAGGGGCGTGACACGAAAGGTTGTCCGGATTGGAAGTACAGATTAGCAAGGCTATTTACTCTTGTGGGGACCATTCTCAACATTAGCTCAAAATAGTTGTTATTTGGTAGTGAGTGGGAATGTCAGTGTCCATGTTATCTTGTATATTGTAGCATGTCTTAATTAATGAGTGTGTGAATGCATGAATGCGTGGAAATGAAGAATGGAGAAGTTGTGGGTAGTATAGCTAACCCTCACAAGACTTAACTCGTCCACTCGGCGTTTGCTGAGGGGTTTAATAGGCTTGTTAGACGTGCTAAGTGTAATTGTCAACCCTCACGAAATCAAGGGATTAATGTAGAATAGTTAGATTAGAAAATCATCATAGGATGTTGTTAAAGTTCTCCTGCGTTCATTGCTAAAAGACTAGCAATATGTAAGTTTCGGGGTATGATGAGTGCTAAATGTTGTCCATTTTAGGCACCAAACTCACTATTGCTACATTTTATCATTAAATTATTTGGTATTTTTATGCGGTTTGTGTGTTAAAGCGTGTTTTAAGAGCTTAACGAAGAAATGAGCTAACTTTGGTAAATTAACCAAAGAAGTGCTTGTGTCTATCCACAAAGAGAGCAAAAGAGGAGTTTTCAACCAAAAAGTATCTCTCAGAGGGTAAAAATGACATTTTTTGGAGCAGTAACTTCGAGAAACATACCAAAGGGGTCGAGGGCGTTCTAACAGAGCAATTATCAAGAAAATTGGTTTTCAAATATTTTGCTACGTTTATAGTAGCTAAAACTGACTAGAAAGTTCTAAAACTACGCTTAAGCTACCCTTGGCATTTTTTGCCCTGAAGGAGCTACGATTAAGCGTAGCGGGCCAAGAGTAGGTAGAGCTAACAAAGATGAGTCCTGATCCGATGTCATGCTCCTAAAATCCTAAGAGTCCCAAACCGGGACATCCAAGGACTCCGGGGTGTGATATGTACAAGAAGCAACCAACTAAGAATATCAACCACAATAAAATGTATGGAATAGCGATAAAGATTATCTATTCCACATATACTGAATGATAAAATTATAACAGCAGAATCTAATGAAAATCCAGCAGAGTTCCATTTATAAAGGGAACATCCCGGAAACACAAACACAATAGAATAACCTGCCAATAATAAAGATATGACAACAAAAACACACAAACCAACATTTATTAAATCTACTAGGGCCAAGGTAGTTAAATGAAAACCATCACTACCCTTACACAACCCTCCAAAACCTATGAAGCAATGATACTCAATTGAAAGTACATAAAGATATATGACGGTGCCGAAGAGATACAATGGCACTAAGAGAATAAAAGATACATCAAAAGGGATATACCAATAGACTGGCTCCCAAAGATACAACGATTGTCCCCCGATGACAAAAGGAAGAGAAACAAGAGTATAAATGAATTATGGATAAACTGAACAAATACTAAGTACAACGTCCCAAACCATCCGTACAGTCATCGCCATTATACATGTCGTCAACATCCACCTGCAATCCTGTAATCTGTGAGGGGGTGAGCAGAACCACGGGGGTTCACAATAAAATCTCTAATAAACACACCCCAAGCCGTTCAGGAAAATACTAACCATCATGTATGCGTGCATCTATCCTAGGTTGGTATGTCATTTCGGATGGCACTCATGCCAATCTAAGCCCCCAAATAATCGCACAATAACCCAATCATATATTAGGGAAACATAATAATGCACAAAGCATACAGTCTAATGCTAACGACAAATCCCTATCATATACCAATGTACAAAACACAGTCGAGTATATATATATAAACATATATACATACCCTAAAGGTAACTAATCATATCCCGATATATGAGTACATATATATGTATATGTATAAAAATGTAAGTACACAATCAGTCTCACAAGGTACAATCAAGAGTCGTACTCTAAGTACCAACACCCATAGTTTACATTACTCTTACAAACGTACGCTAAATACACAACACCTAAGTCCAAGCTAACAAATCACCAAGCGCTAACAACGCTAACCAGATGATCCAAAATGGGAGAATCACAATCACCTCTAATATCCAAAGGAAGAAATATCCACAACTAGTACCAAGGAAGGCTCATAACCCACTCCCCGAGAACATAGGAGGGAAAACACTCAATCTTGCATAGAAACATAACCATATTCAATATATATATATATATATATATATATATATATATATATATATATATATATATATGTGAACCATCATCCCATTACTAGAGAAGCTCTACATCTCAAGGATCAGATCACCTCAATCATATAACTATGTAAGTCTTAATATACAATCTCTAATAAGGTCAAATAAATCATTAACGCTCTCACTATAGGTAAGGAAAGCTAACCGATCAAATCACGGAGAGCACATGAACACTACTCTTATGAACGACCATCTATGGATCAAAAAACAAAGCAATGGGAAAGAGGTCCCAATCCTAAACTACCGGATAAGTGAGATAACAATATTAAGGTTAAGAACACCCACAAGTGATTAAAGAGACACCCGAACAAAAGAAACCAAAAGCGGATTGCCGAGAGTAAAAGCCATAAAAAGATGAATCCCAAGGATTCAATAGTTTTAAGAAAAAGGTTTTAATAACTGAACCAACCCATTCGGCATCCATGCCCCTAACATATGTAAAACCCTAAATCACCTAAATGGTGACATCAATCAACCAATCAGAAGAGAAAGACAACAATATATGTGTGCACTAAACAACAAGCCTCATACCCGAGACATAAAAATGAGTGAAAGCAAAAGTGAAACAAGAAGACATATTTCAAATACTCTGCAGGTCGAGATCTCGAGAAGAAGCCTCAGAATCTCAAAATCTCGAGAAATGTTTAAAAAGTAGGTTTTCTTTTAAGAACCCACACAAAAATTATCGTCTTACCCCCGGTCTTCGTGATTCGCCATCATTGAATTTTAGAAGTTAAAAATATTTCTAAAGAGGATCCTAAGATCACTTTTTAAAATACGAAAACTTGTTGTGGCTACAGGGGTGAGCAAAAATGGGTTTTCCCTTTTAAATAAGAAAGAGTTAGATTATAAATCTTAAAAAACACTATTTTTCAAATGATAGCCTAATAAGAGTGACTACAACTCCAAGGAAGAACACAATCACCAAGGACACCAAGGTCCTAAATGGCCGTTGCCACAAAGCCAACTAAGTTCAATTATCATCTAGTCTAACTCAACCAAAATTCAAAAGTACGATTGATAACTCATTCCTTAAAAGGTGAAAGGCGTCTAATGGCGTATACTACACAATTAACTATGTTCACAATTTTATCAGCCGCATTCTCTAAGGCCTCAACTCACAGTTGACACTAAAAGTTATAACCAACCTCAACTATCCAAAGAGGTCACTAGGCCAACATACTTAACCCTCAAAGGGAATAAAAGTACATAACCCCAAGTATAAGAATCTACATTTTAATATACTTTAATAATTACTGCATGTAAATCATATTTTCATGTTATCCACTTTTAGTTGAGCATTACATTAAAATATGAATTCATATACCAATATTTATAATCCACATGCTCCAACATCAGATGCAATAATATCAAGATCTACACGTAAAATAGAATCACATAATGGCAACGTGAATGCAATGTGACTCACCATCACCTCAAGGTAAACACACTAGCCACTCAAGCCAACACCACCACCTCACAGTACACACAGTTGCCACATAGGCCAATATTACCACCTTTTGGTTTCACACACTTGCCACACAAGCCACCTCATGGTTACACACATTTGCCACACAAGCCACCTCATGGTTACATGACCCACATAATACATGCTTTTAGACCAACACCCATGCACTCAACACGACACGGTGTACTCAATATACATAAAAGGCCTCAATAAAAACCATGTCTCATCATAATACATGTTTTTATATCATTATGCAATATATTATGCCCAATTCATTAACATGCTCATAATTACTCACATATGAGCAATTTTTCACGAGGATATCAATTTCATTTCAGTTAACATGTTTTTAATTCAATTAAAGCAATGGTCCACAAAGGTATCAATTATATCTCTTTTATCATGCTTTTGAATTAATTAAAGCAATAATCCACAACTATACGGGGAACTAGAATAACATTTCAAGTTCATAAATTTCACATCTCGCAATTCATATTAATTGCATATTTATTTTCAATAATCAAAGAAAATGGAAACGTACACAACCGCGCCTACACATATACACCAAACTACGTCTAGCGCTATTAATTCCCATTACCTAGATGGAACTAGTCTAATATACTACTAAGGCCACAACGTAAATCATATATATATATATCCTCGTATACTCATATATATATACACATAAAAATATAAAGGACGTAACCAAAGGTGAGAGGGTTAGAGGGACTCTCACCATAATACGCGTGCTAAAATCAGCTCCGGAACGCATCCACATCCAAAAGTGGAGCCTATCGATGAATAGTGTCGGCGCCCGAATATGGGTCCGTCGACTAAAGTTATCCGGATGAAATTCCGCTTAGACCGAAATGTCCACCTTGATGACCTATTCAACATAGCCGAAGCCCATTAGTAATAAGCTAACCAAATTGAACAAATATGAGAAATACCAAAATAATTTTCATACCTACTTTCTCAATTTCCCGACAAACCGCTCAACGGAAAATTCAAAAATTTTAGTATGTCCAACACGACACCAAGATGAAATTACCCTCTAAAAATCAAAGCTATATGAGCTCAAAATGTCGCCGAAATGGTGATGCAAAGTTTCGGCCAGTACCAGATCAAATCAACTCTACTATGCGCGAACCACCATGGCGCCATCGCTGCTCGTCCTCTACTCACTAATGCCACCACTTGGGCATGCCGCCACCACCGGATCTCCTCACCAATGATGCCTACGCCTTCCTCCAGCCACGTCCTTCTCTCTCCAGTAGCTCCCTCACGTGACCTCCCTCTCTCACCGGCAATGGCTTGCAAGGAAGAAGATGAAGCTACGTAGCCGCGCCAATGAAGAAGATAAGAAGAAACAACCATGTAAGTTGTATGAAAGAAGAAAAAAAGAGATGAAGTCGTGCCCTAAGCCTTCGTTTGGTAGGAGAGATTTGAATGGATTTGGGGAGAAAAGAAAATAAAGAATAGTGTTATATATGTTTGTGTTGATATCTTGAAGAGAAAAGAAATGATTTGGAGGGATAAGCCTATAACTACAAAACCCTTTGGTGTTATCCCTCTAAAAATGAGAAGATCTGGAGAGAAAAGAAAGAGTAGCAACTTTAAGTATTAAAATGAGAAAACTATCCTCTATAATTAAAAAAACAACTTTATTAACTAAAGAATATACTACTAATTTAATTATTATCCTTTCTTTTCTTTTATCTTATTTGGCTTATCCAAATAAGAATAATATCATTACTTTTATTTTCTTTCATAATCTATCCAAAGATAAATTTAAAATATTGCTATCCTTTCTTTTCTTTTCTTTTCCCTCATAACTAATGTTATCCTTTCTTTTCTTTTCTTTCATGTCCATCCAAAGAAGTCCTAACTCTTCTCTCTCTCCATTACATATATACATTTATGAATATATTATATATTTATATATAATAACTTAAAATCATATACATATATATAATTATCCCATTAATTCATATATATATATATATTTAATTACAATATATCTCGAAAATATACCGAAAATCTCAAAATCTAGTCACGCGATCCGGAAAGTCCACGGGACACCAAATAAATAGTATAAACTAAAATAAATAATCCGGGGTGTGAAACCCCAACCACTGGATCACTGAATAAGTCTCTAACTCACCGAAACTCCTAAAATAGCTGGACATTAACATTTATCGAGCAAAACACAAAACAACGTCACAAAAATATATACGTATGCAAAACAAGTACCAATATCAAGAAATAATTAAACGGAGCAAGCAACTGTAAGCGTTACGAGAAATAACTAAAAACACTATTGTCGTAACTGAAATTATCGAGTCAGAACATTAAACGTCGAACAAACAAAATGTGTCACCACTCAGTCGAAGTACCAAACGTTAAATTTTAAAATGAAACTGCATAATCGATAATTAGAAATTCCTTGAAGTCGTCAAGGGAAATTGTAAAGTCGTCAGTCTACTATAAACGTAAACGTGAAAAATTTACACATACTGAACACCAAGACGTCATGAATAAGTGACGTCACAACCGAAGATAAATCGAAAAGAATTTCAGGAAAAAGGGAATATAACATGGGGTGGTACATCTGATTTGAACTCTTTTGACATATCTTTGACTCCAACACCTCTAAACACATGTATATGAGATATTATATATCAGATTGAAGGGTTTGACTCAGATTTGAGGAGAAACACATCAAAGAGGAATCGTACTCAAGTGAGATAAGTTGGAAACAAACAGTACTTTTCTCAACCTCATTTATAAATATCAAGGTCTGCTACAGATCTAGAGAGCTTCATAATTTACATAATTTCCAGAGCACTTTATCTGCAGATTCATATTATTCAAATGAGGGAGCCATTCAAGACCTAAAGATCCAGAAAAGAAGATGATGGAGGTTGTGTCTACATCAACAATGCAGTCACCCACCACCATGAGCAACTAAACCGGTATCAAGGATTTTCTACCAAAACCCTAGCCATGTAATGTAGTTTATTTATTTGTTTCAATTGTAATAAGGGGAAACTGTGACAACACTATGATGATTGTGTAGATCTTTGATCGTACTTATTCTTGACACGAGATCTTATATTTATTCTAAATCTTGTCTTATATTGAATGGATATACTATTTCAACCAATCACGTTATATTACACATAGCGTGATTTTCTATACAATGGTACTTAAAACACTTGAATCCCTCGATTTACACAGGCCATGCCTCGGCGAGGTAATATACACATGCTTTAGTTTAATTTTATGTTGTAGGAGTATATTAGAGTAAAGTAGATGACATGTACTAATTACGCTCTGTCCGGAGATGGTTGTGCGAATCTGGTGGATAGTATCATTTTTGGGACGTATTCGACTATTTGCGGTATGATCTGATTGATGGTGATGGATCACCCTCTTGCAATTGAACAAGTATATAAGATATATTATGCGGTTAGTGATGGAGAATGAAAACCTTAGTTTTTCTCTACCTTGATCACAATCTCAATTTAATTTTTTTTTTTAGTTAATTTAGTTATAGATCTCAAACAAACCTATTTTTACTATAATTCAATATTTTTAGATTGCTAGAGTGAATAATCTAAGTCTCTGTGGGATTTATATTTCCTTTC
Organism: Cornus suecica; assembly: GCA_963922005.1. NCBI lineage: Eukaryota > Viridiplantae > Streptophyta > Magnoliopsida > Cornales > Cornaceae > Cornus > Cornus suecica. Next base: position 22,903,544 of record OY998241.1, read on the forward strand.
TCAAGCCGATTTATACTACAATACGATTCGTGCCCTTGCGATAGGTAAAACCTTGTCATCATAATGGGCAGTTTTTAACCATTATTTTTGTCACTCCTAGATGCACATCATCCATGATATTTCTCTTCTAGCCAAAATGAACAATTAACTAAAATGAGTTTTTGGTTCACATTCACCAAAATCTCCACTTAAATAACCAATCACTTATAAATAATCAGTTTTCATAAATGTGAGCATATAATCTTTCATCCCTTAGAAAACATAAATAATAATCCATAACATAAATGTGTAAGGAATTGTTTTATATTTCACTATGTTCCACATCATACTTAGGGCATTACATAATTAGGTTAAATATACTCAAATGGAACAACATTACTTTCAAATCGATCAAAATCACTCCTACCAAAAGAATATTGTCAATACATAAAATCATAATATAAACGTACTCCCATTGACCTTCAGGTATATAAACTAATCAATAGTGTTTTCTTTAAAACCCCAAAAAGTAAAAGTATCATCAACCTTAAGATACCAATGTGGGAAGTTTTTTAAAAGTTATACATTAACCTCTTAAGTTTACAAATCATGCATTCTTTACCTTTCATGCGAAGCCTTTAATTTAATATGTCACGCCCATAAATTCCAATGACTCCTGAACCGGGACATCCGAGGAATACGAGTTATGATCCATACAAAGAGAGACCAATTAAGATCCTAAACATCCAAAAAATGAATGGAATATTATTAATAACTATAATTCCATACATAACCTAGCGAAAGCTAAACCAAATGATACATAAGGCACATTGAGGTGCCAAAAGAATACATCTATACAACGATGCACTGATACCAAATACAAGGAAGGGCTATGCCAACAGACTGACTCCCAAGAAAATACAACAACAACCCCAATACAGGGGACAAGTAAAGGAATCAAAAGGAACAACTCTATGTACGAACGTCCTAAATCCCGCAACAACATATGTGCTACAAGCCATCCTACAACAAGGAAACAAAAGAAAGTGTTGCTGCACCCAAGCAATATGTAGCTGAAACCTTTCCTACAAACTGGTGTTTGGGACGCTAGGCAAAAGAACGTCGAGGTAAGCTCATCGAAGCCCTATAGGACAAAGGAATCGTAATTGTCACATCCTCTGATCGTCCAATTCAAGTTTGAACCAACCCATGTATATACATCTACCTTAGGTCAGTCAAATGTCCCACATGGCACACACGCCAATACGAGACCCCAGAAACACATCTCCCTAGTCCCCTTCCATGCATCAGCAAATAGGGCAATTAGAACGTAGTGAAATCATAACACAACAACATATAATAACGCACACCTATTTATATATGCACACATATATATATAGATACACAACCAATACAACCCACGTAGTACAGAGCACCTCATAGATCACTATGACTCGTACCCGCCAGTCCCACACTAATAATCCACACAACAAGTATAACCAAATCAGGGGAGCAACACTCCTATTCATAAAACTCAAAGAATGATAACAATCACACTTCCTAAATCATGAGCACACTAAGCTCCAAAACCTCAAATCAGTATCAACTAGTACTACCAATAACCTCACATGGTACTACCCACCATCCCTAAACCTAACACAGGGTTAAAACCATCATTTCAACCTAAGGGAAGTCATAAAGATTTTTAAACATCAAAAGAAAGTGAAAGGGATTGAACAACCCATCACACCGACTAGTCAAAGGTCACATGTTCGCCCAAGGGTAAAATGGTCATTTCAGGTGAAAATATATACTTTCAATGGTTAACCCATATATTTGGATATAGGTCAAACCATAGAAACAAACAGAACCAAATTCAAAGCCCTAACGCGAGAGATATGAAGTTTTGAAAATGGCATCGGAAAACGCTGACCCAAAAAGAAAATTAAAGTACACCTCTTTCACCAAGGGTAAAACAGGCATTTCAAGTGCAAATAAATGATTTTAATTTTCTTATAAAATATTTGGACATAGGTCAAGCCCTAGAAACAAACGGGACCCCAATCAAAGCCACGAGACGAGAGATATGTATTTTTTAAAACGGTATCGGAAAACGTCGACAAAAACGGAAAGCTGAAGTACCCCTCTTTCACCAAGGGTAAAACATTAATTTCAAGGGTAAATAAATTATTTCAAGTTTCAAATAATTTTTGTTTTACCTAGCACAAGCCATAGGAACAAACGGGACCTAATTTCGAGTTTCGAGGTGAGAGAAATGAATTTCCGAAAATGGTTGAAACAAGGCTAACTCACCCATTCGACTGCACTGAAGGGGAAGTCGACTGCACAAAGTCGAAACTCACAAAAAAAAATGCTGAAATGGAATTTTTGAAGGTTCAGTCGACTGCCATGGTCCGAAAAGTTGTAAAAATTACCCAAAACCACTTTAATCCCTTATGAAACATGAAGGATAACCTCTAAACTATTAGGGAACTTTTGAAATAATAAAAATAACATTTGATATCGGTTTAGTTTTATCAAAAACACTTCCTTGAAAATCCATAAAACTAACTTTCTTGCCCTCGGTCTCCATTTTGGACACCGCCGACTTTCAAAAGTCAAAATCTTTTATTTCATTATTTGAAAACCATTTCAAAACTCAAAGTTTTTGTAGGCATCACGGGGGTAGGCAAAAATGAGTTTTTCACTTAAAGACCGAATCGATTCAAATGCAAGTCTTATGAAAAATCAGTTTTCGGGAAAGTAAACTGAAACACCAATGGAATGACCAAAGCAAATTTGTAGACGTTTAATGGAGAACCGAAGTTAAAAATAAACTAGAAGGAAAGGGCTAGGGACTGTACGCAAAGGCACTAACTTTAACCCAACTCAAACCTAGTTTGACATCCAAATCTTTAAACTCCATAAGGACTTATTCAAGAATGTCCACAACTTCAATGACATTCCTATCCTTAAGATCGCTAAAGGGAACCTAGTGGTCGTTGCCACAAAACCAACTAGTTTCAAATCAAGACCTTGTCCGATTTCTTTCAAACCCAATTTCGCATTCCAAACCTCATCATTTAGGCCCTGTTTGGTTGGCTATCCGGTCCCATGTGGTCTGGTCTCATAATGAATTTTTAGGGACCAGACCGTGTTTGGCAGTAATGGTCCCAAAAAAAATGGTCTCACCAAACACGGACCAGCTAGGACAATTTGGACTAAAATCAGACCCCCAATTTTGATGGTCTCAAGTGGTCCTATTTCATATTTTTAGACCAGCTAGGAAAAAAATACAATAATAATAAATAAATATAATAATAAAAATGGACTAAATAAATAATAATAATAATAAATTAATAAATTACATAAAACATATTTTAAAATATAATAAAAATAATAAATAATAAAGAAAATGAAATGAAATAAATAATAATAATAAATAAATATAATCAAAAATAATAAATAGATATAATAAGAAATAAAAATAAGAATAAATAATAAGTAAATATAATAATAAATAAATACTTCATAATAATAATAAAAAAGTATAATAATAATAAATTAATATTAAATTAATAAAATATTTTTAAATAATTAAAAATGAATAAATAATTTATAAATAAAATGAATTAAATAATGAAATAATAATAAATAACTAAATAAATAGAATATATTTATAAATTAATATATAAATTAATAAACAATAATATATATTATAAAGTGAAGAAATAATAAATAAAGAAAGAAATAATACATAAATAAATATTATAATAAATAATAAATAAATAGTAGGACCAAACCGCTTACCAAACAGACTTTTAGAAGACCACAGATAAGACCAGACCAGACCACCTACCAAACGGGCCCTTAGGTTTCTACTAATATCATATGGCCATCAATACACAATCAACTCGGTTTACTCATAACCTCATCTATCATAAACAAAACATCAATATCACGACTAATGCTACGTTGCTACATGGATGCTAACTAAACCACAAAACCATTACCCGCCTTCTCAAGGCTTCAACTCATAATCAATTCCATAGTCCACTACTAACTTTACTTATCACAAGAAAGCTATCAAACTAACTTATATCCCCACTCTAAGGCATATAAGCACATTTCAACAAGTACAAACATTAATCTCACATTATGCTTTGAAACAAGGCATGCAAATCATCTTATCACATTATCCAACTCCACTTGAGCATTTTATTAACATGTGAATTATATATTTTGAAATCCACATTAAACATGCTCCTCAACCACATAGGATAATATCATGATCCACAAGTCAACATAAATCACATAATAGCAACTCAAATGCAATGTGACTCACAAACCTCATGGTACACACGCGACCACACACACCTTACTCTAAGGGTCAACAAGATCATTCTCTAACCATTCACTTTTGAGGATACAAGCTCATAAAGGAAGGTATATTTATCGTACCGTTCTTGTCACGCCCAAAATTTCCTAACTCCCCAACGAAGCCTAAGATGTCCGAGGGTGACGTAAACCGTACACAAAACACTATATTAACCATTGCGGAAGAGGAAATGTGGGTCTAAACGAACCCTTCAACCTAACAAATCACATGCCCATAGGCCATTAAACTATATCCCTAGTCTAGTAAGAGAAGTGGTGTAGCATAAGGAAGAGATGGAAAATAAGTTAAAAAGACTACACAAAACAGTTTTCACCGAGTACTCGGTGACCCCGAGATTAAAAGGTCAGTTTAAAGCCTCAAAATATTTTGTAAATTCTCCGTCTTACCCCCGGTCTCCGTTTATGATTCTTGGGTTTTCAAAGCCAAATTTTACACCGAGATAAATTCGAAAATAATTTCTAAAATATGTGTTTTAATTCAATTTACGGGGTAGGCGAAAATGAGTTTTTTCTTAAAAACTTGGAGGGGTTTACATCATGAAACGTGAAAAACTCCGTTTTCCAAAAAATTTCCGATTTACCACCACAATCTCATACAAATTCTAAAATGAACAAAACATAATAATTTCATGGATTTAATCATGTAACATGTCCAAATTTATACAGGACATTGTTTTCACCAAATTCAATATAATTTTACATAACGACATCGAAATGCCCCTAAAGAATCTAATTCCCGCATATGGCGCTCCAAGGAACATACATCAAGGTAACCTAATCGGCCAACATGCTAGCCGATAAAATAATGAGTTTAATCTTTACAACACTAAGCAAAGTAAGCACATGTGTAATTCATTAAGTAGGCTCTACAAAATAAGTAATCCGTATCCATATGCACAAAAGAAGCGAAAACACTACCATGTCTCTTCCGAGAGACTACGGACCTTCCGGAAAGAAATCACCACCTGAAAAATATATAATTCATGGGATGATATCACTAGCCTAGTAGAGGAAGCATCATCACCTCAATCTCGGTAGTCCGAGTGGTACCACCCAGCTAAGGTTCATGCCACTAACCCTAGGTCGGTCTCTTGTTCCACATGACTCTCATGCCAATCCGGAACCCCATCGAACCCAACAAACAAGTTCCCCAACATGCTCACATCATAATTATTCACAATTCTAGCATGCCTCAATATCAATATCAATATCATAATCACACATATATGATAGTTCAAGAGCAATATGACTTAACACAACTCATATTACACACTTTTCCCAGTATAGGTTAACGAATACGCAGTCTACCCATTCACAATGAAAAAAGAATACCACACTGATTCTTCCCAAGTGATTTTGACACTTCTCACTTTCAACAATAAAAGGCGGTTGCACGGAAGCCCATTCGTAACTTCCGCGCCCTTAAATCCAAGAGTGGCACATTCCACCATAATGGGGAAACAACCAATCCTATATCCCCATTTTTCGGCTTATTAGTCCATAGGTGGGAGTCACCTTTTTCCTGGCCATATGTTGCGATGATTCGACACAAGACTACACACAAATGTTTACACGTCCCGTATAAACCAACACCCATGTTTGGACACTACATGGTGTAACCATAATGCATGAAGGTTCTCAATCACAACCATATGTCATCACAATACATGTTTCTCTCAATTTGCATTATATTGGATCCAATTTATCACAAGGCATACAATTTCACATTCATGAGAAAAAATTCTCAATATGCTCCATCACAATACATGTTTGTTTCATTATGCAATATATTGTACTCAATCTATAACAATGCTTACAATTCACATTTATAAGCCATAAAACATAATAAGAATTTAAATAATAAGTTCATACTTTCAAGGCCCTAAATCATGGTCTAAGTTGTTAAGACCAACTCGGATATATATATATACCGCATATATACACATAGACGCACACACCCTCGTACAAAGACAAAAAAAATTTGTTTGTCCCCTACCTCAATTTCTAGCAAGCTACATAATATGCCCAAAAGAGTTCCAAGCCACTCTACCCCTCAAGTGCTCAATAGGATAGCTTCCAACACTAGCAACACACTATATGAACAACACAATTACTATGGTGTCAACAATAAACCAAAAATTCACTCACAAGTGGCTCCAACCCCAAGAATCAATTCAAAACCCTAATGATAACTAATTTAGGGTTTATTGGAAAAATGAAAAGCTTAAGAGTACAAGATAGGGAACTCACCACTAGCTCTTTATAAGAGGAAATCAAGAGCTATTACCAAGGAGACTCACTTGATAGTTGAAAGAAACTCAACCTTCTATAATATGAACAAAAGAAGGCAAAAATCAATATCCCTATAAAGAAATTCCTAAACATGAAAACTAGGGTTCTTAGCAACTAAAACCCTAAAATGGGATAGAAGACTTATCAAGTATTCCAAAGATACTACCAAGAGGTATCGACCACAAGGAAGAAGAGGAAGAGAGAGCAAGAATTTGTGAGAGATGAAAGTCTTGGAAAGTGGCTAATCCTAAAGGTTGTAGAGATTATCCATTCACCACTATCACCATCCAAGGGTTGAGAATAAAGCCATTAAATTGAATAAGTGATCCAAGGGTTGATATGAAGTCTTGCCAAATGAAAGACCAAGAATAATGGATCATTACATTATAGTGTCAACCAAACAAGGCCCTATGATCCAAGGGTTGAGAACAAAGATGGGAGAAGAAGATCAATGGCTAGAAATGAGACACGACTCCAAAAGTGTAAAATGACCAATATCTTCCCAACCTAGAATTATTTACAAGAGTGTCATCATGATTCTTAAATACCCTTTTACCCCTTGTCATCCTCTCTAATTACCAAGATGTCACTCATTCCCCAACACTTAGCCAAGATCTCTACACGTTCCACTAAGTGCTCAAAATGTGAATTTTCTCATTTATCTTTCGGCCATTTCTTTCCCGAAATCATTTTCAGTAATTTTAATTATTCTCGAAAGTGAAAATACAACATGCAACTTACAATTTTAATATCACATAAAACATGTAAGTCATGCTAGGCATATAAACACATTAAGCACATAATCACATAAGCACTTAATTGTTTAAATAAAATTTTTAATTAACACGTAAAATACCGAACGTTACAGTTCTTCCCAAGTGCTTTTGACACTTACACTTTTAACAAAGAAGATGTCAAACATGACGCGATCGTGCAATATGATTTGGACAAGTCCTCCCCCTATCGTCTCAGTTTCTCAGCAGATTAGTTTCGTATGAGCGAGAATCACCCCCTGGCTAGTTGTTACGGCGATCCAAAACAAGTCTACTCACGCATAAACACACAAACAGTCGTAAACCACACGAATTGATTTATCTCTACAAAAGGTGAACCCATATGCAATATGTCTCAATGGGCCATGCAACAATATAAATATGTATCTCATCATATTTATAAACAACATTCCCAAAATGTCAACATGAATGCTTTTCACCATTCAACATGCTTTTAAATCTCATTTAAAGCAATAATCAACAAGAATGTTTTCTCATGCACCATTCATGCTCCAAAACATCAAGTTGTCCTTTAATACACAAGTATAATATTTTCATTCATTTAACAAGCTTATATCTCAAGTAAAGCATTTAAATCACAAGGATACATTCTCATGCACAATTAATGTTCCAAATCCTCAAGTTGTCCTTTAATTCACAAAGATAACAATTCCATTCTTTTAAACATGTTTTTAGTTCAATTCAAGCAAGTTTATAACAAATCACAAATCAAATATAACATCACTTCCAAAAATACCTCAATGGTAACCAAAGGAGCTAGCCTAATCCCACTACCAAGGCTACATCCCTAACACCCACATACACATATGTACAATTACACTTACACATATACACCACTATACCCACATACATATACACATATATAGGCATACAAGCATACTTGAATATGGGAAATCTCAAGAACATCTATCCAACTAGCATGCATCATAGTCCTATTCAATATCATCACAAGTACTCCATACACAATGGTTAATTCCCATAAACATGTTCAAACCCGAATTTCACAATTTCAAGGTTACACTTAGCAATTTCATCTAAGTTTATGAATCCTATAATCAAATTATCATACCTACACAATCAAAAGAAGAGCTAGTTAAGAAGTTTTCCCATACCTCAACTGAAGAGCAACATAAACCATTAAACAAGGCCAAAGAAACCCTAGCTCTTCCCCAACACCAAAATCAAATAAGCAAATCGATGGAAAGCTTCACCATAGCCTCTTAACCATGAATCAAACTCCAACACAAGAGGATAACAATAATCATGAAGTGGTTTAACAAGAACCCCAAAACTAGGGTTTGAAAGGAAAAAACACAAGGAAGAACACTTACCAATCCTTGGCTCAAACCAAAGAGAATAACACCATGAACATCTTCCATGTTGATGGCAACATCAAACTCCTAACTTAGGGTGATCAAATCAACCTATAAGTGGAGAAGAAGCAAAAGGGAGAAAAGAGAGAGCAAGAGAAAATGGAGAGGAAAAGATGAAGTCTTGTAATCTGGAAGTACAATGTGTAGAGATCCTCCACTCACACCTCTCACCATTCAATGGCCAAGAATAAAACTAGCATATGAAGGCTTAATCCAAGGGCTACAAAGTAGTCTTGCCATTGGAAGACTTAAACCAATACACACCACTCTCATACACTTGTCAATCAAGGCCTTAACATTCAAGGGTTAGGAATAAGGCAATGAAAATGAATAAAGGATCCAAGGATTGACATAAAGTCTTGCAAAGTGGAATACTAAGAATAATGCATTCTTGAATTTAAGTGTCATCCAAATAAGGCCATATGATCCAAGGGTTGAGAACAAAGATGGGAGATGAGATCTAATGGCCATAAGTGAGACACCACATAAAAGAGGAAATGACCAATTTCTTCCAAACTTAGGGTTAATTACAAGAGTGTCATCATGCCTCTTAATTACCCTTGTACCCCTTATCATCCTCTCTATTTACCATAATGTCACTCATACCACAACACTTAGCCAAATCTCTACACTTTCCACTAAGTACTGTAAATGTAAAAATACTCATTTACCCTTCGGTCATTTCTTTCCCGAAATCATTTCTAACTATTCTCATTATTTATAATATGAAAATATAAAAAACAATTCACATAATTACACCTATCAAAATGCACCCATTAAATATGATACACCGGAACATCTACACTAAATTATGGTAATACGTTCGGGAATGCTACACGATTGCCGAAGCTCCAATGAGAAAATGTTACAACGAACTCGCGTAGTCGTCAATAAATAATAAATCACGAAGCCAAAAATGAAAGTCCACGAAGTCGTCCTGCTTAGTTCAAAACTTAAACGCGAAAAATTTACACGTACCAAGATTACACAAGACGTCATGAATAAGTGACGTCACAAAATGTTAAAACTTGGAAAAGAATTCCAAAAAGGAGAAAGGAAACGCGGGGCATTACATAATCCTTGTCTCTAAACTCCCACTCGTCATTCGTAATGAGCTACTTATGCCATAATAATTATTAGATAAACCTTCTTAAATACATAGTGAAATATTTATCTACAAGTTTGACCTTATATTGTTCAATATTGCCATTAAAGTTGCGTTTGGTCTTAAAGACCCATTTACACCCGACTTGTTTATATTATTAAGGCAATTCAACAAATTTTCAGACTTCATTTAATTTATCTTACCATTCACAGCGTTAATCCTTAATAAGAAGGGATATTATCAAGAAACCCCCCTGTGGCTTCAAAAATAATCAACTAGCCCCCCTCAAGTTCAGAAAACACTTGTGCTTTCAATTTTGATCAACTTGCCCCCTTCCCTCTAAATTAAGACAAAAATGCCCCCCAATTAAACTAGAGGGGGTTTTATTGATATGAAACTATAGGGGAGTTTACTGATATAAATAAATGTGTCACGCCCCTAAATTCCAAAGACTGCGAAACTGGGACATCCGAGGAATTCGGGGTATATCCATATAAAGAGCGACCAATTAAGATCTTAAATAACCAATAAACGAATGGAATATTAATAATAACAATAATTTCATATGTTGACCCAAGGTTTTCCACCATGGGTAAATATCACATTTTGATGATAACAAACCATTGAATGTGGTGAATTTAATGTTTACTTGAGTTGTGCTTAATAGGTTGTCTATTCAAGACAAACTCAAGAGAGCTAGTGGATCCATAATAAGATCAAGCAAAGGTGCTTAGAGCTCAAAATACATTGAAGACATGGATGAAGATATCAACCCAAAAGCTTAAAGAAATTGAAGATCAAAGAAATGGGTAAAGTAGGGTTGGGTGAGTGCTAGATTTAATGTAAAGTTATTTTTGAAATAACTTACTTGAAAGCTCAATCTTGACCATATAGCATATAGGACCATGCATATCATTCAAGAGTCATTGCATCATTAGCATTAGACTATGAACATCATTTAGTCTTCGCTAAAGTTGAGTTAGTTCAAGCTTTCATAAGCTATGGAAGAACTCAACAAAGATGTTGTCCTAGAACCATTAACTTAACTCATATCACTTGAAATGGACTCTAGATGCATATTAAAGCTTTGAACAAAATTGTTAAATCATGAAAAGCTTTTGTCTAATATTGAGAATTTGTTTAAATTGGAAAAACCATTTTATGATCTCAATATTGACTTTAGGCATGTCAAGGACCTTATAAAGTCTCTAAGACATACTAGGAATGTGTCTAAGTCATTTCAGAAAAATCCCAAAAGATTCACAAAAAACCGTCAAGTGGGTTAGAAGTTTGAAATGAAGTGTCACGTTCAAACGCACATATCAGACTCAAACATGGGCTAAATGGAGTGATTGAAAAGCTTCAAATCAAGATCTTGAATTCCTCTTTCCAAAAAGCTAAAGAACATCTCTATCCGAGTTACGGAAATCTAGTTATGACTAAAATCGTAAATTGTGTTGAAACTGGGTCGAAGTCGACTCTTGGTGTTTGGGAAGCTGACTTCTGTAGGACGAAAGAAACCAAGTTAAGTCTTTCTTTGGGAAGTCGACTCTTGGTGTTTGGGAAGCTGACTTCTTTAGGACAAAAGAAACCAACTTTGAGTCTTTATTTGGGAAGTCGACTCTTGGTGTTTGGGAAGCCGACTTCCGGTTTCGGATCTTGAACTCTAACGGCTATTTTTGAACTTCCAAAAATTACTTAAACATCCCCCACAACTCTCAAACAGCTATATTGACTCCTACACTATATATATGCCATATATAAGCAAAAAATAAAGTAGAGAAGAGGGAGATATGAGTATGAAATATAACTACCATTTGTGCATCATTTTCTTCATGTTTTGGGTTGAAACTCTCCTATAAGAATCACACCAATTCTGCATCATTCACATCATTTTCTTATGATTCATTCTTCCACACATTGAGTTTGAGCTTTTCAATTGGGTATTTCATTTATGACTCTAAGTATGTGAAGAAGTGATCTTTGAATTTCTATATCCATCTATTGAGAGATATGTTGTATAGACTCAAAATTCAATTCCTATTCTTTGTGAGTGAAAGACCAAGAATTTGTCTTGGCTTGGGATGGGCTTGTTGAAGCTTTGTAAAGGTTTCTCTCAACCTTAAAAAAAGAGGATTCGGTTGGCTCTCCACCCGCAAGAGTGAGCAAGGTTGGCTCTTCACCCGGAAGAAGGAGCATGTAAGCGTTTGTTTTTCACCCGCAAGAAAAACACGATAGTGGAATCCTCAAGAGCTTTTCTCAAGGCATGGACGTAGAGCAAAGCTTTGGTTGAACCATGTAAAATCTCGGTGTCTTGGTTTACATTTTCTCTATTCCTTAACTCCTTACTTTACAAGAAATTTTATTTCAATCTTGAGCTTTATTTATCAATTCTTGGAAATTGTGTGAGCATAAATATTCTTGAGGAGATTGGGAAAATGTTTGGTTCAAGTAAATTGCAATGTGAACTTGATTATAGCTTTGATTATAAACTCTCTACTTGGTCATTAGTTTGCTATAATCTAGTTGCATACCAAGTGTTTGATAGAATTTATCTTCAACACACCATAACATAAAATGTTCACATGCACCCCAAGTTTTTGACACAATGCAAATTCAATATAACATGTTCACATGCTTATACTCAATGTTTGATTAATTTAATTTTCATAAACTCTACAAGATATTTATCATGACAAGTAACACTTTGTGTTATGTCTATATATATGGGAAAAGTGCTTATACAATGTTAGTTGAAATTCTTACTTGGGTGCTTAAACTATTTATCATTCTACTTGAATCAATGGTGCATAAATCACTAAGTCATGATTCAAATTATGAAATGGTATGGTCACTTACGAAATTATCTAATTGACTAAGTGTTTGATTAGAGTCATATGATACCTATCTTTATCAAAAAAATATCAAACTAAAAAAGTATCAAAGTTTGTCATTGACCCTATTCACGCCCCCTCTAGGTGTCAATATGTGGCCAACACCATACATAAACAAGAGGAAGCTAAATCAAATGATTCACAAGGCACATTGAGGTGCCAAAAGAATACATCTATACAATGATGTACTAGTAGGGATATGCCAACAGACTGGCTCCCAAGAAATATACAACAACAGTCCCAATACAGGGGACAAGTAAAGGAAAATAAAAGGAATAACTCTACGTACGAACATCCTAAATCCCGCACCAACATCCATACCATAAGCCATCTTGTAACTAGGAAACAAAAGAAAGTGCAGTTGCACCCCATGTTGCCCAAACCCGAAACCTTTCCTGCAAACTGGCATTTGGGATGCTAGGTAAAAGAACGTCAGGGTGGGCTCATGAAAGCCCCGTAGGAGAAAGGAATCGTAACTGTCACATCCTGCGATCGTTCAAGTCGAGTGCGAATCAATCCGTGTACATGCATCTACCCTAGGTCAGTCAAATGTCCCTCATAGCACTCACGCCAATACAAGACCCCGTGAACACATCCCCCTAATCCCCTACCATACATCAACAAATAGGGCAACTAGCACGTAGTGAAACCATATCACAACAACATATAATCAATGTACACCTATATAGGTACATATACATCCAATACAAGCCACGTAGTACAGACTACCTCATAGATCCCTACGACTCGTACCCGATAGTCCCACACTGACAATCAACACAACACTAAACACAAAATCACGAGAGAAACACTCCTATTCATAATACCCTAGGAAGGATAACAATCACACTTTCTAGATCACGAGCATAACGAGCTCCAAAAGCTCCAATCAGTATCAAATCATACTACTAATTACCTCACATGTCACTACCCGACATCCGTAAACCCAACTCAGGGGTAATACAGTCACTTCAACCTAAAGGAAGTCACAAAGGTTACCGAAAACCAAAGGAAAGTGGAAGGGATTGAATAACCTATCACACCTACCACTCAAAGTTTACACGTTCGCGCAAGGGTAAAATCATCATTTCTAGGGAAAAAAATATATTTTCAAACTTTAACCACCTATTTGGTCATAGGTTAAACCATAGAAATAAACGGAACCAAATTCAAAGCCTTGACGCAAGAGATATGAATTTTTGAAAATGCCATCGGACAACGCCGACCCAAACAAAAAGTTAAAGTACCTCTCTTTCACCAAGAGTAAAACAGTCATTTCAAGTTCAAATAAATGATTTCAAAGTTTTTTATCAAATATTTGGAGATAATACAGGCCCTAGAAAAAAATGGGACCTAAATCAAAGTCACGAGACGAGAGATATGCATTTTTGAAAACGGTGTCGGATAACGCCGACAAAAAAGGAAAGATGAAGTACCCCACTTTCACCAAGGGTAAAATAGTCATTTAAAGGGTAAAAATGACATTTCAAAGTACTAATACAAAGCGTGGACCTAGCACATGCCATAGGAACAAACATGACGTAATTTGAAGCCACGAGGCGAGACATGAATGTTTTGAAAATGGTATCAGGCAACGCCGACAAAAACAGAAAGCTAAAGTACCCAACTTTTAACGAACATAACTCACTGAAAAATAAGCTAACTGATAGGTGCTCAATATTTGTCATTTTTCGCCCCTATCATACGTTTTTTATATCTTTACATTTCGTTACTTGGTATTTTTATCCCGTTTGTATGTGTAACCATGTTTCAGGATCTTAATGAAGAAATAGAGCTAATCTCGGTGAATTAACTGAGTTCGTGTTCGTATCTATCTCGAGAAAGGAATCAAGAGGTGTGCTCGAGCAAAAAAGAGCTACTGGACGGGAAAATGGTCATTTCCCGACATCATTATCTCACCGAATGGCAAAAATGTCATTTTTAGAAATTATTACTTCAACCAAAAGCATCGGGAGTCAAAGGCAACCAGTTTAGATCAAATATGAAAAAAAGGGTTTTTACAGCAAAAGATTCATCATACCCTACGTCGGCAAAGGCAAAAACAAGTAGACAAGAACTTAGCTACGCTTTAGTTTTTGAGCCAAAGGGGGGCACTATGCCCTAGACCTATGCCCAAGCATAGGTCAGGAACGTAGGTCCCACCTTGTGGCCACGTGATCCCTTTACCTGTAAAAGTTGTTTTCTGAATTTTTCAGTTTTGTCCCTACTTCGATATTATATGTGATCGGCGATTCCAAACCTCTACATACAGGCTTATACACATATTTACATCAAATTTTAGAGACATTATTCATGTGTTATGAAATTACATAAAAGGGCAACCATTAGGGTTTCCCTCACTTGTCTATAAATATGAGAGGGTTAGGTTTAGAGAGGTGTTCTGATTTTCACGCACGTTCATTGAGTTGGTGGTTGATTTCATTGCTTCCATAGAAGAGAATCACCATTGAAGACCTAGAGATACGGAGAAAAAGATTCTGGAGAGCATTTCTACACCAATAATGCAGTCTCTCTCCGTCATGATCAACTATATCGGTATCTAGGGTTTTCTCGCAAAACCCTAGCCAAGTAATGTGGTTATAGTTTTATATTCAATTATAGAGAGGGGAAATAGTTACTATACTATGATGATTGTGTTAGATAAGAGACCGATTTTTATTCTTGATACAAGTTTATATTTTGTTATGATTCTTCTCTTAGACTAAATAAATATATTTATCTTACTCAATCATGGTTATTCCATATGGGTAGGAACTCGAATGCTTAACACATAATTTTATACACAATGGTGGTAAAAAAAATCGAAACCCTAGGTTGACACAAGCCATGCCTGACAAACTGATATAGCCATGCTTTAGTTTATTTTCATGCTTCAATTTACTTTTCTTCATTTACTTTCTGTTAGTAGTTGGCATGCACTAATCAGTTTAGTCTTGAGATGGGTTGTTGCAATCCGGTGAGAGTAATCTTTTTTGGGGTCAAACTGCTAGCGCTGTGCAACTTGATTCAATGTCAATGAATCGCCCTCATGCAATTGATATATAATCTGAACTATATTATGCGGTTAGTGGAGTAAGAAAATCCTAGTTTTCTCTCTCTCTGAATCACAACCATTATTTATTATTTATTGCAGTTTTATTTTCGTTAGCATTAGATAATTCACAAAAACAAACTCTTTTTGGAAAAACATAATTCAATGTTTTTAGACTATTAAAGTGAACAATCCTCCTCTCTATGGCATCGATATTTCCCTCCTCAAGTGAAACTATCTACAACTGATCTGTGCACTTTCAGAAGGGTAAAACCTAGTGTCGTTAAAGTGTTATTCTTAACCACATATTTTGCACACATCTGACGCCTATCAAGTTTTTGGCACCATTGCTGGGGACTCGGCATTGTTGAATAGCTTTAGTAGTTTATTTGCATTGCGTTATTGTAGATTAAAGATAAAGTTGATTTTTTTTTTTTGTGATTTTTAGGTACAATTGAAAAGCATGAAATGAAAAGACAAAGTTGCTGAAGTTGCGTCTGGACCCTTTGGGAGTTTAAATTTTGCTTTGTTTTTGCATTTAATTTTTAGCTTTTCCTTTTGTTCATAGTTTAGATAAGTTAACAAGTAGTTTAGTTAATTTACTTTATTTTAGAAAAACAAAATTTGAAAAAAAAAACCTTTTGTGAGCTCAGTGTATGACCGATAGATTGACTCATTCTAATCCAAGTACAGCGTTAGTTGTTTACGACACTGAGATTGAAAGAACTCTAATTCATTTACGTCGAGATATTGAAGAGCGTCGTCGCCGGGCAGAAGAAAGCGCGATGGGTGACCAAAGACTGAATCAACAAAGGGCACCAGAGATGTCACTGAAAGGATACTACTTACCGGAGGCGTATGATTCCTATATTGATTTCCCAGAAGAAGAAGGCGTGAAACACTTCGAGATTAAGTCAAGCGTTATCAATATGCTTCCAAAATTTTCTGGCCTTAGGATAGAGGACCCATACCAGCATATAAATGATTTCTTAGAGGTTGCATTTATAGTGATGTTTAAGGGTTTGACTAAAAATGATTTGCGAGTGCGTATATTTCCCTAGTCGTTGAGAGACAAAGCTAAAATATGGTACATCAAATTACCTAAGGCGATTAAAATTGATTGGGAAGACCTTCAGAGAGAATTTATAGAAAAACACTATCCCATAAGAAAGGCCTTAGAAGCACAAGATGCAATAAATTTTTTTAGAGAATTGCCTGGTGAGCAGTTTCATGATGCTTGGGAGAGATATAGTGAAATCTTGTATAAGTGTCCCCACCATAGGTTCACTGAACAGGATGTGGCTAAGAATTTTTACATGGGACTTAGAGATAAACATAGGAATTTGATAGATGCGGCAACACAAGGCCAATTTATCTTGAAGCCAGTAAAAGAACTCTTAGACTTGTTTGATAGTGTTACTGAGAATGCAATTCAATGTGAATTTGAGTTAAGGTCTAAAGGTGAACTAAATAGAAGATCAGAAAAAGCTTTTGAAGTTAATCGTAATGAAGGTAAAGATCCTGTGGCATTAATAGGGGAGAAATTAGAGAGCTTTAAAAAGCTGCTTACCCAAAACAATCATTCCCCTAGAAGGGAAGTGTTAGAGGTAGAAGTCAATTATTCTCACAATGAGTGTCAAAATGGTGAATTTGTTGCTACCAATGCTAAGGATGGAACTACCCAAACAATGCTCCTTTCACCAATTCATACACATCAAATGTCCAAAATTATCCCTCTCTGTCATCTCAATCATCGAATGTGCAATCAAGGTTACCTCTGGAACAACAATCTTATAATCCATAACCAAGGGTCTAACAGAGTCAACAGTCTTACCAATCTCCACCAACAATCAAGGGTCGAAATTATCAATCAAATTACCAACCCAGACAACAATTCAATAATTCTCAGGCTCTCTAGCCATTCAATAATAATCAAGTTATCCAGCCATATAACTACCAGACCCATCATCAAGGAAACCAAACCTAAGAATTCAACCCAAATCAAGCTTACCCTCCATATCCTCAAAACCATCTCCAACATCAAAATTCAACTCAAAATTCACCACAAAGACCACCTCGATTTGAAGAAGAGGTGATGAGTGCTCTGAGGAAGGTTAAAAATCAATCTAATAATCATTCTCAATTCATTACTAAAATGGAAGCCCAAATGGTACAACTAGTGAATGTTATGGATAAGATAAAAAAATTGTTTCCTGTTCAGCCAATGGATAACCCAAAGCAGCAACAAGCACTGGAGGATGAATCCTTTGTTGAGACTCATCATGAGATAGTTCAAGTAGTTACAGTCTTGAGTCGTGGAAGAGAAGTGGATAGTAAAGTTGAGGAGCAGTTTGAGGAGAGAGCGAACAAGCGAAATGCGACTGAAGAGGTTCTGAGAGATCTACCTCAAGAGAAGGAAGAGCTGGATAGGGCAGAAATATATGAAAAAGTAACACCTACCCCTCAATGTCTCTGAGAGTTGATTTTGTATAAAGAGTATAAGGAGAAGGACATATTGGATCCATGTCGGTAAGTCGAGATCAATAAACCTCTTCTAGACATTGTTGACCAAATTCCACCCTATGCCAAAATTTTGAAGGATCTCTGTACTCAAAAACATAAAAACAGAACTAAGGTCCAGAAAAAGATTTTATTGACTAAACAAGTGAGTTCGATCTTACTGAGTGATACTCCACGTAACAGGAAAGATCACGGTGCTCCTATTATTTCTTGTGTCATTGGTGACTATAAGATTGTTAGAGCTCTTCTTGATCTGGGTTCGAGTGTTAATTTATTACCTTAGTCGATCTATCAACATCTAGGGTTGGGAGATCTCAATACTACATCGGTGGTGCTTCACTTGGCAGACAAATCAACTAAACAACCAAGAGGAATTTTGGAGGATGTTATAGTGCAAGTGGGTAAGTTCTACTATCCTGTAGAATTTATAGTATTAGACATGGAACTTGACCATAGATCGAGGAGACATATCAATGTTATCTTAGGAAGACCATTTTTGGCTACGACGAATGCATGCATTGATTGCAGAACAGGGGTTATGGACATATCTTTTGGGAATTTAAACATGAGGATGAATGTCTTTGATACCAACCATCAACTACCTGAACCATCTGAGTAGTTTAACATAGAGGGGATGGTAGAAGAAGTTACCTCAAAGTAGTGTAAGAGATGATTTATAGATTGTGATGAAAAGGTTGGAGGTGAATTTTGAAAATGGAGATGACCAACAACGATCTAGTTGGAAAAATATTGCTATGTTGGAAGCTGCGTTGTATTCACCGTTAGAGAGAGCATAAAGAGAGTCGCTTGGACCTCAACTTATTCTTCCACAGAAGTTGGTGCATGAAAGTAAGCTTCCTGAGATTGTGTTGCGTGTGGAAGATATGATGAATTAAAAGAAAAAACAGGTGTGAAGAATACTAAAGCTGATCATTTGCCATGAATTGTCATAGAGCCTATCAAGGATGACATCCCTCTAAAGAATCCCTTTCCAGATAAGCGAGTGTTGAGCATAAACATGGTAGATAAGTTATATTCCTAGGAAGATCCGCGATTAGGGACTGAGTGTGAGGGGATACGAAATTACGTATATGAGGATGTTTGATTAAAAAGGCGTGGTCAGCAGCTGAACATTTATGAGGAGATTGATATAGGACCAAAATTTATGGCATCTGTCAGTTTACTAGAGAATGATGAGTTGGCAGAAAAACTGTTGTCTAAGGTGTTGGAGGAGGATTTTATGGACACACTAACTATACAGGGGTTGAAGTTAGAACATGACGAAGGAGATACTTTATATGGTGATTACTGTTCTATATTCGATGTCATAAGTAGTACTAATTGTCCATGGGTAAGAGCGCTTAGAGAGTCACCTCCTACATTTTGTCCTTTGATTATGGGAAATATGGCAGAGGGGAAAGGTGTTGGATAACCTTTTCTAGAACGTCGTGCCAAAGACGTTAAACATTGGTCCTAGGCTGTCTGGCCTCGATTTGTATAACAATAGGTAAGTTAATTTCTACAATTTCAATTCTTAGAGATTATAGGCCCTTCAGGCCAAATCACTTTTTATTTCTTTTTTTAAAAAACAATCAATAAAATCCAAAAAGCGAATTTTCAAAAATTCCTTGAAACACTGTGTGTCAATTTTTGGTAATTTTTGCAATTTATTTTCCCTTGCTATGATATTTGGGTATGTGTTTGTCGCATATATACAGGTGATCCGAATCAAGTTTGGGGGATGAGGTTAAGCATTTCAAATAATCCAGAACTGCGCTTCAAGGGTAACTGTATCTGGTCTCATTCTTTATTTTTTACCATGAGGACATGGACTCATTTAAGTTTGGGGGTGAGGGTATAGTTGTAAGGAAGAGGAAATATTTTAAAAAAATTGGAAAAACTAAATTTTTTGAAAAAGTTCTTTGTTTCTACGCATGAGTGTTTCGCATGATGAGTTGATTGAGTTTATGTTTATAATGCATAAGTAGTATGTGATGTGATGTTCCCGCTCATGAGAGTAATGATTAAATCGAGTTAGTGAAGTGATGTGGTTTACATGGGTGAGTGATTAGTGAAACTGAAACCAAGAAAGACGACTTTGACTTATAAGCACAAGCACACATTCACTGTGAGAAAAACAATTGATCTTTAATTGATAAATTTGTGGAAATATAAGGGGAGAAGGGGTGTGTTATGTTATGTTGGAAGGATGTTATGAAAAATTTATTTTTAGAATTAGATGCAAAAAGTAGTTCTTTGAACTGAGTAACAGGGCCTTGGTATGACCAATATCACTGTTCATGTAAAAAGGGAAGAAAACTAATGAACATAAATCGCATTGAAGAACCTCGGGCCTAGTTGTTCGGGACTTAAAATTTTCCTTGGAAAGTCCGGAGCTTAGAAAAATAGTAAAAAGGGATAATGTGTAACACCCCGTGTTATTTTCCTTTTTTCTAAAATTATATTTCGATTTAATTTCGGTTATGACCTCACCTATTCATGACGTTCTGGTTATTTTGGTATCTCGTGCGTATAAATTTTCCGCGTTTACGTTTCAGACTTGGCGGGACTACGTTATGCGAATTATTGTTACCGACTACGCAGTTTCATTTCGACGTTTAGCGTTTAGTGCTTCAACTGGATGGCGACACATTTTATTGGATTGGGCTTATTAGGTGTTCCAACGTTTGGGTTTCTACCCCAGTGTATTTATTTCAGACTATTTTAGTTATTTGGTGTCCCGTGGAATTACCAGTTCGCGGGATCCCCCTTGGGAGTTGGTCCGTTATAATTTTGGATTAATTATGCCTATATAGATTATTGCAAATAATTATATAGAGGTGGGGTTTTATTTAATTGGTATGTATATATATTAGTTAAATAACCACATTTTATTGCATGGGTAGGCTATACAATTATTACTTATGCCACACCACTAGACCACATGTATATATGTTATATGGCATATAAGATAAGTGTGGGACAAAATTGAATTAACTTATGCAACACACAATTATTGGATTATAATATATACATGTATGTGTGTATAGATCGGGCAGTTTCTCCTTCATCTTCTTCACTTCGTGAAATAACCCTAGGTATGTGACTTCAACATCATCTCCTCACCTCTCTGTGCAGTAGAGGCAGTCTCCTTCTTCCTTATTATTGGCGAGAGAGAGAGAAAGTCGCGTACGTGAACGGAGGGTTGACCTAGAGAGGTTGTTCGTAGCTGAGGGGAGCTTCCTACCGGCAAGGGCTTGGTTTTGGAAGGTCGCCGACGCTTGGTGGAGCGCTAGTGGCCACGGGTGCAGCAGCTGCGCGTGGGCAACAACGATAACTTTGACCAGTCCTTGCAGAGCCGGTTCGGCTGAACTTCAGCCATTTGTTTCGGCCACTTCCCGACCTCGGTTTGGGCTGATTTTTGGAGGATAGCTTCATATCGATGCTAGGTACGTCATATTAAAGTTTCATAATTTTTTGTTAAAAGGTTTGCCGGGAAATCGCGTTTATAGGTTATAATTTTCGTTTGAGTTATTTTAGCTTTACCCAAATTGATTAACCTATTGCTAATGGGCTTCGTATAAATCGTATAGGTTGTCGAGACGGATGTTTCGGTATATTCGAAATAATTTTCGGACGACTTTGGTCGGCGGGCGCCATATTCAGGCGTTGGTACTGTTCACGGTGGGCCGTTTCGGGCTATTCTGTAAGCGTACATTCAGGTGGGAAATTTTATTCTCACTTCCGTATCGTTGATGTGATTTGGGTGTGCAAACCTGTGTTTATTTTAAATATAGATTATCTATAATTGAATTATAATTGAGGCAAGACTTATAAATTAATTTGATAAATTAATTAAATTATTTTCCTATAAAATTAAATAAATTCATATTTGAATTAAAAAAGAATAGGTGGCTTTGTTCCATTCATAATTTATTTAAATAAATTCATAATTTATTTGAATTAAATAAATTATGTGTTAGGGAATACGTGAACGGGAGGGACTTGAAAACTTAGACGTTATGTTAGACTCGCCTTATGATACTTGTGTTATTTACTTTAAGGGAATTAAAAACATGTTTAAATGAATGGACTTGTATACTTGTGAATTGAAGTATAATTTGATGAATTGCAAGCATGATTATGTGATATAATTGTTTGTCGTGGTTTATTGCTTTATTGTTTTAAAAGCATGTGAAAGAGATTATGAGATTCATGTGGTAGCATATGGATGTTTTCATAAATATGAGGCATTACATATTTATGTTAAGACATAATTATTATTGAGGCCCTGGATGCATATAGAGAACATTGTGTAGTGTCAAATCATGGTGTTGGTATATGCGGGTTGTGAAATCATGTGGGGTGTCTTTGTGTCGAATCGTTGTAACAATAACTTGCCAGGGGGTGGTTCCCTACCTGTGCAACTAAAAAGCCAAAAAGGTGGTATAGGGTGAGTCGTCTCATTCTCGAAGTCGCGGGTCGTCTTGTGCATCCGTTATTCGGATCTTTTGTCGCAGGTCGTCTCGTGCATTCGTATTTTTGAATCTTTTGTCACGGGTCATCTCATGCAAACCGCCTTCCTTGTTGAAGTGAGAAGTTTCAAAATCACTTGGGAAGGACCAATGCGGTGCTCTGTTAACTCATATTTATGGGTAGAATGCGTATTCATTAACCTATGACAGGGCAAAGTGTGGTGTTGAGTTACATTGCATTGTATAGCATTATGTGATTTTATTTGACATGTATATGTGATATTATTACATGTGGATTGTTGGAGTAGGTTATTATGTTTTATTATTCCCTATTGGATTTTGGAGCATGTTAATTATGAATATTGCAAAATGAATTCATATTTTATAAAATGCTCAACTAAAAGTGAATAATGTGAAAACATGAATTAAATGCGGTAACTGTTCAAGTATAATGAAATGTTTATTTTTATACTTGTGATCATATATACTTTCGTACCCTTGGGGGAGGTTAAGTATATTGGCATAGTGACATTCGTGGTTAGTTGAGGTTAGTGATGGAATGCATAGTTGATTTTTGAGTTGATGCCTTAGAGAATGCGAGGTTATTAGTCTTGTGATTGTGATTGGTTGTGTGACCTCTTTGGAGATTTGAGGTCAGGGATTGATTCTAGTATCAATTGAGATTTAAGGCCTTAGAGAAGGTAGGAGATGAGATTGTGAAGTTAGTGGATGTTGTTATATAGGTCTTTAGGTGCCTTTCACCTTTTGAGGAATGAGTTGGCAACTGCGTTCGAGGTTTTGATTGGGTTAGAAGAGGTTATGGTTGAGGTGATTTTATTGAAGTACTTGGGGTACTATAGAGTTGTTTCTCATGCTTAGTTCATTCTCCTAAGCATTCCTTGTACTGTGTTTTGTACTCTGGTACGTGATTGTTGACTTATATGATACTCCTTGAGTCGTCGGTTACGGCGTGGTGCCGAGCCTCTTCCTCGTGCTATCTTTTGATTTTGTGGAGTTGGAAACGGATGCTTGTGTTCCGTGAGTCCAACGTATTGTTCTTCCTTCATTGTCCTCTTCGACATTATAGGAATCCGTGGAGTTGTATTCACTCTTATTTGGTTGTCTTTCGGAAACGGTGTTTTCTAAGTCTTGAAATAAACTCTTTGTGTTTAAAAGGAAAAACTCGTTTTTGCCTACCCCCGTAGCAACTAAAAGTTTTAACACTTTATAAAATGATCTTAGGATCTTCTTTGAAGAGATTTTTAACTTCTAAAAGCAGGTAATTTCAACTGACGGAGACCGGGGGCAAGACGGTCATTTTTATTATGTGGTTTCTTAAAAGAAAACTATTTTATAACTTATCTTGAGATTTTGAGATTTCGAGACTTCTTTCTCTAGATCTCGTCCTGTAGAGTTTTGAAATGTGGTTTCTTATTTCACCTTTGCTTCGTATCATTTCTATGTCTCGGGCAGGAGGCTTAGTGTTGTTCAGTGCAGACATATAGTGTTGTCTTTCACTTCTTCTTGGTTGTTGATATCACCACCTTGGTGTTTTGAGTTGTTTTCACGTGTTAAGGGCAAGGATGCCAAGTGGATTGGTTTCTTTTGTCCAGGTGTTCTCCCTAAGCACTTGTGGTATTTTAACCTTGACGTTGTTGTCTCGGTTATCCGTTGGTTTAGCATTATGATTTCTTTTCCCTTGCTTTGGTTCCTTGACTCTTATGTGGTTGTCATGAGAGTAGTGTTCAGGTACTCTTCGGGATTCGACTGTTTATCGTTCTTTATCCATAGTGAGAGTATTGGTGATTTGTTGACCTTATTGGATATGGTATTTTGAGATTTTTGTATGGTGATATGATGAGGTGATCCCATCCTTGAGCTATAGATTTTCTCTAGGAATGAGATGATGCTTCTTATATATATATAGATTGTACATATATATATATATAGATGATGATTGTGTTAGTACGCAAGCACGTGAATGTTTTTCCTCCCGTGTTATCGGGGATTGAGTTATGAGTATTCCTTAGTACTAGTGGTGGATTTGATCCCTGTGGATATTAGAGGTGAGTGTGTTTTCCCTCTATTCGGACCTTCTGGTTAGCGTTATGAGCGCTTGATGATTTGTTAGATTGGACCTGGGTGTCGTGTACCTAGTGTACGTTGGTAAGAGTAGTGTAGACTACCGGTGTTGGTACTTGGGGTACGAGTCTTAGTTGTATCTTATACACTCTTGTTGTGTACTTATATATATACATATATATATCCCCGATATATATTTGTTTACGGTAGCATGTGAGCACGTACCTTGGGTTTTTGTGGCTGGGTTATGTTGTGGGCTATGTATCTCACTGGGTGGTTTAGCATTACCTAAACTATTAGAGGATGTGGTAGTTAGAGTATCTTTTCAAACTAAGCTCATTTGCTCACAGGGGTATTTCATTTGCCCCATGGTATTCCAACGCCAGGTTGCAGGAAATGTTGCGGCTACGGATATCATGCGGTGCAGCGATAGCTTTCCCTTGTTTTCCTTATTACAGGTTTTGGAGTTGCGCAGGATGACGCGGTTACGGTTGTGGCGCGAATAGTTTGGGGACGATAGTTTTCTACAGTTAGTTTCTTTACCCATTTTGTATAGGATTATCTTATATTTCTTTTAGGAGTCAGTCTGTTAGCATATCCCTATTGGTGTATCGTTTATTTCTTGTATTTATTATTTCAGGATGTTATTGTATCTATTCTGAACTGCCATGTGCTTTTCTGTATTCTTATACGAGCATTTATGACTCTATTGATTATAGAGGGTTGTGTAGGGGTTGGTGGTTTCTTTTCACTACCTCGGCCCTAGTAGGAATGATGAATGTTGGGCATGTGAGCCATAGTTATTATCGAATTGTTATTGGCAGATCATTCTATTGTGGTTGGGTGTCCGGATGTCCCATTTACAAACGAAACTCTGCCGGATTTTCGTTAGATTCCGCTGCTTTATTCTATCATTCATTTGGGTATGAAATATACCATTTTTATCATTATTCCATACGTTTTCATGGTTAATGATATCTTAGTTGGTAGTTCGTATTAAGGATCATATCCTGGATTCCTTGGATGTCCTAGTTCGGGAGTCTTAGGGATTTAGGGACGTGTCAGTTTGGTATATGAGGATACTATTGAGTTTCTAGTATCCGATTAGGCATGGAGTATATTTTTCATTGTTATTCCATGTATTTCCTTGTTATTGTTGACTCTAGTGGTTGTTTGACTTACGTCACCCTTTGGAAATTCGCAGATTCTCCGGTTTGGAGTTTCGAGAATTGTAGGGGCGTGACAACATGGTATCAGAGCATGATGACTGAAGGTCATTTGTCGTAGGAGTGAAATGATATTTTTACCCTTTTGTGAGTGTTTGATGACTTAAAGTCATTTTTTCTCGTTTCTTTTTACTTTCGCATTCACTCCCTTAGCTCTTAGGCTCGGATTTCGGAGTCCTAGGAATTTTGGGCGTGACATAATGTGGAAAGTAGGAAAGTTGATTTTATTTCTTAAATGCAAAAGTTTAGAGAGATTGAAATATCGTAGTAGAATGTTCACAAAGACACGGAAGGTTATCTACATTGGGAGTAGTGAGTAACTAAGTTATTTAATTCAAGTGGGGACCATTCATGACACGAAGCTTGAGATAGTTATTGTTCGGTAGTGAGTGGGAGTATTTGCATTCATATTATCTAGTGTGTTCTATCATAGCTTATTTGACTTGAGTGTGTGCTTACAGTGAACTGAGATGTTTATAGGTACCATCACTCGAAACCGTCACGAGACTTCACTCGTCCACTAGGGGTAACCTAGGGGTTTAAAAGGCTTGTTACACGTGCTAAGTGTAATCGTTGACCCTCACGAAAGCAAGAGATTAGGTTAGAGTAGATAGGTTAGATAGAATAAGAATCAGCATAGTCAGCTCTCTCTGAATTTATTGCTAAGGAACTAGCAATATGAATGTTTGGGTGTGTGAAAGGTGCTCAATATTAGTCATTGTTTGCCCCTATCTTGCGTTTGTTATGTCTTTACATTCCGTTACTTGGTATTTTTATCCTGTTTGTGTGTGTAAGTATGTTTGAGGAGCTTAATGAAGAAACACAGATAATCTCATTGAATTACCTGAGTTCGTGTTCGTTTCTATGTCGAGAAAGAAATCAAAAGGCGTGTCAGAGCAAATAAGAGCTACTGGAAGGAAAAATGGTCATTTTTCGACATCGTTATCTCATCGAAGGGCAAAAATGTCATTTCCAAACATTATTACTTCAACCAAAAGCATCGAGAGTCAAAGGTGACCAGTCTAACTCAAATATTAAAAAATGGGTTTTTACAGCAAAAGATGCATCATACCCTACGTTGGTAGAGGCAAAAAGAGGCAGACTGGACCTTAGCTACACTTTAGTTCTTAAACCAAAGGGGGGCCCTACGCCCTAGTCCTACGCCCAAGCATAGGTCAGGGGCGTAGGTCCTACTTTGTGGCCACGTGATCCCTTTACGTGCAAAAGTTGTTCAAGAATTTTCCAGTTTTGTCCCTACTTCGATATTATAAGTGATCGGTGAATCCAGACCTCTACATACAGGCTTATACACATATTTACATCAAATTTTAGAGACATTATAGAAAAGGGCAACCAGTAGGGTTTCCCTCACTTGTCTATAAATATGAGAGGGTTAGGTTTAGAGAGGTGTTCTGATTTTCACGCATGTTCATTGAGTTGGTGGTTGATTTCATTGCTTCCACAGAAGAGAATCACCATTGAAGACCTAGAAATCCGGAGAAAAATATTATGGAGAGCATTTCTACACCAAAAATGAAATCTCTCTCCACCATGATCGACTAACTCCGTATCTAGGGTTTTCTCGTAAAACCCTAGCCAAGTAATGTAGTTCTAGTTTTATATTCAATTGTAGAGAGGGGAAAGTGTGACTATACTGTGATGATTATGTTAGATAAGAGACCGGTTTTTATTCTTGATACAAGTTTATATATTTGTTATGATTCTTGTCTTAGACTGAATAAATGTATTTATCTTACTCAATCATGGTTATTCAATATGGGCAGGAACTCAGATGCTTAACACATGATTTTCTACACAATGGTGGTCATAAAACACGAAACCCTAGGTTGACACAAGTCATGCCTTGAAAAACTGATATAGCCATGCTTCAGTTCATTTTCATGCTTCAATTTACTTTTCTGTTAGTAGTTGACATGCACTAATCAGTTTAGTCATGAGATGGGTTGTCGCGATCCGGTTGAGAGTAATCTTTTTTGGGTTCAAACTGCTAGCTTGGTGCGCCCTGATTCACATTCAATGAATTGCGCTCATGTAATTGATATATAATCTGAACTATATTATTCGGTTAGTGGTGGAGTGAGGAAACCCTAGTTTTCTATCTCTCTAAATCACAACCATTATTTTTTATTTCTTTTAGTTTTATTTTTGTTCGCATTAGATAATTCACAAAAACAAACTCTTTGTGGAAAAATATAATTCATTGTTTTTAGACTATTGAAGAGAACAATCCTCTTCTCTGTGGGATCGACATTCCCCTACTTAAGTGAAACTGTCTACAACTAATATGTGCGCTTGCAGAAGGGTAAAACCTAGTGTTGTTAAGGTGTTGTTCTTAACCATATATTTTGCTGACACCTGACACCCATCACTAACTCGAGTGATTCAAAAAGCTAAAAATAAGGTCAAGATGTCAGCTTTCCAA
This sequence comes from Cornus suecica, assembly GCA_963922005.1. Taxonomy (NCBI): domain Eukaryota; kingdom Viridiplantae; phylum Streptophyta; class Magnoliopsida; order Cornales; family Cornaceae; genus Cornus; species Cornus suecica. Next base: position 22,932,177 of record OY998241.1, read on the forward strand.
CCCCACAAAATTCGGCTCCATCCGAACTATGAGGAAATAACTACAACATTTTCAAAAATGCCGCACCCGTTGTGCTACACCCGGCAATATAAGTGTTGGTTCACTGTAGCACCAAAACTTTCTGTCAAATTTCATGTTCTGAAAAACTTGATTCAACCCCTATAGATTGATTCAATACTACACTAATAAGCTTAGTAATGTTTTGTTTCATGAGGATTTGCGATAAAATGATCGTTTTCCCCCCGTCTTCGTTTTGGCATCCTACCGACTTTTTAAGTGCCAAAATCTTTTCGAACAACTCAAAATCATTTTCGAAAACCCAAATTTTAGTCGGGGTCACGGGGATAGGCGAAAATGGAATTTTCACCTAAAGACCAAATGGACTCAAATACAAGTCTAATGAAAAATCCATTTTCGGGGAAACAAACCGAAATACCAACGGAATGACCAAAGCGAATTTAGAGATGCTCAAATGGAGCAAGGAAATGAGGAATTGAGGTAAAAAGGCAACTCGATGGGAAGACAAGTGTCCATATGAAAAGGCATTAATTCAAAGCCAACCATACCTAGTTCGACATCCAAATCTCTAATCTCCACAATGACTTATTCAAGAATGTCCACAACTTCAATGACATTCCTATCCTTAAGATCGCTAAAGGGAACCTAGTGGCTGTTGCCACGGAACCAACTAGTTTCAATCAAAACCTCTTCCGATCCTTTCAAACCTCAATTTCACATTCGAAACCACATCTCTTAGGTTTCTAATAAGATCATATGACCATCAATATACGATTGAATCGGTTTACTCATAACCTCGTCTATCATAATGAAAGCATCAAAGTCACCATTGATGCCACGTTGCCATACCAACGTTAACTTAGACCACAAAACCATCACTCGCCTTCTCAAGAGTTCAACTCATCTCAACTCAATAGTCACAACCGACTTTACTTATCACAAGAAAGTCCTTAAAGCCAGTCATATCACACCCCTAAGGTATATAAACATATATCAATAAGTATAAGCATTTATCTCACATTATACTTTTAACAAGGCATGCAAATCATATTCTTACATTCTTCAATTTCACTTAGGCATTTTAATAATAAATGAATTATATTTTATAAATCACATTAAACATGTTCCGCAACCACATAGGATAATATCATGCTCTACTTGTAGAGATAAATCATATAATGGCAAAATGACTTAACACACCTCATGGTACACCCGCTCAACCCATGAAACTCAACGCACAACCTAATTGCGACTTCGAAATCCGAAGACGGATGCACAACCCAGTTGTAACTTATAAGCCGAAGACGGATACACAACCTAGTTGTAACTTATAAGCCAAAGACAGATGTACAACCCAGTTGCGACTTAAAAATCCGAAGATGGATGCACAACCTAGTTGTGACTTCTAAGCCAAAGAGGTATGCACAATCCAGTAGCGACTTTGACACAAGACTACTCACTTATGATTACACAACCAACATATTCCAACACCATGATTTGACACTACACGATGTACTCAATATGCATCCAGGTTCTCAACAATATTCATGTTCCATTAGAATATATATGTTTTTCTCTTTTGCAAAATATAATATTCAATAAACCATCATGCTTCCAATGTCACATTTATAAACAATGGTCCACAACATACTCAATCACAATACATGTTTTTTCTCATTTGGAATATATTAGACTCCAATTAGCACAATGCCTACAATTTCACATTTATAAGAAATAATCAATAAGGATGCTTTCTCATGCACCATTCATGATCCAAATCATCAAGTTATCCTTTATTACAGAAGGATAACATTTTCATTCATTTAACATGCTTATATCTCAATTAAAACATTTAAATCCCAAGGTTACATTCTCATGCACCAGTAATGTTCTAATTCATCAAATTGTCCTTTAATTCATAAGGATAAAAATTCCATTCTTTTAAGCATGCTCTTAGTTCAATTCAAGCATGTTTATCACAAATCACATTTGAAACATGACATGAATTCCCAACATACCTCAAAGGTACTAACCAAAGGAGCTAATCTAATCTCACTACAAAGGCTACATCCCTAACACCCACGTACTCACATGTATAATTACATTTACACATATACACAACTATACCCACATACATATACACACATATATAGGCATACAAACATACTTTAATATGGAAAATCTCAATAATAATCACATAACTAGCATGCATCATAGCCCTAGAAATATCATCACCAAGTAATCCATACACAAGGGTTAATTCACCTAACCTGTTCAAACCGTAACTTCACAATTCTAAGGATACACTTAGCAAATCCATCTAAGTTTAGGAATCCTAGAATCAAATTCTCATACCTACACAATTAAAAGATGAGCTAGTTAAGAAGTTTTCCCTTACCTCTTGAAGAGCAAAGCCAATCACTAAGCAAGGCCAAAAAAACCCTAGCTCTTTCCCCCCACCGAAATCAATGGAGCAAACCGGTAGAAAGCTTCACCATAGCCTCTTAACAATGAATCAAACTCCAATACAAGAAAACAGCAAGAGTCATGAAATGGTTTAACAACAACCCCAAAACTAGGGTTTCAATGGAAAACACACAAGGAAGGAAGAACACTTACCAATCCTTGGCTCAAACCAAAGAGAAGAACACCAGGACTAACTTCCATGTTGATGGCCATATCAAAATCCCAACTTAGGGTGATCAAATCAACCCCTAAGTGGAGGAGAAGCAAGATGGAAAAATATAAGAGGAAATGAGGAAGTTTTTCCATATGGAATACTTGTCATATGTAGAGATTTCCCACTACCTGATGTCCACCGGGGTATGCTAAAAGTATGTGTTAAAAGTGGCCCCTTATGACGGCTTAGGTTTTACCTATCGCAAGTGCACGAATCATATTATAGTATAGTTCATCTTGTGAAAGGTTATCGATCCCACATAGACTAAGTCGTATTCTGAATTCTTGTAAAATAATATATTTAAATTGCTATAAAAATTTGTTTTGTTGGTTTTGATTTCTGAACTAATTAACTAATAAAATAGTAAAGATAGATTAAGACAAGAATAATAGAAATAAAATCCAGGGTTTCCATACTCCACCACTGACCACATAATATAATTCTGAATTCGCTCAATTGCAAGAGGGCCATCCATAATTATGAATCAAGTTGTACCACAAATTGGTAAATACAACCCCAAAAAGGATTATCATTAATCAAATTATGATAACCCATTTCATAACTGATCTACCACTTGATTTTGCACTCCCTCCATTCTCATAGAATCAACTAGTTGCTTTGCTTGAATTTCTAAACTAATCAAAGCTTGAGAATTAGCGTTCAATTAATTTTCAATCTCTCTCAAGGTGCTTATTAATTTATCTTCATCACCAATTAATCTAGGCATCAGATTTTGATTTTGGAACTGGAATGGATTTTAGTTGGAGTGTTGGAATGATTGGAATGATTGGGCATTATTGGACTGAAAATCCTAAGTACTGAATGGTTGTTGGCTTTTATTGAAACTTGATTGAGTATTTTCAGTGTTAGGAAATTATGAATTGTCTTTGACACAAAAGTGGTGACATATAGGAACGAACCCCTGAACTCTATCAGTCAACCTTTTATGATATCTAGCGGTAAAAAAAAGGCTTGCTTTCAATAGGTCTTTTGATATAGGCTTGAACATCAGGATTCCAATATGAATTTCCTTGTGAAGAACTCGACACTACATGGGAAGCCTTTACAATGGTGGTTTTTGTAATAACATTTGAATCCGGCATTACTCCAACAAAACCCAAACCCTTTGTATTTCTTACTGATTTCCCTTACTTAAGATCTCATCGAGCTTAAAGGTTCCTTCATACCATTTACAAATAGTTAATCTAGCATCTTTCAGCTCTTTTTCCAAATTCTCAATCTCAGTAGATTTCTCAACCACGTCCTTTTTGAGATCATCTACTAACTTCAAATCCTGACTTCTTTCTAGTTCAGACTTCTTCAAATCTTCAACCAGCTTGGCATTTTGAGTTTGTAGGAGATTTTGAGTTTGAGAACTTTTGATTAATTCCTCTTTTAAAGAATGTAATTCTTTGTCCATGTTAAGACTCTTAGTCAACAGTTTCATGTGATTTTTGTGAAGTTGTGAGGTCTTATCAAGTAATTTTCCATAAGACTCTTGAAGAGTGTCATCACAACCTTCATCATTCTTAGAACCTTCTTCTTCAGACATCGCCTAACTTGTAGCAACTTCTCTAGCCTCTTTATTTTGTGCAGGAAACACAGTGAAATTTTTAGAATCATCACCTACATACGAGTCTGTCGCATCTCTAGCTGATCCATTCTTAGAGTCATCATCCCAACTAATAGCTAATCCTTTGGATTTCTTCAAAGTGTTTGCACACTCTGTAGCTATGTGACCATATCCTTGATATTTAAAACATTGGGTTCACTTCTTTTTAGGATCAGACTTGTCCTTCCTAGTTTGAGTCTTATTTCTACTTCTAGACTCACCCAACTTATCCCCAATTTTTTGTCATTCACCAATCTGTTTAGCCCTAAAATATTTGTTCAACCTATTAGCAAACATGGCAATATCATTTAGATTTAAATCACTTTCTTTATCAGGTTCAACATGATCCTCCTCCTTAGTGGTTTTAAAAGCTATGCTCTTCTCTTTTGTGCCACTAGCCTTTTTAGGAGAATTTTTAAACATCACCATCTCATACGATTTTAAATTTTTAGCCAATTTTTCAACCTTAATTTATTTAAGACATATAACCTCTGAGATGACAGTGACCTTAGATCGAAAATATTCATGAAGAGACCTAAGGATTTTCTTTACTATGGTAGTCTCATGAATAGGCTCACCTAGGTTATGACAACATGTTACGATATCAGTTAACCTAGCCTCAAAGTCGGCGTAGACTTCATCCTCCTCCATCTTCAACTGCTCAAATCGAGAATTAAGAATTTGAAGTTTCAATTATTTAACCTTTGAAGTTCCTTCATTAGTAACTTGGAGAATGTACCAAGCTTCCTTGGCAATTACGCACGTAGTAATCCTCTTGAACTCACTCGGAGTAACAACGTTGTATAATGCATTCAACGCTTTTGAGTTCCAATTTGCACTAAACATCTCAGCAGCAATCCACTCACTTAACGGTTTTACTTTCACTTCATTAGTCGCATCATCTTTCACAATGGGAGGTGAGTATCCAACTTCTACAACATTCCACACTCTCTCATCTAAAGATTTTAAAAATACTCTCATCCTCGTTTTCCAATATGTGTAATTCGACCCATCAAACAAAGGGGACCTAGATATTGAACCTCCTTCACGAGGCATCTCCATCATCTAAGTTCAGAATCTAACCTTAGGTAGTTAACCTAAATCGGGGCAACCATGCTTTGATACCAATTGCAATTACCTAGAAGATAGTGAAAACAACCTAGAGGGGGGGGGGGGGGAGTGAATAGGCTTTTTATCAATTTTATGATCAATTAAAATTATTTAGCAAAAGTTCAATTTTAATCAGTCATAAACCCAAATTCTCAATTCAATTCTTAAAACAAATCAATAAAATAAATATGAATATAAGTGTAGAAATTAAAATAAAGAGAAGACACATAAATTTTATGTGTAAAACCTTGGAAAGACTCCAAGTAAAAACCACGGATACGTTCGGGTATCGATGCACTTTCAATCACTGAATTTGTACAGACTTTATGAAAATAGAATTTACAATCGCTGTAATTTTTTGTTCTTCACTCGATGTCTGAAAGTCTAGATTCACTCACGCTCCATGAAGCTCTCGCTCTGATCTCCGTACTCTGACGGCTCTACTTCTCAACATATCGAATAACCACGAAGTCTCCTGCTTCGATCTCCGCACTCAAACGGCTTCGTTCTTCAATGGATCAATGCAACCACGTTTCTATAGACGGTGTGTGGATTTTTCAGCAACTAGAACATCCAATTGTGCATGAGAATTGTCAATGTAGAAAGACAATTGGAGACACTCAATAACAAGAAGGAAGTTGTGTATATCTATTTACTCAATAATATTCTCTCACCATATATCTCTCAAGAATATGAAACTATAGAAATTTTGCAGAGAATTTTTCAAGACGTGCCTCATCTTATTGTAGACTTGAGTATTTATAGACAATGATCATCCAAACCTTAAGTTTTCCCTTTCTCATAATTTCACAACCAAACCCTATATTTTGGAGAATATCATGTATATAACATGCACTTTGATGTATGTAAGTCGTGGAAATATCATAAAACCAACCCATAGGTAAATCGGACATCATAGTAAAATTCAAAAACAATCTTACCACATCTACGCTTGAAGTGTAGGCTCCTTGCGGTTAAAGCGTAGGTCCAAGCATACCTTCAAGCGTAAAACTCCATTTTCCAGCCACTTTTCACTACCGAAAGCGTAGGCTCAAGTGTAGGGATTTTTTGTTAAAACCAATTTTCTTCGCAACTGCGCCAAAATGACCCTCTTGAATCCACAATACTTTTTGTTTAAAGTGACGACTTCGAAAATGTCATTTTCACCAAAATGCGGTTATTGGTAGAGCGATGAAAACCCTAGTTTTCTCTCTCATTTGAATCACAACCAATTTAATTTGCTTTATAGATAATTTTAGCTAACATAAATAATTTTGTCTTTGACCACCTAAATGAACTCTTTTCAGAAAATATAATTCAGTGTTTTTGAATTGCTAAAGTGAACAATCTCAATCTCTATGAGATCGATATCCCTTACTTAAGCCGTTACTATACTATAATTCATATGTACAGTTACGTAGGGTAAAACCTAGCATCGTTAAGGTGTCATTTGTAACCACATATTTTTACACACCTGACATCCATCACCAAGGCTAGAAAGTAACGTTCACAACCTAGAACCAATGTTTAACATCATTGGCATGACAACTCCACAAAGGGTTATCCAACACCTTTCCTCTCTTCGACACTTCCACCACATGGTGGAGCAAGTGTGGGAAGTAAATCCTTCCATTGTGTCCATTGTGAACACTCAGTAATAAGCAAGACATCAAGCATATAATAATCATCACATACATTCTCTCCTTTGTCATATTCTACCTTTATCCCATGTTTAGCACATATGCCCAACGATTCTTCTATCACCGAATCAGGTAATAGGTCCTTCATTACCTTATCAATCCCTTCAATTACATAATACTCATCCCCTCCTTGTTTATCTTCAAAACACAACTCATCGAGACATTTGGTAAATATTGCTTTAGGTTCATATGGTCTCTCTTTTGGCTCTTGTGGGAAAGGAATGGTTTTTCTACTCTCGCCATATGCAATGTCAGTCTTAATTTTAAAACTTTCCTCTATTTCACTATCCCCATCTTCCTCATCTTCAAAATTATCTACCACATGATTTTGCACTTCCTTCATTCTCATAGAATTAATTAGTTTATTTGCTTGAATTCCTAACCTAATCAAAGCTTGAGAATTAGCATTCAATTGATTTTCAATCTCTCTTAAGGTGTTTATCAGTTTATCTTCATCACTAGTTGATTTAGGCATCAGATGTTGATTTTGGAACTCGAATGGATTTTTGTTGAAGTGTTGGAATGATTGGAATGAATGGGCATTATTAGACTGAAAATCCTGAGTACTGAATGGTTGTTGGCTTCTATTGAAACTTGATTGAGGATTTTTAGTGTTAGGAAAGTATCAATTATCTCCATTGTATGTAATCTCCTCCCAAATTGGAGGAGTCTCGATTTTGCCTATATATGCTAAGAATTGGTTATTCAAAGACAATGACTCCGGACGGAGGTTTGGTCTAATTTCTCTCAAATGGGCTAAGAATTTATATTCAACAGACAATGGTTCCGGACACGAATATGCTCTTGACTCTTCAAATTAGAATTGATTCGATGGTTGAGGATAATAATCTTGACTATACGATCGATACCGTAATCCGTGATGAAAATATTGTGGATCCTCATTAAAGCTTTGGTACGAATTTTCTATACCTGATTGTTGGTATTAGAAATTGTGATGATGTCTCCAATCTGGGTTATTTGAATCATAATATGGAACACTCGCCGAATTGGTATAACCATTATATATATTTTTTTTTCTTACAATCACAAAATCGGGGTTTTGTGGTCCTAACCGACGTGTCTCGGCCTAAAATCAACTGGGCTTACTGTTGTGAGTTTTGTTTAATGGCCCATTTCCACTAAAAAATCTCTCATCTTTTGTGAAAATTTGACTTTCTGACAGTTTACACAAAAAACTGTGTAGATATTTGTTTTTATATAATAAAAAACTATGGAAAGAAAATAAATCTAAAATTATTCGTAAAATTAAGATACACAAACTCACAAGTGGTCCAACAACGCAATCGTTACTACTCCGCCTATTCCCTTTGCATTATTCAATGTACCTCGTAAAAACACAAAATTTACCTTTAGATACAATACAAAAAATTCAAGTCTACTAAATTACTAGAATACAGAATATCCGTTAGTCCCCGACAATGGCGCCACAAACATGATGTCTATCGGGGTTTGCTAAAAATATGCCTTAAAAATGGCCCCTTGTGATGGCTTAGGTCTTACCTATCGCAAGTGTACGAATCATATTGTAGTATAGTTCAGTTTGTGCAAGGTATTCGATCCCACAGAGACTAAGTGGTATTCTGAATTCTCGTAAAATAATACTCTTAAATTGCTATAAAAATATGATTTGTTGGTTTTGATTTCTGAACTAATTAACTAATAAAACAGTAAAGATAGATTAAGACAACAACAATAGAAATAAAATCTAGGATTTCCATACTCCACCACTAACCACATAATATAATTCTGAATTTGCTCAATTGCAAGAAGACGATCCATAATAGTGAATCAGATCGTACTGCAAATAGCTAAATACAAACCCAAAAAGGATTACCATTAACCGGATTCCGACAACCCATCTCATGACTGAGCTAACAAGTACATGCCAATTATATTACTCTAATATACTCCTAATACATGAAAATAAACTAAAGCATGTCTATATTAAAACGCCAAGGCATGGCCTGTGTCAACATAGGGTTTTAAGTTTTATTACCTTGGTATATATAGACAAAGAGGAGGGAAGCCCTAACTTGGAGAATAAGATTACCCTTTTTCATAATCTCACACCCAACCAATAAAAATCCTAATATCTAATGTATAATATGTGTATATTACATGTATAGAAGTGTTGGGGTCGAACTTAAAGTCATCCAGGTCAAAACGAATCAATCCGGGTCAAAATAGGATTTTGGCCCGAATCTAAAATTTCAAGCTTTTTCTACAAGACACCTCTCACTCTTTTGAGCATATCTTGAGCTACACACATTGGATGGAGTGTAATATATCGTTGGAAATCTGACTTCAAGTTCTTTATGATAGGCTCAAGAATCACCCCATTTGGACCTTTTTTTACTAAGATATGATTGCCCGAAGTTCACTAGGCTTTAAGCGTAGGGAGCTACGCTTTAAGCGTAGGATTAAGCGTAGAAATGTGTTTTTGGCTACTTTTTGCTTCTATAAGCATAGGTTCTTTGTGAAAACCACTTTTCTGCGTAATTTTGCCAAAATGATCGCTTTAACTCTACGAGACTTTTTGTTTTAGGTGACGACTTCGGAAAATTCCATTTTTGCCATCCGGGAGCCATTTTTTTCTCAAAATGCCTCTTTGACTCTCCTCTTGGATAAAAAGAACATGTACTTTGGTTAATTTACCAAAGTTAGATCCATTTCTTCGTTAAGCTCCTGAAACGTGATTTAACACACAAACTGCATAAAAATACCAAATAATGGAATGAAAAGACGTAAGAACAATAATATAGAGGCTTAAAATGAATACTTTTAAGCACCTATCACTACCACCTCTCACTATCCAATGGCCAATAATAGAGCTAGCAAATGAAGCTTAATCCAAGGGCCACAAAATAGTCTTGCCATTGGAAGACTTAAAGAAATAATCACCCCTCTTATACACTTGTCAAACAAGGACTTAACATCCAAGGGTTTTGAATAAGGAAATGAAAATAAATAAACCATCCAATGGTTGACAAGAAGTCTTGCAAAGTGAAAGACCAACAATAATGGATTCTTACATTTAAGTGTCATCCAAACAAGGCCCTATGATCCAAAGGTTGAGATTAAAGATGGGAGAAGAAGATCAAAGGTTATAAGTGGGATCCCTTATAAAAGTGGGAAATGACCAATTTCTTCCAAACTTAGGGTTAATTACAAGAGTGTCAACATGCCTCTTAATTACCCTTTCACCCGTTACAATCCTCTATATTTACCACTATGCCACTCATACCCCAACACTTGGCAAAACATTTAGAATTTTTCACTAACTCAACAATTAGTGAAAATACTGTAATGCCCCTGGGTCATTATTTTCTCGAAATCATTTTTAATTATTTTCATTACATAGAAAATGAAAACACAACAAATAATTCACGGAATTACACCCATGGAAATGCACCCGTTAAATATGCTAAGCACACAAGCATATAACCACATAAGTGCTACACCGGAATGTCTAAAATAAACTAAAGTAACACATTCGGGAACGTAACACGATTGGCGAAACTCCAACTAGAAAATGTTGCAACGAACCCACGTAGTCACCAACGAACAATAAATCATCAAGCCAGAAACAAAAGTCCACGAAGTCATCCTGCTAAGTCCGAAACTCAAACGTGAAAAATTTACACGTACCGAGAATACACAACACGTCATGAATCTGTGACGTCCCAAAACGTTAACACTTGGAAAAGAATTCCGGAAAGAAAAAAGAAAACGTAGGGCGTTATAAAATGGTTTAGCTTCATTTACACCTCCTGAAGTTTACTTTATTTTCAATCAAATGAATTTCCTTATATATATTTTAGGATAAACAATATTTTTTATTTATTTATGACTAAATAAAAAAGTAATTCTGAAATATAAAAACGAAATATTTCGAACTACCAATTAGATTTTTTTTTTAATTTTCGTTATAAATTTTACTCTAAATGAAAAAAAAAAATTGATTTATGCAGAAATAAAAAATTAATACCGAAATATTTTATTTTGAAATTAATATTGGAAAAAAAAGCTTCATATTCTTTTTTTGAACTTAATATAAAAAATAAATTCGGTAAGAAACAATATTTTATGCCAAAAAAAAAAATTACCAAAAAATTAATATTTTATGCCGAATGTTGTTCGGTAAAATTAATATTTTATGAAAATAAAATATTTTATATGAAGTTCAAATAAACAAATTCGGCATAAAATATTATGTTTACCGAAAAACTTTTGGTATAAAACATTAATATTTTATTTTGGCATAAAATATTTTTTATTCCAATTTTGTTTTGCATTAAGTTTAAAAAGAAAATTCTAAGGAAAGTTTTTTTCCCATATTAAGTTCAAAATACATATTGGTGACAATTTTTCAAGAGGGGTTTTGGTGAGAGCTCTACAATATTCTATCATTCATATTCTTCTAGAGAGTGATACGCACAGTGATCATACATATTGGTGTTCTCGCTTGTGTTGAGGTTCTCCAATCATGCTTCTCCACCGAAGTTCTTTATGCACGATTGGATGAGTGGTTGCTGAAAAATCATCACATCATCCATTGCAACAAGGTTGCATTTACCCTTTGAGAAGCGGAGCCGTCCGAGTACAGAGTAATTCGAGGATTTCAGACCGCGATTAGAGAAAGGAAAATCAAGTGTGATTTGTGAGTCTCTCATACTGTCTGGCAGAACAAGCGTGCTTCATAAAGTAAGAGTGATTCAAGGGTTTCAGACCGCCAGTAAAGAAAAACAAATCAAGAGTGATTGTAAGTCTAAAACTCTTATAGAGTCTGTACTTGTTGATTTATAGTGCATCGGTACCTAAGTGTACCCGTGGTGTTTTTCCTTAGAATGTTTCCTTTATTTTTCTACGTATAATTATGTGTCATATCTTGCTTGATTTTTCGCACTACATTGATGTTTGCTTGAAATTGCTTGAATGATGTGGTTTGAGAATTAGGGTTTTGTGATTGGATTAAAATTGACTTTTTTGCAATTAAATATTAATTTGTCAATAAATTCACAAAAAGCCTATTCACCCCCCTCTAGGCTATTTTCACAATCATCTAGGTAATTTCAATTGGTATCCGAGCGTGATTACGCCGATTTAGGTTAACTACCTAGGGTTAGATCTTGAACTTAGACGATGCACGTCCCTCGTGAAGAAGGTTCCATATCTAGGTCCCCTTGGTTTGATGGCTCAAATTACGCATATTGGAAACCGAGGATGAGAGCATTTTTGAAGTCTTTAGATGGGAGAGCGTGGTTGGCTGTAGAGGTAGGACATTCACCTCCCATTGTAAAAGATGTTGTTACTAATGAATCTAGGATAAAATCTTTGACATTGTGGAATACTGCTGAAATAAATAGTGTTAGTTAGAATTCAAAAGCTTTGAATGGGTTGTATAATGCTGTGACTACAAAGCTTGGGACATACTCCAAGTAACTCATGAGGGAATTTCAAAAGTTAAACAGTCTAAACTCCAAAAATTCTAAATTCGAAATTGGATCAACTTAGGATGGAGGAGAATAAAGTTTTTGGTGATTCTGAGGCTAGGTTAACTGACATAATAACTAGTTGTCACAATCTAGGAGAACCTATTTTCGGGACGAACATTATGAAGAAAATCCTTAAATCCTTGCCTGAACGTTTTCGGTCTAAGGTTACCGTTATATCTGAAATCATGAGTTTTAATGAAATTAAACTTGAAGAGATGGCTAGTAATTTGAAATCGTATGAGATGGAGATGTGTGCACAATCCTCTAAAAAGTCAAGGAGCAAAAAAATGAAGGACATAGCTTTGAAAATCACTAAGGAGGGTCCTCGTGAGTTGGATGAAGAGGGTGAGAGTAAACCAAGTCAGTTTGATATGATCATGAAGCAGTTTCATAAGTTTTTAAAGTCTTCTTATGGTCAAGAATTGATTAAATAACAAAATTTTGGAGATAAATCACATGATTCTAAAAATAGAAAAATCCAAAGTAGGAATGATAAGTTTGTTCATAAAAAGAAGAAACCTCAATGTTTTAAGTGTCAAGGGTTCGGTCACATAGTTGTTAAGTGTGCTAGTAAGTCGAAAAAGGAAAAAGGTTTGGCTGTTACTTGGAGTGATGGATCAACTAGTGATTCGACGGATTCAGAGGTAGTAGATGAGATTGAGAATTTCACCTTATTTGCTGCACAAAGTAAGGAGGTCGGTAAAGTTGCTGCAAGTTGGGTAATGTCTAAGGATGATGATTCTGAGGATAATGAAGATCGTGGGGATTCATATGAAGATACATACAATAAATTATATTAAAAGTTCGTGCAGGTTAACAAAGTGTACTCAAAATGTTTGGTTTAATTCAATAATGTTGATAAGGAGAGACAGTCCTTAAGAGAAGAATTGACCAAGTCTGAACAAGAAAGGACTCAGGCTTTGAAGAGGGTAGATGATCTCAATGAGGAATTAGAAACTCTACTATTGAGTTTCTAATTCAGTGAGAAATCTACAAGGATTGAGAGTTTGGAAAAGGAATTGAAGGATCCTAACTCAACTATTCATAGATTGTCTAGTGGAACTAATAAGCTTGATTACATGTTGAGTGTAGGAAAGTCAGCAGGAAATACTAAGGGGTTGGGGTTCAAAGGAATGAGTGATCCTGACATTGTTTCCAAAACAACATTTGTTAAGACTTCCCAAAAGTCTGATTGGAATCTTAATGCTCAATCTTATGCCAGAAAACCTGTTGAGAGTAAGCCTCCCTTTACCTCTAGAGTCAATAAGGATTCAAATAATGTTTTTCAAAGGTTTATTTCAGTCTATCATCACTGTGGAGTGAAAGGTCATATTTGACCCGTATGTTCGAAGTTAAGAGGAGAAACTTTGAAATCTGAGCAGAAACAGAGAATTCAGAAAAGACCCAATGTTGAAAGCCAAATCCGGGTGTTGAGTGAAGAGGTTGACTACCTAAAATTAAACAAATGTGGGTTAGAAAAGATGAATTGCATTATTTGGTTGCTCATACTGCATGTCTAGCAATTGACTCTAATTATGAGAAAGGTCTCTAGTATATATTCACAGATTGTCAGTCAACAGACATGTCTACGAAACCATTAGATTTTCAAAAGCATATGCATTTTAGAAAATCTGGTGGCATATTATCATTAGGATAGATGTCTTCATATGTATCATTCTAGGAATATCTTGTATTATATTTTTATCCTAGAATTGATACATTATCATGCATTTTGTTTTATTTGCATGTTTATTTTTCTGTTTTGTTATTTTATTATTATGCATGGATCATGTTTTGCTACTATTAGGATTATTCATGCAACCATCCTTGTGACGAAAATTCCATACAAATTAAAAAAAAAAAAAAAATCTTAGCATGTTGAGTTTGGCTAATGGTACAAATGGTTCTCGTATTTCACTCTATTCTCATATTTATTTTTCTTATTATGTTTATAAGAGTTGGAGTTTTTAGTCTGACTTGAGATTAGGAGTTATTCACTTGACATGTTGAAGTATTATTTTTGGAACTCATCAACTTTGGGTGTTGTTTTACTTTAGAGATGATTGTAATACTTGTTGAAACTTTTAGTCTTTTTCCTCTAATCCGAAGTGATATGTAGGTTCATGAGATATGCTAGATTGATCTATGCTTTTAAAAACTTTTTGCATGCTTATGAATATTGTGGTGAAGTTGAAAAGAGAAAAGAATGGGATGTTTAAAATATAGAAATGCAAAAAGTAGTTATTCGATCTGAGTAATCAGGCCTCTTGCCTCAGTAATCATTGAGTGTTCGCGTAAAAAAGGGGAGAAGACTAATAAGCATAAATCCCACGGAAGAAGCTCGGGCCCAGTTGGTTGGGACTAAAAATCCTCGCTGGAAAGTCTCGAGCTTAGAAAGACAAAAAAGGATTTAGTGAAAAAGTTGAAAAGGTGCAAAGAATAAATTGTGTGACAATAGGATATTATTTTTTTTAAAAAATAAGCAATAAGGTCCAAGTGAATGATTTGATTTCTAGTTTAGGTTTTGGACTGAAGTATCATCACGATTAGTGAAGAAGATTATCAGAATTAGTACGTATTGCTTTCATCTTAGGTGTTTACTTGCACCTGAATATTTTTCATATATGCAAATGCTATGTAAAGCTTGCCTTGTGACTGCTTATATCTACAAGGTATGTGTGCTAATTTTCTTCACTATCATGTGTATAATGGCTAAGTCAAATATGCGTATATGACGTGTTAATGACAAACTCATTGTCTGTACTGCCTTGCACACATGGTTCTAAGAACAAAACGATTTTTGATTGTTTTGCATTTTATATTCATGCATTAGTCTTAAGTTCATGCATTATAGAGATTTATGTTACTTGAGAATCTGGATATATTTTAATAGAGTACTTTATCTTAGTATTTAGTGCTTGACTTAGATTCTCTTTAGTATCCTCTGTGATCCTTTCCCTATGTTTTCATTTTGAGATTTTCCCTTGTTTCTCTCGTGTGCTTTGATTATTTTTGTTGTTCCCTGTCATTTTAGTGACAAAAAGGGGGAGAAATATTGAGTAAGGGGGAGTAATGGTTTTAAGGGGAGATGTTTTAGTAAGGGGGAGTAATGATTTAAGGAGGAGAAAGAGTGTGTGTTTTATGATCATTATGCTTACATGGATATTGTGTTTTCCTTATGATCATTTAATACATGTTTTCCACACTTGCGTTTAATGGTTTATTCAGTATTGTGGTTACAAGATTGGTTCACTGTCATGAAAGCAAGATTACAGTTTATATCTATGTTTGTCGGTGTGTGTTCATAGGTATAGATGTTATGTTGTTATTTGAGAGGCTATATTGTAAAACATGATTTTGTCTCAGAAAAGCCAAAGGGGAGATTGTAAGAACATTTATTATAATTATTTATGTATGGCATGTTCTAGACAATAACCATATTGAGTGTTAGATAGGTCGTGTTGGTTTCAATGACATCTATAAGCTTCGACAAAGGTAGAATCAAGCATTGAAGTAGTGAAGATTACAAGTGAAGTGTAAAAATGAGTGTGTCAGAGCAAAGAAGAGCTACCGGAGGGCAAAAATGCCATTTCCAGACATTATTACTTCAACCAAAAGCGTTGGGAGTTCGAGACGACCAGTCTTGCTCAAATCTGAAAAAATAGGTTTTTACAGCAAAAGACGCATCATACCCGATGCTGTCAGAGGCAAAAAGAGGCAAATTGGCACTTACATACGCTTTGGTTTTTGAAACTGGGAATGGACACTACGTCCCTGACTTACGCCCAAGCGTAGGTCCCACTTTGTGACCACGTGAACACTTCTTATACAAGAGTTGTTTCAGAGTGTTTTCGAATTTTTCTAGTTTTATCCTTACTTCGAGTTTTTAAGTGATCGGCGACTCCAAATCTCTACGTATAGGCGTATACACATATTTATATCATATTTTATAGGATTTATCACCGTATTGTTAAATTACGTAAAAGGGAAAGGTTAGGATTTTCTTTGACTTGGTCTATAAATACCAAGGTTCAACAAGAGAAGAGGCTATGATATTTGACGATGATTTTTCAAGAGGGTTTTTCGTGAGAGCTCTGCAATATTCTATTGTTGATATTATTCGACAGAGTGAGACACACAGAGAGGTGATTATGGAGTGATCATACATATTGGTGTTCTTTTTTGTGTTGAGGTTCTCCAATCATACTTCTATACCGAAGTTCTTTATGCACGATTGGATGAGTGGTTGCTGAAAAATCATCACATCGTCCATTGCAACAAGGTTGCATTGATCCGTTGACAAGAGGAGCCGTCCGAGTACAGAGCGATTCGAGGATTTCAGGCCGCGAGTAGAGAAAGACAAATCATGTGTGATTTATGAGTCTCTCATACTATCTGGCGGAGCAAGCGTGCTTCGTGAAGTACGAGTGATTCAAGGGTTTCAAATCGCGAGTAGAGGAAGGCAGATCAGGAGTGATTGTAAGTCTAAAACTCTCATAGAGTCTGTACTTGTTGATTCATAATACATCGGTACTTAAGTGTACCCGTGGTTTTTTTTCCTTGGAACGTTTCCTTGGTTTTTCTACGTATAATCTTGTGTCATATCTTGCTTTATTTTCTGCACTACATTGATGTTTGTTTGATATTGCTTGAATGATGTGGTTTGAGAATTAGAGTTTTGTGATTGGATTAAAATTTAATTTTCCGTAATTAAATATTAATTTGTCAATAAATCCACAAAAAGCCTACTAACCCCCCCCCCCCCCCCCTCTAGGCTATTTTCACCATCGTCTAGGTAATTTAAAAAATATTTCCTTTTCCTTTTCTCTTCAAGAGGAAGGGGAAAAATTCTTAACTAGCTCATCTTATGATTGTGTGGGTATGATTTTGATTCTAGAATTCCTAATCTTAGATGTAAATGCTAAGGGTATCCTTGGAATTGTGAAGTTAGGGTTTGAGCATGTTTTTGTAAGTTAACCCTTGTGTATGGATTACATGGTGATGAAATTGATAGGGCTATGATGCATGATAGTTGTGTGGTTGTTCTTGAGATTTCTCATATTCAAGTGTGCTTTTATGCCTATATATATGTATATGTATGTCGGTATAGTTGTGTATATGTGTAAGTGTAATTATACATAGGAATATGTGGGTGTTATGGAAGTAGCCTTTGTAGTGAGATTAGGCTAGCTCCTTTGGTTAGTACCTTTGAGGTATGTTGGGAATTCATGTCATGTTTGAGATGTGAATTATGATAAACTTGCTTGAATTGAACAAAGAGCGTGTTTAAAAGAATGGAATTGTTTTCCTTTTGAATTAAAGGGTAACTTGATCAATTGGAACATTACTTGTACATGAGAATGTATCCTTGGGATTTAAATGATTTAATTGAGATATAAACATGTTAAATGAATGAAAATGTAATCCTTGTGTATTAAAGGACAACTTGATGATTTGGATCATGAATGGAACATGAGAAAGCATCCTTATTGATTATTGTTTATAAATGTGAAATTGTTAGCACTATGCTAATTGGAATCCAATATATTACAAATGAGAAAAAGATGTATTGTGATTGAGCATGTTGTGGACTATTGTTTATAAATGTGAAATTGTATGCATGATAGTTTATTGAGTACAGTATTTTGCAAAAGAGAAAAATATATATATTGTAATGGAACATGATTGTTGTTGAGAACCTGGATGCATAATGAGTACATCTTGTAGTGTCAAATCATGGTGTTGGTATATGTGGGTTGTGTAATCATGTGTGAGTAGTCTTGTGTCGAAGTCGCAACTGGGTTGTACATCTATCTTTGGCATATAAGTCACAACTGGGATGTGCATCCATCTTTGGATTTCGAAATCGCAACTGGGTTGTGCTTCCATCTTCGGCCTATAATTCACAACTGGGCTATGCATCCGTCTTCGGATTTCAATGTCGTAACTGGGTTGTGCATTGAGTTTAATGGGTTGATCGGGTGTACCATGAGGTGTGTTGACTCATATTGCCATTATATGATTTATCTCTACATGTGGATCATGGTATTATCCTATGTGGATGTGGAGCATATTTAATGTGAATTTCAAAATAAAATTCGTTTGTTTTGAAAATGCTCAAGTGGAATTGAAGGATGTGAGAATATGATTTGCATGCCTTCTTTAAAGTATAATATGAGATAAATGCTTATACTTGTTGATATGTGCTTATATACCTTAAAGGGGTGATATGAGAGGGTTTAAGGTCTTTCTTGTGATAAGTAAAGTCGGTTGTGACTATTGAATTGAGATGAGTTGAAGCCTTGAGAAGGCGGGTGATGGTTTTGTGGTCTAAGTTAGCGTTGGTGTAGCAGCGTGGCATCAATGGTGACTTTGATGTTTGGTTATGATTGACGAGGTTATGAGTAAATCGAGTCGATTGTATATTGATGGTCATATGATCTTGTTAGAAACCTAAGAGATGTGGTTTCGAATGTGAAATTGAGGTTTGAAAGGATCGTAAGAGGTTTTCATTGAAACTAATTGGTTTCGTGGCAATGGCCACTAGGTTCCCCTTAGCAATCTTAAGGATAAGAATGTCATTGAAGTTGTGGACATTCCTGAATAAGCCGTTGGAGAGTTTAATGATTTGGTTGTCGAACTAGGTATGGCTGAGTTAGAATTAGTGCCTTTGCATATGGTCACTTCCCTTCCCTTCGAGTTTCCCTTTTACCTCGATTCTTTATTTCCTTGCTCCATTTGAGCGTTTCTAAATTCGCTTTGGTCATTCCGTTGGTGTTTTGGTTTATTTCCCCGAAAACGGATTTTTCATAAGACTTGTATTCGAGTCCATTTGATCTTAAAGTGAAAAACTCGTTTTCGCCTACCCCCGTGACCTCGACTAAAACTTTGAGTTTTTGAAAATGATTTTGAGTTGTTTGAAAAGATTTTGACACTTAAAAGGTTGGTAGGATGCTGAAACAAAGATTGGGGGCAAAACGGTCCTTTGATCATAAATCCTCACAAAACGAAACATTTCTAAGCTTATTAGTGTAATATTGAATCAGTCTATAGGGGTTGAATGTCGTTCTTCATAACTTGAAATTGGGCAGAAAGTTTTGGTGTTACAGTGCACCCGCACCTATGCTACTGGGTGCAGCCCAGCACGCGCGGCTTTTTCCAAAATTTTGTAGTTGTTGACATCTTGAAGTTGTTTTTAGAATTTTGAATCGCTCAAGTTAACATATTTTTGAGTAAGTTATGTTCGTTGAAAGTTGAGTTCTTCAGCTTTCCGTTTTTGTCGGCGTTGCTCGATACCGTTTTCAAAAATGCATATCTCTCGTCTTATGACTTTGATTTAGGTCCCGTTTGTTTCTAGGGCCTTTCCTATGTCTAAATATTTGATGAAAAATTATAAATCATTTATTCTAACTTGGAATGACAGTTTTACCCTTGGTGAAAGAGGGGTACTTTAACTTTCTATTTGGGTCGGCGTTGTCCGATGACATTTTAAAAAATTCATATATCTCGCGTCAGAGCTTTGAATTCGGGTATGTTTGTTTCTATGGTTTAACCTATGTCCATATAGATAGGGTAAAGTTTGAAAATACATTTTTTCCCTTGAAATGATCATTTTACCTTTGGGCGAACATGTGACCTTTGAGTGGTCGGTGTGATGGGTTATTCAATCCCTTTCACTTCCTTTTGGTGTTCAGAAACCTTTGTCACTTTCCTTAGGTTGAAGTGACTGTTTTACCCATTTGCTGGGTTTTCAAATGTCGGGTAGTGACATGTGAGGTGCTTTGTAGTATGGGTTGATACTGATTTGAGGTTTTGGAGCTCGGTATGCTCGTGATCTAAGAAGTATTGAGTGCTATTATTCCTAAATTTTTATGAATAGGAGTGTTGCTCCCGTGTTTTGGTGATAGATGTTGTGTTGATTGTCAGTGTGGGACTGGCTGGTACGAGTCGTAGTGATCTATCAGGTGGTTTGTACTACGGGGCTTGTATTGGTTGTATATTATATATATATATATATACGTGTATATATATATAGGTGTGCGTTATTAAATGTTGTTGTGCTATGGCTTCATTATGTGCCAGTTGCCATATTTGTTGATGCATGCTAGGGGACTAGGGGGATGTGTTTCCGGGGTCTCATATTGGCATGAGTGTCATGTGGGACGTTTAACCGAGTTAGGGTAGATGCATGTACACGGGTAGATTTTCACTCGACTTGGACGGTCAGAGGATGTGACAGTTACGATTCCATTTCTCCTACGGGGCTCAATGAGCTTACCCCGGCGTTGGTTTGCCCTGGTGGTCTACCCCAGTTTGCAGGTAATGCTTCGGCTACGGACAACTTGGAGTACAGGATGCCTCATGCCACTGATGTTGTTGCGGGATTAGGGACGTTCGTATGTAGAGTTATTCCATTTTAGTTTCCTTTACTTGTCCCCTGTATTGGGACTATTTTTGTACTTCTTGGGATCCAGTCTGTTGGCATATCCCTTCCTTGTATTTGGCATCGTTGCATCATTGTGGAGATGTATTCTTTTGGCGCCTCGATGTGCCTTGTGTATCATTTGGTTTAGCTTCCGCTTGGTTTTGGTATGGATTTATTGTTATTAATAATATTCCATTCATTTTATAGTTGTTTAGGATCTTAATTGTTCGCTCATTTTATGGATCACGACCCTGGATTCCTCCGATGTCTCGGTTCGGGAGTCTTAGGAATTTAGGGGTGTGACACTTACTCATATGCAACAACCTAAGCATACATCAATGTTTCAAAAAGACATATAATACGCCTTTTATCTATTCATGCTCTATGAATTTTATTTTAAATGATTTCTCAACTCTATCTAAGTAGGTCTTCCTAATAATCCTATAATCTAATGAGCTATATATAGGTGAAACTTAATGCAAAATAAATTACTTCACTACACTTTCATCTCAAACACCGAGACTTAGATAACTTAATCTCATGGATAATAATATTATCATTGTCACCAGATTTACCACTAATATTGAATTTACTCCCATTATCTTTGAGAATAATTTAGGCCACATACAGTTTAATTGATGGGAAAGTCGATTAAACTTTCCAGAGTCAATTGTACAATGCCTCAAACCAATTAACTCTGAATGGGATCAAAATCACATATAATAATTTTCCTTTGGGGCAAAATTATAATATACTAGTCTCCTATTGGTGATAAAAATTTCACCGTTGAGGCTAATTAATCATAGAAAACACAATGAAACATGGTTCTTCTTTCGAAGTAACCGTTATCAGTTATGTCTACTACATTAATTACCCCAATCCACTTAGTTGAACAAACTCAATGACCCACCTTTGGGCTTTATCATTGCTCGTCTCTACTAAACGTCAACACAATCTTTAATTTTTTAACAAAATTATTTTTCCACTTGCTATAAATATCATTAAAATTCTCATGTGTCACGCCCCTAAAATCCTAAGACTCTCGAGCCGGAACGTCTGAGAACTCCGGGGTGTGATCCATAACTAAGAATGTCAACATCAATAAAATGAATGGAATCATGATAATAACAATGATTCCATGCAACTGAGCGAAAGCTATAACCAAAAAATACACAAGGCACATCAAGGCGTTGAAAGAATACATCTCTACAACGATTCAATGAAACCAAATATATGGAAGGGATACACCAACAGACTGGCTATCAAGAAATACAGTAACAAGGGAGAGGGAGAAAGGGAGAAAAGGGTGAGCTCACGAGCCTAGCAGAAGAAACCCTAAACTTCCATATCCTCCGACCATCCAAGTAGTGCTAACCAACCCATGTATATGCATCTATCCTAGGTCGGTCAATTGTCCCACATGGCACTCACGCCATCCCTCTAGTGCATCCACAAATAGGACAAATAACATATAGTGGAGCCATAACATATAATGCATATATAACGCACACTTATGTACATATATATACTGTTTGCACAAATCTTCTCCAAATTTAGTGAGTGCGGGCGTGCCATATTCAAGTTGAATAAAAAAGGATTCTTAAGAAGCTAGAGACTATTCCTTGGAAGATGAGGATTATCAAGCGATTGTTTTTTATTCCTTTTGCCTTAGTCTAAAGGACTTGAATGTTGAAGTGTTTGAGAAAGATAAGTGGACTAAACAAACAACTTACTAAAGACTGTAATTGAAAGACAATAACAAGAATTGAAATGAATTCTAATTTCTTGAAACGAAATGGAATTGAAACAACATTACTTGAAAAGGAAATTACAAGATAATGAAAGTGCTTAATGAAAGATAAAATTACAACTATGAAATTGTAATGAAATTGTGTATTTTTGGGATGCTGCTGGAGAGAGAGCCCAATTATCCTAAGTGTTGCTTTTATATTTGCACACTTCGTATTTTGTAACCATGTCTCAACTGTCTTATATTAATTTGCCATTTATCCCTCTCGTTTATGATTTCCTTCCACATGTCCTACATCTCCAAGACATCTTCCCCACGTTCTACATAATCCACATCACCTCCCTCCATGTTTAGGATTCTTTATGAAATAAATATATGCCAACCCTTTATACGAATCTGGCCTCAATATGGGCCAGATTCATTACCCTTTTGAAACTGAAATCCATATATTCTAGGCCCAATCATCTCAACATCCTACTATCTAGATTCCAATCAAAGCCCAACTCTAATAGTTTTGTAAATTTACCTTCCTTAGCTCAACTCTTCTTCGAAGTTTTACATTGACGTATGTACCCTCTCACTGTGCCACGTGGCTTGCTTCCCTAATGCCATGTGGCATGGAATTTTGTGTACCAACATTTGCCCCCCAAGCTTCCCTGGCCTTATGGACTGTTTCCAAACAAAACCTTGGAAGTTTTAAAATTTAAATCCTTGTTTTATCCATCCAACCAAATCTCATCTCACCATACATATATTATATATATTCCAAGGTACTCCAACTCTTTTCCTTCCATGTGTTTCACTAGTATTTAGTAGAGATATGTTTCGCGCCATTTGGCATTGACTGAGTTAAATGCAATCATAACATCTATACTCTTATAGCTTCCAGCCATTCGTTGGAACTTAAACCCATCAAAACCCTTATCACTCTAACAACTTGAAAGGAACAATCTTTTTACCTTCCCATCTTCTTCAATTTGAAATTGAAATAGTGCACATATACACCCAGCTAAATATATACATATATATATATATATCCGAAAATATACACAAATATATATCTCCTTATATTATCCTTCTTCATTTCTCATTGCTCTAAATACCTTTCATTTCCACCACACAAACCCTAAATATCCAATCTTTCCAGCTCAAACTCCAATCATGGCCCCAAAAGTTAGAAAGAATAACCTCGATTGTGACCTAATTTCTCCTTCTATCTCTTCCACCACAATGGCACGCCAAGTCAAAACGATCGTGAATGCTTCCCAAGCCATAATTTCTCAAGTTACCTATATATTTGCTTCTGATCAACAGAAGGCCCTAGGTTTTACTTTCGTTAAGGTGCCTCCTCATTCACTCAATCAATTTTATCCAATGGTAGAGAAACAAATTTTATACATGAGAGAAATCCCTCCAGAGGCCAATGGAGATCTTCCATAGTTCTACTTCAAGGCCTAGCTTACAACAATGGAGGGTTGGTCCAAATGGGTAGATAGGGTTTCGCAAGTAAAGAGTGATCTATGGAAGGACCTGGGTATCTTCGATGCCATTCCTCTGAGTAAGATCACTCCACTTCTTGATATATCTCTGATTTTTGCCTCCTTATTTTTCTGGCATCATACTACAAACTCTTTTCATTTGAATTTTGCATAATTTCTCCTACTGTGAAAGATGTATGTCATCTCACTAGCCTCAGACCTTTTGGGTTAGAGGCCAACTAGTTGCTCATTGAGGTAGATTTTAACTATCCTTCTAAGACCTCTGGATCAAAACCATATGTTTATGCTTACCCCCAATTCATGTCCTATTATAGAAAGAAATCAAACACACCAGTTGAAGATAGGGAACATATTGCCTTCCTCATTGTATAGCTTAACAAATACCTTTTGTGTGTTCCCTCAGCCCATGTCACTAAGGAATTGACCAATTTAGCCATTTCCTTATCAAAAGGTACCCAACTGGACATGTCCTCCTTTATCTTATCTTACCTCTATAGCAGTCTAAATGATATGGTTCTTTCATATCTGTCTAGAACTAAAGCCCCATGGTGGCTTCCCCAAGTTTGGCTCCAAGTGTACTTCCCTGAGTTAAGCCCAAGAGTAAAAATCCCTTATAAAGATTATTTGGTCACCTTTAGTTACCTCTCATCTAACCCAAAAGCTCAGTCATTCAAAGAGATTGTCAAAATCCCTTCTAAAAATCCCTTTTGTATGATGATTGTCAAAATAGAACCCCAAAGCAATTTCTTCCCTTTGCCAACTGTCCACAAACCCCAGAATGGTTACTTCCTCCAAAGGATGATACTGACCTACCTTCGGATGAGTTCTCTCATTTAATGTCTCACTTTTTCATTTGTAGAGATTCGCACTATGGGTTTAGTCCTATAGGTTCCCAAAACAACAAATGTGGTGTAGAGTTTTAGAACCCTACACAATTTGCCAGACAATTTCGATTGACACAGATGATCCCACTCCCTCTTTTCCAATCATACAATCACAATTTTTGTCATCGAGTGAAGTTTAATTATAATGATCCTATTCATGATGTCTGTAGAAAGTTCCAATAGGTAAAAGGGGTCTTTGTTTTATCCCCCTTTAAACCCTATCCTGATGTGATCCAAAACTTTGAATTTTGGTGGGAAGCGTATGTGACAAATACTAGACTGATGAAAGGGTCAGCACTAGTATTGCAGTAGATAAACTCATTGAACTTTGTATATTCCACCTTTCGTGGTGATATACCCCTGCCATCAATCCTTCCTTCCAAGAAGATAAAGAAATCATCCTCAAAGGTCTCTTCTTAAATGCCTTCTGGAGCAGCAAAGAAAGGTTCACAGGAATCCTCTTCCCAAAGTGGTAAGCCCCTACTTTCTTTTTAACAAATTTTCCTTTCTGGGTATTTTCATATATATTTCTTTCCTTTCAGACAAATCAAATGATTCTATATCATAAATGGTAGCTAACATTGATCTTCGCCAAATTTTTCTTAACCCTACAAAATCCTCTGCTGAAATAGTGAGGAAAGCTGCTGAAGGAGTAATTGCTATTCAAAAGGAGGTGGCTACTGAGAGAGTACAAAAATAAGCCATTGGAGCAAGAACCATGGTACCTTCCTTCCATACATTTTTACTACTCTTTTCCTTTATTCTTCCAATTCCTCTAACTTCCATGTATTTTATAGCAATGTAAGAGACAATCTCAGCATCAACTAGGTAAAAGGACTTCAAACATCCCTCCTGGCACTACAATTGAATTCCTTAGTGACTCAGAGGTTTAAGAACCCCCTTTGAAAAAGAAGAAAAAGAATGTGGTCAAAAGCACCCTAACCAAGAAAGCAAGCACAACAAGAAGCAGGAAAACCAACACCCCCATTCCTAAGCCACATCATGAAAGTACCAAAGAAACTGGTCCATCTCATAATTAGAAATTGAAATGAAAGAGTTAAGATGAAAGAATGGAAGATGCTAGAAGTACAAAGGAAACCGAAAGTGAAGATGATGAAATTGTGGAAGAAACAAAAGAAGAATAAGAATACCCCCAGGAAGAAGCAAAAGATAGAAAATGAAAGGTTACTAAAACAACTGTCACAGTGAAGAAAGAAAAGATCAAGGAATTGGAAGATGAAGAAGACTCCACCAAGGTAGAATTTACCATTTTCCCTCTCTTCTTTCCCTCATTTTTTTTCTTCTAAAATTTTCAAGTTTTCTTTCAGGACTCCTCATCCATGGAAGGCACCCAAAATCATGATCTTCCAGCAATGCAAGATCCCTCTGCCTTAAAGAGAAAAACTCCAAGTCAAAAAGTAAAAGTTACCATCAAAGATAAGGTAATTGTCATGTAACTCCTCCATCGGTCCTCTTTTTCTTTACCGAGTTTCCTTTGTCTAACTCCTCTGGTTTATTCTTTCTCCATGCCTTCATCAGATCTTGATAGGTTTTCTAATCTAGCCAATTCTTTTCAAGACTTGGAGAACACTTTAGTAGGAGTAATTACTTCATCCAGTGGTGCCCCTTCCAATCCTCCTCCATCTTATTCAGACATGGCCCAGTTGAGGCATACTTTATCAGGCCTCATATAACATTACTATGAAGATATTTTGGATGTTGAGAATGAATTTTTCATGGCTCTCCTTCGTGTAGGCAATCATCCTAATTTCTCTAAAGCTTCCAGGATCATCATTCTGGAGTTCAAGTCTCAACTGGACTCATTGGTGGCAGTTTTCAAGTCCTCTGAACCCGTCAAGAAATCCCTTCCAGTGAAAGAAACCCAGAAGAATGGGGTAATTGTTAGGCTCAAGGAGAACATATAAGCCTTCGCAATGGTTGCTGAGCAGATTCAAGTTCTACAAGCTGGAGAAAGGAAGTTGAAAGAGGCTCTTTAAGAGAACTTGGCTGAGGAGCAGAAGCTATTGGGAGATTCAGATCAGCTTAAAGTTTCCACTAAAGAACTCAAGAGCGACATCCTCTCCCTCCATGGAAAAACTCAACAATTATCTGCCAAGCAACTTCAAGATGACGAGGCCATTCAGAAACGGATGCTCTCCTGGGATACCTTTAAGGGTGTTGTGGACAATCTTTGAATAATTTCCGATTTGAAATTTGAATTATGTTGATGGACAATTTGTTTGTAAACTTAATTATTTGAGCTTAGAATTTCCCTAACGGGCCAAACCTATCATTGTTTCCATAATTTGGTGAACTGCATTCTGATATTTTGATGGAAAGATAACAATGATTGGCCGTTTTAATTTATATGTTCTCACTAGCTTGCAAATCTTCCATTGTTGAATTCCTTTTATTGAGATATTACAACAGATTTTCAAAAGATAAATAAGAAAGAAAAGAAAAATAACTAACTATTTACATTCCCTAAGACTACCAAGATGTTAGACTTGGGATTCTTCCTTATGTACAATCTCAAAGAAACTTAGCCGATATCTTTTCAAATACCGGCCGTTAATCGGATTAGGGTGGATTTCACCATTTAAATCTTTTAAATGATAAGCTCCATTTCCAAACACTTTGTAAATTTGGTATGGACCTTCCCAACTTGGGCTCCATTTTCAAAATTTAGGATATTTCTTCTTAGTTGGACAAACTTTATAAACCAAGTCATCCTCTACAAAAGACTTCGTTTTTACCCTTTTGTTGTAAGCCTTCATCACTTTCTTCCTATGCAATATTAAGTGATCTAGTGTTCCTAACCTTGTTTCATCCAACTCTTCAAACTCCATTAACATAGCTTCTAAATAATTTGCTAGAGTTACATTATTTTGATATGCAACCCTGGAAGATTTGACCACCATTTCCATTGGAAGAACTACATCATGTTCATATGTAAACATGTATGGAGTGACTCCAGTTCTAGTTTGCTTGGAATATTTGTATACCCACAAAGCTTCTTGAAGATGATTATGCCAATTCTTTGGATTTTTCTCTATCATTTCCTCAATGATGCCAATAATCACTTTATTGGCAGCTTCCACTTAGCCGTTTGACTATACATAATATGGAGTTGGACAAAGTATTTTTACTCCATATAACCTGGCATATTCTATCATTGTTTCTCCAGTAAAGACCCCTCCATTATCAGAAGTGATTGATTTTGGAATTCCAAAATGATGGAAGATCTTTTCTTTCACAAATTTGATAGCCACATTTTGATATATTTACTTGTAAGCCTCTACTTCTACCCACTTAGTGAAGTAGGCAGAGGCTACAACAATCCATTGATGGCCCTCAGAGGAAGGATGATTGATCATTCCAATCATATCAATTGCCCAACCCCTAAATGGCCATGGGTGAATGATGAACTGCATTTCTATGGCTGGTACTATTTGAATTGGACCATGTAATGTCAAGGCTTGCATCCTTTAGAATAAGTGATTTAATCCTTTAAGATTCTTGGCTAGTAGCAACCATATCTTCTGATTAACCATCTCATATTTCTTCCAGCATGATGCGCTCCACAAAGTCCTTCATGTACATGTTCCATCACCTTCATGGTTTGCTCTTTGGATACACATTGTAGAAGGAGTCCATCTTCCTTGCTTTTCTTGTATAACTCCCCATCCAGTAACACATAGTTCATTACCATCAGTCTTATCCTTCTAGTAGCAGGGAAACTTGGATCTGCCAGATAATTCACTATAGAACTCGTCCAATCTTCCATTTTAGCTTCAAAAATATCAATGGAAAAAGATTTTGCCATCACTTCATTCCTCATTTTTGCTGTTGGAAGAGCTCTTCTTGTGACTTTCATAAATATTTCTTCCATCCCTCAGGGACTCTAATACCATATACAATTTGGGTCAAATTATTTGCTTCCATATTAAAACTCTTTAGCCTATGTTCTAGCTGACTTCATCAAATTGCTGGATGAGTTGAGTAGCCAAGGAAGGAAATGATCTTAGCTTTCAACTTAAGTACCTAAAATCCTCTAATACTTGACTGATCACAGGATTGGAATCTCCCACAATGTGGACATTTCTGACTCCCATTTCCAATAGGATTTCAAGGCCGATTATCAAGGCCTCATATTCGGCCTAGTTATTGGAACATTCAAAATCCAGGAAGAAAGAAAATGAGGTTTTCCTTCCATGAGGTGACAAGATCAATATTCCAGCTCCAGAACCATCTATTGTGCTTGAACCATCAAACATCAGGGTTCATGGGGTTACACTTATTACATCTGCATCCAATTCATCAAACACTTGTGGCTCCACATTAGAGGATGGATTGGCGGCCAAAAATTCAGCCAAAGCCTTTCCTTTCAATGATTTTTGAGGAATATAAGTTAGATTAAATTTCATCAAGGCCAAAGTCCCCTTGGCAATTCTACCAGTGACTAAAGGCCTTGATAACATATACTTAATCATATTAGTTGGACAAGTCACATAAACCTCATCAGGGAGTATATAAATTCTTAATTTCATGGAAGCACAGTACAAAGTGAAGCATAACTTTTCTATGGAAGAATATCTACACTTTACTATAGATAATACCCTCCTTAAGTAATAAATGCCCTACTCTCTTCCAGCTTCATTATTTTGGGCCAACATGCTGCCAATAGATTCATCTACGATAGATATGTATAACTTTAGTGGGTATTCCTTCCTTGGAGGTGCAAGTACTAGAGGCTTTGTTAGATATTCCTTGATTTTATCAAATAATTTCTGATGGTTCTCTTTCGAGAAAAATTCTTACCCTTCTTTCTGTTTTAACAAGGGAGAAAACTTGTGGAGCTTTCCTGCAGAGTTAGTATTAACTCGTCTCAGGAAACTCACTTGTCCAGTGAAACTGCCTTAGCTCTTTTTTATTCCAGGGAGGTGTTGCTTCCATGATTGCTTTAGCCTTGGTCTTGTCCACTTTTATGCCTCTTTAGTGAACTAGAAAACCAAGGAAGTTTCTAGCTGACACCCAAAGGCATATTTTTGTGGGTTCATCTTCAGTTTGTGATTCCTCATCCTGATGAATGCCAACCTTAGATCTCTCAAGTGTTTGTTTCTTATGGATGACTTTACAATTACATCATCAATATATACTTCCATGAACTTGCCAATCATATCATGGAAGATGGCATTCATGGTTCTTTGATGAGTTGCTCTAGAATTTTTTAACCCAAAGGGCATGACTAAAAGTTCCAATTGATCCTGGACTTCTGAAGGCAGTCTGTGGAATATCTTCCTTAGCTATGTAGATCCAATTGTTGGTGGGCATCAGGTGTGTGCAAAATATGTGGTTAAAAGCCTTACCTTAACAACACTTTAGGTTTTACCCTTCTGCAAGCGCACAAATCAATTGTAGAAGAACAATGGCTTGAGTAAGGCATATCGATCCCACAGAGATGAGGATTATTCACTTCAATAGTTCAAAAGCACTGAATTATATTTCGGAAAATTGTTTATTTTGGTGGTTAAAGACCGAATTATCTAATATTAACTAAATTAATCTAAAAAGCAAAGTAAATTGGTTTGTGATTCAAGAGAGAGAAAAAATAGAGTTTTTGTCACTCTACCACTAATCGCATAACATAGTCCAAATTCTATTTCAATTGTATGAGGGCGATCCATTGACTGTGAATTAGGTTGCATCGTGCCAGTAGTTTGATACCAAAAAGGATTACTCTCAATCGGATCGCGACAACCTATCTCAAGACTAAACTGATTAGTGCATGCCAACTACTAACAGAAAATTAAATTAAAGCATGAAAATAAACTCAGGCATGTCTATATCAATTTTTCAGGGCATGACCTGTGTCAACCTAGGATTTTGAGTTTTATGACCACCATTGCGTAGAAAATCACAAATTAAGAATCCGAGTTCCAGCCCATAGTGAATAATTATGATTGTGTAATATAAATATATTCGAAAAGTGGAAGACAAGAATCAATTCAAATATATAAATTGTATCACGAATAAAAAGGGTATTTAATCTAACACAATCATCACAGTATAATCACAGTTTCCTCACTCTACAATTGAAAACAAAATTAGAACTACATTAATTGCCTAGGGTTTCGTTAAGAAAACCCTAGATACCGAATTAGTTGATCATGGTAGAAGGAGACTACATCGTTGATGTAGAATCGCCCTCCATGGCCTTCTTCTCTGGATCTCTAGGTCTTGAATGGATCATCCCTTTTTAATAATAAGAATATATAGAGGCGGATCTGAAAATTATATGTGCCCAGAAGCTCCCTAAAATCTGTAGCAAAGCTCGGTATTTATAAGCAAAGTTGAAGGAAACCCGAACTTGGAGAATATGATTACCCTTTTTGGTAATTTCACACCCAACCAAGTAAAAACCTAATATATGATGTATAATATGTGTATATATCATGTATAGAAGTGTCGGGGTCAAAATAAAGTCATTCGGATGAAAACAAATCAATCCGGGTCAAATTAGGATTTCAGCCCGAAATTGAAATTTCCAGCTTTTTCTGCAGGACACCTCTCACTCGTTTGATCATATCTGGAGCTTCACATATTTGATAGAGGTGTTGGACCTTTTGTAACCGAGATATGAGTGCCTGAAGTTGGCTGAAATATTGGTGCTGGAAATATTGGACCTACGCCCAAGCGTAGGATAGGAGTGTAGGTACCAAACCAAAGTGTAGGTATGGTCCAATTTTGCCTATTTTTGGCTCTCGTGATGTAGGGTATGATGCATTTTTGCAGTAAAATCCGTTTTTTTCATATTTGAGCTAGACTGGTTGCCTTTGACTCCCAATGCTTTTAGATGAAGTATTAATGTCTGAAAAATGACAATTTTACCCTTCCGGTGAGATAATGGTGTCGGGAAATGAACATTTTGCCATCCGGTAGCTCTACTTTGCTCTAGCACACCACTTGATTCTTTCCTCGAGATAGAAACGAACACGAACTCAGTTAATTCACCGAGATTAGCTATATTTTTTCATTAAGCTCTTGAAACATGCTTACACACACAAACAAGATAAAAATATCAAGTAATGGAGTGTAAAGATATAACAAACGCAAGATAGGGGCGAAAAATGACCAATATTGAGCACCTATCAATTGTACCCTGAATGGCCGTCCATGAAAGATAAAATATCATGTTTGAAAGTTGCATCTACCAATTCATCGGCCACTAGCGTTGGATATTCATCCTTGGAGTGGCCAAATTGAGGTTTATGAAATTCACGCAAACCCTTATCTTCCTATTCTTTTTAACCACTGGAACCACACTTGATAGTCATTTTACATATCTTGTTGTTCTTATGAATTCAGCCTTGAACAACCTCTCTATCAATTCCTTTACCTTTAGGATAACTTCTTGAGACATCCTTCTTGAGACTTGCTTTAATGGCCAAAAATCTTCCTTTATGGGGATCTTAGGTTCCACAAGTTCCCTTGACAATCCTGGCATCTCTTCATAACTCCAGACAAAACAGTCCTTAAATTCTTTGAATAAAGCAACTATTTTTGCCTAGAAGTTTGGTTCTAATAAACCACTTACATAGGTAGCCTAGGATCTTCCTCAGTTCCCAAATTCACTTCCAATAATGGATCTTGCACTTTAGCAAAACCATTATCCATTCTCTGAGGTGCTTCCTCTAAATCTTCCAACTGTGTGGAATCCATTCTTCCTTGAGTTTCTTCCAAAACTCTATCTTGGGCTTCGACCAAATTAGCAGAAAACTCAATTTCTTCCTGACTTTCCAAGTACATCCTCTTCTCAGATAAGTAAGACTTTAATCGAAAGCAGGCAGCTACATAAGCCTGCTCTCGGAGCCTCTGCTCCTCTTCCTTATCCAATTCTTTAATAATCATAGGAAACTGATTTGTTAGGCAGGGCCTGAAGTTTTACCTTCATCCTAGTGGTTTCTAGAAGCAATTTCTCTGTCTCTATCCCTGTTAATCTTTTTCTCATTGTAGCTGTAACTTGCCTTCCAAATTTATTCACCTCAGTAAATTTGATTGGCACACAATCTTCCTCATATAGAGCAGTCTCGACTGAGCACACTTTAGCTACAAAGGCATGTTGTCAGGTTCCACAATTTTGATTTTATCTCCATCCCATAAAATTAGCATTTGGTGAAGTAATGAAGGTATACACATGTTTGGGCGAATCAAGTCTCTTCCAACTAAAAGGTTATAAGTGGAAGAGGTGTCAATAATGGAAAAGGCTACATAGGTTATTTTTCCTCCAATGGTTATCTCTAAAGGTAAGACTCCTTTTGTGTTAACTTTTTCTCCTCCTAGTCCACTTATACATGTTTGACTAGGGATAACATCTACCATGGATTTTTTTAAACTCTTTACTATTTTGGTAGGAATTACATTAAGAACAGATCCATTGTCAATCAAAACCCTATTTACAGGATGACCCTTTATCCACACCTTCACATACAAGGGCCTCAATTGTTAAGTCATATCTATAGGAGGTTTCTCGAATATTACCTTGTCAGAGACACATTCCTTGTTGGAAGAAGTTGAGCTTCTGCTGGTAGAAACTCTTCCAGATTTGATCTTTATGTCTTGAGCAGCCCACTCCACTACTCCACCTTCAACACTTCCACTTGGTTCTTCTTCGTCCTGACTGTATGGTGCCTGAAACATAGCTGGTAACATGAAGGCGATGTTGCAAGCAGCCTCTATTGGAAAAGAACCAAACTGGATCCTTCTTCTTAGAGCGTATCTTGGGTTTACATTTTCCAGGTCACTCCCTTTCATACTTGTAACTTCCACTTGTCCCATTGGAGTCGACTTGTTTTATTCATTACCTCCTCTGATTTCCATACTTTGGCTACTTCCATCTTCCATCTTTCGCCGTTCAGCTATTTTCCTCTGAAGCCTTCTTTTTGTTGACTTAGAAATTCTTTCTTGCTGAGGCTTCTCCCCACTTGGGAATTTTAGATGACTTCACCTCTGCCATATATTTGGTAGGACTGGAGGAGGCTTAACCATCCTAACTTCGTGAGAAGTTTCTCCCTTCTGGATCCAAACTTCCAATTGCAAATGAGGCCTTCTGTGGAAGTCAGGCTTACTCTGCCAACTCGACCTATCTCTTCCATGGGCTTCTTAATTTTATCTTTGGGCTCTTTGCAACTTGGACAATAGCCATGGTTGATGAGAGTGATCTGAGCTTCCCTTAACTTTCTTTCTAGTTCTTCCATTCTACTATTTACAACTGGAACCTTAACATCAAAAATTCTTGTTGGCCGCTTCTGTTCTGCTTGTTTACTATCCCCTCCTGCCAACCTAATCACATTGCTACTAGCTATGGAAGGAAATCGGTTTTCATCCACACCCATGACTTCCTTCTTCTTTTCCAGAATCTTTAACTTCCCTTCATCTATGGCTTTCTGCAATGCATTCCTAAAAATAAAACAATTGTTAGTTGTATAATTCCAAGATTTGTGATATTTGTAGTACTCATTGCTATTCATTTCACCAACTGAATGAATTGTATGCCCTTTTGGAAGAATGATCATCTTGTTAGCCATGAGGTGATTAAATATTTGCTCTATTTTGGTGGAGTCAAAGATGTATGTCTTCCCAAAATCGGTCATACCCTTTTTGGCCGAATTAGAAGACACTTGAGAACTATTACTGGAAGGTTTTTGCTTGGATAAAATATCACAAACATAAGGCTTTTTAATGTTAAGTTCTTCTAGATTAGCCTCCAGCTCTTCCTTTGCATCGGCGACAAAGACTTCATAGTTTGAATCTCTATAATAAGTCTCTTTTGAAGCATTCTTCCTATCCCTTTCTTCCTTCAGGATAATCGCATATCTGGTTGCATCATTTGTCAATTAAAAGAGATCCCTAAACTCCATACCTTCAAACCGCTTCCTTAATTCAAACTCCAGACCATTGAGAACAAGTTTGACATATTTGGACTCTAGAAGATCCACTCATTATTTCAATCTTGCCCTTCTGAACCTGGAAATAAACTCTTCCATAGACTTAAATGATAGTTGGGAGAGCCTGGACAAATCTGCCAAGGTTGCCTCTGGCTCTGACCGGTAAAATTATGTGTGGAAGAGCTCCCCCATTTGTTGCTAATTCTAAACATAATTTGCTGGAAGATCGATATACTGAGTGAAAGTTAGCCCAGTCAAGGAATTGGGAAAAAGCCGCAATTTCAACCAAGGATTTGCTCCTACTTCACCACATTCGATAGTAAATCTTCCAACATGACCAACAGTGGACTGGTTTCCTTCCCCTCCAAAGGCTTGGGGAATAAATAATAGTAATAATAATGTTGAGTACAAATAAGCCTTTAAAATTGACCTAGTTTTCCCTATCGCAAGTACACGAATCAATTATAGTATAGTATAGATGAGATAGGGTATATCATATCTATAAGAACATATTTGAGTATTGTTTATTTATGGCATGTTCCTAGATAATAACCATGTTAAGTGTTAGATAGGTTGGTTTGGTTTCAATGACTTCTATAAGCTTTGCCAAAGGCAAAATCAAGCATTACAATAGTGAAGAATATAAGTGAAGCATGAAAGTGAGCATATTGAGAAAAAAAGTATCGTGAATTCAAGAAGGTCATTTTGGCGCAGTTGCGGATAAAAGTGATTTTAACAAAAATACCTACGCTTAAACCTACGCTTTCATAATAAAAAGTGGCTGGAAAGTGGTGTTTTATGCTTGAAGGTACGCTTGGACCTATATTTCAAGCGTAAGGAACCTACGCTTCAAGTGTAGCTATGTTATGCTTCAAACGTAATTGCGGCAAAGATTTTTCTATATTTTGTTGCGATGTCCAAATTTGCTTTTGGTTGGTTTTATGATGTGTTCACGACTCATACACATTATAGTCCCTGCTATATACATTATATACACCAGAGAAGAGGGTTTGACTTGGATAGGTGTTAAATTACGACAATGGGCAAACTTAGGGTTTGATTCATCATTGCCTATAAATACCAGGTCTACAACAAGAGGAGAGACACACATTTTTTGAAAAATCTCTGCTAATTTTCTACAGTTTCATCTTCTTCAGAGATATATGGTGAGAGAATATTATTGAGTGCATAGATATACACAACTTCTCTCTTGTTATTGAGTGTCTATAATTGTGCTTCTACATTGACAATTCTTATGCACAATTAGATGTTCGAGTTGCTGGAAAATCCACATACCCTCTATAGCAACATGGTTGCATTCATCCGTTGAAGAATAGAGCCGTCTAAGTTCGTAGATCGAAGCAAGAGGCTTCGTGTTTATTCGATCTGTTGAGAAACAGAGTTGTCAGAGTACGGAGATCAGAGTGAGAGCTTTATGGAGCATGAGTGAATCTAGAATTTCAGACGTCGAGTGAAGAACAGGAAATTACAGAGGTTGTAAGTTTTGTTTTCATAGAATTTGTACAATTTCTCTGATTCATAGTGCATCGATACTCGAGTGTATCCGTGGTATTTACTTAAGAGTCTTTCCAAGATTTTCCACGTAAAAATCTCTGTGTCTTCTCATGATTTAAATTTCTGCACTTCTATTAATATTTTCTTGATTGATCTATTTTGAGAATTTAATTGAGAATTTGGGTTTGTGACTGATCAAAATTGAATTTCTGCTAAATAAATTTAATTGATCTTAAAATGACAAAAAGCCTATTCACCCCCCCTCTACGTTGTTTTCACTATCGTCTAGGTAATTTCAGTATCCATAGAGACTAATGAATTCACTACTTCTTTATAATTATTGTAACTAAATTATAAAAGATAATTTTATTTGTTTTGTCTTCTATAACTAATTTGACATGAAATAAAATAACATAAACGTAAAGATAGATTTTAGTTTTGGTGTTTTGAAAACAGTGGAGATAAAGATCTAGGGTATTTCTATCTCCACCACAACCTCATAATATATCCTCCTAATCATTTAATTGTAAAGAGTGGTCCATCACATGTGAATCAAATACAGGGTTGCAAGCATTGGCAAACCTAAATCCCAAAAAAAGGAACAATTAATCCATCATTGGCACAATCCATCTTTGAACAAGCATAACTAGCACATTCATCTACTCTAAACTACTCTGACTAACATAAATTAAAAGCATGTCACTCGTTATCTTTTCTTGAGCATCGTTTGTCTAAATCAAGACTACATGTTAATTAAACCATTGTCTAGAAAATTATGAGTTAAGCATCCGAGTTCTAGCCCGTATTAAATAACTAAGATTGTGTAGGATAAAACACTTATTCAAGCTAAGACAAGACATAGAATAAATGAAGAATCTTATATAAAATCAAATGTAATCACTCATCTACACAATCATCACATACGTGTCCTTTAGTTTCCCCCTATACAATAAAAATAAGAAAAAGTCTATATTACTTAGATAGGGTTTTGTTACAAGCCCCTAGATACCGATTTAATTGTTTATGGTAGTGGTTGTCTACATTGTTGATGTAGACGCGCCCTCTATGGTTGTTCTTCTTATACTAATCTCCCACAACCATGTATTAAGACTCCAATATAATACACTAATATAACACCACCAAACTTAAGGGCGACCCCTATCTTTTCTAGAATAATAGGTGTCTTTGTTTGGTAATTTAACTACTTCATGATTAAGTCAGGAATGTGTATCATGATATTTCTTGAAGAATGACATTAAATATTATCAAATATGGTCAATATAGTGTCCAATATAGGTTAGAGATCATCCCATATTGATTATAGACGAAACGGGTCCCATAGGTACATATACAAGTTGCTAATGTGGCCTAGCGTATTTAGTCTCACCGAGTACTCGGTAATAATTCCACTGAGTACTCGGTGCCTCCTGAATGCCGCTTAAACGGGCACAAGTGCGCCAAAATTTGTAGTCATTTTTCTCTTTTTGCACAAGTGCGCGCTTTTTCGCACTTCACCGAGTACTCAGTGAAGGGACAACCAAGTACTCGGTAGATCTTCACCTTGTACTATTGTATTTCCTTTTCTTTGCTTCATTTCTCTTCTCGACTTCATTCCTCTTCACTCCTTTTGCATCCTTGACTTATTTTTGGTCGTTCATAGGTATTTTATCCATGGTTTTAGGTCTCGAACAATCTGGAGTCACAAATCCAGTTATTTCACTGAATTAAACTCATTTACATAACATGTCCTGAAACGTCTTCAAACACGAAAACCGTATAAAAGCACTAATAAAATGAGAAACATGAACATAACAATGTATAATTACAAACCTTAATATATGATATTTGGCTCCTATTAGTACGGCTTTCTATAAGCAGGCCTACTCAGTCTTCTTCCTGCAATACCATATTCCTGAGTAATTAGATCGGCTAACTGGCCCCTGTCCAAAATTATTGGCTGGGCCGGTTGATTTGCTGGAAGTGGAGGATGGTTAGCATTCTACCCCCTATGCGCTGCTGGAAGATGCTCCTCGGGAAGAAATAAAGGATTTAGCTTCCAACGATGATTATTGCCCCCCGGGTCTAGAGCATCACGCTCTGGAAGATTTGGAGGGAAAAATGGCTGGCGAATAGGTTGGAATGGCTGAGGCATGTGGTTGGGTGGTGGATAAGGTAGAAGTTGTGGATTATTATGAAATATTGGTGGAAGATTTGGTTGTGGGCGCATCTCCGGCCATGGAGCCGGCATACTGATTGAAATGTTCACACATGGAGGCATGGATAAATAAATGATTTGTGGAATATTTTGACTGGCTGTGGCCGCCATAGCAGAAGCGGCCAATGGTGGTAATATAACATAAGCCTGCCCATTTGAACATGGTGTTGGTCGAGAAACTGACCCTATGATATTGGAAGATGCTTTGAGCTCAGCAATCGACTCTTCCATAGCATCGAACCTTGCATAGAGCCCTCCAAATAATTCTGCAAATGAATTCATCTGAAGCTAAGCAAACTACTCATCTAGTGGTAATGAGACTTCATGTTTTGGCCTAAGATTCGAACTTCTAGTAGAAACTGGTAGTGGAACCTCGTGTTCTTCTTCAGTTGACACAGTAATCTTTGTAGACCTTAGCCTTGATGGCATATCTTCCAAACCTCAACACGTGTCCCGCTGCGGGCATGCCACTAAATATTTGCACAAATCTTCTCCAAATTTAGTGAGTGCAGGCGTGCCAGATTCTGTTGAATCAAAGAGGATTCCTAAGAAACTGGAGATAATTTTCTTAGAAGATGATGATTATCAAGCGATTTTTTTTTTCTTTTTGCCTTAGTCAAAAGGACTATAATGTTGAAGTGTTTGAGAAAGATAAGTGGACTAAACAAATAAATTACTAAAGACTGTAATTGAAAGACAATAACTAGAATTGAAATGAATTCTAATTGCTTGAAAGGAAATGGAATTGAAACAACATTACTTGAAAATGAAATTACAAGAAAATTAAATTTCTTAATGAAAGATAAAATTACAACTTTGAAATTGCAATGAATTGTGTATTTTTGTGATGCTGCTGGAGAGAGAGCCCAATTATCCTAAGTGTTGCTTTTATATTTGCACAGTTTGTATTTTGTAACCATGTCTGAACTGTCTTCTATTAATTCACCAATTGTCCCTCTCGTTGTATGATTTCCTTCCACGTGTCCTACATCTCTAAGACATCTTCCCCACATTCTACATGATGCACATCACCTCCCTCCATGTTTAGCTTCTTTGTGAAAGAAATATATGCCAAACTCTTTATACGAATATGGCCTCAATATTGGCCAGATTCATTACCCTTTTGAAATTGAAATCCCTATATTATAGGCCCAATCATATCAACATCCTACTATATAGACTCCAATCAAAGCCCAACTCTAATAGTTTTGTCAATTTATCTTCCTGAGCCCAACTCTTCTTTGAAGTTTTACATTGATGCACGTACCCTCTCACTGTGCCATGTGGCTTGCTTCCCTAATGCCACGTGGCATGGATTTTTGTGTACTCACATATACGTATATAGAGAGAGAGAAATAGATAAATAAGTACAAGGAACATAATACGAACCATACAAGAGATCACTATGACCAGTACCAATCGATCCAACAGTGGTAGTCTACACTACTCACATAATCGTACATCAAGTACACAGTACCCTAGTCCAACGTGACTAAACACTCTACTGGCCCCAATGATGAACAAAGGATCCAAAAAGGGCTAGGATCACCACAATATCCATAAGAAGGAAACATCCATAGCCGGTACCAAGGAAAATTCTCACGTCCTTCCGTACTACATAACCATCGTTAATGTATATATCTATAACATACGTATGAACTGTCAATCCATTCATAAAGAGGGATCCACTCTCACTTCAATACCACTAATCACGTCACCTCAACAATCTCATAATATTATCCACAAGAAGGTTAATCCAACCACCAACGCTCTCACTAAAGATGAGGAAGGCTAACCGATCAACCACGGAAGCATGTGACCACAACTCTCAAGAATGGCCACATAAGGACCATGAAATCGAGAAAGGGAAGAGAGTCCCAATGCTAAACAAATGAATAACTGGAACATCACATCAAGGCAAAAGGCATCCACCCGTGACTAGGAAGTCACCACTACCCGAGATGCATAAATGAAGGAGGACATTAATCAATCATACCGAGAGAACACACTCTCATGTCAACAAAAGAAATAACTCAAGGATTCCTATAACGACCAAGAGGACAATGAAGGAAGGGTAACGCATTGGATCCACAGAACACAACCATTCGTTTCCAACCCCACGGGTTAAATGACAACACAAGAGAGTGGTTCGTTACCACACCACAACCAATGGCTCAAGAAGCAACATATAAATCGTGAACATACACTAATATACCAAGGAAAGTGAAAGGGAAGCATAGAAGAATAAACAAAGCATGAGAAACAAGGCTACAAAACTTCTAGTACACGGTGAAGACATGTCGAGTACTCGATGAAACAATACTAAAGTACTTGGCGAAACAACATTCGAGTACTCGGTGGAACAAATCTTGAGTACTCAAAGATCCGCGCTAAGGCATGAACCATAGCGAAGAAACAGAAGCCTACCGTGCCATCAGTGCACTATCAGTGCACCATGATTTTGAGTACTCGACAAATGGAATTTTTGTACTTGGTAGTTCATAACTTAGAAAAACTCCAAAGTGAGTCTAAAAGCCCCGAAATGATGTCAAACGACTCCGAACTAACCAAGGATACACTGAAACCTCTAAAACAACATATGGAATGGTTCAAGATCCAAAATGGATCACGAAGAACAAAGAATGGAGAATGGAATAAAAAAATGACAATTGATAGTTGTCAAATATTAGTGATTTGGACCCTTAACTCACTATTGTTAGTTCTTTCAATCAATTATTTGGTATTTTTATGATGTCTGTGTGTTAAAGCATATTTTAGGAGATTAATGAAGAAATGGAGCTAACATCGGTGAATTAACTGAAGAGTGTGTTCTTTCTATCCAATACGAGAGTCAAAGAGGTAGTCCGAGACAAAAATGGCTTAGGGAGGGCAAAAATGGCATTTTCAAAAGCCGTCATCTTTAGTAAAAAGTATCGTGGGTTCAGGAGGGATGTTTTGGTGTATTCATGGATAAATTGGTTTTCAATAAAAACCCTACGATTGTGCCTACGCTTCCAGTACCAAAAAGTGGCTAGAATTGCAAAATCTACGCTTGGACCTACATTTGGGCCCTACGCTTGAAGCGTAGCCTCCAAGCGTAAGTGCGACAACTTTAAGGATTTCTGCGTGTTTTTTTCTTTTTCACCCCGGGCTTAATTAGAAGACGTGCCCACGACTCCAAACCTCTATATAGATGTATATAAACTTATATTTAGGGTTTTGATGAGTTTTGAGAGTGAAAAGACTAAAAATGGCCTCTCTATTCCATTTCCTATATATACAAGACCATACATCAAAGTTAGGTCTGCTGAGTTGGAGAGTTCAGTAAGACATTTATTTAAGAGGTCCAGTCATTCAAATTTACTATTGTTGAGACCCATATTCAAACCTAGAGATCCGAATAAGAAGACCATGGATGGCTATTCTACATCAACGATGCAGTCACCTTTTACCATGGCCAACTAACTTGGTATCTAGGGTTTTTAACAAAACTGTAGCCAAGTAATGTAGCTCTTTTATTATTTTTAACTATAAACGAGGGGAATCTGTTACCATATTGTGATGATTGTAGTAGTTAAGAGACCGTAATGATTTGCAATATAAAATTCTATGTTTGTTTTAAATTCTTGTCTCAGATGGAATAAATATATTATTTTGCACAATTATGATTATTCAATATGGGCTGGAACTCGAATGCTTCATCATGCTTTTCTACACAATGGTGGTAATGATACTTGAAACACTAGGTTGACACAGGTCGTGCCTTCGTGATTTAATATAGACATGCTTTAATTTATTTTCATGCATTAAGAGTAGGTTAGAGTAGCATAATTAGCATGTACTAGTTAGGTCAGTCATGAGATGGGTTGTCGTGATCCCGTTGATGGTACTCCTTTTTGGGGTCATATTTAGCTATCTGCGATACGACCTAATTCACAGTTATGGATCGCCCTCTTACAGTTGGAACAATAATGAACTATATTATGCGGTTAGTGGTGGTATGATGAAAACCATAGTTTTCTCTCTTTCTTGAATCACAACCCAATTTACTTTACTTTTTAGTTAAGATAAGATAATTTTGTCTTTCGACCACCCAAGCAAACAAGCTTTCAGAAAATATAATTTGGTGTTTCTAATTATTAAACTGAACAATCTCAGTCTCTGTGGGATTGATATCCCTTACTCAAACCATTTGCTATTCTACAATCGATATGTTTGCTTCCGTAGGGTAAAACCAAGAGTCGTTAAGGTGTTATTTTTAACCACATATTTTCACACACCTGATGTCGCATCAAGTTTTTGGCGTCGTTACCTGGGACTAGGAATTATTCAATAGCTTTAGTAATTTATTTGCATTGCGTTATTGTAACTGTAGCTAAAGGGAGATTTTTGTGTGATTGACAAGTACTCTGAAATGCGTGAAAGGGAGGATCGGAACTTCTAAAGTTGTGTCTGGAACTTTTGTGACTTTTAGTTACCTAGACTTTTACATATTAATTCGTGCTTTAATTTATGTAATTTAGAAGTAGTTAAGTTATATTAGATTTTATTCCAGAAAATTTCAAAAATAAAAAATATATATATAAATAAATAATTAGTTGTTTGAGTAGCGTATGACCGATAGACCGAACCGTTCTAATTTAAGCACTGCGTTTGTCGAGTACGATCCTGAGAATGAAAGGACTCTCTGTCGTTTATGTCAATCTATTGAAGAGCGTCATTGTTAGCAAGAAGAAACAATGGGCGACCACAGACCCATCCCACCGAGGGCACTAAAGACATCATTGAAGGGATATTACGTACCTGATGCATATGACTCCTATGCAGATTTTACAGAAGAAGGAGTAAAATACTTCGAGATCAAGAC
Source organism: Cornus suecica (assembly GCA_963922005.1). NCBI lineage: Eukaryota > Viridiplantae > Streptophyta > Magnoliopsida > Cornales > Cornaceae > Cornus > Cornus suecica. The sequence continues at coordinate 22,975,915 of OY998241.1, forward strand.
AAGCATGATCAATATGCTTCCAAAATTTTTAAGCCTTAGTATAGAGGACCCATACCAGTATATAAATGATTTTCTAGAGGTAGCCTCTACTGTTAGGTTTGACAATTTGCCCAAAAATGACTTCCGAGTTAGATTATTCCCCTAGTCATTGAAAGAAAAAGTTAAGAAATGGTACATCAAATTATCAAGAGAAATAAAAATTGATTGGAAAACCCTTAAGAGAGAATTTGTAGAAAAACACTATTCAATAGGAAAAACCTCAGAAGCACAAGATGCAATCAAAAGCTTTAGGCAATTGTCTGGCGAACATTTTCATGATGCATGGGAAAGATATAATGAAATTTTGTATAAATGCCCCCATCATAGGCCGACCAAGATATTGCTAAAAATTTCTACATGGGACTTGGTGAAACTCATAAGACCTTGGTAGACGCGGCCACGCGGGGTCACTTTACTCTAAAGCCAACCAAAGAACGTTTGGATATATTTGATAATATCAGTGAAAACACAATCCAGTAACAATATGAGTTGAGGTCTAGAGGTGGACAACAGGATAGGAGATCCAAAAAATATTATGTTGTGGATCATAATGATGTAAGAGATACCATGGCATTGTTTGGAGAGAGATTGGAGAGAATTGATAAATACCTTCAGCGAAATCATTCAGCTCCTAGAAAGACATATGAAGTCGAAACTGAGTATTCCCAAATTGAGTGTCAAGAGATAATGGCTGCTGATGCCAACGCATCATGGAACTATTCCAATAATGCTCCTTTCACTAATTCATACACCTCTAATGCCAGAAATGACCCACTCATGTCTTACAAATCTACCAATGTGGAAAAGCCACCACCAAAATTCCAACAAGGGCAATCATACAATCAACAACCAAGGTTCACAGACAGATAACAGTCATATAGCCAACAACCGAGGTATACTGAAAGACAGCAATCATATGGCCAACAACTGAGGTTTCAACAGAGTTAGCAATCATTTCACTCCTAGCCGACAATCATGGTTAGAAATTCTCAATCTAACTACCATCTGAGAACATCTAATAATTCCCAAGCCCTCCATTCATTCAATAACAACCAAGCCTTACAGCCTTCCAATCATTCACAAGCTCTACAGCCATTCAATAATTCACAAGAGCTTCAGCCATTCAATAACAATCAGGTTGTTCAACCCTATAACTACCAACTTCAGCCACCAAGAAGCCAAACTCCTCCACCCGATTTCCAGACTAGTTGGCTAGATCATGTCATAATAGAAATTCATAACAAGCTAGGCATTCATACTCAATCTTTAGCATATATGCACATGCTAATGAGAGGAATGTGAGAGAGATAGGAAAATTGCCAAGTCAGCCTATAGTCAACCCCAAGCCACAACAAGCATTGGAGCTTGGATCTTTTGCTAATAATCCTCATGAGTCGGATCAATCAATCATGACTCTGAGAAGTGGGAATGAAATGGAAAAGGAGTTGATATAGAGCATGAAGAAAGGTTGCAGAGAAAAAGGGAAGAAGAACAAGAGAAGAGGAAGGAAGCTGAAGAAGAGTAGAGGAAGGAAGCTGCAAGGAAAGAGGCTAAAAGAATGCAGAAAGATCATCCATCGGTGGAGGAAAATATTGATGAGACAGTACTTGAAAATATAGAAAGAGCGCATTATGAGGAGGTAACGCCATTTCCTCAACATCTTAGAGAGCCGACAAAGTACGGAAAGATGAAAGAATATGATATGTTAGATACATTCCGAAAAATCAAGGTCAATTTACCTCTCTTAGATGTAATCGCCTAAACACCACATTATGTTAAGTTTTTTAAGGATCTTTGCACCCAGAAGTAGAAAAGCAGAGGAAAGAATCTAACAAAAATACTCTTGACTGAGCAAGTGAGTTCATTGCTTTTAAACGATACTCCACCTAAGAGGAAAGATCCCGGTGCTCCCAGTATTCCATGTGTCATTGGTGACATGGAAATTGGTAGAGCTCTTCTTGATATAGGTACAAGTATTAACTTACTTCCTTATTCAGTCTACTAATAGCTAGGGTTGGGAAAGCTCAGTCCCACATTAGTTGTACTGTAATTCGCTGATCGATCAGTCAAATAGGTAAGAGGAGTGCTTGAAGATATCATTATGTAAGTGGGCAAGTTTTATTTTCCGGTTGACTTTGTAGTCATGGATACAGAATCTGTCCCTGATGCGAAGAAGCACATTCCAGTAATATTGGGAAGACCATTCATAGCTACGGAAAATGCATGCATCAATTGCAGAACCGGAGCCATGGATATGACATTTAGCAATATGATGGTCAAGATGAATGTGTTTGAATGAAGTCACCACTTGCCTGAATCTTGGGAATGTTTTCGAATTAATGAGTGCAATGAACTAGATGATATTATATCATATTTTACAACTCAAATCTTGGAAGGAGACGAGATGGAGTCATTTATGACTGGAGAAAGTCCAAATGAGAAAGCTGCTGATTGGGAGGCATATTTGAAGCTGCAGAATGAAGAGCTGGATGCAATGGAGACAGGATTATACACTCAACCATGGCGGGAGCCGGTTGAACCACTTCTAATAGTTTTAAATATTCCACCAATTCCATCTCTTACTACTCCTCTTGCCTTGGAACTCAAGGAATTACCTGAAAAACTGAAGTATGTTTTTTTGAGATCCAATGAGACTCTTCCTGTAATTATATCTTCGAAATTGACAGAGAAACAAGAATTGAGTCTAGTCAAGGTTCTAACTGATAAAAAAGATGCAATAGGATGGAGTGTTGCTGATTTGAAAGGCATAGACCCTTCGCATCGCATACACCTTGAGGAGGATGCAAAGCCATCAAGGGAGATGCGACGGAGGCTGATTTCCAATATGAAAGATATGGTAATGAAAGAAGTGGTAAAATTGCTAGATGCAGGTATCATTTATCCCAGCTCTGACAGCATATGGGTAAGTCCAACTCAGGTGGTGCCGAAGAAGTCGGGCAGCACAGTGGTGCCAAACTCAACAGGTGAGCTAATTCCATAACGCATGACTACAGGATGACGTGTGTGTATTGATTATAGAAAGCTCAATTTGAATACCAAGAAAGATCATTTTTCACTACTATTCATTAATCAAATCTTGGAGAGATTAGCCAGGGAGAGCTATTATTGCTTTCTGGATGGGTATTTCGATTACACTCTGGTGGCAATTGACCCTGTTGATCAGGAGAAAACCACCTCTACTTGTCTGTATAACACGTTTTCTTATAGACGGATGTCGTTTGGTTTATGTAATGCGCCAGCAACATTCCAACGATGTATGATGTCCATATTTTAGGACATGGTAGAGAAATTTCTTGAAGTATTCATGGATGATTTTTTAGTGTTTGGGGAAACCTTTAAAGACTGTTTGAGACATCTATAAATGGTACTTAAGAGATGCAAGGAGACGAATATGATCCTATGTTAGGAAAAGAGTCATTTCATGGTTCAAGAGGGGATAGTACTTGGCCATATTGTATCGAAGCAAGGGATAAAGGTCGATAAAGCAAAAGTGGAGTTAATTTCAAAACTGCCTCCTCCCACATCTGTTAAGCAAATACGCTCTTTTCTGGGTAATGTCGGGTTATACCGAAGGATTATCAAAGATTTCAGCAAAATTGCCCCGCCGCTATGCAACTTATTAGCTAAGGATACTACTTTCATTTTTTTACGAAGAGTGCCTTCATGCCTTTGAGGAGCTACGTGCTCAACTATCATGAGCCCCGATTATTCGTCCACTAGACTGGTCTCTATCATTTAAGTTCATGTGTGATGCATTTGACTACACCATAGGAGTTGTGTTGGGTCAGAGAAAAGAAAAGATGCCATATGCTATTTACTATGCCAATATGACTTTAAATAAAGCTCAGATGAACTACACAACTACCGAGAAAGAGATGTTGGCAGTTGTCTTCGCCTTGGATAAATTTTGATCATATTTATAAGGCACCAAGGTTATCGTTTACTCGGATCATGCCGCTCTAAGGCCTTTGCTGATAAAGAAATATTCTAATCGGATAATAATTCCTATTTTGATATTAACAACCCACTAATTTGGTGGATTCTATTGTTGTAAGAATTCGACCTGGAAATCAAAGATAAGAAGGGTTCAGAAAATGTTGTTGCGGATCATTTGTCAAGGATTATTGCCGAGTCCACAAATAAAATTACTAGTCTTAAGGATTCTTTCCTGGATGATCATCTGTTCAGTGTGGCTATAGTGGAACAAATACTGTGGTATGTTGACATTGTCAATTATAAAGCCACAAGTCGAATTCCAAAAGCTTAGTTTAAGAATGAGAAAGACCGATTCTTCAGCTAAGTCAAATTTTATATCTGGGATAATCTACGTTTGTACAAGTATTGCTCTGATCAGATTATCAAGAAATGTGTCCCTGAAAGTGAGTTGTAAAGCATACTTACCTTTTGTCGTGGAGGGCATTTCGGAGCTCAGAAAATAGATCATAAGGTGTTGCAGAGTGGATTTTACTTGTCGTCCATATTAAATGATGCAATAGAATTTTGCAAAGCATGTCTACGGTGTCAAAAGCTTGGATCCATATCTCCAAGAGACATGATGCCTTTAACCCCAATTCTGATGCTAGAATTGTTTAATGTGTGGGGTATTGATTTCTTGGGACCGTTTCCAAAAGCAGATAAAAAGGAGTATATATTTATGGGGGTTGATTATGTTTAAAAATGGGTAGAAGCAATAGCCACCATACGTCTTGATCATGACATGGTGGAAGAATTTGTAAAATTGAACATTTTCTCATGATTTGGTATGTCGACAGTTCTGATTAGTGATGGTGGAAGTTGTTTTGACAACTAGTTTTTTCCACTCTGTGTGAGAAGTAAGGTGTCACTCATAGAATTGGTACGCCATATCACTCCCAATCACAAGGTCAAGTGGAGGTTTCTAATAGGGAGATTAAAAATATTTTAGAGAAAATTATGCGTCCGGAATTTGAAGGATTGGTCGCGAAGACTAAATTTTGAAATTTGGGCATACAGAACTGTGTTGAAGACACCAATTGGTATGTCGCCATATCATATTATGTATCGTAAAGCATGTCATCTCCCCATAGAGCTGGAAGACTGAGCATATTGGGTTGTTCGAAGCATGAATTTTGATATAAAGAAAGTCGGTGCGCAGCGAAAACTCCAACTGCAAGAGCTTGAGGAGTTGAGAAATGATGCATATGAAAATTCTCGAATTTATAAGTCTTGAACAAAAGCATTCCATGATAAGCATATCAGAAAGAAATTTTCTGAGCCTGGCCAAAAGGTTTGGCAATTTAATTCGAGACTTAAGTTGTTTCCTTATAAGCTTCAGTCAAGATGGGATGGGCCATACAAGATTACGAAGGTTTTCCCCCATGGAGAAGTGGAGCTCGATGATCCTGACACTGGTAAGACGTTTGTCATGAATGGGCAGAGATTGAACCATTATATAGAGGTTCAACTAGTTGAGTGTGTGGTAGAAACGATCAATTTGACTAAACCACCACCCGAGCTGGATAAACTTGATCCGGAGTATTGAGAAACGACAACGTTGTACCAATGACGTTAAACATTGGTACTAGGTAGAGAAGAGTAGCTTTGATGCCTAGTTTGTAGCTGTAGATGGTAATTTAGTTATTTCGGGATTTAAGATCGAGTCCGTAAACTCGAGTTGCGAGGCCATCATCATTTAAGTATGGAGTGTACATGGGGCCTAAGAATCATTTAAGAAGTATGTTGAAGGCGGAATGAGATGACGAAGAAGAGAGAAAATCCAAAATTTGGGCCAGGGGCCTACGCTTCAAGCGTAGGATAAGCTACGCTTCAAGCGTAGCTTCGTAAGCCTGTTATAAACAGGCCGCGATAATGTTCCCTCCTTTATTTCATTCAAACTCTATTTTCTCTCTCAATTTTCCACCATTTTTTGAGAGGTTTAATCCTAATATTTACCCATTCAATTCCTCATCATTCATTACCAACGGATCGTCAGAATAGTTGGTGATTTGACTGGATTAGCGTGAAGTACTCGAAAAGTCACCGAAATTCAATTTTTGGAAATCCATCATTTCTCTTGATTCGGTGAGTTTTGTTCCATTATTTTAATTTCATATGACTTATTTAACTATTATAAACTAGTATTAATGAACGAGCCTTATTAAAATCATGTTTTGATCCGTTTTCTAAAAGTTGAGTTTTTCGACTTCAGAATCAAATTAAATTTTGAACTTTTGGGATGATGGCTTGTTTAATCGTCGTATTGGATATATTTATATATAGCTTGAGTTTGATTTGGTGTCCAGTTCATTATCACTTACTTTTTGAAAATTCCCTATTGTAGGCATGGCACGGACCAAGATATTGGTGAAACGAGTGGCTCAGGCTATCGTTGCGGTTGATCCACCAGTACAACAGAGGTCGAGGTCATCCTCACATGCACCATCACCTATCTACGGCCGTAGCACGCGCACCAGGAGGCCACAACATTAGTTAAGCGTTTACTAGATCGGGCATCATCAGTTGAGTGTTTACTAGACCGGGCTCTCCGGAAGAGCTATCAGCAGGAGATGACATACGTATTAAGGATATTCGAGGATTTACTGCCAGTGCCAGCCTGGACGATCGGTCGATTAAGGGTCAGACGTCTTTTTCCTATTCTAGCCCCAGCTACCCCGCACATATGCAATGATATGATTCGGAAGTTTTGGCTACACATGTGCCACTTCAACAGGGGGAAGAGACTACTGACTATAGTCCTTGGTATAGAGATAGAGACTACCCCCAGACTATTATTGAGGTGTGGGGTATTCCGGACAAGTGTCCGCCTGATTTGGCTGGTAAGTTTCCCCCTATGCCTGAGGCACTACCATCTATTTTTTATTTAGTTGTACTATAGACTATCGGGTAGTGGGCCGATGAGCATCGGAATTGCACAAAGAAGATGGATTATCATCCTATGCTATGGTTCTGGGATGTGATAGTTTGATCTCAGATTCTGCCACACAGCCACATTACTATGTGCTATGTGCCATTCCCGGCTGTCCACTACGCATTTGAGTTCATGAGGTGCATTTATATTCCACAGATTTTGTGGGGAGGCCTATACGTGCACTATGTTCATCTGCGTAAGGTGTCCAAGGTTAAGCTGCGTAGATTTCAGATTTGATTCCCGTACCTAGTGATTAAGATTATGATGGATGCCCGGATCGATATTGATGCGCTGAGCGCAATAGATATAGGGATGGTACTTTGTATACTTGAGGGATGTGGATTAGTGTCTGGACTAAGGTGCATGCATATGATATTATGCGAAGCCGACCAGTGTTCGGTGAAGTACAAGCATCAGATGCACAAGATCAGGCTGATGATGCAGGCCAGGCTGATGCCGGCATAGCAAAGGATGATGTCGGTATAGCTCACGAGGCTGAGATGCCACAGATGTCAGTTGCTGCTGAGGAGGTCGTGATGCCAGAGGCACCAGCGGGTGGTACTGTTACTGTGTCCTAGGCTCAATTTGACGCTATTATAGCACAGATGCAAGGGATAGAGCAGAGTTTGCCAGAGGAGAGAAAGACATGGCAGCAGGAGACAGTGCGCCGACAGAGGGATCAGAGGTGATTATTTCATAGATTTGACTGTATGTGTCAGTATGTGGGTGTGCCGATTCCAACTACACCACCGCCCTCTGATGATGAGTCTTAGTTTAGTGTTAGTTAGGTTTTTGTAATATTTTTATTTTTATTTCACATTAGAGATTAATTGTCGAGCGGATAGTTTCATATAAGACTGATGTGACCGCTTGAACGATTATCTTCTTAATGTTTTTGATATTTTTGTAGTTTATAAAATTGCAGTTTTGATGATTCAATCGAATTATTTGATATATCCCCGGAATTTCACGATTATTTTGTGTGTGCGGTTAGCTTAAATTATTTCAAAATTTTATCTTGCATTATGAAGACATTTGTGCGTTAAAGTTTGGAGTTGTATTAGTGGTAGATTGATTGTCATAATTGATTGTTGTAAGGCAAGTTTTTTTTTTAACATATATATATATATATATATATATTATTTTCTCAGGCCTATGCCTATGCTTGAAGTGTAGGCTACCCTACGCTTAAAGTGTAAGGTTCAATGAGGGAGTTTTGAAATTTTAAAAATTTGACCCGTTTTTGAGGTATTTTAGCCTTGTTTGTACTTGTACTTGTATTAGGATTTCTTTAAGTTATTTTTAGGATTTGTGTATAATTTTCGTATACTGTTTAGAGTAATCCTAATTTGACAAAGAGATGGACTGCAAATATAAGTTGGAGTTGGATTAGTAATTGTTTACCCTTTCCTAGTCAGTTATGGGTTTTAAATCCTTTTGTTTTCTAATTCAACATCATTCATCTATAAATATAGCCCTTCATGTTATGTCGATTATAGTATGAGTTGGATTTCAGTCCAAATGATCTCATGAATCCATTAACGATTTTTGGAGAGGCAATCCTATATAAAAGAGGATTGAGCCGTTTATAGTACGCAGCTGGATAGAAGGTGTATCCTAGGTTGGTTAAATTATTTTATGAGAGATTAACAGTTGATGGACCACCAGGATATGAGGTAGCATGGGCTAAAGTATCAAAATGGAGTGAGCCGATAAAGGTGACCAGGAAATTGATTGCACAAGCTTGGAACATCCCATTAAGATGTCCGAATCACGTGAAAGAAGAATTTTTTCTACCACCGAAAGAATGGCCATAAACGGATGAGGAGATGATTAAGGAATTATGTGTTGTGCATGTGCCAAAGAAGAGAGATAAGGGTATGGAGAATTTTTGGTTGAAACCAGATTTGCTTTATTTGGATAGTGTGATTGCTGCGCAAGCACGTCAGAATCATCAGACAAGTTGGCGAGGAAGGTCGATGATTAAGATACTATTTGATATACTAAAGGGATACTGGGTGTCATTCTCTTCTATAATATTTGAGGTCATGATTTGGATACAGGAGATTGTGAGTGGAAAACTAAAAGGGTGGAGATAGATGGAGTATTATCTTCCATATCCCTTTTTATTACCCAAAATCATGGAGATGAGGCTTAGGGATCGTATAGAGGAGATGAATGAAGAGCGTGGGACATTTATCATGAAGTATCCAAAGGAGGATTTTGATAGGATGGAAAAGACGTCACAATACCATATTACAATGGGAAAAATAACACGTTCTTAGGAAAAAGGGAAGGAAGAGGCGGATTAGGATTTAGGTTTAGGATTTTTAGGTTATTTTATTTGTACGGACGGTACACCCTTAAGTCCATGTCTTTGGATTCTTTTATTTTTATTTTAGGATTGTAGGCCCTTAAGGCCAAATCCATTTTTCTTTTCTTTTATTATTTTTGAACAAAAAAAAAAATAAATCAAAAGAGAATCTTTGATTCCTTGAAGACATGTGTCAATTTCTAGATATTTATGAAGAAATTTTTTTTCCCTTGCTATGATTGGGTATTTATGCTTTGCTGATAATATCTACGGTTGATCCAAATCAAGTTTGGGGGAAGGGATTCATGCGGTGCTTTGGAATCCAGAATTGAGCTTCAAGGGTAACTGTATTTGTTCTCCTATTTTATTTTTGACCATGAGGAAAATGTCTAATTTAAGTTTGGGGGTAAGAGTATAGTATTAAAGGAATAAAGATTTTCGGGAAAAAACAAATTTTGGAACAGTTATTTGTTTTCATGCATGAATGTTTTGAATTATGAGTTGATTGAGTTTGTATATATGATGCATGAGTAAGATGTAATGTGATATTCCTATTCATGAGAGTAATGATTAGATCAAGTTAGTGAAGTGATGTGGTTTTACATGGGTGAGTGAATAAGTAAAATTGAAATTAAGAAGGACGACCTTGACATATAAGCACCAACACACATTCCCTATGAGAAATAGGTTGATTTTTGACTATGTAGTTGAAAAATAATTTTGCCGTAATAAAAGGGGAGATGGGGAGATAGTTTAGTTGAAATGAAGAAAATTGAAAAACAATTGAGAAAATGAAATGCAAAAGGCAGTTCTTTCATATGAGTAACCGGGCATTGGTATCACCAAAATCATTGTTCGCGTTTAAAGGGGAGAAGACTGATGAGCATAAATCCCATGGTAGAAGCTCGGGCCCAGTTAGTTGGCACTAAAAATCCTTGCTGGAAAGTCTAGAGACTTAGAAAGACAAAAAGGGATGAAAAGTGAAAAGTAGAAAACTTACGTTTATATGAAAAATGACAAAGTTAGATCAATGAAGTAGGGGAAGAGAAACTAAAATATTGTAGTTGAATGTTCACAAAAACATGGAAGGTTGTCTGAATTTAAAGGAGAAAGTAGCGAAATCATTCACTTTAAGTGGGTACCATTCATGACATGAAGCTCGATACAATTGTTGTTCGATAGTGAGTGGACGTATTTGTATCCATTTTATCTTTTGCATTGTATCATGACTTAATTAATTTGTGTGTGAACTCATGACTGCGTGATTACAGAGAACTGAGATGTTTGTAGGTACCACCCCTGGAAACCCTCACGAGACTTGACTCGTCCGCTAGGGCAAACCTAGGGGTTTAAAAGGCTTGTTACACTTTCTAAGTGTAATCGTCGACCCTCACGAAAGCAAGGGATTAGGTTAGAGTAGTTAGATTAGTTATATTAGGTAGATTAAAAAGATCATCACAAGAAAAGTTTCCTGAGTTTATTTCAAAGGGACTAGCAATATATAAATTGGGGGAGTGCTAGGTGTCAAATAGTAATCATGAAATATATTAGTCATTCTGACCCCTTAACTCACTATTGTTATGTTCTTTCATTCCATTATTTGGTATTTTTATGTTGTCTGCATGTTAAAGCATGTTTCAGGAGCTTAATGAAGAAATAGAGCTAAGTTCGGCGAATTAACTGAAGAGTGTGTTCTTTCTATCCAAGAGGAGAGTCAAAAAGCCAGTCCGAGACAAAAATGGCTCCCGTAGGGCAAAAATGACATTTTCAGAAGCCTTCATCTTCAGCAAAAAGTATCGTGGGTTCGAGATGGACGTTTTGGCGCATTCACGGAGAAAAATGGTTTTTCCATAAAATCCCTATGCTTGTGCCTACGCTTCCAGTACCAAAAAGTGGCTAGAATTGCAAAATCCACGCTTAGACCTACGCTTGGGCCCTACGCTTGAAGCTTAGGCCAGCTATGCTTGAAGCGTAACCTCCAAGCGTAAGTGCGGAAACTTTGAGGATTTCTGCGTGATTTTTCTTATTTCACCCCGGACTTAATTAGAAGACGTGTGCCCACGACTCCAGACCTCTGTATACATGTATATACACTTATATTTAGGGTTTTGATGAGTTTTGAGAGTGAAAATACTAAAAAGGGCCTCTCTATTCCATTGCCTATATATACAAGACCATCTATCAAAGTTAAGTTTGTGGAGTTGGAGAGTTCGGTGAGACGTTTATTCAAGAGGTTCATTTATTCAGATCCGAAATGAACCTAGAGATCCGTTCAAACCTAGAGATCCGAAGAAGAAGACCATGGAGGGCGATTCTACATTAACGATGCAGTCACCTTCTACCATGGCTAACTAACTCGGTATCTCGGGTTTTCTCGCAAAACCCTAGCTAAGTAATATAGTTCTTTTATTGTTTTTAACTGTAAATGTGGGGAAACTATGACCATACTATGATGATTGTAGTAGTTAATAGACCGTACTGATTGGCAATATAAAATTCTATGTTTGTTCTAAATTCTTGTCTTAGATGGAATAAATATATTATTTTGCACAATTATGATTATTCAATTTGGGCTGGAACTTGGATGCTTAATCATGGTTTTCTACACAATGGTGGTAATGAAACTTGAAACCCTAGTTTAACACAGGCCGTGCCTTGGCGATTTAATATAAAAATGCTTTAGTATATTTTCATGCATTAGGAGTAGATTAGAGTAGCATAATTGGCATGTATTAGTTATGTCAGTTATGAGACGAGTTGTCGCGATCCGGTTGATGGTATTCCTTTTTGGGGTCGTATTTAGCTATCTGCGATACAACCTGATTCACAGTTATGGATCGCCCTCTTATAGTTGGAACAGTAATGAACTATATTATGCGGTTAGTTGTAGAGTGATGAAAACCTTAGTTTTCTCTATCTCTTGAATCACTACCCAATTTACTTTCCTTTTTAGTTAATTAAGTTAAGATTAGATAATTTGGTCTTTTGACCACCCAAGCAAACAAGCTTTCAGAAAATATAATTCGGTGTTTCTAAATTATTAAAGTGAACAATCTCAGTCTCTGTGGGATCAATATCCCTTACTCAAGCCATTTTCTATTCTACAATTGATACATACATTTGCGTATGGTAAAACCTAGAGTCGTTAAGGTGTTGTTTTTAACCACATATTTTCACACACCTGATGTCGCATGAACAACACTCCAACGGAAGCGGAGAAAGATGATCTAGCAACACTATCTCTAGCCGTGATGTCGATTCAACTCTCAAATCATCAAACTCATCTTAACAACCTAATACAATTAAGTCTACAATTCCACGAACACTATGATTCTTAAGATCATGAAAAGGGAAACCTAGTGGCCGATAACGGAGAACTAACTAGTTTCAATCAATACATCTTCTGATTCATTCAAACCTCATATTCATATTCAATACCACCTCCCTTAGATTATTAGAGGAATCAACAATCCATTACCACGCAATTGACTAGATTCAATCATAACCTCATCTAACCAAACTCAAAACCTCAAGGCACAATAGATGATACATTTCTACAAGTGTGCAAGAACATCAAATGGTCGTTACTACACCACCAACCGAGATTATAAAACTATCACCCGCCTCCTCTAAGGCCTTAAATCACAATCGACTCTATAGTCCATCACCGAATTTAACATATCAAAAGAAAGCCACAAGACTATCCTACATAACCACATAAGAGCATAAGAATGCATAACCACATGTATAAGAATTCACACTTCATTATACAATAAGGGTAATACATGTAAATCACATTTCACATAATCCAATAACATTTAAGCATTTTATTGACATATGAATTATAGTATAAAAATCCATACTATCACAAGGATACAATCTTAAATAATATCAAGAATTATATGTGATTCTACAATGCCATCATGTCATACATGTCAATACTCATGCAAATGTCCAAAACCAATGACAACACGGTGTCAATGCAAACCCTATACACTGAGGGTAAATGGATATAACATCTCTAACCATTCACTTTTGAGGATACCGGCTCATGAAGGAAGGTAGAATGCCGTCAAGATCATTCACTTGAGAGGATGTACACACTCAACAAGGAACACGGTCTGTGAAAAGGGTAAGGTTTTTCGAAAGACTAGTTTCATTGGAAGCGAGAAGCACCACCTAACCAATTATTGCGACGATCTGACACATGTCTACTCACATATGGTTACAAGACCAAGCATAGACCAACACCAATTGAATTACAACGCAAAATGTGTACTCAATATGCAACTATGTCTAAAATGAACCATGCATCAACACAAATATATATTTCATCAAAATTATAAAAAAATTCAAAGAATGCCAACATGAATGCAATCAATCCTTTAACATGATTTTAAATCATAATAAAGCAATAATTCACAACGATACTATCTCATGCACAATTCATGTTCTAAATCAATATGTTTTTCCTTAATTCACAAGGATAACAACTTCATTATTTTTAAATATGATCTTAGTTCAATTAAAGCAAGTTTCCATAATCGCATCATAAACATAATATCCAACTCAAAGCATCCATTCAGTGGATACTGAAAAATAATGATTTTTATGCACAATTGGATGACATAGATACTGTAAAATCTACACACTATTTGTTACACTATGTGTGCTTTGATCCGTGAGAAGCGGAGCCGTCAGAGTATGGAGATCGAAGAAGGAGGCTTCGTGGTAGCACTAAGGAATCAACAACTATCTGACATCGAGTGTAGAACGGCAAATCAGGAGTCTGTATAATTATTTATTCATAGTACATCGAAACTAGAGTGTATCCGTGGTTTTTACTTGGATCGTTTTCCAAGGTTTTCAACGTAAAAATCTGAGTGTTATTTTCCTCCTTTAAATTATGATATTATATTATTGTTTGATTAATATATATTGTTGAAAGGATTAATTTGTGTGGAATAATAAACGATAATAACCCAAGCATTCGTGTTACTATTATTCGCGTTTAGGGTATCTTGATCGATCAGTGGCAAATTGCGAACTATCCCCAACACATTCGCGATCTATCGGTCGTACAAGGATCAATCACTGGTACTGCGATCGATCGGTGGTAATACACGATCGATCGGTAGGTCAATGGTGCGTTTTATTAAACCTTGGTATAATAATCTCACTTCACATTTTTGGGTAACAATTCTACCATACGTATCACAATATTGATTTTAGGACATCACCAATTGATAATCCATAAGAACATTTCTTTTCTTATAGAAAAATATTTTTAAAAAAAAGTTATTATTTTTATTAAAACAAAAAAATATTTAATAAAAATATATTATTAAGATAAAAATATTTTAATTAAAAGTTAATTATTTTTATTAAATATTTAGTTTTAATAAATATTTAATTTATCTCTGATGAATATTATTATTCTAGAAATTATTTTTTTTAAATGACCTATCTATTTTTATTAAAATTAAATATTCCGCAAATAATTTTAATTAGTCATTAAATTTATAAAAAGCCTATTCCCCCCTCCTCCCCCGGGTTTATTTTCTTTATCTCCTAGGTAATTTCAGGGAAAATGGACGGGTATCCATCTCATGCTTGCAATTGCAATATATCCTTCATTATTGATATCCTATTCGTAGAGCAATACTCATTCTGAAATTCTCACGGTCATTGGGTATCTATACATAAGGTATGAACCTAGTAGTCTTTCAGATTGAGGACCACCCAAAACGCTCATAATATTTCAAGGTGTAAGGTCTTTTAATTGTTGGAGAATGTATATCATTCTCCTTGATCCGTACAGATGGATATGTAGTCTGAGACATGGATATGTATACTCCTTCCTTTCCTTCCTAATGGGACCATTATTGGATCATACTACCTGACTTCCTCTGCATGCTGCAAATTGGCTTTAGTTTATCCTGCGTTTGGAAGCCAAAAATATCTACCATTCATGATTCTTATATATTGCAGGCTTGGATTTATTCCTCTTTAGAAGGATGATCGGATGCTGCTATAATGTGTTGTAGGATATTACTATGAGGAATATGGCTTTAAATATCTTTTGCTAGATTGTGATTTAGGATGCTTAAACTCTACTTGGCCAAAATGCGGGAAGTTCATCCTCCACACCAACTTGTTTTAGATTAAAAGACACTAGATCTAGTTAAAGTCATCACATCCTTGAAGGTTCAATACCACATGTAGAGAAGTCAAAGAGGTAGTTGTCGACCACACCAATTAGAGTTGAGTAGAGAGTTATATCCTCCTCCTCCCCCATCATTTCTTCCAAATATAGTGAATCTCTCTCCCATGGACGTAGGCTCAAATTTTGGCCGAACCATGTATGCATCTTGTGTCTATATTTAAGTTGTGTGTGTGATTTGAGTAGGTACAGGTACAAAAAAGTGTTCTTAGAGCCATAGGTACACAAATCATTCCGCACTTTCGAGCATATTTCGAACCTGTAAACTCATTCACTCCCCCAACGTATAATATACCGTTAGAAAGATCTTTCGAAGACGAACGCATTGGTATAAAATTCACGCCCATCCAACACCGTATCCACCAAAATGCGCCCCCAAAAATGTTTCTGCACGTGACACCACTCTCCCCACGCGTCTTCAACCTCCAGCCGAGATTTTCAGATGATTTTTTGACAAATTATCATGAGATTTTGGTGATACGATATTTTGGAGATATTTTCACGATATAAGGACTCAGAAGTGACATCATCAGCAACACGTTTCATCTCTAGACACCGCCACTTGTCACCACTTAGACACTGACACGTGTCACCAACCAGAAACTAACAATTTTGCGCTGTATAATACAGTGTCTGTATTATCCGCTGCCACATGTCATCCAGTGAGCTTGCCACGTCAACAGTTGTTTGCAAAATTACTATTTTGTCTCCATCACTAATTTTGCGATTCTGGACTCATTTTCAGTCTGATTTGGTCCTAGTCAGAAGCGTTCTTAAGGGTTTCAACCGTTCCTGATGGAACGGTGCAGTCCATTTTGGGTGATTTATCTCCCAAAATATCAAACAAGCCTAGTTGAGCTTAAAGACTGTTTTTACTCATGGAGGATTCGGGATCGGGAGCTTTGATTCAGTTGATGGCCTCGAATTATACTATATGGAGACCCATGATGGAAGATCTCCTTAATTGCAAGGATTTAGCAGACCCATTAGAAAACGAAGGTGCCAAACCCACAACAATAGTGGAGAAAAATTGGACCAAGATGCATAAGAAACCTATTGGTCAAATCAGATAGTGGATAGATCACAGCGTATTCCACCATGTTGCGCAAAAGACCAATTCCTACAAGCTCTGGAAGAAGCTCGAGGATATATACCAGGCCAAGACCGCTCAAAATAAAGCTCTTCTAATGATGCGACTAGTAAATTTAAAGTTGAGGAGCGGAACCTCTGTAGCCGAGCACACTAGTGAGTTTAAGAACTTGGTGAACCAGCTTGCAGTTGTAGAGTTGAATCTTGGCGATGAAACTCAAGCCCTACTTCTGCTCAACTCCTTACCACCCAATTGGGAGACACTGGTGGTTTCCCTCGGCAACTCAGTATCGAATGGCAAACTCACTATGGCAACAGTAAAAGATGCCATATTTAGTGAGGAAGCCCGAAGAAAAGTGGCAGGCATGAACTAGATGCATGGCCTCGTTATAGAAAATAGAAGAACTGGTAGAGGTAAGAGCAGAGGCAGAAGTAAAGGAAGGTCTAAAACCCGCGGCAGACCCAGCGATGACAGAAATCAACAAAAGGGTAAATATGTTTGTTTCCATTGTGGAATAGCAGGACATTTAAAGAAGAATTGTCATAAATTACAAAGGGAGCAAGTTCAAAGCAGCCACCAGCCACAGAAGGAAGATGGTGATTCCATGGTCACAGTTACAAGAGATATCGCAATATACTGAATTGACGAAGAGACGTGTCTACACATAGGAAGCAATGAAGCTGAGTGGGTGGTTGACACAACAACATCTTACCACGCCACTCCCCACAGTGACTTCTTCACCTCATATAAAACAAAATACTTTGGAACAGTGAGTATGGGTAACACAAGTTTCTCAAAGATTGTGGGAATTGGCGATGTCTAGATCAAGACCAGTATTGGCTACACTATGGTGTTGAAAGATGTCAGACATGTGGCTAACCTTCGCCTCAATCTAATTTCCGGGACAACCTTAGATCGGGAAGGCTACAACAACTACTTCAGCAATGGCATCTGGAAGTTGATAAAAGGAGCCATGGTTGTCGCCTGAGGACAGATACATGGCACACTATACAAAACCCATGTGAAAGTAATTTCGGACAGTCTCAATTCAATTGAAGATGAGTCTGGTACTAAACTCAACAATTCTGTTATTCTTCTGGTAGTTGAGTTGAAAGAGACTCTAGAAATCAGTAAATTCACCGAGATTAGCTCTATTTCTTCATTAAGCTCTTAAAACATGCTTACACACATAAACGAGATAAAAATACCAAGTAACTGAATGTAAAGACATAACAAATGCAAGATATGGGCGAAAAATGTCCAATATTGAACTCCTATCACACCCCCAAACTTACGTATTGCTAGTCCCTTAGAAATAAACTCAGAGAGAACTGACTTTGATGATTCTTATTCTATCTAACGTATATACTCTAACATAATCCCTTTCTTCCGTGAGGGCCAACGGTTACACTTAGCACGTGTAACAAGACTTTTAAACCCCTAGGTTATCCCTAGTGGACGAGTGAAGTATCGTGAAGGTTTCTAGTACCTATAAACATCACAATTATTTTGTAATTATGGATTCATGAGTTCAGACACACAAGTCAAATAAGCTACGATACAACACACAAAATAATATGAATGCAAATACTCCTACTCACTACCGAACAATAACTATCTCGAGCTTCGTGTCATGAATGGTCCCCACTTGAAGTAAATAACTTCGTTACTCTCAATCCAGACAACCTTTCATGTCTTTGTGAACATTCTACTATGATATTTCAATCTCTTTAAAATTTTGCCTTTTAAGAAATAAAATCAACTTTCCTACTTTCCACATTATCCCTTTTTATTGTTTTTCTAAGCTCCGAACTTTCCAGCGAAGATATTTAGTCCCGACCAACTGGGCCCGAGCTTCTTCCATGGGATTTATGTTTATTAGTCATACCAAGGCCCGATTACTCAGTTCGAATAACTACTTTTTGCTTCTAATTCTAAAAATAAATTTACAATAACATCCATCCATCATAACATAACACACCGCTTTTACCCTTGTATTTCGGCAAAATTATCAATTAAAGATCAATTGTTTTTCTCATAGTGAATGTGTACTTGTGCTTATAGGTCAAAGTCGTCTTTCTTGGTTTCAATTTCACTAATCACTCACCCATGTAAACCACATCAATTCACTAACTTGATCTAATCATTACTCTCATGAATAAGAACATTATATCACATACTACTTATGCATTATAAACATAAACTCAATCAACTCATCATGTGAAACACTCATGCGTATAAACAAAGAACTTATTCAAAATTGTCAATTTTTCAGATTTTTCAAAAACATTTCCTTCCTTACAACTATACCCTCTCCCCAAAACTTAAATAAGTCCATGTCCTCATGGTCAAAAATAAAGAATCAGACAAGATACAGTTACCTTTGAAGCGCAGTTTTGGATTCTTTGAAATGTTGAACTTCCTTCCCCAAACATGATTCAGATCACCTGTATATATGCAACAAACACATATCCAAATATCATAACGAGGGAAAATAAATTGCAAAAATTACCAAAAATTGACACAATTTTTCAAGGAATTTTTGAAAATTCTCTTTTTGGATTTTATTGATTTTTTTTAAATGAAATAAAAAGGGATTTGGCCTTAAGGGCCTATAATCTCTAAAAATTGAAATTGTAGAAATTAACTTACCAACTGTTATACAAACCGAGGCTAGATAGGCTAGGACTAATGTTTGAAGTCTTTGGCATGACGTTCTAGAAAAGGTTATCCAACACCTTTCCGCTTTGTCATACTTCCCTTAATCAAATGATAAAATTTAGGAGGTGATTCTTTAAGCGCTCTTACCCATGGACAATTAGTACTACTTATGACATCGAATACAGAACAGTAATCACCATATAAAGTACCTCATTTGTATTGTTCTAACTTCATCCCCTATATGGTTAGTGAGTCCATCAAATCTTCCTCCAACACCTTAGACAACAATTCTTCCGCCAACTCATCATTCTCCAATATACTGTCAGATGCCATAAATTCTGGTCCTAGATCAATCTCTTCATAAATCTTTCGCCGCTGACCACGCTTCTTTAATCGAACATCTTCATATGCGCAATTTCATATCCCCTCACACTCAGTCCCTAATCGTGGATCTTCCCAGGAATACAACTTATCTACCATGTTTATGCTCAACACTCGCTCATCTTGAAAGGGATCCTTAAGAGGGGTGTCATCCTTGATAGGCTCTATGGAAATTCGTGGCAAATGATTAGCTCTAGCATTCTTCACACCTGTTTTATCTTTTAATTCATCATCCTCCACATGCAACACCATCTCAGGAAGCTTACTTTCGGCACCAACTTCTGTGGAGGAATAAGTTGAGGTCCAAGCGACTCACTTGATGCTCTCTCTAATGATGAATACAACGCAGCTTCCAACGCAGCAATATCTTTCCAACTAGATCGATGTTGGTCTTCTCCATTTTCAAACATCACCTTCGACCTTTTCATCACAATCTCCAAATCATCTCTTACACTATTCTGAAATACAACTTCTTCAACAATCCCCTCTATGTTAAAACACTCAGTTGGTTCAAGTAGTTGATGGTTGGTATCAAAGACATTCATCCTCATGTTTACATTTCCAAAAGATATGTCCATAACACATGTTCCGCAATCAACGCATGCATTCGCCGTAGCAAAAAATGGTCTTCCTAAGATAACAGGGATATATGTCCACGATCTATGGTCAGATTCCATGTCTAATACTATAATATCTACCAAATAGTTGATATGTGCTCAATATTGGTCATTTTTCGCCCCTATCTTGTGTTTGTTATTTCTTTACATTTCGTTACTTGGTATTTTTATCTCATTTGTGTGTGTAAGCATGTTTCAGGAGCTTAATGAAGAAACAGAGCTAATCTTCGTGAATTAACTAATTTTATATTCGTTTCTATCTCGAGAAAGGAATCAAGAAGTGTGTCAGAGCGAAGAAGAGCTATCGAAGGGCAAAATGGTCATTTTACGACATCATAATCTTACTGGAAGGGCAAAAATGTTATTTTCAGACATTATTAGTTCACCAAAAAGTATCGCGAGTCAAAGGTGACCAGTCTAGCTCAAATATTAAAAGATGGGTTTGTATAACAAAAATGCATTATACCCTACGTTGTCATATAGGAAAAGGGGCAAATTGGACCCAACCTACACTGTGGTTTTGGACCCGACGCTCTAAACCTATACCGAAGCGTAAGTCAGAAGCGTAGCCCTACGCCCTAGACCTATGCCTAAGCGTAGGTCAGGAGTGTAGCCCTATGCCCTAGACCTACACCCTAGCATAGCTCAGGACCATAGGTCCCACCTTGTGGTCACATGATCCATTTACGTGCTAAAGTTGTTTCGGAGTTGTTTCATAATTTTTCAGTTTTATCCCTACTTCGATACTTCAAGTGATCGGTGATTTCAGACCTATACATAAAGGGTTATACACATATTTACATCTGATTTTAGGAGATTATTCATATATTATGAAATTACAGAAAAGGGCAACCATTAGGGTTTCCCTCACTTGTCTATAAATATGAGAGGAATAAGGTTTAGAAAGTTATTATATTTTTAGTTCAGGTTTTAATATTTTTTTTGGAGGCTAGTTAATGCACGTTCATTCATAGAGTTCTTCCATTAAAGAAAACCATCATTAAAGACTTAGAGATCCGGAGAAGAAGGCCATGGAGAGCGTTTTTACACCGACAATGCAGATTCTCTCAGCTGTGATCAACTAACTCGGTATCTAGGATTTTCTCGCAAAACCCTAGCCAAGTAATGTAGTTCTTATTTTATATTCAATTGTAGAAGGGAAACAGTGACTATACTGTGATGATTGTGTTAGATGAGAGATTGTTTTTATTCGTGATACAAGTTTATATATTTGAATTGATTCTTGTCTTAGAGTTTTCGAATATATTTATCTTACACAATCACAATTATTCACTATGGGCTGGAACTCGGATGCTTAATATATGATTATCTACACAATGGTGGTCATAAAACTTGAAACCCTAGGTTGACACAGGCCATGCCTTGACAAACTGATATAGACATGTTTTAGTTTATTTTCATGCTTTAATTTATTGCTTTTATTTTCTGCTTTAATTTACTTTTTGTTAGTAGTTGGCAGGCACTAATTAGTTTAGTCTTGAGATGGGTTGTCGTAATCCGGTTGAGAGTAATCCTTTTTGGGGTCAAAATGCTGGCATGGTGTGACCGGATTCACAGTTAATGGATCACCCTCATACAATTGAAATATAATTTAGACTATGTTATGCAGTTAGTGGTGGAGTGAGGAAGCCCTAGTTTTCTCTCCCTCTGAAATAGTTTTAGTAGTTTATTTGCATTATGTTATTATAGATTGTAACTAAAGTTAGATTTTTGTGTGATTGACAGGTACTTTGAAAGGCATAAAAGGGAGAAACCGGAGCTTCTGAAGTTACGTCTGGAACCGTTTGTGAGTTTTAGTTTTGCCTTGATTTTCACATTTAATTCTAGCTTTATTTTCTATTTATAGTTAGAGTAATTTAGAAGTAGTTAATTTAGTAAGTATTTATTTCAGAAAAAAATGTATATATATCTGCAGTTTTCTGTGAGAAAGTCCGATTTTCGCAAACAAGATGAGATTTTTGAGTGGAAAAGGTCCATTAAACAAAAATCACTATTATGCATTGAGCCTAGTTAAATTTAGGCCAAATTACTTTGTTTAGGACCTCAAAACTACGATTTTGTGATTATCAAAAAAAAAAATTGGATTTCGAGAAGATGGAAAACATTAATGCTAATACTAGGAAGGCACCAGCCATATCTTTGAAAGGATACTACGCACCAGATGCGTATGATTCTTATGTTGATTTCCCATAAGAAGAAGGCGCGAAACATTTCAAGATCAAGTCAAGCATGATCGATATCCTTCCAAAAAAATTTGGTCTTAGGTTTGAGGGTTTGACTAAAAATGATTTGCGAGTGCGTATATTTCCTTGATCGTTTAGAGACAAAGTTTAAAGATGGTACATCAAATTAGCTAAGTTAATTAAAATTGATTGGGAAGCCCTTCAAAGGGAATTTATAGAAAATCACTATCCCATATAAAAGACCTTTGAAGCACAAGATACAATAAAAAGTTTTAGAGAATTTGTAACACCCCGCTCCAACACTTGGTATGATATTGTCCACTTTGGGCCCAGCCCGCACAGTTTTGCTCTTGGGCTCCTCCCAAAAGGCTTCATACCAATTGGAGACAACACTGCACATAGAAGCACATCCCCAGACATCTACCCGGACGATGTGGGACATCACAATCACCCCCTTGGGACCCAGCGTCCTCGCTGGCGACCCACGGGTGATGTGCATGCTCCCACACTTAATTCCGGCCGGACTCTGGCTCTCATACCAATTGTAACACCCCGCTCCAACACTTTGTATAATATTGTCCGCTCTAGGCCCAGCCCGCACGATTTTGCTCTTGGGCTCCTCCCAAAAGGCCTCATACCAATTAGAGACAACACTGCATATATAAACATATCCCCAGACCTCTACTCGGGCGATGTGGGACATCACAATCACCCCCCTTGGGACCCAGCGTCCTCGCTGGCGACCAACGGGTGATGTGCATGATCTCACACTTAATTTTGGCCGGTCTCTTGCTTTGATATCAATTGTAACACCCCGCTCCAACAGTTGATATGATATTGTCCGCTCTGGGCCCAGCCCGCACGGTTTTGCTCTTGAGCTTCTCCCAAAAGGCCTCATACCATTTAGAGATAACACTGCATATATAAGCACATCCTCAGACCTCTACCTGGGCGATATGGGACATCACAATCACCCCCCTTGAGACCCAGCGTCCTCACTGGCGACCCACGGGTGATGTGCATGCCTGATATTTTCTTGTCTGGTGTGTCTTATTATGCTGCTATAGTAGTACCCATATACCATAAATCAGTAAGATAGTTTTAGAGTTTCACTCCATGCCAAGTACCAGGGGTTAGGGATCTTTCGTCTTCTAAAATGGCATTTACAGAACCTGTTAGTCAGCACTTCAGTTGCTTTTTTCTGATAAAACTTGGTAAATGGGCGCAGGGATGGTGCTCACCAGATTTCCAACAGATTTACTGGGATCCATCTTGTTTCTTCGTTCTCTGTTCAGTCAATAAATAATTTAGAAAAACCACCTTCCTTTGATGTTCACTGTCCTTTCACTATATATATGTATATATGTTGATCCTCTAATGTCTGTATAATGTTTATTCTAGTTGGTTTTGCTGAATGCTTGCATAGTTTTTGAACTAATTGGTTTCATTGTGGAGTGGGTAGCATACATGGAAAGCCAGTTTAAAGAAGAAGCGTGTCTGACTATTCTTCTTCTTCTGAGACTGAGACTGAATGCTCAAATGAGGAGCCTTGGGAGGATTAGAGCAGTGATCCATTAGTCCAGATTAAGAAGAAATGGACTCGACAGAAGAAGGGACAGGACCCTTTTGAGGTTATTAAAAAAAATATATATATATATATATATATGTCTATAATATTCAGAATATATTATGCTTGGATAATATTCAAAATTTTCTTCAATCAAATTTAGTTGAACTTTCTGTACTTTTTTCTTTTTCTCAAATCTACTTGAGCATCTTTACACCTGTTCTTTTTCTTTAAGCCCAACTAAAGAATCTAAATACAGAGAAGTTGCAAGAAGTATGCTGGGTTTTTTTCTTTTCTTTTGTAATAGCATTTCCACTTTAAACATGGTCGCAGAGAGCAATCTTAACCCTTTTAAATGTCCTTATTTTTTCAGACTTCAGTACTTTTTTGTACTATTTTTTTCGGATCAATTATTGCCGTGATATAATGGTTTTCAGGCTCTGGTATTATTTGATTGTTTAGCAATATATTGTAGCAGAGGAATCTGGTATTATTTAATTGTTTACCGTGTTAATGAATTTGGAAGCACGATTGTGAGAAATGAGGTTATAGTTCCATTTTAAAATAATGATTGGAGACACTTACCTTGTGCTATAAACGGGCTGTAGAATCTTGTCAAGGTAAAAACTTTGTTGTTTCGAATTTATATACTTCATTAGTTTCTTTTACATGCTGTAAATCTGTAAAAAAATATGAGGTACCACATATAGCTAAAAGGTGCAGGATGACTTACATTGGAAAAAATGCAAGATTTCAAATCTTATCTATACTCAGAGGACTATGCTGGTTTGGACACTGATCAGAAATGTTTGTTTCACCGACCCCTGCAGATTAGTAAGTTGTCAATCTTGGCTAAATTGTTCTACTCAGGGCAGTTCATTAACATAAGAATCGCAAATTAGTTATGCATGTTATTAGCATGTTTTATATATCATTATTATGTTATTTGTTTTTTATTCTTACTACTTAAATATCTTCATTAAAAATTGTAACATGCACATCACCCGTGGGTCGCCAGCGAGGACGCTGGGTCCCAAGGGGGGTGATTGTGATATCCCACATCGCCCGGGTATAAGTCTGCGGATGTGCTTATATATGCAGTGTTGTCTCTAATTGGTATGAGGCATTTTGGAAGGAGCCCAAGAGCAAAACCGTGCGGGCTGGGCCCAGAGCGGATAATATCATACCAAGTATTGGAGCGGGGTATTACAATTGGTATCAGAGCTAGAGCCCGACCGGAATTAAGTGTGGGAGCATGCACATCACTCGTGGGTCGCCAGCGAGGACGTTGGGTCCCAAAGGGGGGTGATTATGATGTCCCACATCGCCCGGGTAGAGCTCTGGGGATGTGCTTATATGTGCAGTGTTGTCTCCAATTGGTATGAACTCTTTTGGGAAGAGCCCAAGAGCAAAACCGTGCAGGTTGGGCCCAGAGCGGACAATATCATACCAAGTGTTGGAGCGAGGTGTTACAATTGGTATCAGAGCTAGAGCCCGGCAGGAATTAAGTGTGGGAGCATGCACATCACCCGTGGGTCGCCAGTGAGGACGCTGGGTCCCAAGGGGGGTGATTGTGATGTCCCGCATTGCCTGGGTAGAGGTCTGGGGATGTTCTTATATGTGCAGTGTTGTCTCCAATTGGTATGAGGCCTTTTGGGAGAAGCCCAAGAGCAAAACCGTGCGGGTTGGGCCCAGAGCGAACAATATCACACCAAGTGTTGGAGCGGGGTGTTACAGAATTGCCTAGTGAGTAGTTTCATGATGCTTGGGAGAGATATAGTGAAATCATGTATAAGTGTCCTTACCATAGGTTCACTTAATAGGATATGGCTAAGAAAATTTACATGGGACTTAGAGAGGCACATAAGATTTTGATAGATGCATCAATACAAGTTCAATTTACCCTGAAGCTAGCAAAAGAACTTTTAGACTTGTTTGACAGTATCAGTGAGAATGGAATGCAATATGAATTTGATTTGAGGTCTAGGGGTGGTCTTGATAAGAGATCTAAAAAAGCGTATGAGGTGAATCATGATGATGTAAGAGATTTAGTGGCGTTGTTAGGAGAGAAAGTAGACAAGCTTCTCAAGCAAAATCATTCACCTAGAAGAGAAGTCTCAAAGGTAGAAGCTAAGTATTCCCAAAATGAGTGACAGGACATAATGGTCGTTGATGCCAAGGCATTGTGGAACTATTCAAATAATGCTCCTTTCACAAATCCATACACTTCCAATGCAATAAATCACCCATTCTTATCATATACATCCACAAATGTGGAAAACCAACCAGAAAGGGTCCCACAAGGACAATCATCTAACATTCAACCAAGGTTCATTCAGGAACAACAATCATATCTACAACCAAGGTTCCAATAGAGTCAACAATCATTCGACTCCCAACCAACAATTATGGCTCAAAATTCTCAGTTAAATTACCAACCCAGACAGACATTCAATAATTCTCAAGCTCTCCAGCCGTTCAATAATAATCATGTTGTCCAGCCATATAACTACCAAACCCTTCCTCAAGGAAACCAAACCCAAGAATTTAACCCAAATCAAGCTTACCCTTCATTTCCTTAAAACCATCTCCAACATCAAAATCCAACTCAAAATTCACCACAAAGACCACCTGGATTTGAAGAAGAGGTGATGAGTGCTCTGAGGGAGGTTAAAACATAATCTAATAATCATTCTCAATTCATTACTCAAATGGGAGCCCAAATGATACAACTAGCGAATGTTATGGATGGGATAAAAAGAATGTTGCCTATTCAGCCAATGGATAACCCGAAGCAGCAACAAACACTGGGCCATGGATCCTTTGTTGAGACTTGTCATGAGACAATTCAAGCAGTTATAGTTTTGAGTAGTGGAAGAGAAGTGGATAGTAAAGCTGAGGAGTAGTTTGAGGAGAAAGCGAACAAGTGAAATGCGACTGAAAAGGTTCAAAGAGATCTACCTCAAGAGGAGGAAGAGCTGGATAGGGCAGAATATGTGGAAGTAGCACCTTACCCTTAACATCTTTGAGAGTCGATTTCGTATAAAGAGCATAAGGTGAAGGACATGTTGGATCCATGTCGGCATGTCGAGATCAATAAACCTCTTCTAGATATTGTTGACCAAATTCCACCCTATGCCAAATTTTTGAAGGATCTCTGTACTCAAAAAAAATAAAAAACTAAGGTCCCGAAAAAGATTTCGTTGACTGAACAAGTGAGTTCAATCTTACTGAGTGATACTTTACCTAAGAGGAAAGATCCCGGTGCTCCCATTATTTCTTGTGTCATTTGTGACCAGAAGATTAGTAGAGCTCTTCTTAATCTAGGTTTATTACCTTACTCGGCCTATCAACAGCTAGGGTTGCTAGATCTCAATACAACATCGGTGGTACTTCAATTCACAGACAGACCAACTAAACAACTGAGAGAAATTTTGTAGGATGTCATAGTGCAAGTGGGTAAGCTCTACTATTCTGTAGACTTTATAGTATTAGACATGAAACCTGACCATAGATCGAGGAGACATATCCCTGTTATCTTAAGAAAACCATTTTTGGCTACGGCGAATGCATACGTTGATTGTAGAACAGGTGTTATGGACATATCTTTTGGAAATTTAAACACGAGGATGAATGTCTTTGATACCAACCATTAACTACCTGAACCAACTGAGTGTTTTAACATAGAGGGGATGGTTGAAGAAGTTGTACCTCAGAGTAGTGTAAGAGATGATTTGGATATTGTGATGAAAAGGTTGGAGGTGAATTTTAAAAATGGAGAGGACCAACAACAATCTAGTTGGAAAGATATTACTGCATTGGAAGCTGCGTTGTATTCACCATCAGAGAGAGCATCAAAAGAGTCGTTTGTACCTCAACTTATTCTACCACAGAAGTTGGTGCATGAAAATAAGTTTCCTGAGATGATGTTGCATGTGGATGATGATGAATTAAAAGATAAAACAGGTGTGAAGAATTCTAGAATTGATCATTTGCCACGAACTGTCATAGAGCCTAACAAGGATGACACCCCTCTTAAGGATCCCTTTCTAGAGAAGCGAGTGTTGAGCATAAACATGGTAGATAAGTGGTATTCCTGGGAAGATCCACGATTAGGGACTGAGTGTGAGGGGATACGAAATTGCGCATATGAGGATGTTTGATTAAAGAGGTGTGGTCAGCGACTGAAGATTTATGAGGAGATTGATCCGGGACCGGAATTTATGGCGTCTGTCAGTTTATTGGAGAATGATGAGTTCGTGGAAGAACTGTTGTCTAAGGATTTAAAGGAGAATTTTATGGAAGCATTGTCCATACAGGGGCTGAAGTTAGAACAAGAAATATGAGGTATTTTACATGGTGATTATTGTTATGTACTCGATGTCATGAGTAGTACTAATTTTGTATGGGTGAGAGTGCTTAGAGAGTCACATTCTACATTTTGTACTTTAATTAAGGGAAGTATGGTAGAGAGAAAAGGTGTTGGATAACTTTTGTGAAACGTCGTGCCAAAGACGTTAAACATTGGTCCTAAGTTGTCTAGCCTCGATTTGTATAATAATATGTAAGTTCTTTCTGCAATTTCAATTCTTAGAGATTATAGGCCCTTAAGGCCAATTTGTTTTTTTATTTCATTTAAAAAAAAAATTAAAAACAATACAATAAAATCCAAAAAGAAATTTTTTAAAAATTCCTTGAAAAATTATGTGTCGATTTCTGGATATTTATGATGAAATTTATTTTCTGTTGCTATGATTGGGTATGTGTGCTTTGTTGATGATATCTTTAGGTGATCCAATTCAAGTTTGGGGAAGAGGATTTGTGTTTTGCTTTAGAATCTAGAATTAAGCTTCAAGGGTAACTATATTTGTTCTTATTCTTTATTTTTGACCATGAGGACATGGTCACATTTAAGTTTGGGGGTGAGGGTATATAGTTACAAGAAAGGAAAATTTTTGAAATTTTTGAAAAGAAATTCAAAGTTTTGAAGTGTTCATTGTTTTCATGCATGAGTAATTCGCATTATGAGTTGACTGAGTTTATGTTTATAATGTATAAGTAGTACGTGATGTGATGTTCCCACTCATGAGAGTAATGATAAGATCGAGTTAGTGAAGTGATGTGATTTACATCGGTGAGTGATTAGTGAAATTGAAATTAAGAAGGACGACTTTGACCTATATACACAAGCACACATTCACTATGAGAAATAGGTTGATTTTTTACTATATAGTTGAAAAATAATTTTGCCGCAATAAAAGGGGAGAAGGGGAGTTGTTATGGGTGAAATGGAGAAAAATGAAAAAATGTTTTTGAGAAAATAAAATGCAAAAAGCAGTTCTTTTATCTGAGTAACTGGGCTTTGGTATCACTAATATCACTGTTCGCGTTTAAAGGGGAAAAGACTGATAAGCATAAATCCCATGGAAAAAGCTCGGGCCCTGTTACTTAGGACTAAAAATTCTCGCAGGAAAGTCCGGAGCTTAGAAAGACAAAAAGGGATGAAAAGTGGAAAGTTAAAAAGGTATGTTTTAATGAAAATGGAAAATTTTGATCAATAGAGTAGGAGAAAAGAAACTGAAATATTGTATTTGAATGTTCACAAAATCACGAAAGGTAGTCTAGATTTTAAGTAAAAAGTAGCAAAATCATTCACTTAAGTGGAGGTCATTCATAACACGAAGCTTGATATAATTATTGTTTAGTAGTGAGTGGGAATATTTGCATTCATATTATCTTGTGTGTTGTATCATAGCTTATTTGAATTGTGTGTGTGAACTCATGAAAGCGTAATTACAAAAGAATTGAGATGTTTGGAGGTACCATCACTGGAAACCTTCACGAGACTTCACTCGTCCACTAAGGGTAACTTAGGGGCTTAAAAGGCTTTTTACACGTGCTACGTGAAATCGTTGACCCTCACGAAAGCAAGGGATTAAGTTAGAGTAGGTAGGTTAGATAGAATAAAAATCATCACAGATAGTTTTCTCTTAGTTTATTACTAAAGGACTAGCAATATGTAAGTTTGGGGGTGTGATAGGTGCTCCATATTAGTCATTTTTTGCCCCAATCTTGCGTTTGTAATGTCTTTACATTCCATTACTTGGTATTTTTATCTCGTTTTGTGTGTAAGCATGTTTCAGAAGCTTAATGAAGAAACAGAGCTAATCTCGGTGAATTAACGGAGTTCGTGTTCATTTCTATCTCGAGAAAGGAATCAAGAGGTACGTCAAAGCGAATAAGAGCTACCGGAGGGCAAAGTAGTCATTTCCCGACATCATTATCTCACCAGAAAGGTAAAAATGTCATTTTCAAACATTATTACTTCACCTAAAAGCATCGGGAGTCAAAGGTGACAAGTCTAGCTCAAATATGAAAAGACGGGTTTTTACAGCAAAAATGTCATTTTCAAACATTATTACTTCACCTAAAAGCATCGGGAGTCAAAGGCGACAAGTCTAGCTCAAATATGAAAAAACGGGTTTTTACAGCAAAAATGCATTATACCCAATGTTGTCAGAGAGGAAAATGGGCAAATTGGACCCAACCAACGCTCTTAAGCTATGTTGTAGTTTTGGACCCTATGCTCTAGACCAATACCCAAGCGTAGGTCATGAGCGTAGCCCTACGTCCTAAACCTACGCTGAGGCGTAGGTTAGGAGCGTATGTCCCACCTTGTGGTCACATGATCCCTCTACATGCTGAAGTTGTTTCAGAATTTTCAAGTTTTATCCCTACTTTGATATTTCAAGTGATCGGTGATTCCAAACCTTTACATACAGGCTTATACACATATTTACATCTGATTTTAGGAGATTATTCATGTATTATGAAATTACCGAAAGGGGCAACCATTAGGGTTTCCCTCACTTGTCTATAAATATGAGAGGATTAGGGTTTAGAAAGTTATTATGTTTTTAGTTCTAGTTTTAATATAGTTTTTGGAGGCTAGTTCATGCACGTTCATTCATAGAGTTCTTCCATTGTAGAGAACCATCATTAAAGATTTAGAGATCTGAAGAAGAAGGCCATGGAGAGCGTTTCTACATCGACAATTCTGATTCTCTCAGCCATGATCAACTAACTCGGTATCTAGGATTTTCTCACAAAACCCTAGCCAAGTAATGTAGTTCTAATTTTATATTAAATTGTAGAGAGGGGAAACTGTGACTATACTGTGATGATTGTGTTAGATGAGAGACCATTTTTATTCGTGATACAAGTTTATATATTTGAATTGATTCTTGTCTTAGAGTTTTTTAATATATTTATCTTACACAATCACAATTATTCACTATGTGTTGGAACTCGGATGCTTAATATGTGATTTTCTACACAATGGTGGCCATAAAACTCAAAACCCTAGGTTGACACAGGCCATGCCCTGACAAACTGATATAGTCATGCTTTAGTTTATTTTCATGCTTTAATATACTACTTAAATTTACTTTCTGTTAGTAGGTTGCATGCACTAGTCACTTTAGTTTTGAGATGGGTTGTCACAATCCGGTTGAGAGTAATCCTTTTTAGGGTCAAACTGTTGGCGCGGTGTGACCTGATTCACTATAAATGGATCACCCTCACACAATTGAAATAGAATTTAAACTATGTTATACGGTTAGTACTGGTGGAATGAGGAAACCCTAGTTTTCTCTCCCTCTGAATCACAACCATTATTTATCATTATTTTATGCTTTATTTTCACTAATATTAGATAATACACAAAATCAAACTCTTTTAGGAAAACTATAATTCAGTGTTTTTAGATTATTGAAGTGAACAATCCTCGTCTCTGTGGGACCGATATTCCCATACTCAAGCAAAACTATATACAATTGATATGTGCGCTTGCAGAAGGGTAAAACCTAAAGTGTCGTTAAGGTGTCACTTTAACAACATATTTTGCACACACCTAACCCCCATCAATAGTAGAACTTACCCACTTACGCTATAACATCCTCCAAAATTCCTCTCGGTTGTTTAGTTGATGTATCTGCCAATTGATGCACCACCGAGGTAGTATTGAGATGTCCCAACCCTAGCTGCTGATAAACCGAGTAAGGTAATAAATTAACCCTCCCGCCCAGATCAAGAAGAGCTCTACCAATCTTCTAGTCACCAATGACACAAGAACTAATGGGAGCACAGGGATATTTCCTCTTAGGTGGAGTATCACTCAGTAAGATCGAACTCACTTGTTCAGTCACCAAAATATTTTTCGGGACCTTAGTTCTGTTTTTATGCTTTTGAGTACAAATATCCTTCAAAATTTTGGCATTGGGTGGAATTTGGTCAACAATGTCTAGAAGAGGTTTATTGATCTCGACTTGCCGACATGGATCCAACATGTCCTTCTCCTTATGTTCTTTATACGAAATCGACTCTCGGAGACGTTGAGGGTAAGGTGCTACTTCCTCATATTCTGCCATATCCATCTCTTCCTCCTCTTAAGGTAGATCTCTTTGAACCTCTTCAGTCGCATTTCGCTTGTTCCCTCTCTCCTCTAACTACTCCTTAACTTTACTATCCACTTCTATTCCTCTGCTCAAAACTGTAATTGCTTGAACTGTCTCATGACGAGTCTCATCAAAGGATCCATGCTCCAGTGCTTGTTGTTGTTTCGGGTTATCCATTTGCTGAATAAGCAACATTTTTTTATCCCATCCATAGCTTTCGCTAGTTGTACCATTTGGGCTCCCATTGGAGTAATGAATTGAGAATGATTATTAGATTGATTTTTAACCTCCCTCAGACCACTCATCACCTTTGGAGATGGTTTTGAGGAAATGAAGGGTAAGCTTGATTTGGGTTAAATTCTTGGGTTTGGTTTCCTTGAGGATGGGTCTGGTAGTTATATGGCTGGATAACTTGATTATTATTGAACAGGTGGAGAGCCTGAGAATTATTGAATGGTTGTCTGGGTTGATAATTTGATTGATAATTTCGAGCCATGATTATTGGTGGAGATTGGTATGATTGTTGACTCTGTTGGACCCTTGGCTATGGATTATATGATTGTTGTTCTAGAGGGAACCTTGATTCCACATTCGATGATTGAGATGACAGAGAAGGATAATTTTGGACATTTTATGTGTATGAATTGGTGAAATGAGCATTGTTTGGGTAGTTCCACGTTACATTACCATTGGTAGCAACGAATTCACCATTTTGACACTCATTGTGAGAATAATTGAATTCTAACTCTGACACTTCTCTTCTAGGGGAATGATTGCTTTGGGTAAGAAGCTTTTCAAATCTCTCTAATTTCTCCTCTATTAAAGCCACTGGATCTTTACATTCATCATGATTAACCTCAAAAGCTTTTCTGATCTTCTATCTAGTTCACCTTTAGACCTTAACTCAAATTCACATTAAATTGCATTCTCACTAATACTATCAAACAAGTCTAAGGCCCTGTTTGGATTGGCTTTTCAAACGATGTTTTTGGCTTCCTGGAGGTAAAAGTTGTTTTGAACGGTGTTTGGAAAAATTTTAGAAGAGCTTTTGGGCCTTGGAAGAGCGTTTTAGAGAAGCTGGGGGGTACCAGCTTCTCAAAACAGCTTCTGCTTCTCTGTTTCTTTTGCGGGAAGCCAAAAGCAAAAGCTATGCCAAACAGGACCTAAGTGTTCTTTTGCCGGCTTCAAGATAAATTGCCCTTGAACTGCCGCATCTATCAAATTCCTATCTTTATCTCCAAGTCCCATGTAAAAAGTTTTAGCCATATCCTGTTTAGTGAACCTATTGTGAGGACACTTATACAAGATTTCAGTATATCTTTCCCAAGCATCATGAAACTGCTCAACAGACATTTCTCTAAAAAAATTTATTGCATCTTACGCTTCTAAGGTCTTTCCTATGGGATACTGCTTTTCTATAAATTCTCTCGGAAGGGCTTCCCAATCAATTTTAATCGCCTTAGCTAATTTGATGTACCATCTTTTAGGTTTGTCTCTCAATAACCAAGGAAATATACGCACTCGCAAATCATTTTTAGTCAAACCCTCAAATCTCACTGTAGATACAACCTCTAATAAATCATTTATATACTGTTATGGGTCCTCTATCCTAAGGCTAGAAAATTTTGAAAGCATATTGATAACGCTTGACTTAATCTCGAAGTGCTTCGTGCCTTCTTCTTCTGGGAAATTATCATAGGAATCATACGCCTCCGGCGCGTAGTATCCTTTCAGCGACACCTCTGGTGCCCTTTGTTGATTCACTCTTTGGTCACCCATCGCACTTTCTTCTGTCCGACGACAACGCTCTTCAATTTCTCAACGTAAATGACTTAGAGTTTTTTCATTCTCAAGGTCGTAAACAACTAACGTTGTACTTGGATTAAAACGGGTCAATCTATCAGTCATACACTTAGCTCACAAAAAGTTTTTTTTTTCCAAATTGTTTTTTTCTGAATTAAAGTAAATTAAATAAACTACTTATAATCTTATCTAAACTATGTACAAAAAGCCAAGCTAAAAATTAAATGCAAAATCCAAGAAAAATTGAAACTCACAAAGGATTCAGATATAACTTCAGCAGCTTTCTCTTTTCCTTTCATGCTCTTCAATTATACCTGAAAATCACACAAAAAAATTAACTTTAGCTTTACTTTACAATAACGCAATGCAAATAAACTACTAAAGCTATTGAACAATGCCAAGTCCCCGACAATGCCGCCAAAAACTTGATGGGCGTCAGGTGTGTGAAAAATATGTGGTTAAAAATAACACTTTAACGACACTAGGTTTTACCCTTCTACAAGCGCACAGATCAGTTGTAGACAAGTGAGGAAAACCCTAATGGTTGCCATTTTTAGTAATTTCATAATACATGCATAATATCTCTAAAATCTGAAGAAAATACGTGTATGAGCCTGTATGTAGAGGTCCGGAATCATCGATCACTTAAAATCTCAACGCAAGGACAAAACTAGAAAAATCCGAAAACACTCCGAAACCATTCCTACGCATAAATTGGTCACGTGACCACAAAGTGGGACCTATGCCTGGGACCTACGCTTTGGCGTAGGTCTAGGGTGTAGGGTCCACCCTCTGGCTCCCAGACTAAAGCATAGGTGTAGTCCATTCTGCCTCTTTTTCCCTCTGCCAACGTAGGGTATCATGTATTTTTGCTGTAAAAACCCGTTTTTTCATATTCTAGCTAGACTGATCGCCTTTGACTCCCGATGCTTTTGGTTGAAGTAATAATGTATTGAAATGACATTTTTGCCCTTCGGTGAGATAACAATGTCGGGAAATAATCATTTTGCCCTCCGGTATCTCTTCTTTGCACTGATACACCTCTTGATTCCTTTCTCGAGATGGAAATGAACACGAACTCAGTTAATTCATCGAGATTATCTCTATTTCTTCATTAAGCTCCTAAAACATGCTTACACACAGAAACGGGATAAAACTATCAAGTAACGGAATGTCAAGACATAACAAACGCAAGATATGGGCGAACAATCACCAATATTGAGCACTTATCATTTCGTGGATGAAAATACCCCTCTTAATGATGACGAATATTTCGGACTCGATCTTAAAATTTACAAAAATTGAATTAAATTACTATTTTACTACTACAATGTAAGATAAAAAGCTACTATTTATCCCTTAGTACCAATATTTAATGTCGTTCGCTCGACGTTCCGCCTCTCAGTACTCTGGATCAAAATCATTCGGTTCCGATGCCGGTTCTCTTAAATCAACTGTCTCAACAACACTCTCTCTCAGCTTAACTTCGATATAATGCTTCAAACGCTGGCCATTCACAACAAATTGCTTTCCTTTGTCAGGGTCGTTAAGTTCCACCACTCCATGGGGGTAAACCTTAGTAATTTTGTACGGCTCCTCCCTTCTTGATTGTAGCTTACCGAGAAACAATTTGAGTCTTGAATTGAATAACCACACTTTCTAGCCAACCTCAAAGCTTTTATATCTGATATGTCGGTCATGGAATGCTTTGGTTTGGGCTTTATATATTCGAGAATTATCATATGCGTTGGTCCTCAACTCCTCAAGCTCAGTGAGTTGGTGTTTCGTGTAAGCACCCGATCTTTTGATATCAAAATTCAATCTTTTGATCGCCCAATATGCGTTGTGCTCGAGTTCCACAGGGAGATGACACGCCTTACCATAGACCAATCTGTATGGTGTCATACCAATCGGTGTCTTATAAGCGGTCATGTATGCCCACAGTGCATCATTTAACCTTTTCGGCTAATTCTTCAAGTCAGGATCCACCGTCTTTTCAATAATGTTCTTGATCTCCCTATTCGAAACCTCCACTTGACCACTTTCCTGGTTGACGAAGTGGTTGCCGCCGTCAGTGATCAACACTCGTGGCATACCAAATCTATAAAAGATATTGGATTTAACAAACTCCTCAACCACAATGTGATTCGCATGCGACGTGGCAACAACCTCTACCAATTTAGAAATGTAATAAACTCCCACTAATATGTACTGCTTATCGCCGGCTTTTGGAAACGGTCCCATAAATTCAATGCCCCAGACGTCAAACAACTGAACCACTAAAATAGGATTTAGTGGAATCATGTCTCGTCGAGATATGGATCCCAACTTTTGACATCTTAGACAAGATTTTCAAAACTCGAACGCATCCTTGAATATGGTGGGCTAATAAAAACCGTTTTGTAGGACTTTGTGAGCTTTCTTTTAAGCACCAAAATGCCCTCCACACTCTAACGCGTGACAGAATGTCAGTATGCCTTGAACATCACTTTCTGGAACACATTTATGAAATATCTAATTCGGGCAATATTTGTACAGTCGTGGATTGTCCTAGATATTAAATTTTACTTGGCTGAAGAAACGATCCTTCTCATGGTTAGACCATCCATTAGGAATTCTACCAGTGGCTTTATAGTTGACAATATCTGCATACCACGGTATCTATTCCATAATAGACATACTGAACAGATGTTCATCCGGGA
Organism: Cornus suecica; assembly: GCA_963922005.1. NCBI lineage: Eukaryota > Viridiplantae > Streptophyta > Magnoliopsida > Cornales > Cornaceae > Cornus > Cornus suecica. The sequence goes on from OY998241.1 coordinate 23,012,900, forward strand.
ACTCATCCTTAAGAGGAGTATCGTCCTTTATGAACTCATCGAAAATTCTTGACAAATGATCAGCTACAACATTCTCCGTACCCTTTTTATCTTTGATCTCCAAATCAAATTCTTATAACAACAAAATCCATTGAATCAGTTTGGGCTTGGAGACTTTCTTGGTTACCAAACGCCTTAGTGCGGCATGATCTGAGTACATGACCGACTTGGTTCCCAACAAATACGACCTAAATTTATCCAAGGCGAACACCGCTTCCAACAACTCCTTCTCGATAGTTGTGTAGTTTGTCTCTGCTTCGTTCAGAGTTCTACTTGCATAGTAAATCACATATGGCAATTTATCTTTTCTCTGCCCCAGCACAGCTCCAATTGCATAATCTGAAGCGTCATACATCAGCTCGAATAGTAGAGACCAGTCATGTGGATAGATAATTGGGGCAGATGAAACTTTAGCACGCAATTCCTCAAAGGCATGAAGACATTCTTCGTCAAAGACAAAGAGTACATCCTTAGCCAGTAAACTGCATAATAGCCGAGCGATTTTGCTAAAATCTTTGATAAACCTTCTATAAAACCCGGCATGGCCCAAAAAATAGCGTATCTGCTTCACATATGTGGGATGAGGTAATTTTGAAATCAGCTCAACTTTTGCTTTATCAACCTCAATCCCCTGCTTTGATATAATGTGGCCAAATACTATTCCCTCTTGAACCATAAAATGGCTCTTCCCCCAACTAAGAATTAAATTGGTCTCTTTACACCTTTCAAGTACTAGTGTTAAATGCCTCAAACAGTCTTCAAAGGTTGTCCCAAAAACTGAGAAGTCATCCATGAACACTTCCAGAAACTTTTCTACCATATTAGAGAAGATAGACATCATATACCTCTGGAATGTAGTTGGCGTATTACATAAACCAAAAGGCAACCGTCTGTATAGCTCTGGAAAGTTAAAGTGGTTTTCTCCTGATCCGCAGGATCAATTGCTACTTGATTATAGTCGAAATATCCATCCAAAACCAGTTGTAGCTCTGTCCGGCTAATCTTTCCAGGATTTGATCGATGAATGGCAATGGAAAATGATCCTTGCTGGTGTTAAAGTTGAGCTTTCTATAGTCTATACACACACGCCACCCCGTAGTCATTCGTTGAGGAATTAGCTCACCCTTTTCATTAGGCACCACTGTGATTCCTGACTTCTTCGGGACCACTTGAGTTGGGCACACCCACTTACTATCAGAGATTGAATAGATGTTCCCGTATCCAGCAACTTCACCACTTCTTTTCTTACCACCTCCATCATGTTCAGATTCAATCTCCGTTGCATCTCCCTTGACGGTTTCGCCTTATCTTCCAAATAAATCCGATACATACAAATTGATGGATCAATACCTTTCAAATTAGCAACGCACCACCCAATCGCTTCTTTATTCTTGGTCAAGACCTCAATCAGACTTGATTCTTGTCATGCTGTCAACTTTGATGAAATAATTACAGGAAGAGTTTCGTCGGGTCCCAAGAAAACATACTTCAGCTTCTCTAGCAACTCCTTAAGTTCTAGAACAGACGGAGTCATAAGTGATGGAACTGGGGGAGTACTTGAGACTATCGGGAGTGGTTCCACTAGCTCTTTCATCCAAGGTTGCGTGTATAATGCAGTCTCAATTCTATCCAAGTCCTTGTTCTGCCATTTCATATACGCATCCCAATCTTCGATTTCTTCATTCAACACTTCATTTGCCAGAAATTCTTCAAGCTCGTCTTTTTCCAGAATTTGAGTCACAAAATCATGCATAATATCATCTAGCTCATCACACTCATTTATCTGGAAACATTCCATAGACTCAGGTAATTGATGATTCCCCACAAACACATTCTTCCTGACTTTCATGTTCCCAAAAGTCAGATCCTTGGATCTAGTTCTGCAATTTATGCATACATTTGTCGTGGCCAAAAATGGTCTGCCAAAGACCACAAGTTGGGACCTATGCTTGGGCGTAGGGTCCCCCTCTGGCTCCTAGACCAAAGCGTATGTGTAGTCCATTCTGCCTCTTTTTCCCTCTGCCAACATAGGGTATCATGCATTTTTGTTGTAAAAACCCGTTTTTTTATATTTGAGGTAGACTAGTCGCCTTTCACTCCCGATGCCATTGGTTGAAGTGATAATGTATGGAAATGACATTTTTACCCTTCGGTGAGATAATGATGTCAAGAAATAACCATTTTGCCCTCCGGTATCTCTTCTTTGCACTAACACACCTATTGATTCCTTTCTCGAGATAGAAACGAACATGAACTCAGCTAATTCAACGAGATTAGCTCTGTTTCTTCATTAAGCTCCTGAAACATGCTTACACACATAAACGGGATAAAATATACCAAGTAACGTTTAATGTAAAGACATAACAAATGCAAGATAGGGGTGAAAAATGACCAACATTGAGCACCTATCAGGTAGATGTTCTTGAGATTTCAAATATTCAAGTATGTTTGTATACCTATGTAACACCCCGTGTTATTTTTCTTTTTCCTGAAATTATTTCTGATTTATTTTTGGTTGTGACGTCACTTTTTCATGATGTCATTGTTATTCTTTGTACTTCGTATGTGTAAATTTTTTGCGTTTACCTTTAAAGTAGACTAGACGACTTTATGATTTCTACTTGGCGACTTCGTGGACTTTATTATTACCGACTATGCGGTTTCGTTCCGATGTATATCATCCTGTTGATTGTCGGGTTCGCATAATTGTGTTTATGAATTATATAGGTGTTTTAACGGGCACGAGCATTATTCGATGGAACCCATTGGATGGAAAATTATTTTTTTTTCAGTATATTTAATCATTTTATATTATTTCAGTACTTTTTCGTGTTCGTGACATCACGATCCGAAATCGTTCCGGCTAAATAGTAAATAAGGGGCATTTCGGTCATTTCAGTGGGTGACTTAAGTTAACTATCTGATCTCTCTCCCCATACTCACATATTATATACATAGCAAATGCACACATAAATACGCGCGGTGAAGGAAGCCATTACAGCTTCCCGCGAAGCTTTTGTCGCCTCTCTACGGGTTGCTTCGGGTCACCTGATAGGCTTGCGTTGAACTAGAAAAATGTTCCTCTTGTCGAGTACTGTGTTCTACAAGAAGCCTGGTTAGTTTTTCTTCCGTTTGGAATTTTTGGTAATTTTTATATTTAAATCTTCCTTAATATTTTTCAACTAGTAAACAGATGATTCGGGTCTTGGACCGAGAATTAATCTTGTGTAGGATGACGAAGGCTTCCCGAAACTTATTTTTGTTCAGAAATTGGAGCATTGTTCTTCGACAACTAGTTTTCCGATGGTGTCGGTTGACCGCGATTTTTGGTGGGTTTGTTCCTCTCATTGTGGGCGACAATATACAGAAATTTGGAGTGAAACCATTAAATGGTTTGTCGGGAACTCGCGTTTATAAGTTTGAATTTTTGTTTGGTTTATTTTAGATTTGTTCAAATTTATCAACCTATTGTTAATGGGCTTCGTATATATTGATTAGGTCATCGAGGCGGACGTTTCGGTATATTCAAAATTTTATTCGAACGACTTTGGTCGACGAGTCCCATATTCGGGCGCCGACACTGTTCACGGTGGGTCCTATTTCGGCAAAAAATTATTTTGGGGCAGAATTGAGCACACGGCTTTGACGACGTGTCGGTGTATTTAGTTCGGTTGTGGATGTGATGGTTTAATGTGTGGCGTGTGTTTTGAGGTGAGAAAAATATTCTCACTTCCGTATCATTTGTTGTTGTTTGGGTGTGCAAGGTTTTATTTTAATTTATATATATTTATTTGTGAATATAAAATATGTCTATTGGTGGCCTAGATCTGAAGCGGGGTGTAGAAATTAATTTGATAAATTAAATGAAGATTATTTTCCTGCGAAATTTAAAACCTATTGGAACCAAATGAGAATAGGTGGCGTAGTAACCCCTTGATATGTAAAGCGGGTTAATAAAAGTTGTAAAGTTTGGACGTAAACATATAGTGTGATATTAGTTTCCCATGGTGCTTGTGTTTTACGGACTTTAAAACATCTTAGGGGATATGTGAAAATGAGGGACGTGAAAATTTAGACGTTATTCTAGTTCCCCTTATGATTTGTGGATTATTATTTTAATTTACTTAAAAAGCATGTTTAAAAGAATGAAATTACATCTTTGTGATTTAAATGATTTAATTGAGATAAAAGCATGTTAAATGAATGAAAATGTTATCCTTGTGAAATTAAAGGACAACTTGATGATTTGGAACATGAATGGTGCATGAGAAAGCATCCTGGTTGATTATTGTTTTAATGAGATTTAAAAGCATGTTGTGAATTATTGCTTATAAGTATGAAATTGTAAGCTTGATGATTTTATTTAGTACAATATATTTCAAATGAGAAAAGCATATATTGTGATGGAACATGATTGTTATTGAAAACCTGGAAGCATATTAAGTACAACATGTAGTGTCAAAATCATGGTGTTGAATATGCGGGTTGTGTAACCATGTGTGAGTTTGACTTGTGTCGGATAGTCAAATATTTTCATAAATATGATAAGATACATATTTGTGTTGGTGCATGGGTCATTGAGACATAGTGCATATGGAGTTCACCTTTTGGTATTGAGAATTCAATTGAGACTTGTGTTGGATTATAAGTTGCAACTGGGTTGTGCATCCGTCTTCGGATTATAAGTCACAACTGGGTTATCCATCCGTCTTCGGATATCGAAGTTGCAACTGGGTTGTGCATCCGTCTTTGGATTGTAAGTTGTAACTGGGTTGTGCATTCATCTTTAGATTTTAAGTTGCAACTGGGTTGTGCATCTATCTTCGGATTATAAGTCGCAACTGGGTTGTGCATCCGTGTTCGGATTTCGAGTCGCAACTAGGTTGTGCTTTGAGTTTCATTAGTTAGCGGGTGTACCCTCTTCAATGAACGACTAGGCGACACTTATATCTGTTGACCCTTAGAGTAGGGTGTGTGGTTGTGTGTGTACCACGAGGTGGTGTTGACTCACATTGCATTCATGTTGCATTTATGTGATTCCATTATACATGTAAATCTTGATATCATTACATGTGATTTGGGGCATGCTTATTATGAATATTGAGAAATAAATTCAGATTTTAATATAATGCTCAACTCAAAGTGGATACGTGAAAGCATGATTTAAATGCAGTAATTGTTAAAGTATAATGAAAAGTAAATTCTTATACTTGTGGTTCAGTATTTTTATGCCCTTTGAGGGTTAAATATGTGGTATTAGTGACCTTTTGGAGAGTTAACGCCAGTGGTAGATTTCAGTATCAACTATGAGTTGAGGCCTTAGAGAAGGCATGTGATGAGATTGTAAACCTAGTTGATTGTGTAATATCAATGGTGAGTTGAGGACTTTGAGAAGGCGGGCAATAGTCTTGTAGTCTTGGTTGGTTGCGTAGTACTGACCAAATAAATGTTTCTTTAACACTTAGAGGAATGTATCATTGCTCGTACTTTTGTGGTCATGGTTGGTAGGTTGCGTAGTACTGACATCAGGTGTATAAAAATATGTCATTAAAAATGACATCTTAATGATGCTAGGTTTTACCCTACGCAAGCGCACGTATCAATTATAGTATATCAATGGCTTAAGTAAGGGATATCAATCCCACAGAGACTGAGATTGTTCACTTTAGCAATTCAAAAACACTTAATTATATTTTCTGAAAATAGTTTGTTTCGGCGGTCAATGACCAAATTATCTATTATAACTAAATTTATCTAGAAAGCAAATTAAATTCGTTGTGATTCACATGAGAGAGAAAACTAGGTTTCACCACTCTACCACTAACCACATAATATAGTTCATCACTGTATAACCTATAAGAGGGCGATCCATAACAGTGAATCATGTCGTACTGCAAATAGCTAAATACGACCCCAAAAGAGAGTACCATCAACCGGACTGCGACACCCCGTCTCATGACTGACCTAACTAGTACATGTCAATTATACTACTCTAATATACTCCTACTGCATGAAAATAAACTAACGCATGTCTATATTAAATTGCCAAGGCACGGCCTGTGTCAACCTAGGGTTTCAAGTTTCATTACCATCATTGTGTAGAAAACCATAATTAAGCATCCGAGTTCCTACTCATATTGAATAATCATAGTAGTGCAAAATAATACATTTATTCCATCTAAGACAAGAATTTAGAACAAACATATAGTTTTATATTGCAAATCAGTACGGTCTCTGAACTACTACAATCATCATAGTATGGTTAACAGTTTTCCCTTGTACAATTAAAAACAATGAAAGAACAACATTATTTGGCTAGGGTTTTGCTAGAAAATCCTAGATACCGAGTTAGTTGGCCATAGTGGAAGGTGACTACATCAGTGATGTAGAAACAATCTCCATAGTATTCTTCTCCGGATCTCTAGGTTTGAATATGGCTATCCACAGCAATACGTCTGAATGAACCTCTTTGAATGAACCTGAACCTCCATAACTAAACAACCCTAATGAACATCTCCCTTTACGTATATATATGATCATGTATATATAGGCAATGGTATAGAGATGTTGTTTACAGTCTTTTCACTTCCCTCATGCAAACCCTAAAAGTGATATATATAACTGTATATACATGTATACAGAGGTCTGAAATCGAACCGGGGCTAGAATAGTCAGAAACCATTGAAAAATCACAAAACATACCGCAGATACGCTTCAAGCGTAGCTCCAAGTGTACTTCAAGCATAAAAATGTGTTTTCCAACCACCTTTTCAAACTGAAAGCGTATGCACAAGCGTAGGTATTTTATGGAAAACCACTTTTCTTCGTAAATACATTGCAACGACTGTCTTGAACCCACGATACTTTTTGCTGAAGATGACGGCTTCTGGAAATGCCGTTTTTGCCCTCCTGGAGCCATTTTGTCTCGGAATGCCTCTTTGACTCTTCTCTTTAAATAAAAAGAACACACTCTTCAATTAATTCACCGAAGTTAGCTCCATTTCTTCCTTGAGCTCCTGAAACATCGTTTAACACGCAAACAACAAAAAATACCAAATAATGAAATAAAATGACATAACAATAGTGAGTTAAGGGGTCAAAATATCTAATATTTGACACCTATCACACCCCAAACTTACATATTGCTAGTCCCTTAGGAATAAACTCACGAAACTTTTTTGTGATGATTTGTTTTTTATCTATTCTAACTAATCTAACCTAATCCCTTACTTTCGTGAGGTCAACGATTACACTTAACACGTTTAATAAGTCTTTTAAACCCCTAGGTTACCTCTAGTGGACAAGTGAAGTCTCGTAAAAGTTTCTAGTGATGGTACCTGCAAACATCTCAGTTCTCTGTAATCATGCAGTCATGAGTTCACACACAATTTCAATTAATTCATGATATAATGTAAAAGACAACATGGATGTAAATACTCCTACTCACTACCGAACAATAATTATATCGAGTTTCATGTCATGAATGGTTCCCACTAAAGTGAACAATTTCGCTATTTTATACTTTCAATCCGGACAACCTTCCATATTTTTGTGAACATTCTACCATGGTATTTCAATCTCTCTTTTCCTATTTCATTGATCAAATTTTTTCATTTTTCGTAAAAACTCATATTTTCATCTTTCCACTTTTATCCCTTTTTGTCTTTCTAACTCTCCGGACTTTCTAGCAAGGATTTTTAGTCCCGACCAATTGGGTATGTGCTTCTTCCATGGGATTTATGCTCATTATTATCCTTCCATTTAAACGCGAACAGTGATATTGGTGATACCAAAGCCCGGTTACTCAGATTGAAGAACTACTTTTTCATTTTATTTTCTCAACATAAATTTTTTTCAATTTTCTCCATTCCATCTTTCTCAACTCCCCATCTCCCCTTTTATTGTCGCTAAATTATTTTTTAACTTACATAGTCCAAGATCAACTTATTTCTCATAGTGAATGTGTGTTTATGCTTATAGGTCAAGGTCATCCTTTTCGGTTTCCATTTTACTAATCACTCACCTATGTAAAACCACATCATTTCACTTAGCTTAATCTAATCATTACTCTCATAAATGGGAATATCACAACATATACTGCTCAGGCATTATAAACACAACTTAATAAATTGTAATGCAAAACACTCGTGCATGAAAACAAAGAACTGCTCCAATTTTTTTAAAATTTCAATGTTTTTCAAAAAAAATCATTCCTTGCAACTATATACCCTCACCCCCAAACTTAGATGAAACCATGTCCTCATGATTAAAAATAATGTATGAGAACGAATATAGTAACCCTTGAAGCTCAATTCTGGAATCAACATCGAAGCACTTGATCTCCTCCCATAAACTTGATTTGGATCACTAGTAAATACCCAATCATAGCAAGGTAAAGGAAATTTTAAAAAATATCCAAAAATTCACATAAATATTTCAAGGAATTAAAAATTATCTTCTCTCTTTTTTTCCCCGATTTGGCCTTAAGGGCCTACAATCCTATGAATTCAAAATGCAAAGAGGTGGCCTTAAGGTTCTACCGTCGCTAAAAAAAATGAAATTACATAAATTAATTGACATCATATTCTACAAACCGAGGCTAGAAACTAACTTTCATAGCTTAGGACCAATGTTTAATGTCGTTAGTACAATAGGGTCACTCAAAGGGTTATCCAACACCCTTCCTCTCTACAACACTTCTCCTACTTATAGGACAAAATGAAAGAAGTAACTCCCTCAGTGCTCTCACCTATAAACAATTAGTATTATCCATGACATCAAATATAAAACAATAATCACTATATAAAGTACCTCATCTGTCACGTTCTAACTTTACCCCATGTACAGGCAATGTGTCCAACGGATCCTCCTTCAACACTTTATGTAATATTCCCTTCACCAATTCATCACTTTCCATTAAATTGACAAATGCCATAAATTCCGGTCCCGGATCAATCTCCTCATAAGATCTCAATCTCTGCCCATGTATCCCGAACCTTTTATCAAATCATACTTCTCCGCGGGGGTAAACCGATCTAACTCTGTGTGGTTCATCCCATATTTTTCAGAATTTACCTAGAAACACTTTCAACTTTGGATTACATTACCGTTTTCGGCCAAGCTCAAGGAACATAAGACAAACATGTTTAGCACGATGTACTCTTGTTCGAGCTACATTTCTTCGAGCATCCTTATACGCACAACTCCGTATCCCCTCACACTTATCTATCAATCGCAGATCTTCCAAGGCATATAGTTTTTCTACAAAGGTGTCCTTAAGAAGGGGATCATTCTTAATACGTTCTTTAAAAGTTCATGACAATTGATCATCTCTAACAGCCTCCACATCTTGCTTATTCGTCACTAAGCTCTTCTTTCCACCTTCATTGTCGTCATACAATCCACAACCCAATCTTATAAAGTGAGTTGTCGGGCACCAATGCAGTTGGTGACACAAATGGAGATTCAGGCGAATCTCTTGGCTCCTCCCACGTTTCAAACTTTACATTCAAACTTTCAATCACAACATCCAAGTCATTCCTTGCTCGACTCCTCTGAGGTACCACTTTCTCAACCATCTTATCAATATTAAAACACTCAGCTGGTTCCGGTAATTGATGGTTGATATCAAATACATTCATTCTCATCTCTAGATTCCTAAAAGATATATCCATAACCCCTGTTCTGCAATTAATGCATGCATTTGCCATAGCCGAAAATGGTCTTCCTAAGATAACAGGGATATGTCTCCTTGATCTATAGTCAAGATCCATGTCTAACACCACAAAGTCCACAGGATAGTAGAACTTACCAACTTGAACAATGACATCCTCCATAATTCCTCTCGGTTGTTTAGTTGATCTGTCTACCAATTGAAGCACCACCGATGTAGGATTGAGCTTTCCCAACCCTAGCTGCTGATAGACTGAGTAAGGAAATAAATTAACACTTGCACCGAGATCAAGATGGGCTCTACCAATGTTTTGGTCACCAATGACACAAGAAATAATGGGAGCACCGAGATCTTTCCTCTTAGGTGGAATATCACTCAGTAAGATCGAACTTACTTGTTCAGTCAACAAAATCTTATTCGGGACCTTAGTTCTACTTTTACGCTTTTGGGTACAGAGGTCCTTCAAAAACTTAGCATAGGGTGGTATTTGGTCAATAATGTCTAAGAGAGGCAGATTAATCTTGACTTGTCGGAATGTCTCCAACATGTTTGACTCTTTATTCTTACCATTTTTGGTCAGCTCTCTAAGACGTTGAGGGAATGGTGTTGCCTCCTCATAGTATGCCCTATCCGACTCTCCTGGTACTGTCTCATCCTATTATTCCTCCTCTTGAGGTTGATTTTTCTAAACTTTCTCAACATCTTTCTTTTCAGCCTTTTTTTCTATTTTTCTTGAACTTTTTAGGCCTTTTACTTCTTTAGCCTCTCCTCATGTTCCTCCTCAACCCATATTTTCCACCTCATTTTCACTGCTCAAACTTGTGACTGCTTGGACTGTCTCATGATGGGTCTCAACAAAGGATTCAAGCTCCAGTGCTTGTTACGGCTTTGGATTAGGCACTGGCTGACTAGGCAATATTCTCTTTATCCTATCCACAACATTCGCTAGTGGTAGCATTTGAGCTCCCATTTGAGCAAGGACTTGGGAATGAGAGTTCACTGTTAGAATGGTCTCCTGAGAATTATTAAATTGATTTTTTAACTCCTTCAGGGCACTCATCATCTCTTCTTCAAAGCCAGGTGGTCTTTGTGGTGGATTTTGAATTATTTTTTTATGTTGGAGATGGTTTTGAGGATACTGAGGGTAAACTTGATTTGGATTGAATCCTTGGGTTTGGTTTTCTTGAGGCTGAGTTTGATCATTATATGGTTGGACAGCCTGATTATTATTGAATGGTTAGAGAGCCTGAGAATTAGTGGATGATTGTCTGGGTTGGTGATTTGACTGAGAGTTTTAAGCCATGATTCTTGTGGGGATTGATATGATTGTTGACTCTATTGAAACCTTGGTTGTGCATTATATGATTATTGTTCCTGAGGGAACACTGATTCCATATTCAAAGATTGAGATGAAAGAGAGGGATAATTTTGGATATTTGATGTGTATGAATTGGTGAAAGGAGCATTGTTTGGGTAGTTCCACGCTACATTAGCATTGGCAGCAACTAATTCACCACCTTGACACTTATTATGGGAACAATCAACTTCTACCTCTAACACTTCTCTTCTAAGGGAATGATTTCTCTGGAGAAGATTTTCAAATCTTTCTAATTTATCTCCTATCAACGCCACTGAATCTCTCACATCATCATGATTCACAACATAAGCTTTCTCAGATCTTTTATCTAGTGCATCTCTTAACCTCAACTCAGATTCATATTGAATTGTATTCTCACTAATACTGTCAAACAAGTCTAAGAGTTCTTTTACTGGCTTCAAGATAAATTGCCCTTGTGTTGCCGCATCTAACAAATTCTTATGTTTATCTCCAAGTCCCATGTAAAAATTCTTAGTTATATCCTGCTCAGCAAACCAATGGTGGGGACACTTATACAAGATTTCACTATATATCTCCCAAGTATCATGGAACTTCTCACAAGGCAATTCTCTAAAACTTTTACTCGCATCTTGTGCTCTAAGGTCTTTCCTATGGGAGTTTCTCTATGAATTCAGATTTAAGGGTTTCCCAATCAATTTTGATTGTCTTCTCTAATTTTACGTATCATCTTTTAGCTTTTTCTCTCAACGGCGAAGAAAATAGATGCACTCGCAAATCATTCTTAGACAGATTATCATACCTAACAGTCGAGGAAACCTTTAAGAAATCATTAATATGCTAGTATGGGTCCTCTATCCTAAGGCTAAAAAATTTTGGAATCATATTGATAACGCTTGACTTGATCTCGAAGTGCTTCGCGCCTTCTTCCTCTGGAAAATCAGCATAGGAATCATACGCATCGGGTGCGTAGTATCCGTTCAGGGTCCTCTCTGGTGCCCTCCGTTCAGGGACGTTTCCGGTGCCCTCGGTAGATTAGCTCTCCATCGTTTCTTCTTACTAACTATAATGCTCTTAAATAGCTCGACACTTTTTATAAAAAGTTTGTTCAATCTCAAAATCAAAAGGTTCTAATTCAACATTGAGATCAAAACAGGATTTTTGATCGGTTATACATCAAACAAATTTTTTATTCTATACTCTTTTTTTATTTTTTATTTTTTTACTTCACAACTATTCTAAATATTAACAGAAAATAAAGCTAAAATTATGCACGAAATTAAGATAAACTAAAACTCACCAGAGGTCTAACAACGCAACTTCTGCTCTGCCAAATCCCTTTATGCTTTTTAGAGTACTTATCGATCACAACAAAATTCTAACTTTTCGTACACTAAAATAACACAATGTAAATAAACTACTAAAGCTAATGAACAATGTTTAGTCCCCGCCAACGGCGCCAAAAACTTCATGTAACGTCAGGTGTATAAAAATATGTGATTAAAAATGACACCTTAACGATGCTAGGTTTTACCCTACGCAAGCGAACGTATCAATTATAGTATAGCAATGGCTTGAGTAAGGGATATCAATCCCGCAGAGACTGAGATTGTTCACTTTATCAATTCAAAAACACTTAATTATATTTTCTAAAAATAGTTTGTTTCGGTGGTCAAAGACCAAATTATCTATTGTAACTAAAATTATCTAGAAAGCAAATTAGATTGGTTGTGATTCAGATGAGAGAGAAAACTTGGGCTTTCATCGCTCTACCACTAACCACATAATATAGTTCATCACTGTATCAACTGTAAGAGGGCGATCCAAAACTGTGAATCGTGTCGTCTCGCAAATAGCTAAATACGACCCCAAAAAGGAGCACCATCAACCGGATTGCGACAATCCATCTCATGACTGACCTAACTAGTACATGTTAATTATACTACTCTAATCTTCTCTTACTGTATCAAAATAACCTAAATCATGTCTATATTAAATCGCCAAGGCACGACCTATGTCAACTTAGGGTTTCAAGTTTCATTATCACCATTGTGTAGAAAATCATAATTAAGCATCCGAGTTCCTGCTCATATTGAATAATCATAGTTGTGCAAAATAATACAATCATTCCATCTAAGACAATAATTTAGAAGAAACATATAATTTTATATTGCAAATCAATACGGTCTCTTAACTACTACAATCATCACAGTATGTCAACAGTTTCCCCTCGTTACAATTAAAAACAATGAAATAACTACATTACTTGGCTAGGGTTTTGCCAGAAAACCCTAGATACCGAGTTAGTTGGCTATGGTGGAAGGTGACTACATCAGTGATGTAGAAATGATCTCCATAGTCTTCTTCTCCGGATCTCTAGATTTGAATATGGCTCTCCACAGCAATACGTCTTAATGAACCTCTCTGAATGAACGTGAACCTCCATAACTAAACAACCCTAATGAACGTCTCCCTTTACACTGATATATGATCGTGTATATATAGGCAATAGTATAGAGAGGTCCTTTACAGTCTTCTCACTTCCCTAATGCAAACCCTAAAACTGATATATATATATATATATATATATATATAAGTGTATATACATGTATTCAGAGGTCTGGAGACGAACCGGGGATAGAACAGGCAGAAACCATCGAAATACCACAAAACTTGTTGTAGATATGCTTCAAGCATACCTGGCCTACGCTTCAAGCATATGTCCAAGCGTACCTCCAAGCGTAGGTCCAAGCATAAAAATGTGTTTTCCAACCACTTTTTCAAACTGAAATCGTATGCATAAGCGTGGGTATTTTATGGAAAACCACTTTTCTTCGTAAATACACCAAAATGACCGTCTTGAACCCATGATACTTTTTGTTGAAGATGACGACTTCTGCAAATGCCATTTCTGCCCTCCGGGAGCCATTTTTGTCTCCGACTGCCTCTTTGACTTTCCTCTTTGAATAGAAAAAATACACTTTTTAGTTAATTCACCGAAGTTAGCTTCATTTCTTGCTTAAGCTCCTGAAACATGCTTTAACACGCAAACAATAAAAAAATACCAAATAATGAAATGAAAGGACGTAACAATAGTGAGTTAAGGGGTCAAAATGTCTAATATTTGCACCTATCAGTTGTTTATGAGAGTAGTGTTCATGTGCTCTCCATGATTTGGTCGGTTAGCTTTCCTCACCTATAGTGAGAGTGTTGATGGTTTGATTAACCTTATTGAGGATAGTGTCATGAGATTGAGGTGGTAATATGTTTAATGGCCTTAATGAGGCGATATGATTGAGGTGATTTAGTCCTTGAGAAATAGATTTCCTCTAGGAATGGGATGATGGTTCTTATATATATATACATATATATTATATTGTACATATATATATATTGATGACGATTGTGTTAGTACACAAGGACGTGAGTGTTTTCCCTCCTCTGTTCTTGGGGAGTGAGTTTTGAGCATTCCTTAGTACTAGTTATGGATTTTGTTTCCTTTGGATATTAGAGGTGAGTGTGATTCCCTATGTTTGGATATTCTGTTTAGCATTGTGAGCGCTTGATGATATGTTAGATTGGACTTGGGTGTCGTGTATTTAGCGTACGTTGTGAAAGTAGTGTAGACTACTAGAGTTGGTACTTGGAGTACTAGTCTTAGTAGTACCTTATGGGACTCATGTTGTGTACTTATATATATATATGTATGTATATATATGTATGTATATATATGTATGTATATATATATATATATATGTATGTATATATAGATATGTATCCCCTATATACTTATGTACGTTAGTATATGGGTGCATGCCTTGTGATTTGGGGCCGGGATTAGTTATATGGTACGTATCTTGCTGGATGGTTTAGCATTACCTAAATAGTCAGAGGATATGGTAGTTAGGATTTCATTTTTCCTACTGAGCTTCTTTGCTCACAAGGTGTTTCATACCCCTGGTATTCCACACCAGTTTGCAGGAAATGTTTCGGCTACGGATAGCATGCGGTGCAATGGCGCCTTTCTTTATTTTCCCCGTTACAGGTTTTGGAGTTGCGCAGGGTGATGTGGTTATGATTGCAGCGTGACTGGATTGGGGACGATAGTTGCCTACTGTCTTCTTTATCATTTAGTTTCTTTACCCCTATTTTATGTGATTGCCATATATTTTTCTTGGGATCCAGTCTATTGGCATATCCCTATTGGTGTATCTTTATTTTTCTGTATTTATTATTTCAGGATGTCATTGTATCTCTTCGGCACTGTCATGTGTTTTTCTGTATTCTTATTCTAGCATTGCGGCTCTATTGATTATAGAGGGTTCCGTAGGGGTAGCGGTTTTTTCTTTCCACTACCTCGGCCCTAGTAGGATTGATGAATGTTGGGCTATGAGCCATTGATATTATAGCACTTGTTATTGGCAGGTTATTTTGTTGTGGTTGCGTTTTCGGGATGTTCCATTTACAAACGAAACTTAGCCAGATTTTCGTTGGATTCCGCTATTGTATTTCTATCATTCAATTGGATATGAAATATACCTATTTTATCAGTATTCCATACGTTTAATGGTTATTGATATCCTTAGTTCGTCACTCATTTTATGGATCACACCCCGGAGTCATTGGATTTCCCGGTTCGAGAGTCTTAGGATTTTAGGGGCGTGACGGCCTATATATGTGTATATATACGTTGGTATAGTTGTGTATATGTGTAAGTGTAATTATACATATGTGTATGTGGGTGTTAGGGATGTAGCCTTAGTAGTGAGATTAGGCTAGCTCATTTGGTTAGCAACTTTGAGGTATTTTGGGAAATTATGTTATGTTGAGATATGATTTGTGGGGAACTTGCTTAATTGAACTAAAAGCATGTTTAAAAGAATGGAATGGTTATCCTTGTGAATTAAAGGACAACTTTATGACTTGGAACATTAATTGTGCATGATAATGTATCCTTGTGATTTAAATGCTTTAATTGAGATATATGCATGTTAAATGAATGAAAATGTTATCCTTGTGTATTAAAGGACAACTTGATGATTTGGAGTATGAATGATGCATGAGAAAGCATTCTTGTTGATTATTGCTTTAAATGAGATTTAAAAAGCATGTTGAATGATGAAAAGCATTCATGTTGACATTTTGGGAATGTTGTTTATAAATATGATGAGATACATATTTATGTTGGTGCATGGCCCATGAGACATATTGCATATGGGTTCACCTTTTGTAGAGAGAATTCAATTGGTGTGGTCTACGTCCGGTTGTGTATTTATGCGTGAGTAGACTTGTTTTGGATCGTCGTAACAACTGGCCAGGGGGTGCTTCTCGCTCCTACGGAACTAGTCTTTCGACAAACTGAGACGGTAGGGGGAGGATTTGTCCAAATCCTATGGCATGACCGCATCATGGTTGACATCTTCCTTGTTAAAAGTGTAAGTGTCAAAAACACTTGGGAAGAACGGTACGATAAATCTACCTTCCTTCATGAACTTATATGTGATTTATCCTCAAAAGTGAATAGTTAGAGAATAATCTTGTTAACCCTTAGAGTAGGGTGTCTGTGGTCGCACATGTACCATGAGGTGTGTGAGTCACATTACATTTGAGTTGCTAATATGTGATTTATGTTTACATATGGATCATTATATTATCCTATGTGGTTGAGAAGTATGTTTAATGAAATATATAATTCATATGTCATTAAAATGCTCAAGTGAAATTGGATAATGTGATAATATGATTTGCATGTCTTGTTTCGAAGTATAATATGACATGAATGTTTATACTTGTTGATATGTACTTATGTGCCTTCAGTGGTAGTATAAGTTGATTTAATGGCTTTATTGTGATAAGTTAAAGTCGGTAATGAATCATAGGATTGATTATGAGTTAAAGTCTTGAGAAGGCGGGTGATGGTTTTATTGTATAGTTAGCGTTGGTTTAGCAACGTGGCATTAATGTTGATATTGATGTTTGGTTATGATAGACGAGGTTGTGAGTGAACCTAGTCGATTTTGTAGTGATGACTATATGATCTTGTTAGAAATCTAAGTGATGTGGTTTCGAATGTGAAATTTAGGTTTGAAATAATAGGAAGAGGTTTTGATTGAAACTAGTTGGTTCTGTGGCAATGACCACTAGGTTCCCCTTAGCGATCTTAAGGATTGGAGTGTCCTTGAAGTTGTGATCACTCTTGATTAAGTTGTTGTGGAGTTTAGGGAATTGGATGTAGAGTTATGTGTGGTGGGATTGGAGTTAGTGTTCTTGTGTAGAGCAACTTGCCTTTTTCCTTGGAAGTACCATTCACTTTGGTTCTTCATGTCCTTGCTCCATTGAGCGTCATAAATTC
Source organism: Cornus suecica (assembly GCA_963922005.1). Classification (NCBI taxonomy): domain Eukaryota; kingdom Viridiplantae; phylum Streptophyta; class Magnoliopsida; order Cornales; family Cornaceae; genus Cornus; species Cornus suecica. Next base: position 23,030,300 of record OY998241.1, read on the forward strand.
GCTTTGGTTTTTATATTGGTATTTCGATTTGTTTCCCCAAAACTGGAACTTTTATAAGACTTGTATTTCAGTCCATTCGGTTTTTAAGTGAAAATTCCGTTTTCGCCTATCCCGTGACCCGACTAAAACTTTGGGTTTTAGACAATGATTTTGAGTCATTTGAAAAGATTTTGGCACTTAAAAAAAGTCAGTAGAATCCTAAAATGGAGACCGAAGGCAAAACAGTTATTTTATCGCAAATTCTTACGTACCGCGAGACAGTTTTCAAAACCTCATATCTCCTTCTCCGTATATCGTATCGAGGTGAATTTTTTTTTTGTTAGAAAGCTAACATCATGAATTTGTGTTCAAGATTTTGAAAAGGTAGTTTTTCTAAACTTCATTTTTGGCACAATGTGGGTGTTTTTGAGGTTTGGAACAGTAATTCACTGTAGCATGTCCGCACCTTAGTTTCCTGCACACGCGACAATTTTCAAAACATCATATCTCCTTCACCGTTTATCGTATCGAGGCAAGGTATTTTTTGTTGGAACGATGACATCTTGAACTTGTTTTTAGGATTTTGAATAAGTTTTAAGTGAGTTATGTTCGTCAAAAATTGGGTACTTCAACTTTCCCTTTTTGTCGGCGTTGTCCGATACCGTTTTCAAAAATTCATATCTCTCGTCTCATGACTTTGAATTAGGTCCCGTTTGTTCCTCTAACATGTGCTAGGTCCAAAATTTATATTTGTACTTTGAAATTTATTTTTTACCCTTGGTTAAAGTGGGGTACTTCAGCTTTCCGTTTTTGTCAGCGTTGTCCGATACCGTTTTCAAAAATGCATATCTCTCGTCTCATGGCTTTGATTTAGGTCCCGTTTGTTTCTATGTCCTGTCCTATGTCCAAATATTTAATACAAATTTTTAAATCATTTATTTTCACTTGAGATGACTGTTTTACCCTTGGTGAAAGAGGGGTACTTTAACTTTCTGTTTGGGTCGACGTTGTCCAATGCCGTTTTCAAAACTTCATATCTCTCATCTCGTGGCTTGGATTTAGGTTCCGTTTGTTTCTATAGTTTGACCTATGTCCAAATAGGTGGGGTAAAGTTTGAAAGTACATTTTTGCCCTTAAAATGAGCATTTTACCCTTGAGTGAACATGTGACATTGAAGTGGTTGGTTTGATGGGTTGTTTAATCCCTTTCACTTTCCTTTTGGTTTTTGGAAACCTTTGTGACTTCCCTTAGGTTGAAGTGATTGTTTTTACCCCTGAGTTGGGTTTACGGATGTCAGGTAATGACATGTGAGGTTATTAGTAGTATGATTTGATACTGTTTGGAGGTTTTGGAGTTGGTTATGCTCGTGATCTAGGAAGTGTGATTCTTATCCTTCCTGAGGTGGTATGAATAGGAGTGTTTCTCTTGTGATTTAGTATTTAGTGTTGTGTTGATTATTAGTGTGGGACTGGCGGGTACGAGTCATAGGGATCTATGAGGTGGTCTATACTACGTGGCTTGTATTAGTTGTATATCTCTCACTATATATATATGTACTATGAGGTGTGCATTTATTATATGTTGTTGTGATATGGTTTCACTACATGCTAGTTGCCCTATTTATTGATGCATGGTAGGGGACTAAGGGGATGTGTTTCTGGGGTCTCGTATTAGCGTGAGTGTCATGTGGGACATTTGACTGACCTAGGATAGATGCATATACATGGGTTGGTTCGCACTCAACTTGGACGGTCGGAGGATGTGACAGTTATGATTCCTTTCTCCTACAGGGCTTTGATGAGCTCACCCCAGAATTATTTTTCCTGGTATCCCAAACATCAGTTTGTAGGGATGTTTCGGCTATGGACAACATGGGGTGCAATGACACTTTCTTTTGTTTTCTCGTTCCAAGTTCTGGTTTGACACAGACTGTTATTGATGTTGTTGCGGGATTTGGGACAGTCATACGTAGAGTTGTTCCATTTTAGTTTCCTTTACTTGTCCCCTGTATTGGGACTGTTGTTGTATTTCTTAGGAACCAATCTATTGACATATCACTTCCTTGTATTTGGTATCATTGCATCGTTGTAGAGATGTATTCTTTCGGTGCATCGATGGGCCTTGTGTATCATTTGGTTTAGCTTCCGCTTGGTTTTGTATGGAATTATTGTTATAAATAATATTCCATTCGTTTTATAGTTATTTAGGATCTTAATTGGTTGCTCCTTGTATGGATCACAACCCAAATTCCTCGGATGTTCCGGTTTGGAAGTCTTTGGAATTTAAGGGCGTGACAGCCACCAACAATGACACAAATTATTCCTGTACCTTCCAGAAATGATTCGTCATAAGAGAATCCAAGTGAAGAAGATCGAATTAATGAGAAATTTAAGACTAAGCATTCAAGGGATGAAAGGAATACTGGAGAAATTTGTAGGATATCAAACAATCATGTTGATAATCCTAATGATAACTGCAGGTATAAAGATGATAAGGGAAATATAAGAGCTGATGATCAAGATAACAAGGAAGATCAGAATCTGGATAGTGATCCAGTTAGCTTCACATAAGCTATTCCAGAGAAGAAGTGGAAGATATCTATGGATGAAGAAATCATCACCATAGAAAAGAAGTTATGTAGTGTACCAGAAGTCCAGAAGTCTACTAGAATGAAGTGTGTCTACAAGACAAAGAAGAATGAGAAAGGCAAAGTTCAAAAATATGAAGCATGCCTAGTAACGAAAGACTACAACTAAAGAAAATAAAAGCAAAACAAGTTCAAAGAGATTGAAGATGTTGCAAGAAATGTAGAATTCTCAAGACAAGTTCAAAAACCAAAGATGTTGCAAGAAATGCAAAAATTTCAAGACACATCTACAAGACCGAAGATATTGCAAGGAATGCAAAAATGTGAAGAATCAAGTTTAAGGGGGGATGTTGAATTATAAACTTGCTCAAGAATGGTGGCTAGTGGATTGGTAGTTCACTTTGAGATTGGTGGATTTGATTGGTAGTTTATTTGGTGGTCCAACCACCACTTTAGAGCCACACATATACATGTATTGTTGGCTTAATATATACTACAAATATGGTTTGCATAAAGCCTATAAATAGGCATTGAGTCTTTACAAAATAAGCATAAGCTAGGAAATAAGATGAGTTGCAGAGTGAGATAGTAAAATAGAAAGAAAGTTGTGTGTTTGTATTTTGAGTTATTTTTGAAATAAAGTTGTGATTGTTTTTCTCATATCAAAACATGTGGGATATTGTCAACAACACCATAAGTGTTGTGAGTGTTTCCTCTGCCACCAACAGTTGCACGCACCTCACAAAATTCAAAGACCTTGACTGTGACTTGGATGAAAGGTAAACTAAAGAAAAAAATCAGAAGTTGAGTTCAACTTCAAAACACGACCATCAATACCATACCTCATCGAGTACACAATGTAAATAACATATACACAAACACAAACATACACATACAATAATGAACATTCTCAACCTGGGACATGAAAGAAAGAAACCGAAAGGACCTCAATAGTGGCACTAAATCCGCCTCGAAATGAAAAGAGAATAAATGACATCAATACCTCACAGAGATGTTCTCCCAAAGAACTCTCGGACTAATTCCGAAAAGTCAATAAAAGTTAGTCATTGGCCAACCATCTTGGGTCAAATTTTAAAATGGTCAAACATGAGCATGCTAACACCCTTGGGTAGCTATTATTTGTGCAACTAACCCCTTGAACTATCACATTGTGATGCAAAATGCCCCATTATTTTCAATTTTTTCATAAATGATCAAACTGTCATTTCTTATTCAATTACATGTTATATAGTTTTCAAATTAACATAGATTTTCAAATAATTGGTCCTAATTTATTGACAAATCTTCATTTAAATTTGGATCAATTTACATATATTTTGTATTGGTTTAAGTCGTGTGAAAATAAAAGTGTTTAATATGAAGAATTAACATGATCTAGTTTTACCTCTTAGTCGCAAGTACGCGAGTAATATATAGTATAGTTGGGTAGAGAGGGTTATTGAACCACAAATATCTATGTCGTATTTTAAATAATTGTAAATTAGTAAATTGAATTATATTTAAAAGTTGTTTGATTGGTTTGTTATTTATAATCTATTAAACATAAAATAAATAAACATATAGTTATTTTGTTTGAATTCAAGATAAATAAGTCTAGGATTTTGTTCCAACTCCACCACTAGCCTAATAATATAGTCCTTTAATCATAATATTGCAAGAGGGAGATACAACTTATATGAATCTGATTCATAACGCTACAAGCAATTGTCTAATCACCAAAGATATGCAATCAATCCGATTCGCTACAACCCATCTTCGAATAAAGTATGATTAGTGCACACATCTATTCTACAACTACTCCTAAAATATTAAATTAAAAATATGTCTATATCATCTTCTCTTAGCTTGATCTGTGTAAACCTAAGAATTTATCATGTCAATTAAGACATAGTTGTCCAAGATTAATTATTAATTCAATCTAAGACAAGAAGAGAATCAATAAAGAATCTTATTTGGGTAATATGTTTGTTCTCTCACTACATAATCATCATATATAAGTGTTCTTTAGTTTTCCCTTTTTGCAATAAAAATAATTAAAGTTCTACATTACTCAGTTAGAGTTTCGTTGAAAACCCTATATACCGACTTAGCCGCTCATGGATGGAGAAGACTAGATCAATAATATAGAAATCATTTCCATGATCGGTTGGTTAGTTCTTGAGAGGAATATTCTCTCCAGAGAGAGAATTTGTATATTATCACGATGACTTGAATATTCTGAATGATCAGACTCCCCTTTCTTCATGAAATCTTCATATATTTATAGACAAAAGTTGGTGTAGTAATGGCATGTCTTTGCTTGGACTCCAAGATGACTTGGTGTGGGAACCAAGTAATAGCTGTGATTTTACCAATATGTCCTTCATTGTACTTGCATAAGGAGCCAGAATACAGCAGTCTGTCTTTGCACAAATCCCAATGTCAGCGCTTCCAATCGATCGGGAATTTCACTGATCGATCGGTGGCCCCTAAATTTTAATATTTTGTATTTCTGCGAATGTATGGTTGACCGCTTGTAATAATCAGGCATTTTTTCTAAAGTCCTGGAATTAACTTATATTCGCATTAAAGCCCCTATAACATGCTTAAACATGCAATTCGGATAAAAATATCAAATTAATAAAATAAAGAGACTAACAATGGGTTAATTAACGCCCAGAATAACAAATATTTTGGTCTCATCAATTTTTAATACTACCTCTGTCCCATATTACTTGTCCATTATTACAACTTTACTTGTCCCAAAATACTTGTCCAGTTCGAATTCCAATGCAATTTAACCTTCCACTTTCCCCAACTATCCTTCTTCCACTAACTTTAAACAAATACCGGACCCCACCATAATACAATATCATTAAGGGCAAAATTGGAAATTACACACTAGTCAACCCAAATCAATAAAATGTTAAAAAGTCCAAATTAGACAACTATTGTGGGACTGAGGGAGTAATTAATTGATTATATAATGCTTTTAAGTTTTTTAAATAAAAATTGAGTAAACATTTTAAAATAGATAAATTAATTACTAAGACAAATTTTTTATATAACATAATAGAAACAAAAAAGTGTTTATTATTGTAAGAACATTTATTGTAATTGTTTATGTATGGCATGTTCTAGACAATAACCATGTTGAGTGTTAGATAGGTAAATTTGGTTTCAATGACATCGATAAGCTTCGTCAAAGGCAAAATCAAGCGTTAAAGTAATGAAGAATACAAGTGAAGCACGAAAGTGAGCATATTGAGGAAACATGTCTCCTGGAGGGCGAAAATGACATTTTACGAAACCGTCACTTCAACCAAAAAGTATCATGGGTTCAAGAGGGTCATTTTAGTGCAGTGGTGAAGATAAGTGGTTTCAACAAAAATGTCTACGCTTAATCCTACGCTTTCAGTTTCAAAAATTGGCTGGAAAACACATTTCTACGCTTGGAGGTATGTTTGGACCTATGCTTGAAGCGTAGGCCCTGCTACGCTTGAAGTGTAGTTGCGGTAAGTTTTTGCCAGATTTTGCCTGCGATTTCCAAATTGTTCACATGTTGGTTTTATAATATGACCACGACTTATATACATCAAAGGGCGTTCTATATACAATATATTCACCATAATATAGGGTTTGGATGTGAAATTATGAGAAAGGGCAAACTTAGGGTTTGGATCATTATTGTCTATAAATACCCAAGTTTACAACCAAATGAGGCAAGTCTTTAAGAATTTTTTGCAAGTTTTCTATAGCTTCATCTTCTTCTTTTACAACCAAAGGAGGCAAGTTCTCTCTTACTTTTTTGACGTCTTTAATCGTGCTTCTACATCGATGTTTTCTATGCACGATTGAATGGTTTAGTTGATGAAAAATTCACACACCATTTATTGCAACGAGGTTGCGTTGATCCATTGAAGAACGGAGCCGTCTGTGTTCGTAGATCGAAACAGGAGGCTCGTGGTGATTTTGATCTATTAAAAAACAGAGACGTCAAAGTACGGAGATCGGAACGAAAGCTTCATGGAGTGCGAGTGAATCCAAACTTTCAGACATCGAGTGAAGAATAGTAAATTACAGCGGTTGTAAGTTCTGTTTTCATAGTCTGTACAAATTCATTGATTCATAGTGCATCGATACCCGAGTGTATCCTTGGTTTTTACTTAGAGTTTATTAAGAATGATGTGTGGTATCTTGTGTCTAGACCAAAGGAGATAAATGTGATTGGTACCAAGTGGATATTGAAGAATGAACATGGTACAGTAGTTAGGAATAAGGCTAGGCTTGTTGCTTAAGATTATACTCAGTTGGAGGGTATAGACTTTGATGAGACGTTTGCTCCAGTGGTGAGACTTGAATCTATTCGGATTTTGTTTGTTATTGCTTGTCATCTTGGATTCAAGTTGTATCAAATGGATATGAAGAGTGCATTTTTAAATGGTGTTCTTCATGATAAAGTGTATGTGGAGCAACCCAAAGGATTTGAGGATCCTCATTGTCCGAGTCATGTTTACAGCTTGAAAAAGGCTTTGTATAGGCTAAAGCAAACTTCTAGAGCTTAGCATGTAAGGTTGACTAATTACTTGTTGGGAACAGGTTTTGCTCAAGGGGGAGTGGACAAAATACTGTTTATTCAGAAAATTAAGAGTGATACAGTTATTGCTCAAATTTATGTTGATGATATTGTGTTTGATTCCACTTCTGATCAGCTTGTTCATTATTTTGGAGATCAAATGAAACATGAATTTGAAATGAGCATGATTAGTGAATTGAACTTCTTTATAAGGTTTTAAGTTAGACAATTAAATGATGGGATTTTCATTTCTCAAACTCGTTATGCCTTGGAATTAGTAAAGAAGTTTGGTTTGGAAAAGGCTAAGGATGTTTTCACTCCTATGAGTACTAGTGTCAAGCTTAGCATAGATACTAAAGGCAAAGATGTAGATCCTACACTTTATAGGAGTATGATTGGGAGTTTGTTGTATTTGACTACCAGTCGACCTGGCATAACTTTTAGTGTTAGTTTGTATGCACGTTACGAGACAAGTCCTAAGGAGTCTCATATTACTATTGTGAAAAGGATTATCAAGTATGTTAAAGGGATAGTGAATTTTGGTATGTGGTATCCATTAAGTACTAATACGGATATTGTATCTTTTTCTGATGTTATTGGGTCGGTAATGTTGATGATAGAAAAAGTACCAGTGGAGGGTGTTTCTATGTTGGTAATTGTTTGGTTGATTGGCCTAGCAAGAACTAGAATTGTGTTCAGTGATGATTATAATGCCTACTGAATCTGTTATTTTTTTTTTTTTTATTTAACCCAAAATGGTATGAAGGTTCATGAGCTATGCTAGATTGGTCGATGCATGAAATAATTTTTGTATGTGTATGAATGTTGTGGTGATGTTGAAAAAAAAAAAAAGAATGAGATGTTTAAAATAAAAAATAAAATCAAAAATCAAAAAATAGTTCTTCAATCTGAGTAACCGGGCATCTTGCCTTAGTAAGCATTAAGTGTTCGCGTAAAAAAATGGGGAAGACTAATGAGCATAAATCCTATGGAAGAAGCTTGGACCCAGTTGGTCGAGACTAAAAATCCTCGCTGGAAAGTCCGGAGCTTAGAAAGACAAAAAGGGATATGGTGAAAAAGTTGAAAAGATGAAAAGGAGGAACTTGTGTGACAAAGAGAAAGTATCTTTTCTTTTTGCCTTCTAGTTTGGATCTTTGATTTAATTATCATCATGGTTGGTGGGGAGATTATCAACTTTAGTATGTATTGTTTGCATCTTACATTAGTGCTTGCATATGAGAATTTTCATATATATATTTGTAAAACTTGACTTGTGCATTCTAAAATTTACAAGATATGTGTGATGATTTTTTTCTATACCTTGTGTATAATGGTCGAGTTAAATCTGAGAATATGATGTGTTAATGATTGTCTTTATTGCCTCTATTGCCTTGCTCAGATATTTCTAAAAACAAAAATATTTTATTTTATTTTTATTCACGACATTTTGCATTCATGCATTAGTATTAGGGTCATGCATAGTAGAGATTTTTGTTACCCTAAAAATTTGGATATGATCTGATAAGAGTTCTGTAACTTGGTCTTTTTTCTTGAGTACTTCCTTGCATCTCTCTACATTGTTGCTATGACATATACTCTCTTTGCTTGACATTTCAGTGACAAAAAAGGGGAGAAGTATTAAGTAAGGGGGAGAGATTGTTTAGTTAAGATTGTTTTATTAAGAGGGAGAAGTATTTAGCAAGGGGGAGTTTATTCTCAGGGGAGAATGATGATCATTATGTGTGCATTGTTGTTATGATTTTATGATGATCATTATGTTGGTTTATATCTGTTTTCCACACTTGCGTTTAATGGTTTGTTCAATGTTGTGGTAACAGGATTGGTCATCATGAAAGCAATGTGACAAATATATCTATATTTGTCGGTGTGTGTTCATAGGTATAGATGTTATGTTGTTATTTATGAGGCTCTATTATAAAACATGATTTTGTCTCAGAAATGCCAATGGGGAGATTGTAAGAACATTTATTATAATTGTTTATGTATGGCATGTTCTAGACAATAATCATGTTGAGTGTTAGATAGATTAGTTTGGTTTCAATGACATCGATAAGCTTCATCAAAGGTTAAAGTAATGAAGAATACAAGTGAAGCACGAAAGTGAGCATATTGAGGAAAAATGTCTCCTAAAGGGCGAAAATGACATTTTCCGAAGCAGTCAATTCAAGCAAAAAGTATCATGGGTTCAAGAGGTTCATTTTGGTGTAGTGGTGAAGAAAAGTGGTTTAAACAAAAATGTCTACGCTTAATCCTACTCTTTCAATTTCAAAAAGTGGCTGAAAAACACATTTTTACGCTTAGAGGTACGCTTTGACCTACGCTTGAAGTGTACGCCCTACTACGCTTGAAGCGTAGCTGCGACAAGTTTTTGCCAGATTTTGCATGCAATGTCCAAATTGTTCGGGGGTTGGTTTTATGATATGACCACAACTTATATACATCAAAGGGTGTTCTATATACAATATATTCACCATACTATAGGGTTTGGATGTGAAATTACGAGAAAGAGCAAACTTAGGGTTTGGATCATCATTGTCTATAAATACCCAAGTCTACAATAAGAGGAGGCACGTCTTTAAGAATTCTACAAGTTTTCTACAACTTCATCTTCTTCTTCTACAGAGATATACATATGGTGATAAAAAATTATTGAGTGATTAGAGATACACAAGTTCTCTCTTATTTTTTGGACATCTTCAATCGTGCTTCTACATCGACGATTTCTATGCACGATTGAATGGTTTAGTTGCTGAAAAATTCACACACCTTTTATTGCAACGAGGTTGTGTTGATCCATTGAAGAACGAAGCCGTCTGTGTGCGGAGATCGAAGCAGGAGGCTTCGTGGTGATTTTGATATGTTGAGAAGCAGAGTCGTCAGAGTACGGATATCAGAGCGAAAGATTCGTGGAGCACAAGTGAATCTAGATTTTTAGACATCGAGTAAAGAACAACAAATTACAGCAGTTGTAAGTTCTGTTTTCATAGAGTCTGTACAAATTCACTGAATCATAGTGCATCGATACCTGAGTGTATCCGTGATTTTTACTTCAAGTCTTTCCAAGATTTTTCAGGTAAAAATCTCTGTGTCTTCTCATGATTTAATTTTCTGCACTTATATTCATATTTGCTTGATTGATCTATTTTTGTGAACTGAATTGAAAATTAGGGTTTGTGACTAATTAAAATTGAATTTCCACTAAATAATTTTAATTGATCACAAATTCGACAAAAAACCTATTCAACCCCCAGGTTGTTTTCACTATCTTCTAGGTAATTTCAATTATTAAGTTATTAGTAGATTATTTATAAATATATTTTATGATTTTTTATTTATTTTAGCATAGAAACATTTAAACTTAGGATAACAAGTTTTGTTATGTAAATCAATCTAAATTTTGATAATATATTCATAAAAAAATAATTACAACTAATTCTATATTATTTATATTTGAGGATATATGTACTCTAATACAATTAAGTTGAATGATTAATCAATATTAAAAATAAAAAAATATATATTATTCATAAATAAGAGAAAATATTACTCTAATAAATTTAAATAATGACAAATTTAATTAAAAGGGTAAAATAATCTTTTAAAATAAAATTGAAACCAATTTCAACAAATTGATAGTTCCGAAGAATTTGTTGCAAAAGTGTATTAGTTCTGATTTTTTTATTTTATTTTTCGCTTTACCCTAAAATATATTTATCCTTCCTTGGTTTTGATGCTATTGACCATTGTGAATTAATTAATTATCCGTCTAGATATTATCGAGCTAAAAACTTGTCGGTAATATGTTTAGTTGAAGACTTGAAGTCAAAGAAACACATGAAATTATTAGGCAGCGGAAGAAAATGGAGTTGTTTGGGTCTCTGGAATTTTTAAGTGACCGCCCATTAAGGGTCCTCATGTTTCCCTATTGATGTACATGATGGAACTCCTGTGTAGCCAAAGCTTTTTAGATTCCACCAAATTCAAAAAAATAAATTTCCATTTGTTTTCTGACAGAAGCAATGCAATTATATATCTACTAGCAATTGATTGAATTGGTTGGTGAAGTCAAAAAATGTTAGATTCTTGTGCTTTTCTCAAGATTGCATGAGAAAGTAGGGTTGGAGTGTTGTGGAAAAACAAAAGACATGCACCAATGGGGCATGGGTTTCATTGGAGCGTCTGTTTTTGAGTAATTGGAAGAGATTAAAGAGATTTTTGTGATGTATGAGTGGATATATATATATATATATATATATATAGATAGATAGATCGATCTGTCAATGTATTGAATTTTGATCCGAATTCGATCCGAATAGCCGAACATGGATTGAAAATAAAATCCGATAATCCGATTTCTTAACAAATTGGATTTAGATTTATGTTAATCCGATTCGATAATAATCCGATCCGATTAATTTTATATATACACATATATATTATATTATTAATATATTAATATTAAATAGTATACTTAATTATGTTTTATCTTTTTTTTTCGCTTTTTCATTTTTATGTTTTCATAGTCATGTATTATAAGCATTGATTGTAAAATACATAATTTAGTATTTAATATTCTTAAAAAATAACATAAAAATAAAAAAATATTAATATTTTTTTGTAATTTTTTTTACCTAATCTGATCGGATTATCGGATCGGATATCCGAAAATAAAAAAATTTAAATTTGAATCAATTAAGTGAAAATTCATCAGATTATCAGGTCGGATCGGATCAAATTTGAGTTTATCGGATTCGAATCGGATCAGGACAGATCCGACCCGTTTACATGTCTATATATAGATATGCCTTTTTCCTCTTTGGCAATGAAAGACTACCTTTGATGGGAAATACCTGGGTTATAGGAGATAAAACATGATGGAAAAGTTTAAAAAGTTGACTATTCTATTTGGTTTGGTAGAAGGAAAGGATAATGGTAGGATGGAAATGAAGGGATGAATCATTTCTTCTATCCAACTATTTGGCTTTCATCCAAAAGTGGCACAAGTGTCCAAATCGTCACTAAATGGATAAAAATTGCACTTATAATTTTTAATTGAGACTATAAATTAGTGCACATTAAAAAAATTAACTTTTATTTTATGGTGGTGCATAATTTTAGTTTGTCACTTAATTTTTGTCACTATATATATATTTTTTTATAGTGCAAAGAAAATTATAGAGCGACTTAGAATTAATTAATAAATTTGATATTTTATATTACCTTTATTATAATATTTTAATTTATAGTTTCACCCTATTGTAGCAAAATAGTCATATCTATTACTTTCGTTTCCATTAGGAGATGAGTTTGACACCATTCCCTCTTTTAAAATGCATTGGTAGAAATTTCTACAAGTATGACAATATATGGTGCTATATAATTATTCACAAATGGAAACACAAATAAATATGTCAGTGGTGTAGTTAATTATTTCAATTTTGACATTGATCAATACACTATACTCATGATGTATCTCTAATAAGAATCCAGAAGAATATCCAATGTTTGGTTTTCATGATTTGCCTCTCTTTTTTCTTTGTCCATTTTGAATCAAATTATTGTAAATCTGTCTCTAGATTCTCAAATTAAATTACATTGAGTAAGGCATCTCTTTCTTTGTCCCACGTCACAACATTTTTAGGGGTGCCCTTAGAATAACAAGTGTCTCTTATGCCCCCACACACACATTCAAGAGATTTTTGTGATGTATGCGTTGGATATATATCTTTTGCATCAGGGAAAAGGATGAAAGGAGAGATGGAGGGATTAACCATCCCTCTTGTATCCAACTACTTGGCTTTTATCCAAATTAATGTGGCACAAGTGTAAGTGGACAACACTACAAGAAATTTAATGGTTATTGCAACCATGACTAAAAGGAATAAAAATTACAGCTATAATCTTTATGCTTTGTTTGGAATGAGGGATTTAGAATGATTTCAAAAGAAAAGAAAATTTAATGAGTTTTGTGTTTGGGTTGCCAGTTGTAAGAGAAAATAAATGATTTAGAGATATTTGGAATGATAACTTATCCCTCCAAATTCCTCGCTATCCTTCCAAAAGTGAGAAAATTTGAAAAGAAATGATAACAAGTTAAATATAACTTTCAAAATATCAAAAATGCCCTCAACATTTATAAAAACATGATTTTAAAGTCATAGAATTAAAAAGGTAAGAAAGTAAATGTGTTATGATATGATCTTTTCTTTTTTCTCTTTTAACCATATCAAACACAAATGTTATCATTTTCTTCTTTTCTTTCGTAATTTATTCAAATATAAATACAAAATTTAGCTATCTTTTCTTTTCTTTACATTTTTCTTATAACTAATTATATCATTTCTTTTCTTTTCTCTTCTGCCCATCAAAATGAAGTCTTAGCGATGGATTATAAATTGCCACATAAAATCCCGACATTAAAATATTTTTAGGTTATAGTGACAGGAAAAACGGTTATACTTTAGATCTTCTAGATAAAAAATAAACATTTGTACTACAATGGTGGACAATTTTAATCTACAACTAAATATTTGTAACAATTTTGCAATGCAAAGAGAAATAAAGAGCGACTTAGATATGATTAATTAATTTGAAAATAAATATTTACTTTCATTTTAGTATTTTAATTCATACTTTCAACGCATACTTGTAAAATAGTAGACATATCTATTTATCTTTCGCTCCATTCCCTCTCGGATAATGCATAAGTAGAAACTTTTGACAAATTAATATGAAAATTATATGGTGCTATATATATAGTTTAATCACAAATCGAGACACAAATAAATATGTCAACGGTGTGTTTAGTAACTCTAGATGAGATGGTAGTTTTTTTCAATTTCGACATTGATCCATACGTCATACTCATGATGTATCTCTAAAAAGAATCCAGAAGAAAATAGGAAGAATATTCCATGTTTGTTTTTTATGATTTGCCTCTCTCTTTTTTCTTTGTCCATTTTGAATGATATTATTGCGCCCCAAACTTTAATTTCCTAGAAAAATCAAATCTCTCTCTAGATATTTCAAATCAAATTCTATTGAGTGAGCCATCTCTTTCTTTGTCCCTCATCACAAAATTGGGCGATGCTTGCCTTAGGATATATCAATAGAAAATTCTTACTTACACCAATTGATTTTTAACATGTGTCTAAATATATAATTAATAATTAAACATTAAAAATTTGATACCAATCTCAAAATTCTATTTTCATCTTCACAATATCCATAAATATGTATCTATATATATCTAAATTCAATTTCACAAACATATACATACGCACCTAGGTACTAATATATATATATATATATATATATATATATATATATATATATATATATATATATATCTTCATCTTCACATACCAACATATACATATATATATATATATATATATGCAAACTACATCTCCATATCCATACATACATGCAATCAACAGTAACTCCAAACTTACTACTCTTCACACAACATCCAATATCAAATATAGAACTCTTTCAATCGTGATCTCTTTCTCTTGTCCACCCTATGGATTCTCTATTAATGGAAATAAATTATAAATTTGATTTGATTTGACAAATATATGAGGATAATTTAAATTTAAATTTTTTCTCAGACGTGACATTATTTTATGGACAATGCTTGGGTCCTCACCAGTGATGACCAACTTAGTCCTCACCCCTTATTTGGATCAATAGAATTAAGACACCTGGCATATATTAATTAAAAAATATAAATGAGTATTACCCATTATTTATGGTATTTAACCCGGATTTGAATTCTTATTTTTTCTCTTATTCACTTTAAAAAATAAAAATTTAATGGGCAGTTTAACGTCATATATATATATATGCATGTACACTTTCCTTAAACACAAATAAGAAAAAAGTCACAATCCACAAATATTATTCGATATTGTGATGGGTACTTCTCCATATTTCGTAAAATCCAAAGATATATAAATGAATTGGATACAAAATATTATGAACACAAATAAGAAAAAATAAAAATAAAGTAATTGAAGTATAGAAATTTGGAAAAAAAAGTCAGAAATCTCGTGTGTAAAGTGCCGCTCACCGCACCAAATTGATAATATTACAGAAATAACACAAAAGATTTTATCATCATTTGGATTCAATTGCAATATACATAGATGTATCAATCTATATATAAATAAAAGTGTACACGCATATATCAATTTATATATACAAATAAGTGTACACACATATGTAGACGTTAAACTGCCGATGAGATTTTTTTTTTTAAGTGAATAAGAGAAAAAAAAAATAATTCAAATCTGGATTGAATTCCATAAATAATGGGTAATACCCATTTATATTTTTTAATTAATATATGCCACGTGTTTTAATTATATTGGTCCAAATAAGGGGTGATGACCAACTTGGTCCTCACTGGTGAGGATCCAAGCATTGTCCTTATTTTATTAACCCACGTAAGGTGTAAGTAGGAACTTTATACTTATTCTGCCTAAGACAAGTATTTCCCAAATTTTTAAGGGATTTCCTTTGGAGTCATTCATTCAATGTAGACCAAAGTACTTACTGGGAAAAAAAGAAAGAAAAATGGGTCTAAAGGGTAAGCACGTAGGCTGTAAATAGTGCTAGTGGACATAGTTGAAACTGAGCTCAATTCTTGTTGTTACGCGTTCAAATAATTTTTCCAAGATATGTAATAAATATTATTGATGTACAAAGGTAAGTGCCAATGAAAGAGACATCCATACATGTGCGTGTGAAAAATGAATGGAAATCATTGAAGGTGTGCTAAACATTGTTTACTGTTTCTATTTGCCGACATGTGAAGCAAAGAATGGGATGTAACGACTAGTTGCAAGGGTTTGGTTGTGATGTTTAAACATTATATATAATATACCACTATTGTTCACCCTATGTATGTGCTTCTTTATATATATATATATATATATATATATATTACATACATCTACACACACAAACACCTGTTTTACATAAAGAGAGAGGAGGGGGTTGGTGTTTTTTGCCATATGTAGGGGATGACGAGTTGTACGGGTTTTATAAGTGATAAGCTTTTCCCTTTATCTTCTTTGTGGAGTTATGACTATCGCCTTTTGGCCTTCTCATAAACATACACACTCGTTTAATTAAAATAATTTCTTCTCTTTTGGTGTCCCCACCCCCCCCCCCCCCCCCCCCCCCCCCACCCAATGGTGCTCTAATGCAACTTACAAGTAGTTGCAGTCACGTATATATACATATATACATATATATAGATATAAACTCGATTTTACCTTCTCATTTTTTAACTTTTCAAAAGTCAAAATAAATGCCCACAAAATCATTGGTTCTAGCAAGTTCAAACTCCTCTTTAAAGCAAAGATCGCATTCGAATCTCTTTGTATTAACGAGAGCTTCATGGACTAGCGTTTTCCTTAGTTTCATAATAATAATAATAAAAAAAGGTCTAACCTAAGAGGATTTTCCTGGGACCTGGACCCAAAAGAGTTTGTCATTTGAATATATTACATGAACCGGATTCACAACTCGTATAACATTAAGTCTCAGACTTATGGAATGGTGAAAATTCTAACCCACACTCGATATACTGGATACGGTTCGTCCATACATATATATATATATATATATACCATTTGAACTTTTTTTTCTTTGATTTTATATATTCACTCATAAGTATTACTTCCTCCGTTCCAAAATAAGTGTCAACTTTCATAACTTTATCGGTTCTAAAATAAGTGTCCAGTTTCGAATTCCAATATAATATAATCTTATACTTTTAGAACTTATCCCTCGTCATTAACTTCATAAAATAATAAATCCCACTAAAAACTAAAATTATATTATATTTTCAAATGGCGTAATAAGAAACACAAAATATTCTAAAAATTTTTAAAAAATTAAATATGTACACTTATTTTGGGAGAGTATATATTTTTTCTAATGGATAATGGTTTTTGGATGGAACACATCTGAATTTGCACATGTGAGTGAAAATGGTACACATCCTAGAGGTGGACACATGATAGAGAGAGTTGGAGGATATCAATCCATGAAAATGCTATCCAAAATCAAAGAAATATATAAATCATACATATATATATCTATATATTTTTTACGATGGTTTATTTGTGTATAAGATTGCATGGACAGATTGCATGGACAGAGAAGCAAAATGCTTCCTTTTCATCACAAATATAACACCTTTTTGTGGCCATGCATGCCCTGGTTTGGTTGACCCAACAGAGATAAGACCTTCTTTTTCTTGTTCTTCTAAGTACATCAAGGACTGCACAAAAACTCAAAAAATTGAATCGGATTAGATTGAATTGTTCGGCGATTTTATTTGGTTTTAAGATGATTCGGTTCAGTTACGATTTTTAAATTTGAAAAATTAATTTTTCGGTTCGGTTAGGCCCTGTTTGTTTACTGGTTGTGGTATCATTTTTCTAGTTTGATCATGATTTTTTGAGACTAGACCATCTTTGTTTTGCATTGGTCTCAAAAACTATAACCAGACCAAATTAAACCAAAATGAAATTTTTTAGGACCACAATTTTTTGTGGTTCTATTTGGTCTGGTTACAAAATCTATCCAAAATATAACAAAAATGTCCTCCAATAATTGAACCACATCTAACCAATATATAAACCAAAACACAAAAATAAAAAAAATAAATAATAAATAAAATGAATTAAATAATACATAAAAATAATAATAAATAAATGAAAAATAATAATAAAAATAATAAATTAATAAAATATATTTATAAATTAATAAAAATAAATGAATAAATAAAAATAAAAATAAAATAAAATATATTTATGAATAAAATAATAATATAAATAATAAATTCATAAAATATATTTAAAAATAAAAGAATAAATAAAAGTAAAAATAAAATATATTTATCAATAAAATAATAATATAAATGACAAATTAAATAAAATCTATTTAAAAATTCCTATAAATAAATGAATAATAAAATATATTTACAATAAATATATATAATAATAAATAATAATATAAATAATAAAATAATAAAATAAATTTATATATTAATTAAACAAATAAATAAATAATAATAAATGATAAATTAATAATATAAAAAATAAATTCAATAAAAAATATTTATTAATAAAATAAAAATAATGAATAATAAACAAAATGAATTAAATAATACATAAAAAATAATAAATAAATAAATATAATAATAAATAACAATATAAATAATAAATGAATAAAATATATTTATAAATTAATTAAAATAAATGAATAAATGATAATATAAATCTTAAATTAAATGAATTATATTTATAAAAAAATGAATAATAAACAAAATGAATTAGATAATACATAATAATTAATAAATTAGATGAATTTAATAATAAAAAGAATAAATGAAATAAAATGAATTAAATAATACATAAAAATAATAATAAATAAATTATTATAATAATAAATAATAATATGAATAATAAATTAATAAAATATATTTAG
The DNA here is from genome assembly GCA_963922005.1 of Cornus suecica. Taxonomy (NCBI): domain Eukaryota; kingdom Viridiplantae; phylum Streptophyta; class Magnoliopsida; order Cornales; family Cornaceae; genus Cornus; species Cornus suecica. The sequence continues at coordinate 23,048,971 of OY998241.1, forward strand.
AGAGAAATAAAAATTAATGCATAAATAGTAATAAATAATAAAAAATGAATTAAATAATATATAAAAACAAGAATAAATAAATAAATAATAAGCAAAATGAATTAAATAATACATAAAAATAATAATGAAAAAATAAATAATAATAAAAATGAATTAAATAATACATAAATATAATAATAAATAAATAAATGAATAAATAATAATATAAATAATAAATTAAATGAATTATATTTATAAAAAAATGAATAAGAAATAAAATTAATTAAATAATACATAATAAATTAAATAAATACAATTAAATAATGCATAATAATGATTCATAAATTAAATGAATTAAATAATATATAATAATAATAAATAAATATATATTATAATAAATAATCGATAAATAGTAAATAGTAAATGATAAATAATAATTTTTTTTAAAAGCCGAAATATCAGAGTGCATTATTTGCATGTTATCGACACTGTAAGTTCTTGTGGAATATTAGTGTGTGACTTGTGAAATTTCTGTGATCGTAATTTTTGTATAATAAAAAATGTGACTTGTATAAAACCTATTTGTTGTTATATTTGATAATTGGAGTGCAATAATCATATTCTAAGAAATTTTTACAAAACCAATATAACATTATTATGTAAGAAATACCTAATAAAAATAAATCAAAAAGACTTTAACAAATGTTTATAAATTAAATATGTGGGTTTTAAGGTTATTACATCATATAAAGTATATTCAATATTTTCACAGTTTACTAAACATTTAAGACCAGACCAGTTTATCAAACATGGTCTAGTTCAAAGAAGTTTGGAACCAGACAATTTGCCAAACATGGTCTAGTTCCAGTTTCCTCATACCAAAACCATCATACCAGACCGCTTACCAAATAGAATTTTATAACATCACCCGGACCAGACCAAACCGAACCAGACCAAAGGTAACCGAACCAGACCGATTACCAAACGGGGCCTTACAGTTTTAGTTGGTAAAAACCAGAACCGAACTGGTTTTAAATATATTATAATATTTCATATTATATATATATTAATAATACATTATTTTTTTTATCTATATCACTTTAGCATCAGACATTGAGATTGACAGAAGGGTATATTTTGTAATATTTGATGAAAAATCAACCTACTTCAGTACTTGTATCACATCATTCACTAAGTATAAAAAATAAGTCTTAACATATTGTGTAATCGATTTCAACAGTGGTGTATAAGCAAATTTAGATAACTAGTGTGGGATGTAATTTTGAATCACATATTTCCATTCCACTAATTATGGATTTGATTTTGTGTTTGTAATAGTTGAAACATGAATTATTTTATGTAATTTAGTTTATACTTTTAATTATACTATCTTTTGAGTTATGTTGTTGAAAGATAATTATAAAAATCAAAATTGAACCGAAACCGAAACGAAAAAAATAATTTGATTTTGGTTCGGTTTTTTTTACTAACGTTTTGGATATAGTTTTCATTTTTAAGAAACCGAAAATAACGGTTCGATTACGGTTTCGGTCGAAACCGAACTGAACCGAACCATGTGCATTTGTACATCATCATCTTCCTTTTATTCATAATGCAAGCTTTAGTTTCTTCATCTTAACCAAAACTTATAGCATATATTGATCTAAAAATTCCTACTAATCTCGTGCCACTTGGACTTTTAGAAAAATAGGTCTTTAAACTTTCACGGGTAAATTTTGGTCTCTTTGTTTTATGAATTCAATACATATATGCACGCACCGACCTAGATAAAAAAACAGAAGGGGGGGGGGGGGGGGGGGGGGGGGGGGGTGGAGATATATGGATTCAGACCCTGCTTTTCAGAATTAGTTTGCTTTGTGAAAAAATATTTTGATAGGTATTTGATAAAAATATTATAAGAGATTTTGGTTATGGAAAGCATTAATTTTCAAAATTACTTATATTTCTCTTATTTATTTTTTTATAAAAATAAAAACAAAAAACTGGATCAAACAAGGCATAAGAGTCTTTTTGAAATTCCAGGACTTACATATATATATATATATATACACACTACTTAATTGGTGAATATTTTATACAACTTGAATTAATTCATAGACCATCTCCTAATCGGTGTACAATGTACGGTTGTTCTATGTGATAGAATGCGATTGAATTTAATACAGTCATATTTTGTTGGTGTGTACCAATAAAATTAACTTCATTCATGTCTACCGGCTAAAACAATTTTTTACGTTGAGTGACATATACCAAATCCTTTTATGCTGAAATAGAATTATTTTATTATATACTTGTAACTAGACAAATTTTTTTTTTTTTAAATTGTTGTAGTGATTACTAATATCTTATTGTACTTCTATTTCCGTGTACTTGATCTACTTTGCATGCCAATAAGTTTGTTTTAGGACATGCCCTAGTTAAAACCGTTAAGAAATGTTAAAACATAAATGTGCAGTGGCAAAAACATTCCTTGCAATATACGCCAGAAAATAATTTATTACTCCGATGCTAGTCTTCTCTACATACCTACATATATAGAATGTGAGGCTTAATTAATTTACTCCACGAAAAAATAAATTTTACATATACTGATATACATATACATATATATATATATATATTAATGATGTCTTTTGCTCACCCGAAGTAAGAAAATTTATGCACGCTTATCACAATGACTCTTAAATATAATTTTTAAGTTTTAAATACTAATTGCATTCTATATGCTAATTAGATTTTTGTGATAAGTGTATGAATTTCTTGTTCACCAATAAAAAAGAGATAATTTTTGAATATATATATTCTAGCTGTTTCCTTAGAAAAATCCAATAATTTTGGTTTTTAGGCAATAACCTTTTTTTATTTTCCCAAATTATAATTTTGGAGACAAGAATTTGCTGTTTTGAGTGAAAGAGAAAGCATCTTGTTTTCATTTATGGAAAAGCAATAGATTGTTCATAAAACCCAATCATGAAAGACCACGACAAGCAGACGATAATAACACATTTTAATTACATTAAAGAAGAAGAAGGAGAAGATGTCCACGATAGCATGAAAAAGAAAAGTAATCATTAATATTGAGAACTAAAGAGAAAAAGTTGTTACACAATTATAAGTGATATATATATACACCAACCTCTACTATATGACATATATATATATATACAGAGAGAGAGAGAGGTAACCACTCTCCTTTTTATTCACAAGTGAATAAGAGGTAAATTTCACTATCATAGAATAATTCTAACACCAAGGTCGGTTTGATTAGAAACAAATAGGGAAGCTAGCAATTAAGTGAAAGTGTTTATTTCGTTATTGCCATTTTTTTTTTATTTTTTTTTGGGAAATTCAAGGAAAAACTCAAACTTGATTGTTGTAAAACTAATATGCTCATTGTAAAAATATACTCCATATAAGAATATTTTACATCTTATAGATTAGCGAATACGCTATTTTGCACTTTTGTCTTTCATCAACGTACTTCTTGTTATAAGTGAGATGGAAATTTGAACATCATATAAAGAAAATTATCAAGACACTCATAATTAATATCAGGAACAAAACAATATTGTTAGGGATGAGGAGTCCAAAAATGACTCATCCCTAAAATTGTTAACGAATACAAGCTTTAACTCCACCATCAAACCCTGCCTTCCCCATACAAAAAAATATTACCGACTTATTCTCTAGTACTTGAATTCAAATATATATAACTGTTATATATAACTGTTAGGGTTTCCACGCCCTTTGTTCGAAGCCGTGTATACATGCAAATCAGAAAACGAATTCAAACACACACTAAACAATCGACACAAAGATATATACGATGGTTCGGCTAAATCAGCCTACGCCCACAGAGAGCGTCATTTTACTATCGATAAAAAAGAATATTACAAAGGGATGATCCGCAGATTATACACACACACACATAGTGTATACTCACTCCTGTATTACCGGAATAATATAAGCTATATAAGCTTATATTATTCCTGACTCTCACCGGTGTTTCACTCACACCAAGAAATACTACTCTGTATCTCTTCTTCTTTCTCACTCTTTGTGCACCGCATGTGTTCCATTCGCACTAGGTGTTTCACTCACATCCGTACTGACATATTTTGAAATATTGGGGTCCTAGAGAACAACAGGGGGTTATACACACTCTATCGATACTACAGGGGTTTAATCGCTCGCGACCTAGCAAAGGGTAATATAAGAATTTCATAATTATAAATGTCATGTGCAAGCACGGCCAAAGATGGTCGGCCAGTGACCGGTAGGGGGCAAAGTGTTATATTAAGGTGACTCCTTCGTTAAAAGGATTGAAAGTTGGCACACATCAATTAAAAGGTAAAACCACCTTTATATCCTTCCCTATAAATATAGGAACTCTCCTATTGTATTCTTTGTACCAAAATTAAGAGCCAAAACAGGCCGGCACCAGAGAGCCAGTATAGGCCGGCGCATCCAGAATAGACCGGTACCGGTGTGAGTGAAACACCTAGTGTGAGTGAAGCACATGCGGTACACAAAGATAGAGAGAAGAAGAAATACAAAGTGGTATTTTTTTTGTATTTTTTGGTGTGAGTGAAACACCGGTGAGAGTCAGGAATAATATAAGCTTATATTATTCCAGTGATACAGGCGTGAGTATACACTGTGTGTGCATGTGTATGATTTTCGGATCATCCCCTTGTAATCATCTCATTGATTATAGTGAAACGGTTATCTTCGTAGACATGGGCTGATTTGGCCGAACCACGTATAAATCTTTGTGTCAATTGTGTTAGTGTATGTTTTGTGTGTGTTTTTTAATTTGCAGGTGTGCACGGCTTCGAACAGAGGGTGTGGAAACCCTAACAAGTGATCTTGGGCAGGTGTAAAAATCCTAACAAGTGGTATCAGAGCTCCAGGTTGGAGAAAATCCTGAAGTCGTACGTTCTGGTCCAGATTCGGATGAACAAGTTGCACAAAATCATAAACCGACCACACTAGGAGCTTCGTCTCGACGAGACGAAGCCAACACTGAAAAGTGCATCGCGATAAGAGACTCCACGCGCTGCCGCAAATTCTAGACAGAGTTTTTGATTCCAAAGCGCAGTAGTTTAGTTTTGGGGCTGTTTCGCGAAGCATCGTTTATCGCACCAAGGCGTATAATATATAAATGGAAAGTGCTTTAGAAGACTAATGTTTCCGCATAAAATTCAGCTCCATCAGAGTTTGAATGCAACCCCACGCGTGGTTAGAAGAAGTTCCCAGATAAAGTTGCGAGGTGGCCGGAAAAACCAGCCCCGCGACCGAAATTTTAGGGAAGAAGAAGCTAAAGTCAGAGCCACATTAGTAGGTCAACGCCACATCATCGGTCAGACTGCCATGTCATCAGTCAACGCCACGTCTGTAAGTCAAATTGCTACGTCATCACTTTTCTCCTTTTGTGTTGAAATTTGTTTTGGCCCGTTTGGAGTCGTTTTTGACCCATTTTTGACACAGTCAGAGGTGTTTTTAAGCTTTTAGATCGCTTCGGACACAACCGTGTGATCGGTTTTGCGTAATTTGACTCCAAAGACCTTAAATAGGCTCAATGGGAGCTATGGGAGAAGAAAATGCAGTAATGATCGACAAGTTTGACAGTACAAACTTTGCCTTTTGGAATATGCAAATTGAGGATGTGTTATACCAAAAGAATTTATATTTACCATTGGAAGGGAAGAACCAAGAATCAATGAAAGAAAAGGATTGGAAAATCCTAGATCGAAAGGCTTTAGGTATGATCAGACTGATGTTGTCAAAGTCCGTTACTTTTAACATCAAGAATGAGAAGACTACGAAGTCTCTCATGGATGCTCTTTCGAGCATGTACGAATAGCCGTCTGGAGCGAATAAGGTACATCTCATCACTATATTGGTGAATCTGAAGATGTCTGAGAATGGAAAGGTCAGTGAACATCTCAGTTCTCTTAATGAAATTATTGAGTAGTTGGAATCAGTTGATATGCCAATCATCTAGTAAAATGAAAATGGCTTTAGTTTTAATCCAATTTCTAGAGAGTTGGAGCGCCACAGTGGCCGCAATCAATAGCTCTTCAGGGACAGAACCGTTACAGTATGGTACTCACAGAAGAAATCAGAAGACAGACGTCAGACTCTTCTAATAGTGGCTCAACATTGAATGTCGACACTAGAGGTAGAGGTTCAAACAGAAAGAAAGGCGGAAGTAATGGACGTGGCCGTTCCAAGTCGAGACAAAGGTCTCAAAATTCCATTGAGTGTTGGATGATAAGACTGAAGTGAATTTTGTCTCAAAAGATGATGCATTGATATGCTCTTTGGAGAGCAAGATAGAGTTTTGGGTCTTGGACTTTGGAGCATTCCATGCCACCTCAAGTTAAGAGCTCTTTGAGAGTTATGCACCCGGTAACCTTGGTGAGGTTTATCTAGGTGACAATCAGCCCTGCAGTATTGTTGGCAATGGTGAAGTATATATTAGACTCAACGGATCTATATGGAAGCTAAGGGATGTGAGACACATTTCAGACTTGAGGAAAAACCTGATCTCAATAGGCCAGTTGGCGAGTGAAGGTTATGTGACCACTTTTAGTGAAGATAAGTGAAAAGTTTTTATAGACAGATAAATTTGGTGATGATTTAATCACCGTTAGATCGGTCGACTTAAGTTAATAAGTCTCGATCAAATTCATTGACAATTACGGGTCCCACAAATGAACACGTGTCAAATTTTCAGAGGTTTGAGTTATATGCTTTTAATTCAAAATTAAATTTGGATTTATTCCCAGAAATAATAAATAAATAAATATCTTTTATTTTATGGGATTTTAAACATAATTGGTGCGTACTTTCCAAAATTAAGACCCCACATTTGGCCTATAAATACAAGGTCACCCAACACATTTAGGGAGATAGAAAAAGAGGAGAAGGAGAAGAAGACTGCAACAAAGCTCTGCCGACTCCAACTCAACAAAACCTCTGAAATTCTTGAAGACGAAGAACAACAAGCACGCCACACCTGTACCGTTCTTCTTTAAAGACCTTCAACAAATCAAGACCTCTTCAATCCCGAAGAACACAAGCAACAATCAAGTAACGGTTCAAGATCAAGCTTTCAAAGCCCTTGCACCGGAGTTTTAGGAGATTTAATCAGAGGACGACTCTAATTTATTTAAGAATCGATCACAGAGAATTGTACCACTTATTTTATAATTTATTATCAATAAAATTAATTGTTTGCTCCTATTTTGTTTCCTAGAATTTCGGAAACAAAATTTGTGTTTACAAATTTCTGGCACGCCCGGTGGGACATCTCTGCCTCTCATCTTCATCTCCTTAATCATTCATCAAGTCTCTACCTTGCTAGCGTCAATGGCTCCCAAGAATGCTCATCTTGAATAAGGATCAAAGAATGGTGGCAAGAATGTCGTCACTTCCACAACTCGCAAAGCCCCAACCATAATTGTTGTCAAGAATGTTGTTGCTTCATCAACTGATAGTAGCACCTCTACAGGTGCAGTAACCCGTCAGAAGGCAAAGGTACTCGCTTCATTGGCACAAAACTGAAAAAAGAAGGGTGGTCGACCCAACGCCACCTCAAAGCACAAAAAGACAATCATTCATCACTCTTGAGTCTCTGAGAACGGGGAAGATCAATACGATGAAGTCTAAGGAAGCTTTCCCCATTTTTAAAGAATGTTCTCCCAAAAGTAGAGTGTCGTACTCTATTTCTGATTGCAACTCAAGCACCGGATCACAATCAGGTTCTACTCCAGGGACTCCAAAAGGTTCGGGTCCAGAGTACTCAGACTACCAAAGTCATTCACACACAACCAATATGCAGGTCATGATGACTGATACAACATCAATAGAAAAACAAATGGCTACTATGAGTCGAGCCATCGAAAAGCTCACCAAAACCGTTGAAGAGAAAGATCTACAAATCACAACACTCATAAACAAGCTTGAAGCCCAAAAGTCAGGTGAGTCAAGTCAAGGACCTAATCACCCTCCTGGTTTTACACTGCAAGTGGCCATGAAAGACAAGGATCAAAATATATCCACATCTGAGTATGGGGCAAACCAAACCTATTTCGCTCATTCAGTGGGCTCTTTATCTGTCCAACAACTGCAATACATGATCTCCAATACAATCAGATCACAATATGGTGGAGTAAACCTGAGCACTCTCATGTATTCAAAACCATACAGTAAGCGAATTGATGATATGAGGATGCCGATGGGATACCAACCACCTAAGTTACAACAATTTGACGGGAAGGGCAATCCCAAGCAACACATTGTCCATTTTGTGGAGACTTGTAATAATGCAGGGACAGGGGGCGATCTTTTGGTGAATTAATTTTTTCATTCTCTAAAGGGAAATGACTTTGATTGGTATACCGACTTGGAAGCTAAATCAATTGACAGTTGGGACCAAATGGAGCGAGAGTTCCTGAATCGCTCCTATAGCACCCGACGTACGATAAGCATAATAGAACTTACCAACACTAGGCAATGGAAAGAGGAACCGGTCGTGGACTATATTAATTGGTGGAGGGCGCTAAGCTTGGATTGCAAAGACCAACTCTCAGAAACCTCTGTCGTTGAGATGTGCATGCAAGGTATGCATTAGGGACTTCTCTATATCCTTGAAGGCATCAAACCCCGGACTTTTGAGGAATTGGCCACACGGGCACATGATATGGAGATTTTCATCAATGCTCATGGTGGCAAGGATATCTCTGTCTTAGAACAAAGAAATGATAAAAAAGATGGAAAGAAAGATGAAAGACAAACAAAGAAAACCCATGAAGAAACCATGGCCATCACCACAGTGCCATTGAAAATCACTATGAAAGATAAGAATAAGGAACTTAGCAAGAAAACTAAAATTCAAGACACTGAAAAGCCTCATCCAACACTCAAAGAGTTAGAGAACAAGATATACCCATTCCCAGACTCTTATGTGGCCGGCATACTAGAATTCTTACTTGAGAAAAAAGTAATCGACCTGCCAGAATGTAAACGCCCCGCAGAGATGGGATGAGTGAAGGACCCTAAGTATTGCATTTATCATCGCATCGTTAGCCATCCAATTGAAAAATGTTTTATATTCAAAGAGTTGGTCATGAGTTTGGCAAAACAAGGCAAGATCCTTTTGGATGGGGAGGAAATAGCTGAAGCGAATCATACTACCATTGCCTCTGTTTTAGCTAGCCCAACCAAAATAAAATATGATGTGCAAAAGTTTCATGGCAAACAACTAGAGAGCTTGAAGACCATCTAATTTGGTTCATTAAATCCAGTTATCATTCCTCTGCCGAAAGCAATTTTGTCTGAACAAGTAGAGGAATGATGGACTCTTGTAACAAGAAGAAGATCTTGCAAACAAAAAACCATTACTGTACAACATACCAGCCCAAACTGGGGGCAGATAAGGAAGAAAATTCAGCAAGGCCCACAGAAGAAGCAAAAAGCCATGATGGAATGTTAAGCAGTTGAGCTCTCAAATAGAGATACTCACCGAGGAGTTACCTTGGGAGAATTATTTCCTATTAGATATCTTACTGATGATCAAAGTCTAACCGTTTACACGGTATCAACCACTGAAGTTGACGAGAAAGATGAACAAGATACATTGGAAGTAGATAGTCAAGATTTTGACAAAACAGAAAATAGCACCGGTAAAGGTACGAAAGAGAAAACCCCTAATATAATATGAGCCTCATGTTGTGCATCGATTCTTTTCACCGATGAAGATCTCCAACTTGGGTCAAAACCTCACAATCGACCGTTATTTGTCTCTGGGTACGTTCGGGAGCAAAAGGTCACTCGTATTCTTATTGATGGGGGCTCTGTAGTGAACATCATGCCAAAATCCACAATAAGAAACCTTGGCATTACAATCGACGAGTTGGCTCGAAGCCGGCTAGTCATTCAAGGATTTAATCAAGGAGGACAACAAGCAATTGGCATGATAAGAGTTCACCTCACCATAGGTGAATTGAACACTGAGACTTTGTTCCATGTCATCGATGCAAAGACCTCTTACAATTTACTGCTAGGTCGACCTCGGGTCCATGGAAATGGTGTAGTCCCTTCTACATTAATGCTTTAAGTTCTTTAATAATGGTACAAAAACTGTGTTTGGAGACGAAAAACCATTTTCTGAGGTAGAGTCTCACTTTGCGGATGCCAAGTTTTACTTAAATGCTGACGCACCAGCTGAGATTCTTCCATCTAACAGTTTCTTCACAAGAAAAGTAGATGTGGAAAAAGGTAAAAAAGTTGAGTTTCCCCCTGCGGAAAACATTGCACACGATGATAAGAAAGTCATACCTACAACACATAAGTCTGAACTGTCCTATGAAATTCCTCAAGGTAAGGTTGTCTTCAAGTATGTTCCAAAATCCAAGAGAAGTGAAGTGTTGGCTTTGAAATTTACTCTCGGCAAACAATTCCAAAATTGATGATAACAAACCATTGAAGAGTGTTTGATACTAATGAATTATCGAGTTTATATTTTCAGCAAAAGACAGGTGAACGACTCATAAATTAAACTCGGAAAGGAAATGACTCGAAAAGCAAGCTCGGAAAGAAAGCTTGATTTAAAGCGAAAAGCTGTGAAAGAAATTGAAGCGCAAAATGGAAAATCATTTAATTCAACGGCAAAGGCGAAAGTCGAAGACTCAAGACTTGGGGTAGATAGGTCGGGGAGCGATCATTGTAACAAGGTAATTTTATGCGTTGATATTATCGTATAAGCTCAAGTATAAAATGAACTGAACTTAAATGGAATGAAAAATGTTTTACCGAACTTAAACGGAAAGAAAAATATTTTTATTAAAAGTTTTTTTAAGTTGTAGTCGACTAGAATCACCATGTGTATTTCAATATAGTCGACTAAAACAATCAGTAGCTTCAGGATTTTCATCCACATCAAAGTAGTCGACTGAAATAGGCTTAAGTCAACTAGACTACATTTTGTAGTCGACTAGAACTTAATCTAGGCGACTAGATGGTCCAATGTAGTCGACTAGAACTCAATCTAATCGACTAGATGGTCCAATGTAGTCAACTACAACTTCAATGTAGTCGACTAGTTTGTTCCTTAAAATCTGCAGATTCGGCACAAACATTTTCCATGTTTTAAGCAGATGTTTATGGACTTCAAATAGCTGTGTTTTCACAAATACAATAATCATTCTTCAAAACCCTAATGCAATGCTATATATAGAATGAGATGTGTATATTGAAGATGTAGAGATTGAAACAAAAAGAGAAAGAAAGCTATCAAAAATTCTGCAGAAATTTCCTCTACAAAAACCATTGAAACCAAGCTTTGAAAATCTGATTTTCTCCAAGTTTCTTTGAAAATCAAAACCTCTAGTATCTCTTCTTATTCTCCAAATATCATTCATTGATCATATCCTTTGAGAATACATTTCTAGAGCTATTGTAAAATCACCAAAAACACTTGAGCTTATATTGATTTATCTTCCATAAAAACCTTTGGGTTTTGAGTGTTTTTGTTCTTGAGTGATTTTATTGATTACATACGAATTTGTAATCTCGGACAAGTGAAGTCCACCGATTGTTCAAGAGAGGGTTGTTCTCTTGATTGAGAGACAAGCTCGAGAGGCTTATGTCGTAAAGGTTTGCCATTCCACCTGTGAAGGAAGGGCCATAGTGAAAGGATCGGGAAAAGTCTCAAGAAGGGGTTCTTGAGCCGAGGAGTAGGAGTTATCGAACCTCGAAAAAATCACGGTGTCAATCTCTCTATCTCTTTCTCTTTACTTGATTAACTTGCAAGCTATAATCACTTGAATATCTTGTATGCTACAACTTGTCTTGAAATTAATAGTTAGAGAAGTTTAAATTGAATCATTCACTTGATTTTTTTGAAATTGATTTTTGTTTAGAGTGTGTTCCAATTTCGAAAAGAATTAGAATTATTTTTGAACACCCTATTCACCCCCCCCCCCCCCCTCTAGGATTAATTAGTGACTAACAATTGGTATCAGAGCCTAATCTCTATTTATCTTAGACTTAACCGTCTTAGAGAACAATCATGTCATCAAATTTAGTCACTCATGTTGAAGGACAATCGAATAATAGGCCCCCATGGTTTGATGGATCAAATTATAGCTATTGGAAAACTAGAATGATAGATTTTCTTCAAGCTATCGATTACCAAATTTGGCAAGTAGTTCTTGAAGGACCATTTGTATTAACCAAAATTGTTGATGGAAAAATCGTCCCCAAATTACCTAATGAATGGAGAAATGATGACCGCAAACTCATGTCGTACAATGCTAAAGCCAAAGTAAATTTAAATTGCGCTTTAAGTCCAAATGAATTTAATCGTGTATCTACTTGTTCAACGGCAAAAGAAATGTGGGATAAACTTGAGGTAACCTATGAAGGTACATATCAAGTACGAGAATCTAAAATTGACATACTCATGCATGAATATGAATTATTTGCTATGAAAGATGATGAAAATGTGAATTCTATGATGTCTCGCTTTACAAATATTTTGAATGGACTAAAGCATCTTGGTAGAATTGTTCCTAGATCCGATGCGTCACGAAAAGTGCTTATTGGGTTAATCGTGTTATTATTCGGATGAAGTTGGGAAAAACGCCCTACGAGTTGTGGAATGGTTGAAAGCCCAATATTGGGTATTTCAAAGTTTTCGGGTGTAAATGTTTTGTGTTCAATGATAAAGACAACCTTGAAAAATTCGACTCCAAATCGGATGAAGCAATTTTCCTAGGATATTCTACAAGGAGTAAAACATTTCGGGTTTATAACAAAAGGACTCTAACCATGGTTGAATCTATTCATGTTATCTTTGATGAATAACCCTCATCACCATCACCTAGAATTGACCTAGAAGACGATGAGGTTGTTGGGATTAAGGATAATTTAAATACTCTCAATATCTCCAATTCATCAAGTTGCCAAAAGGAAATGAGGGAAGTTGAGCATCAATCCAATGGTGACTTGACCAACTCAATGCCTAAAGCATGGAAGATTGTTCACAATCATCCTCTTGATCAAGTCATAGGTAATCCTTCAAATGGGGTTAGTACTAGATCTCAACTTAAAGATTTTTGCAACCACATGGCCTTTGTATCGCAAATCGAACCCAAGAACTTCCACAAAGCTCAATGTGATGATTCTTGGATCGTAGCAATACAAGAGAAACTAAATCAATTTGAACGCAATCAAGTTTGGCGTTTAGTTCCTAGACCCGAAAATCAAACTATAATTGGCACAAAATGGGTTTTCCGAAACAAAAAGGATGAGAATGGAGTAATTATTCAAAATAAAGCAAGATTGGTAGCACAAGGATATAATCAAGAGCAAGACATCGACTACGATGAGACCTTTGCACCGGTAACTAGATTAGAAGCAATTAGAATGCTTCTTGCATTTGCATCATATAGAAATTTCACTCTTTATCAAATGGATGTCAAAAGTGCTTTCTTAAATGGTGTCATAGAAGAAGAAGTCTTTGTGAAGCAACCACCCGGTTTTGAAAATAATCTTTTTCCAAATCATGTCTTCAAATTAGCTAAAGCTCTATATGGTTTAAAGCAAGCTCCTCGAGCTTGGTATGAGAGACTTAGCGGATTTTTGACTAAAAATGGTTTTACAAGAGGAAAAGTTGACAACACACTTTTTACAAAAACCATCAAGAATAATTTGTTGATTGTCCAAATTTATGTTGATGACATCATATTCGGCTCAAAAAATAATTCTTTATGTAGGGATTTTGCTACAAGCATGCAAAATGAATTTGAAATGCGCATGATGGGTGAGTTGAATTTCTTCTTAGGGTTGCAAATCAAGCAAAGCTCGGATGACTTATTCATTAGCCAATCCAAGTACACTAAGGATTTGCTAAAGCGATTTGGTATGGAGGCTACCAAACATGCCATAACTCCTATGAGTTCCTCTATTAAGATTGATAAAGTTGAAAATGGTAAATGTGTTGATATTACTAACTATAGAGGCATGATCAATCCCTCTCCTACTACCACTTATACCTTCAAATCTTCACCTATCCCTCATTAATTTCACATTTCCATCATGAGGGATAGGTGAAGATTTGAAGGTATAAGTGGTAGTAGGAGAGGGATTGAGAGGAGAGGGTTTGAAGGTGGGTGAAGGTTGAAGGAGGCGGATGGAGAACTACCGATCATGAAGCAAACTACCGATCATGCCTCTATAGTTAGTAATATCAACACATTTACCATTTTCATCTTTATCAATCTTAATAGAGGAACTCATAGGAGTTATGGCATGTTTGGTAGCCTCCATACCAAATCGCTTTAGCAAATCCTTAGTGTACTTGGATTGGCTAATGAATAAGCCATCCGAGCCTTGCTTGATTTGCAACCCTAAGAAGAAATTCAACTCACCCATCATGCTCATTTCAAATTCATTTTGCATGCTTGTAGCAAAATCCCTACATAAAGAATTATTTTTTGAGCCGAATATGATGTCATCAACATAAATTTGGACAATCAACAAATTATTCTTGATGGTTTTTGTAAAAAGTGTGTTGTCAACTTTTCCTCTTGTAAAACCATTTTTAGTCAAAAATCCGCTAAGTCTCTCATACCAAGCTCGAGGAGCTTGCTTTAAATCATATAGAGCTTTAGCTAATTTGAAGACATGATTTGGAAAAAGATTATTTTCAAAACCGGGTGGTTGCTTCACAAAGACTTCTTCTTCTATGACACCATTTAAGAAAGCACTTTTGACATCCATTTGATAAAGAGTGAAATTTCTATATGATGCAAATGCAAGAAGCATTCTAATTGCTTCTAATCTAGCTACCAGTGCAAATGTCTCATCGTAGTCGATGCCTTCCTCTTGATTATATCCTTGTGCTACCAATCTTGCTTTATTTTGAATAATTACTCCATTCTCATCCTTTTTGTTTCGGAAAACCCATTTTGTGCCAATTATAGTTTGATTTTCGGGTCTAGGAACTAAACGCCAAACTTGATTGCGTTCAAATTGATTTAGTTTCTCTTGTATTGCTACGATCCAAGAATCATCACATTGAGCTTTGTGGAAGTTCTTGGGTTCGATTTGCGATACAAAGGCCATGTGGTTGCAAAAATCTTTAAGTTGAGATCTAGTACTAACCCCATTTGAAGGATTACCTATGACTTGATCAAGAGGATGATTGTGAACAATCCTCCATGCTTTAGGCATTGAGTTGGTCAAGTCACCATTGGATTGATGCTCAACTTCCCTCATTTCCTTTTGGCAACTTGATGAATTGGAGATATTGAGAGTATTTAAATTATCCTCAATCCCAACAACCTCATCGTCTTCTAGGTCAATTCTAGGTGATGGTGATGAGGGTGATTCATCAAAGACAACATGAATAGATTCAACCATGGTTAGAGTCCTTTTGTTATAAACCCGAAATGTTTTACTCCTTGTAGAATATCCTAGGAAAATTGCTTCATACGATTTGGAGTCGAATTTTCCAAGGTTGTCTTTATCATTAAACACAAAACATTTACACCCGAAAACTTTGAAATACCCAATATTGGGCTTTAGACCATTCCACAACTCGTAGGGCGTTTTTCTCAACTTCATCCGAATAATAACACGATTAATTATATGGCAAGCGGTGTTTACCATTTCCGCCCAAAGGCTTCGGGGAAGGTTGTGCTCATTTAACATGGTTCTAGCCATCTCTTGTAGAGATCGATTCTTTCTTTCAACTACACCGTTTGTTGAGGGGTTCTAGGGGCCGAGAGATCTTATGAAACACCGAGGTCATCACATAATTTTTCTAAGTCTTGATTTTCAAACTCCCTACCTCTATCACTTCTAATTTTTTTGATTTTCAAATCTTTTTCATTTTGAATGACTCTATAAAAAATTTCAAGAATGGAGTGAGTTTCATTTTTATGAGCAAGAAAGTGAACCCAAGTATATCTAGAGTAATCATCAACTATAACAAGTACATAGAGTTTCCCGGCTAAGCTAGCCGTTCTCTCCGGACCGAAGAGATCCATGTGAAGTAACTCTAGAGGTCGAGAAGTGGTAATATCTTTCTTTCTCTTGAAAGATGATTTAACTTGCTTGCCTACTTGTCATGCACTACATATTTTATCTTTTGAAAATTTAGTCTTTGGGGGGCCTTTGACTAAATCATTTTTGGATAAACGATCAATGAGGTCCATACTAGCATGTCCTAGACGTCTATGCCATAACCAACTATTTTCGCTAGATGTGACAAAACATTTAACATCTTGATCATGCAATTCACATAGCAACAAAGTATACAAGTTTCCATTTCTTTTGGCATTGAACATTTGCTTCCCATCTTTCTTGATTATGCATGAATTTGTCCTAAATATAACATCATAGCCCTTGTCATAAAGTTGACTAATACTAAACAAGTTATGCTTCAAACCATCAACTAAAAGCACATCATCTATAGAGAGAGAAGATGAAATACCGATTGAGCCAATTCCCATAATTTTGCCTTTAGAGTTGTCTCCAAAGGTAACATTTCCTCCTTCATATGGTTTTAGTGAAATAAACTTTGATTTATCTCCCGTCATATGCCTTGAGCATCCGCTATCAAGAAACCATTTTTCTTTTTATGCGGACTTCAAGCATACCTACAAAACAAGTTCAAGTAATTTTTATTGGTACCCAATCTGTTTTGGGTCCATTTTGGTTAGATAGATACGCAATAGTTTCTTTTGGAACCCAAATTTGTTTCATTACAACATTCTCTTTTCTATGAAAGCATGCACTAGTCCCTTTCGGAACCCAAACCATTTTTGACATAATTTTCTTCTTTCTATGAAAGTATACATTTGCTTTGTGTCCTTTTCTATTGCAATAGTAACAAGTAACATGTTTATAATCATTTGAAGATGCATGAGATGATTTTCTAGTAAATGTAGAGCTAAGTGATTTTCTCTTTTTCAAAATGAGAGCATTTTTGTCAAAAGCATCATACCCTAGACCGCATTTATCAAATGATCATTTTTGTCTTCCTAACATGATACTAAGGTTCTCTTTTCCTTTTGTAAATTTTACTAAAACATTTATTTGATCATCAATAGTATTTTTCAACCGAATATTTTCCTTTTCTAGCTCTATGCTTTTGTCATTGCAAGAAACTTCTAAGCTTGAACTAGTGAGACTACATGAAGATTTAGCTTTCTTAAGAAGGATATATTTTCTAGCTAATTTTTCGAATTCATCATGTAATTCTTCAAACACATCTTGCAATTCATTGTAATCAAGAAGAAGTTCATCATATGATAGTTTATCTAGATCATTTAAATTTAAATGTACCTCTTCTTCATTTGCCATGAGACAAATGTTTGCCGTTTCCTCACTACTTTTCTCCTCATCCGAGTCGCATGAGTCGTAGTCCTCCCATGTGACATTCATTGCCATCTTGCTAAGTCTTTTCTCGTTTTCCTTTTTGAGCTTGAAGCAATCGCTTTTGTAGTGTCCCGGCTTACCGCAATTAAGACACGTTGGGGGTTCTTTTTTGCTAGGCTCGCCTCTTGGATAGATTCTCTTCACGAATCTTCCACCATTTGCTTTCTTTCTTTGAAGGTGTCTCTGGAATTTTTGGGTGAACAAGGCAATGTCCTCATCCTCTTCTTCTTCACTCGGCTCATTCTTTTCAATTTTGGTGAAAGCTTGCAAAGCTATCCCCTTTCTTGGCTTGATGTCGTCTTCACGAGCTTTTAATGTTATTTCCCAAGTGAGTAGAGAGCCGAAAATTTCATCGAGACTCATGGTGTTGAGGTCGTGAGCTTCTTTGATAGCCGTTACTTTTGCATCCCATTTTGTCGGGAGACTTCTAAGCACTTTTCGTGACGCATCGGATCTAGGAACAATTCTACCAAGATGCTTTAGTCCATTCAAAATATTTGTGAAGCGAGACATCATATAATTCACATTTTCATAATCTTTCATAGCAAATAATTCATATTCATGCATGAGTATGTCAATTTTAGATTCTCGTACTTGAGATGTACCTTCATAGGTTACCTCAAGTTTATCCCACATTTCTTTTGCCGTTGAACAAGTAGATACACGATTAAATTCATTTGAACTTAAAGCGCAATTTAAATTTACTTTGTCTTTAGCATTGTACGACATGAGTTTGCGGTCATCATTATCCCATTCATTAGGTAATTTGGGGACGGTTTTTCCATCAACAATTTTAGTCAATGCAAATGGTCCTTCAAGAACTACTTGCCAAATTTGGTAATCGATAGCTTGAAGAAAATCTATCATTCTAGTTTTCCAATAGCTATAATTTGATCCATCAAACCATGGGGGCCTATTATTCGATTGTCCTTCAACATGAGTGACTAAATTTGATGACATGATCGTTCTCTAAGATGGTTAAGTCTAAGATAAATAGAGATTAGGCTCTGATACCAATTGTTAGTCACTAATTAACCCTAGAGGGGGGGGGGGGAGTGAATAGGGTGTTCAAAAATAATTCTAATTCTTTTCGAAATTGGAACACACTCTAAACAAAAATCAATTTCAAAAAAATCAAGTGGATGATTCAATTTAAACTTCTCTAACTATTAATTTCAAGACAAGATAGCATACAAGATATTTAAGCAATTATAGCATGCAAATAAATCAAGTAAAGAGAAAGAGATAGAGAGATTGACACCGTGATTTTTTCGAGGTTCGGTAAGTCCTACTCCTCGACTCAAGAACCCCTTCTTGAGACTTTTCCCGATCCTTTCACTATGGCTCTTCCTTCACAGGTGGAATGGCAAACATTTACAACACAAGCCTCTCGAGCTTGTCTCTCAATCAAGAGAACAACCCTCTCTTGATCAATCGGTGGACTTCACTTGTTCGAGATTACAAATTCGTATGTAATCAATAAAATCACTCAAGAACAAAAACACTCAAAACCCAAAGGTTTTTATGGAAGATAAATCAATATAAGCTCAAGTATTTTTGGTGATTTTACAATAGCTCTAGAAATGTATTCTCAAATGATATGATCAATGAATGATATTTGGAGAATAAGAAGAGATACTAGAGGTTTTGATTTTCAAAGAAACTTGGAGAAAATCAGATTTTCAAAACTTGGCTTCAATGGTTTTTGTAGAGGAAATTTCTGCATAATTTTTGATAGCTTTCTTTCTCTTTGTATTTCAATCTCTACATCTTCAATATACACATATCATTCTATATATAGCATTGCATTAGGGTTTTGAAGAATGATTATTGTATTTGAGAAAACACAGCCGTTTGAAGTCCATAAACATCTGCTTAAAACATGGAAAATGTTTGTGCCGAATCTGCAGATTTTAAGGAACAAACTAGTCGACTACATTGAAGTTGTAGTCGACTAAATTGGACCATCTAGTCGACTAGATTGAGTTCTAGTCGACTACATTGGACCATCTAGTCGACTAGATTAGGTTCTAGTCGACTACAAAATGTAGTCTAGTCGACTTAAGCTTATTTCAGTCGACTACTTTGATGTGGATGAAAAGCCTGAAGCTACTGATTGTTTTAGTCGACTATATTGAAATACACATGGTGATTCTAGTCGACTACAACTTAAAAAACATTTAATAAAAATATTTTTCTTTCCGTTTAAGTTCAGTAAAGCATTTTTCATTCCATTTAAGTTCGGTTCATTTTATACTTGAGCTTATACGATAATATCGACGCATAAAATTACCTTGTTACAATGATCGCTCCCCGACCTATCTACCCCAAGTATTGAGTCTTCGACTTTCGTCTTTGCCGTTGAATTAAATGATTTTCCATTTTGCGCTTCAATTTCTTTCACAGCTTTTCGCTTTAAATCAAGCTTTCTTTCCGAGCTTGCTTTTCGAGTCATTTCCTTTCCGAGTTTAATTTCTGAGTCGTTCACCTGTCTTTTGCTGAAAATATAAACTCGATAATTCATTAGTATCAAACACTCTTCAATGGTTTGTTATCATCAATTGTGGAATTGTTTGCCGAGAGTAAATTTCAAAGCCAACACTTTCCAAAATTAAGACCCCACATTTGGCCTATAAATACAAGGCCACCCAACACATTTGGGGAGATAGAAAAAGAGGAGAAGGAGAAGAAGACTACAACAAAGCTCTGTCGACTCCAACTCAACAAAACCTTTAAAATTCTTGAAGACGAAGAACAGCAAGCACGCCACACCTGTGTCGTTCTTCTTCAAAGACCTTCAACAAATCAAGACCTCTTCAATCCCGAAGAACACAAGCAACAATCAATTAACGGTTCAAGATCAAGCTTTCAAAGCCCTTGCACCAGAGTTTTAGGAGATTTAATCAGAGGAAGACTCTTATTTTTTTAAGAATCGATCAAAGAGAATTGTACAACTTATTTTATAATTTATTATCAATAAAATTAATTGTTTGCTCTTATTTTGTTTCCTAGAATTTCGGAGACGAAATTTGTGTTTACAGTTTCCAGTGGGGCTATGGCTATAGCACGAGGAAAGAAATAAGGTACGCTTTACACAACCACCAATTTTAGCACAGTGATTACAATTGCAGAAGGCAAGGAGGATCACAACTTATGGCACCAGATGCTAGATCACATGAGTGAAAAGGAGCTCACGGTTATGCTCTCAAAGGAAAAACTACCAGTGAAATCGATTGACATCGACTTCTGCGAGTATAAGCAGGAGAGGGTTAGTTTCAAGAGCAACAACAGAAGTCTCGCAGTGGAGAAGCTTGAGCTTGTTCACATTAGTGTCTGGGGGCCAACAACTATCTCATCTGTTGGTAGAAAGTCTTACTTTGTGACTTTCATTAATGACCATTCCAGGAGGATATGGGTTTATTTCTCGAAGCATAAATCTGAGGTGTACGATGTGTTCAAAAAATGGAAAGCCATGGTAGAGAAGGAGATAGGGTTGAAGGTAAAGAAACTGAGATCCGACTTTGGTGGAGAAAACGAAGACTCCGGGTTCAAGAACTTTTTCAATAAGAACAAGATCAGATCAGAGAAGAATATTTAAAGTACACTACAACAAAATGGCGTAGCAGAAAGTACGAACCGGAAAGTGACCGAGATAGCCAGAAGCATGCGCATTCAGGTAGGGTTGCCAGAACAGTTCTGGGCAAAAGCATTCAGTACAACAACGTATCTTATGAATCGTGGTCCATCAGTACCATTGGAGCACAAAATACCAGAAAAGGTATGGAGTGATGAGGCACAGAGTGATCATGTGTATGTTTAGATAGAAGATGTTCTAGACAGTGAAAGTCCTCAGTCAGAAGAACATGTTGCAGGTAGCAAGACTCAACATGTTGATACACCGCAAAATTTGTTGCTTACAGATGGAGATGAACTAGATGATGATGAAGCATGCAGTGTAGCATATGCGAGCCAGTGGAAGTTTGCGATGGAAGATGAGAAGAAGTGAAAGCTAACCGAGCTGCCGGTAAGGAAAAAAGCTATCCATTCTTCGATTGTGAAACATAATACCATTCATTCTAGCATTGATGAAGTAGAGGGTTTGCATCTAGAGTTGTTAGCTGGCAAATTTGTTTTCCTCCAAGGTTACCTAAATGAGGAGTTTTATATGCATCAACTGGAAAGTTTCTCAGTGAAAGGGAAAAAGAAGACAAACACGACAAAAGTTTGGAAGGCGAAGTCAGAAGCGACAATGGTTGCAAGACAAAGTGGCCAGAAGCAATAGAGGTCACATGTTCTGTAGAAGACTAGATATTGCTCATGCAGTGGGAGTTATTAGCATGGTCATGTTGACCAAAGTGGTGAAAACAGAAGAACTGAAGTTATGCGCAACTTCAGTGGGTCTTCAAGCTTGAAGACAAGAATGAGGGCACCGAGCACTAATCATTGATGGAGTTGATTGATGGAGGAAAATTCGTCAAGTGGAAGATTGTTATATTATGGTGACTCCTTTGTTAAAATGATTGAAAGTTGTCCCACATTAACTAAAAGGCAAAATCACCTCTATATCTTTCCTTATAAATATAGAGACTCTTGTATTGTATTCTTTGTACCAAAAGTGAGAGCCAGAACAAGTCGGCGCCAGAGAGCCAGTATAGGCCGGCACAACCAAAATATGCCGGTACCGGTGTGAGTGAAACACCTAGTGCGAGTGAAGCACATGCGGTACACAGAGATAGAGAGAAGAACAAATACAAAGTGGTATTTCTTGGTGTGAGTGAAACACTGGTCAGAGTCAGGAATAATATAAGTTTATATTATTCCGGTGATACATGCTTGAGTATACACTGTGTGCGTGCGTGTGTATGATCTGCGGATCATCCCCTTGTAATCCTCTCATTGATTATAGTGAAACGGTGTTCTCTATGAACGTAGACTGATTTGACTGAACCACGTATATATCTTTGTGTCAATTGTCTTGGTGTGTGTTTTCTGATTTGCAGGTGTGCACAACTTTGAATAGAGGTTGTGAAAACCCTAACAAGTGATCTTGGGTGGGTGTAAAAACCCTAACAAAAAGTGTCATATGTTTTGAAACTCGTGAATTTATATACACAAAATTAAATTTTAGTGTATACCGTATATACATAAAGTATAGGGGGCAATTCGGACATAGGAGGGGTTAATTGATTAAATTAGAAAACACATGAGGCAATCCGGATATAGGAGGATTACTTGATTAAATTTAATAGTAGATGGGGTTTACTGAAATTAACATAAAAACTATACTATGCAAATGATTTCAGATCCCTTTCTATGCAGTAACCGGTTCAATAAGATGAACATCTCACCACATGGCATGCGGCCTTCACTGAACCCGACTTTATCTGCTTGATTGATATTTATTGTGTACTATGCACTGAATTGCCTAGTAAACGAGATGATTAATTCGGGTCTGAATTCGGGCCTTGAGATTTGTTGAAGCCTTTAAATTAACGCAAAGCGATTCAAGGACAAAGGAATTCTGAAAGAACTCTTTCAAAAATCAAGTAAACAAATTTCAAAGCAGTTTTTCAATTAAAAAAATCAAAAACAAAAATCCCATCCAAAGTGGGCCAAGAGGTCAATCAACTATGAGTGCCACTATTATTACTAATAACAAATATTTACAACATCACTTCCCCATTACTCCAAGGTAAGACAACATCATATGCACAAAACCATATGGAAAATGGCACTGATGTAAGAATCTTGAATCGTTTCACTTAGAGAAAAGGAGAATCTTCCTTTAGATATTGGATCATTGTGCTTGTCTTTGTCAATATGATTTAGAATACATATATATAGAGAGAGACAGAGGGAGAGAGAGGAGGGGAGGAAAAGAGTGTGTCCATGTTCATATAATCATAGTTACTACCCAATTAGCATATTATATGGAACAAGGGAATTTAAAAGAAAAAGAGGGGACAAAACGGGTAAATGCCCCAAAAAAAAAAAAAAAAAAAAAAAAGTAGAATTAAAATTTGGCGACTTCCAAAAGGCAACTTTAGGTAGTAGCCACCCAAAAAGGCTCCCAATTACATAATCCCTCTTTGTCACGCCCGCCTTCCTTGCATCTACTTGGCCTTTGCAAACTTTCCATTCCCTTTTCAAGCCCAATCTCACAACTATTGCCATCCATGTCCTCCCGCACACATGCATCACTCACTCCTCCATTTTCTTCTTCTTCTTCTTCTTCTTCTTCTTTCTCATCTTTTCCCTCATTTTCAAACCCATCCTCTTCATTTTCCTCTCCGCTTTCCTCTTTTTCTTCAGCTGCCGCATCCGAGTCAAAAGTACAACTTTCACAGTCCTTCACGAATGACATTCGAAGACGGCCATTGCTTCTTTCAGCTTGAAGATAAGCATGCGTTGATGGCGCCTCCACCGCATTGATAATCAATCTACCCCCTTCGCGGTGGTGCCTAATCTGGACCGGGATTGAACCACTCATTGTTTTCAAGGGAGGTGGAAAGTCCCTAGAATTCATTTTCCTAGATACCAAACACTGGCGTGGCTTAGTTTGCTCCCTTGGTGGTGATTTTCCATACTCAAAATCCAACAAAGGGTAGCCAAAAATGCTGCTTTCGGCTATGTCAGTGCCAGTTTCGCTACCCAAATTTTCAGTACACAACTTCAAGCTCTTTTCACTTAGCATAGAGGAACACTTCTTCGGAGGGACATATGTGGTTTGTTGGGGACTAGTTTGGGTGGTGTTGGACAGAGCTTGGAGGAAACTCCAACCACCCAATTCAGGATTTGACAAGGACATGTGGTTTTCAGTAACAGATAGAGCTTTGTTGTTGTATTGGGACTTCTCTAGAAGACCAAGTTCTGTGGCTAGACCAATGGGTTCAGAGAAGTGTGGTCTTGGTGAAGCCAGTTTGAGCCTCAGTGTCCTGGTCTCGACCAGTTGGGACTCGAGACATGACTGTTGTCCTTGACACACCACAGTGGACATAGTGGCTGAAGATGGAAAAATGTTGAATTTTAGGAACTGAGGCACAGGGAAACAGAGGAAGTTATGGTTTTGAGTGTATTGAAAAGGTTAGATATATATAGAGAGAGAGAGATGGCAAAGTGGGGAAGGTAGAGGAGAGGAGGGTTGAGGAAACTACACATGATGGAAGTGGGGAGGTGGGTGTGGATTTATAGTCATCAAAAGTGCCCTAGAGAAAGAGGGAAAACACCTTTTCGCACCACTTGAAATAACACAATTTTTAATTTGCCTCACTCCAAAAGAGAATATACAAGTAAATTAGTGTAAGTTGTGTAACTATTTGTTTTTTTATTGTGTCTATTATTTCGTGTTTTTCTGTAGAAAAGAACAACCTAGCTACATAGGGCTATAAGGCCTGTTTGGTAGGTGATTTTTTTGGTTTGGTTTAATCTGGTCTGGTCTAATATAATCTGAAAAAGTCTGTTTGGTAAGCGGTTTGGTATTACTATTTATTTATTATTTATTATAATATTTATTTATGTATTATTTCTTTCTTTATTTATTATTTCTTCACTTTATAATATATTTTATTATTTATATTATTATTTATTAATTTATATATTAATTTATAAATATATTCTATTTATTTATTGTTATTTCATTATTTAATTCATTTTATTTATAAATTATTTATTCATTTTTAATTATTTAAAAATATATTTTATTAATTTATTATTATTATACTCATTTTTTATTATTATTATGAAGTATTTATTCATTATTATATTTACTTATTATTTATTATTATATCTATTTATTATTTTTTATTATATTTATTTATTATTATTATTTATTTCATTTTTTTTTATTATTTATTATTTTTATTATATTTTTAAATATGTTTTATGTAATTTATTATTTATTTTATTAATTTATTATTATTATTTATTATTTAGTTCATTTATTATTATTATTATATTTATTTATTATTATTGTATTCATTTATTATTATTATTATTATTATGTTTTATTTAATTTATTATTTATATTATTAATTATTCAATTTTAATTATTTATAAATATATTTTATTATTTATTCATTTATTTATTATTATATTTATTTATTATTATTATATTCATTTTTTATTATTATTAGGTATTATTTATTTCATTTTGTTTATTATTTATATTTTATTTTTAAAATATGTTTTATTTAATTTATTATTATTATTATTATTAATTTATTATTATTGTTTTCTTTTTTAATTATTTATAAATATATTTTATTAATAAGACCAAACCGGACCACCAGGAACCACCTTTTTTTTTGTCTGAAATGATGTCATTTTGGTCTGATTTGGTCTTACTTGGTCTAACCAAAAATTTAGGACTAATGCTACCAAACATGGTCTGATCCCATAAAACACAAGACCAGACCAGACCAGCTGGAACCGAACCACCTACCAAACAGGGCCTAAATGAACCAAGACGTGAAGAGGCTCAGGCTCCACTCGTTAATAGATAAATTCAACTTGAACATTTCAAAACTCGGCTCCCCCAACTCGTGAACAACTCGTTATAGTAAAATTATCTCAAAATCTCCATAATAAGATGTCGGTATTTCATAAATCGCAAAAATAATTGTTTAAAGGGTTAATTTCAAGAAACCTCCATATGCTATTCAATTTAATCAATTAATTCTTATTGTGTCCACTTTGCCCCCAATACTATCTAATTTCATCACTATGCCCCATCCTCCTCACATTTAGAATCAAAATGTCTAAACTACCCTCCCTTAATAGTATAAGGGGATTTAGTGAAATAAACCCTTTAAAAAATTATTTTTCAAAAATAAATTATATTTTTCGTAAAAACTATAAATTCCAAAATATATATATATATATATATATATATATATATATATTTCAGAAAATATGATTTTTTACGAAAAATAAATTTTTTGCGAAAAAATATATATTATGTTCCAAAATATGATTTTTTTTCCGAAAAAGTATATATTATGTTCCAAAATATGATTTTTTTTCCGAAAAATATATATTATGTTCCAAAATATGAATTTTTTTAGAAAAATAATTTTTTTGCAAAAAAGTATATATTATGTTCCAAAACATGAATTTTTTCCGAAAAATAATTATTTTGCGAAAAAATATATATTATATTCCAAAACATGAATTTTTTCTGAAAAAAATCTTTTTTGCGAAAGATATATATTATGTTCCAAAATATGATTTTTTTCCGATTTTTTTTTTTTTTTTTTGCGAAAAATATATATTATGTTACAAAATATGATTTTTTTTCTGAATTTTTTTTTTTTGCGGAAAAGTATTTATTATGTTCCAAAATATGATTTGTTTTCCAAAAAATATTTTTTTGCGAAAAATATATATTATGTTCCAAAATATGATCTTTTCCGAAAATATTTTTTTTTGCGAAAAATATATACTATTATGTTCCAAATAATTATCTTTTCCGAAAAATATTTGTTTTTAGAAAAAAATATACTATTATGTTCTAAAATATGATTTTTTTTCCGAAAAATAATATTTTTGCAAAAAATATATATTATTTTTTCCGAAATAATTGATATTTTTGAAAATAATATACTCCCTCCGAAAAATAATATTTTTGCAAAAAATATATATATTGTTTTGAATTTATAATTTTTGCAAAAAATATAATTGAGTTTCGAAAAATAATTTTTTAAAATGGTTAATTTCACTAAACCCCCTTATGTTATTGAATGTAGTTTAGGTATTTTGACTCAAAATGTGAGGTGATGGGGCATAATGATGAAATTTAATAGTATAGGGGGCAAAGTGAACACAGTGGGGGATTAGTTAATTAAACTGGATAGTATAGGGGAGTTTCTTGAAATTAACCCTTGTTTAAAATTATAAGCCTAATACAATCATTTTGTAAGAATTATTCCAAAAAATCTATAACAGTGAAAAAGAATAGAGATAAGGAAATAAACAAATGAAAAGATGTTAAAAACAAACATGTAACAACTCAATCTAAATAATTATTGAGAAGACTGATAAATGTTACTGATAGAAAACGTATACTAAAAAATTATAAACTATTGAATTATTTCAAATGTCAAAATATCCAGAAGCGTAGAATCTAAAAGCTTGTGTTATGAATTGTTTTGATAATCACTGACTAAACCACATAAACACTTCTGAAAAGTTGTGGAAAGATCTTCCTCGTCGATAGGGTGGCTACCAGTCACCTATATATTTTCCACAATCCAAATTCTTGTTTGATGGTTAATAGGATTATATTGTGCGATCAAGAGAGAGAGAGAATCATGAAACAAAGTCACATTTTTTTTTATTTTTTATGTTCTTCCCCATACATAAGTGTTGAGCAATTTGAAGGGAGATCATGAAGAAGAAATAATAGAAAATGTGGTTCAACCACGACAGAAAAAGCCCAAAAGGCTACATTCTTTCATTCTATATTCTCTTGGTTTTTATTACAATAATCACCCATATATATAGGTGAAATAATTTAATAAATATATAAACATATCAATGGAGGATTCCTAGAATCACTCCATAAATTACTCCAATCAAATCAAGTTAATGAGCGATTTTAGGTTTCAATCACTCCTATAATAATATTATCCAACAATAAGATATATTTCGTTGCTTCAAATAAGGTCATGGGAATATATTGTAACAACTAATAGGAGAAAATACAATCTCATTTCATCACGTCGATACAATTTAAATTCGATTTAAAACTATTTGGATGATGTGATATATAGGTTTTAAGACTCACCCAGCCCGTATTCCTACAGATACAAATAAAACGAGCTGTTAAAACTAGAGCTCATTCGTGTAGTATATGGACTGAGCCCGAGTACAATATTTTGTACTCGTTTATCAAATGAACCGAGCTTGAATGTTTCGAAGTTCGGTTCGGCTCGATTCATATTCCACCTTAAACCTACAGGCACGATATTAGCTATTGTCAAATTTAAAACTCCGATTATGTGCAATTTCCTGCATATTACGCATATAATTTAAATCTAGATAATTTGTGCTTTTGTCAAAAGTGAGTGCAGAAAGTCCGAGTTTATCATTTTTCTCGGAACACTTCAAAAACAGGATGTACCATGGGATCAGCGGCCGCAGCGGCCACACTATTTTTTTTACCTTAACTACCCTCCAATTTAAAATATATGCAATTCTGCCCCCACTGGATTCTTTCAAAAAATATCCTAAGATCCCCACCAAAATTTCAATTTTGTGATCCCCTTCTAATATAAATCTCTAGATCCCTCATTGAACACAACCATTTGTAGAACTAAATTCAATGAAAGTAAATGGATTATTTTGGAGTAAAAGAAAATAGTATATCTATTGTTTGTTTTATTTTTAATTTTTTTTGAAGCAATATGAATCACTAAGTGAGTTGAAAATGGGTTTGATAGGGATATACACGTGAACATAAATGTGGTAGAAGAGGAGACAGAAGGTGTGTTAATAATGCTCCAAAATACCCACCTCTATTATTCCATTTTTTCTTCTACATCCAAGAGAAAGCCAACAAAAAAGGCCGGGAAACAAAATGATTCTACCAAATGTTTCTTGACAGTGATTGCTATTTGCCTACCTCCACATTTTTGGACTTTTTATTTTGTTTGAATTAAAAAAAAAAAAAATATCATGTTTCATGAATGATTCAGATTGCTAGGGAGTCAAAATCTATGTTGATTGCATTCAAAGGGAATAAAGAGAAGGGACACCACAGCCCACGCATTTTGAAATTTCTAAGCACTGAGGAACTTATATAAAATGCATATTATTCATCCCCTCAGCATATGTGAATTTACCAACCTAACTTCCTCCTTTTGACATATTTCAAAACAGAAGTAACAAAAGTTGATGCATAAAATATGTGGCAACCTGGTAATATACTGCAAATTGAAGGCCAATATATTTAATACATGTGCAAAATACGTTTTGCGTTGTTGATAAGTTTGAGCTAGGAGACAACGAGCTGGAATCCTTTTTCCATGCTGTGACTAACCTTATGATTATTGTCATTATATAAATTTTAAATTAAGGGCCCGTTTAGGAATTATTTTTGTTTACAATTTATTATTTATATATATAAATTTAATCCAAAATATATTTGTTAATTTTGTTTGTGTTTATCATTTATATAAACAGGTATAAATATTTTTTTGAACATAAGCTTAGTTTTAATAAACACCAAATCCTTGTTTATCAATTTTTGTTTATAATTCTACTGTAGCCGAGTATATATAAGAAACATTTCATGTGCTTTGTAGGAATAAATTAAAAAATATTTATAAATAATAATAAAAATAATAAATTAAATTAAATATATTTAAAAATTAAATATAAATAAATAAATAATATAAATAAAATATATTTATAAATTAATAAAAATAAATAAATAAATAATACAAATAATAATATAAATAAAATAATTGAATAAATAATATTATGAATAAAATATATTTATAAATTATTAAAATTAAATAAATAATATAAATAAAATAAATGAATAAATAATATTATAAATAATAAATAAAATAAAATATATTTATAAATTAATATAAATAAATAATATAATTAATAATATAAATAAAATAAATGAATAAATAATATTATAAATAATAAATTAATATAAAAATATTTATAAATTAATATAAATAAATAATAAATAAATTATATTTTTTTTATAAATTAAATAAAAATGAATGAATAAATAATTAACAAAATAATAAATAATAAATAAAAAAAATTAAATAATACATAAAAATAATAATAAATAATAAAGTTAACAAATTTATTTATTTATTTATTTATTCAAAATAATTAAACATTTTTACATTATCAAACAATGTATCTATTTATCGACAATAACAAATAAACATAATCACTGTTTATGTTTATCATAAACGATAAATAATAAATATAAGCAGTTACCAAACGGGCCCTAATATGTTTTGATCACAGAAAATTGTGCAATAATCATATTATAATAAGTGCATATTTAAATACCGAGGAAAAGAATAATAATAAACATGAATAAGTTTAAAATGACAATACTCTTTAATAAAACCTAATAAATGAAAAACGAATCCATTTTATAAATTATAATCAAATGAAAAGAATATGGGTAAACAGTTTTGTCTAAACGTTGTAATTTATGATAATGAATATTGCTACTTGTCTCAAAATTCATAGGTAATCAAGGTAAATAATAAAAAAATTGACGGGTGTTCTAACAAGGAGAAATTAGAGACTTATCAATCAGTTGAATCTATTGAATATAATACATCAGTAATGTTAAAGGGTCTTGTCACACATTAAATTTGAATAGAAAAGTGTGTAAGAACAATTGAGTGTTGTGAGTTGGGTAAAGTTAGGAAAAATTGACGTGACTAAGCTGTTAACGAGTCTTCGACAAGCATCGTCAATCACAAATCAAGTATAAAGTGATCAAGAATACAAGAGAAGTGCAACAAAGATGGTTGGAAGCAAGCAATGATAAGAAATTACAAAACTGGAAATTTGTGTTACGAGATCTTGAACAAAAGTTTGAGAACTCGACTTTCTCGAGAACTAGTAAAAGGGACCGAGAACTCGTTAAATGACTCCGCCACTAGCTACACTGACGCAACTTGAAAAACATATCCAAAGATATTGGTCCGCCACTAGCACCCACGAGAACTCGGTAAAATTCCCACGAGAACTCAATGTTTTTAATGTCCCGAGTTTTTGAGTTGGTTGACATCAGTTTTTTAATATGCGTGGATTTACTAAGTTAAAGTCTCCTAAACAAGTTTTGATGTGATTAAAAGATATTATTGGTATATTGGCCAACATTTGAGGACTTTATGGTAAAAAATCAAAAACTTGGAGGAAAAAAGAAATCTGAACCCTAATAGGAGACTTTTCTCTCTATATATAGGAGTTAAACTTGAGAGAAGAGGTGTGGGTTGTGAATTATATTTTTGTGAGAGCCCCGCGATTACATTATAGATCATATTCGTTTGCAGAGAGAGAAATAAATAAATTGCTTGATCATCCTATATCAAAGTTCTCTCTTATTTTTGGAGGTTTCTAATTGTGCTTCAACGGTTGAGATCTTTATGCACAATTGCATAATCTAGTTGCTGAAAAATCATCACACCACCAGCTGCAATGTATTTGCATCCTTTGAGAAGCGAGGCCGTCAGAGTACAGAGATCGGAGCGGGAAGCTTCGTGGGAGCGTGAGTGAATCAAGATTTTCAGACGTCGAGTGAAAAAGGGCAAAATCAGAGTTATTGTAAGTCCTAACTTCATAGAATCTGTACAAATTCTTTGATTCATAGTGCATCGATAACAAAGTGTATCCGTAATTTTTTACTTGGAGCTTTTCCAAGGTTTTTCAATGTAAAAATATTTGGTGTCATCTCTGTTTTATTTTCTGCACTTATATTTTATTATTGCGTGGATTATCTTGCTAAAGAATTGAATTAAAATTGATTATTGTGCAATTAAAATTTTAATTTGTCAATAAATCAATATAACGCCTATTCACCACCCTCTAGGCTTGTTCCACCGTCTCCTAAGTAATTTCAAAGTGATTGAGTGTATAAATTGGTGGACGTTTGTTTCACCTATCAACTAAGTTTTTGGATCAAGTTGCGAATAGTTGATATTAGAGATAGACTCAATCCTTGATTCAGTGTCATGCTAAGTGCCCACTTGAATGTGCCCAATCCAGGAGGAGTCCAAGTTCATGGTCAGACATGTATATTAACATCATGATATTCATGCTAAAACATAAAACACAAATCGTGGAACATAAACCTAATGATCTTAGAATATCTATCACGCTCACACTATATTCATTAAGTAGAAATAAATCATAAATCCCTCATAACTATGATAATAGTTATTCACCTATTTGCGATTCATAAATCTTCACGTTTGATCCATCATCATTAGCCATCTCGATCCATCATCATAGAAAATCCTTATTTGATCTAAAGTCCGCAGATAGAAGAAAACCATAAAAGAAATAGGGTAAGGAAATAAGGTTTCTCTCTTCTGACCTTTTGCACACACGTTAAACCATTATTGTGTTGTATCGTTGATGTGTATAATTGATGAAATATATGCACTTTTATAGGTAGAGAGATGACCCGTTTCCTACTACAACTTGTTCACCAAGAAAACATTAATTCTCACTTTCCATCAAAGTTGGGACAATAAAGGAAATAATTTTCCATCAATAATATATAATATAAAATTATATATTTGATCAAATCATGTTTATAATCTGATATCTATTTACGATACCATTATCATATGTCTAAATAATTATGTGAACCACAGAATATTAAAATATTCTTATTAGGTTGGGTGATCTAATGGTAAGGAGGGCGTTGCACTTGTTTGTTTGGATGGAAGAAAATATTAGGGATGTGTATTTTTTATTTATTAAATGTATGTTGCACTAACGGATATGGTGATTTGGTGCCATATTAGTGATTCAGCTGGGACAAGGGTCACTACCAATCCCAGCATGACAACCTAATTGAATGAAGCCTCTCACCTAACTTTGTATATACCATCCTAATTGATACCTTTTTAACAGATTTTTCTTCCTGGTGAATGGCCTGCAAAATGAAACCAATCTGCTAAGAAGCAAACCTTTGTCTACTACTTTTAATTTTTTATATTTCAGGGCACATGGTTTTCTAGTCTTGAAATTCTTTACTTATTACAATATTCTAAGATACAATTCAATCAAATTTATTTTTTTATTATTAACATTATTGTTGTTTTTGGCATGGCCTATCTTTACCAAAACTAGCTACAAAAAGAAAAATAAGAAAAACTAGCTAGATAATAATTCTCATTAATATAAATGCGGGTCTCAATCTTTACCCGCGTTTAAATGAAACACGTTTGAACCAACCCATGCAAGAGTATTGGAAAAATGATTCTATTTTTTATGTTGATTATGTTGAAACACATATAGATAATATGTGTCTCACATCGGTTCTTTATTGTAAATACTAGTATACTCAGCCTCTATATATAAGTCTTTATGTACAGTTATAATACACACAAAAAATACAATAGTTTTTTCTTCTCTCAAAATTAATTTGGTATCAGAGCCTAATTAATTGGGAAAAGAAAGGAGAAACCCTAACCCTAATTTGCGCCGCCGCCCATCCCTCCAGGTTTTTTTCCTCTAGTTTCTTTTGGTTGATTTCTTTTCTAAGGTTTATCTTTCGGCTGTTGCTGGTTGGAGAGAGACCTAGTTTTTCTTTCTTCTCTTTAGGTCATTTGTGTGTGACCTGGTTAGTTGGTGATGTTGTTGAATTAAAGGCTATTTTAAAACTTTTTTCTATTCTATTCTCTCTTTATTTGCATACGATTGCTATTTGTGATTGGTCTTTCTGGTTGAATGTTGATAATGGCCAAATCTAGTGATGTCATTGTTATGAAGACCGCTACCATTTACCGGAGGGAGGATTAAATCCGAGCTATTGAATGGCCAAGATTTTGTTGCTTGGTCTCGTGCTGTGAAACTCTATATTGGTGGACGTGCCAAAGGGGAATGGCTTCGTGTTGAAGTTCCAAAGCCTACTGAGGAAGGTAAAAGGTTGAAGAAATGGGAGATAGACAATTGTATGATTCTGACTTGGCTCTTTAGATCGATGGAGCCTCACATTTACAATTTATTCATGTTCCATGAGACTGTTGATTTTTTGTGGACCGCTTTAAACGAAATGTATGCTCACTCGCACAATAGGGCTCAAATTTTTTAGTTGTGCCAAGAGATTTCTCATGCTACTCAAGAAGGACTTGGACTGAATGTTGCTCAGTATTTTGCGTATTTGCAGTCACGATGGGATGAGATTGCTTTATATGACCCAATGTCTGATTATGGGATTATGGCGAGTACTCATGTTAAGAAACATGTCAGCTACTGCACCTATGCCTTTCTGATGGGGCTTTGACTAGAATTTGAGCAACTTCAGGTTCAGATTTTGAACATAACTTCGTTTCCATCCTTGAGGGACGCCTACTTGATTAT
This sequence comes from Cornus suecica, assembly GCA_963922005.1. NCBI lineage: Eukaryota > Viridiplantae > Streptophyta > Magnoliopsida > Cornales > Cornaceae > Cornus > Cornus suecica. Next base: position 23,083,510 of record OY998241.1, read on the forward strand.
TGATCAAGAGGAGCGTAGGCGTGCCATTTCGGTCCCTCGTGCTCTTGTTGCTACTAGTAATGGTTTGACTGATGTGATGGCATGTGCTGTATCTGGGTCTTCTGGATCAGGGTCTAGAACTGCCTTGGGGAAGAAAATTTGCCAGCATTGTGGAATTCCAGGCACTTGAAAGATACTTGTTGGAAGCTTCATCTAGAGTTGAAGACACAGTATAAAAAGAAATTCAATCATTCTTCTTCTCGGTTTGCTGGAGTTGCTGAAGTTTCTGGTTCACCAAATTTAGCTACTCAAGTGAACACATTGCAGGCTGAACTATCTACACTGATGTCCCGAACACCTGTCGTTTCAACTAGTGCTCATGCCTCTGTATCCTCCTCAAGTACTCCCACTGCCCTCCATGTTCGCTTTGGGTCTCCTTTATGGATCATAGACTCTGGCGCGAATGATCACATGACTAGTGAGTTAGCTTTATTTTACTCACCCTTGACTTCCCCACATCGTAGTGTCCAGTTTGCTAATGGCTCCTCCACTACAATTAGTAGTGAAGGGGACATTATTCTTACTCCAGATATTACTTTATCTTCCATTTTTCATGTCCCGAAATTAGCATTCAATCTTATTTATGTTAGTCGTCTTGCCAAATCCCTTGACTGTGCTATTATTTTTCATTCTGATTGTTGTTTTTTTCAGGACCGGAATTCGAGGAGGATTTTTGGCAGGGGATATGAGCGGGATGGGCTGTACTACTTCGGGCATCCTCCCTCTTCAGAAACCTCTGCTCTGCAGGCCACTGCTACTATTGTTTTCGATTTTCCAGTTTCTATTTCTATTAAGGATTTACATTTGTGGCATGCTCGTTTAAGGCATGTTAATTTCCATTATTTATGCACTTTACTTACTATTTTTTCTTCTGCATGTCGACAATCTAAATATCAATGCATTACTTGTGAATTGTCTAAACATTGTAGAAAACCTTATATTTCTCGAATGCATCGTTCTCTAGCTATATTTGATTTGATTCATTCTGATGTTTAAGGTCCTTCTTCTGTTACTACCTCCTCTGGTCATAGATATTATGCCCCTTTCATTGATGATTTTTCCAAGTGTTCTTGGGTGTATTTACTAAAGAAAAAGTATGATGTTTTCTCTATACTCAAACAATTTCTTATTATGATTAAAATCCAATTTTGTACCACTGTTAAACAAATTCGCACTGATAATGGGGGGAGATATATCAATTACAGTGTTGTCTCACATTTGTCTAGCCTAGGGATTCTCCAACAGCTGACCGCTCCCTACACCCCAGCACAAAATGGGGTGGCTGAGTGTAAAAATCGTCATATCATGGAAATTACTCGATCCCTTCTTCTAGACATGAATGTTCCTCACAATATATGGGATACCGGTTCTTACTGCTATTTTTTTAATAAATCGTATCTCTAGTAAAGTTCTGGGAGGGAAAACTCCATTTTATATTCTTCAGCCCGATAAACCTTTGTTTTTCATCCCTTTGAAAGTCTTTGGATGTACTTGTTTCACTTAAAATAGGAGTCCTTCCCGTACTAAACATGAAAATAAAGCCCTTAGGTGTGCTTTCATGGGATATGCCTCTAAATCCAAAGGGTACCGTTGTTGTGATCCTCTCTCTAGATGAATGATAATCTCTCTTGATGTTACTTTTTGGGAATATACTCCATGCTTTCCCAAAGGTAGTGACTCCACTCCTATGGATCCTATACCCTTCCCTATTCCTATAGTTGAAGGATATGCTGACAAGTCTACTCCTACTGATCTGCCACCTATTGTTGGTAGCCCTATTTTACAGTACAGCCGTCGCTTTAGACCTCCTATGCTAGATCCTCTTCCGAATGAAAGTACTTCCTCTATTCCTCCTTCTCCCCGGTATCCTACTCGGGATCGCCATCCTCCCGATTGTCTTAATCTATCCTGCATTACTAAACATCCTATTAAGAACCATATTTTGTATAGTGCTCTATCTTCAACTTTTCAGGGATTCCTTGGCAAAATTGATTCTGTTACTGTACCCAATACAATTGGAAAAGCCTCGTTATGTTTAGAATGGACCAAGGCAATGTAGGAAGAAATGAATGCTTTGGAGGAAAATGGAACCTGGGAGTTAGTTCCTCTGCCTGAGGGGGAGAAACCAGTTGGATGCAGGTGGGTTTATACCATCAAATTCAATGCCGATGGATCTATTAGTCGTTATAAAGCCAGGCTAGTAGCCAAAGGATTCACTCAAGTGCTTGCGAAAGATTTCTCGGCTACTTTTGCTCTTGTTGCAAAACTTACTACCATTCGACTCCTTCATCAAATGGATGTCAAGAATGTTTTCCTCAATGGAGAATTGGTTGGGGTGATCTATATGGGTATTTTTATAATCTTACAACGAACAGGGGTATTTGATCAAATTGAAAATCATAGTGGATTTTTTTGAATAATTTTGAAATTATATGGGGGTTTTCTGATAATTACCCATTTTTTTCAAGGCATATGTGCTACTGTTCTTAACATTCTTTTGTATTGCAACCTTCTTTATAATTTATAGGGTGATTTGTATTGACAACCCTTGAGGGATTAGTTAATTGCAGGTAGATGCTGGTCAATGGACTATTTTGTATTGACACCCCCTGAGGTTTGTAAAGTATTGCAATGAGATCCCTTGGATGCATAAAATGACTTTAGTGCCCTTGATTAATTTAATTTTTATGTGAAATCTCTAAGTTACCCCATGCCTAAACCCTACACTTTACCCATTACACCAATTTTAGTGTTACAATTTACCTTTAAATATATATTTCAAAATATGTTTGATGTTTTTAAATTTTTATGTTTAAAATAAAATTATATATATTGTATATCTTATTTATTTATTATCGATTTTTTTAATAATAAGAGTGTGATGATAAGGGTGGTTGGTGTAATGGGTAAAGTGTAGGGTTTAGGTATGGAGATTTCACATGAAAATTAAATTAATCAATGACACTAAAGTCATTTTATGCCTCCAAAGAGTGTCATTGTAACACTTTACAAACCTTAGGGGGTGTTAATGCAAAATAATGTATTAACCGCCATCTACCTGCAATTGACCAATACCTCAAAGGGTGTCGATGCAAATTACCCTAATTTTTATAGTAAATCAATTTGTTTTAGGTTGGTTCTTGTTAAAGTTCTCTTGGTGTGATCTTTCAGTACCAAAAGTAGCTGAAAATTGTACTTTACTCTCAGTGCGAGATTCATTATTGGATTAATTTTATTTACACTCCCTGAACTATATCAAAATATTATTTTGAACTCTTAGTTTTGCATAATTATAGTCAGATCTCGTAATTAAGAAAAAATAACTCATTTGCACCCCCTTATGTACTTTTCGTACCTTTTCAGACAGTGTTAAATACCTAAAATACCCTTTGCCCTATCCCTACTTTAATATATCAATTTGACCCCCTCAATTTAGAAAATGACTATATTATTTTAGGGGGTGTAAATGAAATTAATATGCATGTATCCGTAATTATGTTTGCGAAATTTAATAGGTCTAATGAAAATATATTTGAAGTTACATGGCAAATCAAAACTATCAGACCGTGAAGATAGGATATCACAGCTTCTAGGATAATTATGGCAAATCAAAACTTTGCTAAATCATTTATTGTTAACATACCTCTGAGACTTTGAAGCATACATACAAAAGACAACCAGTGACATCGAATTGCAGAAAATTTTCAATGAATCATCATTTGTTAGAGAAAATTAACTTGGAATATAATTGGGTTACAGTTATGTAAATGGCAAAAACTGCACAACACAAGAATTTTATATCTTATTCAATTTTGGCTTTTTCTTTATATACATTTTCTTTTTGGGCTTTTAGCCCATTAGGGCAACTCAACTTTGCTTACGTCATTATTACATCATCATCTATGTTTTTAAAGAAATATATGTTGAAATGGGCCTAGTTTTCGGGTTTTGATAACCTTATTGGACCATCAGCCTGTGGGTCCAATTCTTGATGGGCTTCAATGGGCCAGGAGATTTCCACACTTACACAGACCCTCTTCTTGGTGATGGGATTTCGGGCGTTCAGGCCCATTAGCAAGAAGGTAAGGTGGAAAGCCAGATACATTACCCCTCTCGGGGTAACGTGACAGACTAATTAATGTGACGACTGTATCACCATCTGACTGTTTGAAACTCATGGCTCGGGTGGCCTCGATTGGAGAGAAGGAGGCTAAGGAGGCGCACGTGAAACCGCGTGACGCTTCGCTTCTCGTGCGCACGGCTTTTCGAGCACTTCCGCGACCTCTATAAATACCCATTGTATTTGTTGAATACTCATCTCATTTCAAAGCCAATAGCTCTCAGAAAACTCTCTACAACTTGAATTCTTCGCTTATCATTGCCATAGTCCGTTCATTCTTCTAGGAAAACTCATGAAACCTCATCGGGATTCATCCTAGAGTAAGTTCTCTTCTTTTAGCTTTCCTACCTTTCTGTCAATATGTTCGATAGTGACGACACTCGGTCGGGTAGCGACCGTCTCCTCTATTTTGTGGATCCAGATGCTTCCCTTAGCTCTCCATCGGTAGAGGTGGTTAGAACAGTCGGATCCAGTCCTCCTGAGGGTTAACCAAAACGTTGCAGCGGGTGGGGATCCGGCTTCAGGGAGATCAGGAGATCAATTTTATGCCGATCCCCTCCCTCTTGCACATAGTGTAGAAACGGTACTGAAAAGACTGAGGGTTAAGTGCGGGATACCCGATGGGGTGATCATTAAGAATTACCCCAAAAAATATGACTTCAGGAAAGGGGAGGGAGTTATGGATCATCAGATCTTGCTGTCAGTCTTCCACCTTCAGGTTCTTAAATTCCCGATCCACCATTTCTTTCTTTATTCCCTGGCTACCTTGGGTCTGGCTCCGCTTTAAGTGGGGCCTAACTTCTTCAGGATCGTGGCTATGCTCCTGACAATTAATCGGGAGATGGGTCTTGATCTTGGTTTGGCTGAGCTCCTGTTCTGTTACAAGATACAGGACTAGAAAGACTGTAGGGGTCGGTACAATATTTTTCCTTTAAGTGGGAGAAAGATTTGTGATGGCACTGAGAAGTCTAACAAAGGGTGGAAAGAAAGAATGATCCTGGTAAACGGGAATTAGAGGCTTCCCGGCTCAGCCGGATTCAAAGTCCCCAGTGAATTCGACAAACCTTTATTCCTTTCCTTCAAACCATTTCATAGGGGGTCGTGCTATTGCGAACAATTTTATGATAAGTTGAGCCTTCATGTGCTTGAGTTTCTGGGAGCACCCGACCGCTTTAAAACTCCAACTTATATCACATCCCGGTTTGATCTTCTTAAATATAAAATTTGGGGACAACCCCTGAGGATGTGTAACAGTTACCTAACGGGTTCTAATTTGCAGGCCTTTTCAACAGAAGGACATAATACCATGCTGAGGATCTCGACACCGGTCCTTAAGAAGAAGGCCAGGCGAGTAACGGGGCCTGAATCAAACCCTTTTGCACCGAAAAGAGCTGAAGACGATCAATGGTCTCAAAGTACTCCAGCTATTCCCTTGGGGGAAGTTGCTCCAGAAGTGATGGGAAATGTTCCAGTTGCTCCACCTCCTCCTTCGGGAGTAAGTACTGGCGAGTCGCCCATTATCCTTTCTTCGGGGGAAATACCCGTTCCTAGATCCCGACTAATTGAGGGGGGAGAGTTCAGTTTGACGGGAACACATCATCCCCAATATGAGGATCCAGCCATAGCCTTTGATCGATCAGTTAGGCTCCACCTGACTACAGCGTCTTCGCCAAACATAGTGGCGGAGACGGAGGCTGCAACTAATGAGGAGTGACTAGTCCCATGGGAACCGAAGATAATGCTTCTGGGTGGTGACTTCTTGGTCAGGGGATATGAAACTACTGACAATGATGTTGCCCTTCGGGCAATGGGTTTCCATATTTGGACCCCTGTAGACCGAAAAAAGTTGAAGCAGGTCTATTGGGCGGATTTGGCCCTGTCTGGTTCGAAGATTGCTATGAAGGTACGTTTTTGACACGATGTTCCTTTAGTGGTAATTTGTAATTCTTCACATTATTTATTGATCTGTCTAACACTTGCATTTTGGCATATGCTCTACTTGACCCAAGCTTACAACGCAAAGATAGAAGAGGACACTAGGTTGCTCAACAAATCTAATGCACTTTTGAGGGTCAAGGAAGATTCACGACAAAAGGATGTCTCCATGTTATCAATAGCCAATGAAAAGTTGGAGGTTCAGACCAAGCGGGGAATCATTGCGGAACAATAGCTTCAGGCTACCCAAGATCAGATCAAGGAGATGGAGGCGGTCCGGCGGGCCCTATTCGCTGAAGCGGAGTCCCTGAAGACTGAGAATGAGGGCCAGAATGTTGATAATGAGGGCCTAAGGACCTCCAAAGTGAACCTTGTGGAGAAGAAGGTTGAAACTGAGCATCTCTTGGTAGTGGAGAGGTCAACGATGGAGATGTGCCATCGGGGTGGCAACCAGATGTACAAGCGCCTCTGCGACACTGCCTAGTACAGGATCGGGTACGGATAAAGGACATGCTTCAAGGACATCCAGAAACCTGTTGAGGAGAGGAACTTCGTCTTAGTGGAGGAGCTGGATGAGTCCCTGGGCATTGTTCCTCCGTATGATGATCCGGTTGGAGGTCCCAATGACATTCGCTTCTGTGAATTCCTCACCAAGCCTCTTCCGGGGTCTACGTCCGCCTCTGACCCTTCTATCCTCGATGGGACTATTGTTCCTGTTAGCTCAAATGCAGTGGGTACTGATGCTGGCACTTAGGATTCTTCATTTGTGAAACGTAAAAAATTTGTAAGCCTTGGCCACTGGGGCCCATTTTTGAATGAAAAATCATAGTTCCTGTCCAGTTGACTTTTTTTTACTTAGATTTTATCCAAAAAGTATTGTTTTTTTGGGATCAGTGTTGTGTCTTTCGGGCATTTCAAGCCACGTGACAAATATATCAACACTTTGTTTATTTTTTGCAAAATTGTTATCTCTTTCGGGCACTTCAGGTTAAGTGATAGACAAGACCACTTTATTTTGTTCTGCACTATTTGGATCTCTTCAGGATCTATGTTGTGTCTTTCGGGCACTTCAGCCCATGCGATAGACAAGAACACTTTTACTTCTTTTTTGCAATATTTGGATCTCTTCAGGATCAATGTTGTGTCTTTCGGGCACTTCAGGCCATGGGATTGACAAAACAACACTTGATTTATTTTTTCAAAATTTGATCTCTTCAGGATCTGTGTTGTGTCTTTCGGGCACTTCAGGCCATGCGATAGACAAAGTAACACTTGGTTTATTTTTGCAAACATTGATCTCTTCAGGATCTATGTTGTGTCTTTCGGGCACTTCAGGCCATGTGATAGACAAAGCAACTCTTGGTTTATTTTTGCAAAGTTTGATCTCTTCAGGATCTGTGTTGTGTCTTTCGGGCACTTCAGGCCATCTGATAGATAAAACAACACTTGGTTTATTTTTGCAAAGTTTGATCTTTTTAGGATCTGTGTTGTGTCTTTCGGTCACTTCAGGCCCTGCGATAAGCAAAGCAACACTTGGTTTATTTTTGCAAAGTTTGATCTCTTTAGGATTTGTGTTGTGTCTTTCGGGCACTTCAGGCCATGCGATAGACAAAGCAACACTTGGTTTATTTTTGCAAACTTTGATCTTTTTAGGATCTGTGTTGTGTCTTTCGGGCACTTCAGGTCATGTGATAAATAAAGCAATACTTGGTTTATTATTAGTTTTTTGTATCAGTAGATATTTATAAGCTATTTTGCCATAAAAATGATTTTTTATTGATCGGGTGCTATAGCCTTTTTACAAAAAGATCAAAGTAAAAGTAAAACTTGGCCTTTTATGGGTAGTACCGCTTCAGGCGAAAGGCGTTCTGGGAGTTTGGTTCCATTCTACCATCTATATTTCTTCGAACGTGGTATGCTCCACACCCGATGACTTCGGTAATGGTGTAAGGGCCCTCCCAAGGCTCCCTGAGCTTGCTTACGAGCTTAATTTTCGCCTAAGGACCATGTCTCCGACCTGGAACTCTTTTTTTTTTTACTTTTAGGTTGAAGTGGTTTCGGACACGCTGTTGGTAGGCGGTCAGCCTGATCCCGACAGCCTCCCTACTTTCATCTAGTAGATCAAGGTCGTGAGCGAGGTGCTTGTTATTTGGTCCTTCTACCCAGGCTTGGCTCCGGAGGGTTGGAACCCTAACCTCTATTGGGATCACCGCCTCAGCGTTGAATGCCATGGAAAATGGAGTCTCCCTAGTGGGTTATCTGGGGGTCGTTCTGTATGACTAGAGCACTTCGGGCAGCTTCTCGAGCCGGTCCCTTTGGCTTCCTCAAGTTTTTTGGTAAGGGTGTTGAATATGGTTCGATTTATCCTTTTCGCCTGCCCTTTCCCTTGTGGGTACCCGATGGAGGACGTAATCTGGTTGACACAATGCTCGGCAAATAACGCTCTCACCTCTTTGTTGTCAAGATTTGTCCCATTATCCATCATGATTGTCCTTGGTAGCCCAAATCTGCATATTATGTGGGTCCATATGAATTTGATGACGTGGCTTCTCTTGATGGCGGGATAGGCTTCAGCTTCTACTCATTTAGTTAAGTAATCAGTGGCCAGAAGGACATATGTATTTGACCAAATTGCCTTCAGGAGAGGTCCTACGATATCCATCCCCATCGGGAAAATGTGTGCAATATTATGGTGGGATGTAAGAACTCCGGTGGCCGATGGATAATGTCTCTGTGCATCTGGCATGGTTTGTACCTTCGGACGTGATAGATAGGGCTAAAAGTATCCTTGGGAGAGTATCTTATGGGAAAGAGATCTACCTCCGGAGTGGTTCCCGTATGATCCACCCTAGATCTCTTGCATCACTGCACTTGATTCTGATGGCGTAATACATTTCATGTAAGGATCTGAGAAAGATTTTCGATAAACTTTCCCATTTATAACTGAATATCGGGCTGAATTCCTCCTGATCTTGTGAGCTTCAGCTTTGTTCTCTGGGAATGTCCCATTTCTTAGGTAATCCATCAGGGGATCCATCTAGCTGGGCTCCCATGGGATAAACATCACTTGTTCGGGCTCCTGAATACTTGGCTTGATTATAAAGTCTACCAGCGCAACCCGGGTCAGGTCCTCTTCGATTGAGGATGCCTAGCCGGCTAGGTGGTTAGCTACAGAGTTTTTGCTTCTCGGGATCTGAGTAAAGGTTAGTATTTGAAAGCTTTCTGCTTCTTTTAACATGAGTGCCCAGAAAGACTCCATTTTTGGATCTTTTGTCTCGTATTCCCCTTTAATTTATCGAATGACTAGCTGAGAGTTGTTGTGTATTGCCAGGGCTTGGATCTGGAGGCCTCGGGCTAATCTCAAGCTAGTTACGACCGCTTCATACTCTGCCTAATTGTTGGTGGCTGGGAACTGCAGTTGTACCAACAAGTGGAGGTGTGTACCATCCGGTGTCAGGATTTCCAAACTGATTCCTGATCCGGCAGGGCCGGCTGAGCCATCCACGAAAAGCTTCCAAGTGTCTGGCTTATTCAGCTGGTCGGGTTCTTCAGTTTCATCTTCGAGGAGGAAATCTGTCACTGCCTGACCTTTGATGGAGATCTGGGGTACGTAAGTCAAGTCATATATGCCCAATTCAATGGCTCATTTGGAGACACTCCTTGAAAGATCAGGTTTCGACATAATAACCCGGAGAGGCATGGCGGTCGGGATAATGATTGGATGAGCTTTGAAGTAATGCCTTAGTCATCTTTTCCCATTCACCAGTGATAAAACCAGCTTTTCTTGCCTGCTGTATCGGGTTTCTGCTTCAGCCAAGGATTTGCTGGTGTAGAAGACTGGCATCCGAAGGTTCCCATCCTCTCTGATTAGGGCTGCACTGGTCGACACAGAGGATACTGCTTAGTACAGATGCAAGACTTCATCGGGAGCTGGTGTGGATAAGATCGGGGGTATGGTCATATATTCTTTTAACCTCGCCAGGGCTTCAGACTGCTCGGGACCCCAGGCTTCTCCCTTATTTTCCTTGATTGCCTGAAAGAATGGTCTACATCGATTAGTGAGTCGTGAAATGAACCTGCTAAGGGCCACCACTCTTCCCGTCAAGACTTCAACGTCTTTATGTGTCCGGGGCTCCTTCATTTCCATCAGGGCCTTAACTTGTGTCAGGCTGGCTTGGATCCCGGTTCTGTCCACGATGTGTCCCAAGAACTGTCCGGATGATACACCAAAGGAGCATTTCTCTGGGTTAAGTTTCATGCCATGTATCCTGAGGGTGTCAAACACTTGTCGCAAGTGGGTAAGATAGTCTTCCTTTTTCCTGATCTTGACCATAGTGTCATCAATGTAAGCCTCTATTACTATACCCATCATCCCTTTAAAGATCCCGTTGACCAACCTCTGGAAAGTGGCACCTGCATTTTTCAGTTCGAATGGCATAACTTTAAAGCAATAAGTACATGTTTCAGTGATGAATGAGGTATTTTCTTCATCCATCGGTTTCATTTTTATCTGATTGTATCTCGAATAAGCATCTAGAAAAGTCAAACGATCGTAGCCGGTGGTAGCATCAACCATCTGGTCGACCTTTGGCAGTGGAAAGCTATCTTTTGGGCATGCCCTGTTCAGGTCAGTAAAATCAACACAAACCCTCCATTTACCATTCTTCTTCTGGACGACCACTACGTTGGCGAGCCATTTGGGGTATTTGACTTCCCTGATAAAACCAGCCTGAAGCAATCTGGACACTTCATCTGCTATGATCTGGTTTCGATGCGCTATTATGCGTCTCTGCTTTTGCCTGATTGGTCTCACATTTGGGTCGACGTTTAACGAGTGTTGGGAAATAAGAGGGTCGATGCCAGACATGTCTGTATGTTCCTATGTGAAGACACAGGCGTTATCCTACAATAACTGTGTCAGTTCTCTCAATTCAGAGTTGGTAAGGTTTGTACCTGCAAAAGTAACTTTTTCTGGGCTATTGGGTACAACAAAGATTGGCTGTAATGGCTCGACCACAATCGGGGTACCCGGATCCCTTTCCTTTAATTATTATTTGGGGCCTGGATTCTGTTCCCTGGAATGGGGCACCACTGGGCCTTTTCCCTTCCGGATCTCCTTTAGGGTGACCGTATAACACTCCTTCGCGGCCACCTGGTCACCCCTGATGTCAATGGTGCCAAAATAATTCAGGCTTATGCATCTCATCACTTGGTGGAGGGTTGAAGGCACACCCCGCATCCGATGAATCCATCCCCTTCCCATGAGCAAATTGAATGAAGGTTTCACGCCCACTATAACAAACGTATCAGTCAGGGTTCTTTGAACAGCATATACCGGCAACTGAACCTCCCTGATTGGCTCGATTTGTTTTCCATCGAATCCTGCAATAGCGCACCTGGACGTCACAATTTTATTCGGGTCGATTTCAAGCTTTTCGAAAGCTCATTTGGTAATGACGTTTGTGCTACTCCCAGGATCGATCATGACTCTCTTCACAAGGCAGTTGGCTACCACCAGGGTCATAACCAGAGGGTCATCATGTGGGGTTTGGATGTTCCGGAGGTCCGATGCAGAGAAAATGAGCTGTGATTCTCCTGTTCTGTGGTGGACATCATTGATTTCGTTGACTTTTCTCATCTTGCGGGCCCTTCGCAGCTAGCTCCAGCTGAATCCTTCGGTATTCTTGGAGGCGGGTCCGCCAAGAATCATATTGATGATCCTGACCGGCTGTGCGGCTGCGGGATTACTGGGGGCGCTAGGAGCATGTTGATCGGTCCTTGGTCTGTCCTATTGGACGTACTCCCGGAGCACTCCACGAAGTAACAGTGCCTCGACCTGCTGCCTGAGATTACGGCATTCGTTTGTGAAATGCCCGAAATCCCCGTGGAAAGCACAATGTTTCGACTTATCCCTTTGGTCAAGTGGTTTTCTAATGGTTGGGGGTTGCTGGAAGATCCCTCTAGTCTTGTTTTCTTGGTAGAGTTTGGCAAGGTTGACCCTCAGAGGGGTCGTTCTCTCTTCAAATTTGAAGGGTTTGAATGGTTTCGGGGCTGATGGTCCTGAAGGAGCTGGCGGTCCTGATGAAGTTGGATGCTTTTGATCGGTCACCCGATCCTTTGATTGGGCTTCAATGCTAACTAAGGTCACCCTCCTCTACCTGATGATTTCCTCTTCTTCAATCCTCAAATATCCCTGGGCTCTGGAGTTTAACTCCCCAATGCCCGATGGGGGGCGCTTCACCAGAGAGTAGTGGAACTTAGTCCCTGGAATGAGGGCCATCTTGAAGGCCTCAACAGCAGAGTGCTGGTCACAGTTGTCGATAGAGGAAGATTCGATGTTGAATCGGGACATGAAGCTCTTCAGTGATTCCCCCTTTTCCTGAATCATAGTGAAGAGGCAAGATATGGTCTTCTTCTGTCTCTTGTTCCTATAGTATTGGGCAACGAAGAGCCTGGTCAACTGCTGCCAGCTGCCGATGGACTGAGGTGGCTGTTTCCTGAACCATAATAGGGCCGCATCAGCAAGACTTGTGGAAAACACCTTGCAGAGCAAGGACTCGTTCTCCACGTACATGGTCATCTTCTGATGTATCTAATAAATGTCCTCCTCGGAATCCTAGGTGCCATCGTAGGGGGTGAACCGAGGCATAATGAACTTCTTTGGAAAGGGTTCCCGGGTTATCTCGGGGATGAAGGGTGATTGTATTAGCTCAGTTGATGTCTGAATGGCTAGGTCATTGGTAGATCGGGCTCTCAAATCCCCAAGGATTTTCCTCTGGAACTCGGCCATCATTGCCTGAAGCTTCTAGGGGGTCAGGGTTTCGTCGGTGGCAGGACCCTTTCCTGAGCACTGGGAAGACTCGGCGTACTCTTCAAGCCTGTTGACATCTTGCTGGTTCTCGGAGGGGTCGAGCGCCGCTACCGGAGGGGCAGGCGGTGGTGGAGCTAATCTTGCCATGAGCTCTGCATTCTGCATCTCAAGAGCCAAGCTACGCTCCTCATCAGCTATCAGGCGTTGCATGATTCGCTCGATGGATTGGGGACTTTCTTCGTGGCTGTCAGCGGTGGTCGGAACGTCCGCCTGCGAATGGGTGACCGGCATATTTGTTTGGGATTGTGTGAACGGAGGTTCTTAGAAGGTGATGAAGAACGGGGACAAATTCTCAGATCTTCAGATTGAAAAAATAAACTCAGCTTAACGAGGTGGGAATAAGGAGATGGTTTTTGAATCCCGAAGGACAGATTGAAAATTTCAAGAACTCCTTGCCTTCCCACAGACGGTGCTAATATCTAAATGGCAAAAAATGCACAACACAAGAATTTTATATCTTATTCAGTTTTGGCTTTTTCTTTATATACATTTCGTTTTTGGGCTTTTAGCCCATTAGGGCAACTTAACTTTGCTTACCTCATTATTACATCATCATCTATGTTTTAAAAGAAATATATGTTGAAATGGGCCTAGTTTTCGGGCTTTGAAAACCTTATTAGGCCATCAGCCTGATGGGTCCAATGCTTGATGGGCTTCAATTGGCCAGGAGATTTCCACACCTACAAGTGAATAATCCAAGTTCTTGTTCTTCATCCCCAAATGCGTATGCATTTCTTCCACCGGTGAAGCAACATGTATTATTCTATTTCACTCTTTGTAATGAAATGAAGTGAAGTAGTATAGACACCATGGTAAGCATTGTAAATTGTAATTTTGTTTCCGTTATAAGTGTCACGCTCCAAATTTCCTAGAGCTCCGAAACACGAGTCTAAGAATTTAGGGAGTGAAACGGAAGTGAAACAAAACGAAATAAAATCTCACTAAGTCATCAAATACCGGTACAAGGGTAAAATAGTCATTTCACATTTGAAAGATGTCAAAAAGATCACTCGGAATTGAAAATGAAATGAAACGACTCAAATGGCACCCTAAACGGATCATTCCAACACCGCATGATTATCCATTGGTAAAGAGGACAATTCAGGGGTAAAATAGTAATTTCAAAGTGCAACTACAAAATTTGGACCTAGCACAAGCCGTAGGAATAAACGGAACCTAGATTTAAGCAACAAGGTGAGAGATATAATGTTTTTAAAAATGGTGTCGGACAACGCCAACCAAAACCGAAAGTTGAAGTAGCCTACTTTCACCAAGGGTAAAAAAGCCATTTCAAGGGTAAAACTAATGTTTAAAATTTTATCTCAAAAATTTGGATATAGGACAAACAATAAAAACAAACGGGACCTAATTCAGAGGTCCGATAAGAAAAATACGGAAGTCCAAAAATCGGATGTCGCCACTAGTGCGAAGGGGGATCTATCCCAATTGAAAATCACAAAAAACAAATAATCAGAGACCAGTGGTGGGATCTATCCCAAAAAACTGGGATTTATCCCTGGTCTGGAATTTTCCAAAAAAAAATAAGTTTCTTTAAAAATCTGCAAAAAATATACATCTTGTCCCCGGTTTCTGTTTTAACTACCCCGGCTATAGAAATTCAAAATCCTTATAAAAATGAGTTTAAAATCATTTCTAAAATAAGAAAAAATTTTGGGGCTACGAGGATGGGCAAAAGCAAGTTTTCCATTCAAAACGAAAAAGTTTGTTTGAAAACTGAGAAAAACGTCGTTTTCGGCTAAACTACTAATAACCACATCTATATCGAAAAATTCACTACACAACACTAAATGTAAACATTCATAGATTAATGTTTAAATGTGATAAGGTGATACATGTTATAGTTTTTCACAAAATGAAATAGTTTACATTTCCGGCATCGAAGTGCATTAAAAGAATAAAGTCCCCGCGTATAACGCTTCAAGGGACATACATCCATGTAACTACTCGGCTAACATGCTAGCCGTAAAGAAAATAAGTTTAGGGTTTGCAACACTTGGCAAAATAAGCATGTGTAAATCATCAACTAAACTCTACAAAAAAAGTACTTCGCCTCCATATGCACAAAAGGCGCAATCAACACTGTTTCTCTACCGAGAGATTACGGACATCCCAAAAAGGGATCATCACTTGAAAAATATATAAGTCATGGGGTGATCTCACTAGCCTAATGGAGGAAGCATCATCGCCTCAATCTCGATAGTCCGAGTGGTACAACCCACCCAAGGTTCATGCTACTAATCCTAGGTCGGTCTCTTGTATCACATGGCTCTCACGCCAATCCGGAACCCCATCGAACCCAACAAACAATTTTCCCCAACATGCTCACATTATAGTCATTCAAACATAGCATGCTTCAACATCGAAATCATAATCACCTATATGATATTTTAAATGCAATATGACTCAACACACCTCATGTTACACCCTATGCACCCAATACAGGTTAACATATACTTACTCTGGCCATTTACTTTTGAGGATACACGCTCATCAAGTTATATAGGGTATCTCACCGATTCCTCCAAAGTGCTTTTGACACTTCACACTTTGGACTATATTGTACTCAATAAAACCATCATGCTTACAATTTCACACTTATAAATAATGGTTCACAACATGCTCCATCACAATACATGTTTTTCTCATTATGCAATATATTGTACTCCATTTATCACAATGCTTACAATTTCACATTTCTAAGCAATAAACTATCACAAACATTTATATCACACAATCATGCCTTCAAAGACCTAATTCATCATCTAAGTTGTCAAGACTTAACTCGCATATATATATATATACGACATATATACATATAGACGCACACACCCTTGTATGAAACTAAAACAACTCATTTTTCCTTACCTCAATCAAAGCAAGATAACACAAGAATGCCCAAAAGAGGTCCAAGCTAAGCTACCAGCTCAAGTGCTCAAAATGATAGCTTCCAACTAGCAACACACCATTCAATGAACTACAAGATTACAATGGTGCCATAATAACTGAAACTATTTAAAAATGACTCCAACCACAAGAATCAAATCAAACCCTAATAATAGCTAATTTAGGGTTTCATGGAAAAACATAACTTAAGAGAAATGATTCTTGAACTTACCACAACTCCACTACAATATAAGCCAAATTTCACAAGATGAGCTCCAAGCATCCAATAACTGAAAATCGGTGAAAAGGTTCAACTTACAGTCATTAACAAAATTCAAGAGAGAAGGAAACCAAAAATCAAAAAGTTGAACACATAAATTAAAGAATATAGATTCTAGGGTTTGAAGTTGGAAAACTCAAAAGAGTTAGAGACTTACCCCAATACTTAGAGCAAATGGAAGAGGAGAGCAATCCAAGCAAGTTCCATGTTAAACACTCCTTCAACCTCCAAGTGGAAGGAGATGAAATCCAATGAAGATGTGGAGAAATGGAAAAGTAAAGGAGAAGTGTAGAGAAATGAGTTTGTAGAGAATGAAAAAGTCTTGCTAATGGAAGACTTATGGAGTTGTAGAGATTCTCCACTCACACCTCTCACAATCCAATGGTGTACATTAAAGCTAGAAAATGAAGGAATGATCCAAGGGTTGAAATTAAGTCTTGCAAAGTGAATAACCAAGAATAATGCATTCTTGCATTTAAGTGTCATCTAAACAAGGCCCTATGATCCAAGGGTTGAGATTAGAGATGGGAGAAGAAGATCAATGGTTGGAATTGAGACAACACATAAAAGTGGGAAATGACCAAATTCTTCTCAACTTAGGGTTAATTATAAGAGTGCCCTTAAGATTCTTAATTACCCCTTGTCATTCTCTCTATTTACCACCATGCCACTCATACACCAACACTTAGCCAAAAGTCTACAATTTCCACTAAGTGCTCTTAATATGAAAATACCAATTTACCCTTCGGTTATTTACTTCCTGAAATCATTTTCAACAATTTTCATTATTCTGAAAATGAAAATACAACATGTAACTTACAAATTTAATATCACATAAAACATGTAAGTCATGATAAACACATAAATATAGTAAGCACATAATCACATAAGCACTTAGTTTGCTAATAAATGTTTTTAATTAGCACGTTAAAATACCGGACGCTACAACCTCTACACCTTAGAAGATTTCGTCCTCAAAATCAAGATGTACCTATAGTAGAAAACAAGTCCGGGTATTTTTTCCAAACTTCACGCTCACCAATCGCTTCCTTGACATCGTGATGGTGCCATGAGGCCTCAACTAATGAAATGGTTTTGCCTCACAAAACCGGCTCTCAAGCACCTAGGATCCTCACGGTTCGCTCCCCGTAGGACACGTCCTCGGCAACAACGACACCTGTCCAACTCAAGACATGAGATGGATCCGGCCCACACATGAGAAAGATGAACACATAGGATAAACACTGCGAATCCTGGTGAGCTCCTATGGTAACACACTCAGTAGGCCACTACACCATAATCACCCAAAAACACAAAGGGACTAAGCCAAGGTCCAAAACTTAAAGTAAGACTAAAAGTCTAATAATCACTATCAAGGCTCTTATGACCATAATGATAATACCTTAAGTTCGTGTGCTATACTAATCCTGGTAAAGAAGATCAAATCTTCAACCTCAAGAGCACCAAAAGGATCCAATACATAGTAAAACATATGCTAAGGCTATAAATCGAAACACCTAATCCTAGAGTAATACTGGTTATCCTCGGCCCTATAACCATATCATTGAGTTCACTATTTCAACCAATAAAGCACTAGATCCATAATCACGATCACAGTCAATAATACACATATAATGACCTCAAACAATTTCTTCACATTGCAATTCTACAATTATTATATCATTGCCTTCCTGAATCAATCATTTTGAACCTCAAATTCTCAATTGATTTAATTAATACTCACTATATCATAATGCTAAAGTTACACTTTGAATCTCCAAAGTCTAATCATAATTAAACCTCGATTACAACCCACAGTCTTGTGGATAAGCTACGATCACACTTCGATTACTCAAATCGCTAATCTATAGGATATAAAAGTCTCCTAAGAAGACATCTCAATCTAATCCTTTAATTAACGGTTCAATGACAATCATTCATCAATTCAATTCACTAGTTCATACATTGCATACAATCCCTCTAAGGTTCCAAACCACTTAGATGCTACCACATACCATAACACATCATACCCTACCACTCACTCTCTAATGTCCATAAACTTCATTTCTCAGCGAAACCTGACTGTTTCAAAGTCAAGTCCTCCACTCTAAAATCGATTGGTACAACCAGTTCTACCATAAACCACACCTCAAAAGGTCACACAAGTCGTATGTCCCTAAGAATCCCTTAATATAGAAACAGGGTAGCTAAAGCGTATATCATCTAAGTCCTTACTCCTCAATGAAAATAGCTTATACTTTCCTCATACCACAAGCATAGTTAAATAATGTAACCATACATTAAGTACAATCAACCTCAACTCACGTAATGAGGTACATTACCGAAAACCCACAGAAGTAAACCAACTACACAATCGTGATGCGAGAATGATCGTACTCCCAGTACGCAATGAAGGAAAACAAGAAACGCGACAAATTCCTTACTTACATTAATACATAGACATGGTCAATGACATGAAAGACCAAGGTAAACCATCACAGTAACTCATTACTACCAATGCCCACACTGTCATTCAACAACCAACACGTCAAGGGAATTCACACTCAATCTGACTCCATGAATTCTAGTGATCAAACACTAATGAACCTCAAGGTTACAAGTCATACCTCTTTTCAAATAGAAACCACAATCTTGCACTAACTAACATCCATTATACTATTATCACACTACCTCATACCTCTATCAACAATAATATAAACATCTCTAATTTTCATGCCTTCTAGGTCAACAAAGGCCTAAACTCCTGCTCTAACCACAACATAAACCACATGACATCAATAACTACTTATCAAGTCCACTATCTCTTCGTGACAGATAACCACACTCCTAAACTATTCCTTAAATCATGTTTCAACAATCAACACTGTCGTATTCTAGTTAATAATCCTGCCTTAAGTGAATCACCAAATCATATTCCTGAAATTAAAAACTTACATGGCAATGATTAGCTACAACACTACCAAAAATTAATATCAAGATCTCCAATCAAAATCGTCACTAATAAGTGAGTCTAATCGTACATTAACTACCAAAATTCAAACATCATTGAATAATTAACAATTGTTTCTTCAAATACAATTCCTACTCTCAATAAATAAATCCAGATTCATGCACAATTCCATTACTTACAAGTTAGAGAAACATAAGATCATACTTTGCATCACTAAGTCACAAACAATGATTCACAATTCTCCCAATACAATTTCCCACTCCAAGACCCACAAGACACATCTCTTAATGCTACACAAACTGAAAATTCACAATTAAATGAATCACTACTCTTAGACCTCCAGTCCATCGATAACAATGGAAGGAAACAGTCACATCATAACCCCAAGTAAAACAACCTCGAACCACTAGAATGATACTCGGTAACACCCATTGAATACCATAAGAGAAAACATAAAAAAGGCAATTCCACCTCACGACATCTATATAAGGGCATCTAACCACCAAATGAAAAAACCCCTTACTGGTTTAAGAAAAAGGGAAACCAAAATCAAAGCTTAGAAGATACACCACTTAATCTCCAATGACATGTTATCACTACATAACGTTTCACAGTCGCTAAGTCCCCATAGGAGACCTACTAATGCATAAGGGAAAGAGGAACGCGTCACCAAACATTGAATAATACCGAAGCGGCTCATGCTCAGACAACAAAACCGCTCATCCATCCTAGGTATACACTTTTACATGAAACATCACCATCACAACTAAACCAACACCTCACTAGGGAAGGTCAAAACCGGAGACGTAGTCAATCATGTCATTCACTAGATGACAACCCTTCACATTTATCATCTCGCACGAACCTAACGCTTTTCCGCGCAAGTCAAAACATTGGAGTCGCAAGACACAAAACAAAGTTCCTAACAACCGTTGGTAGCTACTCGCTCACTCAAGAAGATATGAAACTCAAGACATTAGTTGATTGGTCTAACTCAACACCTCTTTAACTTTAAAAAGGTCGACCAAGACAGTGCCTTTCGAAACAACACTCTTCACGAACACATCAAACAAGTGGTTTACAAGACTCATGAATGACGTCGGTGCCATCTGGCATTATGCCACAAAAATAGGCATGGTACACGGCCTAAACCTAATAGAAAACTTTACATCACAGTGAGAATGCAACAAAAAATTAAATCATAAGGATGAAACCTTCCTTTCGGACATCCAACACATTCGTCAGACATACTCAAGCTAAGCGCACGACACACCCCTCTAACAAGTCAAACTTTGAAAATAATAAATTCAAACACGGAAGGTTGATAACCAATCCATGCCCAAAATGACGCCAAAGATCGTCATGCCAAAAGGAGTGAAGTCGAATGTTAACGACTGTCAAGCAATCGCAACTTACAATCATGACACACTCGAGTCATGTATACACTACATCTCACTAGCTCATAGTTTTACCATGCATCATCAAGAGAATAAACCGCTAGTCCCAAAGGTAAACCAAGGGAGAAGCAAAGGCTAAAGTAACAAAGGAAATAATGATCCCAAATCATAAGTAAGCTAATCCAACTCCTGAAGACAAGAAGAAAAAGGATTAAAGAATGACCAATCCAAGGTACGCTAAACTAAATAATAGCGCCATGCCGACATACGCACAAGTCAACACGATAAAATAACTACCACTAGTAAGTGACAGGTCATAAATGAAAGACCATGAAGCGAAAAGTAATAACGGTCATCGCCTGTCGTCCCATAGAGAAAGAACACGCTCTGATACCAAGTTGTCACACCCCAAATTTCCTAGAACTCCGAAACTCGAGCCTAAGAATTTAAGAAGTGAAGCGGAAGTGAAAAGAAATGAAATAAAATCTCACTAAGTCGTCAAATACCAGTACAAGGGTAAAGAAATTATTTCATATTCCAAAGATGTCAAAAAGATCACTCGGAATCAAAAAGGAAATGAAACGACTCACATGGCAGCTTAAATGGATCATTCCAACACCCTATGATTATCCAAGGGTAAAATGGTCTATTCAGGGATAAAATGATAATTTCAAAGTGCAACTACAAAATTTTGACCTAGCAGTAGCCGTAGGAATAAACGGAATGGTGTCGGACAACGCCGACCAAAACTGAAAGTTGAAGTACCCCACTTTCATCAAGGGAAAAACAGTCATTTCAAGGGTAAAGCTGACAATTTAAATTTTATCTCAAGAATTTGGACATTGGAAAAACCATAGAAACAAATGGGACCTAATTCGGAGGTCTAAGGAGGAAAATACGAAAGTCCAAAAATCCGACGTCGCCACTAGTGCGAAGGGGGATCTATCCCAAACAACTGGGATCGATCCCAATTGAACATTGATGGGATGTCAAGTGTATAAAAATATGTGGTTAAAAATAACACCATAAAGACTCTAGGTTTTACCTTACGCAAATGCACGTATCAATTGTAGAATAGCAAACAACTCGTGTAAGGGATATCGATCCCACAGAGACTAAGATTGTTCACTTTAATAATTCAAAAACACTGAATTATATTTATGAAAACTGTTTGTTTTGGGTGGTCCAAGACCAAATAATCTATTTTAATTAAAATTATCTAGAAAATAAAGTAAATTGTGTTGTGATTTAGATGAGAGAGAAAACTAGGGTTTTCATCACTCCACCACTAACCGCATAATATAGTTTATCAATGTATCAATTGTAAGAGGGCGATCCATAACTGTGAATCAGATCATACTGCAAATAGCTAAATACGACCCCAAAAAGGAGTACCATCAATCGGATCGCGACAACCCGTCTCATGACTGACCTAACTAGTACATGTCAATTATGTTACTATAATATACTCCTAATGCATGAAAATAAACTAAAACATATCTCTATTAAATCGTCAAGGAACAACATGTGTCAACCTAGGGTTTCAATTTTTATTACCACCATTGTGTAGAAAACCATGATTAAGCATCCAAGTTCCAGCCCATAGTGAATAATCATAATTGTGCAAAACTATATACTCATTCCATCTATGACAAAAATTTAGAATAAACATGTACTTTTATATTGCAAATCAATATGGTCTCTTAACTACTACAATCATCACAGTATGGTCAACAATTTCCCCTCTTTACAATTAAAAATAATGAAAAAAACTATATTCCTTGGCTAGGGTTTTGCTAGAAAACCCTAGATACCGAGTTAGTTGGCCATGGAAGATGGTGATTGCATCGTTGATGTAGAAACGCTCTCCATAGTCTTCTTCTCTCGAGCTC